>CM022299.1:282932335-285332335 GCA_011799875.1 Thinopyrum elongatum | reverse complement strand
GCTTGACGAAGCCTGTCTATCTACATAGACCCTTCACAAGCTCAGGTCACCACCTGGGTGGCAAGTCACTCGTCAACGTCGAGATCTACATAGAACCCTTCGGAGGGGGCGGTGTTCTCGTCTGCAACAATTATTAAAGCAACATGAGTACAACGGTACTCAGCAAGTCTTACAACAGATCCTAATATACATGCACATTCTCAAGAAGTGTGGTGGAGTTATTGCAGCAAGCCAGCTTTGACTCTTGGCTACGCTATCCTACGAGACACCACTTGTGAAATTAGTTTTCGCACACGAGTCCACTAATCACCATCACAATACTCCACCGTGGATCCTCCCTCGTCATCCTACGAGAGGGCCATCCGCGGTACTCACACTTATCTTGAGTCTTTTAGTAGTAACCATTAACTTGTCTATGAACTGCATAAGCGACCAAGTAGTCCTTTACCGTGGACGCGGCTATTCGAATAGTTTTATACCCTGCAGGGGTGTACTTTGTCACACATGTTTCCACCACTTAGCGTCTGCACACGACGTGTGCTTGGCAGACTTCAAGCGAAAGCCGACGTGGGTGTAGACCACGACCTGACTAACCACACAAGTCTCTAGTCTAGGTTTATCGCCTATTCGTGTTCCATCCGCAAGGAAATCCGGCCGGGGTGCCCTCAACGGCCCCAAACGATGTGTGCAGGGTTCCCGAGACACCAAACGGGCGACTCGGTACACCGGCCATGTGCCTACCGCATCACAGCCCACCCCTAAGGTCAGCGCTGCGCATGGCCTCCAGCATACTACAAACACCAGAAACTACTTGCAACTCCTGGACAGAGGACGAGAGGGGTCAGTAAGTCTAGCGGGGTCATATTTCAGGGCCCAATGTGTGGTAGTAGCTGAATCTTAAATCACGCATACAGATCTCAGTTCTTAAGGACGGCCTCAATGAAACAACCCACCATGTACTCCTACATGGCCTCTCATCGATACCTTTACCAAAACATGTTCAACACTTCACTCTCATTACCGACACAACCATTCACTCTAGTTCATCACCCTGATGAGCCAGACCTGACACAACTCTAAGCATAGCAGGCATAGCATGGTAGGAAACACAGACATGGCTCAATCAACTCCTACACATGCTAGTGGGTTTCATCTAGTTACTGTGGCAATGACAGGTCATGCAGAGGATATGGGTTCAACTACCGCAACACACAGCAGTTTGAAACGCGTTGTCTTAATGCAGTAAACGAGAGCAGAAGTGAGAAGATGGGTTTGTATCGAAATGATCAATGGGGTTGCTTTCCTGACAGAGTGGTAGTGGGATACTGCCCTTCAGTTGGATACTCGTGAATTTCCTCGGAGGCAGAACCTACCACGAAGAACACATCGAAACACAATCATCACATGGCAATATGCAACAATATGATGCATGATATGACATGGCAAAATGAGTGTGTTTTGGCTAATGCAACTTAGAACAGATTGGTTTGAGTTCATTTGAATCAAGGATTCAAATGCAAACCAAAAATAAGAGGTCATATTAGTGCATTAACTTGTTTCATCTAAACAGCAAGGTTAATGTGTTCTGACATGCATGAAACCAGTACAGATGGAAAGATTGGATTTTTCTGATCCAAATTCATATATAAATCTTTGCATTTGGAGTTACAGATTAATTTCTATGAATTTTTGAAGTTTGTGGTATTTTCTGGAATTTCCTGTATAAAAATAAATCTAGAAAATACTTATTGCGTCAGCATTGCGTCAGGGTGACGTCAGCAGTCAACGGGGTCGGTCCAGGTCAAACCTGGCCAGTGGGTCCCGCGTGTCAGTGTCATTAGTCTAACTAATTTTTAGTTAGTCCTAATCCTATGTTAATTAGCAGACGGGTCCCACCTGTCATAGACCCAGGGGGGTCAAACTGGGTCAGCGGGGTCAAACTCGCCGGCGTTTAGCTGCCGGCGAGGCCAGACGCGGCGGGTCAGTGCGGGATTCGTGCTCCGGCGACCAAAACAACGGCGGACACATCTACGTGATGCGGGGAGTGAGCTGCGTTGAGTGGTGGCAGTGGGTGGAGCTGGGGTGGCCGGAAACGACGCCGGCGACGAGCTGTGCGGCTGCCGGAGTTCGGGCGAGCTCGGGCTCGTCGCTAGGGGGCACGGCGAGGTGTGTGGAGTGGTGCTGCGGGCTCCTGCGAGTGCGGCGAAGACGATGGCGTGCTCGGAATCGAGCCAACGTGGCTGTGGCCACGACGGCGACGTGCAGAGGTGGCGGCGGGTGCGGCCGAGCTCGGTGCAGTCCATGCAGGGCTCGAGAGCGAGAACGGGAAAGATGGGGAGGTAGCTGAGCTCACGGCGGTCACGACGGAGCAGTCGGCGAGGTCGGGGACGAGATGGTACGGCGGTGACGGCAAAGGGGATCTCCGGCGGCGTTCGGTGAAGGCGAGGTCGAAGAAGACGAAGCAGAGCGTGTGAGCGCTCGGGGCTCGGCTAGCTCGACATAGTGGACGACGCCGGAGCTCGTGGACACGGCAGCGTGGCGCGGGGACGACGATGGACGCGGGTTTCACGGTGGCGCGGGCGCGGCAGCGTCGCCCATGGTGGAGGAGGGCGAGGGAGAGGCATTGGGGGAGAATGGACGTGTCCAGGCGGTTGGGGGGGACTACGTGGAGGTCGACCAGCGCGTCCAGGGCGAGGCGGCAAGCAGCTGGCGCCGTGGCGAGCTCGCGCACGCCGGCGTCACCTCCCTGCCTGCCTGGCGGGGACGAAGCAGCTGGCTGGCACGGGCTAGTACAGTGCTGGGCCGCCAGGTGGGCCGGCTGGTGGCTTTGCCAGGTAAGTTAGTTTTCCCTTTTATTTTCCGTTTTCTTTATTTCTGCAAGTTTGTGGCTTTTCTAAAAATACCTAGGCAATTTCAAAAATCACCAAACTGCTCATGCCCACTGTATAGAGTATATCCAACATGGAACATTTCAGTTTGGGATTATTTGGACATTCAAAATATTTACTAGCATTTAAATGCCCAAATGCAAGTTACATATGATTTAATTCAATGTCCTTATGATGACCTAGAAAAATGTGAACCAATTTTGGCAGAGGTTCTAACCCAAGACAAAAATGATGGACATTTTAGAAGGGCATTTCAGGTTCATTGAAAAAGATTTTAGTAAACCCTAGTTGTTTCCAGGGGGGGTGCTGGGGGTTCTATCATCCCCATTTCAAGTTTCTGGAAAAGTTTAAACATGATGCAACACTCTAATGCATGAACTAGCTAGGGTGTGACAACTCACCCCCACTCAAAAGAATCTCATCCCGAGATTTAGGATCCTCCGGGAAGAAGGTGGGGTACTCAAGTCGAAGACGATCCTCCCTTTCCCAAGTAGCTTCTTTCTCGGAATGGTGTGACCATTGAACCTTGAGAAACTTGATATTCTGGCGTCGAGTGGTACGTTCGGCTTGGTCAAGGATACGAACGGGATATTCTCGATATGTGAGATTATCTTCGAGATCAAGCATTTCATGGTCCACTCCACGGATAGGATCCGAGAAGCAACGCCTGAGTTGAGAAACGTGGAAGACATCATGAACTCCGGAGAGATGCGGAGGTAGTTCCAATTGGTAGGCAACTTCTCCTCGTTTGGCAAGAATGCGAAAGGGTCCAATGTAACGAGGAGCCAATTTACCCTTGATACCGAATCGATGGGTTCCCTTCAAAGGAGTAACCCAAAGGTAAGCCTTCTCGCCAACTTCATAAGTCATGAGCTTATGTTTGCGGTCATATTGGCTCTTTTGACGAGATTGGGCTATTTTCAATTTCTCACGAATAATGCGAACCTGCTCTTCTGCTTCCTGAATCATATTCGGGCCACAGAGTTGTCTTTCTCCGGTTCTGACCAGTTAAGAGGCGTTCGGCATTTTCGTCCATAGAGAACTTTGAAAGGGGCTTTGCCCAAGCTAGCTTGATAACTATTGTTATAAGCGAATTCGGCGAATGGAAGACATTTCTCCCAATCCATACCGAAAGAGATGACAGAAGCTCGGAGCATATCTTCCAGAATTTGATTGACTCGTTCTACTTGACCACTTGTTTGAGGGTGGAAGGCAGTGCTAAAGGAGAGACGAGTTCCCATAGCATTTTGGAAACTTTCCCAAAATCGAGAGGTGAAAAGACTTCCACGGTCTGAGTTAATCTCTAATGGAACACCATGAAGAGACACTATTCGGGAGATGTACAAGTCAGCTAGCTTGCTAGCGGTTATACTCTCACGAAGAGGTAGGAAGTGGGCTACTTTGGAAAGACGATCGACAACGACGAAGATAGCATTATTCCCTCTCTTGGTCCTGGGAAACCCGGTAATGAAATCCATACCGATTTTATCCCATTTCCATTCAGGAATAGCCAAAGGTTGAAGGGTGCCAGCAGGCCGTTGATGCTCTGCTTTAACACGATGACAGACGTCGCAATTAGCAATATATTGAGCGATTTCTCTCTTCATCCTAGTCCACCAAAACCTCTGGCGTAGGTCTTGATACATTTTAGTACTACCGGGATGAATGGTGAGAGGGGATTCATGAGCTTCCTTAAGGATCAATTGCCGTAGCTGTTGTTACTTGGGAACCACTAGACGGTTTTCAAAGAAGACAACACCTCGATCGTCCATAGAGAAACACTTAGCAGCTCCGCTAGCAATGTTCTCCTGGATGCGGGATATGCCCTTATCACGCTTCTGGGCAGCTATGATTTGATCCGTAAGGTTAGGTTTCGCCACCAGGGTGGATAGGAATCCTCGAGGAACAATGTGAAGGTTAAGCTTACGGAATTCCTCGTGGAGAAGTGGTTGACTTTGTTGTAACATCAAGTTGTTACAATAAGATTTACGACTTAGCGCATCAGCCATGACATTGGCTTTGCCCGGGGTGTAAGTTATTCCTAAGTCATAATCCGTAATCAACTCGACCCAACGTCTTTGCCTGAGATTCAAAACCGGTTGGGTGAAGATGTATTTCAGACTTTGGTGATCGGTGTAAATTTCGCAACGATTACCGAGAAGGTAATGTCGCCATGTTTTGAGTGCATGGACCACAGCTGCAAGCTCTAGATCATGTGTGGGATAGTTATCCTCATGTGGACGCAACTGTCAAGAAGCGTAGGCAATCACATGATGATCTTGCATGAGTATGCAACCTAGTCCTTGTCGCGAGGCATCGCAATAGATAACAAAGTCCTTAGAAAAATCTGGTGGCACAAGTATGGGAGCAGATGTCAGGCGTCTTTTCAGTTCCTGAAAGCTGAACTCGCACTGTGGGGTCCACTCGAACTTTTTATCTTACTTTAGAAGTTCAGTTAGAGGTTTAGCAACCTTGGAGAAATTCTCGATGAAGCGGCGACAGTAGCTCGCTAAGCCAAGGAAACTCCGAACTTGCTTGACCGTTTCAGGTGGAGTCCAATCAAGGACGGCTTGAACTCGCTCGGGATTGATAGCAATACCCTTACCAGAGATTACGTGGCCTAGATAGGTCACTTCTGGCAACCAAAATTCACACTTGGAGAATTTGGCATAAAGGCGATGCTCTCAAAGTTTCATCAATACTAGCCTTAGATGCTCGGCATGTTCTTCCTCATTCTTGGAGTAGATGAGTATATCATCGAGGTATACCACGACGAATTTATCCAAATACTCCATGAAGATCGAGTTCATTAACCGAGAGAAAGTGGCTGGAGCATTGGTTAAACGGAAGGAC
Organism: Thinopyrum elongatum; assembly: GCA_011799875.1. Classification (NCBI taxonomy): domain Eukaryota; kingdom Viridiplantae; phylum Streptophyta; class Magnoliopsida; order Poales; family Poaceae; genus Thinopyrum; species Thinopyrum elongatum. The sequence continues at coordinate 285,326,594 of CM022299.1, read as the reverse complement.
ATGACGGTGTACTCGTCTTGGCCATAACGAGTAACAAAGGCCGTTTTAGGAATGTCCCCGTTCTTGATTTTGATTTGATGGTATCCCAACCTCAAATCCATTTTGGAAAAGACTGAGGATCCTGCGAGCTGATCATACAGATCGTTGATCCTGGGGAGCGGATACTTGTTCTTGATAGTGACCAAGTTGAGAGGTCGGTAATCTACAACCATTCGATCCGTTCCATCCTTCTTCTTGACGAAGAGGACGGGGCAAGCCCATGGAGAAGAACTAGGACGGATGAAACCCTTTTTCAAGGACTCATCGAGTTGTTTCTTAAGCTCGGCTAGTTCTAGGGGTGCCATCTTATATGGTCTTCTAGAGATTGGGACGGTTCCTGGAACAAGGTCTATCACGAACTCGACATCCCTGACAGGTGGAACACCTAGCAGTTCTTCTGGAAAGACATCCGGAAAGTCACGGACTACCGGAATATCTTCAAGGTCTGGAAGAGTGTTGGCATTTAGGGAGTAGAGCTGACGCTTAGACACTCGGGTCAAAACATTGACTATCTTGCCCGATGGATGGGTGAGTTGAACAGTTCTAGTAGAGCAATCAATCTTAGCATAATGAGCTGACATCCAGTCCATACCCAAGATGATGTTTATGTCCGAGGGCTTGAGAGCTATTAGTGATGCAAGGAAGACCAATCTATCGACAAGAATTTCATTTCCATGGCTTATTCTAGAGGTTTGCCATCTAGAACCAGGGGTTTGAATTACCATGGAGGTGGGCATATCACAAAATGTGGTGTTGTGCAATCGAGCATAGCTCTCAGAGATAAAAGAATGAGATGCTCCAGTATCGAAAAGAACAGTTGCCGGATGGCAGTTAACAAGGAGCGTACCAAGGACGACGATGGGATCCTCATGAGTTTCTTCAGCTGAGACATAGTTGACATGGCCACGTGCAGTGGTGGCTGGCTTAGCGTAATATGTCTTTCCCGCTGGCTTGTCACGACCAATGGACTTTTCGGGCTGATTGGGGTGGTTGTTCTGGGGACACTCGCGTATGTAGTGACCCGTCTCTCCACACTTGAAGCATGTCACAACATTGGGGCGTGGAGCAGCATTAGCAGCGGGGCCACCATAGGCCTTGGGCAGTGCAAACTGCTGATTGGGGAGAGGCGCCTCAAAGGATGGCCTCGGAGTGAACCTGGGTGGCAGGGCTGTGTTTGGAATCCACACCCGGCGCTTCTGATGTCCAGAACCAGATGAAGAACCAAAGTCACGGGAGTGCTTGCGTGAGGCGTCATAGTCAGTCTGACCTGTCTCAGCACTGATGGCCTTATTCACTAACTTCTGAAAAGAGGTGCACTCATGCAGACGAATATCACGGCGAAGCTCGGGGCTAAGTCCCTTGCGGAACCTTGCCTGCTTCTTGGCGTCGGTGGATACCTCTTCAGGAGCATAACGTGCTAGATTTCCAAACTCACGGCTGTAAGCATCCACGGTCAGTCTACCTTGGGTGAAATTGCAGAACTCTTCCCTCTTACGATCCATGAGACCTTCCGGGATGTGATGCTCACGGAAAGCCTCACTGAATTCAGCCCAAGTGGTAATCTGGCCAACCGGGCGCATAGCCTCATAGTTTTCCCACCAAAGGCTAGCAGGGCCTTCGAGGTGATAGGCAGCGTAGGTAACCTTATCAGCTTCGGCTACATTGGCAGAACGTAGCTTATTGGTGATGCTGCGAAGCCAATCATCCGCGTCGAGTGGCTCGATGGAATGATGGAATGTCGGTGGGTACAACTTGATAAAGTCATTGATTGACACCAATTCGTTCCTCTGATGACGTGCAGTATTCTCCTCAATGCATGCTAGCAAGCAGTTGGTCCCACGCTTGTTTCTTTCTGCCTCCAGCATAACTTCGGCCAGAGAAGGCGGGTGAGGCAGATTCCCATCCCTAGCTGCACTGGCTTCACCCTGCTCCGGGGCAGCAGGGTTGTTGCGGGTATTAACCATCCTAGGAGAGACAAGACAACGACTTAGACAAGGATGGCAAAATGCTGGCAAGGAAGCGCAGAATGTAATGGACAACATGAAATGCTGAGATGTTCATTTGCACGACATGGTAATATAGAAACTGCCATATATATACCATCGGTCATACACACCGTACATAGTTTAGTACAAGCCCAGGCTAAAGTACAACTACGGTGAAAGACGTTACATCTCATCGGAGGCATTCCAAGCTCCTATACATTATTTTTCTACACCTCCGGAACGTGATACACACCAAGTCGTATCCCACGAGTCACGCAGGACTATGGAGAATACAACTGTTACAATACTAGTGAAGCTACTACCAACTCAGACGTCTCCGTAGTAATCTTCATAGAGATTACCACCATGTCCTGGGAGCTGAACATGATCATCTGGAAACAGTCGGTCCTGTGGAGCTTGCGGTCCAAAAGGACTCGGATGTGGCCTTGGTCCAACAAACGGTGGCAGACGGGGACCACGGGGAGGAGTGATGCCTCCTACATCACGCCAGTCCATACAATCTGGCAGACCAGACCACACGGGGTACAAGTCCCTCATGTCCATATACCCAGCCTGCACGGTAGGTGCAAACCGTGTCAGAGTGGCCCAGTGATCAGAACGAGTGTTGAAGAGCTCCATTTGCAAGGCACGATTCTCACGGTTCTTGTCCTCAAGCATCTCTATGGTAGTGCGGAGTAGTGAATCCTCATGGGAGGAGTCAGTGTAGAGAGCCTGGAAGTATCCTTCTACCCCAGGGAGTGATGCTGGCATATAGCGGAAGTCAGTGTTCCGAAGCAAGGCAGTTCTGGCTCGCATGATAGTCATCATCGAGTAAGCAGCGTCCTGCACGGACATCTCGATGGTAACCCCAAGTCCATAAGAGCAGTGGAGGGGTTCAGTAGCTCCAGGATAGGAAGGGTATATCCTGACTGTGCAAAGGTATTGACTTTGATTAAAGTCTTGAAACTGCTCCTCGACGGTATACTCAGGATACCATCGATAGCCTGTCTCGATCATCACACGGACCAGCATGGCCGTGTGACCAGGTACATCGAGGCACCGAGTCAAATGAACCACTTGGTTCTGGTTGCGGGAAGCCATCTGAAAGCACGAAATAATGCAAAAGCATTATAATTTTCTAGGAGAAATCGGACAGCATAACGACTGTAAATGCTCAGGAAAAGATTTGAGACATTCACAACAGTTTGCAAGCCACTCAACAACATCATATCAAGGTTCTGGTTCAACTGACAACATACTAGAAGTAGTAGAAACTAAACTGAGGCTTGTAACCAACAATCCTATGAGTTACTATGGATTAGTAACACGTGAACCTAATAGAGAGAAGAGAGCCTAGTCCTTAACCCACGTAGAAAGAGAAGAGGATGACTTAGATCAGAGGGCATAAGGTAAAGGAGTAAAAAAGAGCCTTACGTCCCTCCCACAATCAATTCCCCTACATATAACTAAAGCATTTCTAGACTTGACATCGACCAGTTTGGCTTAACGAACCTACAGGCAGTCCGGCTCTGATACCAACGCTGTCAGAACCCCGATTCTAAGTCACACCGATCTAGCCTGTAACACCTCATATCACTTTGAGGCCTCACGCACGGTATTCCCACAGGTGTCGCCTAACCATGGCCCGGGACCGTTTGCGCCTTTTGGCTCACGTATATGATAGTGTCGCTAGCATCCATATGACAGAGAACCCGGGCCGACATGGCTAGTCGTGAACCCAAAGCGGCGCTAACTTATGGGGACAGGCATACATGAATGAACATCGAGCATGTCGGTCAGCAGCGTGTGAATCCGGGCTGTAGCACTAGGCTAACAGGACTCCGGGAACCCGGGCTGTAGCAGGATAGGCAGGACTCCGGATGTCACCGCGTGACATTTCCCCGAAGGGACAGACACAGGAACGAAGTGAAACACATGCCGGCCAGTCTAAGTGTTCCGGAGCAGTAGTGCTGGGCTAGCAGGACTCCGGTAACCCGGGCTGTAGCGGACTACCAAGGCTCAGTGGAGACACCAGACTACATTTCCCCATAAGAGAGGCTGCCAAGGATAAACAACTAGATAGTCGGATCCCACACATACCAAGCATTTCAATCATACACACAATATGCTCGATATGTGTAAATACAACATGGCATTACAACAAAACTCTACAACTCCAAGTACTTTATTTAAAGGCTCCGGGGAGCCATACATAACATGTTCATACAGATAGGGGTCACACGACCCGACACTCAAGTCATACAAACATACAAGCACATGCGGAAGCAACTAGTCTGAGTACAGACACTAGAAAGGAAGAAGGCTTGACGAAGCCTGTCTATCTACATAGACCCTTCACAAGCTCAGGTCACCACCTGGGTGGCAAGTCACTTGTCAACGTCGAGATCTACATAGAACCCTTCGGAGGGGGCGGTGTTCTCGTCTGCAACAATTATTAAAGCTACATGAGTACAAAGGTAATTAGCAAGTCTTACAACAGATCCTAATATACATGCACATTCTCAAGAAGGGTGGTGGAGTTATTGCAGCAAGCCAGCTTTGACTCTTGGCTACGCTATCCTACGAGACACCACTTGTGAAATTAGTTTTCGCACACGAGTCCACTAATCACCATCACAATACTCCACCGTGGATCCTCCCTCGTCATCCTACGAGAGGGCCATCCGTGGTACTCACACTTATCTTGAGTCTTTTAGTAGTAACCATTAACTTGTCTATGAACTGCATAAGCGACCAAGTAGTCCTTTACCGTGGACGCGGCTATTCGAATAGTTTTATACCCTGCAGGGGTGTACTTCGTCACACATGTTTCCACCACTTAGCGTCTGCACACGACATGTGCTTGGCAGACTTCAAGCGAAAGCCGACGTGGGTGTAGACCACGACCTGACTAACCACACAAGTCTCTAGTCCAGGTTTATCGCCTATTCGGGTTCCATCCGCAAGGAAATCCGGCCGGGGTGTCCTCAACGGCCCCAAACGATGTGTGCAGGGTTCCCGAGACACCAAACGGGTGACTCGATACACCGGCCACGTGCCTACCGCATCACAGCCCACCCCTAAGGTCAGCGCTGCACACGGCCTCCAGCATACTACACACACCAGAAACTACTTGCAACTCCTGGACAGAGGACGAGAGGGGTCAGTAAGTCGAGCGGGGTCATATTTCATGGCCCAATGTGTGGTAGTAGCTGAATCTTAAATCACGCATACAGATCTCAGTTCTTAAGGACGACCTCAATGAAACAACCCACCATGTACTCCTACATGGCCTCTCATCGATACCTTTACCAAAACATGTTCAACACTTCACTCTCATTACCGACACAACCATTCACTCTAGTTCATCACCCTGATGAGCCAGACCTGACACAACTCTAAGCATAGCAGGCATAGCATGGTAGGAAACATAGACATTGCTCAATCAACTCCTACACATACTAGTGGGTTTCATCTAGTTACTGTGGCAATGACAGGTCATGCAGAGGATATGGGTTCAACTACCGCAACACACAGCAGTTTGAAACGCGTTGTCTTAATGCAGTAAACAAGAGCAGAAGCGAGAAGATGGGTTTGTATCGAAATGATCAATGGGGTTGCTTGCTTGACAGAGTGGTAGTGGGATACTGCCCTTCAGTTGGATACTCGTGAATATCCTCGGAGGCAGAACCTACCACGAAGAACACATCGAAACACAATCATCACATGGCAATATGCAACAATATGATGCATGCTATGACATGGCAAAATGAGTGTGTTTTGTCTAATGCAACTTAGAACAGATTGGTTTGAGTTCATTTGAATCAAGGATTCAAATGCAAACCCAAAATAAGAGGTCATATTAGTGCATTAAATTGTTTCATCTAAACAGCAAGGTTAAAATGTTCTGACATGCATGAAACCAGCACAGATGGAAAGATTGGATTTTTCTGATCCAAATTCATATATAAATGTTTGCATTTGGAGTTACAGATTAATTTCTATGAATTTTTGAAGTTTCTGGTATTTTCTGGAATTTCCTTTATAAAATATATCCAGAAAATACTTATTGCGTCAGGGTGATGTCAGCAGTCAACGGGGTCGGTCCAGGTCAAACCTGGCCAGTGGGTCCCGCGTTTCAGTGTCGTTAGTCTAACTAATTTTTAGTTAGTCCTAATCCTAAGTTAATTAGCAGACGGGTCCCACCTGTCATAGACCCAGGGGGGTCAAGCTGGGTCACCGGGGTCAAACTCGTCGGCGCTTAGCCGCCGGCGAGGCCAGACGCGGCGGGGCAGTGCGGGATTCGTGCTCCGGCGACCAGAACGACGGCGGAGCTGGGGTGGCCGGAAACGACGCCGGCGACGAGCTGTGCGGCTGTCGGAGTTTGGGCGAGCTCGGGCTCGTCGCTAGGGGGCACGGCGAGGTGCGTGGAGTGGTGCTACGGGCTCCTGCGAGTGCGGCAAAGACGATGGCGTGCTCGGAATCGAGCCAACATGGCTGTGGCCACGACGGTGACGTGCAGAGGCGGCGGCGGGTGCGGCCGAGCTCAGTGCAGTCGATGCAGGGCTCGAGAGCGAGAACGGGAAAGATGGGGAGGTAGCTGAGTTCACGGCGGTCACGACGGAGCAGTCGGCGAGGTCGGGGACCAGATGGTACGGCGGTGACGGCGAACGGGATCTCCGGCGGCGTTCGGTGAAGACGAGGTCGAAGAAGACGAAGCAGAGCGTGCGAGCGCTCGGGGCTCGGCTAGCTCGACGTAGTGGACGACGGCGGAGCTCTTGGACATGGCAGCGCGGCGCGGGGACGACGATGGACGCGGGTTTCACGGTGGCGCGGGCGCGACAGCGTCGGCCATGGTGGAGGAGGGCGAGGGAGAGGCGTTGGGGGAGAATGGACGTGTCCAGGCGGTTGGGGGGGACTACGTGGAGGTCGACCAGCGCGTCCAGGGCGAGGCAGCAAGCAGCTGGCGCCGTGGCGAGCTCGCGCACGCCGGCGTCACCTCCCTGCCTGCCTGGCGGGGACGAAGCAGCTGGCTGGCACGGGCCAGCACAGTGCTGGGCCGCCAGGTGGGCCGGCTGGTGGCTTTGCCAGGTAAGTTAGTTTTCCCTTTTATTTTCCGTTTTCTTTATTTCTACAAGTTTGTGGCTTTTCTAAAAATACCTAGGCAATTTCAAAAATCACCAAACTGCTCATGCCCACTGTATAGAGTATATCCAACATGGAACATTTCAGTTTGGGATTATTTGGACATTTAAAATATTTACTATCATTTAAATGCCCAAATGCAAGTTACATATGATTTAATTCAATGTCCTTATGATGACCTAGAAAAATGTGAACCAATTTTGGCAGAGGTTCTAACCCAAGACAAAAATGATGGACATTTTAGAAGGGCATTTCAGGTTCATTGAAAAAGATTTTAGTAAACCCTAGTTGTTTCCAGGGGGGTGCTGGTGGTTCTATCATCCCCATTTCAAGTTTCTGGAAAAGTTTAAACATGATGCAACACTCTAATGCATGAACTAGCTAGGGTGTGACACAACTGCAGTGCATAGATGACAGCAGCTAGTTCTAAATCATGTACTGGATAATTCTCTTCATGCGGGTGCAATTGACGAGAGCCATAAGCAATCACTTTACGCTCTTGCATTAGGACACAGCCTAATCCTTCACGGGATGCGTCATAATAAATCACAAAGTCTTTGCAGGTATCTGGAGGAGATAGTACTGGGGCAGATGTCAGCTTGTCTTTGAGTGTCTGGAAACTTTCCTGACATTTTTCTGTCCATTCAAATTTAACGCCCTTGTGAAGCAGATCAGTCAGGGGCTTAGCAATCTTGGAAAAGTTCTCGACAAATCGACGGCAATAGCTTGCAAGGCCGAGAAAACTTCTCACTTGCTTGACGTTCTTCGGAGGACTCCAGTCAAGAATAGCCTGAACTCGTTCTGGGTTAACAGCAATTCCATCCTTGGAAATCACATGACCAAGGTAGGTTACTTCAGAAAGCTAGAATTCACATTTGGAGTATTTGGCATACAACTGGTGTTCTCGGAGCCTTTCCATTACAAGACGGAGGTGTTCGGCATGTTCTTCTTTATTCTTAGAATAGACCAGAATATCATCCAGATATACCACGACGAATTTGTCGAGGTAATCCATGAAGATGTAATTCATCAGACGGGAGAATGTAGCTGGAGCATTTGTTAAGCCAAATGACATTACAGTGTACTCATAAGAACCATAGCGAGTAACAAATGCAGTCTTCGGAATATCCTCTTCACGAACACGAATCTGATGATATCCCAACCTCAAGTCAAGTTTAGAAAACACCGATGATCCAGCAAGTTGATCATACAAATCATTGATCCGAGGAAGCGGATATTTATTCTGAAATGTGGCTTGGTTAATGGGCCGATAATCATGAACCAATCGGTTAGCTCCATCCTTCTTCTTAACGAAGAGTGAAGGTGCTCCCCAAGCAGAGGAACTGGGGCGGATGAAACCCTTCTTAAGTGACGTGTCGATTTCTTCCTTAAGCTCGAGAAGGTGGTGCGGAGGCATTTTATAAGGACGCTTCGCAATAGGAGTTGTGACTGGTTTCAAGTCAATGACAAACTCAACAGCTCTAGCAGGGGGTATTCCTGGAAGTTCTTCTGGAAAGACATCTTGAAAATCACGAACAACTAGAACGTTCTCGATGCCTTCAAGAGGTGAAGCGTTCAATGCATTCAGAACATATATTTGAGTCTCAGCATCCTGAGCTATTCAGGCTGAGTAATTGATCACCTGACCAGAAGGGTGTGTGAGCTGGACTGTCTTAGTAGCACAATCAATCAAAGCATTATGGGCTGCCAACCAGTCTATACCGAGAATGATGTCTATGTCGGAAGGTCCAAGAGCAATAAGGGAAGCAGAGAACATAAACCCTTCAATTTTGATCTGATTGTTGTGACTTACCATCTTGGTTTGCCACCTGGAACGGGGAGTGATAATCTCTAATGGAGTGGGTACTGAGCTCATAGCTAACCCATGTATTTATGCAAATTGCTGGGACACAAAGGAATGTGACGCCCCGGAATCAAAGAGAACAAAAGCTGCAACTGAATTAACTGGCAGAGTTCCCATCACGGTCTTAGGTGACTCACGAGCTTCTCCCATTTTGACATGAGTGACCTGGCCACGACCCATAGCAAGCGGCCTGGCCTTACGACTTCTGGAATGATGGGTTCGATGGCCCTTCGTACGACCATCAGGAGGACGTGGTGCAGCCTGAGGTGAAGCCATGGCATTGGACTGTCCACCCTGAATCGTTAGCGGTCTCGGCAGCGGAGGCAGATGAGGTGCAACATAAGACGGCCTTGGTGTTGGAACAGGTCGATGATGAACATTGTGTGGGATCCAGACTCGATGTTTCTGAACAGGCTGACCCGAGGATGAGCCAGCTTCATGAGTGCGCTTGAGCGACTCCTGGTGTTTAGTCAGGGCAGTCTCAACTCGGAAAGTTTGGCTGACAAGCGTTGCGAAGTCTGTAAAATCATGGACAGCAAGTGCAAGGTTTATATCCGTACGCAGTCCTTCACGGAATTTCTCCTGCTTGCAAGCGTCAGTGCAGATGTCATCTTCAGCATAGCGGGATAATTCGAGAAATTTCCTCTGATATTCATCCACAGTCATTGTGCCCTGTGAGAGTTTGTGGAACTCCTGCTTCTTCTGGTCCATCAGACCTTGAGGAATGTACCATGCACGAAAAGCTGACTGAAATTCCTGCCAAGTGGTTACAGTCTCTGCAGGCAACATACCCTTGTGGCTTTCCCACCATTGAGCAGCGGGACCCTTCAATTGGAATGCCGCAAAGGTGACGTAACTGTCAGGGGCAACATTAGCTGACTCCATCTCAAACAGCATGTCACGAAGCCAATCATCAGCATCCATAGGATTGGTGGAGTTGCGGAAAATGGATGGATCGAGGCGCACAAATTCTGGCAGAGAGATCGGTCCAGGCTTCTGACGAGCATCGTTGCATTCCAAACGTTTTACCAGACTCTTGTTGAGCTGACGGTTCAATTCAAACTGCTGCATCATTGCGGCAATATAGGGTGGAGGTGGAGGATCGTCAGCCATCCTGCCAAAACAACAGGGGCAGTTTAGCAAGTAAAACTGCATGTGTATGGAATGATTCATGAAGCAACACGCACAACAGAAGGAAGTGCAATAGATACTTCATCATAACCGCACCAGACATTCAAATCCACACATAGCCTCGATTACAATCCGACAATATGACAGCTGAAAGGGGAAGGCTAGACAACTAGGCGGCGCGCAGGCACGCGGCAAGGAATTACACAACAAGACATAGCAAAGGCTACATCAACATCGGAGAAAACTATTGGGGCGAGGAATCTGCAAGTGAAACACAGGGTGCCCTCGAGAAGAGGATCCTACAAGCAGAACCTGGCCAGCAATCTTGAAGGAAGGGGGGGAATTTTCAGAACACCGGGTGGATGTGATCACGAGAACCTAATGTTGGAGTTAGTAAAATTTCAACCTGAATAGAAGAGAGATCAGAGTCCCAGAGTAAAGGTCGAGGAGTAAAAGATCCTAATACCACCCAATTGGCGACGTGGGCCCGTAAGCCACACAACCAAGTTAGCAAAACAGCTTTCGGTTACTAGACTCAACTTCAGCCAAGGAGCTGGAAAGGGGGATTGTTATGGGCAGTCGGCTCTGATACCAACTTGTGATGCCCCCGGCCCAATCGTGCACTAATCAAACACGCAAATGGACACGATCAAGCCTAAGGACTCACGGGAAGATATCACAACACAACTCTAAAACATAAATAAAGTCATACAAGCTTTATATTACAAGCCAGGGGCCTCAAGGGCTCGAATACATAAGCTTGCGTACAAGCGTCAGCGGAAGCATCAGATATCTGAGTACAGATATAAAAGAAAGCACATAAAGGCCTTTAGAAAGGCGGGGCAAAATAAAAAAAAACTACGATCGAAAGGCGTAGGCCTCCTGTCTGGGACCCTCCGGTCCTACTCCTGGTCGATGGCAAGCTGGAAGTAAAATCCACCCTCGGGGTAGTAGTGGCGATCATCGGCGGGGGCAGCTGTATCCGGGGCTCCGTCATCTGGTTGCATGAAAAGGGATATATGGGGAAAAAGAAAGCAAAGCAACCGTGAGTACTCATTCGAAGTACTCAGCAAGCAAGGATCTACACTACATATGCAACATTATCAAAGGAAGGCTGTATATGTGGACTGGGCTGCAGAAATGCCAGAATAGAGGGGAAAAACCTAGTCCTATCGAAGACTAGCATCTTCGGCGGTCTTGCAGCATTAGAAGAGAGTAGAACAGTACAATATAAGGTAGCAGTAATAATATCAACCTCACCCAGAGATCCTTTCTCGACTCCCTGTGAGAAAGCAAGCCCAGAGCCATACAGTCATCAACCTCGTCCTGAGATCCCTTCTCGACTCCCTGCGAGAAGGAATCCCAGAGCCATAGTATCCAGGTATCATCTCACGGTCTAGTTGTGTCGATCGGGATACAACTCCGAGTGTCCTTTACCGTAGGACCGGCTATCGATAGATGTGTTCTTCCCTGCAGGGGTGCACCAAATTACCCAACATGCTCGATTAACTCCGGCCGGACACACTTTCCTGGTTCATGCCCAGCCTCAGCCAAACGATACACCGCAGCCCTACCTACAGCTCAGCAGAGAGGTCCCCGCCTGTCTACATCCTAAGCGCTCAGGGGACTTGGGCCATCGCCCTGTGCACTCCGGGTCGTTGTGAGCAGGGTGAACCAGGCACCAGGAGGGCGCCGGTCCGTCCCGGCCACAAGGCTGAACTAGATGTCTGACAGAGCTTTCGGCTGATGCTACGATGCAGAATGCCCATACTATGCCCACGTGATGGTTAGTGCTATCAGGCCAGAGGCCAGCTCGGATCAAATATACAAATCGTTAGTGGACTAGGGCTTGCGGTAACGAGCAGAGACTCACGAAAGATGTGACCCCATCGCCCCGTCTCGAGGACTTGCGGCAAGGGCCAAGAATGCCCGGCCGCGCCTCGTATTCATCACTCGGGCACCATCCAGGTCAACCCGTCTCCACAACACTCGCCACTTAGGCTCACGCGGGTACCCCTCAGGGTCGACCCGCCTTTCCAAGTAACAACAGTACAGTCCAAGTATCCGTGTGTCCATAACATCAGGGGAATCCGAGGTGTCACCCTTGTTGGATTCCTACATGATGTATCCATCAAGGTGAACTCGGAGGAATCACCCTCGCTGGGTTCACACTTGAGGTGTTGTACGACGGCGTCGTTATCGGAAGCGATGAAGGAGGAATCACCCTCGATGACCACAACCGATTAGCTACTCTACAAAGTTAACATCAGAAGTGCTACAAGAGGTTTCACCCTCGGCACTCGATAGTAACGCTGCAGTGTCGTTACAACTAAGGGGGTGATGAGCGGTGTCGGGGCCTGGTCTTCAATCCCGTTGATCGGGTCTTCTGATAATCCAGCGGGGCAGTCGGGACTAGCGGGGTCACTAATAGGTCTCTACCCAGCCTATACTAAGCAGTTTAGGTTATGCAGGTAATTATCAACAGTAGGTTACAATAAACAGGCTATGCATCAGAATAGGTAAAGCAATAGCAGCAGCAATTCTAATGCAAGCATGAGAGAGAAATAATAGGCGATATCGGTATGCTCAAAGGGGGGGTGCTTGCCTGGTTGCTCGGTGGCAAGGGCAAGGTCGTCAATGGTGTCTTTGGTCTCCGGAGCTGCGTCGGTCTCAGGGACGACGTCGGGGTCTAACGAGAGAGAAGAGGGGGAGGAAACAGTAAATATAAAGCAAACAAGAGCATGACATGACATTACGCAGAGCTAGGGGTGTTCTGACGTGGTGCTACACGATATAGATGAAGAGGGAAAACATCCGGGGATGTTTTCCCGGTTCCGGACATTAGTCAGACAGATGACCGAAGGGGAACGGTTCCTAGTTCGGATAGTTAGGAACGTGTGACGGACGAACGGATCGCGTATTCGGATTTGTCTCGTCGTTCTAAGCAACTTTCATGTATAAATTATTTTCATCGGAGTTACGATTTAAAAGATATGATTTTCTAAAGTTTTATTGATTTTCTGGAATTTAAGTATTTATTTAAATTCAACATTATCCGAAACAGTGTATGGTGACGTCATCATGATGTCAGCATGACGTCAGCAGTCAACAGGGCGTTGAATGGGTCAAACTGACGTGTGGGTCCCACCTATCATTCTCTGTTTAGGTTAATTAGGGTTTAGTTAATCTAATTACAGTTTAATTAAACTAACTAATTAATTAGATTAACTTAATCATAGTTAATTAACTTAGTTAATTACCTAATTAATTAACTAATTAATTATTAATTTTATTATTATTATTATTTTCATTTTACATTTTTTTCTATTTCTATTTTCCCAGGGTGAGGGCCCCACTGGTGAGTGGCTGAGCCACGAGAGGGGGGGGGGGTTTGAGCGCGCGCGGCCCAGGGGGCGCACAACGCGGACGTGGACGTGGCCGGCCGGCGGGCGCGGGCCGGGGGCCGGCGCGGCCGAGCAGGCGAGCGCGGAGGGCAGGCGACGGCCGGAGGGGGCCGCGACCAGGCCGATGCGCGGTGAGATGGGGGGTTCGGCCGTGGCGGGGCGGGGCGGGCCGTGGCGGGCGCGGTGCGCACACCGACGCGGGACGGTACGCGGCCAACCGCGCTGAGCGCGGCCCGGCGCGGCTGTGACTGCGGGCGGGGCGGAAGGGGAGTACGACGGCGGGCGGTGCGATTCGGCGGCGGTGGACAGAGGCGGCGCGGGGAGGCAAGCGAGGCTCACCGATAGCCGGACGGGGAGGGCAGCGGGCGTGGGGAGGCCGGCGAGGGAGAGGGCGAGGCGGCGAGCGTCGGGCGGCGGCATCGTGGTGGCGGCGATGAGGCGAGGAGAAGGTCCGGTGACGAGGGAGGCGAGCAGGACGAGGCGACGGTCGGTGCGGCGGTCGGTCGGCGGGGTCGCGCCGGGGCGTCGAAGGGCGGCGGCGGCTGGAGCTCCCTATCCCGATCCAGTTTGGATTGGGGGAGGGAGAGGTGGGGAGGGGGGAAGTGGGCAATGGGGTTAGGGTTTGCCGAGGGGGGGGGGATAAGGAGGCCCGGCTGGGCCTGGTGGGCTGGCCAGTATGGCGGCCAGCTGGGCCGTTTGGCCCAGCGGGGAGGGGGGCTGGTTCTTTCCTTTTTTTTATTTACTTCTCTCTTTCTGCTTTGCTAAATGTTAGGCCACCAATACACTTTTGTAAAATGTGGGACTTGGTTCAAAAATTACAGTGCAATATTACCTACCACGAAAAACTGGTTTGAGTAAAATATAATTTCATTTGTAATTCTATTAAATAAAATGGTATTAAAAAGCTACTGTTTTACTACTGTTTGAGTCAGTTAATCAATTTAGTGAATGTTGGTTATGATTTTTGAATTGTCTCTGGAATATTTGCCATTTAATGAACATTTTAGATTCTGATTTGAACAACTTTTATTTTCACTTTCAGTTTGAATTTCCATTTGAATTTGAACTTGAAATGAGATATGTTCCAAATGATGTTTAAGCACTGCTGATCATGATGACATGGCATAATCAAAAGGGTGATCACTGTAGTTAACCACTGGGGGTGTTACACAGATTCCAGAGGAAAAAATTCGGGAGAGAAAAGCTAGGATGGAATAACAGCACAAAAATCGATAACCCGATTTTTCGGGTGTTACATTCGGCGAGTGACACGTGCGACATCTACTTCACATACACAAAGGTGAATCATCTCCTTTGCACGTGCTCACTTGACCCCTTCGAGGATGGTATACTTCTTGACACCCCTCTCGTGTGCATGCATAGGTATTGTCGGAGCTTCACGGACGACGTGGAGGAGTGCAAGTGCCAAGGAACAACTACACCATCCGCGAGGGAAGCATGGAAGCGACGAAGAAAGTAGACGGAGACATCTCCCAGGAACCGGACATCCGGCCACAGCCCCGGACATCCGGCCCCTGAAGATGTCAACAACAGCAGCAGCCTAGCAACCGAAGTGCTACAGGGCCCGGACATCCGGCTCTCAGGCCCCGGACATCCGGCCCAACGCGAGCCGCCGGACATCCGGCCCCAGCCCGGAAATCCGGCATCGACAACAGAACGCACCAGAAGTTTGGCCACTTCAACCTGGACATCCGGCTCGTCCCGAAGCCCCGGACATCCGCACCCTAGCCCAGACGTCCGGCACCTGCGCGTGCCTAACCGGGCCAGAGGCCCATGTATCCCCTCCTCACTTACCCCTTCATGGACTAGCCTATATATACTCCTTCCCCTTCCTCTAGTTAGGGTTAGCAAATGTGATAGCTCATTTAGAGATAGAGCTTTGCTCATCCACCCGAATCTACTCCACCGAGAGAGACCGCGGCCTCTACGGAGAAGATCCATCTTGGATTCAAGACCCCTCATGGGAAGATCCATCTAGGATATCATCAAGACCTCCTCATGGAGATGAACTTTACCTTGTATCTTTCCTTTTGTTGTTCATGTACCTTGTGGATCTTGTGTGTTTGATCGTCTAGTGGATGTGTGATTGGACTTGTTCTTGAGTGTTTCCCCTTGTGATTTCTCCCCGTTCTTCCCCTTGTTCATCGTGTTCTTCGTGTTCTTCGAGGGAATCCACTCCAATCGTGAAAGATCGGCCTACACCGGGTTAGCCCCGTATCATCCAAGATCTGGGGGTCAGCACAAATGGCAGCCATCGTGACCTCATCCACGCATGCGGCCCTGATTTACTTCTCCGCCGCCAAATGCTCCTTGAGCTCCTAGCTATACTGCATGCACCATGCCTTAGGGCGGTGCTTATTTGGAGGATGGGTCGGTGATTTGGGTGGAAGGTGTCGCGCCGGCGGTTGGGGCATCTGGGAAGTAGAAGGAGGAGGAGGATGGCGGTCAGGTGTGGATTACCTACCTAGATCGACGAGGCCGAGCAGCGTGAACGAGGGTCGCCGGCGAGGAGGCGGTGCTGCAAGCAAGCAGTGAAGGATTGAACTTTGAAAGGAAGGCGGAAATAGGGGAAATGTGGCTTTTGGTCAGGGTGAGGGGGCGAGGGAGGTAGATATTTCCGCGGAAGCCAAAAATTTGGGCTCGGTGCAGCGAAAAACTTGCGCGCAAAGTGTCATCAGACACGGTCCCTTATTCAGCACTGTGTACGATATGTGAACATCACAAATGATTCATATATCTTACCCCGTGTGTGATGAGTTTGAACGTGCAAATTTTGGTCCGAATTTCCCTGGTTACAGTGGTCATCCACATCATTGCATAATTTGCATACACAAAAGAGCCTACAACCCACCCACACTTCTTAATCAAGCATGTTCAGCAATTAAACAGAGCTAGGTGACCTAAACATTACTCTCGCAAATTAAAGTCCGATGCTCTAAACAAAGAGTACTACTCCAGCTGGCGCTTGTCGATCTTCGCCGCCTCCTCCATGTCCTACTCGCTCTCAACGATCTCCTTGGGAAGGGGCTCCATGGCATCCATCACACCATACTCGACAAGCATCTCACCTCCGCGTCCACCATCTCTTTGGAAAAGGTCGCCACGAGCTGGGCGTGGGCGGCCGCGGTCTGGGCTTGGACGGGCTCCATCTTGGCAATGTATGCCGCGAATGAATGGACGGCTGCTCGAACGCTCTCGACGATTCCCAACTCTTTGGCTGTGGGTTGCCGACCATTGTCGGAGAAGCTTCATGCGATTTTTGCGGTAACCACCAGGAGCTGGCCATGGGTGGCCTCGACATGGTCGTGGGTGATGTCTACTACACAACTTATTCTTGTAGACTCGTGTTGGGCCTCCAAGCGCAGAGTTTTGTAGGACAATAGCAATTTTCCCTCAATTGGATGATGTAAGGTTTATCAATCCGTGGGAGGCACAGGATGAAGATGGTCTCTCTCAAACAACCCTGCAACCAAATACAAGAAATATCTTGAATCCCCAACACACCCAATACAATGGAAAATTGTATAGGTGCACTAGTTCGGCGAAGAGATGGTGATACAAGTGTAGGATGGATAGTAGATATATGTTTTTGTAATCTGAAAATATAAAAAAAGCAAGGTAGCAAGTGATAAAATGGAGCACAAACGGTATTGCAATGCTTGAAAACAAGGGCTAGGGTTCATACTTCCACTAGTGCAATCTCTCAACTGTGCTAACATAATTGAATCATATAACAATCCCTCAACATGCAAAAAAGAGTCACTCCAAAGTTCTTATCTAGCGGAGAACATAAGAAGAAATTATTTGTAGGGTACGAAACCACCTCAAAGTTATCCTTTCCGATCAATCTATTGAGCTATTCCTATAAGTGTCACAAACAGCCCTAGAGTTCGTACTAAAATAACACCATATGACACACATCAACCAACTCTAATGTCACCTAGATACTCCAATGTCACCGCAAGTATCTGTGAGTTGATTATATGATATGCATCAAATAACTTCAGATTCATAATATTCAATCCAACTCAAAGAATTTCATAGAGTGCCCAAAGATTTCTACCTGAGAAAGTAGGACAAAAATGTGCATCAACCCCTATGCATAGATTACCCCAATGTCACCTTGGGAATCCGCGAGTTGAGTGCCAAAACATACATCAAGTGAATCAATATAATACCCCATTGTCACCACGGGTATTCATATGCAAGACATACATCAAGTGTTCTCAAATCCATAAAAGTATTCAATCCGATAATAGTGAAACATCAAAGGTAAAACTCAATTCATCACAACAAGATAGAGAGGGAGAAACACCATATGATCCAACTATATTAACAAAGCTCACAGCACATCAAGATCATGCCAAATCAAGAACACGAGAGAGAGAGAGAGATCAAACACATAGCTACTGGTACATACCCTCAGCCCTGAGGGTGAACTACTCCCTCCTCATCATGGTGGCCGCCGGGATGATGAAGATGGCCTCGGGTGATGATTTCCCCCTCCGACAGGGTGTCAGAACAGGGTCCTGTTTGAGTTTTTGTGGATACAGAGGCTTGCAGCGGCGGAACTTCTCATCTAGGGTTCTTTCTGGGGGTTTGGGTATTTATAGGAATTTTTGGCATCGGTCTCACATCAAGGGGGCCCACGAGGGAGCGACAAGCCTGCCCGGTGCGCCCTGGGGGGAGGGCGCGCCCCCCAGGCTTGTCACTTCCTCGTGAAGCTTCTAGTGCTTCCTTGATGATTCGGGGGTCTCTTTTGGTCCATAAAAAATCCCCGTAAAATTTTAGCCCATTCTGAGAACTTTTATTTCTACACAAAAAACAACACCATGGTAGCTCTGCTGAAAACATCATCAGTCCTAGTTAGTTCCACTAAAATCATACCAAAATGATATAAAATTGTTGTAAACATGGCATGAATGC
The DNA here is from genome assembly GCA_011799875.1 of Thinopyrum elongatum. Classification (NCBI taxonomy): domain Eukaryota; kingdom Viridiplantae; phylum Streptophyta; class Magnoliopsida; order Poales; family Poaceae; genus Thinopyrum; species Thinopyrum elongatum. Next base: position 285,308,079 of record CM022299.1, on the reverse strand, counting down.
TTCATAAATTATAGATATGTTGGAGACGTATCAGCATCCCCAAGCTTAATTCCTGCTTGTCCTCGAGTAGGTAAATAACAAAAGAAATAATGTATGAAGTGTGAATGGTAGCATAGTGCATAAGTTTGATCAATGATAATTTCAATCACGTTTCCTAGCATCATAACATCAACCTTTTCTGATAAACTCATCATGATAAAGTAGCAATCAATTCACATGTTATGGTTCAAACAATGCATTCTATCGAAACTTAACAACCTATGTTCTTAGTCACCAAACAATTGCAATTCAACATATCTTCAATAAAGTCTAAGTAAGAGCTCCACATACTGAATTATCAAATAGTCTTCTATGATTACTAGTACTCAAAGCATATTTTCAGAATAAATGGCACCCATTGAACATAGAGAAAGATAGGGGCTTAATGTTTCGCCTCCCAACTTATTTTTCATAGAGATAACTGTCAACAATAATAATTCATGATGAAATATAATTGAATGGCCATATGTGCCTGGATCTTTCCCCACCACATGATACTTGCCCACTAGAGAATAAATAGAGGGGAATAGGCATGAACATTATTGACTCTTGCATAAAAGTAAATACATAAAAGTAAAATATAGGCCCTTCGCAAAGGGAAGCAGAGGTTGTCATGCGCCTTTTGTTTTTGGATGTGCAACTCCTTAATGCAAAGGAACATCACGTTATATTGCCCCTTGTGATTGCAACCTTTATTATGCAATCTGTCGCTTTTATTTCTTTACCATCACAAGTTCGTACAATGCTTATATTTCCTTGCAATAAAAGATCATACATATTTTATGAGCATTTTTCATAGATTTTTGCACTGATGACAACTTACTTGAAGGATCTTATTCAATCCATAGATAGATATGGTGGACACTCATGGCAAGAAACTTGGTTTAAGGGTTTTTGGATGCACAAGTAGTATCTCTACTTAGTATGAATTTTTGGCTAGCAAAAGATCCTAAGCAGGCACCACATGTTGGAGAATCCATAACAATATAACTTCTATGCAAATATACCCAAACATAACTTATTAGGTTGTCTTCCTTGTCCAACTTCAACTAATTTTCTCATGTTTGAAAATAATTAATGGTTATTCACAATCATAAAAGATGTCCAATATAATATATTTATATGTGAAAGTCATCTTCCTTATACTAATCATTCATGAATTGCTTGCATGACTAATATTGTGATTGTCAAACTTCAATAGATTTTGCTTTCTAAACCCAATGTGAGACTACTAATAGACATGATACAAGCATATGAAGCACATATAATTTCAACTTTATGATATTCAATTCATTCAAGAGTTTACTTATAGGATATAAGTGGAGAACGAGAGTAAATGACAAACTACTCCAAAAAGATCTAAGTAAAGGTCAAATGAGTAGTTAAATAATTAAGTATCTACGTGAGGACTCTCTCTCATTTAAAATTTCAGATCTTAAGTATTTTATTCAAACAACAAGAAAATATAAAAGACATTCCAAGAATATCACATCTCATGCAAAGAAGCAAAAACTTAGGCTCAACCGATACTAACCGATAAATGTTGATGAAGAAAGGTGGGATGCCTACCGGGGCATCCCCAAGCTTAGATGATTGAGACTTCTTGAAATATTAACTTGGGATCGATGCCTTCGGCATCCCCAAGCTTGAGTTCTTGTGTCTCCTTAATTCCTCTCATAGCACGGTTTCCCCAGATCTTAAAAACTTCATCCACACAAAACTCAACAAGAACTCGTGAGATAAGTTAGTATAAATCAATGCAAAACCTTATTATTACCTACTATAGCAAATCACTAAAATTAATATTTAACATTTCATACTAAATGCCTCTGCATATTTGATACTCCTATCCTCAAATAGAATCATTAAACAAGCAAACATGTGCAAACAATGCAAACATAACAGCAATCTGTCTAAACAGAACAGTCTATAGAGGATGAATAAAGATCCATTCTTCTTTAACTCCAAAAATTCTAAAAAATTACCACAGTGTAGAAAATTTATCATAGCATAGTGTGTAAAAATTTCAAGATTTTATCATGTTCTGACTTTCCAGAAGAATTCAGACAATAATAGAAAACTTTCTGTTTTCAAACAGCAACATATAGACTTGCAAAATAATCATGGTAAATGCTATACTTGACATTTTTATTGAAATAAAAGATGAAAAGAATTATTATAAATAACAGCAAGCAAATCTCAACAAAATAAAAAGATGCTCCAGGCAAAACAAATATCATGTGATGAATAAAAATATAGCTCCATGTGAGGTTACCAATAATGTTGAAGACGAAAGAGGGGATGCCTTCCGGGGCATCCCCAATCTTGGTTGCTTGTGTATTCATTGAATATTACATTGGGGTGCCTTGGGCATTCCCAAGCTTAGGGTCTTTCCACTCTTTATTCTCCTCATCTTGATATCTCACCCAAAACATGAAAACTTCAATCACGCAAAACTTTACTGAACTTCGTGAGATGGGTTAGTATGATAAAGAGTAAACCATTCACTTTGGTATTGTCAAGACAAGATTCATAATTGATCTCACATATTACCTACTGTACTCTATCATTCCCACAATTTATATTGACAATATAAGCCATAGAAATAATAAAACAAGCAAACTATGCATTGAAAACAGAATCTGTCAAAAGCAGAACAGTGTGTGAAGATCTGAATAATGACTATACTTATGTTACTCCAAAAATTCTGAAAAATTAGGAAAACGTGGCAAAATTTTTATCAATAATGTGTAAAAAATTCAAAAAAAATTGATGCACCAGTGACTTTAAACAATTCTGTTACTGGGCACAAAAGTTTTTGTTTTTGCACAGAATCAAGTCAACTATCGTCCACACTATCCCAAAGACTTTACTTGGCACTTTATTGAAACAAAAGCTATAAAATATGATTACTATAGTAGCTTAATAATGTTGACACATAAAAACAGTAGGTATAATTGTTGGGTTGTCTCCCAACAAGTGCTTTTCTTTAATGCCTTTTTAGCTAGGCATGATGATATGAATGATGCTCACATAGAATTCATCAATATAAAGAGCATCATGAATCATATGTTCCTCTCTCATAATGATTTTCATTAGCATCACGAATGGATTCATCAATATATCTATCACATAAAGCATCCTTTTCATGATCCACAAGCATAGAAAGTTTATTTCTCTCCTCATAAGCAATTTTATTATCATTCTTAATAGTGGGGGTATCATATGAAGCCCGAATAATATAAATTGTTTCCACATTAAATGAGTAATGTTCAGTAAAAGTATATTCAAAATTATGACAATAATTATCACTACTTTTTATAACATAAGTATCATCACAATAATCATCACAAGTTGACGCTCTTCATAGTCATAGTCAATTGAAACCTTCTCCGGAACAGTGGAATCATTACTAAATAAAGTTATGACCTCTCCAAATCCACTTTTATCATTATAATAAGATTCAACACCCTCCAAAATAGTGGGATAATTATTATATAAAGTTGACACTCTTCCAAACCCACTCTCATAAATATTGCAATCATCATAAATAGGAGGCATGAAATCAGCATAACAAATTTGATCATTCAAAGTAGGGGGAGTAAAATGATCATCTTCATTAAGCATAGCATCCCGAAGCTTGTGACACACATTAATTGCAGCAAATAAATTCTCAAACATGTCATTCTCATCAAACATAGCATCCCCAAGCTTGTGGCTTAGCATATCATAAGCATAATCACTCTCATCATTAATAGTATGAATAACACCAATAGTATAACAATTATTATCACCATAATTTCCCAAGTTGGTGCCAAAAATATTCTCAAGATTATAAGAAGTGTCACTATCTTCCCAACCATAATTATCACAACTAGTAATAGGCACAAAAAATCATCCTCAATAGTTCCTTCGGACATTGTGCCATATGACAAATAAGCAATATCGTCATCAAGTGTATCATCTTCCACAATTATTTTTGATTCATTCTCATGAGGCATAACAATAATATGAGCAACATTATTTGGGAGGGATACCTTTTTACCTCTACTCTTTCTTCTTTTCTTCTTCTTCTTTACCACATCATGTGTGGGTTTAATTAATTTTTTCGAGCTTCTTATTGATGAGATTGGTTGAATAGGGAGCTCCTTCTCGTGACCTATTTCATCATGAGAGACAATTACTTGAATAGTAATCTCTTGTGTCACCAACACACCCAATACAATGGCAAATTGGATAGGTGCACTAGTTCGGCGAAGAGACGGTCATACAAGTGGATAGTAGATATAGGTTTTTGTAATATGAAAATATAAAAACAGCAAGGTAGCAAGCGATAAAACGGAGGACAAACGGTATTGCAATGCTTGAAAACAAGGCCTAGGGTTCATACTTTCACTAGTGCAATCTCTCAATAGTGCTAACATAATTGAATCATATAACAATCCCTCAACATGCGACAAAGAGTCACTCAAAAGTTCTTATCTAGCGAAGAACATAAGATGAAATTGTTTGTAGTGTATGAAACCACCTCAAAGTTATCCTTTCCGATCAATCTATTGAGCTATTCCTATAAGTGTCACAAACAGCCCAAGAGTTCATACTAAAATAACACCACATGACACACATGAACCAACTCTAATGTCACCTAGATACTCCAATGTTACCACAAGTATCCGTGAGTTGATTATACGATATGCATCAAACAACTTCAGATTCATAATATTCAATCCAACACAAAGAACTTCAAATAGTGCCCAAAGATTTCTATTGGAGAAAGTAGGACGAAAACATGCATCAACCCCTGTGCATAGATTACCGCAATGTCACCTCGGGAATTCACGAGTTGAGTGCCAAAACATACATCAAGTGAATCAATATAATACCCCATTGTCACCATGGGTATTCATATGCAAGACATACATCAAGTGTTCTCAAATCCATAAAAGTATTCAATCCGATAATAGTGAAACCTCAAAGGTAAAACTCAATTCATCACAACAAGATAGAGACGGAGAAACACCATATGATCCAACTAGATTAACAAAGTTTGTGGTACATCAAGATCGTGCCAAACCAAGAACATATGTGTGTCCATAACATGCTCCGGTGCACCAAAATGGGTTGTAAAATCATATATGTGTCCATGGGTGGATGCTTATGTCCATGCAAGAAATGGGACGAATTTCAAACACCTCGGCACCATGGCTCGTCGACAAACGTTGAGATACTTGGTTTTGAAATTCTACTAAATCCAAAACTCATCTGAAATTGATGAAACTTTGCATGCTATCATGGAATGGTACCAACATGCTGTGGTGAAAATTTTGTCCAATTTAGGGTAGGTTTTGCTATAAGCTTCTCGCAAACCAAAGCTTCTCACAAGAAGCCTCATGGTTCCGGTAGGGAACGTGTCACCTTTGTGGACGAAATGATATTCGTTGCCTCTTATTGCTTTCAATTTTTTTTCTAGTGGCAACATAGACCAACAGGAGTGTGGTGTTAAAATTTGGAATTTTTGGGGTTTGTTTAGACATTTGTATACATTAACCGAGTTTTCTAGGCATTTTATGTGCATAATTCAAATTTGAACTATAGGCACATGCTCCAGTGCAGAAAAATGGGTTGAAAGATCAAATGTGTGTCCTTGGGTGCATGCTTAGGTCCCATGCAAGAAATGAGAATGAATTTCAAACACCTCGGCACCGTCGCTTGGCCGTAAACATTGAGATACATGGTTATTAAATTCTAGTAAATCCAAAACTCATCTGAAATTCATGAAACTTGGCATCCTATCATGGAATGGCACCAACATGATGTGGTAAAAAATTGTCCATTTGGGGCAGGTTTTGGTATAAGCTTCTCACAAACCAGAGCTTCTCACAAGAAGCCTCATGGTTCCGGTAGGGAACGTGTCACCTTTGTGGACGAAACGATATTCATTGCCTCTTCTTGCTTTCATTTTTTTCTAGTGGCAACATAGACCAACAGGAGTGTCGTGTTAAAAATTGGAATTTTTCTGGGTTCGTTTGGACATTTTTATACATTAACTGAGTTTTGGAGGCATTTTATGTGCATAATTCGAATTTGAACTACAGGCACATGCTCTAGTGAAGAAAACTGGATTGACAAATCAAATGTGTGTCCTTGGGTGCTTGCTTAGGTCCCATGCAAGAAATAGGACTGAATTTCAAACACCTCGGCACCGTTGCTTGCCGATAAACATTGAGATACTTGGTTTTTAAATTCTAGTAAATCCAAAACTCGTCTGAAATTCATGAAACTTGGCATGTTATCATGGAATGGCACCAACATGTTGTGGTAAATTTTTTGTCCGATTTTGGGGGTTTTGGTATACGCTCCTCACACACCAGAGCTTCTCACAAGAAGCCTCGTGGTTCTGGTAGGGAACGTGTATCACCATTCTCGACAAAATGACATTCCCTGCCTCTTCTCGCCTTGAATTTTTTCTAGATACAACATAGACCAACAGGAGTGTTGTGTTAAATTTGGAATTATTCGGGGTTCGTTTGGACATTTTTATACATTAACCTAGTTTTCTAGGCATTTTATGTGCATAATTCAAATTTGAAATACATGCATATGCTCCAGTGTAGCAAATTGGGTTGAAAATCATATGTGTGTCCTTGGGTGCATGCTTAGGTCCCATGCAAGAAATGGGAATGAACTTAAAACACCTCGACATTGTGGCTTGGCCGCAAAGATTGAGATACTTGCTTTTAAAACTCTAGTAAATCCAAAACTCGTCTAAAATTCATGAAACTTGGCATGCTATCATGGAATGGCACCAAATTGTTGTGGTATTTTTGTGTCCAATTTGAGAGAAGGCGCACGAATCAACAAGAGACAAAGGCATTTTGAAACAAATAGCTGCCACGTTATCATCTCAAAGATTTGTATATTTTAAATCGTGGGTGTTCTGCTAACCATTCATGTGATGCCAGGCATCACACTTTTAATGGCTAGGAGGTGCCGTGCGGACAACTGCTTGAGTAGACGAGAGGCGTGCGAGCGCAGTCCACTGCGCACGCTGATCGATAGGCGTGCAAGCAGTCCTCTGGTGCGCAGGCTCACCAGGAAGCGTGCGAGCTGTACGCTGTGCAGGCTCACTAGGAAGCGAGCCCTTTGACTTCCATGGCCGCCCATCTCGCTCCCAACCTCTCCATTAATGGCGCCCGAGCCACTGTTTAATATGGGCGGCCTTACTCTTCGCCTCCCATTCCCCTCCCGCAGACCTCCACCAACGCCATGGTGCAGAAGGATCATCTGCCACTGGTCTTCCAGTTTGGTGAAATCGACTCCGAGCCGGAGGAGATAGAAAATAAGGAGGAATGGGGCCTGATGGACATGGCCCTGAACAAGCTGGCCGCGGCCAATGCTGCCCCCACGCCCATCCCAACCCCCATCCCCGCACCTGCGCCAGCGACCAGCCCCGTAGCATTGATGGGCTGGTCACTGAGCACTATGGCAGCGCTGGAAGCCACGAGCGTCAGCGAGGTCCCCCCGGACCCACGCGAGCTCGTGTACACGCCAGCGCCAACGCCCCCGCCTGTGCTCGTGCGCGCACCTACATCCACCGTGGTGCCGGTCCCCGTGCGTTTGCTTGCACCCGCTGCGCCCGTGCCCATGCGCACGCCCCCTCAGCGTCATGGGACGCCGCCATCGACCGCTACCTCGCAGCTCTGCGAGTCGCCATCTTCCCATGCCCCTCCCATCGATCGCACGACGATAGGGTGTTCGACTTCCATATCAAGAACATTATGGGCTGGCTTGAAGACTTCAACAACGGTGTCCTAGAGGACGACAACGCCGGCGCAGCATGCCGCCTCCGCCGCCGCCGCAAATAGTTTTTTTGGTTTAATACTGTATCTCGATTGTATGAATATAAAGTCACAGTGTGGCTGAGTGAAACTTATGGTTTGAACAAACTTGCATTTTTCTCTCTGAATGTACAGACTTATCAAACGTTTTTTTTAAACATCAATGTTTTTAAAATTTAAAACACTCACCGCAAATGTTTTCGATAGAACACCTGTATGCAAACCGAGAGCTTCCCCAGTAAGCCAAGGGAAAATTTGCCACGCAGGATTTGTGCATCTCTTCATCGCAAATGTTTCAGATAGAACAGCCGTATGCAAAGCGAGAGCTATGGTCCTTCCCTTGTATGCCAAGGGAAAATTTGTCGCGCAGGATTTGTGCATCTCTTCATCACAAACAGTTCAGATTGAACATGCTATGCAAAACAAGAGCTATGGTTCCTTCGCCACTAAGCCAAGAGAAAATCTAGCGCGCAAGATTTGTACATCCCTTCAACGCAAACGATTTTTATGATGACCCATGTGCAACCACGTACAGACAATTTGGTAAGATTTGCATCTGTCATATTGGGTATATTGCCATTTGTCAAACTGGAAATATTGGCATTTGTCGATCTAGTAACACTGCCATTTGTGAAAATTTGCAACTAAAAATCATTAGCACTATCTAATTTTGCAACAGAAATCCAGTAAGCATAGATTTTATTCATAGATTAAGCAATCGTTCTTTATACAAACAGTTCAACTCGACAGCTGAACCGACCAAAGTTTTCCCCAATTGTTGCCAACCACGTACTGAAATAGCTAGTTCAACTCTATATACTAGCTAATTTTAAATACGTAGTATAGTTCAACCATATCTATAGTCAGATGAACTGAACAAAATATCCACTAGATACTATCAACTAAGGAGGGGCTTTGTACTAGTTCCAACAGCCTCTCCTCTGCCTAGCATGCTCAGTAAGAGGCAGAGGAGGAGGAGCCTACTGACAAGCTAGACAACTGGAATGCGGTGCCTGCCGCTGCTGCACTTTTAGCGATGCTCACCTCGAACGCCCTCTGCCGCTCCAGACGACCCCTCTCGAAGCGGCGGGACTCCTTGTATATCTCCTCATTCCGCGCCTCTGCAATGGCATGTGCTGTGGCCACGGTGGCAATAAGTCTCTTTGCATGCTCGACCAGACGCTCCTCCTCCTCCCATAGTAACTCGATGTAGCGCGCAAGGTTGCTGACGCACATGCGGGGCTCCACCTCCACCTCCCGCCTTCGGGCGGATGGTGGCGGAGCGGGTGATGACCCGGCGGTCGACGCTTGGGTGGCGGCCACGGCGGCCGACGGTGGGGTGACGGCCACGATGGCCACCTCCCGCCTTCGGGCCGTGATGGCAGAGCGGGTGATGGCCACGGTGGTCGACAGTGGGGTGGCGGCCACGACGGTCACCTTCCGCCTTTGGGCTGCGGTGGCAGAGTGGGTGATGGCCCTGGATTTCAACGGTGGAGTGGCGGCCATGGTGATAGATGGTGGGGTGGCGGTAACGGTGGCCGGCAATAGCTGCCGACGGGCAGCGGCGGCGGAGCATGTGGTGGCGTTGTGCACACATCCAACACGGATGCCACGCATAGTACACAACGCTGGGGACTGCACTGCCGCCGCTGTGTAGCCTCCTAGCCGGTGCTGTCCTCTGATGACGGCGGAGTGGCTGAGCGACAACGACGGACTGGTGCCATTGGTGATTGTGGGAGAAGCAGACGAGATAAGCTACAGGGAGGGAGGGGAAAATGTGACGGAGGACTCGCCGGCCATGAGGGTATATATAGCAGGCCAGGAAGCATTGGGATTTTGGGGGATTTCACCGAGTCGGGCGGGAAGCTTGCGCGGCTATGCATGGGAACCTGCGCGGTTATGCGAGAACGGGCTCACCGACGATTCATTGGCGCCACTTTGATCCACTGTTTGGCGAAAAGAACGCCTGTGCGGTGCTCAAGCTTGTGCTCGAAGCCGTTTGTGGCAGCATTGTGACAAGACGTGCGAGAGGAGGACAAAATGACACGTACACATATGGTTAATAAAAAAATGTTTGCGATTTAATTACTTACTACCTCCATCCTAGTTTATAAGTCCTCTTTGTATTTTTGTGCCAAATTTTGATTAGAGATTTAACTAATAGAATATGAATGCATGCCACCAAACATTATATCGTTGGATTCGAATTTGAACATAGTTTCCAATTATATTATTTTTTATAACATGTATTAACATTTTGTTAGTTAAATTTAAGGTCAAAATTTGGCACAGAATATAAAGGGGACTGATAAACCAGGACGGAGGTAGTAGCACACGCCGCTCTCTACGCAGCGTCGTCAACGATTGTTCGACCACCGTGTGATGAACATGACATAGTATCACATCATGCCGCCGGCTCGCAACTTCCGGCCGGCTTGTAGATGACCATTCCCTACGTGTTCAACTGCTCTATGCGTGTGGTTGCTCACGGTTGAGGCGGCTGCAGTGTGCTCTGCTCGCATCCCTCCGGGCACGCTCTGCTCTCACGTCCCTCCGCGAGCTCTGGCCGCGTCCCTACGCGCGCGCTGCCAGCGTTTGGGGCCGGCGCATGATCCCGTACGTTCGTGCTGCCATCATGCATGCGGTTGCGCCAAGCGCGGCACCACGATGTAGTTACCCGCTGCAAAAACTACCATGCGGACGTGCCGAGAATCTATGCCGCCCGGCCCCCATTTATTTCCGTGGTGATTTACCTTAATCTCTCACACCCCCACGACACAATAAGCACACCCACGACGACATATACGGAGAGGATATCCATGTAGCGACCCGACCCAAATGGATCAAGTCTCTGTGCTTAAGTGTCATCCCTGGATTGGTATGCTGACACACACAGTACTTGAGGATTTATAACAGAGGTAAATCACATGTATAAAGTAACGTAAATACTATTACCTCAATCCATATAGCGGAAGTAACAACAAGGTTGTGGAGTTCCCAACAACACCAACGGCAAAGTTGAGTGTAGACATCGTAACCCTAACGTATCACTTACTCGTCATAAGAATTCCTGCAACATGAGACGTTGCAGCCATGTAGGTCAGTACATTGAATGTACTGGCAAATTCACACGATAGGATAATGATGAACAATATCTATCACTACATGCATATTTGGCTGGTGGAGGCTCTAAGTTTAATTTTGCACAAAGCCAATTTTTCCCTACAACAAAGTAATATATTTTATTTACTACTGAGTTTGTTGAAAACATTGAGAAGGTAACCCCAACTCAATCCCAATTAAAAGTTAACAACCCAATCAAATTAATTAAGTAATGTGATGAGATCAAATCAATAATTCAAGTACCAGATACTCAAGATGTCCATAACCGGGGACACGGCTAATCATGATTAGTTTGTACACTCTGCAGAGGTCTGCGCACTTTTCCCCACAAGACTCGATCTCCTCCGTTGGATTTCTCGCACTACATGGTGTTTGAGAAACGGATGACCGAGACACAGTCTTTCAGAAGCATTAATTCATTCGACGGGTAAACTGTACCACCTACATCCCCTACATCTGCTAGTTTACCACTGAAAGAGGTCACACAACATACTCAACTATGCCAGAGCCCATAATGGCTTGTGGCTGCACACGGAAGTTTCTAGCTTGAATAATCTTATGATCCCTTTGAGCCTGGGTGGCAAACCATAGGATGATCACACGGTAACCCCGGGATCTCCTAGGACAACATTGGATTCCCCAGGTGTCCGGGCAAGCCACTGGTATCCCCAGGGTGCCCCAAACCATTCCACCCAGATGTGTATTAAAGTAGCCACCTTAAGTTAAACCTTAGTTAACAATAACTCTCACATCTTTCATGAATTCTCTCAAACCAAACCACGTCTACGAGCATAGCATAGCAAAGTAAGCATAACGTAATAACTCCCAAGGTTTGAATATAAGACAATAGGTTCTACCTCATCAACTACTTCCTAGTACCCACATGTTAATCAGATCCTACTCATGCAATGTTTGAGGGGTTGAACTAATGCATAAAAACTGGATAATAAAGGGATATGATCAAAGTGTGAACTTGCCTGTACTGTTGATGAAGATCCTTCGCACTCATAATTCATGATAGTTCTACTCGTCACACTCCGTTCAATCTATCGTAAGCAAGCAATTGCATACATAAGCACCCAAGCATAAAATTCGAAGAAAATATCTCGGAAAACTTCGAAAACAAGCAATTAACTCTTGCAACAGAAAACAATTTCTAACAGTACCAAAATTGGGTGGATTTAGTCTTATCATAAAGTTTAGGTCAAGAGCTTCGATTTGCAAAAAGAATCAATTAAATCGGAGTTATAAAACTCGAGTTATGAACAAAAGAAGTTCAAAATCAAATCTGTTTGAAACCAAATTTTAAACTTTCAAAAATATGTTTAAGTTGGTTATCTGGACAGAGGGGATCATAACGAAGAAGTGGACGTTGGTTTCGTTGGATTTGGATAAACGAGCAAAAAGTTGTGATCGTTTGAAGATCAGGGGCTAAATTGTAAAATAAAACAACTACAACTAGGACCCTGGCAGAAAAATAAAATAAAAACGAAAAACTACGGAACGAACGTTCGCTAACAGAGGCTAACAAACGAATTCGTTTGTTAACAGATCTAAACGGGTGAACGCTCGCTATCTAACAAAACCTAAATAACAAACCGATCTAAAAGAATAAAACCGATCTATTCTAAAAAAAACCGAAAAAGAAATCGGGGCGGGTTAAATCGGTTTATACCGGTTCGGGGGAGAGGAACCGGCGACGGCGACGTGGTGCTCCGGCAAGGCGGCGGCAGCGGCGTTGGATGACGTCGGCGGGAAGCGGCAGCAGCGGCGGGAGGCGGCGCTGCTACGGCGGCAGAAGGCGGCGCGAGCAGTGGCGGCGGCGGCGAGCGCAAGCGGCGGCGGAGCTGCGGCGGCGCGGCTCGGGAGGGGGAGCGAGGGGTCCAAGGCGGCGCTATTTACGGAGGGGAGGGGTGGCGTGATGCGTGGAGGAGGGGGCAGGGCAAGGCGGCGGCGGCTCGGACTCCGGCAGAGTCCGGCTCGGGCACGGCGGGGAAGGCGGCGGCGCATTGGGCCGGCTGGGCTTCGGCCCAGTTCGGTCCGAAAGTTTTTTTTTAAAGAATTTTACAGAAAATAAAAATAAAACAATAAATAATAAAAATGATATATAGGCATATTATATATCAAAATTTTCAGAAAAAGATTTTCTACAATGTGAACATTTTTCTAGCGTCAAATAAAATACACAAAAATTTAAATAAAGCAAACAGTGCTACTGCTGCAATAAAACCAAAAAATATCATTTTAAAAATACCAAAATGATTTCAAATTTATTTCTCTCCAATTTTCTATTGAAGGGAATCATTTTACCCTATTTTCCATATATTTTATTTTTGGAGAAAAATAATTTGAATAAAAACCAAATAACTCCAAATTGAAAGTAGGTTTTCAAAATAACTTCAAAGGGACTTTAAATTTTGATTCTTCGAAACTTCCAACTCATATTTCATACGATTTGAAGAAGTCATTTTATCTTCTCTCATGAAAATCATTGAGTTGCATAAAGTTTCTGAATTTGCAATATTTTCAAATGAAATTCAAATCTGTTCGAAACCCCTTTTAAAATAGAAGAAGTCATGTTATCTTCACTCTAGGGTTTGTAATGAAATAGATTTGAATTCAAGGAGATCATAAATGCAAGGTGAAAGTTTTGGGAAAGTCATTTTATTCCCTCTCATTTAACTTTCAAAAAGTTTCAAATTCCACTCAATTTCACACAAACAACCACACCACAATCAAGCAAACAATCAAAACTATCTATTTAATATAACATTCCAAAATTTAGAATTTTGGGATGTTACAATCTAGCAGCTCCAATGGCATTCCCGGTGGCTCCAATGGTGCTCCCAGCAGCTGACGACGACAACGGGCTGCAGTTCACCACACCTCACATAGTGGACACCCATGTGAGGGGGAAGGACCTCTCGGTGGTGTACACGAATGAGCCGGTCTCGGTGGAGATCTCCGTCCAAACTATGGAGAAGTTGCTTGCTGAGGACAATTACCAAGTGGTCGGCTTCGACCTCGAGTTCACCGGCGGTCATGCCAGGCATGATCAGAAAGTTGCCGTCGCCCAGTTGTGCGTGCGCCATGACGTCCTCATCTACCACGTCCACCTGGCCACAAGGCCTTGCGAGCGTTTCGCCAGGTTTATCAACAACCTCGACTACAATTTCGCTATGGTGGAGGTTTCGGGCTTGGCATGCAGAATCTTGTGAACATCCGTGACCACTATAGGGTTTGGGGCAGCATGAAGAACAATTAGGACTCCCTGGTTGACCTCGCCTCGGCCATCATCAACCCCTACTACGTGAAGATGAAGGATGAGAGCAAGAAGGACAAGATCGCCTGGCACAGTGCCTGGGAGCATAGACTGGATGAAGAACACGTCAAGTATGCGGCCAAGGACGCGTACACAAGCTACGAGATGTACGGGTGGATCGTTGACATGAGGAAGTGCTTTCTTCCTACCCCAGATGAGGGATCGAGCCATAGAGCAGTGGCCGCAGGGTCACAAGAAGTAGATGATTAGATGATCATTTCTCCTAGTTTAGAATGCATGTAATTGTTTATTGAGGTGTGTGCGAATGATTTGTATAGTCACTTATGTAATTGGATGTTTATTTTGGTTATATATGGTGCTCTTCTGTAGACATAGCAAATCACATCACACACAGAGTAAACTAGGGAACCCGTCGGTGATGATTTCATCAATCGATGACAATTGTATACCAGCAAGCGTTTGCCCACAACATACACGGCTTATTAGCAGCAATTGTCCATGTTATTATCGGTCTTCACGCACATTTCTGATTATAGACCTGTTTGCCGCGTATCACACACATCTTGTTCAGTTGAACCGTTTCTCTTGTCTTGGCTCATCCCAAACAGTTCATCCGAGTGAACTGTATGTCGTATATCACACACACCCTGATCTGGCTGACCGTTTCTGTTGTGTTGCCTAATCATAAACAGTTCATCTGACAGAACTGTATGTCGTATATCACACACACCCTCATCTAGCTGGTCATTTCTGTTGTTATGCTCATTGCAAAAGTTCATATGGACCAACCGTATGCCACATATCACACACGCAACTCTGATCTGAATTGTTTTTGATGTTTGTGCCATCGCAAACAGTTCGTATCATTTTTTACTATTTTCTTACACCACCGTTTGCGATTAATGCATCGCACACAGTTTCGTAGAAGGGTATCTGATTGTACTGTCATGTTAGGACCGTCCTGCAGTAGTGCTAGCCTAACAATGCATTGCACGCGTGTGTGGCCCAGGCCCACGGGCTCCTGTCGGTGTATTGAACATCGGTGTTCATACCCTGACTATGCACAGACAGTTGCAGCCTTCCCGACAGCAAGGGCTTGTCAAAGGATGGCTTTCTAAACACTCAAAATTTGGTAATTTAAACCATGAAGAAGACCTCGAGGTAGGTCATCGACAAGTACTAAAGATGTGGTGAAGAACAAGACTCAAGGCCCGGCAAGCTACAAGCCGGCAAGCTTCGGGCCAACGACCTCAAGACCGACAAGCTTCGTCCCACCACTCCACCGTGGCAACTGTTAGGACTTTACCGATAGGTGCCGAGCGGGCAGGTTAGGTAGAACTTGTCGGGACTCATGGCGGCCCACCGCTGAAGAACAACTTTATTGACACCTGCCTTAGGGGTGTGCCGAAGGAATAGAAGGTAGTTGGGTGAGCGGTACAACTAGAGTTGGACTCTCTTCTCAGCATTCCTCCTCAGCGTGAGACCTAATGGAGCATTTAGTGCCTTTGTCCTAATCCATCAGAGTTAGTTGTGATAGCATTGTGGCCACTCTCTACTCTCTATATTTACCATTTTGCCACTGTGGTGACCCCTTTCATCTATAAAAGGAGGCCCATGGCAACCTTTACAAAGGTCGACACTCTGCCAATTTCCACTACGTAGCTGCACCTCCTGAGCTCCTTGCCGGCAGGGTCACGCTCTCTTGTAACTTGGGTTTTCCACATATAATTCCACCAAAAGCAGGAGTAGGGTTTTACTCTTCACAGCGGCCCGAACCTGGGTAAATCTTTGTGTGCTGATCTCCTAGATCTACTCTTTGTCTGCTGCATCCCCTTAGTCGGACCACAAAGGGGCCTTGCTTGTCCCATAGATAGTCATACATCGACAAGGGTTGAGGTTCCTTCATCCGC
This sequence comes from Thinopyrum elongatum, assembly GCA_011799875.1. Classification (NCBI taxonomy): domain Eukaryota; kingdom Viridiplantae; phylum Streptophyta; class Magnoliopsida; order Poales; family Poaceae; genus Thinopyrum; species Thinopyrum elongatum. Next base: position 285,291,886 of record CM022299.1, on the reverse strand, counting down.
TAGCCCGCTGCACCGCACTACCCCGTGCACTCCGTGACCACCCATTACGCCAGAGCGAGCCACCTGGATAAAAAGGCCGTAGATTTGATGGACCATGGACGTAGTAGCCTCAATCCGCAGCCGCCATTTATTTGTTTGTATTTGTTTCACTTCCACTATATTTCTTACTGTTCGTGAGGACGTACTACGCCCAAATGCAATACGCCCAGACGCAGTCATGGGACGCGGTGTAGCTTTGTGCCAGCTTGCCTCACCCATAGCACCGCCTCGTGTTGCTTGCGCCAGACCACCGACTCCTGGCCAACGATGTCCGACCTTGCCGCCAGGTAAGCTACATGACAATTCCTCTCACCGGAAGGTCATCCGCATCCTCTCACACCTCTCCCCTTCTTGATTGTGGTTGAGCAAGTCCCCTTCTCCATCTCCAGCATGGTAGCACTCGCGTTGTTGCCAACACCATGGTCGACCAGTGCATGCACGTCTCCCCCATGACATCTCATCGCAATAACAAAAACATCACCGCCTAGGCGGCTACCCCCACAGTCACGGAGTCTACGACGCTCGTGGTCGGCATCTAGTGTGCACCGTCACCTATGTCCTTTGTCGCACATGCAAACAACAACCACTCTGTGCCTCGCCATCTTATCTAAGGCTTCACCGAGATTCCCTATAAATTTCTGCCATAGGAATCAAACCAGGATTCCCTGTAGCATCTGCGCCACACTCTTCTTCCCCCCTCCGGCAGAAGATTGCCGCGCCAATCTACCTCTAGAGACCCCAAGTTTTTATTCTCGGCTTGGTAGCCCCTGTGGGAATCATCTGTAGCTTATGATGACATACCATCCATGTCACGCATCCTCGAGAATGCCTCACCATGCAAGCCTGCTCCAGCCGCCGCCTCTAGAAGCCGTGGCCTCACTTCCGAGGTTCACTGTCATCTCCGTCCACTCATGATGATCTGGGTGAGCCTTCGGTGCTGGTGCACCTCTTCTCGCCCACTTTTGTCCTATCTAGCCTGCATGCGCCCTAGTGCCGCTGCAGCCACCCCTGAAGCTCACTGTCGGCGTGCCTGTGGCCAAACCATACACTCCCACCACCCTAGGCCGATACGACCTGATACGTCCATTTTGCATCATGTTTTTCTACTGATATTTATAATGTTTTTATGCATAATAATGCTTTATGGAGTAATTCTAATGCCTTTTCTCTCATAATATGCAAGGTTTACACAAAGAGGGAGAATGCTGGCAGCAGGAATTCTGGACCTGAAAAAGCTACGTCAGAGTTACCTATTATACACATCTCCAAATGAGCTAAAAATTTACGGAGAATTATTTTGGAATATATAAAAAATACTGGAGCAAATAACTACCGGAGGGGGCCCACCTGGTGAGCACAAGACACCAAGGCACGCGAGGCCCCCCAGGCGCGCCCTGGTGGGTTGTGCTCAGCCCAGCCCACCTCCGGTGCCCATCTTCTGGTATATAGGCCATTTTGACCTAGAAAACATCAGGAGGGGACTTTCGGGACGAAGCGCCGCCGCCTCGAGGAGGAACTTGGGCAGGAGCACTATTGCCCTCTGGCGGAGCGATTCCGCCGGGGGAACTTCCCTCCCGGAGGAGGAGATCGAAGTCATCGTCATCACCAACAACCCTCTCATCTTTGGGAGGGCAATCTCCATCAACATCTTCAACAGCACCATCTCGTCTCAAACCCTAGTTCATCTCTTGTGTTCAGTCTTTGTACCAGAACATCAGATTGGTACCTGTGGTTGGCTAGTAGTGTTGATTACATCTTGTAGTTGATTACTAATATGATTTATTTGGTGGAAGATTATATGTTCAGATCCATTATGCTATTTAATACCCCTCTGATCTTGAGCATGATTATCATTTGTGAGTAGTTACTTTTGTTCTTGAGGTCACGGGAGAAGTCATGTTGCAAGTAATCATGTGAACTTGATATGTGTTCGATATTTTGATGATATGTATGTTGTGATTCCCTTAGTGGTGTCATGTGAACGTCGACTACATGGCACTTCACCATATTTGGGCTAAGGGAATGCATTGTGGAGTAGTTATTAGATGATGGGTTGCTAGAGTGATAGAAGCTTAAACCCTAGTTTGTGCACTACTTCGTAAGCGACCGATTTGGATCCAAAAGTTTAATGCTATGGTTAGATTTTATCTTAATACTTTTCTCGTAGTTGTGGATGCTTGCGAGGGGGTTAATCATAAGTAGGAGGTTTGTTCAAGTAGGAATAGCACCTAAGCACCGGTCCACCCCATATCAAATTATTAAAGTAGCGAACATGAACCAAACCAACACGATGAAAGTGACATGGTGAAATTCCCGTGTACCCTCAAGAACGCTTTGCTTATCATAAGAGACCGTTTGGGCCTGTCCTTTTCCACAAAAGGATTGGGCTACCTTTCTCACTTTATTTATAATTACCGTTACTTGTCCATTACAAATTATCTTGCTATCAAACTATCTGCTACCGACTATTTATGTGCTTGCAGAAAATACCTTGTTGAAAACCACTTGTCATTTCCTTCTGCTCCTCGTTGGGTTCGACACTCTTACTTATCGAAAGGACTATGATTGATCCCCTATACTTGTTTGTAATCGAGACACTTTTCTGGCGCTGTTGCCGGGGAGTGAAGTGCTCTTGGTAAGTGGAAATTGGTAAGGAGAAATTATTACTACGTGCTGAAATTTATTGTCACTTGTTACTATGGAAAACATCCTTTGAGGGGTTTGTTTGGGGTATCTTCACCTCGACCGGAAGCACAATTAGTTGCCCCTCAACCTACTGCACCTATTGAAAATATTGGTTATGAAATTCCTTTGGGTATGATAAAACAACTGCTAGCTAATCCTTATGTAGGAGATGGAACCGAACATCCTGATATGCACGTGATCTATGTGGATGAAATTTGTGGATTATTTAAGCTTGCAGGTTTATCCGGAGATGAAGCTAAGAAGAAGGTTTTCCCTTTATCTTTGAAGGGAAAATAATTGACATGGTATAGGCTATGCGATGATATTGGATCTTGGAACAGGAATCGATTGAAATTGGAATTTCACCAAAAAAAATTATCCTATGCATCTAGTTCATCGTGATCGGAATTATATATATAATTTTTGGCCTCGTGAAGGAGAAAGTATTGCTCTAGCTTGGGGGAGGCTTAAGTCAATGTTATATTCATGCCCCAATCATGAGCTCTCTAGAGAAATTATTATTCAGATTTTTATGTTCGGCTTTCTCATGATGATCGATCCATGCTCGATACTTCTTGTACTGGTTCTTTTATGAAGAAGACTATTGAATTCAGGTGGGATCTTTTAGAAAGAATTTAACACAACTCTGAAGATTGGGAACTCGACGAAGGTAAAGAGTCAGGTATTAAGCTTGAATTTGATTGTGTTAAATCTTTTATGAATACCGATGCTTTTCACAAGTTTAGCACTAAATATGAACTTGACTCTGAGACAGTAGCCTCTTTTTGTGAATCTTTTGCTACTCATGTTGATCTCCCTAAGGAGAATTGGTTTAAGTATCATACCCCTATTAAAGAAGAAATTAAAGAACCGGTCATAGTTAAAGATGAAACTATTATTTACAATGTTGATCCAGTTATGCCTACTGCTTATATTGAAAAACCACCTTTCCCTGTTAGGATAAAGGAACATGCTAAGGTTTCAATTGTGGTTCACAAAAGTAATATTAAAGCACCTAAACCCACTAAGCAAATTAAAGTAGAACCTTGTGTTGCTATGGTTAAAGATCTCATGGTAGAAAATATTGATGGGCATGTTATTTACTTCTGTGATGAAGCTGCTAAATTGCTAAACCTGATGAAAAAGATAAACATAGACCTATTGTTGGCATGCATGTTGTCTCAGTTAAAATAGGAGATCATTTTTATCATGGTTTATGTGACTTAGGTGATAGTGTGAGTGCTATTCCTTTTACCTTATACCAAGAAATTATGAATGACATAGCACCCGCTGAAATAGAAGACATAGATGTTACTATTAAACTTGCTAATAGAGACACCATCACACCACTTGGGATTTTTAGAGATGTTGAAGTCTTGTGTGGGAAAATAAAATACCCTACTGATTTTCTAGTTCTTGGTTCCCCACAAGATGATTTTTGTCCCATTATCTTTGGTAGACCTTTCTTGAACATCGTTAATGCTAAAATAGACTGTGAAAAACAAACGGTCGGTGTTAGCTTTGGTGATGAGTCTCATGAGTTTAATTTCTCCAAGTTTAGTAGACAACCTCATAAGAAAGAATTACCTGGTAAGGATGAAATAATTGGTATTGCTTCTATTGTTGTGCCTCCTACTGATCCACTGGAACAATATTTGCTAGACCATGAAAATGATATGCGTATGCATGAAAGAAATGAAATAGATAAAATTTTCTTTGAACAACGACCTCTGCTCAAACACAATTTGCCTATTGAAACTCTAGGAGGTCCTCCTCCACCTAAAGGTGATCCTGTGTTTGAATTAAAATAATTGCCAGACACTTTGAAATATGCTTATCTCGATGAGAAAAAGATATATCATGTTATTATTAGTGCTAACCTTTCAGAACAAGAAGAAGAAATATTATTGAAAATTCTGAAGAAGCACCATGCTGCTATTGGATATACTCTTGATGATCTTAAGGGAATTAGTCCCACTCTCTGTCAGCACAAGATTAATATGGAACCTGATGCTAAACTCGTTGTTGATCATCAACGACGTTTGAATCCTAAAATGAAAGAAGTGGTAAGAACTAAAATATTAAAACTTCTGGAAGCAGGTATAATCTATCCCATAGCTGATAGTAGATGGGTAAGTCCCGTTCATTGTGTCCCTAAGAAGGGAGGTATCACTGTTGTTCCTAATGATTAAAATGAACTTATTCCACAAAGAATTGTTACTGATTATAGAATGGTAATTGATTTTAGAAAATTAAATAAAGCAACTAGAAAAGATCATTACCCTCTTCCTTTTATTGATCAAATGTTGGAAAAATTATCTAAGCAGACACACTTTTGCTTCCTTGATGGATATTCTGGTTTTTCTCAAATTCCTGTTTCACAACCTGATCAAGAGAAAACCACCTTTACTTTGCTTTTTGGAACTTATGCTTATAGACGGATGCCTTTTGGTTTATGCAATGCACCTGCTACCTTTCAAAGATGTACGACTGCTATATTCTCTGATTTTTGTGAAAATATTGTTGAGGTTTTCATGGATGATTTTTCTGTTTATGGAACTTCTTTTGATGATTGCTTGAGCAACCTTGATCGAGTTTTGCAGAGATGTGAGCAAACTAATCTTGTCTTGAATTGGGAGAAGTGCTAGTTTATGGTTAATGAAGGTATTGTCTTGGGGCACAAAAATTCTGAACGAGGTATTGAGGTGGATAAAGCTAAAGTTTATGCAATTGAGAAAATGCCATGTCCTAAATATATTAACGGTATTCGTAGTTTCCTTGGTCATGCTGGTTTCAATAGGAGATTTATTAAAGACTTGTCTAAAATTTCCAGGCCTCTTACAAATCTTTTACAAGAGGATGTTCCATTTGCTTTTGATGATGATTGTGTAGAAGCCTTTGAAATGCTAAAGAAAGCCTTAACTTCTGCACCTATTGTTCAACCACCTGATTGGAACTTGCCTTTTGAAATTATGTGTGATGCTAGTGATTATGTTGTTGGTGCTGTTGTAGGACAAAGAGTTGATAAGAAATTGAATGTTATTCATTATGTGAGCAAAACTCTAGACAGTGCCCAAAGAAATTATGCTACTACTGAAAAAGAATTTTTAGCAGTTGTGTTTACTTGTGACAAATTTAGATCTTATATTGTTCATTCCAAAGTAATAGTTCACACTGATCATGCTGCTATAAAATATCTTATGGAAAAGAAAGATGCTAAACCTAGACTCATTAGGTGGGTTCTTTTGCTACAAGAATTTGATTTACATATTACTGATAGAAAAGGAGTTGAGAACCCCGTAGCTGATAACTTGTCTAGGTTAGAGAATATTCTTGATGGCCCACTACCTATTGATGATAGCTTTCCTGATAAACAACTAGCTGCAATAAATGTTTCTCATAATACTCCTTGGTATGCTGACTATGCTAATTATATTGTTGCTAAATACATACCACTTAATTTCACATACCAACAAAAGAAAAAATTCTTCTATGATTTAAGACATTACTTTTGGGATGACCCACATCATTATAAAAGAGTAGATGGTATTATTAGACGTTGTGTACCTGAGCATGAACAGGAACAAATCCTATGGAAATGTCACTCCGAAGCTTGAGGAGGGCATCATGCGGGAGATAGAACTGCTCACAAGGTATTGCAATCTGGGTTTTATTGGCCTACCCTCTTCAAGGATGCCCGTAAGTTTGTTTTATCTTGTGATGAATGTCAAAGAATTGGTAATATAGGTAAGCGTCAAGAAATGCCTATGAATTATTCACTTGCTGCTGAAGCATTTGATGTTTGGGGTTTTGATTATGTGGTACCTTTTCCTTCCTCTAATGGGTACACACATATTTTGGTTGCTGTTGATTACGTTACTAAGTGGGTAGAAGATATTCCAACTAGTAGTACTGATCATAACACTTCCATTAAAATGCTTAAAGAAGTTATTTTCCCAAGGTTTGGAGTCCCTAGATATTTAATGATTGATGGTGGTTCACACTTTATTCATGGTGCTTTCCGAAAATGCTTGCTAAATATGATGTTAACCATATAATTGCTTGACCCTATCATCCTCAATCTAGTGGTCAAGTTGAACTTAGCAATAGAGAAATAAATCTAATATTACAAAAAACTGTCTATAGGTCCCAAAAGAATTGGTCTAAGAAATTGGATGATGCACTTTGGGCCTACATAACAGCATGTAAAAATCCTATGGGTATGTCTTCCTATAAAATGGTTTCTGGAAAAGCTTGTCATTTGCCTCTAGAGTTAGAACATAAAGCATATTGGGCAATTAAAGGACTCAACTATGATTTCAAACTTGCCGGTGAAAAGAGGTTATTTGATATTAGCTCATTAGATGAATGGAGAATCCAAGCTTATGAAAATGTCAAATTATTTAGAGAAAAGGTTAAAAGATGGCCTGACAAAAGAATCCAAAAGCGGGAATTCGAAGTTGGAGAATATGTTCTTTTGTACAACTCTTGTTTTAGATTCTTTGCAAGAAAACTTCTCTCTAAATGGGAAGGACCATATATTATCAAGGAGGTTTATCACTCTGGAGCTATCAAGATTAATAATGCCGAAGGTACTAACCCGAAGGTGGTCAATGGGCAAAGAATTAAACACTATACCTTAGGTACGCCTATTAATGTTGAAAGCAATATTATTCCAACCATGACACCGGAGGAACACATAAAATAAACCTTTCAGAACACTCCAGAATCCTGAAAAAGAGGAGGTACATGATACGGTAAGTAAAAATACTCCGAAAAATCCGCAAAAATATTTTTTGTCAGTTTTGGAATATTTCAAAAATTAGGAAAATAAGAAACAACCAGGAAGGCAACCGAGGAGGGCACAAGACACTAGGGCGCGCCTGCCTTGCTTGGCGTGCCCAGGTGAGTTGTGCCCACCTCGGAACCTTCCCGACTCTGTTTTCCTCTCGTTTGCTTGTTTCCCAAGATAAACAAATCTTTATATACCCCCCGAACATATTGACCACCGTATCGTGGAGAAATCTTCTGTTCTTCTTTCTTTCTGTTTTCTGTTTGATCTGTCAAGCCAGGCATCATGTCTTCTCCCTCCTCTAACAAAGTAGAAGAGGATGCTTGGTTGATGAAGATAGAACTAAAGAGAGAGGAACCAGAGGAAACCATCAAGGGTGATAAGGTCAAGAAAGTCATGGGAGATCAAGCTCCAGCAGTAGGGCAGGCTGTTCCAGCAGCAGAAGAAGGAGACATTCTTCAACCATACTACGATCATCATACCCCTACTGAAATTGAAGCTTTTAGGACCATTGAAATGTTTCGTGTGCAAAATAAATATCTCACTCGTGAAAATATTCTGTTGCAAGACCATGTCATCGCCCTCCGGAGCATCACTCGTAGATTGGAGTACCTCCCGAGCCTGTAGTGTGATGCTACCTCATCACCACCACCATCATCATCTTCCCCACCAAAGGAGACTTGATTTCATGGTATGGGCACTCCCCTTGGCTTGTGCCAAGTTTGGGGAAGGTGCCCCGGTATCGTATCACCACCACTATCTTTTCCTTTATGTATTTTAGTTTGATCTTTAGTTATCCTATGATTTAGTTGAATAAATGTTTAGTTCGATCTATTTTCGAGTGCTTGCTTAGTGATCTATCTATCTATGTAATCGTGTGCGAGATATATAATAAAGAGTAGTTTGAGTTTTGTTTCTTTACTCTTATGTTTCAATAAAAAGAAAGAAAAATAAATGAAAAAGATCATACGCTAATATTATGGTAAGTAATGACATCACATAAGGAAAATTATAAGTGGTAAAATTTATTGGAGATTCACAAACATAGCATTGGTCAACGATGCAATTCATGAAAGAATTAATAAGGGAAGAGAAGATTCACATGCAAATACACTATCTTGGACATCTTTTATGATTGTGAGCCCCCATTAAATATTATATATCAAAATTGTTGACATTGGACAAGGAAGAAAACATAATGATTTATGTTTGTTCATATTCACATAGAAGTTATATTGTCATAGATCCTTCAACATGTGGTGCTTGCTCAATATCATTGCTAGCCAAAAACTTTGCACTAAGTAGAGATATTAATTGTGCATCGATAAACCCTTAAACCCAAAATCTTATTTTCAGAGTCTACCATACCTACCTATGGATTGAGTAAAATCCTTTAAGTAAGTTGTCATCGGTGCAATAAGGCAATAAAAATTGCTAAATGTGTTGGATCATTTAGTGTAAGAGAAAATTGAGCGTTGTACGAACTTGTGATGGCAAAATAATAAAAGCGACTGACTGCATAATAAAGGTTGCTATCATAAGGGGCAATAAAACATGATGTTCTTTTGCATTAATGGATTTGGCATACAAACAAAAAGCGCATGGCAACCTCTGCTTCCCTCTGCGAAGGGCCTATCTTTTACTTTTATGTATTTACTTTTATGCAAGAGTCAAAGTATTCTTCCCTATTCCTTTTTATTTTCTCTTTTTGCAAGCATCATGTGGTGAGGAAAGATCTAGGCACATATACCCAGTTGGATATGAGTGAGCATGAGTTATTATTGTTGACATCACCCTTGAGGTGAATACGTTGCGAGGCGAAACTATAAGCCCCTATCTTTCTATGTGTCCGGTTGAAACTTTTTGTTCATGGGTATGCTGTGAGTGTTAGCAATCATAGAAGGTTAAATGATGGTTGAGTATGTGGACTTGCCAAAAGGCTTCGATACATGACCCTTCCTAAAAATATGATGAATTGTAGTTGCAAAGTTGACTGAGAACATAGTTTGTTGGTCTTCAATAGAGTTTATGCTTTATAATTCAATGTTGTGATGAATTGTTACTTGTTCATGAGAAGTTATATGATAAAAGTTGTGTGATAAAGTTTTATGTTAAAGTTCTTTGCTGTTATAATAATAATCACGATGCTACTATGTCCATATTTTGTTTTTATCAGCACCTCTCTTTCTAAGCATGTGGGCATGTTTTCCGATTTCGGTTTTTCGCTTGAGGACAAGCGAGGTCTAAGCTTGGGGGAGTTGATACGTCCATTTTGCATCATGTTTTCCTTCTGAAATTTATAATATTTTTATGCATAATAATGTTTTATGGAGTAATTCTAATGCATTTTCTCTCATAATATGCAAGGTTTACACAAAAAGGGAGAATGCTGGTAGCTGGAATTCCGGACCTGAAAAAGCTACATCAGAGTTACCTATTCTGCACATCTCCAAATGAGCTGAAAATTTATGGAGAATTATTTTGGAATATAAAAAAATACTGGAGCAAATAACTACCGGAGGGGGGCCACCTAGTGAGCACAAGACAACAGGGCGCGTCAGGCCCCCCAGGCGCGCACTGGTGGGTTGTGCTCAGCCCAGCTCACCTTCGGTGCCCATCTTCTTGTATATAGGTCATTTTGGCCTAGAAAAAATCAGGAGGGGAATTTCAGGATGAAGCGCCGCCGTCTCGACCTGGAACTTGGGCAGGAGAACTTTTGCCCTCCGGCGGAGCGATTCCGCAGGGGGAACTTCCCTCCCAGAGGGGGGAATCGAAGCCATCGTCATCACCAACAACCCTCTCATCTTTGGGAGGGCAATCTCCATCAACATCTTCAACAGCACCATCTCCTCTCAAACCCTTGTTAATCTCTTGTGTTCAATCTTTGTACCGAAACCTCAGATTGGTACCTGTGGGTGACTAGTAGTGTTGATTACATCTTGTAGTTGATTACTATATGGTTTATTTGGTGGAAGATTATACGTTCAGATCCATTATGCTATTTAATACCCCTCTGATCTTGAGCATGATTATCATTTGTGAGTAGTTACTTTTGTTCTTGAGGTCATGGGAGAAATCATGTTGCAAGTAATCATGTGAACTGGATATCTGTTCGATATTTTGATGATATGTATGTTGTGATTCCCTTAGTGGTGTCATGTGAACGTCGACTACATGGCACTTCACCATATTTGGGCCTAAGGGAATGCATTGTGGAGTAGTTATTAGATGATGGGTTGCTAGAGTGACAGAAGCTTAAACCCTAGTTTATGCGCTACTTCGTAAGGGACCAATTTGGATCCAAAAGTTTAATGCTATGGTTAGATTTTATCTTAATACTTTTCTCATAGTTGCAGATGCTTGCGAGGGGGTTAATCATAAGTAGGAGCTTTGTTCAAGTAAGAACAACTCCTAAGCACCTGTCCACCCACATATCAAATTATCAAAGTAGCGAACACGAATCAATCCAACATGATGAAAGTGACATGGTGAAATTCCCCTGTACCCTCAAGAACGCTTTGCTTATCATAAGAGACCATTTTGGACTATCCTTTGGCACAAAAGGATTGGGCTACCTTGCTGCACTTTATTTATCATTACCATTACTTGTCCGTTACAAATTATCTTGCCATCAAACTATCTGCTACCGACTATTTCAGTGCTTGCAGAAAATACCTTGCTGAAAATCACTTCTCATTTCCTTCTGCTCCTCGTTGGGTTCGACACTCTTACTTATCGAAAGGAGTACAATTGATCCCCTATACTTGTGGGTCATCACGACCTCACTCCCGCATAGCCCTTGCGTCAATCTCACCTCCCGCGGCTCCTTTCTATGCCTACGTGTGCGTCACCTCCATGTCACGCTCGTAACCGGCGTTTAAGTTGCTCGTGCATGGTCCATAAGAGGCTGACAGGTGGGCCCAATTTAGTGTGAAACAGGTGCAGCCATGACATGTTCTCAGTTAATATTTCTAGGACTTTCTTGTAAAGATTCCCACCCTCTGATATGTGCACGTGCCGCAGTTGTGGGCCCAATGTCAAATCAACACACCACCTCAGCGCCCGATATGGCTGTAAACGGCATAGTGACTAGTTTGCTCATAAAATTGAGTCTTGTGACGGGTTCATCACATTGAGAGAAGAGTGGCCAATGTGCTCCTCTCGTGAGAGTTCAAAGACCAATGGTGTGTTTATCTCCTGCCTCTATGATATTTATATTCATAGTGTTTATATCCTCCTAATGGTCATGCTTGATTTAATTATTCAAAATGCATGATTATGACCGTTGTCACTCTCTAGTTGGTTGCTTCTCAATCTATTTGCTAGCCTTCGCCTATACTAAGCGGAATTGATGTTTGTGCATCCAAAATCCTGAAAGCCAAGTTGTGCCATGAGAATCCACCATATCTACCTATATACGGTATTACCCTGCCTTTCCAAGTATATTGGCATGTGTCATCTTTAAACCATTAAATAAACATCTGTTTTGTGTGCTCTTACCGCTCATGGAGCAACGGGGTAGTCATCAATATTTTCCATGCTAAGTGTGTTTAACTTGGGACGAGAGTTTAATTATTCGTTCATTAACTTTGAGGGAGGTTGGTATTGTCCAGTCCTGGATAACTTAATAAAAATAAAACTCCCCCTGGGAAAATGATTGATTGGAGGGCATGTGTAGATTCGACTAGCCATGGCTTGTGTTTGTATGGTTGTGGGGGAGTAAAACCTTTTTTGCTTTGGGAATGTGTTTAGCATGGAAGATATTAAAAACCTTTGTCATAACATTGACAATAAAGGTACAGCACCCAAAATACAATTATCTCTGTTTCAAAAATGACCTCTGGCACCTCTCCAAATCCCTGCTTCCCTCTACAAAGGGCCTTTCTTTTACTTTTATGCTATTTACTTTTTTTGTTGAGTCATCACATTCTCATTCAAGCACCAATCCTGAGAGTGCTATTGCCAGTCTTAGTTTAACACGCATTGGGTCTAATTAATGTTGAGAATGAGCATGAATGGATCTCTTCTACCCTGAATTACAATGTTCAGCCGCTGCTTGAAGTTTAGAAGTGCTCTGTATTTATGTTTTGCGGTCTTGGAAAGGGCTAGAGAGATACCATTCTATCACATTGTATTATAGTTGTTTTGACAAATTGTTTGCATTTGAGACATAAAATTATTGCTCGCTAGGTGATTATGCTGTTGACATGAATAAATATAGCTTTTAAATGTTATCATATCTATGGTTAGTTCATAACCTTTGCTAAAAACTTGACCACTACTTAAGCTTATATATGGCAACTGAAACAAAAGAGTTTGTAAAAGTTTTTCTTTGTCACTTTCAGTTTGTCAACTAAAATGCTTGAGGACAAGCAATGAGTTAAGCTTGGGGGAGTAGATACGTCTGTGAAGTATCTACTTTTCCAAACACTTCTGCTCTTGTTTTGGACTCTAATTTGCATGATTTGAATGAAACTAACCCGGACTGATGCTGTTTTAAGCAGAACTACTTTGGTGTTCTTTTTGTGCAGAAATAAAAAGTTCTCAGAATTGGACAAATTTTTATGGAGAATTATTTTGGAATTAAAAAAAATATTGGCGCAAAGAGTTACCCGAGGGGGCCACCTATGAGCTACATGCTCAGGGGTGGGCCTGGTGAGCTTATGGGTCCCACAGGCCCCCGTTTGCCCTATGTCCAAGTCCATAAGTATTGTCTTCCCGATAAAAATCAGAGAAAAAGAATTATCACGCTTTACGATATGGAGCCGCCGCCTCCTGCTCTCCATTGGGAGGGCTGATCTGGAGTCCGTTCGGGGCTCCGGAGAGGGGGATTCCTCACCATCGTCATCAACAACCCTTCTTCATCAACAACCTCATGATTAGGACCCTGTTGCCATGGGAGGGTAGGACAAAAGATGTTATGCAAGTTCTTATTATAAGCATGTATGACTATATACGGAATACGTGCCTACATATGATTGATAAATTGGAGCTATTATGCATTGCTCTAGGTTGTGACTGTTACATGATGAATGCCATCCAAATATCCATCGCTACTCCATGCCTACGCTTCACTCATATTTTCTTTACTAAGTTACAGCTATTACTGTTGCTGTTACAATCACTACAAAACTGCTACTGTTACCATTACTGCTACTATTGATTCTGCTAGCAAAACTATCATATTACTATGCTACTAATATTTTGCTACAAGGAAATAACTTCTCAGGTGTGGTTGAATTGACAACTCAAATGCTAAGGCTTATGAATATTCTTTGCCTCCCCTGGTGTTGACTCAATAAATTTGGTGAAATACTACCCGCGAAGACTGTCCCGATCCCCTATACTTGTGGGTCATCAGTGACCCTGAGTTATCGAACCCATGGGAGGACGGTGCATGATACGTCTCCAACGTATCTATAATTTTTTATTGTTCCATGCTATTATATTATCTGTTTTGGATGTTTTATATGCATTAATATGCTATTTTATATTATTTTCGGGACTAACTTATTAATCTAGAGCCTAGTGCCAGTTTCTGTTTTTTCCTTGTTTTTGAGTTTTATAGAAAAGGAATATCAAACAGAGACCAAACGGAACAAAACTTTTGCGATGATTTTTCTTGGACCAGAAGACACCCAGCAAACTTGGAGAGGGGGCCAGAAGATTCCCGAGGAGGCCACAAGCCTCAGGGACGCGCCCTAGGGGGGCACCCTTAGGGCTTGTGAGCCCCTCTGAGGTCCTCTAACCCTAATTCTTCCTCTAAAAATTCACAAATATTCCCAAATGACCAGAAGCGTCCACCAAAATACTTTTCCGCCGTCGCAACCTTCTGTACCCATGAGATCCCATCTAGGGGCCTTTTCCAGCACCCTGTCGGAGGGGGATTCGATCACGGAGGGCTTCTACATCAACTCTATTGCCCTTCCGATGAAGCGTGAGTAGTTTACCACAGACCTATGGGTCCATAGCTAGAAGCTAGATGGCTTCTTCTCTCTCTTTGATCTTCAATACAATGTTCTCCTTGATGTTCTTGGAGATCTATCCGATGTAATATTCTTTTGCGGTGTGTTTGTTGAGATCTGATGAATTGTTGATTTATGATCAGATTATCTATGAATATTATTTGAATCTTCTTTGAATTCTTATATGCATGATTTAATATCTTTGTATTTCTCTTCGAATTATCGGTTTGGTTTGGCCAACTAGATTGGTTCTTCTTGCAATGGGAGTGGTGCTTAGTTTTGGGTTCAATATTGCGGTGTCCTCACCCAGTGACAAAGTAGGGATAGCGAGGCACGTATTGTATTGTTGCCATCGAGGATAAAAAGATGGGGTTTTCATCGTATTGCTTGAGTTTATCCCTCTACATCATGTCATCTTACTTAAGGCGTTACTCCATTCTTATGAACTTAATACTCTAGATGCATGTTGGATAGGGGTCGATGTGTGGAGTAATAGTAGTAGATGCAGGTAGGAGTCGGTCTACTTGACACGGACATGATGCCTATATTCATAATCATTGCCTTGGATATCGTCATAACTTTGCACTTTTCTATCAATTGCTCGATAGTAATTTGTTTACCCACCGTATGTTTTCTTTCAAGAGAGAAGCCTCTAGTGAAACCTATGGCCCCCGGGTCTATTTTCCATCATATATTTTCAGATCTATAAACCAAAAAACCCAAAAATACCTTGCTGCAATTTATTTATTTTTACTTTGTTTTACGTTTTAGTAATCTTTTATATCTATCTCTATCAGATCTCATCCTTGCAAGTGACTGTGAAGGGATTGACAACCCCTCTATCGCATTGGGTGCAAGTGTTTGATTGTTTGTGCAGGTGCATAGATTGGAGACTTGTGTGTACCTCCTACTGGATTGATACCATGGTTCTCATACTGAGGGAAATACTTATCTCTACTTTGGTGCATCACCCTTTCCTCTTCAAGGGAAAAACCAACACAAGCTCAAGAAGTAGCTGGAAGAATTTCTGGCGCCGTTGCCGGGGAGGTTCTACATCAAGCCTAGAAAGTACCCACCACAAACTCTCATCTCTTGCATTACATTATTTGGCATTTGGCTCTCGTTTTACTCTCCCCCATTTCTAAAACGATTTCAGAAAAACACAAAAATATTTTCCTTCTTTTCGTTTGCCCTTATGTATTACATGGTTTGTTTGGTTGTTCGCTCGGAATAATTGTGTATTTATTGGAAATCAGAAAGCAAAAAGTTTATGGATCCTCATCCACTTGCTAATCTTTTAAAGATATCCAATTATGATGAACCAATTGCTAGTGAGTTGCGCGCACTTGATTATCTTTATGAAGTTTTGCTTGAAATTCGTGAATCTGAAAATTGTGATGAAATTTATGAAGTGATTCATGATAGCTCCTTGAACGAAAAGCATGATTGCAATGATGTTATTATGAATTCTATTAATGTCAATTGTGCTAATAATATGCAAAACCCTAAGCTTGGGGATGCTAATTTTGATATGTCCGCTACTTATTGCAATGATCATGATTGGGGTGATTCTTCTTATGATCTTGAAAATTTATTTAAGCCTCATGATAATAGTGTTTGCAATAATATTGAATGTGGGTTTGTAAGAGTGTCAACTCTAGGTAATAATGATCCCACTACTTTGGAGAATGATCAATCTCATGAAATTTTTGATAAAAGTGGGTTTGGAGAGGTCATGACTTTATTTGATGAATCCCACTGTTTTGGAAGAATGTCAACTTTGCATGCATGTGGATCATGTAGAGAATATCTTATGTGATAGTTATATTGTTGAATTTTATTATGATCCTACATGTAATTATTATTATAGAGGAAAATATGGTTGTACAAATTTTCATGTTACTAAATTACCTCTCGTTATGTTGAGATTGCTATTGTTTCTTTCTTCTTCCTTGCATATGTTAGATCTTGCTTGTCTTGCTAATTTGTTTTCCTATAATATTCCTATGCATAGGAAGTATGTTAGACTTAAATTTGTTTGTCACAAGTTTTATGATGCTCTCTTTGTGTTTCAATTATTATCTTTCATGTGAGCATCATCGAAATTAGCAACGCATAGCTAAAAGGCTTTAAAGAAAAGCGCTTGTTGGGAGACAACCTAATATTTTTATTTCCTGTGTTTATGTGAATACACATTATTACCTCTGTAGTAATTTTGTTTTGGTGGTTTAATTAGTTTTTGAGCCAAGTAAGACCTTTGGGATGGCTTACGGTGATAGTTCATTTGATCTTGCTGAAAAACAGAAACTTTTGCGCTCAGTAAAACAATTTTGAAAAATCACAGAACCGTGCTTTTGATCTGAATTTTTTACAAAAGATTTATATACAAATTTACCATGTTTTCCTAATTTTTCAGCATTTTTGGAGTTACAGAAGTATACGAAGTTTACAGATTCCTACAGACTGTTCTGTTTTTGACAGATTCTATTTTCTATGTGTAGTTTGCTTATTTTGATGATTCTATGGGTAGTATCGGGGGGGGGGGGTAATGAACCATGGAAAAGTTGGAATACAATAGATATTACACCAATATAAATAAAGAATGAGTTCACAACAGTACCAAAAGGTGGTGATTTATTTTCTTATACTAACGTGTCTCATGAGTTTTTTGTTGAGTTTTGTGTTGTGAAGTTTTCAAGTTTTGGGTAGAGATTTGATGGACTATGGAATAAGGAGTTGCAAGAGCCTAAGCTTGAGGATTGCCAAGGCACTCCAAGGTAATATTCTAGGACAACCAAGCATCTAAGCTTGGGGATGCCCCGGATGGCATCCCCTCTTTCGTCTTCAATCCATCGGTAAATTTACTTGAGGCTATATTTTTATTCACCACATGATATGTGTTTTGCTTGGAGCATCTTCTATGATATGAGTCTTTGCTTTTTAAGTTTGCCACAATCATCATTGTTGTACACACCTTTTGAGAGGGACACACATGAGTCGTGAATTTATTAGAATACTCTATGTGCTTCACTTATATCTTTTGAGCTAGGCAATTTGCTCTAGTGTTTCACTTATATCTTTTTGGAGCATAGTGGTGGCTTTATTTTATATAAATTGTTGAACTCTCATGCTTCACTTATATTATTTTGAGAGTCTCTAAACAGCATGGTAATTTTCTTAGGTTATGAATTTAGTCCTAATATGATGGGCATCCAAGAGGGATATAATAAAAACTTTCATATAAAGAGCGTTGAATACTATGAGAAGTTTGATTCCTTGCATTTGTTTTGATATGTAAAGATGGTGATATTAGAGTCATGCTAGTGAGTAATTGTGGATTGGTAGAAATACTTGTGTTAAAGTTTGTGATTCCCGTAGCATGCACGTATGGTGAACCGTTATGTGATGATATCGGAGCATGATTTATTTATTGATTTTCTTCCTTATGAGTGGCAGTCGGGGACGAGCGATGGTATTTTCCTACCAATCTATCCCCCTAGGACCATGCGTGTAGTACTTTGTTTCGATAGCTAATAGACTTTTGCAATAAGTATGTGAGTTCTTTATGACTAATGTTGAGTCCATGGATTATACACACTCTCACCCTTCGACCATTGCTAGCCTCTCTAGTACTGCGCAATTTTCGCCGATGCATTAAACCCACCATATACCTTCCTCAAAACAGCCACCATACCTACCTATTATGGCATTTCCATAGCCATTCTGAAATATATTGCCATGCAACTTCCACCGTTCCGTTTATTATGACACATTTCATCATTGTCATATTACTTTGCATGATCATGTAGTTGGCATAGTATTTGTGGCAAGGCCACCGTTCATATTTTTTTATACATGTCACTCTTGATCATTGCACATCCCGGTACACCGCCGGAGGCATTCATATAGAGTCATATTTTGTTCTAGAATTGAGTTGTAATTTTTGAGTTGTAAGTAAATGAAAGTGTGATGATCATCATTACTAGAGCATTGTACCGTGTGAGGAAAGGACGATCGAAGCTATGATTCCCTCACAAGTTGGGATGAGTCTCCAGAGTTTGCAAAAAAATAAAAGAGGCCAAAAGAAGCCCAAACAAAAAAAATAGAAAAGAGAGAAGGGGCAATGCTACTATACTTTTACCACCCTTGTGCTTCAAAGTAGCACCATGATCTTCATTATAGAGAGTCTCCTATGTTGTCACTTTCATATACTAGTGGGAATTTTTCATTATAGAACTTGGCTTGTATAATCCAATGATGGGCTTCCTCAAATTGCCCTAGGTCTTCGTGAGCAAGCAAGTTGGATGCACACCCACTTAGTTTCTTTTTGAGCTTTCACACACTTATAACTCTAGTGCATCCGTTGCATGGCAATCCCTACTCACTCACATTGATATCTATTGATGGGTATCTCCATAGCCCATTAATACTAGTTGATGTAAAACTTTCTCCTTCTTTTTGTCTTCTCCACAACCACCATATTCTATTCCCGCTATAGTGCTATATCCATGGCTCACGCTCATGTATTGTGTGAAATTTGAAAAAGTTTGAGAACATCAAAAGTATGAAACAATTGCTTGGCTTGTCGTCAGGGTTGTGCATGATTTAATACTTTGTGTGATGAAGATGGAGCATAGCCAGACTATATGATTTTGTAGGGATAACTTTCTTTGGCCATGTTATTTTGAGAAGACACGATTGCTTTATTAGTATGCTTGAAGTATTATTGTTTTTATGTCAATATTAAATTTTTGTTTTGAATCTTATGGGTCTGAATATTCATGCCACAATAAAGAAAATTACATGAATAAATATGTTAGGTAGCATTCCACATCAAAAATTCTGTTTTTATCATTTACCTACTCAAGGACAAGCAGGAATCACGATTGGGGATGCTTGATACATCTCCAACGTATCTATAATTTTTTATTGTTCCATGCTATTGTATTATCTGTTCTGGATGTTTTATCTGCATTAATATGCTATTTTATATTATTTTTGGGACTAACTTATTAACCTAGAGCCCAATGCCAGTTTCTGTTTTTCCTACTCTTTGAGTTTTACAGAAAAGGAATATCAAACGGAGTCCAAATGGAATAAAACTTTCGCGATAATTTTACTTGGACCAGAAGACACCCAGCAAACTTGGAGAGGGGGCCGGAAGATTCCCGAGAAGGCCACAAGCCTCAAGGGTGCGCCCTAGGGGGGCGCCCTGAGGGCTTGTGGGCCCCTCAGAGATCCTCTAACCCTAATTCTTCCACTATAAATTCACAAATACTCCCAAACAACCAGAATCATCCACCAAAATACTTTTCCGCCGCCGCAACCTTCTGTACCTGTGAGATCCCATCTTGGGGCCTTTTTCGGCACCCTGCCGAAGGGGGATTCGACCACGGAGGGCTTCTACATCAACTCTATTGCCCTTTCGATGAAACGTGAGTAGTTTACCACAGACCTACGGGTCCATAGCTAGTAGCTAGATGGCTTCCTATCTCTCTTTGATCTTCAATACAGTGTTCTCCTCGATGTTCTTGGAGATCTATCCGATGTAATATTCTTTTGCAGTGTGTTTGTCGAGATCTGCTGAATTGTGGATTTATGATAAGAGTATCTATGAATATTTGAATCTTCTCTGAATTCTTGTATGCATGATTTGATATCTTTGTATTTCTCTTCGAATTATCAGTTTGGTTTGGCCAACTAGATTGGTTCTTCTTGCAATGGGAGAGGTGCTTAGTTTTGGGTTCAATCTTGCGGTGTCCTCACCCAGTGACAAAGTAGGGGTAGCGAGTGTGACGCCCCCGGCTTAATCGTGCACTAACCATACACGCAAATGCACACGATCAAGCGTAAGGACTCACTTGAAGATATCACAACACAACTCTAAAACAAAAATAAAGTCATACAAGCTTTATATTACAAGCCAGGGGCCTCAAGGACTCGAATACATAAGCTCGCGAACAAGCATTAGCGGAAGCATCAGATATCTGAGTACAGATATGAAAGAGAAACAGATAAGCCTCTAGAAAGGCGGGGCAAAACAAAAGCTACGATCGAAAGGTGCAGGCCTCCTGCCTGGGACCCTCCGATCCTACTCCTGGTCGTCGGCAAGCTCATAGTAGTAACCACCCTCGGGGTGGTAGTAGTAGTCATCGGCGGGGGCAGCTGGCTCCGGGGCTCCGTCATCTGGTTGCATCAATCGTATATGGGAAAAAGAGGAAGCAAAGCAACCGTGAGTACTCATCAGAAGTACTCAACAAGCAAGGATCTACACTACATATGCAACATTATCAAAGAAGGGCTGTATATGTGGACTAGGCTGCAGAAATGCCAGAATAGAGAGAAGGCCTAGTCCTATCGAAGACTAGCATCTTCAGCGGTCTTGCGGAATCATCTTCATCGGTCTTGCAGCATTAGAAGGGTTTAGAATAGCATAAAGTAAAGTAGTAATAGTAGTGTCATCAACCTCGGCCAGAGATCCTTTCTCGACTCCCTGCGAGAAAACGATCCCAGAGCCCTACTATCCATTTCTCACCACAAGTATCCAGTTCTAGTTGTATCGATCGGGATACAACTCCGAGCGTCCGTTACCGAGGATCGGCTATGCATAGATTAGTTCTTCCCTACAGGGGTGCACCAACTTACCCACCACGCTCGATTAACTCCGGTCGGACACACTTTTCTGGGTCATGCCCGGCCTCGGCCAAACGATACGCCGCAACCCGACCTAAGCTTAACAGAGAGGTCAAGACGCCGAACTAAACCTATGCGCCCAGGGGGCTGGGCCCGTCACCCTGAGCGCTCCTGCATGTTACGTTCACGGCCGAGAGCAGACCTAGCAACCCACACTATCAAGGCGGTTGCTTAAGGCGGTCCAACCCGGCGCGTGCCGCTCCTTGCTAACGTCCAGTAAGCTTCGGCTGATGCCACGACGCAGAGTGCCCATAACTGTTCCCACGTGATGGTTAGTGCTATCAGGCCAAAGGCCTACTCGGATCAAATATCCAAATCGTTAGTGAATTAGGAGCACGTGATAACGAGCAGAGACTCACGATCGATGTGACCCCGTCGCACCGTCTCGAGGACTTGCTGCAAGGTCTAGGAATGCCCGGCCACGCCTCACAAATATCTCGCGGGCACCCTCTAGGTCAACCCGACTCCACATCTCCCGCAAATATGCTCGCGCGGGTACCCCTGAGGGCCGACCCGACTTTAGTATCATGGTTATGTGGTAAAGTCATAGTATTCGTGTGTCCAGAACACCAAGGGGGAACCCTGAGGAATCACCCTCGATGGAATTCCACCTGATGTAATCGTCAAGGTGAACTAACGAGGAATCACCCTCGAGGTCCACTCTTGAGGAGTTGCATGACAACGTCATTACCGGGAGTGGAGAAAGAGGAATCACCCTCGATGACCACAACCGATGAACTAACCTACAAGGTTAACATCAGAAGTGCTGATGAGGTATCACCCTCGGCACTCAATAGTAACCCGGTAGTGTCGTAAAACTAGTGGGGTGATGTGCAGTGCCGGGGCCTGGTCTTCAATCCCGCTGATCGGGTCTTCTGATAATCCAGCGGGGCAGTTGGGTCAAAATGGGGTCTCTGACGGGTCTCTAACCAGCCTATGCTAAACAGTTTAGGAAAGCAGGTAATTATCAACCACAGGTTACAAAATCAGGCTATGCATCAGAATAGGTAAAGCAGTAGCAGCAACAATTTCTAATGCAAGCATAAGAGAGAAAGGAATAGGCGATATCGGAATGTTCAAAGGGGGGGTGCTTGCCTGGTTGCTAGGCGGCAAAGGCAGGGCCGTCAGGGGCGTAGTCGATCTCTGGAGCTGCGTCGGCCTCGAGGACTACATCGGTGTTAGGGTCTACCAAGAGAGAAGAGGGGGAGGAAACAAATAAATTCACAGCAAACATATGCAACACTGAGCATGCTATGCTAACATGTAGTGCATGGTTGCCTAAAGACATGTCTAAATCATTTTAGTTATTTTAGGATTAAAGTTGGATTTAATAACCGGTGTATATGCACTATTCGTCTACCAGAAACAGGCTAAAAGTTGCGGGCTCACCTCCATAGACGGTCTTGACACGAAAACAGATGGCACGGTTGGATTCGTCTCGTCGTTCTGAGCAACATTCATGTATAAAGTTTTTCTATCTGAGCTACAATTTATTTTCTACGAATTTTCAAAGGTTTAAACATTTTCGAGAATTATTTATTTGTCTAATTCAACATTATCCAGAATAGTATGAGATGACGTCAGCATGACATATTGATGATGTCAGCAGTCAACAGGGCGCTGACCAGGTCAAACCTGACCTGTGGGTCCACTGGGACCCACATGTCAGCCTCTGTTAGTATTAAACAGAGTTAGTTTTAAGCTAATTAACTAATTAGACCAGTGGGCCCAGTTAGTCAGTGACTTAATTAGCTAATTAATTAACTAACCATTTAATTAACCTTTTAATTAACGTTTCTATTTATTTTTAAAAACGTTTAAACAGCAGGGCCCCACAGGTCAGCGACACGGGCATCCCAGTCAGCGGGTTGACCCGGTTAATGGGGCCAGCCGGGCCCATCGGTCAATGGAACGGGGGGCGGCCAGGTCAGCGCCACGTCGGCGTCATCGGCGCCGGCGCCGGAGAACGCTCCGGCAAGCCAAAACTCGCGGCGGCGATATGGGAAGCGGTCGGAAATCACGCACAGGGCACCGTTTGCAGCGTTTTTAGGCGCGTTCGAAAGCGGAGACCGAACCGCGTCGATCTGCGGCTGTCTTGTGGTCGAAGAGGCCCTATGGCGAGGGCGTCGAGCTCGGGAACTTCGCCGGAGTTCAGGTGTGGACGGATCAAGCGTTATAGGGCACTAGGATGCGAGCGAGTGGGCGCATTGGTCTCGCGCAGATGCACTGAGCATGAAGCCGTGCTCATTTGAGCATGACGACGAGGGGGTTCACGGCGACGAGCTCGCCGGCGGCGTGGAGTTCAGTCACCTCTAATGCGGTGTCTACGGCGACGGAAAAGCGTGGGAGAGAGAGGGGAAAAGCGCGCGGGCTTACAGTGAGCCTGCAGGTGTGCTCAAGCCTGCTCGGGGAGGCTCATCATGGTCGGAATCATCGGCGACGTTCGTCGGTGTAGAGGAAGAAGAAGAACTCAAGGGAGTCGATTCGGGGCGGCTCCGGTCGAGCGAGTAGGCGTAGTCGACGTAGACGACGATAGCGCTCCTCCTGGACACGGCGGTGCAGCTCAGGGTGGCCGGTGGCCGCGGGATCGAGCGGTGAACGGCGACGAGCTTCCGGGAGCGTGTGCGAGTGGACGAGCGGGCGAAAGGGAGAGGGGGAAATGGGCGCTAGGGTTAGGAGGGGTGCGTGGCGTCGCCCTTATCCTGTCTCGGGGCTGCGGGATCAACTGTGCGTGCGGCATCGGCGACCAGGGCGGCTGCGGCGTCGGCACGAGGAGAGAGGATGGGGATGAGCTGCGAGGTGGGCTGGGCTGGCTACTGTGCACTGGAAGCCCAAGTGCACAGTAGGCCTTTAGGCCTTTTTCTATTTCTTATTTTCTGTTTTCAATTTTGTTTCTGTTTTGCAATTAGTAGGGCCACCGTTTAAGTTTTGCAAAATAGGTGATCTAGCCAATCAAATACAGGGCAATATCTAGCACTTCCAAAAAATGATTTGGAGGCCAGATCTTTTTATTTGGATTTTATTTAAATGATAAGGGGTTAAATACTCCTGTTTTGGTACTGTTTCTTGATGTTAGAGCCACTTAACTAATTTAATTCATATTGATCTTATTTTTATAATTGCTTCTGAAATATTTGCAACATTATGGACATTTTTGATTTGCTGTTTGAAGAAATAATTATTTGACTTTATTTTAAATATTGAAATTGGCTTTGATTTTTATCAAGTGGCACTTAAGCTTTGTAAAACATGGTGACAAGGCCTCATTAGTGTGAGCTCGCTGTAGTATGACACCGGGGGTGTTACAGCGAGGCATGTATTGTATTGTTGCCATTGAGGATAAAAAGATGGGGTTTTCATCATATTGCTTGAGTTTATCCCTCTACATCATGTCATCTTACTTAAGGCGTCACTCCGTTCTTATGAACTTAATACTCTAGATGCATGCTGGTAGCGGTTGATGTGTGGAGTAATAGTAGTAGATGCAGGCAGGAGTCGGTATACTTGACACGGACGTGATTCCTATATTCATGATCATTGCCTTCGATATCGTCATAACTTTGCGCTTTTCGATATATTGCTCAACAGTAATTTGTTCACCCACCGTATGTTTTCTTTCAAGAGAGAAGCCTCTAGTGAAACCTATGCCCCCCGGGTCTATTTTCCGTCATATATTTTCAGATCTATAAACCAAAAAACCCAAAAATACCTTGTTGTAATTTATTTATTTTTACTTTGTTTTACGTTTGAGTAATCTTTTATATCTATCTCTATCAGATCTCATCCTTGCAAGTGATTGTGAAGGGATTGACAACCCCTTTATCGTGTTGGGTGCAAGTGTTTGATTCTTTGTGCAGGTGCATAGATTGGAGACTTGCGTGTACCTCCTACTGGATTGATACCTTGGTTCTCAAACTAAGGGAAATACTTATCTCTACTTTGCTGCATCACCCTTTCCTCTTCAAGGGAAAAACCAATGCAAGCTCAAGAAGTAGCAGTGCCCTTTAAGCTATGGTCTCAAACAAGCTTTTGCTAAAGACTTAATTCCAACTTTTGACCGGACCGTAAATGAAACTAACACAGGAGGAACACATATAATAAAAACAGGCATGGGTTGAGGTCTTATGCTTACAACCATATATTTGTGAAGGGACCAAATATGATCTTAATTTGTACACTGGAAGTCACCCATGAAGATGTGCTTGTTACGTATCGAAGTGGGGGATGTGTCCAAATTATGTCCTGACCAGAGCGCGTGCTACATCAAGAGTGAGTTTTCCAACCGAAGGCCCTGTCCATTGCACGGGGTTGCCTCGATAATTAAGATTGCAATAACTAGACAAAAGCAATAGGCATTTAATGACTGCACCTCTTGAATCCCAAGGGTTAGGATCCGTGTTACCGTACTAAATCTTTCTGCAACTGGTGTTTAGAATAACACTTCACGGTCTCCCTTCCCTTAGCTTCTCTGTGGCTCGTTCTCCATGATCCTGGGTACCTGCAAGGATGAAGAACATGAGCGAGTGAAGAAACAACTTCCAGAACAATTTTATGTTAGACATAAGAGACGTTAATTCAAAGTCCTTCCATTGATACCTCCAACAAATACATCGGGTTGCTAGGCTCCTGCCTCCACCTTATCGAACTACTCACACATGGAGATCAGATCACAGAAAGAATAAATCGAAGACACATGTCATGAATATAGATTGATTGATAATATGTGTTACAATGGATGTCGTGTGTGATACACGATTACAAATATGACTAGAGGGTGGATAACTATGGTGGAGATGAAGCTGGTGGCCATGGAGATTGAAATGGCGGCGACTAGGGTTGATGGAGATGAGGATGATGACTACTGGTTGTTCTGCACTTCCCACGACTTGGTCTATTATCCATTCAGCCTCGACCCCTTTATAAAGTTTGTTCAGGTGGACGAGGAGCCTTGGTTTCGACGCCATATGACCACTCATACGAGTGGGCACGGGGGCATGGAATGTCATCTTTTGCTCTGTTTCTTCTGGTGCACCTCCGACTTGACCCACTCTATCTCCGCCTTACTCCTTTCCAAGTATTGGCTTGATTTCGTCCATAATAGCCCATTTCTTGTAGAAACTAAATAAATAAGGATTTTTGGAATCCTATGCAGTCATTAGTCATTAGTGGCAATATCAGAGTGGATATCTCAGTTTTAATGAAATATATCGGGTTAAACTCAGGTTGGAGGAGTGTAGAAATAATAGTCATCAACTCCCCCAAGCTTAAAGTTGACCATCCTCGAGCTACTAAAGAAAAATCCAAATCATAAGGAGCTCGCTTGTTTAAACCAAAATAACGAGAAGGTTTTAGTACACTTATGATCAGTACGCCTAGATAGCCCTCCGCTTCTTGTCCTAAAAACTTAGTATTGCTGTAGCGGTGGCATGGTTATTACGCAAACTCAAAGTTCTTGCTCAACTAGATAAAATAACATGCTAGCTCTTAATTCTATTTCCTCTAGTTAACACTTGCTTGCCAGGAATGCACCAAAGAGTTTTTTCTTTATTTGAGCAATGAAAACATAAATTAGGTAGTGAAAGGTATGTAAAGACAACATGATTCTAGAGTAACCCGCTACGCACCCATGAGTGTCTCGTCGTCAAGGCTCTCAAGCACTTTGTTTCAATCATTGTTTGCTGAAACGTTGGTTGTCATGTGAAGGGATTATGCCAAATAAATGAACATGCATAAGGTTTGCCAAATAAATGGCTTAATGTTATTGGGACTATGGACCATTATGTTTGTCTTGTTCGAGCTCTTGTGATCAGTTCCTGTTATTTACCACATACACACACATTCAAGAGAAAGCTGAATAATATTCGATGTAGTGTTGGCATTTCGTACAGTAACAAACTCATAGCGGAAATCCGATCCAAAACTTTGGCGGAGTTCTCAGCATAACATCAAGAAAGGTGACAAAGCCACATTTACACACGTACACATGCATAGGCTAGGGCCACAACACCAGCGAGAAGTTGAAGCACCATGTAAGAATAGAACACAGATTTTTGGCATAATCTCATTCACCCTTCAACTAAGTTCCTCTAGGACATGGCCCTTGGACGCCCCTGATGCCCCCAGACCTAGCACATGCCGCCAACCCTCGACGACCGCCCCAACACCCATAGCCCCACCGCCACCGCTGTCGAGTCCACCATTCCCCTGATTGTCACCTCACCGCCCTTCTCCCAGGTGGGATGACCCTTTCCTCCCGATGGCCCATTCATTGGTGCCGACATAGCCCCATCTAGGGATTGATGGAGTTATATGGCACCGCCGATCTCCTACGTTAAGGGGGTCAGATCATCCCTATACCCTCCGAATCCTGATGGCGGGATTGGCTGCCATGTTGAGGATGGATGCCATGACACGAACACCATAGGAGAGGGTGATAGCCTGTCTCGATATCCCATGCTACTTGGAGGAGGTGCGGGCGGAGGAACAACCAGATCTGGATCTGATGGACGATTTGGGGGAGCCGACAACACCAAACGATCTCACCCTCGATAGAAGGCTGGCCAATATCAAAAGTGGTTGCAAATCGGAGAACCACCGATACGAGATGTCGTTGGCAAAGAGGCTCAAGACCATCTGGTTCTACAAAGAGCTGGCGGCGGATTTCAAGTACAAGAACATGAAGGAGCCGATGTTCGATGTACTGGGGAACACAAGCCAAGAGGAGAGGAAAAGGATGCATGCAAATGGGGCTCCATCATTACCAAAGGTAGTAATTTGGGCGACGAAGGAGCCAGATCCCCAATTATGGAGCCGCGGGAGGAATGGCTTGATTTCTATCATGGAAGAGTGCCGATGAACCAACAGGAGGAGGGGATGGCTCATCAAGAAAATTGATGGGTCAGGCCTCCATTCATCTACTCAAGGTGGGTGAGCATGATCTTAACCTAACTCTTATGTTAATAATCTTGTATTACAATGTGATTCTGTCTACATGGGCGATAAGCAGAAACTATCAACTATGTTGGATAAAAAGAATACAGTTGTGAATCCTTCACATTCACCATTGGGGTTTGGGTTGGAAAAGGAAATGCAAAGTGATGATATCCGGATATCTCAAAATGCTTGGGTGGATAATGAGGAATTTATGAGATCTAAGATGGAAAGGAGAGATGAGTTTATCATGCATCCGCTTTATGCATTGCAGCAACAACATAGGGAGCCCCAACATGCTAGCTTAGGAGATCGATTATTTAAGTGCAACACTCAGCGACTGACATCTTTTTCTCTGCAATCCAAAGGAGGGATTTGGCAATCTAAACCTACTCCCATTGTAGCTGTGGACTCCTCCCCCCTTTTCAAGGTCGAATTCACAGTTACATGTAGAGCTAACCCTGGATAAACAGAGCATTATCACTGAAGATTCTGATACTCAGAGGGGGCTGAATTTAGTCAAAAAAGTTGAACAGAATGTTAGGAATGTAGAAATTGTTTTGGGAAAAAGATATGGTATGGAAGTTAGAATAAAGGATAGCTAGGAGCAGCAAACCCATAGTGAAACAAAAAGATTTGATGAACATGCACAGGATCTCGGACCTGCCAGAGGTGTAGAGAATGAAACTGATTTGAGATTTGTTGAAAACAAATGGAGAGTTCACTATTGTAAGTGCATCTAGTGCCCCTTAGTGATTTTGGTGTACTGAAGACTTATAGGTTAAGGCACAAATGTGTTTGTGAGTGTACACAGGTTATATAAGTCTCTGAGGAGTTTGATAAATCCAATAACTGTCAACCCCTAAAAATGAATATCCTCATTTGAAGATTATGGTTTTCTTGGAGACTTTGAAAATGAGGAAATTGGTGTGACCTTGAAGACATTGATATTGATGCGAGGATTAGTTTTTGTAGTTTCATTTTCTCTTTCTTGAGTCATAGGAAACACCGTACTATGAAAGGGGGTCGAGGTAAAACTAAGGAAACATTTCCAAGTGATGCTCATCTCAAATCCTACACCTACCCAATCTTCCGAGTGAAGCCTTTGGAAATCTCATACAGTTCAGTCAATTTCTTCAGTGACAGAGATGAAGATTTTTTATTCTCCGAGGAATCTGTTCTGACTGAGGAGTTAGGAATTCGCCAGTGCAGATTACCTACAAGTGAGGAACATGATAGCCCTGAGGAATTTGAGAGCTCAAATTTTCGACCGTTGCTGTGCTACGCGCCAGCTGTCCCAAATATCTTATCCACCTAACGGTCATATAATTGAAGGGCATTTATGTCTTATCATGTCAGGCTGCTCCCCGGCTATAAATAGCCACCCCTACAACCACTAGTTGGTTGGCTGCTCCGAGAGAAACTAACACTTGTCATTTAGAGCATCCCATCCTCCGAGGACTTTGAGAGAAAATCATCAGTGAGGAAAAACCCAAAACCCCAACACCTAAAACCCAAAGTGATTGAGCATCACTGAAGAGATTGTTCCAGTGTGGAACTGACGCTTGTTACCTGTGAAGACTGTGCATCTTCCAGATGGTTAGGCGTCAAGGTCTAGAGCATCCAAGAGGAATTGTGGATCACCGGGTGACCTAGTCTGTGAAGGTTTGGAAGTCACCTGAAGACTTGCCACGAGTGATTGGGCGAGCTCTGTGTGACCTTAGCTCAAGGAGAATACAGTAAGGACTGTGTGTCCTGGGACTGTGTGTCATTTGGTTTAAATACCAAGCTGCTCCAACCAGATGTACAACTGTCACAGCAATTGGAACTGGTCTACAAAATCTTTGTCTTCACCGAGCTACTGGTTCTATTTCCTCAACCCTTTCACTTCGTCGCTCATGTGTTGATGAAATTGATCGTTACTTTTTGAAGACTTTGACTGAAGACTTTCTAAATTTCCTCAATCATATTTCATCAGTCATCTTGTCTTCTGCCTGCTTATCCTGTTTACATGCTACCTGTGCTTTGTGTATGCTTCATTTCATCATGATGACCATGCAACTGTCTTATTATACATGCACCTGAGTTCTTATTCCACTGCTTGTAGTTCGTCACTTAGCACATTCCTCAAGTAGTATTTCCTCAGTGACGAATTTGTAAAAATCGCCTATTCAGCCCCCCTCTAGTCGATATAATGCACTTTCAATTGGTATCAGAGCGAGGTACTTCCTTGTTTTATGTGATTTTAGTTTAGCCACCTAGAGTTTTAGTTATGTCGACTGCAGGCATGATCAAGGTCTCAGCTGGGTGTCCTACCTTCGATGGGACGGACTACCCCTACTAGAAGAACAAGATGTGCATGCATCTTAAGGCAATTGACAACGATCTCTGGTACGTTGTGGAAAATGGCGTTCCCTCCGTCACTCCTTCCGTGAACGCTGCTGATGTGAAGAGATTCAAGCAACTCGACTCTCAAGCGAAGAATATCATATGTGGCCATCTAAGCAAAGGACAGTATGGCAGAGTGAGTGCTTTGGAGTCTGCAAAGCATATCTGGGACAGGCTGTCCAAGGTCAATGAAGGAATCTCAACCCAACGTGATTCTCGAGTTGACGTTCTTCGCAATCTCTTCAACCGCTTCAAAAGACTTGACAATGAAAATGTTCAGCAAACCTTCGATCACCTCACTAACATCTCAAATGAGCTTCAAGCACTTGGTGCCACTAACATCACCGATCATGAGGTGGTGAAGAAATTGCTGAGATCACTTGATTCCTCATTCGATACACTGGCAGTGATGATTCAAGAACGTGGAGACTACAAGTCACTAGATCCCGCTGATATCCTTGAGAGACTGAACACTCATGAATTCCCACAAGCTCAGAAGAGAGATCTCTATGGGCCAAGCTATGGAAGATCACGCGCACTAAAGGCCAAGGCAGTTTCCTCATCTGAAGAAGATTCTGATAGCAGCCTTGGTGATCCTGAAGAACTAAGCCAGGAGCTAGCAATGCCCGTGAGGAAATTCCAGAAGTTCTCAAGGCGTGGTCACTTTGGAAAATCTTCAAGAGGTGATGACATGAGATCAGATTCCTCATCCCACGATTACAAGAAGAGGACATGCCACAAATGCAAGAAACCTAGTCACTACATAACTGATTGTCCTCGGTGGGCGAAGGAATCAAAGAAGAAGAAATACAAGGATGATAGTTCAGATGACTCGAAGAAAAAGAAGAAATCTTCAAAGTCCTCATCATCAAAATCTTCAAAGACTTCATCTCACAAGAAGAGCAGTTCCAAAAAGGCTCGGGCATTCATTGGCAAGGAAATGGACTCTGAAGCTGAATCTGAGGAAAATGAGGAAGAGGAGGAATCTAAGGAGTCATTCTCTAGTGTGGCGAGCCTAGCTCTCGCTACTGCTTTCGTCAGCAGGTCCATCTTCAACACTGAGGAAAATGGCTTCCCCAACACTGCTGACAACGGCGACGATGACTACGCTCCCACCTATTGCTTCATGGCAAAAGGTGCCAAGAATGAAACACCCAAAGCTACTGAGTGGGTCCTCGATAGTGGATGTACAAATCACATGACCGGTGACAAGAGCTTACTGATGGACTCTGCTTTATCTCCATCGCATCTGAAGCATATCACCTACAATGACAAAGGCAAAAGCAAGGTATTGGGTCTAGGTAGGGTTGCAATCTCAAAGGATCGACACATGGACAAAGTCATGCTTGTCGAGTCCCTCGGATTCAACCTCATGTCTATCTCAATGCTTAGTGCTCATGGAATCTGACAATTCCAAAGTGTTCGAAGGCTTTAGGAGAGGAGAATTGTATATTGTTGATTTCTCTGCAGGACCACAGCCTGCCACATGTCTACTTGCAAAAGCTTCAGAAGGCTGGCTATGGCATCATCGACTCGGTCATGCAGGCATGAGGAACTTGCACACACTTGTGAAGAAGAAGCACGTCATTGGCATTGAGGGTGCCAAATTCCTCAAAGATCATCTTTGCGGGGCTTGTGAGGCTGGAAAGATGACCAGATCCAAGCACCCCTCAATGACTATCATGACTACCACTCGTCCTTTTGAATTGCTTCACATGGACCTCTTTGGCCCTACTCATTATGCCACTCTAACAAATGTTGCATCTCTATATGGCTTTGTTATGGTTCATGATTATTCTCGTTACACCTGGGTGCACAACATCACTTACAAAACTGAAGTGCAGGAAGTCTTCAGACGATTTTCCTCAAGGGCCTCGAGGAATTTCGGTGTGAAGATCAAGCATATCCGGAGTGACAATGGGACCAAGTTCAAGATACTAGTCTTGATGACTATCTTGATGAACTTGGTATTACTCATGAGTTATCTGCCCCATAACTCCTCAGCAGAATGGCGTCGTGGAGCGCAAGAACATGACTCTTGTTGAGATGGCTCGCACTATGCTTGATGAATACAAGACGCCTCGTCGCTTCTGGCCTGAGGCTATTGATACTCCATCTTCACAAATTCTTCAAGAAGACCACATGTGAATGCCTCACTGACAAGAAACCCAATGTGAGTTATTTCAAAGTCTTAGGTGCTAAATGCTGGATTAGAGATCCTCATCACAATTCTAAATTTGCACCGAAAGCACATGAAGGTTTTATGCTTGGTTACGGAAAGGACTCGCACACCTACAGAGTCTTCAACACCTATCACAACAAGGTTGTTCAAACTGTAGATGTGCGGTTCGATGAAACTAACGGCTCGCAAAGAGAGCACCTACCTCCTGTGCTAGATGAAATGTCTCCTGAGGAATCCATCAAGTTAAAGGCTACTGAGGATGTCATACCCACTGAAGAATCTGCTGAAGAAGTAATTCCAGATCATGAAGAAAATCATGCTGGTGCATCTGAAGAAAATGCTCAGCCTAATCAAAGTCACCAACCTACTCATCCCCGCATTGCAAATGAAGTGCAGATTGAGAAAATCATCAACGACATCAACGCACCAGGTCCTCTCACACGCTCAAAAGCTTCACATTTGTCTAACTTTTGTGGGCAATTTGCTTTTGTTTCTATCACAAAGCCCACCAAAGTTGATGAGGCATTTCTGGAGCCGAGTGGATTCAAGCTATGTAAGAGGAATTACATCAATTCGAGCTCAACAATGTGTGGGAACTTCTCAAGCGGCCAGACCCTCGCAAGCACAATGTCATCGGTACCAAGTGGATCTACCGCAAAAAGCAAGACGAAAATGGCCTAGTGGTGAGGAACAAGGCTCGTCTTGTAGCTCAAGGCTACACACAGGTTGAAGGAATTGATTTCGATGAAACTTTTGCACCTGTTGCTAGACTTGAGGCTATTCGCATACTGCTTGCTTATGCTAACAATCATAATATCATCTTATATCAAATGGATGTGAAAAGTGCATTCCTCAATGGTAAGCTTGAGGAAGTAGTATATGTGGCTCAACCCCCAGGTTTTGAAGATCGTAAGCATCCTGACAAAGTCTTCAGACTCAACAAGGCCCTCTATGGCCTCAAGCAGGCCCCTCGGGCGTGGTATGATACACTGAAGGAATTCCTCACGAAGAAAGGATTCAAACCCAGTTCACTTGACCCAACTCTTTTCACCAAAACATATGATGATGAATTATTCGTGTGCCAAATATATGTTGATGATATTATCTTTGGCTGTACTAACCAACGTTACAGTGATGAATTTGCCTATATGATGAGTGAGGAATATCAAATGTCTATGATGGGAGAATTCAAATTCTTCTCAGGTCTCCAAATTCGTCAACAACGCAATGGCATCTTCATATCTCAAGAGAAATACCTCAAGGATGTTCTGAGGAAATTCGGCATGCAAGATTGCAAAGGCGTCAAAATCCCTATGCCCACTAATGGCCATCTATGCACCAATGAAAATGGAAAGACTTCGATCAAAAGGTATACCACTCCATGATTGGCTCTTTATTGTATCTATGTGCATCTAGGCCAGATATTATGCTTAGTGTTTGCATGTGTGCCCGTTTTTAAGCTACACTGAAGGAATCACACCATAAGGCTGTGAAACATATTCTTCGATATCTAGCTCACACTCCAACACTTGGATTATGGTATCCCAAGGGCTTGGCTTTTGATCTAATTGGATATTCTGACTCTGACTATGCTGGTGATCGAGTGGATCGCAAGTCAACATCAGGCACATGCCATTTCCTCGGACGATCCTTAGTATGTTAGTGCTTGAAGAAGCAGAACTGTGTATCACTCTCTACTGCTGAAGCTGAGTACATTGCTGCTGGTTCTTGCTGTGCTGAATTGCTGTGGATGAAGCAAACCCTTAAGGACTATGGCATGAACATGAAGAATGTGCCACTCTACTACGACAACGAGAGTGCCATCAAGATTGCTCATAACCCAGTTCAGCACTCGAATACTAAGCACATCCAGATTCGTCATCATTTTCTCTGAGATCATGTGTTGAAGGGCGACATCTCCATCGACCACGTGAAGACTGAAGAACAGCTGGCAGATATCTTCACAAAGCCCTTGGATGAGAAGAGATTTAGCAAGTTGCGGTGTGAGCTAAATATCTTAGAAACTTTGATTGTTCTTTGAAAGGACACACATCCTAACACTTATGCAAAGTTGATGACTTAGATTTGTAACACACGAAGTAACATTTTTCTTCAATCAATGAAGACTAACCCTCTAAGTGTGAAGAAATTAATGAAGAATTTGATTCTCAGAGCCCTACGATAATTGTACGCGGTGTCTGAAATCATCATTCTTATACTGTGGGTCACGCCACCAACCAAAGTTGAAAATCTTCAAATTTGAGTTTTTCTTCATTTTGCAAGTTCTTCAAATTTTCAAATTCCTCACTTTGCAATTTCCTCAAACTTTTCAATTGGTGTTCTTCATTGACTATATATATATATATAGATTTGAGTTTTCATGTCCTCAACAACATTCACTTATTGCTAATTCTTCAAGTTGATTTTCTTCTAAGTGAATGTGATCGGACCCGTTCCCCCTCTATGCTAAACTCAACCCAGTCTGTTCACAAATTCTTCATGTGCGTTCTATTTGAAACCCATTCAAAGTCTTCATTGTGTCCTTGACAGCTAAAGAATTTGCGAACGAAACTTTAAAAATTTCACATCTGAATTTTTGGTTGTTGCCGTTCAAACCGTTCTGCTTCCCACGATGGATTAAACTACTCACCCACGATCCTCCTCGATCTCCACCTCTCTGTACGTGGGTGACACATGTCGATAGGATAGTAAGGGTCAGGGGCATGTTCGTCCAAAATCTTCGGGCGAGCAGTTTTTCACTGCGGCTATAAATACCTCTTGCCCTCCTCTGACCTCATTTACTCTGCTCGACTGCTACTCTCCTCGCTTGAGCTCTCAGACCTAGCGCCACCGCTACACTCCATCGACGCCGGTGAGGAAGAGCTTCACTGCCTCGACCTCATCGCCGCCGTACTCGCGCCAACCGCGGAGATCTTCACTCCGCCGTCGCCGTAGCTGTCTCCCTCTACCAAGTTAGGGCGTGGGAGATCTGAACGGACGAACTTCTCCATCACCTCTCCCAGTTCATCATGTTCTTTATCAAGGGTAATTAAAATCATATTTTACTGCCCTACTTGATTCTTATGATTTCCACAAAATCTTCAAAAGGTGTTTATTCTTCAACCTCCCACTCCTTAAACACCGGAATACTTCTGTTCCTCGATTTGTTTCCCTAGGCTATGTTTTTCTTTGAGATTCCTCAATTGTGTGGATTTTCAAATCTATACAACTCTGGAACCTAAGTCGAGAACACTTAGTGAAATTCCTCAAGACACCTATGGTCAAATTCCTCAAACTTGATACTTTTTGAAAAATTTCTGAGAACGCATATGACCTCTCCAAATTCTTCGCACCTATACTCTATTCACAGGTGCAAATGCCCACTGTTGAATCACTAGGTTCTCAAACTTAACTCATTTGCAACGTTCCTCGAAGAAAATTTGCATACTTCCTCAGAAACATCCAAAGTTCAAAGTTCTCAAGTGAGGAAAATGGCAGATGGGAAGAGACCTCAGAAGGGAGGCAAAAGGCCAAAAAAAAACACTGCTTTTGAAATCCCTGAAGACATATATGATGAATATTGCACACCTGATGAAGCTACTCATGGGAAGGAAAACAAGAATTAGCGCAAAGTGCGCATACAGAGAATTGAGAGGAGATGGGCTAAGGAATGGAGGGAATATCGTTATGTAACTCCAAAGTACATGAAGAAATTCACTGTAAACCCTCCATGTTCAAGACCTCCATTGGCTGCTGGCCAAGAAGCTGATCCCACTAGGGTCAGGTGCGGTGAGGAATTTCCGAAGGAATGTGCCAAGCGCCAAGCCAAGCTTGCAAAAGTTGCTAAAGAAGCAGTGAAGAAATTCAATGAGGACTCTCAGGCTGCTGCTGCTGCTGCTGAGGCCTCTGCTAGCATAACTGTGCTTAAGAAGGCCATGCTGAAGAAGTCTGCTATGAAGAAATCTTCTAGCTCAATGCCCTCACGGCCAAGTTCTTCAATGGCAAAGTCCTCAGGGCAAAATCCTCAAGCAACTTCCTCAAGGGCTGTGACAATCCCCTCAGTTGCTTCAAAATCTTCAGCTGCTGCCACAAAGTCCTCGACACCTGTGCATCTTGCAACGTGTCAACGGACTGCAGGCTTTTCTATTGCCTCAGGGGCTTCTGCATCATCCTCAGCTCCACCGCAAACTTCAAATGGTCCAACTTTGCTAAAGGTCAAGACCACTGCTGGACGCGAAAAGAGGCCAAGTCCTCACATGAAGCAAGTGGCATTCCATGTCCCCGTCTGACGACGATGATGATGTTGATGATGAAGAATTGACTGAAATCATTAGAACTAGGCAAGAAAGGGCCGCTAGAGCCAAAGGCAGCTCCGTGCCTCTTATGTTGGATCCGAGGAAAATCCTCGATTTCATTGATCTATGGCACAAAGATCCCAACACTCCACTACCTGACTTTAATCTCACTCCTGGTCAAAGTCATATGCTGACCGCCTTCATAGGCGAAGAAAAGTGGAAGTTTTAGAAGGCCAGGCAAGTGAAAAAGGCCCAGTACAAGAAGGAGAGAGTCCTGAGGAACAACGTTCTTACACTGGCCCCTGAAGAACATGTAACCATTCAGAGGGAGATCAGAGATCTCAGTGATGAATTTGACAGATATCATGCAGATTGGCTAGGTGCCAAAGTCAGATTCATCAAGATTGCCAAGAACCTCAAGAGAGACGTTGCAGCATCATCGCAACAGCAAATTCCTTAGGCTGAAGCATCTGCTCAGCAAACTAAAGAAAATGAGAGCACAGCTGATGAAAATCAGGCTACTGAAGAAACTGAGAATACCAGGGCTGCTGAAGAAATTCCAGCTCCTGAAGATCATGCCAGGGCAACCACCAATGTTGCGCCTGTAGAATATGCCAGGCCAGCTGAAGAATCTGCTGTGCCCGAAGAAACTGAAAATGCCAGGGCGACTGCATTAGTCGTGCCTGAAGAAACGGCACCTACTTCATGTGCACCTCCTGCGAAATCTTCAGAGGTGAAGAAAATCACTCTTCCTTCTGCATCAGAAGTGAAGAAAACTAAGGCTGCGGAGAAGGAAGCTGCAAGGAAAAGAAAATCATCAACCTCTGTAGAGTCCTCAGCTCCCAAGAAAGTGAGGACTTTGATGAGCTCTTTCACATATCCAATTGATGTTGTTCCAATTTCAATGGCACCATCAACGGAACTTGTCCCATTTGGTGAATAATATGTCATTCCAGATGACACTGATGAAGAGAATCCTTCTGCTGCTTCCTCAGAGCAGTTGGATGAAGAAATCAATGTGGATGATGTTGTCTCCACACCACTGGTATCATCGCATGCGCCTCAGTTCACAGCTGCAGAGGCGGGCTGTTGTGGGAAACCACGGCCACCTATGGGGCCACGAGCCCCTTTTGGTTCAGCAGGGGGGACTGAGCATGTTGCACAAAGAGCGGAGGAGTGTAGCACGACAGAGATCACATGGGTAGTTTTACCCAGGTTCGGGCCGCCGTGAGGTGTAAAACCCTACTCTTGCTTTGGTGGATTGATGGTGGATGTTGCTGGAAACGCAGTGCTCTTACCCGGTAGGGTTGCCTTGAGGCGAGAGCACCAACGCGCGTATGAGCGTACAAGGGTCCGAATCCTTTCTATGGTTGCCATGGGCCACCTTTTATAGATCAAGGGGTCACCAAAGTGGCAAATCAGTCATTGCATACTGATTAGATAGCAAACAGTGCTATCATATCTACTCTGCAGACAGAGCAGAGTGCATTAAATGCGCCACTTAGTGTCACATCATGGCCTGCCCGGCACACCTTGCCGGGCTGTTCGCCCACCTTCTCTCCTGTCTGCATGACACGTCGCTGGATGGGTGTCATTTGGAGGCGATTCCTATAGAAAATGGCTGCCATGTGGCAAAAGACAGCCACTTAGTCTCCTTGGGGCTTGACACCACACCGACTGATGACTTGCGTCGCTATGAGGTGGAGCAGTGAAGCCTTGGCGGGGCGTTTTTGCCTTTGTAGGCCCCGGCAGGCCTGCTGGGGTGGTCTTGAGGCTTGCTTCCGGGGTAACCTTGACCTCGCCAGGCTCTCCTGCCCGGCAAGGGAGGTTTTCTCCCTAATAGTGTATTGCTCCTTGGCTTGACTTGGTCTTCTCAATCTGCCCTTTGATTCTTCAAAGAGATGATCTTTCGTGCTTGGTCTGGTCTTGGATGCTGTAATCTTGATCTCGGGCCTGTGCACAGTCTGGGCAACAGATCCCAGGGTTTGTTGCACCGACAGGAGTCCTCGGTCCTGGCCCGAACGCGCTGCCGGGCGTCGTCGGGGTAGGCCCTAACTTGTGCACAAGCAAGAGGGAAATAGCTACTTGTCCTTTGAGATCTTCTTTGCTTCTTCATTAATCTGAGCCCAGGTCAGTTTCCGGTTCTCCCATGCATCGCGTAACGCCAATCATGGTGGGGCGACCGTAGTGATGGCCCGTGAATGACTTTAACACACGGCCGAGTAACTGCCAATTCACTCTTCCCACCATGCACTTATCCTTTAGCCACGTACGCCACATGCAGTGAGTGGGGTGGGTAACGGAGGTGCGTGGTGCGGGAGAGTGTTAAGGCAGGGGCCTGGCCTTCATGGATTGGTGGAGGAGGATGGCGGTTACCCACTGAGGGAGCGGCTCCTGACCCCGATCCGTCTATAAAAGGAGGAACGGGGGAGGAGTGGGAGTATTCATCCACTCACCTTTCCTCCTTCATTCTCTGTTTCTTCCTGGGGTATGCCGAAGAGGAGAGCTCGGGGCCAAGCACCGGTCCCTAGCTTGGGGTTGATGGTGTCAAGTACTGGGTAGGATCCTCTTCCTGTCTTCGCGCAGGCCTTAGGGGGGTGTGCGGGCAGCGCGGTGGTAGCACCGGAGGTAGCGACTTCGGTGCGCTCGTCGCAGGGCCACCCGTAGCTCCAATCTTAGTGAGGGGCGATGCAATCGACACCACGCCGAGGCCCGTAATGGACACGAGGCATGGTAGTCGATCATGGCCTATTCCCCCTTTCCCCGCGATGCCAGAGGGAGACTGCAAAGGTGGTTCGTCATTGGTAATGGCGGACCCCTCCTCTTAGGGTACTGCCCGCCCGACGTAAGGGCGGGCTCCTTGTCCCCATGCATGTTCCTTTAAAGGGTGGCGGATCCTTGTCTTCGGGTCGTTGGAGACAACCGTGCTCTCTGTGGGGCTACCCGGAGCACTTGGTGTTCACCCTGGTTGGCGTGGTGGGTGCTCCGAGCGACAGTGGTAAGGAAGGTGGTGGCAACCCACGACACGCCAAAGAGCGGGGCCGACCGCTTCGACGAGGCGTGCTTGTCGGCAGCACCATCATCACCGGCTGGGTTTCCGGCAGCGTCACCATCCACACCTGCCCTCCAGTTTCTTCCTCCTAGCCCGAGAACGGCACCATCCTGATCCTAGGGAGGTGCCGAATCCCAGCCAGGCCTTCCCTCTGCCTTTTTCATCTCCCCCTGTAGTTTCAAAGAAGGGGAGAACAGAAAAAAGGCACCACGAGCATTTATCTTCTCAAAATTTGTAGGCACTTGCCAAACTTTAGTTCAAATTATGTAATCTCTTTTATCCATGTTTGTGTTCTGTAAGGTCTGTACTTGTTGATCAGCATATTAATGAAAAAGATAAACCTTGCCGGGCACTTGTGCATGTAACATGTCCATGCAGAGGCAGAATGCCTCCATACACTCAGGTAAACAAGTTTTTCCCGGTAAGCTATCCTGCCGGTACCACTAGTTTGCTGCCACGGAGCTAGGCTTGCCGGGCCCAAACTGTATAGAGGGACCAGCCCCCCGCCAACTTTCTCGCCAAAGGCCACTACAACCACCCCAACCGAAGTAACGTTCGAGTCAAGGGACGGGAGCACCTAAGTTTTGAAAGTGGCGAGGTTTTCCTATGCACAAGTTTTTACTTACAGAACGCATATGGATAAGAGAGAGAACTTATCTGTTTGGGCTTGCCGGGGATCGCAATGTTGGCTTGTCTTCTCTTTCCTCTTCGGGATCGAATCCACGGTAGGAGCCTGCAGTTTGATGCAGATGAAAATGATGCCTCATGCGATCTTATCTACATGAACAGGCAATGCTCATGATATGCTTATGCATGCATGCAATTTGTCGAGGGCCCCCCAACCCTTCATTTATTTTTGTTGCTCAGGGTCTGCGCCGGGCTTTGTACAAGGGGTTACATGCAACTGAGGCAAGGCCTGTACAAAAGGGTGGCTGCCGGGCAGGGCCCGACAGTCGCGCCTTACGGGTAGAACTTGCGGAGATGCTCAATGTTCCATGAGTTTTGCAACTCAATATCATCCCCGGTCTCCAGACAGACTGCGCCTGGCCTGGTGACTCGTACTACCTGGTAAGGGCCTTCCCACTTTGGTGTCAACTTGTTTGCACCCTTGGCGGACTGAACATGCCTATGGACAAGGTCGCCTTCCTCAAAACACCGGGCATGAACCATGCGGCTGTGATAGCAACGCAGGGCTTGCTGATAGCATGTGGCACCCGTAGCAGCCCGGAGACGATTCTCCTCGAGTAGCACAGCGTCGTCACGCCGGTGCTGATCTTGCGCCACTTCATCGTAGGCAATTACTCGAGGTGACCTGTAAATGAGTTTCGTGGAGATAACTGCTTCTGCCACATAGACTAGGGAGAAGGGAGTCTACCCGGTAGCTCGATTTGGTGTCGTTATGAGGGACCAAAGAACCATCGGCAGCTCGTGGATCCACTACCTGCCACACTTCTGCAGTCTATCAAATGTTCTCATCTTCAGTCCTCGCAACACTTCAGCGTTCGCCCTCTCAGCTTGTCTGTTGCTCCTTGGGTGGGCCACAGAGGCGAACGAGATTTTGGTCCCGAGGGCATGAATGTATTGCATGAAGGCGCGAATCATGAACTGGGTGCCGTTGTCAGTGATGATCCGGGCAGGAACTCCAAAGCGGCACACCAATCCTTTCAAGAACTTGATAGCTAACTGAGCAGTCACCTTTCTCACGGGCTCTACTTCCGGCCACTTTGTAAACTTGTCGATTGCAACGAACAAGAATTCAAAGCCCCCGGCAGCTCGGGGGAAAGGGCCGAGGATATCGAGCCCCAGACCGAAAACGGCCATGACAAAGGGATTGTCTGAAGAGCTTGGGTAGGCAGGTGGATATTCTTGGAATGGAACTGGCAGGCTTCACACTTGGTGGCAAGCTCGACCGCATCTTGGAGGGCTGTGGGCCAGTAGAATCCTTGCCAGAAAGCTTTCCCAACGAGCGCCCTTGATCCAATGTGGGAGCCGCACATACCCTTGTGTATCTCAGCCAGCAGTTCCCTTCCTCCTTCCCGGCAAATGCACTTCAATTTCACACCGTTGGGCCCCCTTCTGTACAGCGTGTCATCAATGAAATGATACATACTGGCCCTCCGGGCTACTCTTTCAGCTTCTTCTTGCTCTTCGGGAAGTTCTCCAGTTTGGAGGAAATGGACTATGTGCCATGCCGAAGATGGAGCCTGTGGCTTGGCAACAAGTACTAGCAGCACCTCCTCATTCATGACAGTGCAATCCTCGACCGCGGGGACTGGTGGCCTGGCAGGAGGATGCAGCTCAGCGACCGAATGGGAGTTGTGCCCGACAAGCTTTCTGCCGGGATCCTCGGAAGGTTCTACCGGGAGAGGCTTGCCGGAGTCCAGTTTCCTCCTCTTTCTGGCCATTGTTGCCGGGGATATGGAGGGCTGAGTCAGATGGAGAACAAAAGCTCCTGGTTCCACAAGGAGCTTTTCCGTAGCGCACTTCGACAAATGATCAGCAATGCTGTTTTCCGCACGGGGTACGTGCTCTGTTTGCAATCCATCAAAGCGCTCCTCCAACTTTCTCACTTCCTCAACGTATGCCTCCATCAAAGGACTTTGGTAATCCTTGTTGACTTGTCTCACTACAAGTTGTGAGTCTCCGCGGATGATAAACTTCTTGATCCCCAGTTCTGTCGCAATTCGGAGCCCTTCATACTCTGTTGTATTGTTGGTAGCCTCCTCCTAGGGAAAATGCATTTGGACGGCGTAATTCAGGTGCTATCCAGTGGGAGCAACGAGAAGCATGCCAGCCCCTGCACCTTGCAGGG
Source organism: Thinopyrum elongatum (assembly GCA_011799875.1). NCBI lineage: Eukaryota > Viridiplantae > Streptophyta > Magnoliopsida > Poales > Poaceae > Thinopyrum > Thinopyrum elongatum. The sequence goes on along the minus strand of CM022299.1, from coordinate 285,249,053 downwards.
AGAAGGCACCATCGAAATACATGATCCATTCTTGGGGTGCTTCCTTGCAGGGAATAACTGTTTCCAACACTTCTTGATCTGGAGTTGGCGTCCATTCTGCAATAAACTCTGCTAATGCTCTGCTCTAAATTGTTGATGTGCTCTCAAACTTCAAACCAAAGCTGGATAATTCCAAAGCCCACTCCACTATCTTGCCGGTAGCCTCAGGGTTTCGGAGTATCCGTTGCAAAGGGAAACGTGTGACAAATGTGATCTCGTGGGCTTGGAAGTAGTGGCGCAGTTTCCTTGAGGCCATGATAAGGCCAAAAATCAATTTTCGCACGCCAGAATACCTGGATCTAGCCCCCTGCAACTGGGAGCTGACAAAGTACACTAGGCGCTGCACCACTTTATTCTATGCTACGACCAGAGAACTGCTTCCGCTGCTTTGCTCTTCTCCATTCTGATCTGCACCTGACCTTGCCGGAGTGTGCTCGCTTTCCTCCCCAGAAGGGACACCAGCTGTGTCTGCTGCTTCATCCACTTCCCGCTGCGCATCCAGTGCTGCGCTAACCACTTGATTAGTTGTCGCCAAGTATAGCAGCAACGACTCTTGAGGTTTTGGAGCGACCAAAGTGGGCACAGAGGAAAGGTAGGCCTTCAAATCTCGTAGTGCAGCGTCTGCTTCTAGGGTCCACTCCATGGGTCCTGCCTTCTTCAAAATTTTGAAGAACGACAAGGCATGCTTGGTAGACTTGGAAATGAATCTGCTAAGCGCGGCAACACATCCAGTCAATCGCCTCACATCCTTGACTATCTTGGGTGCTTGAATCTACTCGATAGCCTTGATCTTGTCGAGGTTGGCCTCTATCCCCTGGTGGGACACAAAGAAGCCAAGTAGCTTGCCGGAAGGAACGCCAAACACACACTTCTCCGGGTTTAGCTTCAAGTTGATCTTGCGCAGATTAGCAAACATCTCTTCTAAATCCTGGATGAGGGTTGATCTGTCCTTGGTCTTGACCACAATATCATCCATATAAGCCTCAATGTTTCTGTGCAACTGTGACTCAAAACCAATCTGGACTGCTCTTGCAAAAGTGGACCCGGCGCTCTTTAACCCGAAAGGCATCCGTACGAAGCAGTATGTGCCACATGGGGTAATGAACGCGGTCTTCTCTTCGTCTTCCTTGGACATGAAGATCTGATGATATCCATAGTAGGCATCCAGAAAGGAAAGCAGGTCACACCCGGAGGTGGAATCCACAATCTGGTCAATGTGCGGCAAGGGAAATGGGTCCTTCGGGCATGCCTTGTTCAGATCCGTAAAATCTATGCACAGCCTCCACTTCCCATTAGCTTTGCGTAACACCACAGGATTCGCTAACCATGTTGGATGCAATACCCCTCTGACCAGACCAGCTGCCTCAAGTTTCTTGATCTCCTCGGCAATAAACTGTTGCTGCTCCAAAGCTTTCTTCCGGACCTTCTGCTTGACGGGTCGGGCTTGTGGGCAGACAGCAAGGTGGTGCTCGATTACCTCCCTGGGAACACCGGGGATGTCAGATGGTTGCCAAGCAAACACATCGACATTCGCCTGTAGGAAGGCAACGAGCGCGCTTTCCTATTTGTCATCGAGGGTGGCACTAATAGTGAAGGTACCATCAGCGCCAGCCAGCTCTGCCGGGACCTTTTTCACAGCGGGTGCAGAAGCCTTGGATCTCTTGCTATTGGAACTCTCTAGCAAGTCATCAACAGGTGCAGCATACTTCGAAGAGGTACGCTTCCCGGATTCCTTGCTGGCGTTCTTGCTAGCCTTCTTCTTTCCATTACTTTCCTTGGTCGGAATTGCGGCTTTAGTGGCCTCTGCCGCGCTTGCTTCCCAGTACATCTTGTCCACGCAAATAATTGCGTCCTTCTCGTCTGATGGAATGGAAATGACGCCCACCGGCCCTGGCATCTTCAAGGTGTTGTAGGCATAGTGGGATGCCGCCATGAATTTGGCCAGAGCTGGGTGACCAAGGATTCCATTATACGGCAGGGGGAGGTCAACCACATCAAATGTGATTTTCTCAGTCCGGTAGTTCAACTCTCCCTTGAATGTCACCGGCAATGTGTTCTTCCCCTTAGGATGACTCCTGCCGGGGCTGATTCCTTGAAACGTACCAGTAACCTTGAGCTCTTCCTCTGCTATCTGGAGTTTGCTGATGACCTTTGGAGAAATCAGATTCAACCCGGCCCCGCCGTCAACCAACATCTTTGTGACTTTGAGGTTGCGGATTGTTGGTGATACCAACAATGGCAAGCACCCTACCGCGGTGGTGCGGTCAGGGTGGTCCTCTTCGTCAAAGTTGATGGGCGTGCGGGACCACTTGAGCGGTCTCCGAGATTCTGCCGCTGGCTCCATGGCATTGACCTCACGCGCCCACCGTTTAAGTTGGCGGTGGGAGGAGTGCAAAGATGCACCTTCGTCAATGCACAGGGCGTCAGTGGCTTTCTGGAATTCCTGCTCGCTGGTTCATCTCCTCCATCACTCTCATCGTTGCAATCCTCCTTCTCACGGCCTCTGACGGGTTTCCCTTGATTCGGAGGAGCCTTGCCGGGGCGGCTTGCTCCGCCGCCACGGCCCTTCCCGCCAGTGCCATTTTGACCTTTCTCTTTATCTCGCTTTTCATATTCAGCCCTCTGCTTCTTGACAAGCTGCTCAACCTGATGACACTCCTGGAGTTCGTGGCCCTTGGTCTGATGGATCTTGCAGTATGGGCCATCGCCTCTCCCAGCCTTCTCGGCAGCTGCGGCCTCCCGGCAATCAGTGCACACGGTAGCTTCCTTGCCGGGTACCTCAGCCTTGGCCTTCTTGCCGGTACTAGGCGTGCCCGATCCCTTAATGGTCATCACTGCCTTATCCTTGTGCCTTTTGTTGTGCTTCTTGTTCTTTTTCTTCTAATTGGTGGCCTCATCATCATCCTCTGAATCGATGTCGACGCCATCCTCTTCTCCGGGGAGCTGCCTCCCCTCCTCTATTCGAGCATACTTATCCACCAGAGTGTAAAGCTCCTTCACAGTCTTGGGCAATCGAACGTTCATCTTAGAACGAATCCAACGATTGTGCACGTTGGACTGGAACGCAGCTATCACAGGTGCCGAGTGGATGTCTAGAATATTCTTATGGACTCGGCCGAACCTCTACATGTATTTTCGTAGGCTCTCTCCTTCCTTCTGCGGGAGAAGCTGCAAGTCGCTGGCCGCCCTTGTTCTTGATGGCCGCCCGTGAAGGCGCCAATGAACTCATGGCACAGGTCAGCACAGGTCAAAATGGAGTTCTTCGGCAGGTGCATCAGCCAAGACCTCACATTTGGCTTGAGTGCCAAGGGGAAGTAGTTGGCAAATACCTTCTCATCTCATCTCCCGGCAGCTTGAACAGCGATGGTGTAGATGCTCAAGAAATCTACCGAGTTCAGTCTTCCATCATACTTCTCTGGTATCTTTGGCTTGAACGTGTGAGTGGACGGCCAACGGACTTGTCGTAGCTCGCGGGTGAAGGAAGGGCACCCAGCCTTGAAAGGCCGGTACCCGCCTTTAGCGAGTGTGGGCTCATTGACGTCGGGGCCATTGCGCATGCCGGACTGGTGGTGGGTGTCGTGGTGTCGCTCAGTGGTGGCATGCGCGCCTTCCCTCTGGCTGTCCTCCAGGACCCGCTGTTGGCATTGACGCGCTCGAGGGTCGGACGAAACCATCGAGACATCGTCGGGTTCTTGGTTGCGCGGCTCTCGCGCTGGTTGCCGTGGAGGGGACTGCACCATGGGGGTGGCCCCTCCTGCATGGCCAGCAGCGAGGGCTGTTGTCGTTGCCTGGGGAGGCCGTGGCGGGCCAGCTCACTGCGATCCTCCCGACTCAGCGAAACCAATTAGGCTCTGAATAGCGGCTCTCCACTCATCCATCTGATCGGCTACCAGCAGAAATTTCAAGAGCAGCTGGGCCCGCGCCATGGCCTCCAAAGTGGTGCTTGGCATGGATGTTGACGAAGACCGCAACGTCGCCCGGCTCCTGATGGTGCCGGTAGCGGTCGCGCCGTGCTCTCGTCGTCGTGAGCCAGCCACCTGGGCGGCGTGGTAACGAGGTGGAGGCGCTTGAGGGCCAGTGGCTCTGTTTAGCGTAGTGGCTGGGTCAGCCCGTTCCGGGGGTGGCGCGTGCTCTGCGATAGCACCCGCGGCGGGAGCGGCCGGGGAGTTGCGATTCCCCCTAGAGCGAGTACTCCCGCTGCGGCTGTGCCCCTCAGCCGGACGAGGAGGTGCGAACAGAATGATCTCTCCTCCCGTACCTCGTGGGGCGTCTGGGATTTTGTTGGTGTTGTCCTTCTCCGGTGCCTCCTGCTCCTGCTTCGGCTACAGGGGAGGTGGTGATGATGCCACCCGCGCCGACCACGTCCCCCGCAGTGTCCACACCTCCAGGCGTCCCAGTAGCCCCCGCGGTGTCGGTGGTCGCGTGCGGCGGGGCCTTCGAGGTGGATGTGTGAGTTGCAGCGCCAGGCTTCTTCTTGGGCACCATGGACAATGGAGCTATTGATGAAGAAGATGGCGGTGAAGATGACGCGCTACATACGCTTCTCGGGTTGGTGCAAGTGCTTGCCCCCCTACCTGGCGCGCCAAAATGTCCTGGGAAACCACGGCCACCTATGGGATGACGAGCCCCATATGGTTCAGCAGGGGGACTGAGCGTGTTGCACAAAGAGCAGAGGAGCGCAGCGCAGCACAGCAGAGATCACACGGGCAGTTTTACCCAGATTTGGGCCACCGCGAGTCGTAAAACCCTACTCCTGCTTTGGTGGATTAATGGTGGATGGTGGTGGAAATGCAGTGCTCTTGCCCGGCAGGGTTGCCTCGAGGCGAGACCAGCTACGCGCGTATGAGCGTACAAGGGTCCGAATCCTTTCTATGGTTGCCATGGGCCTCCTTTTATAGATCAAGGGGTCACCACAGTGGCAAATCAGTCATTGCGTACTGATTAGATAGCAAATAGTTCTATCATATCTACTCTGCACACAGAGCAGAGCGCATTAAATGCGCCGCTTAGTGTCACATCATGGCCTACCCAGCACGCCTTGCCGGGCTGTTCGGCCACATTCTCTCCTGTCTACATGACAAGTCGGTGGACGGGTGTCATTTGGAGGCGATTCCTGTAGGAAATGTCTACCATGTGGCAAAAGATAGCCACTTAGTCTCCTTGGGGATTGACACCACACCGATTGATGACTTGCGTCGCTGTGAGGTGGAGCGGTGAAGCCTTGGCGAGGCGTTTTTGCCTTCGTAGGCCCCGGCAGGCCTGCCGGTGCAGTCTTGAGGCTTGCTTCCGGGGCAACCTTGACCTCGCCAGGCTCTCCTGCCCGGCAAGGGAGGTTTTATCCTTAATAGTGTCATGCTCCTTGGCTTGACTTGGTCTTCTCAATGTGCCCTTTGATTCTTCAAAGAGCTGATCTTTCGTGCTTGGTCTGGTCTTGGATGCTGCAATCTTGATCTCGGGCCTGTGCACGGTCTGGGCAACAGACCCAGGGTTTGTTGCACCGACACGGGCGTTGAAGAAATTGAAGAAGACATGGATATTGGCTCAACTACTCCTGTGCTGAATGATGACTATTGGGAAAATCTTCATCCCAATTCACCAATGGCCACTCCTCTGCATCCAATTCCTCAATCCCCTGTGCAGACTGAAGAAATACTAACAGGGTCTGAAGGACGTCAAACTTCTCTCCATTCCATACCTGAAGAAATTCCAGCTGCCACAGCTGAAGAAATGGAGTCCCAGACTGCTGCTGAAGAACCTGAAGCTTCAATTCCTCAGTCAGCAGCACCAGAGATTGTGACTCAAGAGGTTGTGAAACCATCAACTGCAAATCTTCAGCCCAAGCCACAAAATCCTCATGCAAAGAGAACAAAATTCAAGGCTGCTGAATTCTTTGATGAGCATCATTTCTTCACTGATGTCAATCCATATGACTCAGCAAGACTTCGGCGCAAGAGGTTTTGGACAGCTAGCCAGATGAATTTTTATGCAGCTATTTTGTTTGACAAGGATAAGGTATTTTAGCACCGTCAAATTCCTCATGTGGATATGGAGTCCATTCCTGCTTCCAACCGGTATTGAATGTTCTTCACGAAGCTGGGCTCCTAAATTTCTGTGCTGATATCTGTGACTGGAATGAAGAGCTTATTCTTCAATTCTATGCTACTCTGCACCTCACTGGAAATGTGGCTGATGTGAACTCATGGGTGCTTGACAGGATGACTGAGAACACTCATTATAAAGCTCCAGCATCTGAATTGCTTCATGTCGTTCTAGTCAGTCCTCCTGCTAAAGGCGCAAGGCTTATGTACGAAGAATCTGAACTTCCAAATCATATGATGCAAGTACTCATGAAGCCTTTGCGGCCTGGCCAAGCTCCAAGAACCACCTTCCTAGTGAAGGATTTGCTGTATGTGCCAAGGACAATATATCGCATCCTCACCAAAACCCTCAGTCCTATCAAAGGCCACAACTTAGAAGAAGAAGAAGTTGTTGGCATCATGAAGAATCTGCTATTCAACATCATACATGGGATTCCCATTAACTATCATGATTTCTTCATGAGGACTTTGGCAAATGTTGCACTGTCGCCGTTTGAATTGAAGCCCTATGCTCCTTGGATAATGAAATTCATCAGAACCAGGTCTTCAATTCACTACCAGGAAGATTTTCAAAATCACCTCAGCTTTCTGCCTCCCATTGAAGTCCTCAAAAGGACTATTTTTTCAGCTGATGCAAAAGGCAAAGCTACTGTTATTGATGAAGGTACTCGTCCATTGGATGGTCAGTTTCGCAAAGCTGCATCATATTCCACCAATGATGACTCTGCTACTCAAGATTCTGCCGAAGCCCACGAGCAAAATCCTCAAGCCACTTCCCCATGAGTGATGACTGATCATGAGCTTCTCCTAAGTCTTCATCAGAAGGTCGATCGCAATCACAAGTGGGTCAAGCGTCAATTTGGCTCAATTCTTCAAAACATGACTGTCACTCAGAATACTGTAAAGAAGAATCACTACTATGCGCAAGAAATCTTCGATCGCACTTGGGCCATACTTTCTCATCTCTACAATTCTGAAGACCTCAAGCAGATGGACTTTCAGCAAAACTTTGACTGGGCTCAACCTCCCTCGAAGAAATTCAAGAAGGTCAAAGTTTCTCAGCTGGTCACCAGTTCATTTTCTTTGTCGCGTGAGACGGATGAAGCGGAGGATCTCGATGACACTACGGCAGGCCCTACTTCAACAAACGACAACAACAACACTAGCGCTCCTCCATCGACATCATGATGATATTCTTCAGGGGCGTTAGTCCTCATTTTTCATCCCCTTTGGTCATTCGACGACAAAGGGGAAGAAATTTGAGTTAGTCTTCAAGCGGGTCTCTTATATATGGGTTGTTTTATCCTGCAGATGAATTAGTGCATCTTACGAACTCATATACTTCAGAGAGAAGAATATGACATCAAATTCATCAGATAGAATTTCATCAAATAGTGCAACATATATAGCAGTATGAGGACATTAGAAATGAGCAATTCATTTCTTCATGATTAGCTTGCCTCCATTCAAGCATATTCAGGTCTCCAGCAAATTCTTTAGACGTTCAAGTTCGTCTGGAGACCTGACCCTGCATAAGAGATTAGTTCTTTTTCTTCACCACCCACATCTGGAGGGGTGGCAAAGAGTTCATCATTCTGCGAGCCCCATATGAGAAAGGTGGCATTGAAGCCAATGCACTTCATTTCACAGAAGAGGGGTTAGAGTATGCATATGAATAAGCAGAGAAATTCTTTGAGGACTTATGAACATAATGATTTGAAGAATAATGCACATATTCATAAGTCTTAGATTTTCCCTGCGAAACAGAAGCATTAGCACGATGATGCTCATATGAGGAATTTCATCCATATGAGGACTTGGATCCATATGAGGAATTTGATCCACGTGAGGATTTTGATCCATATGAAGACTTTGGTCCATATGAAGAATTTGATCTGGGGTTCCTATTCTTCACAGGTGGTGTCATGAGGACATTCACCTGAAGACTTTCAAGGCACCTTTTGGGAACCTAGATTTTCTTCATAGGTGGACCATTCCTACAGTTAGTTCCAACATATCTAGCAAATACTTCACCATTCTGATTTTTGAACAGCTTATAGTGGGAGTCAAAAGACTCATTAGATGAATATGAAGATTCACATGTAAAGCCAGATAAAGTGGATGGATCTACGGGAGGTCCTTTTGCAGCAACCCATGTGGTTTTGGGATACTGCTCAGGTGTCCAGTAGGTTCCATCGGCACTGAGTTTCCTCTCAAAGGCAATACGCTCTTTCCTAGGGTTCCTGTTCAAGATCTCCTTTTTGAGCACATCAGAAAGAGTCTGATGCCCTTTGAGGCTTTTGTATGTGCCTGTCACATATATTTCTTCAACCCTGCATTTTTGTCAGTAATACTTGTGGTATCCTCAGATGAGGCAATTGTGACCACAGAGATAGTTGAAGAATTTGCAGCAATAGAAGCATTTGAACTTTCAGGTGAACAATTAGCAGATTCACGTTCAATGCATTTCAAACATGGTGGAATAAATTCTTCCTGAGCAGAACTGATCTGTTGAGCAAGTAATGAATCATTTTCCTTCTGAAGATCTTCATGACTCACCCTTAGCTTCTCAAGATCTTGCTTTCTCTGAAGAAATTCATACGAAAGCTTCTCATGATCGGCTAAGAGTGTTTCATGCTGACCTTGAAGATTATCAAACTTAGACTGTAGTCGTTGAAGATTATCAGTTAGAGTTTGAGTTCAACTCATTTCCTCACCCAACAGGTCATCGCTTTTGTGTAGCAGATTTTGGTCCTTTTCCAAAGCCTTTTGTTGTTTTATGGCAATATTAGCAAGTTTGGAATAGCTAGGTTTGAGATTTTCATCAAATTCATCCTCACTTGGAGAAATTTGAGTTAGTCTTCAAGCGGGTCTCTTATATATGGGATGTTTTTTTTGTTAAGTAACAACTCTCGCTCTTCTAAAATGTTTGTTGGTTAAGTTGTAAACTTAAGTCCGATGGTGGTCTGATACCTTTGAACTGCTTTCTGCATGCTTATTTCCTCAAGTACCTTAATGCACGCATGCTGAATTTCGTAAAACATCATATTTCATCATGCATTTCAAATTCTTCATATCATATGATAAATGCGTGTATGAATTACAAGATATAGGGGGAGATCTCCATGATTTCATTCTATAATGTGCATTTGCCATCCAAAGCAAATTCCTCAAATATGCACATCTTCAGGGGGAGTTCTTCTATATCTTGCAATCAAATTCCTCAATACCAGTATTTACACTTCATATGTTTATCCCCGTTGAAAACTTAACCTATTTGTCATCAATCACCAAAAAAGGGCAGATTGTAAGTGCATCTAGTGCCCCTTAGTGATTTTGGTGTATTGAAGAATTATAGGTTAAGGGACTAATGTGTTTGTGAGTGTACACAGGTTATATAAGTCTCTGAGGAGTTTGATAAATCCGATAACTGTCGACCCCTAAAAATGAATATCCTCATTTGAAGATTATGGTTTTCTTGAAGACTTTGAAAACGAGGAAATTGGTGTGACCATGAAGACATTGATATCGATGCGAGGATTATGAAGCGTGAAGACTTTTGTTTTTGTAGTTTGATTTTCTCTTTCTTGAGTCATAGGAAACACCGTACTATTAAAGGGGGTCGAGGTCAAACTAAGGAAACATTTCCAAGTGATGCTCATCTCAAATCCTATCACCTACCCAATCTTCCGAGTGAACCCTTTGGAAATCTCATACAGTTCAGTCAATTTCTTTAGTGACAGAGACGAAGATCTTCTGTTCTCTGAGGAATCTGTTCTGACTGAGGAGTTAGGAATTCGCTAATGTGGATTACCTACAAGTGAGGAACATGATAGCCCTGTGGGATTTGAGAGCTCAAATTTCCGACCGTTGCTGTGCTACGCGCCAGCTGTCCCAAATATCTTATCCACCTAACGATCATATCATTGAAGGGCATTTATGTCTTATCATGTCGGGCTGCTCCCCGGCTATAAATAGCCGCCCCCTATAATCACTAGTTGGTTGGCTGCTCCGAGAGAAACTGACACTAGTCATTTAGAGGATCCCACCCTCTGAAGACTTTGAGAGAAAATCATCAGTGAGGAAAACCCCAAAACCCCAACACCTAAAACCCAAAGTGATTGAGCATCACTTAAGAGATTGTTCCTGTGTGGAACCGATGCTTGTTACCTTTGAAGACTGTGCATCTTCCAGACTGTTAGGCGTCAAGGTCTAGAGCATCCAAGAGGAATTGTGGATCGTCGGGTGACCTAGTCAGTGAAGGTTTGGAAGTCACCTAAATACTTACCATGAGTGCTTGGGCGAGGTCTGTGTGACCTTAGCTCAAGGAGAATACAGTAAGGACTGTGTGTCCTGGGACTGTGTGTCCTTTGGTTTAAATACCAAGCTGCTCCAACCAGACGTACAACTGTCACAGCAGTTGGAACTGGTCTACCAAATCTTTGGCTTCGCCGAGCTACTGGTTCTATTTCCTCAACCCTTTCACTTCCTCGCTCATCTGTTGATGAAATTGATCATTACTGTTTGAAGACTTTGACTGAAGACTTTCTCAATTTCCTCAATCCTATTTCTTCAGTCATCTTGTCTTCTGCCTGCTTATCCTGTTTACACGCTACCTGTGCTTTGTGTATGCTTAATTTCATCATGATGACCATGCTAATGTCTTGTTATACATGCACCTGATTACTTATTTCGCTGCTTATAGTTCGTCATTTAGCAAATTCGTCAAGTAGTATTTCCTCAGTGACGAATTTGTAAAAATCGCCTATTCACCCCCCTCTAGTCGATATAACGCACTTTTAACTATGTTCCATTGTGGTTCTCAAAGGAGATGACAATTTGGATCAGAATGGGACTCTATGTCTGGATAGTGTTTAAAAATACTTACAGTTGGTTGATGAGAGAAGCCTAATAGTTGATCAAAGAGAGATGAGAAAAAAGAGAGCAAATATTGGTGGGAAAAATGATTTTCTTTCCATGTCACATAGTTATTGTTGGTCAGAAACTTGATGATCATAAAAGACATATGCTATGCAAGCGTAGGGGTATTCAGAGGGGAATGTGCTCTCTTATTAGTCCAAAAAAGGAGGAAAGAGGTCAGGTTTAAGCTTGTGAAACGGTGATGATACGGAAAGGACCATGTAAATCCCCCCTGTGAACTATATCTGATGAAGAGATGAGAAATAGTAAGGCAGTTTGGGGGAAGAAGCAGGCAACGAAAGGAGGGGAGGGTGTAGAACAATTTAAGTACCTGTCATAGTTTGAGGGGGGGGAGTTTCTGAAGGAAAAGGTGAAAAAAAACGAATCAAGTCCTATTGGGCTCAAAAATATGTGGGAGTGGGCCGGCCCAACAATGGTGGTACGGAAAACAATATATGGCTAGGGTTGTGAGGGTGGTCTTCATTTCTTCCCCATCTTCCCATGTGCCCTTCTCCTCTCTTCCTTCAACCACTGACACCACCCATAGTCCAAAGCAGGACAAATCCTACACACAGGTGGTTGTTGATCCACAAATAGTGCGTAGGCCCGGTGGCCGGTGATCCCCTCCGTGGGGCTTTGGTCGAGTTCGTTTTGCGAAAAGATGGAGAGGTAGATCATAGGACATTGAGAGAATGGAGGAGGAAAGAAGATGGGATGGTGAGTACCATAACAGAATTGATAATAGAATAAGAGAATAAGAAAGATTGAAAGAGGCCCGGAGAAGAGAAGATGAGAGAAGGAGTGAGGAGAGAAGAGTAGTATATGTGCCATGTGTATCTGAAGCGCAAGGAGGAGGAACTTGTTGTAAGAGAGATTGCATTGATAGAGGCACAACAGAGGATGGATGAACTCAGGCCAAGCAAGGACAAGGACAGAAATGAGAGCGGGGAGGGGGGAGGGCAGGGTTTCTGAGATCTCTACATCTGTAGCAGAGGGGGTCATATCCATCTGTGTGGAGGCAGACACATTGCTCTCCAAGAATCAACTGGAGGCTAGGTACACATCCAACAAAACTTTGCTTGAGAAAGATCATCTCTCTTTGACTTCCTCGATTCCAGTACCATTTGTCAGGAGAGACAGTGAGGATGATGTAAGAAAGAACCAGATAGTAAATGAGAAGATAAATGAAAAAACTGCCATGGCCACGGCACCAACTACTTTGTAGTGTGGTGCTTGTGGTGATGGACACATGGTGGGAAATTGCACAAAGATGAAGCCCTGGAAGTTTACCCCCTAGACTACTTTGGGTCTAATGAATTTGGGCAAGGATTTTTCTCTATACATGAAGAGTTCTATGAGGTAAGATCACAGGATGAACTGCATCAGGGGTTTGTGGAAGTGATTCACGGAGAGGTGAGTGCTAAATAGCTGGAGAATGAATTTTATTCCTGGGCAAAATCTGTGGGCTTGAAATGGAGATTATATGCTAAGTCTGCTGCTCCTAGGGAGTTTATTCTCAGATTCCCTACTGCTCAGGCACTTGATGATCTGGCATACTTTGGTAATATCTTCATGAATTAGGTGCCTAGTGCTATACTGGAAATAACCTCGTGGGTGCAAGATGTGGTTCCAATTGGTTATCCCGAGGAAGCCTGGTTTAGGGTGCAAGGATACCAATGAAATATAGGAATAAAAGAACTATTTTCAGGGTGTGTGCTATGGCTAGTAAACTTGTGGCTCTGTACATTAACACTATCAATAATTTCTCTTATGTCAAAGTGAAGATAGGCTGTATTGATGTGGGGTTGGCGCCTGCTACTAGGGTGGGAGAGATTGGTGGAGATTTCTATGAGTTCCAGTACTCTAGAGAAGTTTTGGGTGCTGCAAATCCTAAACTTAACAGCTATGGTATTCAGTTAGATAACCAAGATAATGATCATCAATCTGCTCCCAAAAAATCCAAAACTGATAATGGGGGAGGTTAGAGAGAACAAGTAGGTGAGCTTAATAATGGTGCTCAGAGAAATTCTTGAGGGGGTATGATGGTAGATGCTAGGAGGGATGGGAGACAAAGGACTTTGGTTGAAGAAAGCATGTCCTTTGGAGCTAAGGTGAAGATGGCCTTTCAAGGAAATTTGCCTATCCACAACCTGGAGGGCAGGCTGATTCCTTTAAAAGCAGTGATATTCCATATGTTCACCTACCTAGTGTCGTGGTACGACACCTATGGGATCCCGAGAGACCCCTTTACAATTCGGCGGGGGGAGAGGTATACGCAAAGAGCAGAACCAGTGATCGACCCGGGAAGTTTTTACCCAGGTTCGGGCCACTGATCAGCGTAAAACCCTACTCCTGCTTTGTGTTCTTATTGATGTTCTTGAGCCCAGCCTTCAGGAGCGCTCGCAATGAACAGTACGTTCAAAGAGCAGCTACGCATGCAGAATGGGCAAGAAGTTCTCCTCCTCTGTAGCAGTTGCCTTGGGCCTCCTTTTATATGCTCAAAGGGGTCTCCACAGTGGCAAAACGTACATACATTGAGGTGTAAAGCAGCTACAGGGTATCATACCTAACCCCTGACGGATTAGGACAAGCGCATTTAATGCACCGTGAGGTGTCCGTTTAGGTGTCCTCACTTTCTTGGGGATGGAAAAAGGGGCCATCCCATCAGCATCGCTCAAGCTCTCCTCCACTGGCATGCCGCCACGCACCCAGGGAAGGAGCCAGAATGTCAGACTTGTTACTGTGCCGAAGCGGAGGCACAGTGGCGGAATCTCGCCAGGCGCCGATCCTTGCCGGGCGCCCGGCCTTGCCGAGAACCAAATCTTGCCGGGCGCCGAGCCTTGCCGGGCTCCACGGCCATCCCGGCAAGGATCTTGCCGGGGAAGCTGGCCTTCGATTTCCAGCTTTGCTTATCTGCTGATTCTCAGATCTCTGACTTGATGATTTCCTTGATGACTTGAATCGACCTCGAGCTGATCCCGGCAAGCCTTGCCGCGAGGACGGCTACAACTGCCCGTGCACAAGTAAGGGGTACTAGTGGCCCAATACTTAGTACACCAACAGGAGCCCCCGGGCCTGGGCCATACACGAGTGCGAGGCGTTGTTGGGCTAGGCCCAAACAGTGCACGGGCACGCATGGCAGGGAATTAACTGCTCGTAAAGATCTTGTTTTACTGTGCCCCCACTACGCGCATGGAGCGCGCGATGTGGGAAGTGTGCCAAAAAGGCTGCAAACTGTTTCGCGCCCATAGAGGCGCATTCATATTGGGGGATAAACAAGGTGGCCCCGCTCCTTCCCCATAAAAAGGAGAAGTCGTGGAGGCGCAAACCTATTCACCCCCCTCTTCTTCCCAATCTGGCCATCGCCATCGCCTTCCTCTGCTCGAGCTCAGAGCGAAACCTTTCTTCTCTTCTGCTCGCTGCTCCCGCGCTCGTTCCGTCCTCCGGCTTCCATTTCCACAGTCGCCATGCCGCCCAAGGCCAGCAAAGGCAAGGGCACGGACAAGGAGGCGAAGGCTGAAGTTCCGAAGAGTGAACTGGTGAAGATGCGGAAGAGGCTCGTTGTCTTCCCTCCGACGCTCGACGCCGAAACTTCGAAGGGACGATACCAATGCATGTGGGCGAAGGGAACGCAAGCTCACCCCGCCACACGCGTAATCCCAGGTGCTAGTTCCAAAGGCGGATCAGACAGATACCCCTTCTTCACTGCGTACTTTTATTGCGGGCTCTGTCCACCTTTTTCCGATTTCTTCGACGACATCATGTATACATACGGCTTCCGCCTTCTTGATTTCACGCCGAACGCCGTATTTTGCATGTCGATCTTTGCCCACCTTTGTGAAAATTTCGCTGGCGTGATCCCCAATTCTGCTCTTTTCCGCCACTATTTCTATCCTCGAATCCTTAAAGGAGAGGTTCTCTCTGGATCTATTGCTTGGATTCCAAGGGCCTGGAACAAAGAGATATGCCCAGATGGAGTTTACCGCGAAAAGTGGGACGAGTGGCGGGCCGAATGGTGCTGGATCCAGGAAGCAGATCCTCATCCTTTTTGTCATCCCCGGCGACAGAAGGTGGTCCGCGGCAAGGATTGGGGTGATCTCGCTGCAGAAGACGAGAAGCTCACAATCGCCACTACCAGGATCCTCCGCTTGAAGGCTGCCGGGCTGACAATGGAGATGATCGTCTTCGACTTCCTCCGCCGCCGCATCGCCCCTCTGCAGAATAGGGGGAGGCCAGCCTGGGAGTATAATAACGCAGCGGATGTCATGAGGCTGCGCCCCGCGCTGAACAATAACCTGACTGCTATGCAGCTTGGCGCTCTCCGCCAAAAGTTATTCCAGCGCGAAGACAAGCACCGGCTGCCGGCAAGGATCGTCCCCTTGTGCAACAACTCTGCATTGGGGTCGATCATTGCCTTCTTGCCGATGTTCAACGCCCACGGCCTTGACCCGACTTGGGTCGAGCCAAGCGAGGAAGAAGCGCAGAAATACTTTGACAATCTGACGGAGAAGCCTGTCCGGCAAGAGTCAAATCTTATTCGCGCCACCACAGATCAGGAGGTAGCATACATCGCTACCAGAGTGGAGGAAGCGAATCTTGCCGCGGAGGCCGGTAGCGTTGGCTTCATAGAGTGGGAAGCCAGCGATGCAGAGGTGGTAGTGGAAGCAAAACCTGCCGAGGAGAGCAAGGTTGCCGGGGAAGAAGGCGGTCCAGTCGCTGAAAACTCATCCGGCGAAGACACGGCCGAAGAGGAGATGCGAGAAGAGCCCTCGCCCCCGAAGAAGACAAAGCGTGTCCTTCGGAAAGCCGCATCAGGCGTCCCGGCAAGCCAGCCTACATCGAGCGGTGAATCCCCCGGCAAGAAAGTGGCCGGCAAGACTGGACTGCGGCAGGGGGCCCGTCAACAGCCCGCGCGGCACGCGAGACCCACACCAGCGACCATCGCCGGAGCGGCAGGAGGGTCTCGTACAACCGTGCCAGAGGCTGCCCCGGCGCCTGCCACAGCCAAGCGGCCCAGGACCCCTCCTCCGCCTCCCCACTCAGACATTGCTACGGAGGTCGACTTCGACATCTCCGGCTTCAGTCCGGAGCGAGAGGAAGAAGAATGAGTACCTGTCACAACTTCCACCTTCCAATCTGCATCAGTCTTACTGACTTACTTGTATTTTTTCTGCAGTGACACAGAAACCTTGCTGGAGAGGATGGCGAAGAGGTCAAGGACTTCTACGGGCGACGAGCCCCCGGCAGGCTCCACTAGCGTGCTAGAGACCGTCATTGTGAGCCCGGAGCCTAGTCCTCAACGCAGCCCCCAGCGTAAGTTCATTGTCCCTTTTTCTGTTGGCTGGTGTCGAGGCTTTCATTCTTGTCGCTGATATCTTTGGGTTTGCAGGAGAAGAACGGCAACAAGGAGAAGATTGCCCCATTGTGCCTCCTTCATCGACCGCTCCGCCCACAAGCACATCCCCGGCAAGAGATCCTGCCGACGAGCCCGTCCGGATTGAGGAGGAGCCGACAAGCACGGACTCCGGGAACCCACCCTGGACGATTCCGACCCTTGTATGGAAAATCTGCACGCGAAGGAACCCTTGTTGTAATCAGTTGCGCTCTTATTTTGTTTCCAGTCCCGCTCAACGATTTAAGTGGCTGCACTGAGAACGCCAAGGAGTCTTGCCGGCCGCTGCGCCTCCGGCAGGCTGCTGAAGTCCCGCACCCAGCGCTCGCGGCAGGTTGCGCGCCGGCAAGTTTTTCAGTAAGCGTAGGATGAACTCCATACATAAAGGAATCAGACAAGGAAAGTAGCTAGCATGAGCCTAAACATAGTTAAATTATATTACATCCATGAGTTGCCGCAGTCCTAACTTGAGACTTAACTGTCTTTTACATGAGATGATGGCGGCAAGAATAAAAGAGGAGCACTCAATCCCTGCGCTGGCCTTCGATCCTTTTGATGGAGTCCGCCTTCTCAAGGATTGGCGCGATACACTTCTCAAGCGCCTCAACATTTGCATCCTTTGGCAGGTGGCCGAGTGCGCTGGAGAGGTCGATGCCGGGATTGCTGTGCACCACCTTGAGGAGCACCTTGCGAAGGACGGCCCGGCAAAGCCGGTGAGTCTCGTTCGCCAGTTGGGTCGCCCGGCTAGACTGGAGCGCCCTCAACGCGTTGATGATGCTTTCAAAGAACATCGTCAATCTGGCGCTTGGGGATATTCTTTCCTCGGAAGAATATCTGAAGTTCGACAAGCCCATGGTTGACAGTTCTGTGGTAAGCTTACCGCAGAGAAGCTGCCGCGGAGAAGCTTACCGCAGAACTGTCAACCATGGGCTTGTCGAACTTGAGATATTCTTCCGAGGAAAGAATATCCCTAAGCGCCAGATTGACGATGTTCTTTGAAAGCATCATCAACGCGTTGAGGGCGCTCCAGTCTAGCCGGGCGACCCAACTGGCGAACGAGACTCGCCGGCTTTGCCGGGCCGTCCTTCGCAAGGTGCTCCTCAAGGTGGTGCACAGCAATCCTGGCATCGACCTCTCCAGCGCACTCGGCCACCTGCCAAAGGATGCAAATGTTGAGGTGCTTGAGAAGTGTATCGCGCCAATCCTTGAGAAGGTGGACTCCATCAAAAGGATCGAAGGCCAGCGCAGGGATTGAGTGCTCCTCTTTTATTCTTGCCGCCATCATCTCATGTAAAAGACAGTTAAGTCTCAAGTTACGACTGCGGCAACTCATGGATGTAATATAATTTAACTATGTTTAGGCTCATGCTAGCTACTTTCCTTGTCTGATTCCTTTATGTATGGAGTTCATCCTACGCTTACTGAAAAACTTGCCGGCGCGCAACCTGCCGCGAGCGCTGGGTGCGGGACTTCAGCAGCCTGCCGGAGGCGCAGCGGCCGGCAAGACTCCTTGGCGTTCTCAGTGCAGCCACTTAAATCGTTGAGCGGACTCGAAACAAAATAAGGGCGCAACTGATTACAACAAGGGTTCCTTCGCGTGCAGATTTTCCATACAAGGGTCGGAATCGTCGAAGGAACTTGGTACTAAAAGAAAAAACTTGCTCTAAGCTTTTAGGACTTAGCTTTCTGGCTTTGTTCTTCCTCCAGCAAGCATATGATTCCGAACGTCACCAACTGGTATTCATGTCTCCCTTCCCCCCCGGCAAATGTGCACGCGAGGAATCCTTCTGTCTTTAAGAAAAAGAAAGAAGAGAAAATAAAGAGATGAAACCTTGGCGGTTCGTTAGAACTTACCGGGATCAGGTGTCATACAACATCTTAGACAAACATGCATATATGAATGTGAACATGAGAAACAATAAGGAAATGTACAACACTTAAATTTATTTATCTGTGCTCAGGGTTTGCGCCTGGCTTTGTACAAAGGATCACATGCCTTGCCGGCAAGACTTGTACAAAAACGTGGTTGCCGGGAGCCCCCGGCAACCGCGCCTTATGGATAGAACTTGCGAAGATGTTCGATATTCCAGGAATTACTCACTGGAACGCCATCTTCCGTCTCCAGGCGGACAGCGCCAGGCCTGGTGACTCATACTACCCGATAAGGGCCTTCCCAATTTGGCGTCAACTTGTTTGAATTCTTGGCGGACTGAATCCGTCAAAGAACAAGGTCGCCTTCCTCAAGGCTTCGGGCATGAACTTTGCGGCTATGATAGCGGCGCAAAGCTTGCTGGTAGCATGCAGCTCGCGCAGCAGCCTGAAGACGATTCTCCTCAAGGAGCACAGCGTCATCTTGCCGCAGTTGCTCTTGCTCGAGCTCATCATAAGCGAGCACTCGAGGAGATCCGTATATGAGTTCCGTGGGGAGAACTTCTTCCGCTCCATACACCAGAGCGAAGGGCGTCTGGCCGGTGGCTCGATTTGGTGTCGTTCTGATTGACCAAAGAACCGTCGGCAACTCATCAATCCAGCGTCTTCCGCACTTTTTCAGTCTGTCAAAAGTTCTGGTCCTGAGACCGCGCAACACTTCAGCATTGGCCCTCTCCGCTTGGCCGTTGCTTCTCGGGTGAGCAACAGAGGCAAAACAAATCTTGCCGCCAAGGTCTTGGACGTACTGCATGAAGGTGCGACTTGCGAACTGCGTGCCGTTGTCGGTGATGATCCTGTTAGGCACACCGAAACGACAAACAATTCCTTTGAAGAACTCAACAGCCGACTGCGCTGTCACCTTCCTCACTGCTTCCACCTCCGGCCACTTTGTGAACTTGTCGATTGCGACGTACAAGTACTCAAAGCCCCCGGTAGCACGGGGAAAGGGGCCCAGTATGTCGAGCCCCCAGACCGAAAATGGCCAGGAGAGAGGGATTGTTTGAAGAGCTTGAGCTGGCTGATGTAATTTCTTCGAATGAAACTGGCACGCTTCACACCTGGTTACTAGTGCAGTCGCATCCTAGAGGGCGGTAGGCCAAAAGAAACCTTGCCGGAATGCTTTCCCGGCAAGCGCTCTTGACCCTATGTGAGAGCCACACATGCCCCCATGTATCTCTGCCAATAGCTCTAGTCCATCCTCCCGAGGAATGCACTTCAATTTCACACCGTTTGGTCTCTTTCTGTACAGGACGTCATCGACGAACTTGTACATAACAGACCGACGGGCTACTCTCTCCGCTTCTTCTTGTTCCTCAGGGAGTTCACCTGTCTGAAGGAAGTGGACAATGTGCTGCGCCCATGCTGGAGCCTGAGGCTCGACAACTAGGACTAAAGGCATCTCATCCGCCGGGGAAACATTTGTCTCGACAGCAAGGGCCTGAGGCCCTGCCGGAGCCTGTTGTTCCCCGGCAAGCGTGTCGATCCCGACAACTTCCTTGCCGGCGGCTCCGGGGAGCTCTGTCGGGAAGTACTGGCCAGAGTTCAACTTTCTTCTCTTTTCTTGCCGCATTGATGGTGCCACGGATGGTTGAGTCAATTGGAGCACAAAAGTTCCTGGTTCCACAGGCAACTTGAGGGCAGCACGCTTTGACAGGTCGTCAGCAACGCTGTTCTCGGCACGAGGGACATGCTCCATTTGGAGACCGTCAAAGCGCTCTTCCAATTTCCTCACTTCATCTACGTAGGCTTGCATCAACGGACTTTGATAGTTCTTTTTGACCTGCCTGACGACAAGCTGTGAATCACCTTTGATAATGAGCTTTTTGATACCAAGGTCTGCCGCGATCCTAAGACCGGCAAGCAAACCTTCGTACTCTGCAGTGTTGTTGGTTGAACTCTCCCAGGGAAAATGCATTTGGACTACATACTTGAGGTGCTCTCCGGTGGGTGCGACAAGCAGCACACCAGCACCGGCGCCTTGCAGCGAAAAAGCCCCGTCAAAGTACATAACCCATTGCTGATCGGTTTCCTTGCCGGGGAGACTTGTTTCTTGAACTTCTTCGTCTGGCGTCGGGGTCCATTCTGCAATGAACTCCGCCAAGGCCCTGCTCTGGATCGTCGAAGTGCTTTCAAACTTAAGGCCAAAGCTGGACAGCTCCAACGCCCACTCCACGATCCTGCCGGTTGCCTCCGGATTTTGCAAAATCCGTTGCAACGGAAAGCGAGTGACGATGGTGATCTCATGTGCTTGAAAATAATGGCGCAGCTTTCTTGAGGCCATAAGGAGACCGAAAAGCAACTTCTGCACACCAGAATACCTTGATCTAGCTCCCTGCAAGAGGGAGCTAACAAAATAAACTGGGCGCTGCACCACCTTTTTCTTCTGCACAAGTTCTTCTGCTTGCGCAGATCCTGTCTTGTCGGGATCAACCCTTGCCGAGGAAGATCTTGCTGCATCATCTGGCGGTCCTGCCGCTAATGTTGCCTCCTCATCAGCTTCCCTCTGCGCCACTAGCGCAGCACTAACCACTTGATTTGTCGCCGCCAGATACAGCAGCAACTGTTCTTGTGGTTTAGGTGCGACTAGCGTCGGCGGAGAAGAAAGGTATTTCTTCAAATCTTGCAGCGCCGCCTCCGCTTCCGGAGTCCATTTCATTGGACCTGCCTTCTTCAAAATTTTGAAGAAGGGCAGGGCGCGCTCAGCAGATTTGGAAATAAACCTACTTAGAGCAGCAACACAGCCGGCAAGACGACGCACATCCTTGACGCGTCTCGGCACTTCAATTTGCTCAATGGCTTTGATCTTGTCGGGGTTAGCTTCAATTCCCCGGCAAGATACAAAGAATCCGAGGAGCTTGCCCGAAGGAACACCAAACACGCACTTCTCAGGATTGAGCTTCAAGTTGATCTTGCGCAAGTTCGCAAATGTTTCTTCTAAGTCTTGAATGAGCGTTGCTTTATCCTTAGTTTTGACCACTATGTCGTCCATATATGCCTCCATTTTTCTATGGAGTTGTGGCTCAAAACCAATCTGGATTGCTCTGGAGAATGTTGAACCAGCACTTTTCAACCTGAAAGGCATCCGTATAAAATAATACGTACCACATGGGGTGATAAAGGCGGTCTTCTCTTCATCTTCCTTTGCCATAAAAATCTGATGATACCCTGAATAGGCATCAAGGAAGGACAGGAGATCACAACCAGCGGTGGCATCCACAATCTGGTCGATGCGCGGCAAGGGAAAAGGATCTTTTGGACAAGCTTTATTGATATATGTATAATCGATACAAAGCCTCCATTTCCCGTTCGCTTTCCGCACTACAACCGGATTGGCCTACCAGGTTGGATGAAGCACTCCTTTGACCAGCCTGCCACCTCCAGCTTCTTAATTTCTTCGGCAATGAATTCTTGCCGCTCCAAAGCCTGTTTCCTCACCCTTTGCTTGACGGGCCGCGCATGAGGACAGACAGCAAGGTGGTGCTCAATTACTTTCCTGGGAACGCCGGGGATGTCAGACGGTTGCCATGCGAACACGTCGACATTCGCCCGCAGGAAAGCAACGAGCGCGCTTTCCTATTTGTCATCTAGGGTGGAACTTATGGTGAAAGTTTCCCCCGTCCCGTCCTCCCTGGCAGGCACCTTCTTGGTTTCCGGCGGGGCAGCCTTGGACTTCTTGTTCTTGCCGGTGGAACTCTCTGGCACGTCCTCGACGGAAGCGCAGCACTCCGAAGAGGCGCGCTTGCCGGAGTTGGCGCCAAGGTTCCTGCCGGTCTTCTTCTTCCCCCCGGGAGTTCCAGCGGCAGGAGCAGATGCCTTGATGGCAGGTGCTGCAACTGCTTCCCGGTAAAGTTGGTCGGCACAGATGAGTGCATCCTTCTTATCGGAATGGATAGTGATGACGCTCAACGGCCCAGGCATCTTCAAGACGTTGTACGCGTAGTGTGATGCCGCCATAAACTTAGCTAGCGCTGGCCGACCAAGGATCCCATTGTATGACATGGGGATCTTGGCGACATCAAACACCACCTTTTCGGTCCTGAAGTTAAGCTCGCTGCCAAATGTTACCGGCAGCGTGATCTTGCCCTTAGGATGGGTTCTTCCCGGGTTGACCCCTTGAAACGTACCCGTTTCCTCGAGGTCTTCGTCGGGAATCTGAAGCTTTGTGAGCACATCTGGTGAGATTAAGTTTAGGCCGGCCCCGCCGTCAACTAACATCTTCGTCACCTTGAGGTTGCGAATTGTCGGGGAAACCAACAATGGCAAACACCCGACCGCAGTTGTGCGATCAGGGTGATCCTCGGCGTTAAAGATGATAGGCGTCCTGGACCACTTCAGAGGCCTACATGCATCGGGGGATGGCTCTGCCGCATTAACCTCCCGCACCCACTGTTTAAGTTGGCGGTGGGAAGAATGCAGCGAGGCACCCCCATCAACGCACATAGCCTCCGTAGCCTTCTAGAATTCCTGCTCACTGGATTCGTCATCTTCTTCATCATCATCTCCGTCTTTATCTCAGCCCCGAGCGGGCCGATCCTTCTGCTGCTTGGCCTTGCCGCGGTGACCTCCTCGGCCACTGCGTTTCTTGCCGGACCCCTCAGCACCATCTTGGGCCTTCTCCTTATCTCGCCTCTCGTATTCGGCCTTCTGCTTCTCGGCAAGCTGCTCAACTTGCCGGTAGTTCTGGAGATCGTGGCCCTTGGTGCGATGGATCTTGCAGTACTACTTGCCGGAGTTCTCTGACTTGTCGGCAGCCGCCAAGGCCTGACAGGAAGGGCACCCGGCAAGATCCTTGCCGGGGTCGCCAACCTTGTCCTTCTTGGCGGCGCCAGGGTTGCCGGATTCCTCGACGGCAAGCACGGCCTTGCCTCCGCGCTTCCTGTTCTGCCGCCGGCCTTTCCTTGACGGAGCCGCGCATCTTCTTCTTCTGAGTCGCCTGTCGCACCAACAGCTTCACCGGGGAGTTTCCTCCCCTCTTCAGCTCGAGCACACTTGTCGGCCAAAGTGTAAAGCTCGGTAATACTCCTGACTTTGTTCATTGCCAGCTCTTCCCGCATCCTGCGGTTACGCACATTCTGATGGAACGCGCTAATGACAGCAGCAGGATGAACGTCAGGAATATTGTATTGCACCCGGCTGAATCTCTGCATAAACTTGCGCAGGGACTCGCCCTCCCTCTGAGGGATGATGTGCAAATCACTTTCTTGGCCAGGAGCTTGGTGGCCTCCAACAAAGGCGCCAACAAACTGATGGCACAGATCTGACCAGCAAGAAATAGAATCCTCCGGCAGATGCACCAACCACGACCTGACGTTGGGTTTGAGCACCAACGGGAAGTAGTTGGCAAGTATCTTGTCATCTCGGCCCCCGGCAGCCTGCACCGCAATGGTGTAGATGCTCAGGAACTCCGAGGGATGAGTCTTGCCGTCGTATTTCTCCGGGACCTCTGGCTTGAAGGTTCGGAGATTGGGCCATTGGACTTGCCGCAGCTCACGGGTAAACGCCGGAGGTCCTACCTCGTAAGGCAAGTCTCCTACGTTCCCTGGCGCAGGCTCGTCGACAACCGGCCCCACGCGCTTATCAGACTGATAGCGCGCTTCCCGCCGCTGCTCGATGGTTGTTCGAGCGTCTTCCTTGCCTCTTTCCTGGAGAACCAGACGCTGATCACGGCGCATCCGTGGATCGGACAACGCCGTGGAAACTTCCTCATGGCGGTTGACTTGCTGAGTCGTCGGCCGCTGCTGATGTCGCGGAGGAGACTGCACTGTAGTTGCACCACCTCCGGTTTTCTCTGCACCGGCTCGCATCGGATCGATGGGCCTCCGCTGAGAGGGCCCTGCCTCTTGTGCTCCATCCTTGTTAGCGAAGCCGATAAGGCTCTGGATAGTAGCTCGCCACTCCTCCATCTTCTCCGGGGCGGGAGGAAAATCGAGGAGCAGCTGTGCACGTGCCAAGGCTTCCGCTGGCTTAGGTGGTGGCGACAGGTGCGAGGTGCGTGAGGTGCTCTGACTCCTAACCAAGTTAGAAGGAGCACCGCCACGGTCACGTGACCGAGCACCACCTTCGCCGGCAGCTCGGTGTGCATGCTGGTCCCGCGCATCTTGGGATCTATGCGCAGAAACCTTTTCGTGGGGACGCCCCGAACCACCAGCGCCATGATGTCGCTCATCTCGCACGACCTGGGCAGGTTGCAAGGCTCGCGGCGGCGCGGGAGCTCCAGCAGGCGCTCTTCGATCCCTAGAGTTTGTTGTGCCACCCGTAGGCAACACAACACCATCTCTAGATCCAGCGGCATGCAAGTTACCACTGCCACTGCGAACGATACCGCTCGCTTGGCTTGGGTCACCAGAACGCCGCGGGGGTTCTAGTCCTCTTCCTTCTGCACCCACACCATCGCCTGTCTGCGAAGGCGTTGGCAAAACGGACCCGGACGGTTGTGCTGTCGCAGCGTTCTTCTTCTTGGGCGGCATGATGATGAAGATGATGAAGGAACTAGGGCGTCGACCACCAGATCAGGTTCACGCAAACTTCAATCCCCCTACCTGGCGCGCCAAAGATGTCGGGGTACGACACCTATGGGATCCCGAGAGACCCCTTTACAATTCGGCGGGGGGAGAGGTATACGCAAAGAGCAGAACCAGTGATCGACGCGGGAAGTTTTTACCCAGGTTTGGGCCGCTGATCAGCGTAAAACCCTACTCCTGCTTTGTGTTCTTATTGATGTTCTTGAGCCCAGCCTTCAGGAGCGCTCGCAATGAACAGTACATTCAAAGAGCAGCTACGCATGCAGAATGGGCCAGAAGTTCTCCTCCTCTGTAGCAGTTGCCTTTGGCCTCCTTTTATATGCTCAAAGGGGTCTCCACAGTGGCAAAATGTACATACATTGAGGTGTAAATTAGCTACAGGGTATCATACCTAACCCCTGACGGATTAGGACAAGCGCATTTAATGCACCATGAGGTGTCTGTTTAGGTGTCCTCACTTTCTTGGGGATGGAAAAAGGGGCCATCCCATCAGCACTGCTCAAGCTCTCCTCCACTGGCATGCCGCCACGCACCCAGGGAAGGAGCCAGAATGTCAGACTTGTTACTGTGCCGAAGCGGAGACACAGTGGCGGAATCTCGCCTGGCGCCGATCCTTGCCGGGCGCCCGGCCTTGCCGAGAACCAAATCTTGCCGGGCGCCGAGCCTTGCCGGGCTCCACGGCCATCCCGGCAAGGATCTTGCCGGGGAAGCTGGCCTTCGATTTCCAGCTTTGCTTATCTGCTGATTCTCAGATCTCTGACTTGATGATTTCCTTGATGACTTGAATCGACCTCGAGCTGATCCCGGCAAGCCTTGCCGCGAGGACGGCTACAACTGCCCGTGCACAAGTAAGGCGTACTAGTGGCCCAATAATTAGTACACCGACACCTAGGGTGGTGGTTTCTGAAACAAACACTACTGCAGGATGCTGCTAACATGACACATGAATCAGAGACCCTTCGACGAAACTATGAGCCATGCATACATCACAAACAGTGTCATAATAAAACTGTCACCAATAAGAAGAACTGTGTGCGATCTTGGAGACATCAAGCACAATTCAGATTAGAATTGCGTGTGCGATATGTAGCATACAGTTGATCCATATGAACTGCTTGCGATGATCCAGAAAAACAGAAATGGTCAGATAGATCAAGGTGTGTGCGATATATGGCATAGAGTTCACTAGGATGAATTGTTTGCGATTAGCCAACTCAACAGAAACAGTCAGCCAGATCAAGGTGTGTGCGATATACAACTTATAGTTCACTTTTGTGAAACGTTTGTGATTAGGCAACACAATAGAAACGGTCAGCCAGCTCAAGGTGTGTACGTTAGACGGCATACAGTTCACCTAGATGAACTGTTTGTGATGAGCCAAAACAACAGAAAAAGTTCAACTTAATAAGATGTGTGTGATACGCGGCAAACAGGTCAGTAATCAGAAATGTATGTGAAGACCGATAACAACACAGACAATTCCTGCTAACAAGCCGTGTGTGCTGTGGGCAAACACTTGCTGGTATACAATTGTCAGTGATTGATGAAATCATCACCGATGGGTTCCCTAGTTTAGTCCCTGTGCGATACGATTTGCTCTGTCCGCACAACATCTATGCTCTGTCTATAGAAGAACAACATATATACATATAAGAACATGATTGCATAACCAAATTAAGCATCCAATTACATAAGTGACTAGACAAATAACATTTGCACACACCAAAGTAAACAATTACATGCATACTAAACTAGGAGAAACGATCATCTAGTCATCTACTTCTTGTTGTGATGATGCTTGCCATTGCTCTGCTTCCAGTTGGATCCCTGGCCGTTTTGGGGAAGGAGGCACTTCATGTCAACGATCCTCTTGTACATCTTGTAGCTCATGTACGCCTCTGTGGCCGCGTAAACGATGTGAGCTTCATCGAGTTTCTCTATCCAGGCCGAGTGTCAGGCACACTTGTCCTTGTTGCAGGAATCCTTCACATCTCTATAGTAGGGGTAGATGATGGCCTCGACGAGGTGAACCAGTGAGTCCTTCTCATGCTTCTTACTGCCCCAGATCTTGTATTGGCTGTAAATGTCAACAAGATTCTGGCAGGCGATACCCGAATCCTTGAGCACCTTTACATTGTTGGTGATGTCCACCGTAGCGAACATGTAGTGAGGGCTATTGACAAACTTGGAAAATGCTCGCAAGGCCTTCTGGCCAAGTAGTAGTGGTTGATGAGGACGTGATTGCACACACACATCTGGGTGACAACGACCTTGTGACGAGAACCGGCACGAGTGCGGGTGTACTCGAGGTCGAACCCGACCACCTTGTACTTCTCCACAGCAAGAAACAACTCCATAGTGTGGATGGAGTTCTCCACCCAGATCGGGTTGTTGGTGTACACCACCGAGAGCTCGATGAACCTTCTGTGGGTGTCCACTACGGCGTGCATGGTGAAATGCCACTTATCATCGGCAGCCGCTAGGAGCGCCATTGGAGCCGCGTAGGATACCCTCTCAGTATTTGTTGTCGTGGGTGTGCTTCTTGCAATACCGGGGTGCGATCGAAAGGTTGAAGAGACACAAAGGTTAAATGGCCACTGTAATAAATGGGGGCCGACCATCCTGTAATCATCACGCCTTGTCACCGCGTTCCTAGCGGAGGATTCCAGTGCACGCTTTGAGCACCCCACACGCGTTTCGTTTGACCCGTGTGGGCTTGAAGAGGCACCAAATGTATTGTTGGTGAGCCTGTTCCCGTGCAACCGCATAGGTTACCACGCGCAATCGCGCAAGCTTCCCGCCGGCTAGTTTGGCCATGCGTCGGCTGGAAGGGGCGCAAATGGTGGGCCTTTTTTGGCAAAAGCTTTACAAAAACGAAGTGTGTGGAATGACTTGAAGCAGCACACAGGTTCGACAATAAGTTTACCCGTGGGTGATGAGTCAAAGTTACACATACGGGTAATGATGGACACTCGACTTCAATAATTCTGCACTCTACAGGGCACATAGTTGAAGAAACCAACTGTGTGCAATAATGTCAAAGATCGCTGTCGAGTCCGCAATATAGATCGTTTGCGTTGAGATCGAGAGGGAAAACACATTCGAGAATGGTTAATAAAATCAAGTCCATTGAGGTCCAGATATTAATCATCCATTGCAGGTTAAGGTCAAAATAGTACTACCCATATACGAGTCTCATACGATGCCATTTCAATGATTGTACCACAAAATCCTGAAATATTACAAGATTCAAATTTCAGAGTTAGAGGGCTCAAATTCGAAGATTACAAGGTTCAAATTGATATTAGAAATGAAATTCAGATCATGCAGCTACAGAGGCCCGCACTGATGAACTGAACATGGACATAGGAGAGGTTCAAACTGATTTTACCACTTGTAACACGTTTCAAAACCTCAACATTTCTACAAAGGGATCAGCCACTGACAAGTCATGTATGGGCTTGACATAATGGCTTCTGATTACTCCGTCAACTGAACTTCCAAAATGAAATTCATCTTCTGCAGAGACTTTTTCATTTTGCCGTAGCCGCCAGCGCTGATCAACAAAACATTCATTTTTGTGAAATAAATTTAGGGCAAACCTCATTACCTTTAGCACCCTTGCTCTCACAGCAATGAACCTAGCGAATATAATCTCTGGTAAGGTCCCTCGATAGGCATTCAAAGTAATTCCCGAGAGATGCAGATCAAGGCACTCAATGTGATTGTTATATTGTATCACATTATCCACTACCAGGCCTAATCTTCTCTGCAAAAGAAGAGAACGTGTGCCTACATGCAGTTTTGAACACTACTACAGGCCTCTCTGGTTTGTAGGATTTCTAAAATACACGAATAGAGTGACATGCCATCTTTGATCCTACATGATTAACATGTGCATTTGATTACAATCTAGAAAAATGTAGGCTTCTTCACAAGAGATTGGAGCGAATGGAAATTTCCCTACGAAAACTAGTACATAGGAATCCAAAGGAGAAATGCTTATGTATTGTAGCCATATGAATAAAGCAACCACTATAGGAAAAAAAATGTATGTACTGAAATCCTCCGAAATTCCTTCAGAAATCGTAGTACATTCATCATTTTAAACTTGGGAAAATTTACCAAAAAATAAACTCCCTTATGGTTAACATTTAATAGGAAAGGAGCATCACCTTGATATATGGCATCTTCAGGCATGGAAAGCATCTCAGGAAACTGACAACTTGGTCATGGTTGGGGCCGATAGATTCTAGTGCCAAAACCTTCACTGTGCACAGATACGGGGTCAAGCTTGTCGGAATTATTTTCTAGATGACAGATGAACATACATCTTCAAAATTAGAAATAATGTTAATTTCAAGAAGGAGATGAAGAAGGCGACTGTTGTACCTGAACGGGTGTGGATCAAATAACAAGTTCGGAGAATTTGACAGACGAGTAGCCCACCACTGTCAATTTGGGTGTAGAAATGACATTGGTTCTTATTGGATCTAGTTGATCAACTACAAGTAATCTCTCAAGTAAAGGTGTGTACTAAATGACCACACTGTGACACACCTTATGTGATCTCTTGTTGCAGCACCAGGAACACATATAAATTGTCCAGAGAGTCATGGAGGTGATGTGGAAGCTAGTCAACCCATTGATCACCTGAAGACAAAGGTACTCGAGTGTAGTACAGTCGCTGAGTAGGCGCTCCATGTCATCCTTGGGGATGCAGATGGCGACGAGCTTGAGGTGCTTCAGTCGTGGGAGAAAAAGAGCGGGCGCATCATTTATCGTTGGGAAAATGGCAGTTCATGAACCTGCAAGGCGCAGCGTTGGCGCGAGGCGGAGCGTGGATGGTGGCAGCGAGCGCATATGTCCAACATTAAAACTAAGCTCCTCGAGCTGATCTAGGGAGGGGGATCAAAACCACTCGTCAAGCTGGGCTCAGTCCTTGTCGTTGGAATGGAACTTGCTCGTGATAAGGCCTCTGATTGGGCCATGGTGCCTATCGAGGATATGGGACAATGCGTCCAAGCTTTTGCGATAGCCATGGCAGAGCTTGTGAATGTTGATGAGGTCAAGATGGGTGGAGTGCCATAGGGGGCACCACCTCTGGGAAAGGACGGTTGTCTGCGCGTCATATTTGATTGAGAGGAGGGAGATGATGACTATGAACATATCATCGGGGAGGCTGCTGATGAAGTCTAGGCCTGCCGGAGTCTCTTGCGGTTCTTGCTCGACCCGCCTTCGCTTGTTGGCAGCCTCGTCCTCACCTCCGGAGTCTCATCGACGGCAGCGCTATCTGATAGGAGTGGGAGTGTAGGTAATATTTAGTTAGAACAGGGCAGAAGTAAATTTTATTGGTAACTAGAAGTTACTAGGTGGGAACAGACTTAACAGAGTCAGAAAATGGAACCCCAATTGGTTGCTTAAATAATACACAATTCCTTTGATATTGCTAGGTAAGTCAACATGTAGATACTTGAAAAGAACACTCACTTCAAACAAAGTCTGGACGGATGGTATTGTCGGGGAAGTTAGCATATATCATATGACCAGGCTCTTTTAGGTGCAGAGCAATTTTAGTGCCAGCTTTCACTACATAAAACTTAGAAATTTCTATCCAAAGGTCCGCACCAAAATAGGAATGACTATGTTCATCAAGTTTTATAGAAGCAACAATTGTAAATCCATGGTTTGTGTTCAATATGACATCCCTGGAGTCTTCAGTTATGTAAAGGCCAAGCTTGTGTACTACACTTGCTGTTGCAAAGCAAGGGATGTACTACAGCAAATTGTAAGATTGTTAAAGAATAGGGTAACATGCAAATATGAGAGTAATTGAAAGAACAGTACAATAGTTGAAATCAAAGGACAAATAATTATAATTAAACACATAGTGTGACCATGATGTCATGCAAATATGAGAGTAATCGAAAGTACAATATATCATTAATTTGCCAAATATAGAACAAAGAAAAATCCCCTTTGACCTATATGCTGCATGTGGCACCTTTTATCCAAATGTAGCAATATATAGTATATGTTCAGAAAAGTAGGCCATGCCAGCCGAGGTAGGGTGAGATTGAACATATGTTCGGTTCCTGAAGTCATCTGGTATGGTTAGATGGAACTCCTCGGCTGTCTGGCCGAGGCCACATAGGCCTGATGTCTGCTTACATTGTACACACTATGAATGAAAGAAAACCCTCGAATTAGCTAGAAGAAAAATGAATCCACGATGATTTCAGTCTAGTGATTAAAAGGGGCAGACGGACTGGGATAAGACATGAGTGAATATTTCAGTAAATTAGTTACCTGGTTCTCTGTGAGAAAAAACCCCAATACCGCAGATTCCCCAATCGGGCGGAGCTAGGTCGATGACGAGCAGCGTCGAGAAAGTCGGTGGCGATGTGACGGCAAATGGTAGTGGCGAAATGCGGTGGGGTTTGCCGGCAGCCGGCGGCGGCAACATGTGTCGAGCTAAGTGGTTGCCGCGGCTATAGGCAGTGACATGTAGAGTCGCGGAGGAGTACATGTGCGGCTGGGGACAAGGTGGTGGTGGGCGGGGGTGAGGGTTTTGTGACGTGGGGGTGGTGAGGGTTTTAATTTTCCCTTTTTGAATTGGGTCGTGAGGATTTTCTGTCCCACATTGCATTTTGGAGGCAACGGTTTGGTAGAGCCAACCGTGTGTGATTAACATCACTCTGGTGTATTTTAAAAAAGACATCAGTCTGGTGTGAGGGTGATATGGTTGCTAGTATAAAATTTTGTGGGAAGAATGAAAGTGACACACACAATTCGCGCTAATAAGTTGTGTGTGATGTGGGCTGATACGTCTCCATCGTATCTACTTTTCCTAATGCTTTTGCTCTTGTTTGGACGCTAATTTGCATGATTTGAATGAAACTAACCCGGACCGATGCTGTTTTCAGAAGAACTACCATGGTGTTGTTTTTGTGCAGATATAAAAGTTCTTGGAATTGGACGAAACTTTTCGGATAATTATTTTGGAATATATAATAATTTCTGGAACCAAGATCTACTGGAGGGGGGCCCAGGCTGCCCACAAGACACCAGGGCGCGCCACCCCCCTTTGGCATGCCCTGGTGGGTAGTGGGGCCCTCGAGGCTCCGTTGACCCTAATTCCGATGCTATAAAATCCTATTTTCGAAGAAAAATAAGGGAGGAAGTTTCATCATGTTTTATGATACGGAGCCGCCTCCACCTCCTGTTCTTCATCGGGAGGCCAGATCTGGAGCCCGTTTGGGGCTCCAGAGAGGGAGATCTTCGGTCTTCATCATCACCAACCATCCTCCATCACCAATTTCATGATGCACCACCAGGAGTGAGTAATTCCTTCGTAGGCTCGCTGGTCGGTGAGGAGTTGGATGAGATTCATCATGTAATCGAGTTAGTTTTGTTAGGTCTTGATCCCTAGTATCCACTATGTTCTGAGATTGATGTTGCTATGACTTTGCTATGCGTAATGCTTGTCACTAGGGCCCGAGTGCCATGATTTCAGATCTGAACCGTTTATGTTTTCACCATGATATCTATGTTTGTGATATGATCTTGCAAGTCATATGCACCTATTATGTGTTATGATCTGTAAACCTCAAGGTGACAATAATTGGGATACTTGCCGGTGATGACTGTAGTTTGAGGAATTCATGTGTTCACTGTGTGTTAATGCTTTGTTCTAGTTCTCTATTAAAAGGAGGCCTTAATATCCCTTAGTTTCCTTATGGACCCCATTGCCACGAAAGGGCAGGACAAAAGATGGCATGGAAGTTCTTTTCCATAAGCACGTATGACTATTTACGGAATACATGCCTACATTATATTTATGAACTGGAGCTAGTTCTGTGTCGCCCTAGGTTATGAATTTTATATGATGAATATTATCCAACGGAATCACCGATCCAATGCCTATGAGTTTTCCACATATTGTTATTGCTAAGTTACTATTGCTATTGCTACTATTACAACTGCTACAAAACTGTTACTGCTGTTACCGTTACCACTGCTATCATTACTACTTGTATCAAACTATCATATTACTCTGCTACTAATCACTTTGCAGCAGATGTTTAATCTCCAGGTGTGGTTGAATTGACAACTCAACTGCTAATACTTACAAATATTCTTTGGCTCCCCTTGTGTCGAATCTATAAATTTGGGTTGAATACTCTACCCTCGATAATTGTTGCGATCCCCTATACTTGTGGGTTATCAAGACCTTTTTCTGGCGCTGTTGCCGGGGAGCATAGCTATATTTGTTGAGTCACTTGGGATTATTAACTATTGATCACTATGAAGAATCTTAAGGATAATAGAACCAAGATCGTTCCCTCTAAGACGAGGGGAGGTAAGGAACTGTTATCTAGCTCTACACTTGATTCACCTTCTGTTTTGAGTAAACTTGCAACACCACCACATGCTATTAATCCTGATATGTCACATATTATTGATGATGCTACTTCTTCTATGAATGATGCTTATGATGATGCTAGTACCTTTCTTGATGATAATGTGCCACTAGGTGAATTTCTTGATGAACAAATTGCTAGAGCTAAAGAAAATGAAATTACTGAAACTGATGAAGTATTTGAAACTGAAAACTATGAAACACCTATTAGGCCTAGCTCCCCTCGATTTGAATTGCCTAAGATACCTGAGGGTTATGTTATGGACGGAGAGGTAGCTAGAGACTTTCTTGCTTGCAAGGATAGAGATGATATTAAGAAATTATTATGCAAGTTGAAAGAAAAATCCTTGAATACTAGAATGAAATGTGATCCTAAGTTTACTACTTCACCTATCTTAGTTACTGATAAGGATTATGAATTCTGTCGACCCAGAGTTAATTACTTTGGTTGAATATGATCCTTTCCATGGCTAAGAAACTGAAACTGTAGTGGCACATCTTACTAAATTAAATGATATAGCCACCCTATTTCCTCATGATGAGAAAATTTGCTATTACTATATCCTCAAGTTATTTCTGTTCTCATTAAAGGGTGATGCTAAGATATGGTACAATACTCTTGCTCCTGGTTGTGTGTGTAGTCCCCAGGATATGATTTATTACTTCTCTGAAAAATATTTTCCTGCTCATAAGAATTTTTTTTGCCTTACTGGAAATATTTAACTTTGTGCAAATTGAAGAAAAGAGTCTCCCACAAGCTTGGGGGAGGCTTCTCCAGTTACTTAATGCTTTGCCTGATCATCCTCTTAAGAAAAATTAAATACTTGATATCTTCTATAATGGACTAACTGATGCTTCTAGGGACTTCCTAGATAGTTGTGCTCGTTGTGTTTTCAGGGAATGAACTATTGAACAAGTTGAGGAATTATTGAATAATATATTGAAGAATTATGATGATTGGACACTTCCTGAACCACTGCCTAAACCCACTCAGAAGGAGAGGGGTATTTTATTACTCAGTCCTGAAGATATGCAAGAGGCAAAGAACTGTATGAAGGAAAAAGGTATTAAAGCTGAGGATGTTAAAAATTTACCTCCTATTGAAGAAATACATGGACTTGACACACCACCACCACAGGTGCTAGAAGTAAATTCTCTTTTAAAATTTGATGAAGGTGATATCCGTTACAATAAACATCCTACTCGATGCTTATATGAATTTGACAACTATGTTATGAAACAAGATCACTTCAATGCAAATGTTATGAAACAATTGAAACAAAATTCTGGTATGATTGCTGGCTTAAGTGACTTGTTATTTAGAATCACTAATGATGTTAGAGGTGTAGCAAAACATGCCTCTATGGTTCAAACGTAGTTAGAACAAGTTGCTAAATCTCAAAGAGAATTGCTTAGTGAAATGAATAATAATATAAATGATTATGCTGTTAGAGTAGCAACTAGAGGAGGTAAAATGACTCAGGAACCACTTTACCCTGAGGGACACCCTAAAAGAATTGAACAAGACTCTCAAAGAATTACTAATGTTGCACTTAGTCCTTCTGAAAAGAAAAAGAAAAATGATAGGGCTTTGCATACCTCTAGTGAACCAGAAATAGAAAAACTTCCTAAAGATAATAATGATGTCTCTATCTCAGATGCTGAAACTCAATCTAGTAATGAACATTCACCTAGTGATAATGAAAACGATAATGATGATGTTCATGAAGACACTCAACCAAACAATGATAAAGAACCAAATAATGATGTTGGGATAGAACCTGCTGTTGAACTTGATAACCCACAACCTAAAAATAAACGTTATGATAAGAGAGACTTTGTTGCTAGAAAACATGGTAAAGAAAGAGAACCATGGGTTCAGAAACCTATGCCCTTTACACCTAAATCATCTAAGAAAAAGGATAATGACGAATTTGAATGCTTTGCTGAAATGCTTAGGCCAGTCTTTTTGCGTACTCGTTTGACTGATATTTTAAAGATGGCCCCTTATGCTAAGGGCTTGTTCGTATTCACTCCACTCCGTCAGATCCTTAGCTCCACTCCCAGCTCCCAGGTTGCTAGCTCCCCAGGGCAAATGAGGAGCAGACAACTTGTTCGGCAACTAACTCCACACCGCACTCTGGATTACAGGCTCCCCACAACACATCAAGCTAGTTTGATACTGGTCAATACGTGGATCACTTGTTGTGCCAATGATGCAACACAATGCAAAAAAAATGCACAAATATGCTGAGTTTACTGAAAATAATGCTGAAATTTCACACATAATTTCTTTGTGCAAAAATTCACTTTATCACACAAGAACTCTTCAGCATGAGTGTGCTGAAATTACATGATTTTAGCAACATAAACAAATAGGATTTTTCATAACACAAACACAAACAAAGGCAATATAAACACATGTACTTTGTAGACATCACTCTAGTCCAATGGAGGTCCTGCAGAAACAATTTTCAACACATGAAAACCTTTATGCAATGCTGGTGATTGCTTGAATAGAACCAAAAACATATATACTCTGCTTCGGATGGTTTCACCTACAAAATTACAATTTTTTTAATAGGTACGGATACACATCAATTGTGAAAGAAGCAAAATCATGTTGTCATTGAACTAGCTAAGAAAATCTTCTAGATTCTAGACTTATGCATCTTGCTACAAGGAAATAAATGACAAGTAATATTGTGACTAATATTTCAGCTACTGACAAAGGCAGTGAACAGTTTCGACATGTTTGGAGACAACATTCACTTGTTTAACTTTATGACCAGCCATCTATGAGAACGCATGAATTTATCAAGCAAGGTAAAAACTAAAGAATTGTAGCAAATAAAAACACATGAATGTGGTAGAAACTAGTATACTCACATTTATAGCAGAAGTGGAAGTCACCAACCAAGAGCAATATCAGTTGCTAGTCTATTACGGAACCAGTCCATGTCTTTATCACTAGCCTCTAAGGTTGATGCATCTGATGCATTCGGAGGGATGGCATACCGTTGACACCTTGAAGGACATAGTTGGGATCTCTATCGACTCGAAGAAAGTGAAGATCCCCCTTATCATGCTATCGAACGTAGTTGTGGAGGGTCATAGTTGCAGCCACCATCATCTTCTGAGTTTCAATTGAATAATTGGGCATCTTTAGTAGAATCTGCCACTTCATTTTCCACACACCAAACGCTCTCTTGATCACATTACGCTTGGATGAGTGTATCTTGTTAAATTTCTCCTTAGGTGTTCTTGGCGCCACACCTCATTGAAAATCAGGCACGTGGTACTCTCTCCCTTGTAAGGTGCGAGATATCCAGGTCTATTAGGATAGCCCGCGTCCACAAGATAGTACTTACCTACAAACAAAAAGCAGATTGCAAGTAAGGCCTATGATTTGTTTACAGAATTTGAAAAAAAGAAATTATTATAGGAACTACTAACCCTTTGGAGGATGAGGGAAGGTATCTTTGTCAGCTTCAATTGCATGATATAAGACACTGGTATCATGCATAGAGCCGGGTTGACCAACTAAGGTGTACATCAAATGCATGTCAAAATCACATATTGCCAGAACATTTTGTGTTGTTGATCCTGACCTTCCAATGTATCTATCTTGGTCGCCAGCAGGAATGGTAGCTCTGATATGAGTGCCATCTAGTGCACTGATGCAGTTCTTAAGATGTGGATAAGCCCTTCTATCCTTTTGAATCCTTGGGTGCACACTACTAAAGTTTGGGTCGTTAGGTTTGAGGTAATCTGCTGCCATCTTAATCACACAGAGTAAAACCTCATGAAACTTTTGGTGGACTGTATCTCCTAAGTGCTTGAAATGATTTTGTGTTCTCCTATTAGACCTGCAACCCCCTAAAGTCCACAAGAACATTGCAAGCGCCTCATAACTGCTCATGAAACAGGTTGATTTGAAACCATACCTTTCGACCAACAAGTCATGCAATTGAAAGAAGAGGCATGCGTTCATCTGCAACATAGTATATGTTTCTCCAGGTGTTGATACTGCCTCCTGGAACCATCCGAACCCACTGAGAAAAGAAGTCCTTGGGTCTGCCTTGATCAAATAGTTGTCACAATACTTCCCTGCAAGTGTTGATGCACCGGCATAGATGTTGGACATTGATTGAACATGATGACATACTCTCTTTTTCCTTTCTTCATAACTATCACTATCATTGTGACTATCCGATGACATTTGAACATACAAAAGTAACAACAATTAGTACTTAATTATCAACTAGATTAGTCATAGCAGAAAGATAAGTAAGATTATCATTGAACCATCAGCAAGATGAGTCATAGCACAAACATAAGTAAGATTACAAGAAATATTACCGAGATTGAAGACACACGGCTGAAACAAGGTAAATGAAGACACGCAACTTAAAAGAAGGGAAGAATAGGACTAACATAGTAATGTTACAACCCAGATAGTCTTACAAGTAAACCAGAGTAAATAATTAAGTTCAAACTTTAAATTAGTATTACATCCCAATAGGCAGAACTAACATTAGTAGCATCTAATGCGCGTACTTGGTGTTGTATTTCCTACGCAACCAATCTAAATGAGCAGCACTTTCAGTCATATGCAGGAACATCTCTCTCTGCTCTCTCTTCACAAATAGTTCACTAGCAATGAAATATTCATCACTGCCTACTATTGCACCACACTCAACAACCAGATCCATCACAGAAGTAATCGATGAACTCTCTTCTTTCTTCATGTATGACTCAAAGCTGGATTGGGTCCTCTCTGCTATATCTCCAACCCTGGTTATCTGTTCTTGTATAACAAGAGATGTCTTCGGCTTCTTGTTATTGCCATCCACATACCTGCCAAGTCTCTTCCCTTTTCCATCAGCATGTGACTCACTTATTTGGGTCTCCTCCAGATCAGCATCTTGTATGTCGTCCACATTGAAAACTGAAGTTGCACTGCTAGACTGGGGAATGGTGCCTGAAGCAGGATTCCAGTGATCTGTACCATCACTCGTGATGTCACAAAACATGATAGAGAATTTATTCTCATTTCGAAGTCCACGCTTTTGGAACTTGCCACAGCCAGGGATGTCCTAAAATATAACAAAACAAAGATTAATTAGCATCACTACTCACGGAACAATTGCTTATATGATAAGAACAAATAGGAAAAGTCATGACTCACTATCTTTGATTTCTTCCACCATTCAACATCTTGTTTGATGGTGTTTCTCTCATAGTCCCACCCACCACCAGTCTCCTTCAATTTGAGTTTTTTGAAATTGTTGTAATCAGTCTTCAACTTATCCCACTTGTTCTTCAGTTGGACCCTGGTGTACTCTAGACCTGTTCTGACTTTGAAATCCTTCGCAACTTCCTCATAAGCATTTTGAGTCAAGTGCTTGTTTGGCCTATTGCCAGCACGCACTTGTTGGACAAAGAGCTCGGTCAAGATCGTAGTGTTATCATCACTCCAATCGGCAGGCATTCTTCAAGAAAATTATACATTAATTGCAAGCATTACAATTTAACACATATCGATGAACAATCATCAATCATGCTCCTAGTTACATACCAGCAAAGACCATGGTGAAAAAGAATCAGCAAGCTACTGTAGTACAAACAAATAATAATGTCTTAAGAAAACCCCAAAATAAATAATAATTTCTTAAGCAATCTCAATACTAACATATTTGAGTCCAACGGTAGGAGGGGTTACAGGTTATAGGCAGGGAAGGGGTTCACTAACATATTTCAGTCCAAAGAAAAATAATAGTTATAGGTTATAGGCAGAGAAGGGGTTCACTAGCTAGTTCACTCCATCCATGTCAATCAAGGCAAATAAGCCCTAAATACTTTTTCCGCTGTCGCAAGTTTTCGTTCTTCCGCGATCCCATATTGAGGCCTTTTTTGGTACTCCACCGGAGGGGGAATCAATCACAGAGGGCTTCTACATCAGCGCTTCATTGCCTCAAAGTCTAAGTACAGAGTAGGTACAATGGGATCATTAGGCCAAAGTGACACACCTGGCTCCTTAGCTAAACGGGAGGCATAAATCCCACCATAAAAGTGACCACTACCAGCGTTGCATTGCAACCTTTGTGCAATGATCGCTCCAAGATTTTAACATTTAATTCCTATTAGAGCAGTGTGTAAGAGGCTCAAGTCAGGGGCACATAGTGTGCTGCTATCCTATTTGCCCATGATGCATTTGCCATTAAAGAGTGCAAAGTAACGAACTGGTGGGAAATGTATACTCTTTATTCTACTTTGTGTCACTCCTCTATCCTTACCGTAACAGAGACTAGTCAAAAACAACTCATACTCAGTTTTTGGTGGTTCATCTAGCAAACCCCAATATGGAATTTTTATGCAACACAGAACGCTTCTAGAGGCATCGTGAAAGCATTGTTATAAAGGCTAAATGAAACTCTAGACTCACGAGGATAAAAAATAAATTTCTTAGTGAATGTCTCTGTGAGTTTGAGATGTTGGATGCACTTATCTGCGATGAAAGGAGTGAGCTCAGTGT
Source organism: Thinopyrum elongatum (assembly GCA_011799875.1). Classification (NCBI taxonomy): domain Eukaryota; kingdom Viridiplantae; phylum Streptophyta; class Magnoliopsida; order Poales; family Poaceae; genus Thinopyrum; species Thinopyrum elongatum. The sequence continues at coordinate 285,209,194 of CM022299.1, read as the reverse complement.
TGTGAACATACTGCTCAAATTCTTCCTTGATACCTGCACCAACCATGAACTCGTTAATGGCCATAGGCACGATTTGGTGTCGGTGTCCCGTATCGAGCTTGCACTTGGCTCAACATAGGACTGTCGTATCTAGCTCCTACTCGACGATGCCTCTGAGGACCTCCTCCTCGAAGAACTCCTAAAGAGGTGCATTTTATTCATGAACAATTTTCTAAAAAAATTGGGTCACGAAAATTTGTCAACAAAACTTCACAAGATTGATAGCAACTACTCATGTGGATGCCTAGAGGCCAAATCAAGCATTCAAACTACTTGAACTCAAAGAATTCAACATGCAAGCTCATTTACAGCAGCACCAAGAGTAGCTAAATACTCAAAAATTAAACCACTAGAACAGAAACTAATTGGAGTAATGGAGGAGTCACATACCTACTAGCAATCCCCCAAAACAGTTTCAGAAATGGAGCTTCGAGCAAAGAGATCGAAATCCGCGGGTTTGAGAGCAAGAACACGGGAGAGAGAGCACGAGTGATTTTTTATCTGGAGGTAGGAGATGCATGGGCTAAAGGGATAAGTGAGGGGGGCCACGCGGGCCCATTACCCACCAGGGCGCTCCTAGGGTAGCTGGCGCGCCCTGGTGTCTTGTGGGCACCAGGGGCACCCCCTTGTGATGTTATTTGTACCAGAAATTCTTAAATATTCAGAAAACAATTGTGTTAAAATTTCAGGTCAATCTGAGCACTTCTATTTTTGACCACTTTTTTATTGCACGGAAAACTCAGAAAACAGGATAAACATGGCATTTTATTTTATTTAACTAAGAAAAACAGAAAACCAAAAGTAGGGACAGAAGGTTGTGCTTACTAAATTCATCGACCACATGCCTCTTGAAAATAATCCATTAATAAGGTTGATCAAGTCTTATTAATAATCACTTTCGATTAACATGAACCCGAAGAACCATCGTAAAACACTAAGTTACCTCAACGGGGATATGCATATCCCCAACAATAAGCATTTCATATTTCTTTTTGACAGTAGGTACAGGGAGTTGAAAACTTCCAATAGTAATTGTCCGAGATTTCTCAATAACATTAATACCATTCACTTGAAATTGTTTCTTCGGAAAGTGCACCCTATGCTCATTACCATTGATATGAAAAGTGATTGTTCTTGGGTTTTTGTAGGAGTGAGGTGAGGAGTTTGGTGGTACGAGTGGAGCAAGCTGACGTGAGGTGAGAGTGAGGAGGAGTAAGAGCACCCATGTTTTTTGGGGTGCGGTGTGCTGGGGAGCGTCTCCCATTAAGTAAATATGGGCTTTTGAATTGATTTTATTATATAGGGTGGATGGGCTCTTTTGTCTTGGGCCTAGAGAAGCAATTACTACTAGTACAGTGGAGACACTCTACCGCTACCTAGAAAACAATTACTACTAGTAAAATGGAGACACTACCGCTTCTGGCTCCTCCTCGATCGTAGAAATGGCTCTCGCTACTGAATGTCATTTTACTTTGGTTCACCGACATGTGGGCCATGCAGCCTGCAGGCCCAAATGGCATCCACCAAACTAGAAGGTGGTATGCAAGCAGAGAGTCACCCCGCTCGTAGCATAGCAGTAATGAGCCGTCATATCATAAAACCCCACCTCCCCGCAGTCTAAGTTGGATGGACAAAGCAACCATCATTTCACTCTTTGTTGAATCCGCTTCTCCCTCATCTTCTTCAAGAAAGCCAACACTCACTTCTTCCATTGTTCTTCTCTCCCAATGAAGGGAAGTAAGTGCATCCGTGATGTTGGTATATTATCTTTCAGAAAAAATCTTTTGCAAAGCAGTAACTGATCCTCACTCCCTTTTTTGTTTCATTGTCATTGCGATTGTGTTTTCCTTTCAGTTGTCTTCTATTCGTCAGTTTCATGATGGATCAAGGAGAACCGGGCAAAGATTTGCCGATGTTGGAGCAGACATGGGAGGTTGATCCCCACGAGATAGAGAGCTCCAAGAAGATGAAGGCCACCACCGAGACGACCCTAGATACGCTCACGGCCACTACTGAGATGGTTAACGCCACGTTTGAGGTGACAACCCCTGTAACACCCCATGTCATTAGCCACAGTAATCACTTTTGATAATGACAAGTCAACATGATTAACAGTGCCAAATCATCATTTGAATCATATTGCATTTCAACTCCTAAGTCAAAATTCAAATTTAAATGAAAGTGGAAAATAAAAGTTGCTCAACATAGAAACTAAAATGTTCAATAAATAGCAAATATTCCAGAGACTGTTCTAAAATTATAATCAACAATTAATAAATTAACTAAGTGACTCTAACAGTAGTAAAACAGAATTGGTTAATACCTTTTTATTTAAATAAAATCCATATGAAAACATTTGGCCCCAAAACCTTTTTATACCAGGGTTGGATATTGCACTGATATTATATGGGCAAGTGCCATATTTTACAAAAGTCATTTGGAGTAAAAACAAAAGACAAAACAGAAAAGAAAAGGAAAACAGAGAAAAAGAAAAGGAAAAAAAGGGAAAAGGCCCACTGTGCTGGGCCTCGAGTGCACAGTGCCGGCCCAGCCTGCGCAGCGCCGTCCCCCACCTCTCGCACTGCTCCTCGCCCTCGCTGTCGAACGCGGACACGCGCACACACCTGGACCCCCCCCCCTCGTCTATGCTCGACAGCGCGCTGCCCCACCGCGGACGCCTACAAGGGCTGCCCTCGACCCCGCGGACAAACCCTAGCCGCTCCGCTCGCTCTCTCTCTCGCTCCCCCACTCCACCCGAGCGCCGCCATGATCGGCCTCCGTTGAGGCTCGCGGCCACCGCCTCTGCCTCGCCACCACGATGTGTCCACGAGCTCCGCCGCGTCGAGCCCGTCCTCCTCGACCACAAACCCAAGCCCCGGGAGCCCTGCATCGCCCCATGCCGCCGTCTTCTTCCTCGGATCGCCGCCGCACGCCGTCGATGATTCCGGCGACCCCGAGCTTCCTTGAGCCCGCTGCCTAGTCCCTACGCTTCCGCTGTAAGCCACTGCACCTTTTCCCGTCCTTGCTAGCCGCCGTTTGCTGCCCCTAGCGGCCGTTCCCCTCGTGCCCGAGCCCACCGCCACGGACCTCGTCGCCGGCGTTTTTCTGGCGACCTTTTGGTCCTTAGCTCGCGCCCGTTTTGCTCGCGCGTGCATGTAGGCCCTGCCCCGCTCTCTGGTTTGCCCAAATTCGCACCGTAGCCCCGTCTCCGCCGCACGCCCGAACCACCCCGCCGCCGGCGAGCTCCTGGCGCTCGACTCCGGCCTCGCCAGCACCCCGCACCACCGCCATTCGACGCGCGACGTCGAGCTGCGTCGAACGCGCCCTTCCCCAGCCCCTGAGACCCACCGTAGGAGAAACCCGAGCCCAGCCCGATGCGCGCCACGGCATTTTGGCTCGCCGGAACTACTCCGGTGCGTCGCCAGCCGCTGCTGACGTGGCCGCCCCTGTCTCGCTGACATGTGGGGCCCGGCCATTTAAACGAATTTAGATAAATAGATAATTAGTTAATTAGATAATTAGTTAATTAAAATCCTAAACAGACACTGACTACTGGGCCCCATCTCCTAATTAGTTTAGTTAGTTTAAATTAACCCTGGATATTTAGCTGGGACACTGACATGTGGGTCCCACTGGACCCACCTGTCAGGTTTGACTCTGGTCAGCCAGAGTTGACCTACTGACGTCATGCTTAGGTCATGCTGACATCACTTTACACTGTTTCGGATAATGTTGAATTTAAATAAATAATTAAATTCCAAAAATTAATAAAAACTTTAGAAAATCATAATAAATAAACCGTAACTCCGATGAAAATACTTTATACATGAAACTTGCTCAGAATTTCGATACGAACCCGAATACGTCCTCCGTATTCCTGTCAGATGCCCCTAGCTAGATGAACATGGAACTTTTAGACCGATTTTGATAAATGAATAGTGCCCAACTTTAATTAAATAAATCCGAATAAATTCCTAAATTAACTAAATCATTTAGTTAGGCAGTAGAACACCCCAGCATATCATTTAGGCATGTCTTACGTATTGTTTGCATTGTTGCCGTGAATTTATTGTTTCTCTCCCCCTCCTTCTCTCTCGATAGACGCCGAGACCGATGACGTTGCAGCCGGGTACGACTACGCTACAGACGAGCAGCCCGTTGACGACCCCTCTCTCTTGCCAGAGCAACCAGGCAAGCCCCCCCCCCCCCTTGAGCATTCATATATCACCCATTCCATTTCTCCTGCTTGCATTAGATTTTGCTACTGTTAATGTTTGCTCCTATTCTGATGCATAGCCTGCTTTTGTAACCTGTTAATGTTACCTTACCTGCCTATGATAAACTGTTTAGTATAGGTTGTTAATGGACCATCAGTGACCCCACCACCTTACCCTTGTTGCCCCTGCTTGATCGTCGGTGACTCAATCAATGTGATCGTCGACCGGAGACCGACACATCACCTCACCCCCTTAAGTTGTATGACTTTGCATAACTACTCTCGAGTGCCGAGGGTGATACCTCGTAATGCACTCCTGATGAATACTCTGCAGTGTAGCTGTTCGATCATGGTCATCGAGGGTGATTCCTCCTTCTCCACTCAGATACGACTCTGTCGTGCAACCCCTCAGTGTGAACCTCGAGGGTGATGCCTCATATGTTCACCCTGATGATTTTGTTGAGTGGAATCCATAGAGGGTGATTCCTCGGGTTTTCCCCCCTTGATGTTATGACCACACGGTTACCTTGACCTTTGTTATAGGCGGGTCCACCCTGGTGGGTACCCGCTGGAGATCTATGATGTCAGGTGTGCCGGAAGGGCACTCGAGTGTGATATTGTGGCGGAGCTTCAGAGACTCTGATTGTCTCCACGTGATACTAAATGAGCCTATTGGATTTGGGTGTGTGATCTGAGTGGGTCGACGTGCCATATACGCACTACCACCACGCGGGATAATGGTTATGGGGCCCTCTACGATGCACGTTTCTCCCGAAAGCTCGTAAGACGTCATGATTCACAGTGCGGGCTGATTGTCGGGATTGGGCTGGATACTTCACTGACGAGTTCAGTGTCGCGCCTGCACCCCGGCCAGTCTCGCAACGCGCAGGGTGCCCAGGGCGATGGCCCAAGACCTCTGGGTGCATAGGTTAGTCCGGCGTGCTGACCTGTCTGCCGAGCCTAGGTAGTGCGCTGCTTCGTGTTGATCTCCCGAGGCCGGGCATTACCCAGCAAGTGTGTCCGGCCAGAGGTGATCGAGCGTGTTGGGTAACAGTAGTGCACCCCTGCAGGGATGAATGATCTATCGATAGCCAGTCCTACGGTAAAGGATGCTCAGTTTGTGTATCCCGATCTACTACTTGAACTGGATACTTGTTACTTATTTGAAGCTTCGGGATCGCTTTCTCGCTGGGCGTCGAGGAAGGATCTCTAGGCTTGCTTCAACATGTTTGCTTAATAAAATGCTATTCTACTCTCTTCTATTGCTGCAAGATGATGGCTTCGTGAAGATGCTAGTCTTCGATACGACTAGGCCTTATCTCTATTCTGGCATTTCTGCAGCCCAGTCCACATATACAGCCTTTCTCCATTGATAATGTTGCATATGTAGTATAGATCCTTGCTTGCTGAGTACTTCGGATGAGTACTCACAGTTGCTTTACTTTCTCTTTTCCCCATACCCCACCTTGATGATACATCAGACGATGGAGTCCAGGAGCCAGACGTCCCAGTCGGAGCTTACTACCAGGAGGGTCCAGACGGCACTTACTACTGGATCGAGCCAGCCGACCAGGAGTAGGATCGGAGGCTCCCAGGCAGGAGGCCAACGCCTTCCGATCTAGAGTCATTCTTTGTGCTAGCCTTCTTAAGGCAAAACCTATCTAACTATGTCTGTACTCAGATAATATTTGTATGACTGACTTATGTATTCGGATCTTCGTGATCCCTGGTCTGTAATATTGTGGATCTCCGTTTATTTGTGTTAGAGTTGTGTTGTGATATCTTCCCGTGAGTCCCTGTGCTTGATCGTGCATGTTTGCGTGTATGATTAGTGCACGATTGAGTCGGGGGCGTCACAACCCTGTGGCCCTGCAGAAGCAGTTTTCCTCCTTCAAGGATGTGTCCCCCCCCCCCCCCCCCCCCGCTGACCTGCCCAAGGTGATTTTCTTCTTTGCCGATCTTGATTATCGTTTTTCATCTAAGTATGTGGTGATAAATAATGCAAAATTTATTAGCTCCGATGCATGCTACCTTCCCTGTCATGCATAGTTTTGACTCTATATAGTGGTTTAAATAACTTGTGTTTTTTATGTTGGAAAGTAATTTAGATTTCAATTAGAGCCCTGATGCAGACACGGATTGTGTGGTTGTACATGTCACTCGCTATGAGGTGGATGACCTGGATATACGCACTGGGAAAACAAAGTTCTTAGGCTGTTTGATCCTAATTTTCCTCATGATTCTTCTTATCTTTCATATCTTGCATAGCCACCCTTCTTGCTACTTTCTTCTGCATGTTCTCTTCATTAGGAGCATGTGCCCCAATCCTTGGGATAACCCTTGTAGGTTTCCCAGCTTGATGTTCAGGTTCCTCCATATTCTCCATTTCCACATCCCCTGCATCCTCCTGCGATAAGACATTACCAAGTTGAGAGCCATGTAGTAGTACATACTCCTGTGAGCCTTGCAACACATTTTGCACATCCCCCACTTCTACCCCCTCAACTACAGTAGGTTGAGAGTTCTCATCCTCTGCCCCACCGATGTCAGATTCTTCTCCCTCTCCTTCATTTATCTGCTCTTGGTCAGCATTATGCAGATGTTCCTCCTCAACAGGTTCTAGAATAGCTTGGTATTTCCTCTTCCAAGTTCCAGATTAATCGCTCGCAGATCTGACAAGTCCTTGCAAAAATTCCTAGAAGGAAGGGCCATCACCATGATTAACCACCCCTCCCCCCTCGGGCTGAATTGGGGACAAGGCCTCAATCACCTCCATATGCACTTCTCCCAGCTCTATTGTGTTTGGGTTAGTCTTTCACTGGTGCAGCAACCTGCTATACAAATGGTTTTTAACCCCTTTCCGCGACGGAGTTTTAAACCAGCGCCTTGCTTGTGTGTGCGATAGGGGGTTCCTTCCCACATGACCTAGAAACCGTCGGGGATAGGGAGTAGGAGTGCATATGTTTTGTAAAACTAAGCGTATGCGATGCCCGCATCTATCCCAAACACGATTCATCACACATCTGTTTGTCATATATCAAATATCCCAAACGCTCCATCCTTGCTACTCATGTGTGCTGGCATTACCATCGCACACGCTATTCTGTGGTGCAACGTTTACGATGCACGTCCCATCATAAACAGTTCATGATTGTAAAGTGTGTATGATAAGGAGACTATCACATACATTCACTTTTCCCAAACCATATAAGATATATAATTAAGAAGATAAGTTAATCATCGTACGAGTGTCAGATAGGTTTACGAAACATCGGACTATCGTACAGGATAACTATTGCACATGCCATTCTGCAGTGCAACGTTTACGATGTGTACGACATAAAAAAATGTTCATGATTGTAAAGCATGTACGATAAGGCGACTATCACAAGCATTTAGTTTGGTTGCACCGTTTGTGATTTTGTTTGACATCACACATGCTTTGCAAACGATAACTGTGTGCATGGTCGCACACATTTTCTCGCTATGAACCGTGTCGGATTATGATGTATATCACACATGTTATGCTTTACAAACCGTGTGCACCGTAATGACATGCAGAGCGTAATTTCTCCCTAATGTAATCGCTCCAATTTAAAAATTGTACAAAATTTGAATTTGAAAGTAGGCAATAACTTTATTCATATCCATCACATTCAACAACCAATGCACTATTCGATTGACAGGTACATATGTTCAAGAATTTCATAAAAAAGAATTACATAAGCACCAAATAAAGAATGATGAACCAGGGTTATATACTTGTATTAAATACGGTAAATAAAGAGGCGAAAGACATTCTAGTTGTTGAACAAGGTGAAGCGTAATGCCCATATTGTGCCCTCCTACATGCCGAATGCACGCACGACTCTAGTCCAACTCCTTGTGATGGCCGACGACCCATACTTCACTGTTTTCATGAGGACTTCTAGACAATCATTGTAGTCTGGTAGAAATACTTTAACCTTTGCATGTCCACCAATCATGTAGTTTGAGAGGTAATCTTGATTAAACTGCTTTGGGAACCACTGCAAAGGAAGAAGATTCAAACATTGTCATCTAACACTCATTATGGGCAGTAAAAAGAAGGCTACAATGTTCTTACTTACCATCCTGCAATTCGCTGTTGTCTTGGATAAAGTGTAAACAAATAGTTTAATTGCCATATTTTGACCCATTTTACAAACAATCTTTATCAGTTTCGTCACTTGATGTTGGTTCATGAATATCTCATTGCCCCATACGCAAAAAGGATCGAAGCACGGAATGACCTATGTACCTACAAGCACCAGGTTAATATTAGAAGCTAAACTACAATTGCACAATGATGTAGTACAACATTAATACCATTCACTTGAAATTGTTTCTTCGGAAAGTGCACCATATGCTCATTACCATTGATATGAAAAGTGATTGTTCTTTTATTGCAATCAATAACAGCCCCTGGAATATTCAAAAAGGGTCTACCAAGGATAATCGACATGTTGTCATCCTCATGCATCTCAAGTATAACAAAGTCTGTTAAGATAGTAACATTTGCAACAACAACGAACACATCCTCACAAATGCCGATAGGTATGGCAGTTGATTTGCCAGCCATTTGTAAAGATATTTTAGTGGGTGAGAATTTTATTCAAATCAAGTCTTTTATATAAAGAGAAAGGCATAACACTAACACCAGCTCCTAAATCACATAAAGCAGTTTTGACAAAATTCCTTTTAATAGAGCATGGTATAGTTGGTATTCCTGGATCTCCAAGTTTTTTAGGTACTCCATCCTTAAAAGAGTAATTAGCAAGCATGCTGGAGATTTCAGCTTCAGGTATTTTTCTTTTATTAGTAACAATCTCTTTCATGTATTTAGGACCTGTTCGGAGCCACTCCGCTCCGCAACTCCGCTCCGGGAGCGGGCGAAGCAGCGTCGAACGATACAACTTCGCGGAGTCGAAAGAGCGCCGAACAGTACAAATCCGTGAGGCATGGAACTAAACATATATGTATTGCCTCTGTTTCTTTTATTTGCCTTGACATGGAGGGAGTGAACTAGCTAGCTTGTTAGTTCATATCGCTGATTAGTTCTAGGCGTTCTTGATTCCTGATTCTTGATTCCAGTTAGTATTAGTTCTACATGTCAATAATCCCAGCAAGGATTAGTAGTCAAAGCAGTGTGAGGCCCTGATTTGGGTCTCACGGATTAATCACAGAAATAGTAGAGAATGAAGAACGGAGAGAACGAGACAAAAAGTGAGATTCAGACGTTTTTCTGCATATCACAATCACCTCTTCAGTACAGAACACACCCTGAAAATAAAACACACACACATCACTCCCACACACAGTGTACACCTGGTCGTTGATGCTGTGAAAGTAGATACAGAAAGGACTAGTGGATGCCGTGAAAGTAGATACAGAAAGTATATACTAGTGATTTACAAATGTAAGAAAAGGTAATCCAGCAAGGACTAGTGAGATCCATGTGACGTCTTGTTGATTAAATTCCCTTTAAATCCATGGATGTTGTAGGAAAGTAGTGCAGAAATACATCTTGAATTGTCTCATGGCCGTTGGAATGTAATTAAACGATGACCAAGTATTGCCTTTGTTTCTTTCATTTGCCTTGATTGACATGGATGGAGTGAACTAAAAACCCCCAGCTCCCCTTCTTCCTCACTGCTACAGAAAACCCCAGCTCCCTTTCTTCTTCACTCACACTACAACTAGGCTCGTCATTCATTACTCTGCTCAAATCCATGAGCTTGACATGACACCCGCAAGGAAAATGGAGTCAGCTGGCCCCAACGCCAAGAAGATGAGGCTGCCGCCAGCGGTGACGCCTATTGTAGATCCAGCACCCAACAGCGCGGGGAGAAGCGGTGAGGGCCACCTCCTAGATCTGAGGAACCCAAAGAATCTTGGGCAGACCTTATCAGTGATCTCCCAGGCGCCATCCTTAGGGAGATCATCTCCCTTCTCCCCACCAAGGATGGCTGCCGTACCCAGGTCCTCGCATCTCGTTGGCGCCCTCTATGGCGCGCCACGCCTCTTAATCTCGACTCTCGTGGCCTATCTCTCTTTAATGATTTTGAACTCCTCAGAGCCATCATCTCCTCCCACCAGGGCTCCATTCAAGGCCTCTGCATCTTGGCATGCTACCTGTACATGCCCTGCATGGTGGATGCCTGGTTGACATCCCCTGAATTCCGAAAACTCCAGCTGCTTGAGTTCTACTATTCCCACAGAAATCACATACCACATATTGAACGCCATGTACTTGTGCCCTCAGCACCGATGTCCATCTCGTGGTTTTCCTCCTCTCTCCACACCGCCACCTTTGCGTTGTGCAAACTACCAGACAATTTGGTACAACAGCTTCGACTCCCACTTCTCAAAAAACTTTCACTTGTGCGGGTTCATATGTCGGAGGCCTCATTGCATAGCATCATCCACTCCAGTTGCCCTTCCCTGGAGTGCTTGGTGCTTGTTTTGATAGTTAGAATCGGCTGTCTCCAAATAAAGTCTCCTAACCTTGTAAGAATTGGAATTTCTTTTGATGGAAGGGAGCTCATCATCGAATATGCCCCTTCACTTCAAAAGTTGATCCTTGATTCTTGTGATTCACCTTCGCAAATAACTGTCATATATGTGCCTAAATTGAAGACCTTGGGGTGCAATACATGATCTCTGTGCTCATTTCAAGATGGTGTTTGGCTCCACAGTTATTCAGTTACTGTATATTATCATCTACACTTGTAATCATAAGCTGCATTTTTCATTTGTGGGTGTAAGTTCTATATCATCTTGGAGTACGCTTTTTGTACTAATATTATGTTTTATGCTCAATGAAGAGTTTGTCCATGGATAGCCTATCAATGGTGCTAGATTTTGTCAAGATCTTATATATCAATATGAATTGTTTTGATCTGAACAAGATTATTGGCTTGTTGCAATGATTTACATGTCTGGAGAAGTGTATATAAAGGTGATAATTTCACGCACATTGGAAGCCTGTATATTGTGTACTAGAATTAATCGTTCAACGGTTGCTCTTTCGACACTCTTTTTTAGATCTTAACTATTTTCAATCTTCATGTCTATTTAGGCAACGGGACGGGGTAAGAAAGGTATAACCAATCGATAGTTTCATAAGCACCAGGATGTTCTCAAAAGCTGTATGCAGCAAACAATGATGTTGGCAAACTAAAAAGCAAAGAAAGCAAAGATTACTATAATACACGATGCTCCAAGCAAAACTCATGTCATGTGATGAAGAAAAATATAGCTCCAAGTAATATACCGATGGACTATAGACGAAAGAGGGGATGCCATCCGGGGCATCCCCAAGCTTAGATGCTTGGTGGTCCTTGAATATTACCTTGGGGTGCCTTGGGCATCCCCAAGCTTAGGGTCATGCCCCTCCTTATTCCTTCATCCATAGTGATCTCACCCAAAACATGAAAACTTCAGCACACAAAACTCAACAGAAACCTCGTGAGATCCGTTAGTATAACAAGCAAATCATAAACTTTAGGTATTGTTGTCAACCCATTCATGTTTTATTATTGCAAAATACCTACTGTATTCTAACTTCGACATGAATTATGCCCCTCGATATAATCCATAGCATCATTAAAACAAGCAAACTATGCAACAAAAACAGAATCTGTCAAAAATAGATCAGTATATAATGATCTGAACAAACGTACTACTTCTGTAAGTCCAAAAAATCTAAAAAATTAGGAAAACATGGGAAATTTGTATACAATCATGTGTAAAACTTTAATAATTTTACCACATTCCAGTGAATTTAAAGAATTCATGTACTGGGCACAAAAGTTCCTGTTTTTTCACAGAATCAAGTCAACTATCAACCAAATCATCCCAAAGACTTTACTTGGCACAAACACTAATTAAAACATAAAAACACAATCATAATAGTAGCGTAATTGTGTGGACACAAAAAAACAGAAAAGAAAACAAGAAAAATAAGATAACTATTGGGTCGCCTCCCAACAAGTGCTATTGTTTTACGTCCCTAGCTAGGCGTATTGCAAAGTTTCAGGTGTTGTCATCTTTCAAATTGATTCCATAGGTGACCCTCATAATAGATTCATAATAAATTGGAACCTTATGTTTCCTTCTTTCATATCAATAATAGCACCTATGGTTCGTGGGAAAGGCCTACCAAGTATTATAGGACAAGACAGATTGCATTCAATATCAAGCACAATGAAATCCACGGTCACATAATTTCTATTAGCAAGAATAAGCACATCATTTATTCTACCCAGTAGTTTCTTAATAGTTGAATCCGTGAAGTGCAAATTAAGGGAACATTCATCCATATGAACAAGGCCTAGCACATCACATAAAGATTTTGGTATGGTGGAAACACTAGCACCCAAATCACATAGAGCATTACATTCACAATATTTAATCTTTACTTTAATAATAGGTTCCCATTCATCATGCAACTTCCTAGGTATTGAAACCTCCAAATCTAGCTTTTGTTGATGAGCTTTCATCATATCTTCTACGATATGTTTAGTAAAAGCATTATTTTGTTCATAAGCATTGGGTAAATTTATCATGGATTGCAATAAAGAAATACACTTAATTAAAGAATAACTATCATAATTAAAGTCCTTGTAATCCAAAGTAGTGGGCACATCACTAGTTAATTTCTTTACGTCTCCAAACCCACTTTTATTGTTTTTATCATTAAGATCACCACCCTTCGAAAAATTGGGATGCCTTCTAGCTAAAGTTAACTCATCTTCAGTCCCTTTTTCATCAAGTTTTATATTACAAACAAAGATTCTGTGGGTGAGACACCAATCATTCTAATATCTTCATACGCACTAGTAAAAGACTCGGGTTTAGCCGCCATTTTATTTATTAGCATAGTTTGTTTATCCAAAATCTTTCCTAGCAAATTTTTAGTACGAGCAAGTTGAGATTGAAGGTTGGCAACCTACTGATTAACATTATCAATTTGTTTACTAAAAGCATCCAGCAAGGTAGAATGTTCTTTAAGTTCCTCAGTAAAGAATATATTATTCTCAAATTATGTAAACATGAAGTTTTTAGTAGTGTTCTTAATTTCTGCCAACCTTTTACTATAAGGATCAAATATTTTATCCTGAGACATAGTGACAAAGCAAACTAACGAGCAAATAATATTTTTTTGTGTTTTTGTAAAAAATAGAAGTGGGGGGATGAAAATGAGAGGCAACGGAAAAGAAAAAGGCAAATAAAAATAAGAGCAAGTAGATGATAGTTTGTGCGAAGGTACTTGATAGGTTTTAATGATGTCTCCCCAGCAACGGCACCAGAAATTCTTCCTGCTACTTGTGAGTTGCGTTGGGATTTCCTCGAACAGGAGAGGATGATGCAGTACAGTAGAGATAAGTATTTCCCTCATTTAAGAACCAAGGTTATCAATCCAGCAGGAGAATTACACAAAGCCTCGTGAACAGCACCTGCACACACAAAAGCAAATACTTGCACCCAACGCAAACAAGGGGGTTGTCAATCCCCTCGGCGGTTACTTGCAAGGATTAAATCTTCTAGTGGTAGGTAATAAAGTAAATTGCAAAACAAAATGAAAGAAATAAAATTGCAGCAAGGTATTTTTGTGTTTTTATATATGATAAAAGTAGACTTGGGGGCCATAGTTTTCGCTAGAGGCTTCTTTCTCGAGCACATAACATACTGTGGGTGAACAAATTACTGTTGGACAATTGATAGAAAAGTGCATAGTTATGACGATATTCAAGTCAATTCTGATGTATATAGGCATCACGTCCGAGACAGGTAGACCGACTCCTTCCCGCATCTAATACTATTACTCCACCCATTGACCGCTATCCAACATGCATTTAGGGTATTAAGTATAAAACAGAGTAACGCCTTAAGCAAGATAACATGATGTAGACAAAGTAAACCAAATCAATATGAATAAACCCTGTCATTTTACCCTTAATGGAAACAATACAAATACGTATCTTGTCCCCTACTTTGTCGCTAGGATAGAGCACCATAGGATTGAACCCATTACAAAGCACCTCTCCCACTAAAGATAAATCAATCTAGTTGGCCAAACCAAACGGATAGATTGGAGAGAAATACAAAGCTATAACAATCATGCATAAAAGAGTTCAGAGAAGACTCAATTAATATTTATAAATATTCAGATCATAAAGCCACAATTCATTGGATCCCAACAAACATACCTCAAAAGAAGATTACATTGAATAGAACTCCAAGAACATTGAGGAGAACATTGTATTGAAGATCAAAGAGAGAGAAGAAGCCATCTAGCTAGTATCTATAGACCCATAGGTCTGTGGTGAACTACTCACGCATCATTGGTAGGGTAGCAGTGATGATGTAGAAGCCCTCCATGGTCGATTCCCCCTCCGACAGAGTATCAGAAAAGGCCTCCAGATGGGATCATGGAAGAACAGAAGCTTGCGGCAGTGGAAAAGTGTTTCAGGTGGCTCTCTGATTTATTGGGAATATTTGGGAATTTATAGAGGCGGAATTAGGTCAAGAGGTGCCACGAGGGGCCCACAAGCTCATACGATGCGCCCTAGGGGCCTCTAGATGGGACCGCGGAAGAACATAAGCTTGCGGCGACGGAAAAAGTGTTTTGCGTGGCTCTCTGGTATATTGGGAATATTTGGGAATATATAGAGGCGGAATTAGGTCGAGAGGTTCCATGAGGGGCCCACAAGCTCAAGGGGTGCCCCCTAGGGCGCACCCTATGAGCTTGTCAATCCCTCGTGGCTCTTCTGGCTTCTCTCAAACCTTCATGGGTCCCTTCTGGTACATAAAAATCACCATAAAGTTTCATCGTGTTTGGACTCCATTTGATATTGATTTTCTGAAAAGCCAGAAACAAGCAAAAAACAGCAACTGACACTAGGTTAATAGGTTAGTTGCAAAAATGGTATAAAATAGCATATAAATGCATATAAAACATCCAAGATTGATACTATAATAGCATGGAACAATCAAATATTATAGATACGTTCGAGACGTATCAAACATCCCCAAGCTTAATTCCAGCTCGTCCTCGAGTAGGTAAATGATAATAACAGAATTTTTGATGTGGAATGCTACCTAACATGTCTATCATGTAATCTTTCTTTTATGGTTTGAATATTAAGATCTGAATGATTCAAAGCAATCTATCTATACCTATACTAATTATGGACTCCCCAGAAATTACCACGTTAATTAGAAATTATGAGCCGTTCATCTGTGTGGGGCCGAATTATTACAGTGTAGATTTACCAATGAAATCTCACCAAAAAAACTGCTCGAAAGGCCAAAAACCCTTTCTTAGAAAAAACTGCTCGAAAGGCAAAAAAACCATTCTTAGAAAAAAAACACCTATATCAATCTACTCCATGATCTCTTTCCTTTGTTAAAAAATGAAAAGAAAAAGAAAAAAAGTTTATCTCAATCAATCTATTGATAGAATATACAGGTCCGATTAGCAATCTCATATCTTGAGCTAAACTATCAACAGAATACGGGTCGGTTAGCAATCTCATACCTTCAAATCAATCTATCAACAGAATAAAAAAACTATTCCGCACGTGGTCTTAAGCTGCACCGCCTCATCGCCCCGTGAAGCAATCAGTAGCAATACTCCATGATCTATGGGTTCTCATTTGAAAAGATAAACAACCCGAAGCAATCTTCTCTTCTGCTTCTGAACCAATCTTTTGGCATGGAATCGTCTCTCTCTCTTTTCTCATACCGAAAAATCCATCGTCTCTCTCCAGCTAAAGGCCCGCCAAACCTTAACAATGCCGAGTGTTTTCTGGTAGCGAAGCCTTGCTCGATTACTTTGGAGCCGAGCCAACCGGTGTTGCGAGGAGATGAAAATACATTAGACGGACGTACGGAAGTTGCTAACAACTAGCTGATCGATTGACTCCGCTGGGAGACGCAGGTATACATGCTAATCCCTTCAATATGTTCTGCCAAACACATGGATACAGGATGCTAATTTACTCTCCATGGACTTGTGACGTGCTTGGTTGAATTAATGAAGCTAGCATGTACGTGCATGTCATCTACGCACGGCCGGAAGAACACCTAGACATGAAGCTTCAACCAGAAATTTGGAGAAAGAAAACACAAGATGCGCCATTGGTATGGTCGGTCATGAAACATGTGGTCCCCGCTGCCAGGCACTGCTAATTGTCACATGCTCACAACTCTACAGTTCCTCACCGCGGCCTCAAAGTTCTATCTTAGTGAGCTCCGCTGCTCCGGGCGGTTTTGCCGCTGCAGTAGAGGTCAACCTACTGTTGCGTGTATGCAACACTCCTTACGTATTTAAGTAGCTCTTGCTCTGCTTGCTAGCGCTGTGTGTGATCTAGCCACCAATTAGAGAAAGAGTGAGATCTGAAGTGGAGAAAAAGATTCAGACTAGAGCAGCTCACAAGATGCAACTGTACAAATTGCTTTAGGGAGAATTTAATCAGAAGAGAGAAGGGAATATATCCAATTGGGAGAGAACAAGGCAGCAGCCGATAGGAGGATAGAAACTCCTTACGTTTTTAAGCAGCTCTTGCTCTGCTTGCTAGTGCTGTGTGTCATCTAGCCACTAATTAGAGAAAGAGTGAGATCTGAAGTGGAGAGAAAGATTCAGACTAGAGCAGCTCACGAGATGCAACTGTACAAATTGCTTTAGGGAGAATTTAATCAGAAGAGAGAAGGGAATATATCCAATTGGGAGAGAACAAGGCAGCAGCTGATAGGAGGATAGAAAGAGACATGGGATGAAGGGTAATTCATGGGCTTGGTCCAAATTTTTTTAGCTTAATTGCCATGAAAGAGTAATTCCATGCTACAAAGGTAAGCCCTAATTAGTTATTAGTTGGAAACTAGATTGATGAATTGGAGAGATTCATGCTAAGTATTGACCTAGGAATTTGTTGTGTAGGCTATTAAATTAACTATACGACGTGTGATCAAACAGTGCATAATCTCAAATTAAGGCAATCGTAAAAGTTGCTGGATTCTTCTGGCTGCATGAGCGCGTGCCCGAGATGGACTTACAAAGCTGGAATGAAGGCAACCAGTTGGTCCGTGTGCTCGCCTACTTTTTTTAGGGGTGTGTGCTCGCCTGCTAGATGCGTGAGGTCGTCTTCGAGGCTGAGGATGCCCTCAGCCACGATTGGTGTCAGGCCACCACCAAGTTCTTCCTTAAATTCAACACACAGATTTATGTCCACTGCATCCGAAGATCAGGTCCATGAACACTTGGCTAGAGAACATTATGCACAACACTACCAAGTACAACACCGACAGTGGAAGTGCTATCACGTGGATGGATTCTGCCGCCATTTCTCTGCTCCGTGAAAACTGGCAATAAATCAATCTTTGCAAAGAATGCAAGCATGCTATCAATGGAAAGTAATTGTCTACTGGCAACAACCAATCCTTCGCCAATGAAGGACGTTTTCTTGCGGATGTTTTTTGCATGGCAGTGGTTAGATTTTGAAAATTGGAAGTTAAATGTATTCAGCGCCGGAATAATGGATACACAATGATGTGATATTCGGCCAACTAGACATTTGTGTATTACATCAGTATTTTGATATTTGGAGTAAAACATATTATGCTTGCATTCTTCACATATTTTTTCTCTTCTACATAGGCGTGCACTCACATATATATCATTTATAAATTTATGGTTGTAATTATTTTCTTCTTGCTTTTTATGTACATAAAACACACAAATCACTCGGAACAGTTTCAGAAGGATGTGTATTGACTAATTGTTGCTTCATTACGAGATGGTCCTATAAACAATTATGTGTTGATATGTTTTTGTCAGTACCACTATTAATTTCTGCATTTGGACATAGGAAATTTAGCTTTTTTTCATGGCAGTAGGCGGTATCTAATAACGTAACCAACACTATTTTCCTTCCTTTGGATCTTTGTAAATCACATGAATCATGTTAAAATCCTATGCCTTTCTTAATTTCATGGAGAATAACATAATTGGTGCTATTTTAAGGAGGGTTTGACAATTTAGCCATTTTGAGATGTTACACATGAACACATTATGTTGGTGTTGCAGGCTCCTCTGCTGTGTAGAAAGGCATTGTAGGACTCTAATGTAGTTTTTTATTTTCTTTGCATCTTCAAAAGCATCATTATGATTTTTCTTTTGAATTGCAAACATATAATTCCCAACATTTGAAACTACCATATTGTTTCACTTACATCCTCTAACAAATTTTTATAGTTTCAAAGAATCCATCAACTTATTATATATGGAGGTACATTAATCGTGTAAATCCAATTTTTTTCCATAATTCTAACCGTGTCTATTTTCTCGTATTTCATTTGTGCTAACAAAGGCCAACGTTGCAGCCAGATGCTTGATCATCATGGTGTATTTTTATCAAGTGTTCAGAAGGTATTCGTTTTGTAGTTCTAAATTTTTATCAAGGCCTGTATCTTCTGCTCTTTTGCATACTACTTAACAATAAAATTTCTAGATCATTAGTTGATCCTACCAAAAAAAGGTATGCATATACTAAATATTTTTGGGAATATAAGAATATGCAAAGTTATGAAATCTATACATTATAAGGAGAAGTTTGATAAAATGGTAATTAGTTACTACGAGATGAAAATATATCATGTTTTAAGTAAAATAGTATAATTCATCTTTGTCATACATATTCACAATATAAATAATACTTTGCCTTGATATTTTATATTCAGAACGTAAATGTTCCCAAAGCATTATAAAGAGGAGTTTACAAGAAGGATTTATATGTCCCATCCATTTACTATATCTCATAAAAAAATAAGTTACTATTATGATACTGTTTACAAGCATTATAAAGTAAGAGGAGTTTACATGTAACTAGTTATTACGATTATGATACTATTTTCATGAAAATTCCATGTTACTATGTATTACCATTCAGCCGTTTTGAAAAGTTTTCTATATAATAATAGTCAAAGTAAGAGGAGTTTACAAGTAGGGTTTATATGTGCCATCCGTTTACTATATCTCATAAAAAATATACTATTCTATACATCAAATTATAAAAATGCATTAACATATACGCTTCACAAACATCTCAAGTATAGTGGCTCATATCAGAAAACCATATTTGTTCATAATATAGATTGAAACAAGACCTTAGTTAACCGGCCTGTGCGAATGCACGGGTTGACGACTAGTACTCTGTAATTTGACATAAAGACATAAATACTCAAGTATGCCTTTCAAAATAAAAATGCTAAAGAACGCTATCCCTACAAAATCTTATAGCCCTGTCATGCTCCATCTTCTTAACACAAAATATAAATAATGTACAACCCTGATGTTTGATGTGATGCCCCCGGCTTAATCGTGCACTAATCATACACGCAAATGCACAAGATCAAGCCTAAGGACTCACTTGAAGATATCACAACACAACTCTAAAACATAAATAAAGTCATACAAGCTTTATATTACAAGCCAGGGGCCTCGAGGGCTCGAATACATAAGCTCGCGAACAACCGTCAGCGGAAGCATCAGATATCTGAGTACAGATATGAAACAGAAACAGATAAGCCTTTAGAAAGGCGGGGCAAAACATAAGCTACGATCGAAAGGCGCAGGCCTCCTGCCTGGGACCCTCCGAACCTACTCCTGGTCGTCAGCAAGCTCGTAGTAGTAACCACCCTCGGGTTGGAAGTAGTAGTCGTCGGCGGGGGCAGCTGGATCCGGGGCTCCGCCATCTGGTCGCATCAAAAGGATATGGGGAAAAAGAGGAAGCAAAGCAATTGTGAGTACTCATCCGAAGTACTCAGCAAGCAAAGGATCTACACTATATATGCAACATTATCAAAGAAAGGCTATATATGAGGACTGGGCTACAGAAATGCCAGAATAGAGAGAAGGCCTAGTCCTATCGAAGACTAGCATCTTCAGCGGTCTTGCAGCATTAGAAGAGTGTAGATTAGTACAGTATAAGTAGCGGCAGTATTAAGTATCAATCTCGGCCAGAGATCCTTCCTCAACTCCCTGCGAGAAAGCGATCCCAGAGCCCTAATATCCATTTCTCATCTCATCATTAAGTTCTAGTTGTATCGATCGGGATACAACTCCGAGCGTCCGTTACCGAGGATCCGGCTATGCATAGATTAGGTCTTCCCTGCAGGGGTGCACCAACCTACCCACCACGCTCGATTAACTCCGGCCGGACACACTTTGCTGGGTCATGCCCGGCCTCGGCCAAACAATACGCCGCAACCCGACCTAGGCTTAACAAAGGGGTCAGCACATAGGACTAAACCTATGCCCCCAAGGGTCTTGGGCCATTGCCTCGGGAACTCCTACACATTGCGGGGCCACCGAGAGCAGACCTAGCAACCCACACCATCAAGGCGGTTGCGTTACGCAGTCCAACTCAGCGTGCGCCGCTCAGTCGCTGACGTCCATTAAGCTTTGGCTGATGCATACGACGCAGAGTTCCCATAACTGTTCCGACGTGATGGTTAGTGCTATCGGGCCAGATGCCCACTCGGATCAAATATCCAAACCGTTAGTGAATTAGGAGCACGCGATAACGAGCAGAAACTCACGATCGATGTGACCCCATTGCCCCGTCTCCAGGACTTGCGGCAAGGGCTAAGAATGCCCGGCCACGCCTCGTAATTATCTCGCGGGTACTCTCTCTGGTCACCCGACTACACATCAATCACATCACATGCTCACGCGGGTACCCCTTAGGGCCGACCCGACTTTATCATGGTTCATGGTTAAAGTCATAGTAACTGTGTGTCCAAACACCAGGGGGACCTGAGGAATCACCCTCGATGGATTCCACCTAATGTAGTCGTCAAGGTGAACTTAGGAGGAATCACCCTCGAGGTTCACACTTGAGGTGTTGCACGACGGTGTCGTTAATGGGAGTGGTGAAGGAGGAATCACCCTCAATGACCACGACCAAATAGCTACTCTACAGAGTTAACATCAGAAGTGCTAAATGAGGTATCACCCTCCGCACTTGATGGTAACGCTGCAGTGTCGTACAACTAGGGGGCGTGATGTGCGGTGCCGGGGCCTAGTTGTTGAGTCTTCTGATGATCCAGCGGGGGCAATTAGCACAAGTGGGGTCACTGGGGTCTCTATCCAGCCTATACTAAGCAGTTTAGGATAAACATATAAGATATCAATAGCAGGTTACAATAAACAGGCTATGCATCAGAATAGGTAAAGCAGTAGCAGCAGCAATTCTAATGCAAGCACAAGAAAGAAGAGAATAGGCGATATAGGCATGTTCAAAAGGGGGGTGCTTGCCTGGTTGCTCGGCGGCAAAGGCAAGGTCGTCAGTGTTGTCGTTGGTCTCCGGAGCTGCGTCGGCCTCGGGGACGACATCGGTGTCGGTGTCTACCAAGAGAGAAGAGGGGGAAGAAACAAATAAATACATGAAAAACATATGCAACACAGAGCATGCTATGCTAGCGTGAAGTGCAGGGTTGCCTAAAGACATGTCTGAAACATTTTAGTTATTTTAGGATTAAAGCTGGATTTAATAACCGGTATATATGCACTATTCATCTACCGGAAACAAGCTAAAAGTTATGAGTTCACCTCCATAGAGGGTCCGGACATGGAAATAGATAGCACGGTCGGCTTTGTCTCGTCGTTTTGAGCAACTTTCATGTATAAAGTTTTTCGATCCGAGCTATGGTTTAATTTCTACGAATTTTTAAAGATTTATACATTTTTTGAAAATATTTGAATTAACAGGAATTTCCAGAAAAGGAATATGATGTCAGCATGATGTCAGGATGACGTCAGTGGTCAACAGACCCGCTGACTGATCAGACTGACCAGTGGGTCCCACCTGTCATAGTCAGAGGGGCTAACAGAGTTTTATTTTAACTAAACAGAGTTAATTAGCATCTGGGCCCACATGTCAGTGACTAATTAATTTTATTTATAAAAAACATTTATTTAATTTAATTAGACGGTGGGGCCCGCGTGTCAGTGACAGTGGGTTGCCCAGTCAGCACATTGACTAGGTTAACCCAGTCAACGGGGCCCCCAGGGCCCACTAGCAGTGAGCTAGGGGTGGGGCCCACACCCTGCCAGGTTAGCAAGGCGCCGGAGTTGCGCCGGTGACCTCTTTCGCGGCGGTAGATCGCCGAAGTGCGTCGAAAAAGCGCCACAGAGGGCCATTTTGCTCGCGGCTACCCGCGTTCGAATGGGCACACGCTCGCGCGTCGAACTGCGGCGGTGGTTTGGCTGGAAACGGCCTGAAACTATGGCGGCGAGCGGCGGAGCGGATGCCGGAGTTCGAGCTTCGGTGGATCTCGGCGAAATGCGGCGCTGGCGAGCATCTAGATGTCTAGGCGGGCTCTACGCGCGCGTGCGAAGTCGTTGGACGTGCGCTCGTGACCAAATGGTCGCCGAAGTCTCGCCGGCGATGAGCTTTGTGGAGGCGAGCTCAGGCACGAGGGGAATGGCAACTACGGGCGCGGCATTGATAGAAAGACAAAGGGGAGAGAGGCGAGGCTCACCGTGCTGTTACGAAAAGCCGGCGATATGTTAGTAGCAGCAGCGAGTGTCGCCGGAGTCGAAGGAGAACGCCGGAGCCCGAAGCAGAAGAGGGTGGCGGTGTTCGGCAGCTGCAGGTCCTCCCTGTTCCAGCTGAGAGCACCGGACGACAAGGCGGTCGTCGGTGGACCTCCTGGACACCACGGAAGCAGAATCAGGCACCGGTGGCCGCGGCAATGGCGAGGCGTGGCGGCGAGCGCGTTTGGTGGATCTCGCGCACGTGCGAGAGAGCGAGCGAGAGGAGGGGAAATGGGCGAGGTGGAGCCAGAGGGAGTGGTCGAGGGGATCCTTATAACACAAGCCCTAAGCATGTCTTCAAGCACTTGATTGACTCTCTCGACTTGGCCTTGGGATTGGGGATGATAAGTTGAACTCCAGGTTATATGAGTTCCCATAGCTTCTTGGAAACTTTCTCAGAACTTAGAGGTGAAAAGGCCGCCACGGTCCGAACTGATCTCTTTTGGAATACCGTGGAGTGAAACAATTCTGGAGATATACAACTCTGCTAACTGACTAGAAATGATAGTCTCTTTGACAGGCAGAAAGTGTGAAACCTTAGAGAGTTGGTCGACGATGACAAGAATAGCATCGTGACCCTTCTGTGACTTGGGAAGGCCAATAATGAAATCCATTTGAACTTTATCGCATTTCCACAACGGAATAGGAAGTGGTTGCAGAATTCCAGCAGGCTTCTGATGTTCTGCTTTAACGCGACAGCAAACGTCACATTCAGCAACATAGCGAGCAATATCCTGCTTCATTTTAGACCACCAGTACCTTTGACGGAGATCACGATACATCTTGGTACTACCCGGATGAATAGACAGCGGTGTATCATGTGCCTCCTTCATGACCTTGTCAGTCATAAGCTCGAAGCGACGTACCACAATGCGGTCTCTGAAATACAAGGTTCCATCTTCAGACAGCGAGAAATCGCTATACTTTTCTAGGTGAAGATCTTTCTTCATCAGATCAATTTCAGCATCTTTAGCTTGCGCATTCTTAACAGCTTTCTCAAGATCTGGTTGTACTACAAGGTTATTAAGAGAACCCTGTGGAACGATACGCAGATTCAGCTTGCGCAGTTCTTCATAAAGATGAGGCTGAGCTCACCTAACCATGAGGTTGTTGCAATAGGACTTGCGGCTTAAGGCATCAGCCATGACATTAGCCTTGCCAGGGGTATATGAAATACCACAGTCATAGTCTGTAATTGTTTCTAACCATCGCTGTTGACAGAGATTAAGATCCGACTGAGTAAACAAATACTTCAAGCTTTGATGATCAGTATATACCTCACATCGGTTACCCAGAAGGTAATGCCGGCACAGCTTCAATGCATAGATCACTGCAGCAAGTTCAAGATCATGCACTGGATAATTTTCTTCATGTGGACGCAATTGACGTGAAGCATACGCGATTACTCTTCGTTCTTGCATTAGGACACATCCTAATCCTTGACGAGAGGCATCGCAATAAATCACAAAGTCCTTGCGAGAATCCGGAGGAGCAAGCACTCGAGCAGAAGTTAGCTTGTCTTTGAGAGTCTGGAAACTCTCCTGACATTGTCTGTCCACTCAAACTTAACTCCTTTGTGAAGTAGAGTAGTCAGAGGCTTAGCAATCTTGGAAAAGTTCTCGACAAATCGACGGCAATAGCTTGCAAGGCCGAGAAAACTTCTCACTTGTTTGACGTTCTTCAGAGGAGTCCAGTCCAGAATAGCCTGAACTCATTCCGGTTTAACAACAATTCCATCCTTGGATATCACATGTCCAAGGTAGGTTACTTCGGAAAGCAAGAATTCACACTTGGAATACTTGGCATAGAGCTGGTGTTCTCGGAGCCTTTCCAGTACAAGACGAAGATGTTCAGCATGTTCTTCCTTATTCTTTGAATATACCAGAATATCATCTAGATATACCACGATGAACTTGTCGAGGTAATCCATGAAGATGTAATTCATCAGACGGGAGAATGTGGCTGGAGCATTTGTTAAGCCAAATGACATGACAGTCTACTCATAAGAGCCACAGCGAGTAACAAATGCAGTCTTGGGAATATCCTCTTCGCGGACACGGATCTGGTGATAACCCAACCTCAAGTCGAGTTTAGCAAACACCGATGATCCAGCAAGTTGATCATACAAGTCATTGATCCGGGGAAGCGGGTATTTGTTCTGGATTGTGGCTTGGTTGATAGGACGGTAATCTTGAACCAACCTATTCATACCATCTTTCTTTTTGACAAAGAGAGAAAGTGCTCCGCAGGCAGAGGAACTTGGACGGATAAAGCCTTTGCGGAGGGATTTGTCGATTTCCTCCTTAAGCTCGAGAAGGTGGTGCGGAGGCATCTTGTAAGGACGCTTCGCAATAGGAGTTGTGCCTGGTTTCAAGTCGATGACAAACTCGACAGCTCTAACAGGGGGTATTCCTGGAAGTTCTTCTGGAAAAACATCCTGGAAGTCACGAACGACTGGAATGTTTTCGATCCCCTCAAGCGAAGAAGCGTTCAATGCATTCAAGGCATAGATTTGAGCCTCGACATTTTGCATTAAATGAGCATGTTAATTCACTAGTTCATCTGATGGGTGTAGAAGATGTACCACTTTAGTGGCATAGTTGATTGAGGCACAGTGAGCCTTCAACCAATCCATTCCCAGAATAAGGTCAATCGGGGAAGACTTCAGTATAATGGGCAAAACAAGAAATTTCATCCCTTCGATTTCGATGGGAATATCATAGCTAACCATGGAGGTTCGACAACCGCCCACGGGAGTATGTACCACCAGTGGAGTGTTCATGTACTCACACTTAATGTCATGCATGAGTGCGAAATGTTCTGACATGAATGAATGCGATGCTCCTTAATAAAATAAAATAGATGCTGGTACTGAATTAACAAGGAGAGTACCCATCACAGTAGCTGGCTAGTCCGGGTCTTCACTCATGTTGTCATGATAAGCCTGGCCATGACCATGAGTAGGCCTGACATTGTTGTTGCGGGGCTGATTGTTGCTACGGGCATTAGCAGGCAGAGCCAGTTGATTCTGATTCTGGTAGCAGTTCTTGGCAAGGTGACCTAGTTTGCCACACTTGTAGTTGAGCCCACTATCTGGACAAATTGCAGGACCTTGGGGTGGTGCAGCTCGAAGAAGCTGCCTCTGTGGTGGAGGAGGGAGACGAGGTGCAGCATGGTACGGCCTTGGTGTAGGTGCAGTTGGATGGTACATGCTGTGGGGAATCCAGATACGGCGCTTCTGTGAAGACGAGCCCGAAGATGAGCCAGCATCACGATAGCGCTTCTGTGACTCCTTGTGCTTGATCTGAGCAGTCTCAACCAGAATAGCCTTGTTCACAAGAGTAGCAAAGTCGGTGAAGTCTTGAGCAGCAAGTGCAAGCTCGATGTCTGGGTGGAGTCCACTACAGAACTTCTCTTGTCTACGAGCATCTGTGGCGATGTCTTCTTCAGCATAGCAGGATAGATCAAGGAATTCCCGATGATATGCTTAGATAGTCTTGTTGCCCTGTGTGAAGTTGCAGAACTGGGTTCTCATCCGGTCCATGATTCCCTGAGGAATATATCGGGCATGAAAAGTAGCCTGGAACTCAGGCCAAGTAACGACTATTCCAGTAGGCAGTGTACGCTTGTGTGTGTCCCACCATTGAGCAGCGGGGCCCTTTAAGAAAAAGGACGCGATGGTGACAAAGTTGGCAGGGGAGACATTTGCAGACTCCATCTCGTGAGTGATATCGTGAATCCAGTCATCAGCATCCAGTGGCTTATCCGAGTTGCGGAACTGAGTGGGGTTGAGACGCACAAATTCGGACAGAGTTATTGCAGTAGGGTCCTGGTTCTGGTTGTTCTGATGTGGGAACTGAGCCATAATCCCAGTCATGAACTGACGGTTGAGCTCGAATTGTTGCATCATAGCTGCCATATAATCTGGCGGTGGTGGATGTTCAGGGGCACGACCACGACCATGACCACCTGGTCTAACCATCCTGCAAAGTATCAACAGGGGTAGTTTAGTAAAAGCAATTGTGAGTGTTTAGCGACAAGCATGATGTAACTCGACAATAATTGAGCAGTGTAACGGATACTTAACAGTAGTCAATTAAGACGTACATATCCATACACTGAGTCGTGTACATGCGAACAGCATAACGGCGCAAATTTAAAAGCTAGACATGCTAGGCGGCGCGCATGCATGTGGTAAGGAAGTACACAACGAGACATAGCAAAGGCTATATCAACGTCAGAGAAAACTATTGGAGCGAGGAATCTGCAAGTGACAACACAGGGTGTCCTCGATAAAAGGATCGTGTAAGCAGAACCTGGCCCACAATCTTGAAGAAAGGGGGGGGGGTAATTTCAGAACTCCGGGTGGATGTGATCACGAGAACCTAATGTTGGAGTTAGTAAAATTTTAACCCGAAAGGAAGAGAGATCAGAGTCCCAGAGTAAAGGAGAGGAGTAAAAGATCCTAATACCACCCAATTGGCGACATGGGCCCGTAAGCCACACAACCATGTTAGCAAAGCAGTTTTTGGACCACTAGACTCAACTTCGGCCAAGGAGTTGGTAAGGGGGATTCCTACAGGCAGTCGGCTCTGATACCAACCTGTGACTTCCCCGGCTTAATCGTGCACTAATCATACACGCAAATGCACACGATCAAGCCTAAGGACTCACTTGAAGATATCACAACACAACTCTAAAACATAAATAAAGTCATACAATCTTTATATTACAAGCCAGGGGCCTCGAGGGCTCGAATACATAAGCTCGCGAACAAGCGTCAGCGGAAACATCAGAAATCTGAGTACAGATATGAAATAGAAACAGATAAGCCTTTAGAATGGCGGGGCAAAACAAAGGTACGATCGAAAGGCGCAGGCCTCCTGTCTGGGACCCTCCGAACGTACTCCTGGTCGTCAGCAAGCCTCCTGTCTGGGACCCTCCTGTCTGGGACCCTCCAAACCTACTCCTGGTCATGATGGTTCGTGCTATCAGGCCATCACGTGGGAACAGTTATGGGCATTCATCGTCGTATGCATCAGCCGAACCTTAATGGATGTCAGCGACTGAGCAGCGCACGCCGAGTTGGACCGCGTAACGAAACTGCCTTGATAGTGTGGGTTGCTAGGTCTGCTCTCGGTGGCCCCGCAACGTGCAGGAGTTCTCGGGGCGATGGCCCAAGACCCCTGGGGGCATAGGTTTAGTCCGGCGTGCTGACCTCTCTGTTAAGCCTAGGTCGGGTTGCGGCGTATCGTTTGGCCGAGGCCGGGCATGACCCAGTAAAGTGTGTCCGGCCGGAGTTAATCGAGCGTGGTGGGTAAGTTGGTGCACCCCTGCAGGGAATTACTGATCTATGCATAGCCAGATCCTCGGTAACGGACGCTCAGAGTTGTATCCCGATCGATACAACTAGAACTTAATGATGAGATGAGAAATGGATATTAGGGCTCTGGGATCGCTTTCTCGCAGGGAGTTGAGGAAGGATCTCTGGCCGAGGTTGATACTTAATACTACCACTACATATAATGTACTAATCTACACTCTTCTAATGCTGCAAGACCGCTGAAGATGCTAGTCTTCGATAGGACTAGGCCTTCTCTCTATTCTGGCATTTCTGTAGCCCAGTCCACATATACAACCTTTCTTTGATAATGTTGCATATGTAGTGTAGATCCTTTGCTTGCTGAGTACTTCGGATGAGTACTCACGATTGCTTTGCTTCCTCTTTTTCCCTATATCCTTTTGATGCGACCAGATGGCGGAGCCCCAAATCCAGCTGCCCCCGCCGACGACTACTACTACCACCCCGAGGGTGGTTACTACTACGAGCTTGCTGACGACCAAGAGTAGGTTCAGAGGGTCCCAGGCAGGAGGCCTGCGCCTTTCGATCGTAGCTTTTGTTTGGCCCCGCCTTTCTAAAGGCTTATCTGTTTCTGTTTCATATCTGTACTCAGATATCTGATGCTTCCGCTGATGCTTGTTCGCAAGCTTATGTATTCGAGCCCTCGAGGCCCCTGGCTTGTAATATAAAGCTTGTATGACTTTATTTATGTTTTAGAGTTGTGTTGTGATATCTTCA
Organism: Thinopyrum elongatum; assembly: GCA_011799875.1. Lineage (NCBI taxonomy): Eukaryota > Viridiplantae > Streptophyta > Magnoliopsida > Poales > Poaceae > Thinopyrum > Thinopyrum elongatum. The sequence goes on along the minus strand of CM022299.1, from coordinate 285,180,238 downwards.
AGTGAGTCCTTAAGCTTGATCGTATGCATTTGCATGTATGATTAGTGCACGATTAAGCCGGGGGCGTCACATTTGCCGAGCAATTGGTTCATACTTTTTAACGCGCTTCAGCTTTGTTAACCCCCATGCAGTACATGAGCGCAAGCCATGGACATAGCACTATGGGTGGAATAGAATGCGGTGGTAGATATTAATAAGGGGAAGACAAAAAAGGAAGATAATCTCACATCGACGCGGATAATCAATGGGCTGTGGAGATTCCCATCTATTGATGTCAATGTGAGGAGTAGGGATTGACATGCAATGGATGCACTAAGAGCTATAAGTGTATGAAAACTCAAACTGAAAACTAAGTGGGTGTGCATCCAACTTGCTCGCTCATGAAGACCTTGGGCATTTGAGGAAGCCCATCATCGGAATATACAAGCCAAGTTCTATAATGAAAAATTCCCACTAGTATATGAAGATACAATAGGAGGCAATCTATATGAAAAACATGGTGCTACTTTGAAGCACAAGTGTGGAAAAGGATAGTAACATTACCCCTTCTCTCTTTTTCTCTCATTTATTTGTTGGGATCTTGTTGGCCTCTTTTTTTCTTTTTTTATTTCCTCACTGGGACAATGCTCTAATAATGATGATCATCACACTTTTATTTACTTATAACTCAATATTACAAGTCAATAACACTGAAACATATGACTCTACATGAATGCCTCTGGCCGTGTACCAGCATGTGCAATGATACTAGCGTAACATGTATGATAATGATGAACGGTGGTTGAGCCACAAATACTATGCTAGCTATATGATCATGCAAAGCAATATGAAAATGAAGGTGTATGTCATAATAACGGAACAGTGGAAGTTGCATGGCAATATATCTCGGAATGGCTATGGAAATGCCATGATAGGTAGGTATGGTGGCTATTTTGAGGAAGATATAAGGAGGCTTATGTGTGATAGAGCATATCATATCACGGGGTTTGGATTCAGCGGTGAAGTTTGCAGCGACTCTCGAGGTGAGAAAGGGTAATGCACGGTACCAAAGAGGCTAGAAAATTGCGGAAAGGTGAGAGTGCGTATAATCCATGGACTCACATTAGTCATAAAGAACTCACATACCTATTACGAAAGTCTATTAGCCCTTGAAGTAAAGTACTACTACGCATGCCCCTAGGAGGGAGGTTGGTAGGAGATAACCATCGCATGCCCCCAATGTTCACGCAAAGGAAGACACTCAATAATAAATCATGCTCCAACTTCTTAGCATAACAACAGACTATACATGCATGCTTCAGGAATCACAAACCTCAACACCAATATTCTTACTAAACCACAATTATTCACTAGTACAACCAACATATTACCATCTCTATATTGCAAAACTTTTGCAAGGATTTAAACTTATCATATTCAGTGATCTACATGAAAGTTTTTATTATATCCCTCTTGAATACCTATCACATCAGGACCAATTTCCTAACATGTGCATATTGCCATTACTATTTATTAGACTCTCAAAAAGATATAAGTGAAGCATGATAGTGCAACTATTTCTTTAAAATATAACCACCGTCGTGCTCTAAAAGGAATAAGTGAAGCACTAGAGCAACTGCCTAGCTCAAAAGATATAAGTGAAGCACATAGAGTATTCTAACAAATCGCAAATTAATGTGTGTCCCTCTCAAAAGGTGTGTGCAGCAAACAATGATTGTGGCAATCTAAAAACCAAATAAATCAAATACTACTATAATACACGACACTCCAAGCAATACTCATATCATGTGCTGAATAAAAATATAGCTCCAAGTAATATACCGATGGATTGTAGACGAAAGAGGGGATGCCATCCGGGCATCCCCAAGCTTAGATGTTTGGTGGTCCTTGAATATTACCTTGGGTGCCTTGGGCATCCCCAAGCTTAGGGTCTTGCCACTCCCTATTCCTTCATCCATTGTGATCTCACCCAAAACTTGAAAACTTCAGCACAAAAAACTCAACAGAAACCTCGTGAGATCTGTTAGTATAACAAGCAATTCATAAACTTTAGGTACTGTTATCAATCCATTCATGTTTTGTTATTGCATAATACCTAATGTATTCTAACTTCTCCATGACTTATACCCCCGATATAATCCATAGCATCATGAAAACAAGCAAACTATGGAACAAAAATAGAATCCGTAAAAAACAGAACAGTCTGTAATGATCTAAACAAACGCACTACTTCTGTAAGTCCAAAAAATCTGAATTATTAGGACAACGTCGGAAATTTCTATACAATCATGTGTAAAACTTTCAGAATTTTACCGTGTTCCAGTGAATTTAGGCAATTCTAGTACTGGGCACAAAAGTTTCTGTCTTTTCACAGAATCAAGTCAACTATCAACCAAATCATCCAAAAGTCTTTACTTGGCACAAACACTAATTGAAACATAAAAACACAATCATAACAGTAGCATAATTGTGTGGACACAAAAAAAACAGAAAATAATACAAGAAAAATAAGATAACTATTGGGTTGCCTCCCAACAAGCGCTATTGTTTTACGCCCCTAGCTAGGCGTAATGTAATGTTTCAAGTATTGTCATCCTTAGTTTTCAACCCACAGGTGGATTCATATGGTGGCTTAATTATCTTTCTAGGGAAGTGTTCCATTCCTTTCTTTAATGGAAATTGGAACCTTATGTTTCCTTCTTTTATATCAATAATAGCACATATGGTCCGTAGGAAAGCCCTACCAAGTATTATAGGAGAAGACAGATTGCATTCAATATCAAGCACAATGAAATCCACGGGCACATAATTTCTATTGTCAAGAATAAGCACATCATTTATTCTACCCAATGGGTTCTTAATAGTTGAATCCGCTAAGTGCGAATTAAGGGAACATTCATCCATATGAACAAGGCCTAGCACATCACATAAAGATTTTTGTATGGTGGAAACGCTAGCACCCAAATCACATAGAGCATTACATTCATAATATTTAATCTTTACTTTAATAGTAGGTTCCCATTGATCATGCAACTTGCTAGGTATTGAAACCTCCAACTCTAGCTTTTCTTCATGAGCTTTCATCATAGCTTCTATGATATGTTTAGTAAAAGATTTATTTTGTTCATAAGCATTAGGTGAATTTATCCTGGATTGCAACACGGAAATTGATACGTCCATTTTGCATCATGTTTTCCTACTGATATTTATATTGTTTTTATGCATAATAATGCTTTATGGAGTAATTCTAATGCCTTTTCTCTCATAATATGCAAGGTTTACACAAAGAGGGAGAATGCAGGCAGCTGGAATTCTGGACCTGAAAAAGCTACATCCGAGTTACCTATTCTACACATATCCAAATGAGCTGAAAATTTACGGAGAATTATTTTGGAATATATAAAAAATACTGGAGCAAATAACTACCGGAGGGGGGCAACCTGGTGAGCACAAGTCACCAGGGCGCTCTAGGCCCCCTAGGCGCGCCTTGGTGGGTTGTGCTCAGCCAAGCCCACCTCCGGTGCCCATCTTCTGGTATATAGGTCATTTTGACCTAGAAAACATCAGGAGGGGACTTTGGGGATGAAGCGCCACCGTCTCAAGGCGGAACTTGGGCAGGAGCACTTTTGCCCTCCGGCAGAGCGATTCCGCCAGGGGAACTTCCCTCCTAGAAGGGGAAATCGAAGCCATCATCATCACCAACAACCCTCTCATCTTTGGGAGGGAAATCTCCATCAATATCTTCCACAGCACCATCTCCTCTCAAACCCTAGTTCATCTCTTGTGTTCAATCTTTGTACCGGAACCTCAGATTGGTACCTGTAGGTGACTAGTAGTGTTGATTACATCTTGTAGTTGATTACTATATGGTTTATTTGGTGGAAGATTATATGTTCAGATCCATTATGCTATTTAATACCCCTCTAATCTTGATCATGATTATTATTTGTGAGTAGCTACTTTTGTTCTTGAGGTCACGGGAGAAGTCATGTTGCAAGTAATCATGTGAACTTGATATGTGTTCGATATTTTGATGATATGTATGTTGTGATTCCCTTAGTGGTGTCATGTGAACGTCGACTACATGGCAATTCACCATATTTGGGCCTAAGGGAATGCATTGTGGAGTAGTTATTAGGTGATGGGTTGCTAGAGTGACAGAAGCTTAAACCCTAGTTTATGCGCTACTTCATAAGGGACCGATTTGGATCCAAAAGTTTAATGCTATGGTTAGATTTTATCTTAATACTTTTCTCGTAATTGCGGATGCTTGCGAGGGGGTTAATCATAAGTAGGAGGTTTGTTCAAGTAAGAACATCACCTAAGCACCAGTCCACCCACATATCAAATTATCAAAGTAGCGAACACGAATCAAACCAACATGATGAAAGTGACATGGTGAAATTCCCGTGTACCCTCAAGAACGCTTTGCATATCATAAGAGACCATATTGGCCTGTCCTTTGCCACAAAAGGATTGGGCTACCTTGCTGCACTTTATTTATCATTACTGTTACTTTTCCATTACAAATTATCTTGCTATCAAACTATCTGCTGCCGACTATTTCAGTGCTTGCAGAAAATACCTTGCTGAAAACCACTTGTCATTTCCTTCTGCTCCTCGTTGGGTTCGACACTCTTACTTATCGAAAGGACTACGATTGATCCCCTATACTTTTGGGTCATCAAGACTCTTTTCTGGTACCGTTGCCAGGGAGTGAAGCACTCTTGGTAAGTGGAAAGTGGAAAGGAAATCTTATTACTATGTGCTGAAATTTATTGTCACTTGTTACTATGGAAAACCATCCTTTGAGGGGTTTGTTCGGGGTATCTTCACCTCGACCAGAAGCACAATTAGTTGCCCCTCAACCTACTGCACCTACTGAAAATATTGGTTATGAAATTCCTTCGGTCATGATAGAACAACTGCTAGCTAATCCTTATGCAGGAGATGGAATCGAACATCCTGATATACACTTGATCTATGTGGATGAAATTTGTGGATTATTTAAGCTTGTAGGTTTATCTGGAGATGAAGCTATGAAGAAGGTTTTCCCTTTATCTTTGAAGGGAAAAGCATTGACATGGTATAGGCTATGCGATGATATTGGATCTTGGAACTGGAATCGATTGAAATTGGAATTTCACCAAAAAAATATCCTATGCATCTATTTCATCATGATCAGAATTATATATATAATTTTTGGCCTCGTGAAGGAGAAAGTATTGCTCTAGCTTGGGCGAGGCTTAAGTCAATGTTATATTCATGCCCCAATCATGAGCTCTCTAGAGAAATTATTCTTCAGAATTTTTATGCCCGGCTTTCTCATGATGATCGATCCATACTCGATACTTCTTGTACTGGTTCTTTTATGAAGAAGACTATTGAATTCAGGTGGGATCTTTTAGAAAGAATTAAACGCAACTCTGAAGATTGGGAACTCGACAAAGGTAAAGAGTCAGGTATTAAGCTTGATTTGATTGTGTTAAATCTTTTATGAATACCAATGCTTTTCACAAGTTTAGCACTAAATATGGACTTGACTTTGAGATAGTAGCCTCTTTTTGTGGATCTTTTGCTACTCATGTTGATCTCCCTAAGGAGAAGTGGTTTAAGTATCATACCCCTATTAAAGAAGAAATTAAAGACCCGGTCATAGTTAAAGATGAAACTATTATTTACAATGTTGATCCAGTTGTGCCTACTGCTTATATTGAAAAATCACCTTTCCCTGTTAGGAGAAAGGAACATGCTAAGGTTTCAACCGTGGTTCGCAAAAGTAATATTAAAGCACCGAAACCTGCTGAGCAAATTAAAGTAGAACCTAGTGTTGCTATGGTTAAAGATCTCCTGGTAGAAAATATTGATGGGCATGTTATTTACTTCTGTGACGAAGCTGCTAGAGTTGCTAAACTTGATGAAAAAGATAAACATAGACCTGTTGTTGGCATGCCTGTTGTCTCAGTTAAAATAGGAGATCATTGTTATCATGGTTTATGTGACTTAGGTGCTAGCACGAGTGCTATTCCTTTTACCTTATACCAAGAAATTATGAATGACATAGCACCCGCTGAAATAGAAGACATAGATGTTACTATTAAACATGCTAATAGAGACACCATCACACCACATGGGATTGTTAGAGATGTTGAAGTCTTGTGTGGGAAAATAAAATACCCTACTAATTTTCTAGTTCTTGGTTCCCCACAAGACGATTTTTGTCCCATTATCTTTGGTAGACCTTTCTTGAACACTGTTAATGCTAAAATAGATTGTGAAAAACAAACGGTTGGTGTTAGCTTTGGTGATGAGTCTCATGAGTTTAATTTCTCCAAGTTTAGCAGACAACCTCATAAGAAAGAATTACCTAGAAGGATGAAATAATTGGTCTTGCTTCTGTTGCTGTGCCTCCTACTGATCCACTAGAACAATATTTGCTAGATCACGAAAATGATATGCATATGCATGAAAGAAATGAAATAGATAAAATTTTCTTTGAACAACGACCTCTGCTCGAAAACAATTTGCCTATTGAAACTCTAGGAGGTCCTCCTCCACCTAAAGGTGATCCTGTGTTTGAATTAAAACAATTGCCGGACACTTTGAAATATGCTTATCTCGATGAGAAAAAGATATATCCTGTTATTATTAGTGCTAACCTTTCAGAACATGAAAAAGAAAGATTATTGACTATTCTGAAGAAGCACAATGCTGCCATTGGATATACTCTTGATGATCTTAAGGTCATTAGTCCCACTCTCTAACAGCACAAGATTAATATGGAACCTGATGCTAAAACCGATGTTGATCATCAACGACGTTTCAATCCTAAAATGAAAGAAGTGGTAATAACTGAAATATTAAAGCTTCTGGAAGCAGGTATAATCTATCCCATAGCTGATAGTAGATGGGTAAGTCCCGTTCATTGTGTCCCTAAGAAGGGAGATATCACTGTTGTTCCTAATGATAAAAATGAACTTATTCCACAAAGAATTGTTACTGGTTATGGAATGATAATTGATTTTAGAAAATTAAATAAAGCAACTAGAAAAGATCATTACCCTCTGCCTTTTATTGATCAAATGTTGGAAAGATTATCTAAGCACACACACTTTTGCTTCCTTGATGGATATTCTGGTTTTTCTCATATTCCTGGGTCACAACCTGATCAAGAGAAAACCACCTTTACTTGCCCTTTTGGAACTTATGCTTATAGATGTATGCCTTTTGGTTTATGCAATGCACCTGCTACCTTTCAAAGATGTATGACTGCTATATTCTTTGATTTTTGTGAAAAGATTGTTGAGGTTTTCATGGATGATTTTTTTATTTATGGAACTTCTTTTGATGATTGCTTGAGCAACCTTGATCGAGTTTTGCAGAGATGTGAGCAAACTAATCTTGTCTTGAATTGGGAGAAGTGCAACTTTATGCTTAATGAAGGTATTTTCTTGGGGCACAAAATTTTTGAACGAGGTATTGAGGTGGATAAAGCTAAAGTTGATGCAATTGAGAAAAATGCCATGTCCTAAAGATATTAAAGGTATTCATAGTTTCCTTGGTCATGCTAGTTTCTATAGGAGATTTATTAAAGACTTCCCTAAAATTTCTAGGCCTCTTACAAATCTTTTACAAAAGGATGTTCCATTTGTTTTTTATGATGATTGTGTAGAAGCCTTTGAAACACTAAAGAAAGCCTTAACTTCTGCACCTATTGTTCAACCACCTGATTGGAACTTGCCTTTTGAAATTATGTGTGATGCTAGTGATTATGCTATTGGTGCTGTTCTAGGACAAGGAGTTGATAAGAAATTGAATGTTATTCATTATGCTAGCAAAACTCTAGACAGTGCGCAAAGAAATTATACTACTACTGAAAAATAATTTTTAGCAGTTATGTTTGCTTGTGACAAATTCAGATCTTATATTGTTGATTCCAAAGTAATAGTTCACACTGATCATACTGCTATAAAATATCTTATGGAAAAGAAAGATGCTAAACCTAGACTCATTAGGTGGGTTCTTTTGCTACAAGAATTTGATTTACATATTAGTGATAGAAAAGGAGCTGAGAACCCCGTAGCTGATAACTTGTCTAGGTTAGAGAATATTCTTGACGGCCCACTACATATTGATGATAGCTTTCTTGATGAACAACTAGCTACAATAAATGTTTCTCATAATACTCCTTGGTATGTTGACTATGCTAATTATATTGTTGCTAAATACATACCACCTAATTTCACATACCAACAAAAGAAAAAATTCTTCTATGATTTAAGACATTACTTTTGGGATGACCCAGATCTTTATAAAGGAGTAGATGGTATTATTAGATGTTGTGTACTTGAGCATGAACAGGAACAAATCCTACGGAAATGTCACTCTGAAGCTTATGGAGGGCATCATGCGGGAGATAGAACTGCTCACAAGGTATTGCAATATGGTTTTTATTGGCCTACTCTCTTCAACGATCCCCGTAAGTTTGTTTTATCTTGTGATGAATGTCAAAGAATTGGTAATATCGGTAAGCGTCAAGAAATGCCTATGAATTATTCACTTGTTGTTGAACCATTTGATGTTTGGGGTTTTGATTATATGGGACCTTTTCCTTCCTCTAATGGGTATACACATATTTTGGTTGTTGTTGATTATGTTACTAAGTGGGTAGAAGCTATTCCAACTAGTAGTGCTGACCATAACACTTCCACTAAAATGCTTAAAGAAGTTATTTTCCCAAGGTTTGGAGTCCCTAGAGATTTAATGACTGATGGTGGTTCACACTTTATTCATGGTGTTTTTCGTAAAATGCTTGCTAAATATGATGATTACCATAGAATTGCTTCACCCTATCATCCTCAATCTAGTGGTCAAGTTGAACTTAGCAATAGAGAAATCAAATTAATATTACAAAAAACTGTCAATAGGTCCCGAAAGAATTGGTCTAAGAAATTGGATGATGCACTTTGGGCCTACAGAACACCATATAAAAATCCTATCGGTATGTCTCCCTATAAAATGGTTTATGGAAAAGCATGTCATTTTCCTCTTGAGTTAGAACATAAAGCATATTGGGCAATTAAAGAACTCAGCTATGATTTCAAACTTGCCGGTGAAAAGAGGTTATTTGATATTAGCTCATTAGATGAATGGAGAACCCAAGCTTATGAAAATGCCAAATTATTTAAAGAAAAGGTTAAAAGAAGGCATGAAGAAAGAATCCAAAAGTGGGAATTCAAAGTTGGAGAATATTTTCTTTTCTACAACTCTCATTTTAGATTCTTTGCAGGAAAACTTCTCTCTAAATGGGAAGAACCATATATTATCGAGGAGGTTTATCGCTCTGGAGCTATCAAGATTAATAATGCCGAAGGTACTAACCCGAAGGTGGTTAATGGGCAAATAATTAAACACTATATCTCAGGTATGCCTATTAATGTTGAAAGCAATATTATTCAAACCACGACACCGGAGGAACACATAAAAGAAACCTTTCGGAATACTAGAATCCTGAAAAAGAGGAGGTACGTGATACGGTAAGTAAACGGACTCCAAAAAATCCGCAAAAATATTTTTTGTCAGTTTTGGAATATTACAAAAATTAGGAAAATAAGAAACAACCAGGAAGGCAACCGAGGAGGGCACAAGACACCAGGGCGCACCTGCCTTGCCTTGCGCGCCCAGGTGGGTTGTGCCCACCTCGGGAACCTTCCCGACTCCATTTTCCTCTCGTTTGCTTGTTTCCCAAGATAAAAAATCTTTATATACCCCCCGAACGTATTGACCACCGTATCATGGAGAAATCTTTTGTTCTTCTTTCGTGCTGTTTTTCTGGTAGATCTAAAAATATGTCATCTCAAGATTCAGAGGAAGAGTGCCCTGTTTCTTACCAGCCTCTGGACCCAAATATCTTCAAGGATACTTTTCCCTATGTGTGGTTCATGGATGAGGAGGATGAAACCGAATCTATCCCTCCTCGTTTCCTGCATGAAAGAAAGGAAGCGTTATGCAAGAAGATATTAAAGCTCGAGCTGGAGAATGAGGATCTGAGGGAAAACAACTTTAGCCTCCGACGCAAGATGGACAAACTCACCACTTCATCACCACCACCATCATCTTCCCCACCAAAGGAGACTTGAGTTCATGGTACGGGCACTCCCCTTGGCTTGTGCCAAGCTTGGGGGAGGTGCCCCGGTATCGTATCACCACCACTATCTTTGCATTTATCTATTTTAGTTCGATCTTTAGTTATCCTATGATTTAGTTGAATAAAAGTTTAGTTCGGTCTATTTTTGAGTGCTTGCTTAGTGATCTATCTATCTATGTAATCGTGTGCAAGATATATAATAAACAGTAGTATGAGTTTTGTTTCTTTAGTCTTATGTTTCAATAAAAAGAAAGGAAAATAAATGAAAAAGATCATATGCTATTCTTATGGTAAGTAATGACATCACATAAGGAAAAGTATAAGTGGTAAAATTTATTGGAGATTAACAAACATAGCATTGGTCAATGATGCAATTCATGAAAGAATTAATAAGGGAAGAGAAGATTCACATGGAAATACACTATCTTGGACATCTTTTATGATTGTGAGCCCCCATTAAATATTATATGTCAAAATTGTTGACGTTGGACAAGGAAGACAATGTAATGATTTATGTTTGTTCATATTCACATAGAAGTTATATTGTCATAGATCCTTCAACATGTGGTGCTTGCTCAATATCTTTGCTAGCCAAAAACTTCGCACTAAGTAGAGATACTACTTGTGCATCCAAAAACCCTTAAACCCAAAATCTTATTTTGAGAGTCCACCATACCTACCTATGGATTGAGTAAGATCCTTCAAGTAAGTTGTCATCGATGCAATAAGGCAATAGAAATTGCTTATAAATGTCTTGGATCATTTAGTGTAAGAGAAAATTGAGCGTTGTACAAACTTGGGATGGCAAAATAAGAAAAGCGACGGACTGCATAATAAAGGTTGATATCATAAGGGGCAATACAACGTGACGTTCTTTTGCATTTAGGGATTTGGCATACAAACAAAAAGTGCATGGCAACCTCTGCTTCCCTCTGCGAAGGGCCTATCTTTTACTTTTATGTATTTACTTTTATGCAAAAGTCAAAGTATTCTTCCCTATTCCTTTTTATTTTCTCTTTTTGCAAGCATGATGTGGTGAGGAAAGATCTAGGCACATATATCCAGTTGAATATGAGTGAGCATGAGTTATTATTGTTGACATCACCCTTGAGGTGAATACGTTGGGAGGCGAAACTATAAGCCCCTATATTTCTGTGTGTCCGGTTGAAACTTTTTGTTCATGGGTATGCTTTGAGTGTTAGCAATCATAGAAGGTTAAATGATGGTTGAGTATCTGGACTTGCCAAAAGGCTCTGATATGTGACCCTTCCTGAAAATATGATGAATTGTAGTTGCAAAGTTGCTGAGAACACAGTTTGTCGGTTTTCAATAGAGTTTATGCTTTATACTTCAATGTTGTGATGAATTGTTACTTGTTCATGAGAAGTTATATGATAAAAGTTGTGTGATAAAGTTTTATGTTAAAGTTCTTTGCTGTTATAATAATAAGCATGATGCTACTATGTCCGTATTTTGTTTTTATTGACACCTCCCTCTCTTAGCATGTGGGCTTGTTTTTCGATTTTAGATTTTCGCTTGAGGACAAGCGAGGTCTAAGCTTGGGGGAGTTGATACATCCATTTTGCATCATGTTTTTCTATTGATATTTATAATGTTTTTATGCATAAGAATGCTTTATGGAGTAATTCTAATGCCTTTTCTTTCATAATATGCAAGGTTTACACAAAGAGGGAGAATGCCGACAGATGGAATTTTGGACCTGAAAAAGCTACGTCAGAGTTACATATTCTGCACGTCTCCAAATGAGCTGAAAATTTATGGAGTGTTATTTTGGAATATATAAAAAATATTAGAGCAAATAACTACCGGAGGGGGCCACCTGGTGAGCACAAGACACCAGGGCGGGCCAGGACCCCCAGGCGCGCCATGGTGGGTTGTGCTTAGCCCAGCCCACCTCCAAATGAGCTTACAAAGAAGGAAGGGCCTTTTGTTTGGGGTACCACACAGGAAGAAGCCTTCACTGTATTGAAAGATAAGTTGACACATGCTCCATTACTCCAACTTCTTGATTTTAATAAGACTTTTGAGCTTGAATGTGATGCTAATGGAATTGGATAAGGAGGTGTGTTATTACAAGATGGTAAACCTGTTGCATACTTTTCTGAAAAATTAAGTGGGCCTAGTCTAAATTATTCTACTTATGATAAGGAATTATATGCTCTTGTTTGAACTTTGGAAACATGGCAACATTATTTATTACCCAAATAATTTGTTATCCATTCTGATCATGAATCTCTGAAACATATTAAAAGGCAAGCTAAACTGAACCCTAGACATGCTAAATGGGTTAGATTCATTGAGTCTTTCCCTTATGTCATTAAACACAAGAAGGGTAAAGAAAATGCTATTGCTGATGCATTGTCTCATTGTTATAGTATGCTTTCACAACTTGACTTTAAAATATTTGGTTTGGAGACCATCAAAGATCAATATGTGCATGATGCAGAATTTAAAGTTGTGCTGCAGAATTGTAAAGAAGGGAGAACATGGAACAAGTTTGTCATTAATGATGGATTTGTGTTCCGTGCTAACAAGCTATGCATTCCAGCTAGTTCCGTTCGTCTTTTGTTGTTGCAGGAGGCACATGGAGGAGGATTAATGGGACACTTTGGCATGAAGAATATGGAGGACGTACTTGCTACACATTTCTTTTGGCCAAAGATGAGACGGGATGTTGAGCGTTTTGTTACTCGCTGCACTACATGTCAAAAAGCTAAGTCACGACTCAATCCTCATGGTTTATATATGCCTTTGCATGTACCTAGTGTTCCTTGGGAGGATATATCTATGGACTTTGTTTTAGGTTTACCTCGAAGAAAGAACGGGAGGGATAGCATATTTCTTGTTGTGGATAGATTTTCAAAAATGGCACACTTTATACCATGTCATAAAAGTGATGATGCTGCTAATGTTGCTGATTTGTTCTTTCGTGAAATTATTCGCTTGCATGGTGTGCCAAATACTATTGTTTCAAATTGTGATACTAAATTTCACCACTTTTGGATATGTTTATGGGGTAAGTTGGGGACTAAATTGCTTTTTAGTACTACATGTCACCCCCAAACTTATGGACAAACTGAAGGTGGACAAACTGAAGTAGTCAATAGAACTTTGTCTACTATGCTTAGGGTTATTTTCAAGAATAACCTGAAAATGTGGGAAGAATGCTTGCCTCATATCAAATTTGCTTATAATCGTTCGCTGCATTCTACTACTAAGATGTTCCCTTTTTGAGATTGTGAATGGTTTCCTACCTCGTGCACCTATTGATCCGTTGCCTCTTCCATCTTCGGAGAAGGTTAATTTTGATGCTAAACAACATGCTAAATTGATCTTAAAAATGCATTACTTAAGTAAGGAAAACATTGCGTGTATGAATGCTAAATATAAACTTGCTGGAGATAAGCGTAGAAAACATGTTGTCTTTGCACCTGGAGATCTTGTTTGGTTACATTTGCATAAGGATAGGTTTCCTGATTTGCGCAAGTCAAAGCTAATGCCACGTGTTGATGGTCCTTTTAAGGTGTTAGAGAAAAAGTAATGATAATGCATATAAACTTGAGCTGCCTGCAGATTTTGGGGTTAGTCCCACTTTTAACATTGCAGATTTGAAGCCTTATTTGAGTGAGGAAGTTGATCTTCCGTCGAGGAGGACTTCATTTCAATAAGGGGAGGATGATGAGGACATCAATATCATTGTTACACCCACAACCCCTACTGCTGTACATACTGGACTAATTACTAGAGCTCACGCACGCCAATTAAATTATCAGGTACTTTCATTTCTTGCTAACGATTCTAATGTTCTTGAGAATATGATGCTGCCTAAATTGGATATATTTGTTTTGCTTATGAATGAAGGCCTAGCTTGGATAACAAGGATGAACATTGGTGCAAGATCAAGCATGGAGATGATGCGATGCGCAAGGGGAAGAAGAACAGAGTTTCAAGTGATGATTTCAGGGCTTTGAAGCCACCATAATGAGTGCATGAAGGCTTGGACAAAATATACAAGATGCTACTTCATAAATTTCGTCCAGAGGCTATTATAGGTGCTGGTGCCACCTTATTATTGGGCCAGGCCCATGTAATTTCGAAATACTTTAGTATAGGTTGTTTTTAGAGTCCATATGTGTGGGAAACAGAGATAGGGATGGTTTCAGACCCCTCCTCCTAGGGGTCACAAAATCCCCCCCCCCCTCTTCCTCCATATATACAGACCTTAGGGCGTCGTTTAGACTTTGGGTTTTGTTTAGATTAAAAGTTCACCATAGCTGCAACTTTGCTTACTTCGTTTGTGTTCAACTACCAGACCAAGACGTCACAGAACCCCACTTTGATCAATAAAGCTTTCCTCTTAAATTTGCAATATCCAGATTGTAATCTCGGTTTCTTGCTTGTTCTTCATTTGGCTGTAGGAAACAAACCTTCATGGTCAGGTTGATCGTGCTCCAGCGTGGTCAATAACCTCTCGGAGTTGGTTTAGCGATTGCTAAGGCGCGACGTCCTTGCACGTTCATAGTCGGATCATCAAAGTCTACTCCACCAAAAACGATAGCCACCATCTCATCGAAACACAGGACACCTTTGTGTCTATCAATTTGTTTTGTCGAGTCCCTTTTGTAGTGAGAATATGTCCACTTTTAATTGCTATATTTGGTTGTTTGCAGTATGCCTTGTTTATTTCAGTTATTCACAATGTGATGATCTATATGTGCAACTATTTACTGTGTAGTACAATTTCCTCAATACCAGTTTCAACAATACCAATAGGAATGACTATATTTAGTTGTTGTTAAGCCTGTTGTAGCAAGCATATGCCTCTTTTAACATTTTTAGGTTGTTTGGTTGTTTGTAGTTAGCATATGTCCAGTTTCAATTTATATCTTTGGTTGTTTGTAGTATGCCTTGTTTATTTCAGTTATTCACAAAGTGATGTTCTATATGTGCAAGTATGAACTATCCAGTTCAATTTCATCAATACGGGTTTCAACAATACCAATATGAATGACTATATTTGGTTGTTGTTAAGCCTGTTGTAGCGAACATATGCCTCTTTTAATGGTTTTTGGTTGTTCGGTTGTTTGTAGTTAGCATATGTCTAGTTTCAATTACTATATTTGGTTATTCGTAGTATCCCTTGTTTATTTTAGTTATTCACAATGTGATGTTCTATATGTGCAAGTATGAACTGTGTAGTTCAATTTCATTAATACCAATTTCATCAATACCACTATGAATGACTACATTGGGTGGTTCTCAAGCATGTTGTAGTTATAATGCGCCTTTCCATTTTTATTTAACAGTAACTAGTGTACTTAGACCTGCACAATACCAGTTTGAATGACTATATTTGCTTGTTGTTAAATGTTAGGCCTGTTGTAGTTAACACACCTTTCCCCTTCTTGTTTTGCTTAACTAGCGTTCTTAAACCTGCACACTTAAGCTATCATTTGGAGATTATGTTGTCTACCATGGATATATTTGGTTGATGTTTGGCCTGTTGTGCTTAAAATGCCTTTCGATGTACTTACGCAGGACAATATTGGGGACGATTGTTGTTTTCCATCGAGGTTAGTTTCATCCCATGGCTTATATATACTCACTATGCCGGATATCGGTAGTTGGTACCATATAGGCAGGTGTCGGTACACTAAGAACAGGGTCCTTAGTGCCCCAGACTTATGCACGGATAGTGGCAGCATCCCCGGCAGGGGGTCTTGCCGGAGGCCAGCTCGAAACCATGAAGCACATTAAGAAGACCAAGGAACAGAACAAGACAAGCATCAAGGCAAAAGCACTGGAGGTAACCTTCGCTGGCAAGATCGAGCTGACAAGGCAAAGACCCGGCAAGCCCCATGCCTAGCAGACCCCTGCCAACTACCAGCGCTCCACCTCACCAGCCAGCTGGTTGCTGATCGGTGAAGTGTCAAGCCCGCAGGCAGCAAGGTGGAGTCACCGGCACGTGTCAGCTTCCTGGAAGGAGAGATTACCTTTATCGACACCCATCCAAATGGCATGTCACGCTAATAGGAGTTAGCTGGGCAAGCGGGGCTGCATCCTTGTCGGGGCTTCTCCTCCTCGTGACACCTAGCGATGCATTAAATGCACTTTATCCTAACTAGCAGAGTTATGTATGATAGTGAAACGTCTCCAATGTATCTATAATTTATGAAGTATTCATGCCATGTTTACAACAATTTTATATGGTTTTGGTATGATTTGCATGCAACTAACCCGGACTGACGCTGTTTTCAGCAGAACTACCGTGTTGTTGTTTTTCGTGCAGAAATAAAAGTTCTCCAAATGCAACAAAACTTTTTGACGATTTTTTTGGAACAAAGGAGGCACTAGAAGATTTGTGGGAGGACCAAAAGGTGAAGGAGGTGAGCACAACCCACTAGGGCGCGCCTGGGCCCTTGCCCGTGTGCAGGTGGGTTGTGGTGACCTTGAAGCCCATCTTCGCGTGAAACCAACGCCAAAAAATCCTATAAATACAGAACCCCCCAGAAATAACCCTAGATCAGAAGTTCCGCTGCCGCAAGCCTCTATAGCCACGAAAAACAAATCTAGACCCTGTTCCAGCACCCTACCAGAGGGGGAAATTATCACCGGTGGCCATCTTCATCATCCCGGCGGCCACCATGATGAGGAGAGAGTAGTCCACCCTCGGGGCTGAGGGTTTGTACCAGTAGCTATGTGTTTAATTTCTCTCTCGTGTTCTTGATTTGGCACGATCTTGATGTATCGCGGGCTTTGTTAATATTGTTGGATCATATGGTGTTTTCCCCTCTCTATCTTGTTGTGATGAATTGAGTTTTCCCTTTGAGATTTTGTAATTATCAGATTGAATACTTTTATGGATTTGAGAGCACTTGATGTATGTCTTGCTATGAATACCCGTGGTGAAAATGGGATATCATATTGATTCACTTGATGTAAGTTTTGGCAATCAACTCGCGGATTCCCCAGGAGACATTGGGGTAATCTATGCATAGGGGTTGATGCACCTTGTCATCCTTGTTTCTTCGGTAGAAATCTTGGGGCACTCTTTGAGGTTCTTTATGTTGGATTGAGTATTATGAATCTGATATTGTTTGATGCATATCATATAATCAACTCATGGATACTCGTGGTGACATTGGAGTATCTAGGTGACATTAGAGTTGGTTGATGTGTATCATATAAATTGTGTTATTTTAGTACGAACTCTTAGATAGATCGATCGGAAAGGATAACGTGGTGTTATTTTAGTACGAACTCTTGGACAGATCGATCGGAAAGGATAACTTTGAGGTGGTTTTGTACCCTACAAACAATTTCTTCTTATGTTCTCCGCTAGATAAGAACTTTGGAGTGATTCTTCATCGCACGTTGAGGGATGGTTATATGATCCAATTATATTAGCATTGTTGAGAGATTGCACTAGCAAAAGTACGGACCCTAGGCCTCATTTTCAAGCATTGCAATACCGTTTGTGCTCCTTTTTATCAATTGCTACCTTGCTGTTTTTTATTGTTCCTATTACAAAAATCAATATCTACTATCATTACTATGCTTGTATCACCATCTCTTCGCCGAACTAGTGCACCTATACAAATTACCATTGTATTTGGTGTGTTGGGGACACAAGAGACTTTTTGTTATTTGGTTGCAGGGTTGTTTGAGAGAGACCATCTTCATCCTACGCCTCCCACGAATTGATAAACCTGAGGTCATCCACTTGAGGGAAAATTGTTACTATCCTACAAAACTCTGCGCTTGGAGGCCCAACACGAGTCTACAAGAACAAGTTGTGTAGTAGACGTCAAGCTCTATTCTGGCGGCGTTGCCGGGGAGGTGAGTGCTTGAAGGTATATCTTTAGATCTTGCAATTGAATCTTTTTGTTTCTTGTTTTATCACTAGTTTGGTTTATAAGAAGAAAACTACAAAAAATGGAATTGAGGTTGCCTCATATTATTCGTCTTTATCATGTCTTTCTTGAAAATGATGGAAAGGAAAATTGTGCTCAATTGATAGAAGAAGAATTCAATAAAATGTTTGACATAAAAACTTTGAATGATGAGCATGATTGCAATGTTGTTGGTATGAATTCTTTGAATATCCATGATGCTAATGTTATGCAAAGCTATATGCTTGGGGATGCTATGTTTGATGAAGATGGTATTTTTAGTCCCCCAAGATTTGATGTGCAAATTTGTCATAATGATTGCATGCCTCCTATTCTGATGATTATATTGATGAAAGTGGGTTTGGAAGAGTGTCAACTTTATGTAATGATGATCCAACTATTTTGGAGGGTGTTGAATCATATTATAATGATAAAAGTGGATTTGGAGAGGTCATGACTTTATTTAGTGATGAATCCACTATTTTGGAAGAGGTTTCAATTGACTATGATAACAAAGTTGCTATCTATGATGATTATGGTGATGGCATGTTTGCTATATTGAATAATGATAACCATGAAACTTGTCATCATGATTTTAATTTCCAATCACATGATAGTTATTTTGTTTAGTTTGCTCCCACCACTATTCATGAGAATAAATTTTCTTATGTGGAGAGTAAGAAAATTTCTATGCTTGTGGATCATGAAAAGAATTATTTATGTGATAGTTATATTGTTGAATTCATTCATGATGCTATTGAAAATTATTATGAGAGAGGAATATATGCTTCTACATATTTCAATAATATCAAGTTTCCTCTCTTTATGTTGAAAGTTTTGAAGTTGCACTTGTTTTGCCTTCCTATGCTCTTGTTCCCATAACTTGTTTGCTCAAAAAATCCCTATGAATAGGAAGTGGGTTAGGCTTAAATGTTCTTGTCATGTGATTCATGATGCTCCCGTTATGTTTCAATTCTTATATTTTATGTGAGCATCATGGAGATCATCATGCCTAGCTAAAAAGGCATTAAAGAAAAGCGCTTCTTGGGAGACAACCCAACATTTACCCCTACTGTTTTTGTGTGTTCACATTATTAGGCTACTGTAGTAATCATGTTTTATAGCTTTTGTTTCAATAAAGTACCAAGTAAAGCCTTTGGGATAGTGTGGATGATAGTTGACTTGATTCTGCGCAAAAACAGAAACTTTTGTGCCAAGTAACAGAATTATTAAGAATCACTGGAGTGTCGAAAAATTCTGAATTTTCTACGGTTGATGGGTATACAAATTTTCTACGTTGTCCAAATGTTTAAGCTATTTTGGAGTTACATAAGTATGACATTAATTCAGATCTTTACAGACAGTTATGTTTTTGACAAATTCTATTTGCAATGCATAGTTTGCTTGTTTTATGGTTTCTATGGCTTATATTGCTTAATATAAATTGTGGAAATTGTATAATACAGTAGGAATTATGTGAAAACAATTACTAATCTTATCTTGACAGTACCAAGGTGAATGATCTGTCTTTATCATACTAACCCATCTCACGAAGTTCCGTTAAGTTTTGTGTGATTGAAGTTTTCAAGTTTTGGGTGAGATATCGATATGAGGAGAATAAGGAGTGACAAGACCCTAATATTGGGGATGCCCATGGCACCCCAAGGTAGTATTCAAGTAAGATCCAAGCAACTAAGCTTGGGGATGCCCCGGAAGGCATCCCCTCTTTCGTCTTCAACATTATCGGTAACCTTACTTGGGGCTATATGTTTATTTGTCACATGATATGTGTTTTTCTTGGAGCATCATTTTCTTTTATTAGGATTTGCTTTATGTTATTTAGAATAATTTCTTGTATCTTTTACTTCAATAAAAATGTCAAGTATAGCCTTTGCCATGCTTATTTTGCAAGTCTATGTGTTGCTGTTTGAAAACAGAAAGTTGCACGCTAGTGCGTGAATTCTGGAGAAAAGTCAGAATGTGATAAAATGTTGATTTAAAAAAAAAATAAGCTATGATAAATTTTATACAGTGTGGTAAATTTTCAGAATTTTGGAGTTAGGGAAGTATGAGGATAATTGCACTCTTTACAGACTATTCTGTTTAGACAGATTGCTGTTATGTTTGCATTGTTTGCATATGTTTGCTTGTTTAATAATTCTATTTGAGGATAGGAGTATTAAATATGCAGAGGCATTTAGTATGAAATGTTAAATATTAATTTTAGTGATTTGCTACAGTACAGAATAGTAAGGTTATTGTGTTGATTTATCCTAACTTATCTCACGAGTTCTTGTTGAGTTTTGTGTGGATGAAGTTTTTAAGATTTAGGGAAACCATGATATAAAAGGAATTAAGGAGACACAAAACCTCAAGCATGGTGATCCCAAGGCATCCCAAGATAACATTTCAAGAAGTCTCAAGCATCTAAGCTTGAGGATGCCCCGGTAGGCATCCCACCTTTCTTCATCAACAATTATCGGTTAGCCTCGGTTGAGCCTAAGTTTTTTCTTCTTCACATGATGTGTGCTATTCTTAGAATGTCATTTTTTTGCTTGCTGTTTTAATAAAATACTTAGATCTGAAATTTTTAAATGAGGTAGAGTCCTCAAATAGCTACCTATTTACTTAACTACTCATCTGATCTTCACTTATATCTTTTTGGAGTAGTTTGTCGAACACTCTCATGCTTCACTTATATTATTTTGAGAGTTGATAATAGTGATGACAATTTGCGCAAGCTATGAAATTGGTCCCAAAGTGATGGATATTAAAGAAGGATATAATAAAAACTATCATATAGATCAATGGATATGATAAGTTTGATTCCTTGCAATAGTTTTGCGATATGGAGATAATAATATGTGAATCACGTTGGTGAGTAATTGTGCTTTAGTAGGAATATCGGTGTTAAGGTTTGTGATTCCCTATGCAAGCATGAAAGTCAATAGTTATGCAATGAAGTTATATCCTACTTGTGGTGCATTATTCGGTGTTAGTTATGTTTAATGCTTGTTTATGATCATTTTTGTTTTTTGGTTGGTTTCTTCTCAATCTATTTGCTAACCTTTCCTTGTACTAAGTGGGAATACTGCTTGTGCATCCAAACTCCTTAAACCAAGTTGTGCCAAATGAGTCCACCATACCTACCTATATGCGGTATTTCCATGCCGTTCCAAGTAAATTTGTATGTGCCAACTCTAATTTTCAAAATGAATTTCCTTTTTTGTGCCCGTAGCACTAATGAAGCGGCAGGGGGTGGCCAATATTTTTCCATGCTAGATGTATTATTCTCAAGATGAGTGTTTATTCACTTGTCATTGCATGAGAGTGTGGTGGTAATAGGGATGCCCAGTTCCAAAATAAAAAAAAAATTAATTTATGTTGTCGAATAATAAATTCCTTGGAAAGTGTTGGTATGGAAGGCACGCGTGGATACGGCTAGCCATGGATTGTGAAAGAATGGTGAAAAAAGGAATAAACTTTATTTTATGTTTGGGAACCGCCTATGATGTATCTAGCATGGAAAGTATTCGGAATTCTCAGTCGTTTTCGTTGACGGGAAAAGTATGCCTCTCAAAATATTTTTATCTCTCAATTTAAGCTTTGAGCTCTCGCACCTCTACAAATCTCTGCTTCCCTCTGCGAAGGGCCTATCTATTTACTTTATGCAATTTTTATTTTTATTTGAGTGTCCATCTTCTCTTGTAAAGCACCAACTAGGGAGCACTATGATCATACCTGTGCATTGAATGTAGCTAATATTTGAGTGTGTCTCATGAATGGATCAATGATTGAGTATAATTGGCTAGGGATATCTTTCTTTAGTGTTGATATTTTGAAAGACATGGTTGCTTGTTAGTATGCTTGAGTATTGATGTCTTCATGTCAAATTATAGACTATTGCTTTGAATCATTCAAGTCCAAATGTGCATGCTACAAAAGAAAGAGTATATGATGAATATGATAGGTAGCATTCCACAACAAAAATTCCGCTTTCAATTGCTACTTTATCATGATGAGTTTTATGAGAAAGAGTTGCTGGTATGATGCTAGGAAAAGTGATTGAAATTATCATTGATCAAACTTTTGCACTTTGCTCGCATTCACACTTCATAAATTATTTCTTTTATCATTTACCTACTCGAGGACGAGTAGGAATTAAGCTTGGGGATGCTGATACGTCTCCAACGTATCTATAATTTATGAAGTATTCATGCCATGTTTACAACAATTTTATATGGTTTTGGTATGATTTGCATGGAACTAACCCGGACTGACGTTGTTTTCAGCAGAACTACCGTGGTGTTGTTTTTTGTGCAGAAATAAATGTTCTCCAAATGCAAAAAAAATTGTTGACGATTTTTTTGGAACAAACGAGGCACTAGAAGCTTCGTGGGAGGACCAGAAGGTGAAGGAGGTGAGCACAACCCACCAAGGCACGCCTGGGCCCTTGCCCGTGTGCAGGTGGGTTGTGGTCACCTCGAAGCCAATCTTCACGTGAAACCAATGCCAAAAAATCGTATAAATACAGAAACCCCCAGAAATAACCCTAGATCAGAAGTTCTACCGCCGGAAGCCTCTGTAGCCATGAAAAACCAATCTAGACCCTGTTCCGGCACCCTGCCGGAGGGGGAAATCATCACCGGTGGCCATCTTCATCATCCCGGCGGCTACCATGATGAGGAGAGAGTAGTCCACCCTCGGGGCTGAGGGTTTGTACCAATAGCTATATGTTTAATCTCTCTCTCTCTCTCGTGTTCTTGATTTGGCACGATCTTGATGTATCGCGGGCTTTGTTAATATAGTTGGATCATATGGTGTTTTCCCCTCTCTATCTTGTCGTGATGAATTGAGTTTTCCCTTTGAGATTTTGTTATTATCGGATTGAATACTTTATGGATTTGAGAGCACTTGATATATGTCTTGCTATGAATACCCGTGGTGACAATGGGGTATCATATTGATGTAACATCCCTAGCATCACACTACAGTAATCCGTTATGATCATGCCAAGTCATCTTCATTTGCAATGCTTGATCACAATGGTGAAACATCTCATTTCAAAATCCTTCTCTGAATTCAATTCAAATTCAAAGTGCAATTTCAAGTTGCACAAAAGTTGCTAGAAAAATGTTCATCATCTAACAAAAATTCCAAAACAAATGTCGTAAGGAAAACAACATCACCATCAACTATAATTTGGATTAGGGCAATTAAACAGTGCCAAAACAGCACTAAAAATGCCTTTTCTATTTTTTGGAAAATCCAAATGAATTCCAAAATTTCCCAAACATTTGGTGGCAGTGCGGGATAATACATCTTATTTTGTGGACAAGTTTCACATTTTTCTAAATGCATTTGACAGCTCATTTAATTCAAAAACAATCTCTGAAAAAGAAAACAAAAAAAATGGAGAAGAAAAAGAGAAAGGCCACTGTGCACTGGGCCTAAGTGCACAGTGCCTGAGGCCCAGCCCACCAAGCCTCTTTCTCCCTCCTCCCTCTCTCTCCTTTGCGCTGTCAGCACGCGCCTGGCCGCGCCGGCAAGCTCTGCCCGAACACCGACAGCGCGATGCCCACCGACGCTGGGAGGATAAAGGCGAGCCCCCATCCACTCCCCCTGGTGTCCTCATCCATTCCCCCTTCCTTCCTCGCTCGCTCATTCTCTCCTTCCCCCTCCAGATCCGCTGCCCGCTCCCATCATCGCCATGGCCGCACCATAGCCGCGGCCACCGTCGACCCCGAGCTTCGCCAACGCGTCCACGAGCTCGGCCGTTCTCCGCTCCTTCATATCTGACCATCAGCAGGAGCTGGGAGGCCCCGCTGAGGGTGTTCTTCTCCGCCCCCTTCCGCCTCTGCCGCCGACGCTCCCCAGCGACCACGGCCACCTCTGCTGCTCCTAAACCTCCGCCGGGGCACCGTGTGCCCCCCCGGTGAGCAGTTCCTCCTTTCCCCTCTCTTTGTGCCATCGTTAGGTGCTCGTAGCTGCCGTTCCACGCGCGCCCAAACGCAGCGCCATGGAGCTCGTCGTCGGCGAGTCTCCGGTGACCAAATGGTCACGGGCGTATGCCTGTTAGCTTCACCGTGTCGCGCAGCACCAGGCTAGCCCTTTGTCCCAAGCCGTAGCACGCCATAGCTCCATTTTGCCGTCACCCTTAGCCGCTCCGCCGCAAACCTCATCGCCGGCGCCGTTTCCGGCCGTTTCCGGCCAAGTCACCGCCACCATTAGATGCACCGTTGAGCGCTCGTCCGAACGCGCCAAATGCGCAGTCCAAATGGCCCCCTATATGCAGATTCTGGTGAGGTCCCGAGCGCCTCCGCCGTGTTTTCGGTCGCCGGCGTTCAGCCGCCGGCCGCCAATGTGGTACACCTGGGGCCACCCCTGGGTCACTGCCAGCAGGCCCCACAGGCCCCAGTTGACCACGTTGACCGGTCAACTGGCTGACATGGCAGCACTGTGCCACTGGCATGCGGGCCCCACTCCCTTAATCAACATTTTATTTAATTAAAATTAATTAGTTAACTTAATGAGTCACTGACATGTGGGGCCTAGCTGCTAATTAACCTCAGTTAGAGCTAACTAAAACTCTATTTAACCCACTGTCTATGACAGGTGGGACCCACTGGTCAGGTTTGACCTGGTGAGCGGGTTAGCTGGCTGCTGATGTCATGCTGATGCAACGCTGACGCAATATTTCATTTCTCTTAATTTAGATAATTCCAAAATAATGTTTAAATCTTTAAAAATTCGTAGAAAATAAACTGTAGCTCGGATCGAAAAACTTTCTACATGAAAGTTGATCAGAACGACGAGACAAATCCAACTGTGCCATTTGTTTCCGTGTCGGGGCCCTCTATGGAGGTGAACCCGCAACTTTTAGCCTGTTTCCGATAGATGAATAGTGCATATACACCAGTTAATAATTCCAACTTCAATCAAAAAATAACTAAAATGACTTAAACATGCTTTTAGGCAACCCTGCACTGCATCTTAGCATAGCATGCTCTGTGTTGCATATGTTTGCCATGTATTTATCTGTTTCCTCCCCCTCTTCTCTCTCGGTAGACCCCGGTACTGATGCAGTTCCCGAGACCGATGCAGCTCCAGAGATCGACTACGCCCCTGACGACCAGACCTTTGCCGCAGAGCTTCCAGGCAAGCACCCCCCCTTTGAATATACCGATATCGCCTATTCTTTCTCTCTTATGCTTGCATTAGAAATTGTTGCTGCTGCTGTTTATCCTATTTCTCATGCATAGCCTGTTTTTGTAACTGCTGTTGATACCTACCTGCTTATCCTAAACTGCTTAGAATAGGCTGGTTAGTGCTCCACCCGAGACCCCACTTTGTCCCAGTTGCCCCGCTGGATTATCAGATGACTCGATCAACGTGATCGACAACCAGGCCAAGGCACCGCACATCACCCCCCCCCCTTAGTTCTATGACACTGCAGCGTTACTATCGAGTGCCGAGGGTGATACCTCGTTTAGCACTTCTGATGTTAATTCTGTAGAGTAGCTATTCGGTCGTGGTCATCGAGGGTGATTCCTCCTTCACCACTCCCGATAACGACGCTGTCGTGCAACACCTCAAGTGTGAACCCATCGAGGGTGATTCCTCTGAGTTCACCTTGACGAATACATCGAGTAGAAATCCAACGAGGGTGATACCTCAGATTCCCCTGATGTTATGGACACACGGATACTTAGACTTTACAACTGTTACTTGGAGAGTTGGGTCGACCCTGAGGGGTACCCGAGCGAGCATAAGATGCGAGTGATGTGGAGACGGGTTGACCTGGAGGGTGCCCGGAGATAATTACGAGGCGGGGTCGGACATTCTTAGCCCTTGCCGCAAGTCCTCGAGACGGGGCGACGGGGTCACATCGATCTTGAGTCTTTGCTTGTTACCGCACACCCCCAATACACTAATGGTTTGGATATTTGATCCGAGTGGGCCTCTGGCCCGATAGCACTAACCATCACACGGTAATAAATATGGGTACTCTGCGTCGTATACATCAGTCGAAGCTTTCTAGACGTCAGCGACTGAGCGGCACACGCTGGGTTGGACTGGGAACGCAACCGCACTTGTATTAAGGGGTTGCTAGGTCTGCTCACCGGCGGTGCACGTAACGTGCAGGAGTTCCCGGGGCGATGGCCCAAGACCCCTGGGGGCATAGGTTAGTCCGGCGTGCTGACGTCTCTGTTAAGCCTAGGTCGGGTTGCGGTGTGTTGTTTAGCCGAGGCCAGGCATGACCCAGAAAAGTGTGTCCTGCCGGAGTTAAGCGAGCGTGGTGGGTAAGTTGGTGCACCCCTGCAGGGAAGAAAACATCTATGCATAGCCGGATCCTCGCTAACGGACGCTCGGAGTCATATCCGGATCGATACAACTAGAACTTAATGATGAGATGAGAAATTGATATTAGGGCTCTGGGATCGCTTTCTCGCAGGGAGTCGAGGAAGGATCTCTGGGCGAGGTTGATACTTAATACTGCTACTACTTTATACTGTACTAATCTACACTCTTCTAATGCTGCAAGACCGCTGAAGATGCTAGTCTTCGATAGGACTAGGCATTCTCTCTATTCTAGCATTTCTGCAGCCCAGTCCACATATACAGCCTTTCTTTGATAATGTTGCATATGTAGTGTAGATCCTTGCTTGCTGAGTATTTCGGATGAGTAGTCACAGTTGCTTTGCTTCCTCTTTTTCCCCATATCCGTTTGATGCGACCAGATGACGGAGCCCCTGAGACAGCTGCCCCCGCCAACGACTACTACTACCACCCCGAGGGTGGTTACTACTTTGAGTTGACTGACGACCCGGAGTAGGTTCAGAGGGTCCCAGGCAGGAGGCCTGCGCCTTTTCGATCGTAGCTTTTGTTTTGCACCGCCTTCTTAAAGGCTTATCTGTTTCTCTTTTATATCTGTACTCAGATATCTAACGCTTCCGCTGATGCTTGTTGACATCAAGCTTATATATTCGAGCCCTCGAGGCCCTGGCTTGTAACATAAGGCTTGTATGCCTTTATTTATGTTTTAGAGTTGTGTTGTCATTCCTTCAAGTGAGTCCTTAGGCTTGATCGTGTGCATTTGCGTGTATGATTAGTGCACGATTAAGCCGGGGGTGTCACAATTGATTCACTTGATATAGGTTTTGGCACTCAACTCACAGATTCCCGAGGTGGCAATGGGGTAATTTATGCATAGGGGTTGATGCATGTTTTCGTCCTTGTTTCTCTAGTAGAAATCTTGGGGCACTCTTTGAGGTTCTTTGTGTTGGATTGAGTATTATGAATCTGAAATTGTTTGATGCATATCGTATAATCGACTCACGGATACTCGTGGTGATATTGGAGTATCTAGGTGACATTAGAGTTGGTTGATGTGTATCATATGGTGTTATTTAAGTATGAACTCTTAGATAGATCGATCGTAAAGGATAACTTGGTGTTATTTTAGTACGAACTCTTGGATAGATCGATCGTAAAGGATAACTTTGAGGTGGTTTTGTACCCTACAAACAATTTCTTCTTATGTTCTCTGCTAGATAAGAACTTTGGAGTGATTCTTCATCGCACGTTGAAGGATGGTTATATGATCCAATTATATTAGCATTGTTGAGAGATTGCACTAGCGAAAGTACGAACCCTAGGCCTCATTTTCAAGCATTGCAATACTATTTGTGCTCCATTTTATCAATTGCTACCTTGCTGTTTTTTATTGTTCCTATTACAAAAAACAATATCTACTATAATTACTACGCTTGCATCACCATCTCTTCGCCGAACTAGTGCACCTATACAAATTACCATTGTATTTGGTGTGTTGGGGACACAAGAGACATTTTGCTATTTGGTTGCAGTATTGTTTGAGAGAGACCATCTTCATTCCACGCCTCCCACGGATTGATAAACCTTAGGTCATCCACTTGAGGGAAAATTGCTACTGTCCTACAAAACTCTGCGCTTGGAGGCCCAACACGAGTCTACAAGAACAAGTTGTGTAGTAGACATCAGATAGTGCTGTTTGTTGTCTAATCATGATGTATTTACCTTTTTGCCACAGTGGTAACCCCTTGAGCTATAAAAGGAGGGCCAGGGCAACCGATACAAGGGTTCGAACCCATTGAAACCCCATGCACATTTTCTCATGTAGCTGCCTTCTCCTAGCACCTTGTCGGGGAGAGCGCTCCATGTACTTGTGCTCTCCATTCTCAATACACCAAAAGTAGGAGTAGGGTGTTACACCTCAAAGGTGGCCCGAACCTGGGTAAACGACCCTCGTGCCCTCTGCCATCCTGCTCTTTGCACAATCCCTTCGCGAACCACAAAGGGGCTTGTTAGTACCGTAGATCGTTGTTCCACACCGACATCTTTGGCACGCCAGGTAGGGGGTTCAGTAGCGTGAACCTGGCTAGCAGACAGCACGTTGATTTCATCGAGCTTCATCATCACCTCCATCATCCATGGCGCCCAAGAAGAAGGGCCCCATGACGAAATAGCCTTCCACGTCCAAGCCTCCTCCACATGCGCCTGCGGGTGGGGCAGACGGCGCCCTCGCCTCGGACGGTGCAGATGTCGCAGTAGGCACGACCAATGTAGGCGGCGGGATCGCCGTGCCCACTGCGACAGGAGCAGGCAGTGGAGGCGCTAGGGACGATCATCTTCCATGACCTTTCGGCAGAGACAACACCAACAACGTAGGTGGCATGGGCACGCAGCTCCCGCCTCCTCCGTGCACCAGCGAGTGTAGCCATCGGAGCAGCGCAGCCCGGTCGGGCGCGAGCCAAGATCCTCCCACTACAGTGACTATAGTGGTGGTTGCGGGGGAGACGACGACAAGGCACACGCCGTGCTCATCGCAGGATAACCGCGACATGACTCCGAGTGGCATTGCTGATCATATGCAGCAGCGCCCATACTACAAATCACCCGTCAGCCCGACCAATTGTTGGAACCCGGCAAAATGTCGATGGCCTCTTTAGATATGCGGGCACGGGAAAGCCAACATCGGGTATTGCCGGAAAAGTGAAGAGGAAGGAGTTTGCGTCGCTATTGAACAATGCCAGGAGAGCTACCCTGGCAACACAGTGTGCGCGATGACCCAATCGTTAACATGCCCGTGCCCAGTGTTGGCGGGCGATCTCCTTACAAGATCGAATGCCCACCCATGCTCGCGAGCTGCGGTATAATCGATGGTCCTTCGCACGGGCCAATGTTCCTGAGTCATCGAGAGGGTGCAATGATATATATATATATATATATATATATATATATATATATATATATGCGCACATCTACATAAGGCTGCAACACACTTTGGAGTAACTACACCCGGTAGTAGCAAATATATGTCATATATAGGGAAAATACATCCTACTACCGAGTGTAGTTACACCCATGTGTCATATACTGCCATGTGGTAGTATATATACTATCTTAGCATTTTTAATATGTTTATATACTATATTTAAGATACTCCAAAGCGAGTTATGTGAAAAAAATTGCTTGTGGACCCATAGTTTTTATTATATTTGTGAAATACGTGCACATTTGAACGTAAAAAGGAGTATGCTAAAAAAAGGTACATACTACCTAAAAATAGTATATATACTACCTAAACATTCTCACATACTACATACTACATGTACATACACTCTGGTACGATAGATACTACCTAGAACATACAAAACAAAAGTGGGAGTAACTACACCTGGTAGTAGCATATATCGGCAAAGTTTCCAAACCCACTCTTTTATCTCCTTTGTCTCCATCAAAGGATAAAGGGATCCCTCGTGTGCAAGTTTCCCAGGGAAGATGGGGAAGGAATCCACTCGAATGATTGATGGCGTTGGCGTTCATTCCATACGACAAGAAGCGCAACAAAGAAATCTAAGTTCAAAAATTTCAACTAAAAATTCTTTTATTATGCTCTGTGATACCCCGTGTTCAATCTTGTGTTTGTATGAGAAACCTGCACGCGAAGGAACCTTGCTGTGATCATTCACGCCCTTATTTGTTTCGAGTCCGCTCAACAATTTAAGTGGTTGCGTTGAAACGTCGAAGGAAAGCTTGCCGGTGGCAATACTACCAGCAGGCTGCTAGGGATCCGTCCCCAAAGAGCTCGTGGCTAATATTTGCCCCGGCAGGCTTCTGGCATGCGTAGGGTACCCAATTGTACAAAGGCAAGAAAATGTGAAACAAGCGGATAGCATACATCCATACGCCTACTTAAAGTCATACTACAGCACAAGAGTAGCACAGGTCTAAAATAAGATCAAATGTGTTTTTTAAATGACTGCATGGAGATGGATACGATGGCAAGTCTAGTCGAGGTGATCACCCTGGATCCTGGGGACCTTGAGGACCTTGTTGGCGAGGGGCGCTGCAATCTTGTCGGCGGCTGTGATGTCTATGTTATCCTGCAACTTCTTGAAGATCTTGGAGAGGTCAAGTCCAGGGTTGCGGTGAGCAAGGTTGAGCAGCATTGCATAAAGAACATTGCGTGCGAATTCCTGGGATTCATTGGCGAAGTAGGCGCTTATGTCTTCATGATATGTCTTCAATGCATCAATGAGACCGTCGAAGAATTTGGTCAGTCTGGCGCTGGCCACCTCGTGCTCGTCGGCGGTGAAGCTCCAGCTCTTCATATCCATCTCAGCCAGTTGGGAAGTGAGGCGCTCTACTGTATCGACCAGCTTCTCCATCCAGAGGGAATACATCTTCTGCAGTTGTTCAAGATTGTTTTCAGTGTCCTTCCGGAGGGTTTTCTCAGCAGCAAGCTTGTCCGTCAAGAGTTTCTCCCGCTCCTTAGAAGATTCAAGATTCTCCTCCAGGCCGGCAAGATTGGTTTTCAGGTCCTTGATTGCATCATTGGTGGCAACTGTGACACCCGGATAATTAAGCTACAGTAATCCTTTGCTAATGATGCCACATCACCACGGTTACTGTTGATAAACTCGCGCTAATTCAAACCCCATTCAAATTCAAATTTAAATAAAGTCAAAATTTAAAGTTTTCAAATTCTCAAAACTAAATTGTTCACACAGTGGCAAGTAATTCATAGATAATATTGGTGAAGAAACCACAATTTCATAAAATATTAAATGCGCTCAAATAATTAAAACAGAGGCTAGAACAATATATTTAAATGCCTTTCCATTTATGAAAAATTCAAACAATCTCAAAAGCCTCCCAAACTTTTGTGGCAGTGCTAGCTAATGCAAGGTATTTATGTTGCCAAGTCCCACATTTTACAAAATACATTTGCTAGCTAAAAGAAAATGCAAAAAGCAAAGGATAAATGTAAAACAAAACAAAATATAAAAAACAACAGGAGTCCCCTCCCCCCTCACTGGGCATTGGCCCAGCCTGCTGGCCAGGCCAGCCCACGTGCGCCTAACCCCACTCCCCTGTTCACGCGATTGTGGACACCGGCGATGGCCGCCACGGCGCAGAGGCGACGCCGTGGCGCCCATCCATCGTGCCCCCCTCGCCTACTTAGTCCCCCGGCCGTGCCCAAACCCTAGACCCTGTGCTCTTTCCCCTCGCGCTACTTTTGACCCTGCAATCGTCGGCCGAACCTACGTCGCCTTGGGCTCCCTCGTCGTCGCGGCCGTCGCCGTCCACTCCGACTGAGCTTGCGCAGGGAGTTCCTCCTACCTCCCCTGCATCGCCTACGTCGAGCAGCCCGACCCAAAGAGGCCCACATCAACCGGATCGAGAGCACCTTCTCGTCGGCCACCACGCGCCATCACAGATGAATTCATCGTCTGTGCTGCTACTAAGCCTTCCACCGAGCCTCCTTGTGCTCCTCCGTGAGCTCTCCTCCCGTTCCCACATATTTCTCTTTGAATCCCCGTCGTACCACACCGACCGCGTCGTTCGATTCCCACTGGTGACTGCGGTCATCGCAGCCGCGTCCGTGTCCTGCTCGGCCGTGCTGCCCCGCTCCCCTCATCGTGCACGTCTAGGGCCATCCCCTGCAGCTCCCTGCCTGCCCTGGCGCGCGCCCGTTGCTGCGCGTCCTCGCCCGGTCGCGCCTACAGTCCGCCACCGCACATCAGATGCCATGGCTGAAGCTTACGCTCGCCCGCCCCTACCTCTCCTCAGGTCGCGCCCGACCGCACCCCGAGCAGCCCGCACGCGCGCTCGCAATCCCTGCGCCGTGCCCTTGCCTCGCCCCTGCGTGCCCGCACGTGCGCGCCCACAGCCGCTGCTACGCTCCTGCTTCCCGACTGCCGGCCGCTGCTGTTTTATGTCGGTGCTGCTCCTTGCTTCGTCTCCTGCTAACTGCTGCTGCTCTTAACGCTGCTGCCGCTACCTCGCTCCCGCTCGACTGGCCCGCTCACCCCCTGCCGCTATGCATCGTGGCTTGCTGCTCCTGTCACCCCCGCCACTACCTCCCCGTGCCGCTGCTGAACTTGGCCGCCGCTGCCCCGCTGTGCCCGGCCGCGTCCGCCGCTGCTCCCGGCGGCCCCGGTGAGCCAACCCCCTGACCCCAGCCGCTCCCTGGCCGTGGGCTGGCGTGTGTCGCGCCACCGCCTGGCTCCTGTCGCTGGCTCTCTCCTAGGGCCGACAATCTCGCTCGCGTGCGTGCACAGCCGCTGGGGTCCGGCTGTGCCCCTGACCGTTGGGGCCCGCCCCCTTAATTAGTGGCTAACCCTTAATAAGCACTAAACCGGCCAGTAACCCTCACCGACAGCCGGGCTCCACATGGGTTAAAATATCTAATAAAAATTGTTTTAATTAAATTTCTCACTGACACTTAGGGCCCACTAGCCAGTTTGACCAGTTAAGTCAACCGTTGACTGCTGACTGGGCAGTCAACTGGACCCCACTATCAGCCTCATGCACACTCTGGCTAGGTACACTTTTGGGTACCCATAGCCATTTTGCTATTTAATTCGATTTATTAATTAAATCCAGGAATTTCCAAAAAATTATTAAAACTTTGAAAATTCATATAAAATAGTCCGTAACTCGGATGAAAAAGTTTTATACATGAAAGTTGCTCAGAAAAATGTGAAGATTCCGAATACGCAGTCCGTTTGTCTGCCACACGTCCCTAACATCACAAATGTGGAACCGTCCCCCTCCGGTTCGTCTGCCCGAAAATGCCAAACATCGGGAAAACATTCCCGGATGTTTTCACCCTTCGTCGGTATCATGTAGCACTACGTTAGAACACCCCTAGCTCTGCATGTTATCATGTCGTGCATCTATGTTACACCTGTGTGCTTTATATTTACTATTTATTCCCCCTCTTCTCTCCGGTAGACCCCGAGACCGCTGCTGATGCCACTGTGATCGACTGCATCGACGATGACCCCTCCTTCTCGTCTGAGCAACCAGGCAAGCAAATCCCCATTGATCATTCCGACATCGCCCTTTCCATTCTCTCTCATGCTTGCATTAGATTTTGCTACTATACTTGATTGCTCCTATTCTGATGCATAGCCTATTTTTGTTACCTGCTTTCGTACCTTACCTGCTTATTCTAAACAACTTAGTATAGGTTGGTTAGAGATCCATCAGTGACCCCCACCTTGTCCAAGTTGCCTCGCTTTATGTTCGATGACTCGATCAACGTGACCGACGTCCAGGCACCGACACCGCACATCACCCCCTTAGTTGTACGACTTTGCAGAGTTATTATCGAGTGCCGAGGGTGATACCTCGTCAGCACTTCTGATGTTAACCCTGTAGTGTATCTATTTGGTCGTGGTCATCGAGGGTGATTCCTCCTTCACCACTCCCAAAATGACTCTGTTGTGCAACCCCTCAAGTGTGGACCATCGAGGGTGATTCCTCCAAGTCCACCTTGACGGTTACATCGAGTGGGAATCCATTAAGGGTGATTCCTCGGGTTTCCCCCTTGCAGTTTCGGACACACGGTTACTTTGACTTACCACCGAACCATGATGACATCGGGTCGGCCTCGAGGGGTACCTGATACGTCTCCAACATATCTATAATTTTTTATTGTTCCATGCTATTATATTATCTGTTTTGTATGTTTTATATGCATTAATATGCTATTTTATATTATTTTTCGGACTAACCTATTAACCTAGAGCCCAGTGCCAGTTTCTGTTTTTTCCTTGTTTTTGAGTTTCGCAGAAAAGGAATACCAAACGGAGTCCAAACGGAATAAAACTTTCGCGATGATTTTTCTTGGACCAGAAGGAAACCAGGAGACTTGGAGATGAAGTCGGAGGAGCCACGAGGCGGCCACAAGGACGGAGGGCGCACCCAGGGGGTAGGGCGCCCCCCACCCTTGTGGGCCCCTCGTGCACCTCCTGACCTAATTCTTTCACCTAATTATTCCCAAATATCCCCAAACCAACGGAGGCATCCATGAAAACACTTTTCCACCGCTGCAACCTTCTGTACCCATGAGATCCCGTCTAGGGACCTTTTTCGGCACCCTGCCGGAGGGGGATTCGATCACGAAGGGCTTCTACATCAACACCATTGCCCTTCCGATGAAGCGTGACTAGTTTACCACAGACCTACGGGTCCATAGCTAGTAGCTAGATGGCTTCTTCTCTCTCTTTGATTCTCAATACCATGTTCTCCTCGATGTTCTTGGAGATCTATCCGATGTAATACTTTTTTGCGATGTGTTTGCCGAGATCCGATGAATTGTGGATTTATGATCAACTTATCTATGAATATTATTTGAATCTTCTCTGAATTCTTATATGCATGATTTGATATCTTTGTAATTCTCTTCGAACTATCGGTTTGGTTTGGCCAACTAGATTGGTTTTTCTTGCAATGGGAGAAGTGCTTAGCTTTGGGTTCAATTTTGCAGTGTCCTTTCCCAGTGACAGTAGGGGCAGCAAGGCACGTATTGTATTGTTGCCATCGAGGATAAAAAGATGGGGTTTTCATCATATTGCTTGAGTTAATTCCTCTACATCATGTCATCTTACTTAATGCATTACTCCGTTCTTTATGAACTTAATACTCTAGATGCATGCTGGATAACGGTCGATGTGTGGAGTAATAGTAGTAGATGTAGAATCGTTTCGGTCTACTTGACACGGATGTGATGCCTATATTCATGATCATTGCCTTAGATATCGTCATAACTTTGCGCTTTTTCTATCAATTGCTCGGCAGTAATTTGTTCACCCACCGTATTATTTTCTATCTTGAGAGAAGCCTCTAGTGAAACCTATGGCCCCCGGGTCTATTTTCCATCATATAATCTTCTACTTTTCATCATACAAGTTTCCGATCTACTAATTTGCAATCTTTTACTTTTTGATCTATAAAACAAAAATACCAAAAATATTTACTTTAACGTTTATCTTTCTCTATCAGATCTCACTTTTGCAAATAACCATGAAGGGATTGACAACCCCTTTATCGCGTTGGGTGCAAGTTGTTTGATTGTTTGTGCAGGTATTCGGTGATTTGCGCGTTGTCTCCTACTGGATTGATACCTTGGTTCTCAAACTGAGGGAAATACTTATCTCTACTTTGCTGCATCACCCTTTCCTCTTCAAGGGAAAAACCAATGCAAGCTCAAGAAGTAGCAGTACCCGCGAGTGATGTGAAGTCGGGTTGACCTGGAGGGTACCCGAGAGATAATTTTGTGGCACGGCCGGGCATTCTTAGCCCTTGTCATAAGTCCACGAGACGGGGTGACGGGGTCACAAGATCGTGAGTCTCTGCTCGTTACCGCGCACTACCAAGACACTGACGGTTTGGATATTTGATCCGAGTAGGCCTCTGGACTTTTCACACTGACCACCATGCAGGAATAAGTGAGGGCAGTCTGTGTCGTACGATTCTTCCGAAAGCTCACTAATGTCAGCGACTGAATGGCGCACACCGGGTTGGACTAGTTAAGCCTGCACTTGTATAAGGGGGCTGGGTCTGCTCACCAGCCGCGTTCGCAATGCACAGGATTGCAAAGGACGATTGGCCCATCAACCCTTCACATTTAGGATGTAGACCGGCGTTCTGGCCTCTCTGTTGAGCCTAGGTAGGACTATGGCGTGTTGATCAGCCGAGGCCGGTCATGACCTGATGGTGTGTCCGGCCGGAGTTGATCGACCGTGTTGGGTAAGTTTGTGCACCCCTGCAGGGAAGATTGATCTATTCGAATAGCCGGGTCCACGGTAATGGACGCTCGGAGTTCTATCCCGATCGATACAACTAGAACTGGATACTGAATGCTGAGGTGTAATATCCCCAGTGGTTAAGCTACAGTAATCACCTTTTGATTAAGCCAAGTCATCATGATCAACAATGCATAATCATCATTAGTAACATATCCCTTGTCAAATTCAAATTCAAATGGAAATTCAAAACTAAAAGTGGAAAATAAAAGTTGTTCAACACAGAAAGTAAAATGTTCATAATATTGTAAATATTCCAAAGACAATTCTAAAATTATAACCAACAATAAATAAATTAATTAGGTGACTATAACATTACCAAAACAGCAAGGTTTAATACATTTTATTTAATATAAAATTTGTGTGAACTCCGTTTGTCTCCAAAACAATTTTTGGCAGTTGTAAATAATGCCTAACATTTAATGGTGCAAGTCACATGTTTTACTAAAGTCATTTGGTGGCCTAACTATTTATAAAACAGAAAATAAGAATAAATAAAAAGAAAAAGACAAAAAGAAAACAAAAGAGAAAAATAAAAAGAACCTCCCCCCCATGGGCCAACCGGCCCAGCTAGCCAACCGGTCGGCCCAGCCCAACACCCCCCCGCTACTAACCCTAGCTCCTCCCGTCCCGATCCCCAGCTCTCCCCTCTCTCCCTCATTCCCCCACCCCCCCCCCCCCCCCCCCGCACCGTCACCCACGACACACGCACGCGCTAACGAACAGGGGAGGGGCGCCCCTGTTCGATCCCCTCCTCCCGCACGCCCGTGCCTGATGACAGCCGCCGCTCCGCTAAGGCCGCAGCCAGCCGCCGCCGGCGCTGCCCCTCCCGGACTCCTCCTCGCCCCTCCTCTCCCTCGCGCGACGCTCGCCTGAGGCCGCGACCTCTCCTCGTCGTCGACCCGACGCCATCGCCCGTCGTCACCGCCACCTCGCCGTCATCCCGCTTCGCCACGGCTCCGTCGAGCCTCGCCGGCATTCCCCTGCCACGGGGGTGAGCCGCCACTCCTTCCCTCCTCCTTTGCCTACCTCCCCGTTCGGACACCGTGACAACCACGCCCCCCCCCCCCCCCGACGAGTCCTCACCGCACCCACTACCTCGCGCCTCCCGCGCTCCGGTCGCGCCCCTGGCCTTGCTCCCCTCGCCCGCTTGCGCTCGCCTCCCCACTCGCCCGCGTGCGCCTCGCCCGCGCCAACTAGCCACGCCGCACGCCGTGCTGGCGCCGCTGCCCCGCAGCTGCTCCTTCTACCGCTGCTGCTCAGCTGCACAGCCGCTGCCGCTGCTCCCTCGCGCCGCCACAGCATGCGCCCCACGCCCGGCGCCGCTCTGGCCGACGCCCCGCCGCGCACTGGGGGCCTTCGCCCTGCCGCGCCTGGCTGTGGCCTCGGGCACGAGCGCCCGCACCCGTATGCCCGTGCCAGCCCCGATATGCCCCCTGGGCCTATGACACAGGGGGCCCACGCCCCCTTTTCTGTAAAGAAAAAAAAAGAGGGTTTAAAAATAAAATAAATAATATTAATAAAAATAAATAATTAATTAATTAGTTAAATGGTTAATTAACTTAATTAATTAATCTTAATTAACCTAATGAAGTAGATTAGTTAATCTAAAATTGTAGTTAGTTTAGATGAGACAATGACAGGCGGGCCCCGGTTGACAGGTTGACCAGTCAACCGACTGGTTGACTGATGATATCATGCTGACATCACGCTGACCTCATAAATACATTTTCTAATTAAATTAATTATGTTAATTCTAAAAATGAATTAAATCTTTGAAATTTAATATAAAATAAACCGTAACTCCGATGAAAATACTTTCTACATGAAAGTTGCTCAGAACGACGAGACGAATCCGAATACGGGGTCCGTTCGTCCGCCACATGTCCCTAGCTACCCGACCATGGAACCGTTCCCCTTCGGTCATCTGTCTGACAAATGTCTGGAACTGGGAAAACATTTACGGATGAATTCCACCTTCGCCAGTATCACCCGGCACTGCGTTAGATCACCTCGGTCACCGCGTATTGCCATGTTATGCTTTGTGCTGCACTTGTTTGCTCTATATTTATTGTTTCCTCCCCCCTCTTCTCTCTCGTTAGACCCCGACGTCGTCCCCGAGACCGACGCAGCTCCGGAGCCCGGCGCCACCGTTGACGACTTTGCCCTTGCCGCCGAGCAACCAGGCAAGCCCACCCCTTGATCATCCCGATATCGCCCATTCTAATTTCTCATGCTTGCATTAGAATTGCTGCTGCTACTGCTTGACCTATTCTGATGCATAGCCTGTTTATTGTAACCTGCTGTTGATAATTACCTGCATAACCTAAACTGCTTAGTATAGGCTGGGTAGAGACCTATCAGTGACCCCACTAGTCCCGACCGCCCCGCTGGATTATCCGAAGACCCGATCAACGGGATTGAAGACCAGGCCCCGACACCGCAAATCACCCCCCTTAGTTGTAACGACACTACAGCGTTACTATCGAGTGCCGAGTGTGAAACCTCTTGTAGAACTTCTGATGTTAACTCTGTAGAGTAGCTATTCGGTCGTGGTCATCGAGGGTGATTCCTCCTTCACCGCTTCCGATAATGACACCGTCGTACAACACCTCAAGTGTGAACCCAGTGAGGGTGATTCCTCCGAGTTCACCTTGACGGATACATCGAGTAGGAATCCAACGAGGGTGATACCTCGGATTCCCCTGATGTTATGGACACACGGATACTTGGACTTTACACTGTTACTTGGATAGGTGGGTCGACCCTGAGGGGTACCCGCGTGCGCCTGAGAGGTGAGTGTTGTGAAGACGGGTGCCTGTGTGGTGCCCGAGTGAGAATACGAGGCGTGGCCGGGCATTCTTGGCTCTTGCCGCAAGTCCTCAAGACGGGGCGACGGGGTCACATCTTTCATGAGTGTCTGCTCGTTACCGCAAGCCCAAGGTACTAACGGTTTGGATATTTGATCTGAGTGGGCCTCTGGCCCGATAGCACTAACCATCAAGTGGGCATAGTATGGGCGTTCTGCATCGTATGCATCAGCCGAAAACTCTGACAGACGTCCAGTTCAGCAGTGCGGCATGGAGTGATTGGCGCCATTCACGACAGAGGTGGTGCTTGGATCTGAGCCATGTGCGCAACTACCCGGAGGGCCAGGGGCGATGGCCCAAGACCCCCTTGCGCTTAGGATGTAGACCGGCGGGGACCTCTCTGCTGAGCTCTAGGTAGGGCTGCGGTGTGTCGTTTGGCCGAGGCCGGGCATGACCCGGAAAGGTGTGTCCGGCCGAAGTTAAGCGAGCGTGGTGGGTAAGTTGGTGCACCCCTGCAGGGAAGAAAACTTCTATCGATAGCCTGTCCTACGGTAAAGGACACTCGGAGTTGTATCCTGATTGATACAATTAGAACTGGATACTTGGATACTATGGCTCTGGGATTGCTTCTCGCAGGGAGTCGAGAAGGGATCTCAGGATGATGTTGATGACTGTATGGCTCTGGGATTGCTTTCTCGCAGGGAGTCGAGAAAGGATCTCTGGGTGAGGTTGATATCATTACTGCTACATTATATTGTACTGTTCTACTCTCTTCTATTGCTGCAAGACCTCTGAAGATGCTAGTCTTCGATAGGACTAGGCCTTCTCTCTATTCTGGCATTTCTGCAGCCCAGTCCACATATACAGCCTCCCCTTGAAAATGTTGCATATGTAGTGTAGATCCTTGCTTGCTGAGTACTTCTGAGTACTCACGGTTGCTTTGTTTTCCCTTTCTCCCCATATCAGTTTGTCGTGACCAGAGGACGGAGCCCCCTGAGACAGATGCCCCGTCGATCGACCATTACTAATACTACCCCGAGGATGGATGCTACTACGAGTTGACTGACGGCCAGGAGTAGGATCGGAGGGTCCCAGGCAGGAGGCCTGCGCCTTTCGATCGTAGTGTTTTCTTTTGCCCTGCCTTCTAAGGGCTTATCTGTGTTTTCTTTTATATCTGTACTCAGATATCTGA
Organism: Thinopyrum elongatum; assembly: GCA_011799875.1. Lineage (NCBI taxonomy): Eukaryota > Viridiplantae > Streptophyta > Magnoliopsida > Poales > Poaceae > Thinopyrum > Thinopyrum elongatum. Next base: position 285,140,033 of record CM022299.1, on the reverse strand, counting down.
TGCTTCCGCTGACGCTTGTTCGCAAGCTTATGTATTCGAGCCCTCAAGGCCCCTGGCTTGTAATATAAAGCTTGTATGACTTTATTTATGTTTTAGTGTTGTGTTGTGATATCTTCCCGTGAGTCCTTAGGCTTGATCGTGTGCATTTGCGTGTATAATTTGTGCACGATTGAGCCGGGGGCGTAACAAGTTGGTATCAGAGCTGACTGCCTGTAGGAATCCCCCTTTCCAACTCCTTGGCCGAAGTTGAGTCTAGTGGTCCAAAACTGTTTTACTAACTTGGCTGTGTGGCTTACGGGCCCATGTCGCCAGTTGGGTGGTATTAGGATCTTTTACTCCTCGACCTTTACTCTGGGACTCTGATCTCTCTTCTATTCGGGTTAAAATTTTACTAACTCCAACATTAGGTTCTCGTAATCACATCCACCTGGAGAGCTGGATATCTGTGCGATTTCCCTGATATTGATCTGATTAGTCTGATAATCATTTTCCTTTCCATTGTTTTGTTTAACCTTTCTCTCCGAGTTGTATTATACTCCGAGTTGTCATTCGATAAGACCGGATTCTGCAACAGAGTGCACACAAAGAGTAGGATCCAGCAAGTTGATCGATCATTGGTGTTTTCTAAACTCGACTTGAGGTTCATCTAGATGATATTCTGGTATATTCGAAGAATAAAGAAGAACATGCTGAAGACCTCCGTCTTGTACTGGAAAGGCTCCGAGAACACCAGTTGTATGCCAAGTACTCCAAGTGTGAATTCTGGCTTTCTGAAGTAACCTACCTTGGTCATGTAATTTCCAAGGATGGAATTGCTGTTAACCCAGAACGAGTTTGGGCTATTCTTGACTGGACACCTCCGAAGAACGTCAAGCAAGTGAGAAGTTTTCTTGGCCTTGCAAGCTATTGCCGTTGATTTGTTGAGAATTTTTCTAAGATTGCTAAGCCTTTGACTGATCTGCTTCACAAGGGCGTTAAGTTTGAATGGACAGACAAATGTCAGGAAAGTTTTCAAACACTCAAAGACAGGCTAACATCTGCCCCAGTACTATCTCCTCCAGATACCCGCAAAGACTTTGTGATTTATTGTGATGCATCCAATGAAGGATTAGGCTGTGTCCTAATGCAAGAGCGTAAAGTGATTGCTTATGGCTCTCGTCAGTTGCGCCCACATGAAGAGAATTATCCGGTACATGATTTAGAACTAGCTGCTGTCAACTATGCATTGCAGTTGTGGCGACATTACCTTCTCGGTAATCGTTGCGAGATCTACACGGATCATAAAAGTCTGAAGTACTTGTTCACTCAGCCATCTCTAAACCTCCGTCAGCAAAGATGGATGGAGGCCATTGCGGACTATGATTTGGGTATTTCCTATACCCCTGGCAAGGCTAACGTGATGGCTGATGCCTTAAGCCGCAAGTCCTATTGCGACAACCTCATGGTTAGGCGAGCTCAACCTCGTTTTTATGAAGAACTGCGCAAGCTGAATCTGCGTATTGTTCCACAGGGTTCTCTAAATAACCTTGTGATACAACCAGATCTTGAGAAAGCTATTAAGAATGCGCAAGCTAAAGATGCTGAAGTTGATCTGATGAAGAAAAATCTTCACCTTGAAAAGTACAGGGATTTCTCACTGTCTGAAGATGGAACTTTGTATTTCAAAAACCGCATTGTGGTACCTCGCTTCGAGCTTATGACTGACAAAGTCATGAAGTAGGCACATGATACCCCGCTGTCTATTCATCTGGGTAGCACCAAGATGTATCGTGATCTCCGTCAAAGGTACTGGTGGTCTAAAATGAAGCAGGACATTGCTCGCTATGTTGCTGAATGTGATGTGTGTCATCGCGTTAAAGCAAAACATCAGAAGCCTGCTGGAATTCTGCAACCGTTACCTATTCCTCTATGGAAATGGGATAAGGTTCAGATGGATTTCATTACAGGACTTCCCAGGTCACAGAAGGGTCACGATGCTATTCTTGTAGTGGTCGATCAACTTTCTAAAGTTGCACACTTTCTGCCTATCAAATAGACTATCACTGCTAGTCAGTTAGCAGAGTTGTATATCTCCAGAATTGTTTCACTCCACGGTATTCCGAAGGAGATTAGTTCGGTCCGTGGCAGTCTTTTCACCTCAAAGCTCTAGGAAAGTTTCCAAACAGCTATGGGAACTCATATTACCTGGAGTTCAGCTTATCACCCCCAATCCCAAGGCCAAGTCGAACGAGTCAGTCAAGTGCTTGAAGACATGCTTCGGGCTTGTGTTATTTCATTCGGCAAGAAGTGGGAAGAATCTCTCCCGTATGCCGAGTTCTCTTATAACAACAGCTATCAAGCCAGTTTGAAAATGGCCCCCTTCGAAGTACTCTATGGACGTAAGTGTCGAACCCCTCTGAATTGGTCAGAAACTGGGGAACGACCACTCGTGGGTCCGGATATTATTCAACACACCGAAGAACAAGTCCGTATCATTCGAGAAAATCTCAAGGCGGCTCAGGACCGCCAGAAGAGCAACTATGATCGCAAATGATGGGGTTTGACTTATCAACCTGGTGATCAAGCTTATTTGCGAGTCACTCCTATGAACGGCACCCATCGTTTTGGGATCAAGGGCAAGCTAGCTCCGCGCTACATTGGTCCATTCCGCATTGTTGCAAGACGTGGTCAGGTGGCATATAAATTGGAGTTGCCGCCGCAATTCTCTCATATCCACGACGTCTTCCATGTGTTGCAACTTCGTAAATGCTTCAAGGAATCTCCACACCGCGCAGTGGACCACGAGAGGCTCGAACTGCAAGATGATCTATCTTATAAGGAGCATCCGATCCGCATCCTCAATGAAGCTGAACGTCGAACCCGTCAGAAGGTTACCAAGTTCCTCAAAGTGCAGTGGTCAAATCATACTGAAGATGAAGCCACTTGGGAACGCGAGGATAATCTTCGTGCGGAATACCCCGAACTTTTCCTTCTACCTCTTAATTCTCGGGACGAGAATTCTTATTAGTGGAGGAGATTTGTAACACCCCCAGTGGTTAAGCTACAGTAATCACCTTTTGATTAAGCCAAGTCATCATGATCAACAGTGCTTAATCATCATTAGTAACATATCCCTTGTCAAATTCAAATTCAAATGGAAATTCAAAACTAAAAGTGGAAAATAAAAGTTGTTCAACATAGAAACTAAAATGTTCATAATATTGTAAATATTCCATAGACAATTCTAAAATTATAACCAACAATAAATAAATAAATTAGGTGACTCTAACATTACCAAAACAGCAAGGTTTAATACATTTTATTTAATATAAAATTTGTGTGAACTCCGTTTGTCTCCAAAACAATTTTTGGCAGTAGTAAATAATGCCTAACATTTAATGGTGCAAGTCACATGTTTTACTAAAGTCATTTGGTGGCCTAACTATTTATAAAACAGAAAATAAGAATAAATAAAAAGAAAAAGACAAAAAGAAAACAAAAGAGAAAAATAAAAAGAACCTCCCCCTGCGCCAACCGGCCCAGCTAGCCAACCGGTCGGCCCAGCCCAACACCCCCCCCCCCCGCTACTAACTAGCTCCTCCCGTCTCGATCGCATCTCTCCCTCATTCCCCCCACCCCCCCCCCCCGGATATTTCAACACAGACACCCACCCGGGGCCCCCCAAAAAAAAACGGCGCTGACCAACAGGGGAGGGGCGCCCCTGTTCGATCCCCTCCTCCCGCACGCCCGCGCCCGATGGCAGCCGCCGCTCCGCTAAGGTCGCCGTCAGCCGCCGCCGGTGCCGCCCCTCCCGGACTCCTCCTCGCCCCTCCTCTCCCTCGTGCGACGCTCGCCTGAGGCCGCGACCTCGCCTCGTCATCGACCCGACGCCATCGCCCATCATCACCGCCACCTCGCCGTCATCCCGCTTCGCCACGGCTCCGTCGAGCCTCGCCGGCGTTCCCCTGCCACGGGGGTGAGCCGCCACTCCTTCCCTCCTCCTTTCTCTACCTCCCCGTTCGGACACCGCGACGACCGCGCCTCCCCCCCGACGCGTCCTCACCGCACCCACTGCCTCGCGCCTCCCGCGCTCCGGTCGCGCCCCTGGCCTTCCTCCCCTCGCCCGCTTGCGCTTGCCTCCCCACTCGCCCCCGTGCGCCTCGCCCGCGCCACCCAGCCACGCTGCACGCCGTGCTGGCGCCGCTCGCCGCTCGCCCCGCTGCCCCGCAGCTGCTCCTTCTATCGCTGCTGCTCAGCTGCACAGCCGCTGCCGCTGCTCCCTCGCGCCGCCACAGCCTGCGCCCCGCGCCCGGCGCCGCTCTGGCCGACGCCCCGCCGTGCCTGGCTGTGGCCTCGGGCACGAGCGCCCGCACCCGTATGCCCGTGCCCACCCCGATATGCCCCCTGGGCCTATGACACGGGGGGCCCTCGCCACCTTTTCTGTAAAGAAAAAAAAATAGGGTTTAAAAATAAAATAAATAATATTAATAAAAATAAATAATTAATTAATTAGTTAAATGGTTAATTAACTTAATTAACCTAATGAAGTAGATTAGTTAATCTAAAATTGTAGTTAGTTTAGATGAGACAATGACAGGCGGGCCCCGGTTGACAGGTTGACCAGTCAACCGACTGGTTGACTGATTATATCATGCTGACATCACGTTGACCTCATAAATACATTTTACAATTAAATTAATTATGTTAATTCTAAAAATGAATTAAATCTTTGAAATTTAATATAAAATAAACCGTAACTCCGATGAAAATACTTTCTACACGAAAGTTGCTCAGAACGACGAGATGAATCCAAATGCGCGGTCCGTTCGTCCGCCACATGTCCCTAGCTACCCGAACATGGAACCGTTCCCCTCTGGTCATCTGTCTGACAAATGTCCGGAACCGGGAAAACATTCCTGGATGAATTCCACCTTCGCCAGTATCACCCGGCACTGCGTTAGATCACCTCGGTCACCACGTATTGCCATGTTATGCTTTGTGCTGCACTTGTTTGCTCTATATTTATTGTTTCCTCCCCCCTCTTCTCTCTCGTTAGACCCCAATGTCGTTCCTGAGACCGACGCTGCTCCGGAGCCCGGTGCCACCGTTGACGACTTTGCCCTTGCCGACGAGCAACCAGGCAAGCCCCCTCCCTTGATCATCCCGATATCACCCATTCTAATTTCTCATGCTTGCATTAGAATTGCTGCTGCTACTGCTTTACCTATTCTGATGCATAGCCTGTTTATTGTAACCTGCTGTTGATAATTACCTGCATAACCTAAACTGCTTAGTATAGGCTGGGTAGAGACCTATCAGTGACCCCACTAGTCCCGACCGCCCCGCTGGATTATCCGAAGACCCGATCAACAGGATTGAGAACAGGCCCCGACACCGCACCCTCACCCCCCCCCCCCCTTAGTTGTAACGACACTGCAGCGTTACTATTGAGTGCCGAGGGTGAAACCTCTTGTAGCACTTCTGATGTTAACTCTGTAGAGTAGCTATTCGGTCGTGGTCATTGAGGGTGATTCCTCCTTCACCGCTTCCGATTACGACGCCGTCGTACAACACCTCAAGTGTGAACCCAGTGAGGGTGATTCCTCCGAGTTCACCTTGACGTATACATCGAGTAGGAATCGAACGAGGGTGATACCTCAGATTCCCCTGATGTTATGGACACACGGATACTTGGACTTTACACTATTACTTGGATAGGCGGGTCGACCCTGAGGGGTACCCGCGTGCGCCTGAGAGGCGAGTGTTGTGAAGACGGTGCCTGTGTGGTGCCCGAGTGAGAATACGAGGCGTGGCCGGGCATTCTTGGCCCTTGCCGCAAGTCCTCGAGACGGGGCGACGGGGTCACATCTTTCGTGAGTCTCTGCTCGTTACCGCAAGCCCAAGGTACTAACGGTTTGGATATTTGATCTGAGTAGGCCTCTGGCCTGATAGCACTAACCACCACGTGGGCATAGTATGGGCGTTCTGCATCGTATGCATCAGCCGAAAGCTCTGACAGACGTCCAGTTCAGCAGTGCAGCATGGAGTGATTGGCGCCATTCACGACAGAGGTGGTGCTTGGATCTGAGCCATGTGCGCAACGACCCGGAGGGCGAGGGGCGATGGCCCAAGACCCCCTTACGCTTAGGATGTAGACCGGCGGGGACCTCTCTGCTGAGCTCTAGGTAGGGCTGCGGTGTGTCATTTGGCTGAGGCCGGGCATGACCCGGAAAAGTGTGTCCGGCCGAAGTTAAGCGAGCGTGGTGGGTAAGTTGGTGCACCCCTGCAGGGAAGAAAACTTCTATCGATAGCCTGTCCTACGGTAAAGGACACTCGGCGTTGTATCCTGATTGATACAATTAGAACTGGATACTTGGATACTATGGCTCTGGGATTGCTTCTCGCAGGGAGTCGAGAAGGTATCTCAAGACGATGTTGATGACTGTATGGCTCTGGGATTGCTTTCTCGCAGGGAGTCGAGAAAGGTTCTCTGGGTGAGGTTGATATCATTACTGCTACCTTATATTGTACTGTTCTACTCTTTTCTATTGCTGCAAGACCTCTGAAGATGCTAGTCTTCGATAGGACTTGGCCTTCTCTCTATTCTGGCATTTCTGCAGCCCAGTCCACATATACAGCCTCCCCTTGAAAATGTTGCATATGTAGTGTAGATCCTTGTTTGCTAAGTACTTCTGAGTACTCACGGTTGCTTTGTTTTCCCTTTCTCCCCATATCAGTTTGTCATGACCAGAGGACGGAGCCCCCTGAGACAGATGCCCCGTCGATCGACTATTACTACTACTACCCCGAGGACGGATGCTACTACGAGTTGACTGACGGCCAGGAGTAGGATCGGAGGGTCCCAGGCAGGAGGCCTGCGCCTTTCGATCGTAGTGTTTTCTTTTGCCCTGCCTTCTAAGGGCTTATCTGTGTTTTCTTTTATATCTGTACTCAGATATCTGATGCTTCCGCTGACGCTTGTTCGCAAGCTTATGTATTCGAGCCCTCGAGTCCCCTGGCTTGTAATATAAAGCTTGTATGACTAATTTATGTTTTAGAGTTGTGTTGTGATATCTTCCGGTGAGTCCTTAGGCTTGATCGTGTGCATTTGCGTGTATGATTAGTGCACGATTGAGCCGGGGGCGTAACATGAGGCATGTTATGGATATGTGGATTCAGAATTGCTTTCTCGCAGGGAGTTGAGAAAGGATCTCTGGGCGGTAATGTTACAACATACTTGTTAAATATAATATGCTATTCTGTACTCTTCTATATGCTACAAGATGCTTGAAGATGCTAGTCTTCGATAGGCTAGGCCTTCCCCTTCTATTCTGGCATTCAGCAGTTCAGTCCATAGATACTACCCTTTTCATTGATACCGATGCATATGTAGTGTAGATCCTTGCTTGCGAGTACTTTGGATGAGTACTCACGGTTCTTTGCCCCCCTTTTTCCACCTCTTTCCATTCTTCTCGGATGCTGCAACCAGATGGTGGAGCCTAGGAGCTAGATTCTAACGCCGGCGACTAATACTACCCCAATGGAGCCTACTTCTACGTGGAGACCGCCGATGACAAGGAGTAGTTAGGAGGCTCCCAGGCAGGAGGCCTTGCCTTTTAGATCGATGTTGCTTTTGTGTTAGCCTTCTTAAGGCAAACTTGTCTAACTTATGTCTGTACTCAGATACTGTTGCTTCCGCTGACTTGTTTGTATTTGAGCTTATGTGTTCGAGCCCTCGAGGCCCCTGGCTTGTAATATAAAGCTTGTATGACTTTAATTTGTGTCTAGAGTTGTGTTGTGATATCTTCCCGTGAGTCCCTGATCTTGATCGTACACATTGCGTGTATGATTAGTGTACGATTGAATTGGGGGTGTCACAGCAACTAATTCCTGGTTTTTGGATGAGAGCCACGTCTGTAGCTCCGCTAGTGTGAGGGTTGCTTTCTGCGCCTCGCCCTTAAGAGCCTCGATCTCCTAGCCGTTACCGACGAGTTATCCCTTCAACTTTCTCACCTCAGCCTCAAGATCTGCTTTGGCAGTGGCAACGGCTGCGGCTTCGTCGGTGACCTCTGTCAGCTTGGCAGCATTTTCTGAAGCCTGGGCTTCGATAGCTTTCTTCTGGTCACCCTCCAGCTTCTGGGTCCGTCGCTTCACAAGTTCTTCAATTTCTGCCTCTTTGCCACGGAGAGTGGCAGCAATGGTCTGCTCCCGGGCAGCAAGCTCTCTCTCCTTGGCATTGAGCAGCACCTCGCATTCCGTCAACTTTCCATCCCGAACTACCGCTTCTCCTTTGGTGGCTGCGAGTTTTTTCTCCTGGCTCCTGAGATCGCGGGACCGTTTGTTATACCACGTGCGCAACTCTTATGCCTTCACACTCAACTGCTGGTCTACCGAATCCATGGATTTGCGCTCTTCCTGGACCTTGTCCCATCTCTTGTCGTACCTCTCTTGGACATTCTTGAACCTAATGGACATGGCTTTCAAGAAAGCAAAATCCTTGGCTTCGTTGGTGCCATCATCGCCCGCCGTGGTTATTTGGGACAAGGGAAGCAACATCTGGGCGATGCCTTCATCGAAATTTGGCCTCCCAGCATCAGATAAGCTGGGGGCTCCAAGTCCAGGCTGAGGGGTAGCCAACCCCATGTTGCTTGGCGGGTTCCGTGAAGCTGCTGCTGCTGTCAATTGGTTGACGGGGGCCGGCGTGATATCAATAGTGGGCCCCTCGTCCACATCCATCTTGGCTGGGTCGAACTTGTTGCTGTGGGATCCTTCCAGTTCCTTGAGTCTTCTTTGATATCCCCGGTAGCCTGCTCAAGACCCTCCGCAACAGCAATCTTGGTGGCCTCCTCGGCAGTAGCCTTCATGATATCTATCACCTCCACAAGCACCTCGCCTTCTTCGGGAGATTTGTGACTGTGGACCAAGGCGAAAAACAAGGACAGAAATGAGATACAAATCGCAGGAAAAGAAAAACAAAATTTTGTGGAACGTGCGCAATGATAAGAGGATTATCCGTCGGTACTTGTTGGGGAGGGACGTCTCCTCCCCCAGCAACCTGCGTTGCCGACACATTGCCTTCGGTGTTTCCATTGTCGGGATGGCGCCAGTGTGGGCAGGTTCATCCGTGGAGGCCCTTGTCGGAGAGGCACTACCAGAGACGATGGTTCACGGGGACCCCTTGGCGAGATCTGCCTCTTGGCGCTCCTCTTCTTGGTGGTCCTTCCCCATCTCATTGCCAGGATCAGGAGAAGGGACGTCAAAACTGGTGACAGTCAGCTGAGATGCGACATGCTCTCGCGTGGAGGGCTGGGCTGGGGGCTGGCATCCCCTGCCCGACACTTGTCGAAGAGCCGTGCTTCGCCGAAAGCTTAGCCCGCTTTGCTTGTTGCACGAGTGGTTCCTCGTCCCTGAAACATCGAAGAAACTAAGTCAGGATGAGCAAATAGGCGAAATTGAAACATGATTGGATGAAGTGGGGATTTGCTTACTCCTCATCGGACTCGAGGAGGGCATTCATGTCGTATTTAGGAGGCGGGGGAGATTCTCTGGTCCTCTTGATGGCTAGTGGAGGCGAGCTCGCCGGCTGGGGGACCTTAACTTCCCCGGCAAGTTCTTGCCGAGAAGACGAGGGCTTGGATATGGAGCCCCGAGCAGGTTGCCGGCGTACCGCCTCCTGGTGGCCGGTCTTGGTGGTTGTCTTATTTACAGTGAAGGCGGCCCGCAGTGGGGAGGTAGCCACTGGCTCTTGGCTAGTCCTGCTCCGGAAACAACGCCTTGGCTCGGGAACTTGAGGGCCCTCTTCTTCTGGCTCCTCTCCTCCGAGCTCCGCGGCAGTTTCAGCCCCAGCAACCTCACCTCCACCAAACTCCTCCTATTTCTCCTCGGCAAGTTCTTCCTCGTCGTCTTCTTCTTTCTCATCATCATCATCCTCGGCCCCGGCAGCCTCTTCGGCTTCCATTCTCCGGGCCTCAGTGATCCTGCTAGCAATATAAGCTTCCTCCTCCTCTGTGGTGGCTCGAACGAGATATGTCTCCTTCCGAGAAGCCACTTCCATCAAATTAGAGGCCCATTTTTTTTTTGAAAAGTCACTGACAATAGGAGAGTCTCCTACTGACTTTAAATTAACAACACAACACGATCAGGGGGTGTCAATCCATTGTTACATAGGTGGGTGGTTCCCTTTTAACAAAGATTTTTTTTTTACAAGCAGTAGGGTGTTACAGAAAGCAATCAAGTAGCAGCCACTAGGGCTCGAATAAATGGGTGGAAAGATTCCTTCATCCGGTGCACCATCAAAGACATGTCAGTCTTAAATCTCTCCTTCCAGGAGCCGAAGGAGGGCATCACACCTCTAAAGTGTTTGTTGTTCCTCTCTTTCTAAATCCCCCAAGCTGCCACTATAAATACCTCCATGAAAAGTAGTTTGTTCCATGATGCTTTCCCCCCTCGGAGGAGATCCAATCTGTAGTGTGAGTTGTGCTAGCACATACCAACCGCGTCCCAACATCGAGCCACAAATGGACACTTGAAGAATAGGTGGGCTACAGTTTCCTCAGGGGGGAGTCGCATAGCAGGCAGGTATACACATCACCATCTAGCTTGTATTGGCGCCTCCTCAACATGTTACGAGTGTTCAAACGGTCTGCTAATAGTAACCAAGCAAAAACCTTCCATTTGTTTGTGCATTTAGATTTCCAGATCCAAGAGAAAACCTCATCTACCTGAACCTCCTTGAAGCAGAAATCATAGTAGTCGCTGGACTTAAAACTCCCGGTACTTCTGTTGTCCCAGGTACATAGCCATCTATCTTTCAGAGCACTCCCCGGATCCATGCCCATGGTCAGTGCTTGAATGAGCCCAACCTCATCTCTTGCTTGGGGAGACAAGGGGAGATGGAACACCTCACCCAAGGTACTAGACGTTAGGAGTGTTTGTACTATCACATCCTCATTTTTTGCAAAGGAAAAGGCTCTTGGATGCAGTTCAAGTGTCTGTTCACTCCACAAGTCCTTCCAGAACAGCGCCGTGCTGCCATTCCCTATGGTAATCATGGTCACACCTCTGAAAATGTCAGAAAGTTGCAGCAGGTCCCTCCACCAGAAAGAACCACACGGTTCAGCCGCATGGGGTATTTCCATGGAATAGTGCGAGTTCCAGATAAGGTTTACCCAGGGAATGTCCAGCCTATTATAAAACTTGAAGAGTTGTTTGAGGAGCAGTCCTTGGTTCTGAACTTTTAAGTTTACAATACCTAGCCCGCCGGCTGCCTTGGGTCTGCAAATAAGGTCCCAAGCAGCCAGCGAGGTACTTTTCATCCCATCCTTCGTATGCTTACTCCAGAAGCAATGCCTTCTAATTATGTCCAGGTGTTCAATGATTTTTGGGGGGATTTTAATGGAGCACATAGCATACACCATCAGCGATGACACAACGGAGTTAATAAATGTGAGTTTTGATCCGTAGTCGAGAAGATTTGCTGCCACAGAGATTCTTCTCTCTACTGATGCCACTAGAGGCATGAGATCCATCACAGAGGGTTTTGTAGTTCCAAGGGGCAGTCCCAAGTACGTGAACGGCATCTGCCCCACTGCACAGCCGAAGATGTTAGCCAGATCTTGTGCTTTAGACTACGAGAGGTCGACCGGGATCAGTGTTGATTTCTTGAAATTCGGACGTAGCCCAATAGAGGCCGCATAATCCACCAGTAGCCTCTTCATGGTTTCTGCCTGGCCCATGTTTGCTGGGAGGAACACTATCGTATCATCCGCATACTGAACCACCGGGTAATCTAGCTTAATGGAAGGGATCGGCTTCTGCAGGAGTCCGGCTCGGAAGGCATGATTTGTGGCCGCTTGGAGGAGATCTGCCCACAACACAAAGATTAGTGGGGACAGTGGGTCACCCTGTCTCACTCCCCGTTTACATGTGAACTGTCTCCTCGGCGTACCATTGAGCAGTATTGATGATTTACCAGAGTTAAAGATACATGCTATCCATTCGAGCCACCTCTCATCAAATCCCATCGCTGGCATGATATCAATCATTGGTGCATGTTCGATAGTGTCGAACGCTTTGGCAAAATCAAGCTTGAGTAGTATGACCTTCCTTCTGGAGGATGGACACTGGTGTATATACTCAAACGCCCAAGCAACACAGTCTTGAATTGATCTACTACGGAGGAACCCGTACTGATTAGTGTATATGATCCGCAGAATGACTCTCTGTAGGCGGTTGGCGAGCAATTTTGTCAGGATTTTCAGGCAACAATTCAGCAAGGTAATTGGACGGTAGTCGTTAACTGTTTCTGGGGATTGGCACTTCGGGATCAAGGTTATGAAACCCATATTTATACTTTCAAGATCCAAGTTTCCTTCATAGAAGTCCATAACCAGTTTATAAAAATCATGTTTTATGATATGCCAACACGATTTTAAGAAGCAACCATTGAATCCATCCGGGCCAGGCGCTCTGTCCAAAGGCATCTCTTTGATAACTTGATCGATTTCATCCAAGGTGAATGGAACAGTCAGCTCATCAAGGCCATCAACTCTCTTGACAATGTCAGCTAGGTTAAACAGCATGTTGGGCGGATCAGAGGATCCTAGTCTCTGTTTATATGAAGTAAACAGTATGGATTCTTTACCCACATGATCCTCGATCAAAGTGCCATCATCAAGTTTGAGTGAAGCGATGGAGTTTCTGCGGTAATGTTCTGTGGCAACCGTCTGGAAGAATTTGGTGTTGCCATCCCCCAATGGAAATCTCCAGATGGTGCATCTTTTCTGCCAGGACAACCTCTTGTAGTTCAAGAGGTTAAGAAGATGCCCTTTTAGAATGATTCTAAAGTTCTTCTCTGGAATAGTGAGAGATCTCTTTTCCTCTAGCATATCTAGATCCAGTAGGGTTTGGTTGGAGTTATCAATTAGAATAGACAGCCTCAAAATTTTCTTACTCCGCAATTTGAGTGCATAATAGAGATTTTTCAGTTTCTTGCAGATAAGAGCAGCTGAGTTTGGCGCATGACAAGGAAGGTGCCAAGTGCGCTGTACCAACCAGAGAGAAGCACCCAAAAGTTCTCAAAATGAAACACTTTACTTTTAGGAACGCAAGAATCAATGCCAATGACACAGGGGATGTGATCTGACACTGGCTTGCCCAGGGGTGTGACAGTGGTGTTTGGGTATTTGGAGGTCCATGTACCAAGGAGAAAAACCAATCAAGCTGTTCCATTAACGGGCTATCCTACATATTACTCCACGTATATGCCCTGCCTTTGATTGGTAGTTCAATGAGTGATTAGATACGAATGAAGTCATTGAAGATTAACATGTCATTGGCATTCCCCCCCGGCTTATTACGGTTATCAGGTGCTCTGATGTAATTGAAATCCCAGGCCAAGATCCAATCAGCAGTCATGGGAATATTCAAGCTAAACAACCAAGCTGTGAAATTGATACGATCTATGCCATCATAGGGGCCATAAATATTAAATAGGCACCACTCATCATTGGATTGCATATATGTAAATTTAACTCCAAGGGCAAAAGATTCCTTGCAGAAAACCAAACCAGAAAACACCGAGGAATTCCAAGCAGTAAATAGACCACCAGAGGCCCCTTTAGAGGGGATATAAGCAAACATATCAAGTCGTTTAGGACAAATAGTTTTAACAAAAGCTCTATCGAACATAGCACGTTTGGTCTCTTGCAAACATAACACATCACAACCACTAATATTGATAGCATTATGAATGGCTAGATGTTTGTTGTCTGCATTTATTCCACGGATATTCCAGTAGAGAATGTTCCACTTCCTAGTGTGCTTCATCACTAGAAGAGGGCTTGACGATTGAATCTGCCTGCAGCTTCTCGACACTGAGGTCTTCAGGAAGCATGCCGTATTTACCAATACCTATCTCCTGAAGGACGGCAATTGGTGTAGGACCAGGAATGCAGTCAGAAGTACTGATCATAGCAACAGCATCAGAGCAAGCTGGAGCCGTAGCAGGCAGGCTACAGCCAATGGCCAAAACTTTCTTAGGTTTCACCTTAGACGCCACCTTTTTGAGATCAGAGGGTTGGGCAATATGGAATCCATCATACCGAGTGGATCGGGTACTCCTACGGAGCTGGGTAGTGTCAACATGGCCAGACTCTTCCAGGATCATCCTGCCAAAGTGATCATGCAGGTTGTGGGAGCTGGGCTAACCATCAGAGATCACTTCAGAAGCAGGGTAGTGTAATGCGTGGGCCAGAGTCATTGGCCGAGTATGACAGGTCTGGCCGTCCAAATTCAGACCTTGGGCCTCCACTATTAGCTGTGAACCAGGCACCGAAAGCAAGGAAACAGTTGCAGCCTCAGCAAGATCATCTGTGATGTAGATGGGCCAATTGTCTCTGGATGGACCAAAGTTGAAGCTTGTCAGGGAGAGAACCTGCTCTATCTGGACATGGATATTCTGGCACCAATTGTAGATCAGAGCATCTTGCACAACAGAAAACAGAGTGAGTGGATTGAGTGGAAACTAAATGACAGTCTGGGGGTTGGGTAGTGCAGTGCCTTCAGAACCTCGAGGAGTTCTGATGTTTGCATAGATGGACCCAAAGAGCTCTATCATTTCCACAAACTGATCAACTATTATGGACCTCACTGAGCCACCAGCACGGACAAATTGCAGAACCGGGGTCTCAACACCCCGAACAAAGTTATCAGCAGCCTCCGCAATATCTGAGTACACCGACCATTCATCCTGCGGATCATCTGAGAAGTTGCTATCATGCTCCACTCCATCCATCAGAGAAGGACCCGTGCATTGAAGGAAAGTTCTGAAGCTGAAACCTCTGTAAGGTGGCGGCACCATCGGCCAAACACCCCATCCATTGTCCTGCATCTGCTGCTTCTGAGGAATCCCTTGGTCCCAAGCCTCATCTACTTGCTGCTGTATCCACTGTTGATGCTCTAGTTGCCATTGCTGGGCTGCAGACAGGTATGGCAGTTCATAAGGGTGAGGCGAGGCATTCATTGGAGGGGGATCATCTTCATTACCATCCAGACCAGGGACCATGTTACGACCATTCAGGATATACACTGGCACCGACCAAGAGCGACCCATCCCAGGCAGCATGCTGGATCTGCGCACCACCAGACTGTGTGGAACCAGAGCAATGTCACTGATGATAGCTCGCACAAGCACTCTTTCTTTATTTTTCCTGGGCCTATGCCACAACTCCAATTTACCAAAGCATGAAACCGCCTTATTGATATAGTGATATGTTTGGTAATCCATAGGGAAAGCAAGAAAGAGTATCCAGGCCACATAATGGAATGGTCATAACCTCATATTTTCCCCTTCATCATGCGGCATCAGAGAGAAAGTGATGCTTTCATCGATAGGATCTAGCTGATGCGGGCTTTCTTTGATATACTCATCTCTAATAAAAACATCCTCAAAAGCAAACATCCCCACTCCAATCGGATAAACAAAAGCATTAGGGATGGTCAGATGAAAATCATCTCTGGGAATGTGGAGAACATCTTCCAGCACTAATTCCTTGCGATGATCAGGTATAGCAGGGCTGACAGAAACGATGGCATACCTATCATGACTTAAAGGAGGTTCATCCACCACCATGGTGTTCCTCGCCAAGCGTTGTGCCGGTCCCCTCTCAAGCGCAGCTCCTTCTGGCACAAAGCGGAACGGAACCGCAGGGAAGTTCGCCATGGGTGCAGGTGCTCTCAATGTTGGGGCGGTTAAGGATGGCGTTTGAGTAGATTGCAGGGGAGACACTATGGTATCCATAGGGGCAATGGGTGGCAAGCTCGACAAATGAGGTAGCAGAGCCGGAAGCGGAGGAGTAGGCGTATCGGGACCGTTCCGCGGCACAGAATCTGCAATAGTCCCTGTTTTGGGCACCCAAATTTTCTTAACCAAGGAAGTATTACAATTCTGTCTTGTTGGCAAGGATCGCTGATGGGCCATATGAGTGACCTTCCATGTGAGATATTCTACCTGATAGGACCCACAGTTACGGCCCAAATGGCCCAGGAAACAACATATTGTGCAAGACAGTTTTGAGGGGCAATTAAAATTAACATGAGAAGTGCTTCGGCAAATATCACATGAAAACCGTCGCTTGCTACCTGTATAATCAGTGCAGTTACACTCATGTGAATCAAGTTGACACGATTCACAAACCTCAAGATTGCAATGACGATTGACATGGGCAACTTGAGAGCAAATTGAACATATACCCAAACGGTCAAGAATATACTGTCTGCTAGGCACCGATAAAATGTCCAAGGCTGCCATAATATCCTCATTCACATAATTCGCTTGCCATAAGTCCATGATATGATAGAGAAGGTCATCAGAGATACTATCCCAACACTTGGAAGGGCAATTAATACCCAAAAATTTGGAAGGTGCTTGATTTTCCTTAGGAATCACTGGCGCAAATTGACCAAAGATAATCCCATTATCAACGGCATGGGCATTTATGGCTTGCATAGAGGAACAATTCAAATTTTGCAATAAGGGATGAGCACTTTCCAGTAAGCAAGAAGAACTATGACTGGACGAAGAATCCTGTTCCAAAACCTTAACAAGCCCAAATTTAATCAGCTCCGATGAAGGATGATCATTAGAACTAGGAGCATGATGCAAAAACTCCAAATTTGTTTTAACGGCCACTGGGCTGCGAGATAACGTCCTACTAACAACTTGATCATCATCTTGATTGGAATCAACAGTCGACCAGAAATGGTGATGAGGGCCAAACAGGTTGAAATGATAAATAAAATCCGGCCAAATTCTATCTCTGAGACCATAAATGAAATGACCCACTTTGTTTGAAGCCACCGAAAAGTGAAAAGCACGATCATGCAAGTGAATCACATTGAAACCCTCTGCAATACCTCCAATACAACATTGGAGTGCAAGTCCAACCGAAGAGACCAAAAGCTTGAATGAGGCCAAAGAGAACGTAACTACCAAGAAGAATTCCTTGGTAGAGGAGGAGGAAGAAAAGTGGACGGTGGATCCAAAATGACGACGAACCTGCGCGGCCACCGCAAGACCAGGATTGAAATCCCAGTGAAGTAGCCCATCCATCGTAGACACCTAGGGATCAACATGCTTGGTGGAGGTGGAGGGCACGGTGGAGGTGCAGGGCACGGTGGAGGTGGAGGGCATGGTGGAGGTGGAGCATTAAAGGCCCATTCCATCTCATCCTCCAGTTTGGGCAATTTCCAGTCTCCTTTGACCCCTTTGGAAGTGCACTCGGGCATCCACGCCAAGATGGCACTCCTTGCAGAGTTGATGTGCAATGGCACAACCTTGTCCAGCAAGTGGAATGTGTCAGCTTTCCTGAATAGCTGCTGGCAAAGCCAGGCATGCCCCATTACCGTCAAGTTGTTACCACGTCCGGGGTACAACCGCATCCTGTCGGCCGCGTTCTGGTATTCCCAAGCAGGCTTGTTCCTCTGCTGCAATGGAGCAATCCAGCGCTGGAGGAAGTCGGCTCCCATCATTTCTATGGTCAAGCCGGTGCTCTTCAGGCGAGGGATTCTGTTCAGCACCGTGCGGAATTTATTTTTGGTGGTGTCGAACTTGTTCCAGTCATTGCCGCATTTGATCGTTTCTGTCCGCGACAAGAAGAACGCGGGTAACTCTTTCTCCTGGATCCAACACCAGTTTCCCCTCCACTTGTCCCATTTTCCATGAAGCTTCCCGGGGAGATAATCTCTTTGGTCCTTCTTCCCCGTCGAGATCCATGTCACGCTCCCGGACAGTGATTTGTTCTCAATCCGGGGGACGAAGAAATGGCGGAATAGATCCACATTGGGAGCAACTCCAACAAAGTTTTCACAAAATTGAGCGTAAACCGCCATGCATTTCATTGCGTTGGGGGTGAAATCTAGCAATCTGAACCAAAATGTAAAAATAATCTCACAGAAGAAATCTGAGAATGGAGGCGAGAAGCCGCAGTAGAAGTATGCGCAGAAGAACGGATAAGAATCTGCGGGAACCTTGGGGCCGTAGGGAACGACCTTGGGGGCTTTGTGGTCCGCTGCGTCCCTCCCGCACATATATGCGTACCTCTCAATCAGAGTCTTGCCAGTCAAGGATACCGGCGAGAAGACCACATTCTCCATCTGCCGCCTCCCCATTTCCTCCAGTTCCTTCTTCTTCTTTTCCGCCCGAGGGTCGAGTGGCTTGGCCAGCTTCTTCCCCTTGGTGTCGGCCTTCCTCGGCGCCATTACAGGCCGGGGAAGGGGAAAGGAAGATTGGGTGGGTGTGAGGGCAGCGACGGCGGCAGCAGAAGCAGCTCTGGTGGGGAGAAGGAGATGAAGCGGGGGAGAACGGGGGCAAATGAGCAACGCCCCTTCGCAGTTACCTTTTTATGGGGAAGGCACAAGTGTCGACGTGGAGCCGACAATCTATGGGGCAATGTAGCCCCTTTGCTGGTTCGGCAAGGGGAGGCGATCGATGCAAAGAGCAACTACAACGAGGAGCACACGATTCTACCCAGGTTTGGGCCGCCCGGCGGCGTAAAATCCTACTCCTGCCTTTGGTGTACTGTGTGGTGTTTGAGCACAAATACACAAAGCGCTCTGCCCTGACAAAGTGGTGGAGAGAGCAACTGCACGGATACCTATGCGTGAGAGTTGCAAATATTTGAACCCCTCCTAATGTTGCCCTGGCCCTCCTTTTATAGCTCAAGGGGTCACCACAGTGGCAAAAAGATCATTACAGGGGTGATTAGACTCATACATAGCTATCAAACCTAACTCTGAAAGTTAGGAAAAAATGCATTAAATGCGCTGCTAGGTGTCATGTGGAGCTTGAATCCCGGCAAGGCTGCCGCGCCGCTTTTCTAGCTACCTCCTATCTGTTGGGGAACGTTGCATGGGAAACAAAAATTTTCCTACACTCACCAAGATCAATCTAGGAGATGGACATCTACAAGAGGAGATATTGCATCTACATACCCTTGTAGATTGCTATGCAGAAGTGTTAAGAAACGCGGTTGATGTAGTCGAACGTCTTCGTGATCCAATCATGATCCGTCCCGCGAACTCCCGATCCAAGTGCTGAACGGACGGCACCTCTGTGCTCAACACACGTACGGCTTGATGATGCCTTCACCTCCTCGATCCAGCGAGCGATGGTGAAGTAGTAGCTCGAGTCCTCCGGCAGCACGACGGCGTGGTGGCGGTGGTAGTGGTGGAATCTCAGCAGGGCTTCGCCAACCACTACGGAGAGGAAGAAGGACTACGAGGGAGAGGGAGGGCAGTGCCGTGGCATAGATGGGTGTGACTGCCCTCTCTCTACCTCTCTATATATATGGGGAAGGGGGAGAGGGGGGCGCCCCTAGGGGATCCCATCTAGGGCCGGCGGCCACAAGAGGGAAACCATAGATGGGTTTTCCTCCTCAAGAGACTTGGCCCCCAAGCCAAAGGGGTGGGAACCCTAGGGGGTGCCCCCACCTCCTCTGGCAACGTGGGATGGGGTGAGGGGGGGGTGCACAACCCCTTAGGGGGCTGGTTTGCCCCCTACCCTTGGCCCATGAGCCCCCCCCAACACTTGCCGGGGCCCCCTGAAACCCCTTTCGGTCATGCTGGTCATCACCCGGTACCCCCGGAACAATTCCGGACTCCAATACCCTTCGTCCAATATATCAATCATCACCTTCGGACCATTTCTGAGTTCCTCGTCACGTCCGGGATCTCATCCAGGACTCCGAACAACCTTCGGTAACCACCATAATGACTCAACTATACTTATATCGTCACCAAACGTTAAGTGTGTAGACCCTGCGGGTTCGAGAACTATGCAAACATGACCAAGACACCTCTATGGTCAATAACCAATAGCGGGACCTGGATGCCCATATTGGTTCCCACATATTCTTTGAATTTTTTATCGGTCGAACCTCGATGTCAAGGATTCAGCTAATCCCGTATGTAGTTCCCTTTGTCTACCGGTATGTTACTTGCCCGAGATTCGATCGTCGGTATCTCCATACCTAGTTCAATCTCGTTACCGGTAAGTCTCTTTACTCCTTTCGTAATACAATATCCCATGGCTAAACCATTAGTCACATTGCTTGCAAGCTTCTTGTGATGTTGTATTACCGAGTGGGCCCTGAGATACCTCTTCGTCATACGGAGTGACAAATCCTAGTCTTGATCCATACCAACTCAACAGACACCCTCGGAGATACCTGTAGAGCACCTTTATAGTAACCTAGTTATGTTGCAATGTTTGGTACACACAAGGTAATCCTCCGGTGTCAGTGAGTTGCATGATCTCATGGTCATAGGAACATATACTTGACATGCAGAAAACGATAGCAATAAACTTGACACGATCATATGCTACGCTTGTAGTATGGGTCTTGAACATCACAACATTCTCCTAATGATGTTATCCCGTTATCAAATGACAAATCATGTCCATGGCTAGGAAACCATAGCCATCTTTGATCAACGAGCTAGTCTGGTAGAGGCTTACTAGGGACATGTTGTTGTCTATGTATCCACACATGTATCTGAGTTCCGATCAATACAATTCTAGCATGGATAATAAACGATTATCATGAATAAGAAAATATGATAATAACCAATTTATTATTGCCTCTAGGGCATATTTCCAACACTATTAGCGTGACACGCCATCAGGACATGTGTCAATAAAGGTGATTTACCTCCCGGCAAGCTGACACGCACGGGTTATGTCCACCTAAGCACCTATGAGCTCGACACCTCACTAATCAGCGGCCAGTTGGTGAGAGAGGCGGAGCGCAGGTGTTGGCGAGAAGCCCATGCCAAAGGGGCTTGACTTGCCGGCTCGTTCCTGCCGGAGTTGGTTGCTTCCGTAGTGATATTTTTAGCTTATTCCAATTCTTGGTCTTCTTAATGCTCTCCTTGATCTCACGAAGAGCGGCTTCTCTGGTTTGGTATCCGTCCCTACCAAGGCACCCTGCCGGGAGGGCTGCTATCGTCCGTGCACAAGTCAGGAGTACTAGGGACCCCATTCCCAGTGCACCCATAGGAGCACCCGGGCCTATCCCATACGCGCATCCGAGGCGTCCTTGGGTTAGGCCCAACAACATGCACGAACACAAGTGGCGGAGGATAACTGACATAATCTTTTGTTGTGATTCGTAATCATGACAGTTCCTGCCTACGCACATCCAATCCACACATTAATGGTGGGGCGTGGGAGCGTGGGTGTTGTTGCAGTTACCAATCAAGGCGCGCCTGCGAGCGGCGCGGCTAGGAGAGGCGGCGAATAGCCAGCCCCTCACGTATTCCCCATAAAAAGGTAACCGCGAAGGGGTGTTGCTCATTCACTTTTGCCCTCCCCTGCTTCATTTTCTTCCTCTTGCCAAGAAAAAAACCATATTCACCGCTGCCACCGACACCGTCATCAATCCGCCTCGACTCCAAAGCTTTCCTTCTCCCCGAGCCCTTGATGGCGCCCAAGGCAGCCACCGTGGAAGGTAAGAAGGCAGCCAAACCGCTCGACCCCAAGGCGGAGCAGAAGAAGAAGGAGTTGGAGAGACGACAGCAAGAGAATGTTGTCTTTTCACCGCCGACCTTGTCCGCCAACACCTTGATCGAAAGGTATGCGTATATGTGGGGGAAAGAAACCAACATGCACGGAGCCCCCAAGGTTTTCCCTTTCAGCCCCACGGTCCCAAGCAACTCCTATCCTTTCTTCTGCGCGTACTTTTATTGCAGATTGTCACCACCGTATTCGGATTTCTTCTATGAGTTGATGTCGACCTATGGATTCCGGTTGCTTGATTTTACTCCCAATGCCATGACATGCATGGCGGTCTTCGTTCATTTTTGCGAGAACTTCGTCGGAGTAATGCCCAACATGGATCTGTTCTGCCATTTTTTTGACCCTCGGGTTGAGGGCGAGGCGCTGTCTGGGAGTGTGACATGGTTCCCGAGGGGGAATAAGGATCAGAGGGATTACATCCCTGGATAACTCCATGGAAAGTAGGAAGAATGGAGGGGAACTTGGTGTTGGATCCAGGAGCAGAACTTCCCGGCATTCTGCTTGCACGGACAGAGAAAATTGGTCACGATGATGACTGGAAGAAATATGGTGCCAGCGAGAAGAAACTCCGCCCGATCCTGTACAGGATTTCCCGTCTGTGGGATGCTGGTTTGAACATAGAGTTGGTCGGAGCTGACTTCCTGCAGCGTCGCATTGCCCCACTGCAACAGAGAGACAGGCCGACTTGGCTGTACCAGAATACCGGGGACAAGACACGACTATACCCAGGCCGCGGTTGCAACTTGATGGTGCTAGCCCACTCCTGGCTCTGCTAGCATCTGTTCCACAAGTTGGATACTTTCCACTTGTCGGCCACGGTCGTGCCGCTACACATTAACTCGGAGAGGAGTGCCACTTTGGCGTGGATGCCAAACTGCTCCGCCGCCGGGGTCAAGGAAAGCAGGAAACTGCCCAAGTTGGCGGATTAGGCGAAATGGGCCTCTGAGCTAGAGGAGGAGGCCGAACGAGAGGAGGACGACCTTGTCAAGGCAACCACGGAAGAAGAGCAGGTGTACATTGCCAGTAGGATCGCAGAGGCCTGTAGGTTTGAAGCTGTGAGGGCCGCAGTCCTTGCTAAGGGTACTGGAGACAATGAGGAGGAGGAAGAAGAGGATGACGATGAGGAGCCCACTAGAGAGGGACGGGAAGGGCTTGTCAGGGATGAGGCTGCCAGGACGGAGACAGCGGAAAAACCAGGAGAAGGGGATTTCCAAGTTTCTGAGCCGACGCGTCGCCTTCGCGGCAGGGGCAGCCAAGAGCGCATGGGCACTACTCCGCCCCGATCCGCCCCCGCGGCAAGGAAGTCCACCACCAAGACCGGGAAGCAGGAGCTGATACGCCGGCGCCTGCTCGACAGGTTAAGTTCAAGCCCCCGTCATCCCAGGAAGAACTTTCTGGGGAGGATCTCGCCAAGCTTGTCGCCGCCAGCTATCAAGAGAGCCAGGGAGTCTCCACCGCCATCCCAGTACAAGATGAGCATTCTCATCGAATCCGATGAAGAGTGAGTGATTTCCCGCCTCTTCCTATCATGTCTCAATTTATCTCATTTGTTGATTTAGATCTGGCTCCTTCTTGTTTCGGGGATGAAGAGCCGCTTATTCAACGGATAAAGCGGGCTAAGGCATCGGCGGGCCATGGTTCGCCCTCAAGTGTCACGTAGAAGATGCCCGTGGTCGACACCTTGGTCACCAGCCCCCAGGCCAGCCCCCTGCGTCAAGATGTGCCACCACCTCAGCCGGCTAACACAAACATTGAGGCATGTTCTTCTGGCGATGGCAAGGAGGTAGGAGGGGAGCACCAAGGCGAAGAGAAACAAGAAGCAGATCCCGGGTCCGCCATCGACCACCATTCCCGGGAGCACTTCTTCGACAAGGGCCTCCACTGACGACTATGTTCACATCAGCGCCTTCCAGATGATGGAAACTGTCGAGGGCCGTGTGCCGGCAACGCAAGTTGCTGGGGCTGGGGATGCCCCCGCCCAACAAGTACAGCCAGGTAATCCTCTTGCCGCAAATTTATTTCCACAAGAATCTTTCCTTGTTTCCTACCAGCAGTTGGGATCTTATTTCTTCCTTTCTCTCTTGTCTTGTTTCGTCTTGGTTTTTCAGCCCCAACTTTTCCCGTGGGGGGCGATGAGCTTATGGAGGTAGCTGGTATTGCCAACACTACAAGAAAAAAGACACATCCATGACATTTTGGGCCGAACGAATTTTTTTCCTGTCATGCTTATGACACTTCTATGACGATAATTGTGACAAAACCCGGTATCATCATAGATGTGGTGGGCTCCTACTTCTATGACAAAAAATCATGACAGAAAATGGGCTTTTCATCCTGGGCAGGCCGGAGACGCACCTGCATGACATTCCTTGGGCCGTCCATGACGGAAAAAATTGTGGTAGAAGCTAGGGCGAGGAAAATTTCGGGGAGTTCCGGTTACGGTTGGTGGTCGGGGCCGAGCGATGCATGGATGTTTGCGTGTTTCGCTCGTACATGTACGCGCGTGTGTGCGAGGCGTTGCACTCTAACTGAACCCGAGCGAGGCGTTGGGCTCTAACTGAACCCGGGCAATTGCACTAGCTACGTTACTGAACCCCGATCGATCCTTTGCTGTTAACTGAACCCGATCGAGCGATTCCTTCGCTACTGCTACTAACTGAAGCCGATCGAACCTGCTGCCTCTTGATGAACAGTGAACGTGGGGGTTGGTTGAACGAGTCAAGACGTACGTGGTTGGGGTTGGATGAATAGTCCCGGTGGGGGTTGGATGAACAAGACCCCGTGGTAGTAGTAGGCCGTTACCGCTGGATGAACAGGACCCCGATCAAGGAGGCCGGTGAAGGGTGGATGAACAGGACCCCCGTGGAGGCTCCATGAACAGTAGCCGGTGGAGGGTTGATGAACAGGACCCCGTGGAGGGCTGGTTGAACAGTAGCCGGTGGAGGCTGGACCCCCGTGAATGAACAGTAGCTGGTGGAGGCTGGAGGAAGTCGACGGTGGATGAACAGTAGCAGATGGAGGCTGGAGCGATGTAGTAGACGGTGGATGAACAGGACCCCGTTTCGACCGTAGGGGCTCCAACACAAGTCCGTTTCCTCCGTTTTGCGGTACGCCACACCCCTCCCGATCAACAGGACCCCGTTTCGACCGTACGCAGTCAAACACAAGTCTGTTTCCTCCGTTTTGCTGTACGCCAGACCCTTCCCGATGAACAGGACCCTGTTTCGACCGTACGCGGTCCAACACAAGTCCGTTTCTTTTGTTCTGCGGTACACCAGACCTGTCCCGATGAACAGGACCCCGTTTCGACCGTACGCGGTTGAGCAGAAGGCCCGTTTCCTCCGTTCTACGATATGCCAGACCTCGTTTCGGCTGTTCCGTCCAAGCCGATTGGCTCCCAATGAACACGACGTATTCCGTTGCCTCCCGATGAACATGACGCATTCTGTTGCCTCCCCATGAACACGATGTAGTTTCTCCGTTCCGACCCCGCCGGTTGGCTTCCGATGAACAGGACGCCATTGCTGCCGTCCGCTGCCTCTCCATGTACACGAGCCCTGGTCGTACAAATGCGTGAGTAGGCGTTCAAGACCCCGCCCGTATGTACGTACATGGCCGTATTTTTTGGCATCTGGCTGTACGTACATGTACATGGTTTTGACTGGACTGCCTGAACTGCTACGTCGGGGGCTCTACTACTACACGTGCCGCTGCTTGCTCGGCCACGGTTCATCGTTGCAGAGAGACCGATCGACCAGTATGTACATACACGTTCGCGACCAGAATGACAACGCTATGTACGCTTCGACCAGGTGGGTCCCGACTGTCAGGGAGGATAAGGAGGCACTTCCTTGCGTGTGAAGTTATTGATGGTGGGTCCCAGCGGTAAGGAGGAGAATCATTTTTTTACCCGTAATATGCATGCACTTCCTTGCGTGTGAAGATGTAGCTGGTATGTCCCAGCTGTCAGGGGGGAAACGTTTTTCGCAAAATACGGAGTCCCTTCCGGTGGGTCCCCGCTATCAGGTGGAGGAATAATTATTTTACGCGTAATAAGGAGGCACTTTCTTGCTGTGGTTGTGGACCCAGCTATCAGCCTCTCCATGTACAGTCCTCTTCCGATGGAAGTCGTTCCTTGACCATGTTGACCATGCCACATCAAGAGCACCAAGGCGGTGGACGATGGTGAGGCCTAGAAGGGGACGATGAGGAGCCGGGGAAGACGCGGCAGTGGATGCCCACTCGGAGAGGAGTCCGAGGATTGACTGGTTTGGCTGCGGTGTGAGGCTGTCGTCGCCGCAGAATAACACGGGTTGTGGGTGAGTAGACAGTAGAGGGATGGCCTGGCCAGCGATGGGAGTAGGGTGGGGCGGTGAGGCCTGCGCGGCAGCACAGCCGGCCACTGGAGGCAGGAGCAGGCGGTCTCGCGGGCGCTGGTTTGGGCGGCTGGTGCAAGAAGAACAGCGATTGAAGAAGCAGCAGGACCGTTCGATTAAAATCCAATGACCACTGCTGCTAGAATCGTTTGTTGACTAAGTTGACAAAGCCCTGCATACGCGTCAACTTAATAGGCCCATAGGTTAGCCTCCGATCCAGTGCACCCCAGATGTCAGTGGGAGGAATCATTTTTTCGCGTAATAAGGAGGCAGTTGCTTGTGTGCGGCCATGGACCATGGGGGTCCCTGCTGTCAGCCTCTCCACGTACATCCCTATTTCGATGGCTGTCGTTTGTTGAGTGTTGAGCACGCCGCACCTAGAGCACCAACGCGGTGGACGATGGTGAGGCCTAGGAATGGAACGACCCGGAGCCGGCGAAGACACAGCAGTGGATGCCCATGCTGAGGAGAGTATGAAGGTTGACTGGTTCAGCTGTGGCGTGAGGCTGCCGTCACCGGAGAATAACAGGAGGTGCGGGTGGGTAGAGGGATGGCCAGGCCAGCGGAGGGAGTAGGGTGGGCCAGTGAAGCCTGCGCGGCATCACAGCCGGCCACAAGAGGAGGAAGCAGGCAGTCCCGCCAGCGCTGGTTTAGGGGGATGGAGCAGGAAGGTCAGAGATTGAAGAAGCACGTTGGCCGTTGGATGGACATCCAACAATCACTGCTGCTAGAATCCTATGTTGACTGACAAAGCCTTGCGTAAACAAGTCAGCCTCGAAATCTGTGGCGTGTACAGCCCATTTGCTATTATTTTTAGAATTTACTACCCATTTGCTAATTCATATGGAATTTATTGCAGCCCATTTTCAATTTTTAGAATTGCTGCCCATTTTCTGGTCAGTGCCAGGGTTAAAAATTTGAACTAAAAAAATGTGCGAAATTTTAAAAATTCGCATATTTTTGCTGGGGAACAAAATATTCTTAATCCAAAAATTAGTAGCCATAATAAAACAAATTTAAAAATAAAGTAGTACTATGTCATGTTAAAATCCAATGAAATATAAAATATTAGTGGAGAACAAAAACAAAAAACAAAACTAATTGCCCATTTGCTATAATTTTTTTGGAATTTGCAACCCCTTTCATATTACTTTTAAGATATACTGCCCATACTCTTTGGCCAGGCCAGAATGCATCCCTCCTCATCTTGAAAGATTTGCAGCCCAGTAATTCGGAGAAAACAAATAGGCCTAGCTTGGATATTCTTTGACAAGAAATAGTGGGCTACCTATTTTCCCAAAGAAAAAACTGCTCGGTTGGTCATGTTGTTAGACGGGCCACAGAGACCGCACAACCCAGTTTATAGCCTGCTCCTCCGAACAAATCCTCAAAAAAATGTTGTGCAATTCTGTCGTTAATTGACTATACGTTGACAACAAGGGGTGCATCTGAGTAGTAAAAGAGGCGCTTGCTTCTGTTCGGGAGTGGACCTGGTGCGTCCGTACTGTCATACTCACAACTACAGTCCTCTCCCAATTCACTATGTTGACAGGGCCGGACGGCGGCGTCGCGGTGAGCGCACCAAGGCAGAGGATAAAGTGGTGTCGCCAATGTGTTGGGCTTGGTTGGGCATTCTTATCGAAAAATAATAATGGACCGGAACTATTTACGATGTTGACTACGATTTGCATGGGTCCGCTGGTTGCAGGAAGAAAATGGTGGGAGAAAAAAGACTGGTCACTATCTTTGCCTAAGAATAATATCGACTGAATGTAACGACACTCTCATAGGAAATAATATCCTCCTGTTAAAATTTGACTTTTCAAATCGTGAATTTAAAGAACTGGTGCATGAGCATTTAGCTTTATTTATTTACTTATTTATGTTTAGGGGACCATGAGCATGTACCTGGGCCGGATTCATGTGAGAGCCTCCCTTCCAGTTAATTATGGGATCCTCTATTGGGCCTTCATCAGTGGAAAATGTGTTCCGTACCAAAAATAGTATGTGCTACATACGGTACGGGGCACTAAAGGATCGGACCATGCAATGACTTCCAAAACATTGTGTTTGTCATTCTAACAACACATTTATTCAACCAACAGACGAAATATACTACTGATTGTACATTGAAAACAGCAGCAGCAGCAACCAGGGCTGGGGGTGCAACAAAAGCAGTAAGCAGGCCAGAAGAGTAAAGACGCAGCTCTCTCTTCCAAACCAAACATCAGTATCATTACAAAAGGGCTACCAAAAAAGAACAAGTGTATGCATCAAATTAAATAAAGATCCTACTACACCAAGTGTACGCATCTAACTAACTAACTCAGTTAGACGTTACTATTTATTAAGCTGTGGAGATTGGCTGACGGCTTGAACCAGATGGGTGCCTGACGGGGGAAACTCCAGCCAGCAGGTCGAAGTCTGATACTTGCGACCCTCTCTCCTACTTTGGGCTACAGAGCATGGCAGCACATATCAGGGTATGGTGCATGGAGAGACGCATGGTACGCTGTGTACACATAGTTTTGCCTGATGAATGAAACCGCGCTGCCATCATGATCCTTGCCATCGGTTATCTCATGGTTAATTGGATAATTCAGTCCGAGTAACAGAGAGCATGTACCAAGGCTACTTACCAACCTCCAATCAATAATTCTTGAAGGCCCAGAGAAGCTGGGATCCTGCTCAAAGACCTTGCTGTGACTGTGATTGTATTCCGCGAAACAACACGTCCGGTACGTGCGAACGATCATCAATTATTCACCGTCGTCTGATCGAGATAGGAACCACCTGCAACTGCCATGCCGCTTTTCTTTGAAAGGTTCTGGGATTAGGAAGGGTAGGGACACCAGGCGGCCTACAACATCATATCAAGTTGGAGTCAAATAAAAAAGGGCCCGTACTGTAGTCAATCTTAAGAACAGCATGTTATGAGCATGAATATTTTTTTAGTAAATGTTGACAATAATATAAGCAAGCCATCATGATATCATAGGAAAGTAACATACTGCTGTAACAGCTGTTTGTAGTGATGACTGGAGTAGGCCAGCAATACGTCTAGCCATAGAAGGAGTCCACAATGTAAATGAAGCCCTTGTGTTGAATGGCATCAGAGAACCATGGAGGATGTATGATCCTACGATGGACGTGCAGATTTATCCACTTGCCGCAGTGACCTGTCAGATAGGCGAGACCACGGTTGAAGAACGCAATTAGCCTGAAGTCTTTATAATTCACAGATCTTGTGGGCACTTGGCAGATTACAACCTTGAGCAAATCAAACTTGGTATCATGTTGGCTACTATAAGATTTTGAGTATTCTGGGCCGCGGTGCCAAAGCAGTGCAGTGTTAATCGAAGGAAGGGGGATCAATCACCGGGTGTACACCTTCACGAGCATCCAGCTGCCGCGACCATCAACGAGCATCATTCAAGATGTGTTCATGCCAACCCAGTACATACTGTTAATGTAGTTGAGGGTGATGGGGATCGTATCGCAGTCGAGGGGGTTGATGCTCGCCACCCTACGATTGTTATGCTGCGTGACACACCGTTTCTGACGATCAGGCGGCATTAGCAAGCAAGGAGCTGGCTTAAAAAGCCCCGGCCTGAGGGCTTTGAGTAAATGGTATAGCCTTGATGAGCACGCGGCGAGCGGCATGGTACTGAGATTGTCCACAAGCGAAACAATGAGCTTGATTACCTCTGTGGGGAGTGAATTCCATCCACTCTTTCGGCGGACGCTGCTCGGTTCTGCCATTGTTAGTGCTTGGGTTTCGGAAGAGGGGGGAGGCGCCTTAGCGGGGATGGAAGATTGGACGATTTTGTGCGGACGAAGATGGAGAAGCAAATATGTGCTGCGGGAAGTGGACAGGTGATGATGACAACAGCACGCCGCTTGACTTACAAGACACATCCCATCAGCGTAGGGTCATATCGATGCCAGACAACTTGCTTGAGTGATCACAGTACTAGTACTCCCTACAGTACCTACTACTATGCCCTAGTTTGCATATAGTGGAGTAGGACTCTGCTCTACTACTAGCACCGGAGGAGTAGTATATTCTAAAATAGTTACAAACTTCAATGCCCGAGCGTGGAACGACTACGAACCGCCATCGGCGCTAACTCCAATCCCCAGCAAACGTTCGCTGGGAGACATGGCAGTTGCAAACGCCCGCGACGCAGTTACAGTACGTGTGTAAGGGTGGCGGTTATGTCAAATACTATGGCTTAAAAACAGGCCACCATCAGATGGAAATCTGACGGTTACGTGGGATTCTCCTGGATTGAGCTCGTGGCTAACAATCGCCAGATATCATAACTAAAAAAAAGGCTAAAACACCCGGGCTATAACTTGCACCGGCTGACCACTAACAATGATACTAACATAGTTGTAAAATGGTCAAAGAATGTGTCTACGTGGTGTTTGGAATTATATGCAAACTAGCAAGATGCTCGTGCATTGCACGGAACATCAAGATGCATTTTTTTACAAAACACCTGTTGTGATTGACCCATGCAGGAGTAATCCCATGTGTAAAAACTAATGATATCTCGAGAATTTTACTGGAAAAATGGTATCTCGAGAATTTCATCGAAAAAATGATATCTCGAGAAAGATGAGAGATAAGGTTAGGAGGAGTTGGGCGTGGTGGTGACTGGTGGTCGGATGGGCGGAGGCATGGGGATGGATGGCGCCGGCAGCGGCCACCATGCCAGATTGTTCCAGAGACTTCCTTTTTTAATTGCTCAGCAATGAAGTTGTGGGAGATAAGGATGAACGAGGCAAGGCCTTATCTGTAAATGTGGAGAGAGGTGCGGGTATCTTTTGTAAAATTGTCATAGTTTGCTTTCTATCCGTCAGATATAGGTCCGACAGTCTATATTACAAGATGGCAGGCACACCATCATCACCAACTTTGTTTTTTATAAGAGTAGAGACTAGGGAGTACTAGGGAGTACTAGTAAGGACACCATCTACTGCTTCGTGTGCTACTCCTGTGCTCCATTCGGCGGGCGCAATGTCCCCTACAGCCACTCCCTCCTGCGCTCCATTCGGCGGACGCAACGTCCCCTACAGCCACTCCCGTTTCATGGACAGCCTGGTCGATGCCTGCAAGGTGCCTTGTGTCTAGAAGAGTTTTGGCTGCGAGAGGTACGTCGACCAGCACTCGCTAGCGGAGCATAGTTCCAGATGCGCGCACGCGCATGCGCCCTGCTACTGCTATGAGTGCACGCCGCCGTTTGAGGGCTCGCCGGCGAGCCTCGTGCATCACCTCATGGCACCGTCCGTCACTCACTACTGGCCCGCGGCAGTGAACATCAAGTATGAGACGTGCTACCCGTTCGCCGTCCCGGAGTTGGTGGAGGATCACCACTGCCTGCTAGTCGCGGAGGAGGACTGCAGCGTCTTCCTCTTGGCCGTGGGCACCGGCAAGGCCCGCGCAGGCCGCCGTCCCGTCTCTGTAGTGTGCATTAGGGGCAACGCCGCTGACGCTAACACGAGGCCGGTGTACAGGTGCGTGCTCACTGTTACTGCCCCTCCGAGGTACGAGGGCACCCACGCCACATCCATCACGCTGACTGGGACTATGCCGAGCTGCTCCGTTCCCGGAAATGTGGACATGGAAGACGCCTAGTATGATTTTCACCCCAAGATGGTGCATGGGGACTCCAAGGAGGTTCAGCTGGTCATATGCATTACCAAGTCAAATGTTCATCATTAGTCTTCGCTCAATGTAATCCGCTGTCTATGTATGTGGAGACTTCTTATTTATATAGTATAGAACCTTCCATGCATGATCTTGCTCTATTAGAGTATCGCTCTTGAATAAAAGTGTATCCATTTACGGTTTGGTCTAGAATCTTCCATGTATGCTTTTGCTCCATTAGAGTTCTCACTTGCCATTTATGAGATTAATTGAGAATTTTTACTACAGTAATGGTGAAAGACTTATGATGAACCATTTCTTACATCTCCTCTGCCCCCTTCCAAGTCATTCTGATTTAATCCCTCCGTCTAGGTGTATAAGAGCATGGTTAATACTTAATAGTATAGCCAACTGTTGACTATAAGAAAGTGCCATGTCATCTATAGCCAATTTATAGCCAACATGTATAACAATTAGTTATAAGTATGTGCCACTTTATTAATACATGGCCCACTTTCCACTCTCCCATAGTGCCTAGGAGCACGTGCTGCAGCTGGCTCTTACATGAGAGCCCACTTACATTCTCTCTCCTATCCTCGATCCTCCAACTAAGCATTAGAAATATTAGTACTTTACTTCTTACAGCCTGCTGACTGTACCTTATTGTACTCGCTCTAAGTCACCTTATGAAAACCAAATAATCCCAAAACACTTAGGTGCGGTGCATTAACTCCCACCTCGTTTCTTGTTTCTTGACATATCAACCAATAAGAGATGTGGGGCGTGCATGTTTTCAATGACTCAAGACTACCAAACACGACATGCAGTGGTTAGTTCATTGCATGCAATGCTATTAATTAGCAAATAAACATTAAGTTCTCTCATTTTCCCCTCATTCTTGGTCATGGTGCACAACTTAAGATGACTTAGGCCCCTCCCAATGCTCCACCTTGTACGGGTGCTAAGCCTTCCACGTAGGCAAAAATTTGATGTGGCAAGTTATTTAAGAGGAGAGAGATGGGTGTGGTGACCCCAGGAAGAAACAATGCTAAGCACGTGAACCTAGGCAAAACATTTAAATGAAGGAAGCCCACCAATACATGAAGAGCTTTAGTTGCTAAATCATTAAATGAAGCAAGCTTAGCTACCATAAGCTAAGCACCTATGCATTGGGGAGTATAGTTGCTAAGCTATTTAATGTGCTTAGCACCTCATGTAAGCACCCATGCATTGGCAGCAGCCTTATTCACCTATACGGAGGGAGTACATTCATGGTGGTCTAGAAAAAATAAACAAAATCGATACTCAAAAACTAATTCTTAAAGATCATTTCTTGCGAAGCACAATAAGTGTTATTTCTTCACAAGTTTTGGATGCAGATTGAACAGTTGAACGCTTTTGTTTGCAAAAGATACTTTTTTATCTATTTCACCCGGATGTTTGTGAGCTCTAGAGAAGAAATAATATCCGAAGAAACCTATTGATACTCGTTACACATGAGATGACCCCCACATACTTTGTCAAAATAAACAACTCCCCGATCAATGCATTTCACTGTTCCATGCAACGCACGGGCACCTTACTATATATAGTACGACCATAAATTTAACTAACTTTATATATTGTACGATAAATGCTCATGCATGTCACCAAATATTATATCATTGAAAACTATGTTCAAATACGAATCCAACGATATAGTTTTTGTTGACATGCACTAACATTTTGTTAGTTAAATCTTCAGCCAAATTCAATGGGGGACTAATAAACCACAACCGAGGTAGTACTAGTTTAGAGGGCGGCGCTGCATGGGAGTCTCACCCCGCTCATGGCGCTGCAGTAAAGCCGTCATATCACAAAACCCCACCACTCCCAGTAATAGTAGTAGCACAGTCTGCAAGCATATATAGAGAGAGACGTGTGTGCGATATATAGTTAAGTTTGTGCTATATGCACGTACTTACAAAATGCGTATGGATACACAAGGTTTCCAAACTTTTCATTTTACATACTTAATTAAGGACGCTAATAATTCTCGAACGTTCGGGATTTATCATTTGCGCCCCAAAAACTAATGAGATCGCCTTACAAAACTAAATTATTCCTAATAAAAGCCACAACGCTCATAGGAGTGCTTGCAGCGTGCCACGAGTGCCCTGGTGCGCGGCCGTTTCCCAGCGCGCCGACACGATGCCTCTTCCTTAGCCTCGCAACTCGCGAGGTGCTGATTGGCGGCTTGCCGGCGGGCGAGCGCGATCTCACCGGTGTGGTGATCCGGCGCCAACAGGTACTCCTCGCTGGAAGCGTGCACCCGGTCCATGTACCGCCAAGCGTAGATGAGGCGCTTGGGCCCGACTACACTCAGGGCTTTGGCACGGGCGTCCTCCATCATCCTCACAGCCCTAGCATGAGCCTTCTGCCAAAGAGCCAATTGCCTGACTCTCTCGGACGCGACATAGGCCTGCCCTCACGGCCCTCGCGGTGCTCGCGACGCGCTTCTCTTCCTCGGCGTTCTTCTCCGCCTCTATTTTGCCGCGCTCTGCCGGAGGCAAAGCCTCCCACAAAGCGACCTCCATTTCTTTCCAAAGCTCCTCAAGGATGGGGGGCTCGGCGGGCGGCGCAACGTTCTTCTCATAGTGGGGAGCCGACGCGTCCTCCAACGCGCGTGCTGGCGAGACTGGGAACGCCGACACGTCCACCTCGACGTGACGCGGCGAGGAGCGAAACGCCAATGCGTCCTCCTCGACTAGTGGCGGTGAGGAACAGAATGGCAACGTGTGACCCTCCACGTGGTGCAGTGAGGGGCGCCTAGGGCTTGGGAGGGGCGATGCCATGGTGGTCGACGTGAGAGGGAGGGGGAGGAGATAGTGATGAACGTGAGCGTTCTTCCGAATGCCGTGGGAGGCGCAGTATTTATAGCTAGCAATGGCACACCTACATAAGATATGTTGCGTGATAACGTAATATCTACGTGGGCATATTTGTTGGAGTAAATTACGGGGGAGGGAAGGGGTGGAAATATTGCTGGTCACAACGGATTGGACAAGCGCGGGGGGAGGAGAGTCATGCATGCAGATTTTTTCCACACGGGGTGGAGTGGTGGGACTGCCGGAGGGAGAAGGACAGTCAAGCAGGCAGATTGTTTTCACAAATGGAGAGGAAAAGATTTGGAGATGAACGGGCTTCCTGCAGGTATGGGGAACGGTGCATAATAAGTCATCTTGCATGGCGGGCTAGGTATAGTCTCAAGTCATTAAAAACATACACGCCCCACACATGTTCAGATTTCAAGGTGCACTAAATTATTGCATGCGATGATTTAGGTTGGCCATAGTGGTGGTATCTTAGCTGGTATCATGTACACAGGAATAGCAAACATGCTGATGTGGCAAAGAATTAAAGAAGAGAGGGGGGTTAGCGTAACATAGGTAGATACCGTATCATGTTAAATACTCCCTCCATTCCTAAATATAGGTCTTTCTAGAGATTTCAACAAGTGACTACATACAAAGCAAAATGAGTGAATCTACACTCTAAAATATGTCTATATACATCCGTATGTGGTAGTCCATTTGAAATCTCTAAAAAGACTTATATATTTAGGAACGGAGGGAGTACTATGCTACTTTGTGTCATGCATGGCACTATAAAGGTAGTCCCGTATCATACACTAGTATCGTGCACATGATACTAGTATATGATACTTTCCACTATGAGTAGCCTAAAGAGAATATTAACTAATGCATGTAAAAATCTTTGTCATTTACTAGTGTTCATGCATGCATGCAATGCGATAATGCATTAGTAAACACATTTTTTTGTGAAGAACGAGAGCATTAATTGAGTACTTTTGCAGACTACAAAAACTATTCCACCGCCTCTATCTTGGTAAGAGTAGGTAAATTTTTTGAATTGAGCCCTTTAAACTAGAAGGGAGGTAGTAGTGCTCTAATAGCTAACCTTGTTGTGATGACTAGATAGGACATGGAACGCACCTGGACGGAGGAACTAGTCTGCATTGTGCATATAAGTTTTGTCTGAAGTCAATATACCTCTACTTTGACCAAACTTATAGAAAAATGTATCAACATTCACAATGTCCAATCAATATTTTTATACTCATTATGAAATGTAGTTTCATAAAATATATGTTTGGTATTGTAGATATTGATATTTTTAGTATAAATTTGGTCAAAAACTTTTCAAACTTTGACTTCACACAAATCTTATGCGGAGTAAAAAGGACCAGAGGGAGTATCATGCATGCAGAGTAGGCAAAAAAATTGCTCATTTATAGCCGTCCAAAGTCTCAAAGGGCGCGACCACGCGAGGGAGGCGAAGGTCGTGGGAGGCGCGACGGTTGACGGAATTAAGTGAAATTACATGCACGCGCCGGCATGGCGTGCGAACACGCAGAAGCTATACCGTCAGGCCTACGATATGGATCTAGTAGACATGACATCTAGTGGGTCCCGCATAGTACTCGAGAACTCTTTGGGGGCATGCAACCGTTTATCCACCGGGCAAGCCACCACCCCACGCTGTTCACATGCCCTACTCGTCCCCGTCTTCTACCTTACAATAGTTCGCTCCCAGTCGTCCCGTCCTTTCACATTAGACCATTTCAATTTCTCCTAACCCGCCTCCAAAATCCATGGCCTCCCAAATCTCCATGTTCGCCGGTGAGTACAAGGTTAGAACCATCAACGGCGATGAATCCATCGTCATCTACACCCGTAGATCCGCGACGGAGGAAGCATGCCTTGCTCCCTTCCTACGCATGTTCAAAAGTTCAAAGGATGAGTGGGTCGCTGGGCTAGATGTTGAGTACACCACAGTCCTGGAAAGAGAGAAGCTTCTAAAGGAGGCAGAGAAGAAGGACCCAGCCGTGATCCAGGTTTGCATACATAATGTGTGCTTGGTCTACCACATATGCCATGCCAACATTAGGTGCCAGGAATTTCAGTTCTTCCTCAAGGACAAAAGAGTGAAATTCGTTACTGTAGACTTTACGAACGACAGGAGAGTCCTGGATCGGATAGGCCTTGTTGTAGGCTAGCCCTTTGATCTCTAGAAGGCAAGCCTGGTGTCCTCCTCTCATCCTTCAATGCTGACCCTGGCAGCAGCCATGATTGATCCTTCGTACACTCAACTGAAGAAACCTCTCCCAGAGTTTCATCATGCATGGGAGTCGAAGACAATAGATGAAGATCACATCGTGTATGCAGCAACGGATGCCTACCTTTGTTTAAATATCTAGAAGGGTTGGATGAAGAAGCAGAGCCCAGTGTCCAGTTCAAGCAAAGAAGTGTCTGCGAAGAGGAAGAGGAAGAGGGACGAGGACGAAGTCGAGGATGTGGAATCGGACTCCGAGTAAGGTGGCAGTGCCGTTGCTCATGCTGGTTCTACTGCAGTGTCAAGCGGACTAGTTGCTTAGTTTTATTTCAGGGGTGTGTTGTGTTGAGCCCCCAGCAGAACTATGTTTATGTTCTTTCTCGTTATTTGAACTCTTTAGTACATACAGTAGTACCAGTATGTCTTACTACTGTTCTTCTTGTAGTTGGTACTACTGCTCGTATCTTCGCGTTCCTACTGTACTTAATACGTACTAGTAGTATAATTTGGGTCTATCAATTTGTGAAAGAAGTTTGACGGAGCGAAGGAAGAGGACGGCAGAGAAGCTACCCCAGTATCTATATTACGGTGGCAGGGTGCCCATGATCTATCTTATGAGTGTTGGGTGTGGAATGCAGTTCACTGGAAAAAATGGATCCTGCCCGGGGGTTAAACGGATGGCGGGGGTGGGGGGAGCATGATGGTGGCAGGCGGTTCAGGGGAGGGCGGGGTGGTGGCGGCAGGCGGTTAGGCCTGTGGCAGGCTGGCGGCTCGATGCCTAAGAGAGAAGATGAACAGTGCATCAATTTCGGAGGTTGAAGAAGCCCTTCTGGCCGTCCATGTTGCATCCAACGGCTCACAAGAATCTACTGACCCAAGTTGTTCCTTCAGATTGCAGGATCCACGTGGCATTCAAGGTCTCGAAGGTAGATTCCATGTCCGCACACGGTTTGCGGGCTCGGCGCGGGCACGACCGGCTTCCGCCGCGACAGCCACCATGCGCGCCTCCTCCGCGCGGGCGGAGACGACAATGACACGCTAGCTCCTCCTCGTCGGCGTGCTGGAGCACGCGCTCGTCCTCCTCTTTGTACCCTGCGGGCATAGACGCGGCTCCACCAGCAGCTCGCGTGTTTGGTAGCGCAGCGGCATCGCGAGGAGGGACTGCAGACGACGTGAGCAGGCGAGCCTTCGGCTTCATGGAACAGGGATGGCGGGGACACGGCGGTGATGGGCGAGAAATGGTCGGCCGGAGCAGGCGGGCGCCGGCATGTGCAACGGCGGCGGCATATTGATGAGTGCGTGTATGGGAGCTTAGTTTAGTTTTATATAGGGTTGGTCAAACTTAAAAGAACACCGTACTGGTACACGTAAACAATAGACTGAGGCAGCGCTTAAACTACCATATTAGTTAGCACAGCATCGATATGGAATCCTATGCAAGCACGTGCACCACGGCCGCGTGGTCGATCAAGCGGTGCATCACCGTGTCGCGCTCGAAGGACATCCACCGAACCTTTTTGTGTGTGTGAAAACAATCCCCGAAAATTAGTCTACTTTTTTTCCTGGAAAAGTTCTTCACGCTACAATATTTCCATATATTTCAATTTAGCTTCAGTTTGTGCTTATTTGGATTTGGACGTTTTAGGTGCGCCCTAGACATTTTTTTAATACTGATTCTGTGTGTGTGACTAAGAGAGAACGCGTGTATGTGTCCATATGTGTGTTGTGGCGGAAGGGCAATGTGGAGACGGTGTGCGTGTGATAGAGGCATAGATAGGTGTGAATGTGCAAATGATCATGCATGAGTGAGACATAGAGAGATGCTGATACGTTGTGTATACATGAGAGAACGGTTTTCTATTTGTAGTTGTGTGTGTGCAAGAGAGAGAGAGAGAGGAGCATCCGTAACACAACAACCATCTCTCTCGATTCGTCTGTCCCTCACACGATCGCATGTAACACATGCATCAACGCACACATTTTGACACCCTCACCCAGCCCCTGCCCACCTCAAGGCCCGCACATCGCTCTCTATCTCGCACGCACAATCTCTTTGTGAAAACCCTATTTAGCATGTAGCTTTTCGTCACATACACACACATTCTCTCCATAGGTTTGATTTCTCTTAATATCTGACACACACACACACACACTGCACACACACTCCCCCTCCCCTGAGCACACAATTCATCCGCATCCAAGGTTATATGGCGACCACTCTCGCTTGTGCTTCTCTGCACCCCAGCATGCACACCACCTCAATCTTCAAAGAGGACATCGAGGAGATTGAAGACGGCGACCACACTACACTAGATAATGCGGGGCCATTTGGAAGCAGGATGATGTGACGACGACTGACTGACTCCACCCCCTCTCTCCCTCTCCCACACAAAATTATCAATCCCTCAACCCACGAGATCCTTCCCCTATCGTCCATGTTTTCCAGCTCTCTCATCAAACCCGTTGTCTCTTCTCCTTCCACGTGTACAAAATCTGGATGCACAGGCATCTCACGTATATTACATGTCTCCATCTTTCTCACAGACCTAACTTCTTCCTCTCTCTCTCTCTCTCGTTAGGTTTGTCTCCTACTCTCTCGCCCACATACATACAATCTTTCCCACCCTATTTGCTCCATCTTTGCAAGCTCTCTCTACATGTTTCATTCACACATTGGGATGTGTTCAAAATGTTGCTTTTATAATGGATCATGTAGAGTTATGGTTGGTTTTGTTGCATCCTACAAAGTAATAACTATGAAATGCATTTAGATTTTCATTTGACTAGGATTATGTGAGTTTGAGCATATCATGAAGTACAATAGACCTCGTATACATCTTGGAATTCAACAATGATTCTAACTATTGAATTGTATAAACCATTACATTTGAAGTCAGTAGCCTAATATATTTATTTCACGATTACAACAAATGATTAATTCCACTACAAACTGAGAAAACAAATGTGTACTCCCTTCGTTTTTATTTAAGTCCGCATATTAGCATTGGTCAAAGTCAAGTTTTGTAAACTCTCACAAAGTTTATAACAAAAACTATTAACATATACAATAACAAATAAATACCATTAGATTCATTATTGAATGTACTTTCACATCATACATATTTGTTATGGTAAATGTTTATATTTTTCTATAAACTTGGTCAAACTTTAGGAAGTTTGACTTCGGTAAAACCTAATATGCAGAGTTAATAAAAACAGAGGGAGTACTAGTAGATACTAGTACTACTCGCAAGTTGCTTAGCCCAATCACCCAACACGCCAAACGGGGAGTCCAGTGTTACAAAATTTTGAGGTCGGCGGGAAAATCTCCCGCGACCCTGATTCGAGCAGTGTGAAGTTACCATCTGTCAGGACCCCGATCCTAAGTCACACCGATCTAGCATGTAACACATCATGTCACTTTGCGGCCTCACGCATGGTATCCCCACGGGTGCCACCTTACCTGGCCCGGGACCATTTGCGCCTTTTGGCTCATGTATATGATAGTGTCGCTAGCATCCATATGACAAAGAACCCGGGCCGACATGACTAGCCGTAAACCCAAGGTGGCACTAACTTACAGGGACAGGCATACATGACCCAGCAATGAACGTGTCGGTCATCAACGTATGAACCCAAGTCGTAGCAAGCTACAAGGACTTAAAGGAACAACGCGTGACATTTCCCCGAAGGGACAGACACAGGAGCAAAGAAGGACACATGCCGATCATCCCATGTGTTCCGGAGCAGTAGCAAGCTACCATGGCCCAGTGGAAGCACTAGGAGACTTTTCCCCATAAGAGAGGCTACCAAGAATAAACAACTAGATTGTCGGATCCCACACATACCAAGCATTTCAAAAGCATACACACAATATGCTCTATATGTGCAAATACAACATGGCATCACAACAAAACTCTACGACTCAAAGTATTTATTTAAAAGTCTCTGAGGAGCCATACATAACATATTCATACAGGTAGGGGGTCACATGACCCAACACTCTAGTCATACAAGCATACAAGCACATGCGGAAGTTAACTTGTCTAAGTACAGACAACTGGAAAGAAAGAAGGCTTGGTGTAGCCCAACTATCTACAAGGCCCTTCACGGCTCAGGATCACCACCTGGTTGGCAAGTCACTCATCAACATCAAGATCTACATAGAATCCATCGGAGGGGGTGGTGTTCTCCTCTGCAACAGTTTATTTAAGCAACATGAGTACAAAGGTACTCAGCAAGTCTTACATCAGATCCTATCATACATGCAACATTATCAACAAGGGTAGTGGAGTTTGTTGCAGCAAGCCAGCTCTGACTCTTGGCTATTCTATCCTACGTATGACAATAGTTTGAATAAAATGAGATAGCGCACACGAGTCCACTAATCACCACAACAATACTCCACCGTGGATCCTCTCCCGTCTCCCTACGAGAGGGCTATCCACGACACTCACACTTGTCTTGAGACTTTTATGAGTAACCATTAACTTATCTATGAACTACATAAGCAACCAAGTAGTCCATTATCGCGGACGCGGCTATTCGAATAGTTTGATAACCCTGCAGGGGTGTACTTCTTCACACACGCTTTAACCACTTATCGCCGCTTACACAACATGTACTCGGCAACCTTCAAGCGGAAGCCCAGCGAGGGTGTCGGCCACGACCTGACTAACCACACAAGTCTCTAGTCCAGGTTTATCACCTATTTAGGTTCCATCCGCAGGGAGTCCGGCCGAGGTTTCCACTATGGCCCCGAACGATGTGTGTAGGGTTCCCGAGTCACCAAACGGGCGACTCG
This sequence comes from Thinopyrum elongatum, assembly GCA_011799875.1. Lineage (NCBI taxonomy): Eukaryota > Viridiplantae > Streptophyta > Magnoliopsida > Poales > Poaceae > Thinopyrum > Thinopyrum elongatum. The sequence goes on along the minus strand of CM022299.1, from coordinate 285,098,529 downwards.
CTACACCGGGCCACGTGCCTACCGCATCACAGGGCACCCCTAGGGTCAGCGCTGCGCACGGCCTCCAGCATACTACAAACACCCGAAACTACTTGCAACTCCTGGACAGAGGACAGGGTAATTAATAAGTCGAGAGGGTCCATTGGTTTCGGGCCCAACGCGTGGTAGTAGCTGATCTTGAATCACACATACAGAACTCAGGTCCTAGGGACGGTTCCAATGAAACAACCCACCATGTACTCCTACATGGCCTCTCATCGATACCTTTACCAAAACATGTTCACACTTCACTCTCATTACCGACACAACCATTTCACTCCAATCCATCACACAGATGAACCAGCCCTGACACAACTATAAGCATAGCAGGCATAGCATGGTAGGAAACACAACATGGCTCAATCAACTCCTACACATGCTAGTGGGTTTCATCCAGTTACTGTGGCAAAGACAGGTCATGCAGAGGAAAGGGGTTTAACTACCACAGCACACAGCAGTTTGAAACATTGTTGTCTTAATGCAGTAAATGAGAGCAGGAGTGAGAAGATGGGATTGTATCGAGATGATCAATGGGGGTTGCTTGCCTGGCAGGGTGGTGGAAGCGTATTGCCCTTCGGTTGGATATTCACGGATATCCTCGGGTGCAGGACCTACCACGGAGATCACACCGGTAACACAATCAATACATGGCAATATGCAACAATATGATGCATGCACATGACATGGTAAAATGAGTGTGTTGAGCTAATGCAACTAAAATCAGAGGGGTTTGAGTCAGTTTGAACCAAAGGTTCAAATTCAAACTCAAATTATGCATTTACAAAGTGCATTATCATGTTTTGATCTAAACAGCAATGTTAAGTTGCTTTTTCATGCATGAAACCAGTTCCAATGGATAGATTGGATTTTTCTGATCATTTTTAATATATAAATCTTTTCCATCTGAGCTGTAGATTAACTTATATGATTTTTTGAAGTTTAAACCTTTTTCTGGATTTTTTGATAAATTAGAAATAAACTAATTCCAGAAAAAGAATTACTGCGTCAGGACTGTGTTAGCATGACATCAGCGAGTCAACGGGGCGGTCCAGGTCAAACTGACCAATGGGTCCCGCGTGTCAGTGACTAACTAAACTAACCTAATTTAATTAGCACTAACATAGGTTAATTAGCAGGGCGGGGCCCGCATGTCATAGACCCAGGGGAGGTCAAACCCCTGGTCAACCGGGGCTAAACCACCGGCGTTTAGCCGCCGGCGGCAGCAGATGCCACGGAGGGGCTCGGGCTCGCTCCTCCGGCGACCAAATGGATGGAGGAGAGCGGCTACGGGGAGCTGGAGCTCACCTGTGCCCGTTGCAGCAAGCGGCAGTAGCTAGGGCGGCCGAAGCTTGTCGGGACCGAGCTCGAGGCGGCGGCCGGCGTTCAGGTGCGCGCAGCGATGTGGTTGCAGTGGCCGTGGCGGCACGGGCGTGGCACCTACAGGCTCTACGCAGTGCGGCAAGCAGGTTGGGCACGACTGTCGGCATTCTGGGAACGGGGGTACCCAGACTTGCCTGCCTGCGGCCCACGGCGTGGCTCCATCAACAGCCTGGTATGGCCCAGCTTCAGCGACAACAACTCAAGACCCTCGTGAGGGGCCAAGAATCGCGAGGCGGACGACACCAAGACCTCCACAAGGAGCGGCCTCCTCAGGCTGGCTCCCGAGGAGCGGAGATCTCTATGCAAGCCTCACCTCGTGAGGTCCGGATGACGTGAACCATGACGATCAAGGCCAGGCGGGCGCAGTGTACTAGTTTCCTCTTTGGTGCTAAAGAGGCAAGCACAGGCATGGAGTCTCGAGGAATCAGCCAAAGGTTTCCATTCCCATGCAACGAGACCAAGACCGCCAGGACGGCAGGACGGAGGTCATCACTGAGCCCACCTCGGCGTCACGACCAGAGGCTTTTACAGGCGAAGACTACTTTTGTCAGGATAGCATGTACTAGCTGTCTCCGTTCGAATTTGGCCGTTGTGGGATCCCTTCCCGCCTCTCATTTGGGAAGAGGACCAAGGCCACTATAAATAGGACTTAGCCACCACCATAGAGAGGGATCGGATCGAGTCGACGGATCATTCAGATCACCCACACACTCACCAGCTCACTCGAGCTCAATAACACCTCTCCTCCTGAGACTGTTCGCCACTGTACTAGTTCATCCTCAGCCCCTTGAGGCCAATCCACCACAAAGCAGGAGTAGGGTTTTACACCGCAAGGTGGCCCGAACCTGGGTAAACTGTTGTGTCTCTTTTCCTTACAGTTCGTCGAGCTAGGCTGTGAGATTAGCGAGTAGGAAGACTGGGGAGGATGAGTTCTTCGCATGCACCCCAGAGTTCGAATGTCTCAAGGGTTTGCGGAACACCTAAAGCCGACTTTGGCATGCCAGGTAGGGGTGCGTCGGAGCCTCTCTTCTGCCGGTCGATCCACCACCGCTCCACCGCTTCCATGGCTGACGCTCATCGAGCTCGTGCTGAGCGCCGGGCAGCCCTCGCCGCCTGCGTCGCTTAGATGGCGCCGACGGGTGACGGTTGCCCTCGCCGTCTCCTGTCTCCAGTAGCGAACGTCGCCACCGGCCCCGCGGGGCACGAGCAGCAAGCTTCATCACTGCACCCTTCTGTGCGGCGGGATGGACGCACCGCCACCCCGTCGCTGACTCCAGCTAGTTCGTCGTCTCATGCTCGTCGCGGGCCGGCGAACACGCAGGCTGTGTTGCTCGTGGGGCGCAAGCTCCTGCGCTACCGCCCCGTCGACAACCTCTACGAAGACTGGCTGGACCGCATCACCGAGCTTGTCAGCGCCGCCGGGGACTCTCCTGCACCGTCTCGCTTGCTGCCTCACCCGCCGCCTGCTGCGGGTGACGTAGCCCACGGAGCACCTCTCCACCCCCCCATCAAGACGTCGCCCTTGAGCCAAGGCGCGAGGCCCTGTGGCGCGACCCGCCGCGCAGGGCGCCGGCGCGTGAAGAAGAAAGCTGCGAGGTGGTGCAGCGGCCGCAAGAAGATGCTCGTGCGCTCCCAGCACCTCCACGTCAAGACCGCGCGCTGCTTGCAGCGGTGGCGCGCGAGTGCCAAGACCAGGCTCCACCTCCATGACGGGCTCCCATGACCACAGCGGGTTGCCGCGCATTCACTCCGGAGCTACGCAGCGTCGTCTGGCCGGGGAAGTTCAAGCCCGATCTGCCTCCGTGCTACGATGGCACCCCCGACCCTGCCGAGTTCCTGTAGCTCTACGAGCTAAGCATCAATGTAGCCAACGGCGATGAGAAGGTTATGGTGAACTGGTTTCCCATGGCCCTCAAGGATGGTGCGCGCTCGTGGCTCCTGAACCTGCCCGCGGGATCGATCTCCTCCTGGGACAAAATGCGGGAGCGTTTCATCGCCAACTTCCAGGGCACTCGTGACTGTCCACTGGCTATGGGTGACCTGCAGCGCATCAAGCAGCAGCTAGGAGAGACCTTGCAGAAGTACATCCAGCGCTTCAACAGCGTCCACCTCAAGATCCCCAAGGTGTCGGACGAGGCCATCATCTCCGAGTTCACTAATGGCGTCCACGACGTCAAGATGAAGGAGGAGCTCGCCATACATGAGGACCTGTGCACGGCTCTGGAGATGTTCAACATGGCAACCAAGTGTGCGAGAGCTGAGGAAGGTCGCCTCTCTCTCCTGGAACTCCCAGGTGCTGACCTAGAAGACAAGAAGGCCAAAGCCAAGGACGTGAAGCGCAAGGGACCGGCCGTGCTCGCGGTCGAGCCAGAGATGAAGCGCGGCTGCGACCACCCAGAGTCATCCAAGGGCAGCCGCCCGTTCTGCATCTTCCACAACGTGCACAGCCACAACACCAACGACTGCCATGAGCTCAGGGCCATTCGCGACGGGCGCCTCAGTCGTCGCCCCGAGCGTGGCGCCCGAGGCTACAGCCGCGGAGGAGGCCGAGGTGGAGGACGCTGGGACGGCCGCGACCCCCGCCAAGAATGGAGCGATCAGCCTCGTGAGGACCGCTAGCAGGGCCAGCCTCGCAAGGGCCCCTGGAGGGACCAGCCTCATGAGGACCGTCCTCAGGGCAACGCTGGCCTTCCTTCGCTGCCGCCACCACCAAGAAGGAATGACGACCACCACCAGGACGAGAGGGCTGGGGGCTTCCAAGAGCCTCGTGCCATCGCCTGCATCCTGGGCGGCGCTCAGGCCCCAGCCTCTCATCGCATCTTCAAGCAGTTTGCCCATGAGGTGAACGTGGCCCTCCCCAAGCTCGAGGCAACGCGTGCGCTCGGGTGGTCCAAGTGTACCATCACCTTCAGCTCATCCGATCAGCTCAAGTGCGCGGCAACTACCGGCGCTCTCCCGATGCTCTGCTTGCTTACCATCAGCAACGTGCTCGTCACCAAGACTCTCATCGATGGCGGTGCGGGGCTCAACGTTCTCTCCATCGAGACATTCGACTGACTCCAGGTGCCCTACGACTAGCTGCAGCCTACCAAGCCTTTCTCAGGAGTGACCGACGGCTCCACCACCCCGATAGGGCAGATCCGCCTCCCTGTCACCTTCGGCAAGCGTGACAACTACCGCACCGAGCTCATCGGCTTCGACATCGCCCACATTCGCCTTCCATACAACGCCATCCTTGGGTATCCGGCCCTGGCCAAGTTCATGGTAGTGACTCATCATGGTTACAATGTCCTCAAGATGCCAGGAAGCTGCGCCGTCATCACGGTCGCCTGCGAGGAGAAGGACGCGGTGTGCTCTCTCGAGGCCACCTACCAGGCTGCGGCGGTCGACAACCCAGATGATGAAGGGGCCGTATACCCTCCTGAGGTTGTCCCCAAGAAGAAGAAGCAGCTGCTCCACCAAGGACCTCAGGAGGGCGGGGTGTCCAGCGGCACCACCTCAGGCCCGACGCCCACTGACGGGTCGCCTCCCTCTCTCGCATAGGAAGGTGCGCCAGGCGCCCCTCTCAGGCTAGGCTCGAGGGCTCTCCTCTGGAGGGCCTCTGACCTGGCCAACGTCACGAGGGAGGTGCTCGGGCACCATGTGGAGGCGTGCTTCAGCGCGCGCTTTGGCCAGGAGGGTACAAGGCGTGAGGTGCCAGGTTCTCAGGAGTTCATCAACAAGGCAATCAAGGAGCTTCAGGAGGCAAGAGCTATGCGAGGCGACCATTGCCCACCACCCGGCATGACTCCTTGTCCCGGCGAGGATAGCGAGCTGCGCGTCTGCGTCAACATCCCAGGGCTCAACAGGGCCGCATCTCAGGAGCGGTTCTGGCTGTCCCGCGCTGGCGGATGCGAGGGTCCCCCTCACAGCTATGTTCGCATGCCTTTGGGCTTGCCAAGCGCAGCTGCTGCATTCCAGCGCCACATGCGGGGCATCCTAGCAGCTCGTGTGGCCAGAAGCCAGGCGATCCAGTCAGAGGAGGAGATGGATCCTCGCGAGCCCCCGGGCCCCCAGAGCCTCCCGAGATTCAGGGCCTGGGCGGCTCATGAGGAGCGACTTCTGCGGCACGTGTCTTCAGCTACTTCAACACCTCTTCAGCAACGGTGCTAGGTGACATTTTCTGGTTTGTTCAGTTGGGGGCGCCCCTCGGGCTGCACTATCCCCAAGCCGCGTGGGTCCGTCCCTGTGGCATGTATCATTTTGCATCAATCAAAACTAGCTCTACCTTATCCATGAGTTCATTTATGATTACCACTTGCCTGTCCGGTGCTTCGTCACCACGAACGTCGTACGCCCTTGCAAGCCCACCCACGACCGCCTCATGATTAAGGACTGGCATGGCGTCTGTGCTCGGGTCCGTCCCTGCAGCGTCGCTAAACCCAAGTGGCTGAGCTCTGGCTCGCGGGCCAGCTCCCGTGCACGTCACCTCCCATGGTCCTTGGTGCCTTGTTCTCGCAGGAGCTAATCAGGGGCGGGTAAGTTAGGGCGCGCGACCCAGTTCCTCGCCACCGCGGGAGCCGCGCGCCGGTTGTCTTTCTTCAGAACATTCACATGAGAAGTCTAGGCACGGCGTCTGTGCTCGGGTCCGTCCCTGCAGCGTTGACAAATCCAACGGCTGAGCTCTATCTGGCGGGTTGGACCCATTCACGTCACCTCCTGGGGTCGTTGGTGTTTGGCCTTCTCATGCGATTACCTCAGGAGATTCACTCAGCGCAGGTTGCCTAACCATCTCCCAGGACTATCACAAGTGTTACGAATCAAATTCAGGTGCAACCCGCCTTGAGGTAGGGCCTTGTGAGTCCCGCGTTGGCTCACGAGTGCCCATACACACCTCCTCTAGCCCTGTCATGCAAGCCATGTGTCAGGGCGGGGCTGTACACGCCCCGGGGTCTCCCCTCAGAGGGAGCCTCCACCCACGTACCAGTGGAAGCACCATGCTCCGCGCTGGCAGTTGACACGGTCGAGGAGTGGCTATGCCCGTGCAAGAGCGATAGCACCATGCTCCATGCTGGTGACAAACAACTGGGGGCAGCCTAACGGCTGCACTAACCTCAGGAGAGCCACTAGGCTCGGTGTTCAGCCTCACCGCGCTGCTTTCCCCTCGGGAGATTAGTGCGAGGGGGCTGGGCACGGGGGCTACGCTCAGGTCATGCCTGACGTATGCCACCTTGCCAGGTCCCTCGGAGCTGGTCTTCGCGCATCCCTCCCGAGCGAAAGCCTGGCGAGGACAGGTATAGGGGTTTTTGTTCGTATGTCAACGGGGACTCCTGAGCATCGCGACTCAGGAGCCTAACTGGCCACGTAGCCCCTCACCCCTTGGTCTCATATTGGCGATCCGGACGGCCCAACGGCGTTTGAGGTATGCGCATGGCCGGGCCCTGCCGACACAGAACGCCAAGACCCACGCTTGCGTCTCCTTCCCAAGGGCTGTTCATATGTCAAGGGGGACTCCTGAGCATCGCAACTCAGGAGCCTAACTAGCCACGTAGCCCCTCACCCCTTGGTCTCGTCGTGGCAATCCGGACGACCCAACGGCGGCTGAGGTGTGCGCGGGGCCGGGCCCTGCCGACGCAGAACATCAAAGCAAACGGAAAGGAAACGCAGAACCTTAGCAAGTTATTACAAAACATACTGTCTCTTAAAGTTCCAAAGCATAAGTTCTTACGCCTCCACGAGGCACGATACATGTTGTAGGAATAAAACAAGGGGAAAGCGCCGCCATCCCCTTCAGCCTTGGACGCCACCGTTGCCCGCTTGGGGAGTCCTGTCATCGACGACGTCGCCGCCGTCATTGCCGTTAGCCGTAGGCACGGGGTCGACGGTGAGGAACTTCCGCAGCAGGGCTTCCACTTGACCCTTCACGACCTCGGCAGCAGCATCTTGGAGCTCAGTGTCCACGGGTTCGAGCAGGGCACCAGAGTCGAAGCTGGATTCCCGAAGATGGAGGTGGCTGAAGACACGCGTTGCGGCCGAGGCCAAAAGCGCGCGGGCTTCTCCCTCAACCATGGGGCCCACTCCGACGACGATGCCCTCGAGCGCCGCGACGAGCTTGGGGAGCAGCCCGGTGGGTCCTTCCTCTGGTGTCACCAGCGGCTCCTCGTACCCGCTCCCGTAGGGATCCTGTAGTGCCTTGCGGGACCTCTGCTCGAGGGAGTCGAAGGCGGCACGCCCCGCGGTGGCCGCCTCCTCAGCCTTGGCAAGGAGTTTTTCCCTGGCCTCCAGCCGAGCCTTCTCGTCAGAGACAAGCTAGGCGTGGGATGCCTGGGCCGCCTCCACCTCCTCCTTCAGCTTCTCCAGGCGGCCGCGCTCCATGGCCTGCTCCCGAGATGCCTACTCTAGCTCGGCATCACGACCGGCGACCGCAGACTCCCGCTCCTTCAGCTTTTCCTCCTGATGCTCGAGTTGGCGGGCGTGGGTGGCCTGCTCGTCGCGGAGGGCTTTCAGCTCGGCCTCCGCCGTGCGGTAGCGCTCCTCAGCGTCCTTTGCGTCCTTCAATGCCATGTCACGAGCGGCGGCGGCCACACCGGCCACCTTTTGGCCCTCCTCTTCAGCAGCGTCGGCCTGGTCCCAGGCCGCCCTGACGGACGAGTCAGCCTGGAGCCACCCCGAGACCAGCTCCAGGCGCCCCGACACCCGGCGCCGGTCGGGGCCCCGAAGATCGTTCCGGAGTTGATCCAACACAGAGAAGGCCTGCTCCAGAGCATCGGGCGCGGTAGAAGAGCCGCGGCCCGCTAGCGTGGCGGCTGGATGAGGAGATGGCGACGGCATCAAAACCGGCGAAGCAGCAGCAGCAAGGATGGCCGGGGGCTCCGGAGCCCTCGGGTCGTCAGCATGTGCGCTGAAGGCAAGCGCCTCTGAAGCCGGCTCAGCTGCGGAGGTATCCTTCTCCTGAGGCTGGCCCCCTGTGCCTCGCGAGGGCAACCCTACGGCAGGAGGAAGCGAGCCAACCTCGTCCGTCTGCCCCAGGTCCTCTGGGGCCGAGGTGGGCTGCTTGGCCTCAGGAGTCCTCGCCTCCTCCTTCTTCCTTTTCCCCACCGGTGTTAGCCTGGCCGCAGAGAGGAAATTGTCAGAGCACTACGTCAAGAGCAGGAAGCAAAGACAAGATGGTGCGCTTGCTGGAAAGTGGCGATGTAATCCCTCGTCGACTTCAGGAGCGCGATGCCCATAGGCTTCGTGGGCGCAAGCCCCGCCGTGTTCTCGTGAGCGGATGAGCGCGCGGCGGCCGGATCTGCGGCAGCGGCGGCCGACGGTGGGGCGGAGGCGCCACCTCAGGCAAGCAATGATGACCTGTCCTTCTTCGGGACACCTAACTTCAGCTTCTTCGGAGGGGTGCCCTAGACCTAGTGGTGACCCCGGCGGAGCGCGGTGACTCCCTGACTGGGTACTCATCGGCATCGTCGTCAGGAAAGGCGCGGAGGAGCTCGCTCTGCCATGGGGGAGAGATCTCCCCCACCTCCTCCAAGGTCGCCTTCGAGCTCTCGTTCTCCTCCTCCCCTGAGGGATCGCCGGAGGACACCAGCACCGGGGAGCCCAGGGGCAGGGAATGCTCCAGCGGCACAAGACCCTGCTCGTTGAAGACAGGCATGGCGGCGGCTATCTTCTCCCCGTCGGCGCAACAGTACAACGGGAGATGGGCGTCCGAGGGGCCACCCTGGTCCTTCCCGAGCAAGGTGCGCACGACCTTGCTCAGCTCCTTGTCAGACAAGTTGTCCGGGCGCAACCGGAGATCGTCTCCCGCACCCTTGAAGCTCCACAGGGGGCGCGAGTGCGCCAGGAGCGGAGCCAGGCGCTGCGTCAGGAACTCCTTGACAATCATGGCCCTTGTCAGCTTCTCCGCCTTCGGGTCCTCCGCCTTCAGGTCGTCCGTCATCCTCTCCAGCAACTGCTCCGTCCTGGGGTCGGTGAGCTTCTCGTGAGCCCATCGATCCAGGGGCTTCGGCAGCACGGTCGGTAGCTCCAGCCGAGCGTGGGAGCGCTTGGCGTCCATGAAGATCCACTTGTTCAGAAGTCCTCCACCTTCTTCCCGGCCCGCGAGATCGCGTTTGCTGCCGTTGGCCACGATGAAGCTGACGCACCCAGAGCACTGGCCGCTGCTTATCCGGAGGTAGAAGAAGTGGCAGAACACACTACTAGGAAAAGCGCTATAGCTAATACGGACATTAATGGCGCACCATGTGTGTGGTGCGCCACTGCTATATAGCAGTGGCGCACCAGATACAGGTGCGCCATTACTAGCAAATTTTATTTTCTTTTATTTCTCCAAAACTATTAATAGCGCACCAGGGCACAGTGCGCCATTACTAGTTTTAACTAGTAATGGCGCACCACAAACTATGTGCGCCACTACTAACAAATTTTTTTTTTACTTTTTTTTTCAAAACTAGTAATGGCGCACCTGGGTACAGTGCGCCATTACTAGTTCAAACTAGTAATGGCGCACCACAACCACGGTGCGCCACTACTAACAATTATTTTTTTTTTTGCAAAACTAGTAATGGCGCACCACGTAACAGGTGCGCCATTAGTAACCAGGGTTACTAATGGCACATTGGAAAAGTGGTGCGCCATTACTAACTTTCTAAGTCTTACAAAAAATTCACCAAATGCACCCCCCCAGTGGAGCGCCTTTTTAGTTTAAAAAAAAATAAAAGAAAATGATAGAAATGTCAAAAAAAATAAAAGAAAATAAGATTCCCATGTGATATGTGGTCTAGTTAGCAAAATTTACAAACATGAATTTTCGACTTTTTTGCAAAATCTCTCGACAATTTGTAAAATGGGCATAACTTTTGCATACGAACTCCGATGAAAAAGTTTTTTATATGAAAAATCATCTACTCGAAAAGTTACATCCGAATTCAACGGGGGCAAACCCCGTTGAAGATTTTTAGAATCCCCAAAAACCTAACAGAAAAAAAGATACGGGGCTTTTAAGATCTAGAGGGGGGGAAAATGGAAAAAAACTCAAACTTACTAGTGGCGCACCATTTGCTAGGTGCGCCACTAGTAACAAAAAAAAATTGGTTTCGAAATTTTTTTTTGGAATTTTTTTTCAAAATATGATACATAATATGACCGGGAAGTTTGAAATATTTTTTCAAAATTTCATCACACTCATGAACAAGAACAAGTCCTAGACATCAACAAGGTTTAATAGGATTGATATGATAGATATATCAACAAGTGCTTGTTAAATGAGGTGGTGCTGGGGTTGGATAGAACTGCGAAGTTAAGCGTGCTCGGGCTGGAGTAGTGTGAGGATGGGTGACCTTCCAGGAAGTTTGACCACTTAGTGCGATTTGACTTGAGATTAAGCATATTGACCCGAGATTAAGCCATAGTGACCCGAGATTAAGAAAAAAACGAAAGAAAATTTTTGAATTTTTTTTGAAAAAAAATTGTTGGTGCGCCATTACTAAGTCAGATAGTAATGGCGCACCGTTTGACATATTAATGGCACACTGCCAGGTGCGCCACTATTGTCTTGTATACTAATGGCGCACCAGGGGTGCGCCATTAGTATTTGTTACTAGTGGCGTGATGATAGTGGCGCACCTGTAGTGCGCCATTAATGGCCAAAACAGGTACGCCACTAATTAGCGTTTTCCTAGTAGTGACAGCGCGACGGAGGGTGTCACCCCCCACGAACGCTTCGCAATAGCAGGCAAAGATCGACAGGAGGAGGATGGAGTTGGGATGAAGATGGAGGGCATGGAGACCATAGTGGTTGAGGACGGCATAGAAGAAACGGGAGAAAGGGGGAACCAGCCCAGCGAAGACGCTGTGCAGGAAGAAGGGGTAGAAGGTGTCACCCAAGGCCTCCGGCTGGGCGGAGCCGACCCGGAGTGCCGTCTCGCCTCCCTCAATGTGGGCGCCTGCCGTCAGAAGGAGCATGGTGGCAAGGTGCTTCTCCTCGGCGATGGAGGACGCGCTCAAGGCTGGCTCAAACTAGAGAGCCAAGCACGCGGCGGAGGCTGACGACTTTGCCTTGTCGGTGGCCATCGGTGGCGAGCCCGGGGAAAGGATTCAGCAGATCTGGAGGCGCGCTAAGCAGAAGGAGAAGGGGATCTGGAGCAAGACGGAAGGAAGGCAACGAAGGCTCAGCAGCAAGTGCCAGCCTTTTTGTCAGCCAGGGACAGTTGCCGAGGCAGTGTGGGGAAGCAGAGATGCCCACGTCCCATCAATCGCCACGCGTTGACCAAGACCGCAGGCGGTTAGGGCCCGCGGTGCTCCGCACTTGCCCCTTGGCTTCGCCTCGAAGCCAAATTCGAGCGCGCCTTCGGCCCGGGGGCTACTGTCGGCGTTCTGGGAATGGGGGTACCCAGACTTGCCTACCTGCGGCCCATGGCGTGGCTCCATCGACGGCCTGGTACGGCCCAGCGTCAGCGACAACAACTCAAGACCCTCGCGAGGGGCCAAGCCTCACGAGGCGGACGACACCAAGACCTCCATGGGAAGCGGCCTCCTCAGGCTGGCTCCCGAGGAGCGGAGATCTCTATGCAAGCCTCACCTCGTGAGGTCCGGATGACGTGAGCCATGACGATCAAGGCCAGGCGGGCGCCAGTGGGCGCAGTGTACCAGTTTCCTCTTCGGTGCTAAAGAGGCAAGCGCAGGCGCAGAGTCCCAAGGAATCAGCCAAAGGTTTCCATTCCCATGCAACGAGACCAAGACCGCCAGGACGGCAGGACGGAGGTCATCACCGAGGCCACCACGGCGTCACGACCAGAGGCTTTTGTGGGCGAAGACTACTTTTGTCAGGATAGCATGTACTAGTTGTCTCCCTTCGAATTTGGCCGTTGTGGGATCCCTTCCCGTCTCTCATTTGGGAAGAGGACTAAGGCCACTATAAATAGGACTTAGCCACCACCGTAGAGAGGGATCGGATCGAGTCGACAGATCATTCAGATCAACCACACACTCACTAGCTCACTCGAGCTCAAGAACACCTCTCCTCTTGAGGCTGTTCTCCACTATACTAGTTCATCCTCAGCCCCTTGAGGCCAATCCACCACAAAGCAGGAGTAGGGTTTTACACCGCAAGGTGGCCCGAACCTGGGTAAACTGTTGTGTCTCTTTTCCTTACAGTTCGTCGAGCTAGGCTGTGAGATTAGCGAGTAGGCAGACTGGGGAGGACGAGTTCTTTGCACGCACCCCAGAGTTTGAACCTCTCAAGGGTTTGTGGAAACCCTAAATCTGACAACGACGGCTGGACCATTCGGTGGCTGGAGCCGCGTTGGCGGCGAGCACAAGTGGCGGCGCGTGCGGGCACGTGCGGTGCGGCGGCTACGACGAGCGACAAAGAGAACGGAGAGGGGGAGGACGGTCAGTGGCTCCCGGCGGATGCAGGGGAGCGAACGGCGAGCTCGGAGGTGGCCGGAGCTGAGCGCGGTGGCGAGGGGGATCTCCGGTGACAGGCGATGGAGGCGGGGTCAGGGAGGCATCTCCGGGGCATGTGAGCGCTTGGGGCTCAGCTGGCTCGGAGCGGTGGACGGCGGGGAAGCTCGTGGGCACGTCGAGGCGACGAGGGGGCTACGCGGTGGCGCGGGCGCGACAGCGTCAGCCATGGCGGAGAGAGGGCGAGAGAGTGGGGGCAGGAGGGAATGAGGCGTCCAGGGGGTCGGGGCAGCGCCGAGGAGACGGGTCGAGGCGTTGCGGTTCCTCGGTGAGGCAGGCGAGCAGGGAGGTGGCGTGGTGCCTCGCGCGCGCGTGCGCTGTCTCCCTCCTCTGCCTACTTGCAGAGGTAGACGATGACTGGCACCAGGCCAGGTGGGCCGGCCCAGTCCAGGTAAGTGGCCTGGGGCCTTCTCTCTCTCTCTCTCTCCCTTTTCTATTTTTCTTTTTCTTCTTCTGATGTTTGTTTTGATTTAAAAAAAATGCCAAACCATTTTATAAAATGCTGAAAATATTTATGGGCACCTCTGAAATTAATTCCAACAGCCCTTAAACATTTCCAGAATTATTTGGACATTTAAAAAATATTTATAGAATTTTAAATGTCCAAATTCAAATACTTATGGATTAATTCAAGAATCCAGAGTGTCCTAGAAAGTGTGCACCATTTTTGGCAGAGGTTCTGGACCAATCCAAAAATGATGAACTTTTGTGAAGGGCATTTTGGGTTCATTGAAACAATTTTCAGTTGAACCTGGTATTTTCAGGGGGGGTGCTGCGGTTTGCTGATCCCCATTTCAAATTTTAAGAGAATTTAAACATGATGCATCACTCTAGCTAGTCCTAATGCAAGCACTAACTAGGGTTGTGACACCATCATACCCTTCGGAACAGGCCTACGGATGCTGGTTGGTAGGGGGCTGTTTTGGTAACTTCAGGTTCACCCTACCCAGCCAACCCCACACCGGCACCCAGAGTAGTACACCCGAATACTCCCCATTTTCTATCCCACACCACAAAATAGACTTCTCCACGGCACCGCAGCCTTCGTGCTCCTCCCCTTCTACATCGGCACACTCGTCCACCGCAGCGCATCTGCCTCATCAACGACGTCGTACGCCGCACTGGAGCCGGTCCACCGTCATCATCGTACATGGAGCCTCTTCCCCGGCACCGTCTTCCACGGTCTCGGATCTGCTTCCCGAAAGACGATGCCAAGCGCAGAAGCACCACCGTCGTGGACAATGAACTGACTCCCGTTGCCGACCATGATGCATAGAGGCTGCCGCGACCATCGTACCCCTCCTCGATTGGTAATGTGTATATTGAATCTCTTAGCAGTACATGTGCAGTTTCAATTTTGTTCATACCTACCCTTCAAATTTCCTGGTTGCTATTGTTCCCGTAAAAGTAATTGGTTATAGCTTGCATTGTCCAGCAGAATATCACCTTGTCATTGTGAGTTGCTCCTGTATTGCGCTGTGCTTGGGTATGTTCTTCATCTGCAACCAGTAGTGTGGCAAATGATGGAAAGTTTTTTAGAACTAGCAAGATGCCCATGCGTTGCACGGAACATCAAGATGCATTTGTATGAGTAGTTTATCTTGTGGGAGAAAAGGATGAATGAGGGAAGGCCTTATCTGCAAATGTGGAGAGAGGTGTGGATATCTTTTTGCAAAATTGCCATAGTTTCCTTCCTATCCGTCAGATATAATCAGACGGCCTATATAATCGGACGGCCTATATTGCAGGATGGCAGGCACACCATCATCACCAACTCTGTTTTTTTATAAGATATATATAATATATATAAGAGATATATAAGATATATATAAGATATAAGAAGTAGTGATAAATATAAATATATAATATCATATATATAATATATATATAAGAGTAGAGAAGAGAGTAGAGATAGCAGGTACGTCAGGAAAGGATCGCGCGCGCGCGGGAAAAAGCGGCCGGGTGCGCGCTAGTTTAGGCGCGCGGCGTCCGGCGCGCTTTATAAAATCCAACGCCCTCCCACCGCTCTGTGCCTTGCCGCCGCTCTCTCCCCGCTCTTTCTCGCCTCGCCGCCGCCATGCCACCATGCCACCGCGCCGCCGGGAAACTTGGGGCTACCGTGACGTCCATGCGCGCCCCTCCGGCGGCTTCTCCGCCGAGATCCGGTTCTGCGAGATGCGCATCGGCCTTGGCACTTTCGACACCGCGCACGAGGCCTCGTAGGGAGATGACCTTCCCCAACGTGCTGACGCGGGAGCAGGCGCAAGAGCTCGCGCCTCCGCCGCGGCTTATCACCGACAAAGATCGTCGCGACAACTGGAGGTGGGGGCACCGTCTCGGCATCGCCGAGATGGACGAGGAAGCCATGGCACTATGGCGCCAACGCTTCCCGCAGGACATCATCAACGAGCGTGAGTTCTACGCACAAAGGAGGGCGAAGAGGGAGAAGAGGAAGGCGGAGCGAGCCGCCTATCGCGAGGACAGGCGTACGTGGAAGCGGCCGCTCAATTCAACATCAAGCTAGGAGCAGCGTCGCCCTGGGACTCCAACGACGATCGGTATCTTGACGCCTACATTGAGACGTCGGAGGAGGACATCACCGAGGCGGAGTCGGACGACGACGAGTAGTTGAACTATCTATTTTTCTATCTATCTATGTTATATCTATGCTGAGAACTATCTATGTATCTATCTATGCCAGTATCGACTCGGAGTCGAATGTGTATCGAGTCAGAGTAGAAAGGAGAAAAAAATATAGTGTGTCTGCTGGAGCGACGCGCGCGCACAATTTTTTGCAGCGGCCGCTGGAGCCAGCACTCCGCGGCCCACAAAAACTGGCCATTCCGGCGCTGTAAACGCTTTTTTAATGCGCCACGCGTTGCGCTTCTGTTGGAGATGCTCTAACATGGCAGATGAGTGCTTTAATGTTGCCCACAAGATGCGTGAGTATTACTATATTTTTCTTGCCATGTTGAGATTTTAAAACCATGAGTGCGAACATACAGAGGAGCAATGAAGACCAAACATGGGATATTGGGGACATCTTCACGAAACGTGGCAAGTTAAAGAGGAGCTGCACCGAACCTATAAAACGAGCTTTGGTAAGTAACACCCTTTCAATTACTTTCATTTAGCCTCGTGTTCTTCGATGTGTACATGTTGTAGTTTCTGTTTCTCTTAGCCTCATGTTCTTCGATGTGTAATAAGAAGAGTCTTAATCGTCCTAATGCTTTCGTTTTAAGCTTGATGTAGGAAGTGGGTGTTATCACCTTGGAGTCTGTTTTTATATTTCTCGTTTTGAATTCACTTCTCCGAGTCCTGTTTATCTGGCTTCTACTAAATGGATCTGGGTTGCTCTGAGTATTGATCTAAAAAAGAAGTAACTTCATGTCAGGATGCAGTTCCTGCGAGGAGGGAAGTATGGTCAACCTCGAGATCATGTTTCCAAAATGAGGCTGGATTACACACAAGGTGCCGTTCCCTAATGATGCTGGATTAGACACAAGGTGCAAATTCCCAGATGATGCTGGATTACACACAAGCCAGGTGGAGTCGTCAACTGTTCGTGTCCTCGTGGCTCTAGTAAAGGCTGAAAGAAAGTGTGCAGCAGCCCTTGAGAATGTAGCTGAGTTCCTGAAGAAGCGAAAAGAGCAATCAGATGGTCTCTTCACCCAAGCGAAAGAAGAGATGGAAGAAGCCAGAAAGAAGCTAGCAGAGGTAGAGCATGCTAGGCGTCTCCTGCTATCTAAAACCGCTGTCAATACAAATTTTCCTTCATAATAGCTAGGTTCAAATGTTTATCCAGTCAGCATGCCTATTGTCATGTCCGTGCATCTACTGATGTGGCACAAAATATATTTTTTAGGTCATTTAATAATAGCAATTACTTTCCAAACAATAACAGACGAAGCATTCGACATGGTATAGTTCACACGCAAGCCCAACATTCCAAGTTCAACTTCCACATCAAACTCATGTTCATAGATATCTGCACATTCATAGATAATGTCCACAACCATGATTCACTTCAAAGACAAAAAATGTGAGAAGAGTTATAAATAAAGAAAAAGCTCTAGTTCCTACTACCAGTGCGAGCACAACAAGTCAAGACCATACATAATTAATTATATTTTGAACATTGTTTTACTAAACGCGAATAACTTCTGGAGGCAGGTATAATATTTCTAATGCCGGCCGCGGCTGGGGTCCATGATGTTTTGAGCCAAACCGGGCAACACACCGGATGTCTGCCGGCGACGCGGTGGTCGTAGCATTCGTGGGTTCCGAGCGGCTGCGGCTCCCATGGTCTACTATTCCTCGGTGTCGGCGGTGGCCGCAGACGTGTTGGCCACCTCCGCCAGCATGCCGCGGTTCCGCCAACGTTTGCGTCGGATGGCACGGCAAACCACGGTGCACTGGACGCCATGGTCCCTCGTGTGCCGGCATGCAGCAACTGGCGACTCTTCTGCGAGCAGGCTTGGAGCGTCGAGTTGATGCACCAGGGGCCAGCTTGGAGCGGTGGCTTGCTGCTCTGCTTGCCCGCCTACAGCCTCGCCCATTGTACTGATGGCCTAGGGTGGGGAGGGAGGAGGGGCAGTGAGTTGCCTGGCTCGTCGGGGCACCCAGCCGGCTTTTATGCCGGAGAACTCGTCTTCCTGCTCACCGGATGCTATGGAGAGTGTGGAGAAAATGGTGCAAGGAGGATATGGGGAGCGGCGGTGTGGTGTGGTTCTTGCCAGGCGACTGGCCTCGTTTAAATAGCGGGCAGACAAGAGGAGCCAACCGGCGTTGTGTTCTAAAATGTCGGCCGGCTCGCGGAAGGACGTGAAGCCGGTTGCATGCGGCGAAGAGGCGTGTTCAGCTTGGCCTGCAGCAAGTGGGGCCCTCTTGGCTGGCGCGCCGGTTCAATGCCTGCGCTATGAGAGGTCGCGTCCGTGTCAGAGCAATCACTCCCTTCAGTCCTTTTTTGTTTGGGTATAACAAAATATCATTTTCCATTCACATTTTACAAGTAAAATTCGTGGACAAACTTTGACCCAAAATACGATGGGGACTAGTAGTAGTTATGAATTCCATTTTTGCTCCATACCAATCGTTCTAAAAACTAGTACTTATAATGAGCCATTGAAAATCGGAACTCTTACCCCGCTAAAAAATGATATTTTAAACGTGGCTACTCGATCAGTGGCGACTGGCAAGCCACCGCCTCCAGGTCGTTCACCTGTGGTCCCGACCATCAACACCTACGAATCAAATTATCACGCGAGCTGACTATTCCTACAAAGGTGCGCTCCACCACGTACCCGGTACCAGCACATGCAGCAATCATGCACCTAGGGTTTAAGGGTTTGTTTGTTTATGGTGCCTTTACGTAACTCTCATGTGTGCGAGACATTGAGAGACCGACTGCGTGCATGTGCCTCTTCTCTTCGTATATGCACTCCACCGTTTGTCTGGTGTCCAAAAAATTATACAGTAGTAATAACTAGCAATGTGCCCCAATGCGTTGCCACACGATCAAAGTAGATTAATACGTATTCACCGATTTGATAGAAAAGAGTCTAGTTTTGAAATACGTATATCACTAAAAATATGTTATGTTTCACTCAAAATATATTCCTTTGGCAGTTTTGATGAGATAAGGGAGGAATGTGGTTGGTTTCAAGATTCGAGAAGTGGTATATTGTTGCAAAAAGCCCATGTGTGTGTGTGGTGTGTGTGTGAGAGAGAGGGAGAGAGAGGAGGAGGACGGAGTGCGTGTGTGACAAAGACACAAAGAGTGTGTGTGCGAGAGGTATCACCATAAACTGAGGTGATAGTGTATGTGTGCATGATCGAGAGGGCGTGTCTCAAGAAGGGACGAAAAATCTACATAGATACAAGGAGCGCGAGAGAGACATGTACGAGATAGTCGAAGGAAGAGTGTGTGGGTGTATAAACCTATCTGGAGACTAGCCAATCAATGTTTGTGAGAGAAATATGAGTTAGGGGTGCGAAAGCAAGAGTTTTGTGTGTTTGTGAGAGAGACGGTAGTCGGGAAGGGGAGTGGAAGCAGGAGTTGTGTGTGTGTGAGAGAGAGAGAGAAAGGGGGGAGAGTTTGTCTGATCGGTAAACAAATGAATAATGTCAGTTTTATAACTGAGATGAAGATGGAAAGGAGACCGCAACAAACGTTGTGTGTGCAAGAGAGAGTAATTTTAGTGGTAGGAGTCCTATCTAGAAAGATATAGGGTGCGTGAGAGAACGCTAGAGAGAAAGACAAAGTGAAAGACGAGTGAGAGTGTGTGTGTGTGGCGGTGAAAAAGAAAGCTTAGGTACCTAGTGATACCAGAGAACAATAGAGACGTGAGAGGTAATGAAAACCGTGTAATGTATAATGATAGGGAGAGTGTGACACTTCTCAAGGGAGACGTCGAGAGACCAGGTTTGCGAAAATAGGAGAAACATGAAGTGAGCGTGCGGGTGAGCTGGAGAAAAGAGAGTGATAGCTACATGAAGAAGCACGCGAGAGAGATGGGCGTGAAAGGAGATTCAAATATTTAGTTGCGTGTATAGAAAATGTCATCATAAAAGGGATTCAAAAATTTGAATTCGAGATGATGATACATGTAATTCATACTCGAACCAAAATTGATCTATCAAACATGCATACTCATATGAATTCACGCGCATCTATGTTATTTAATATGTAGATATTACTGATCGATACATTTTAGTAGAACATAATTTGGTTTAAAAAATTTGAATTCAACCTTATGATTTTGAGATCATTGTATTTGTAATTCATATTATATATCTAAAGGAGCAGAATTCTTTGTTGTGCTTTTGAAAGTATATATAAAAAAATGATGTATATAGAATTTTATTCCAATCGAAAATGGATCCTGCCCAAACAAAAATTTAATACAAAATGGATTGGAATTGAGTTGGCACGGTAAACGTGCAAGCTTTTTCTCAAAAAATTGAACAAAGCGGCCAAACTCGCAGTAACCGCCCGAAACCAAAATATGGGAGATGGAAATTACTACCTGTCCCTGACATGCAACACATGTCGGCTCGATTTCAATAAGTCTTGATAGGGGCAGGTTTGTAATTTCACTCAAACGTGACATAACCACCTCTCACCCGGATTCATACATGGTGGGCGCCAAAACACAGTGTCTCCTCGGCCGAAATCGCCTCTCACCAGGATTCATACACAATGGGCGCCAAAACAAACTCTCCTCGGCCGAAATCTCTGTCGGCAAATATTCGGTGTATGCGAGATTACCGTCCTATCCCCAACCGACTAATATTGCTGTGATGTAGGAAATTTTAAACGGGGGCTAAGTTTGTAAATTTCCTCGCATTTCAGACAAGTGCGCCCTGAAGACATGGTTCCCCCCTTCCTCTCTCCCTCCATTTCCCCATTCGTACTCCGTGGGCGCCAAAACACCCTCTCCACCCCATCCTCCTCCGTCCGCCACCCCATCCACTGCCGTCCTCCTCCACCATGCCGGAGCTGATACCCTGACACCGTCGTCCATTACAAGAGATCGACCTCTCTCATCCACAGCTTCGGACCAGGATCCTTGCATCCCGCCCTCTCGCTTCATCCCCGCCATCGTCCACCTTGCCGGCGCCGCTCCTACGACCGTCTCATCCACCGCGCCGGGATATTTCCCCCGCCGCCACTGTATACCCTCCTAGATCAGCTTCCACGCCACCGACAGCCATCGCTACCGCAGCACCGTCAAATTCTCAGCAGATGCATACACGGCGCCGCACCAGAGGCGGTACTCTTTCATATCTGCTCAACTTATTTATCGCAGCAAGAAAATAGATCGCCACTGCTTTACTATGATTTGTTGTCCATCACTTAGGATCTTACTTGTTAGTTGAAAGCAAACATTGGTTGCGAAGTTGCCTTTGTTCGGTTTGCACCTTCAGATCCGCCATGGCACGCTCAACACTATACTCGCAATGCTTATGGTTTTCCCCTTTTATATTCCACACTAGTTAAATGGCAGTAGACTAAATTTCAATATTAGGTCAGTCGATTTTTGAGAGCTCGCCGGAGGGAAGGAAGGGGCTCGGGTGGGGACGATGGTTGTGGGGGGCGGTGGCCTGGTGGTGGTGGGGCCTCGCCAAACAAAGAAAACTCGACGCGGGTGGGGGCAGGGGTGGGGGTGGCGGAGGAACACAGGCGGTGGGGGCGATTCAGGGGAGGGCGGGGGGGGGGGGGGGGTGGGGCGGGGTGGCCGGTGGTTCAGCCGGCGGCCCGTGCGGTGTCCTGTAGTGGAAGAATCAGAGACGAGAAAGAAGAAGGGTTAGGAGATGTAGGATCTTCATCCAACCACCTGAAATGGTCGACTGACCCAAATGACAAAAGTAACGCGACTTCCATGCAGACATTCCTTTATATTCAGTACCATCATCGTAGCTACTTAGCACTGCTCCTCAATCCATCAAGCTAAACAACGTGCCACTCATAATTCCAAACTTGTTCCTCAAATACGAATCTGATATGATGCTGATATTACTAAAACAGATAATGTTTAATTGGTCAGCTAATGTTCCTACTTTACTTTCGAAAAGCACGTGCACCACATATAGAGAGATAGCAGGGTGTTGCATTCTTAATGCGCTCTGGTTCATCATGTGTGGGCACTGTGCAATGAACATTTTATTATCCAAAATCTGCTTGCTCTTCTTTAGCATGTTCCTCTCCTGTTCTTCTTTAATAAGTACTCTCTCCGTTCCTAAATACAAGTCTTTTTATAGATTCCACCATGGACTACATATGGAGCAAAATGAGTGAATCTACACTCTAAAATGTATCTGTATACATCTGTATGTGTTCCATAGTGGAAATCTCTACAAAGACTTATATTTTGGAATGGAGGGAGTATGATAGTAGTACAGTATGTTCCTTGAAGTGAAGAGGAGCAGGGACATTTGCAGTGTAGAGGTCTATTCGGTCGGTTGTGATGGACACTTTCAACTCTTCAGGCCTCTTTGATTCGTAGGATTTTGTAAACATAGGAATAGGAATTGTAGTGGCCTGCCCACTTGAATCCTATAAGATTAGCAAGGATATTAACAGTACTGCACCTTCAGTTGAAGAGAGCTGGTATCCGAAGCCTTCCAAGCCGTACCAGCAATAGTAGCCCATATTTTCCAGCAAGTTCCACTTTCCTGATTTTACTTGTGATGCTTATGGTTTTCCCGTTATATCTACACTATGATCTGCGTAGCTGCTTTGTGTCGCACTAGCAGCAGTCCACTCTTGAAGCTAAACAACACAACAATCATAAGTCCAAAGCTTACTTCTTCAAATACGAATTGTGATATGATACTGATATTAGTTAACAGATAGACATTTAATTGGTCAGCTAATGCTCCCACTTGATTTTCCAAATGCATGTGGCCACATATAGAGAGACAGCATGGGATTGCATTTCTTTGGGCACTGTGATTCATCATGAGTGGGCAACCAACATTGTATGCAAAGAAGCTGAACCTCAAGAATATGCTTCCTCTTCTGTTCTTTAACATGTTCCTCTTTTGTTATTCTGTATTTAGTACATACAGTATGTTCCTTGTCAGGAAGGAGAGTAGGGACATCTGTAGTTAATAGCTGATAGAGCTGGCCTGTACGTGATCGATAGGCTTTCAATTAGTAGCGGCAATACAACACCATATTTTCCAGCCAGCTCCATTTTCTCGATTTATGTATGCTAGTTATGGTGTACCCCTTTTATGTACACTACGATCTACCTAGTTGCTGTGTGCTCTTGTTATCATGGTTTGGCAATAAACTCTCTATACAGTATATTATGAACCTATCATCTGCCAACTATCATTACTTCTGGAGCCTATTTTTTGTGTACTTGTGCCAGATTATATTAATGCATGCACCATATTATAGCACACATGGGCTCTCTCATCAGAATCCAGTGATAGCACACAAGGGTTTACAGGGAGCCCCTATATTAGAATATCCTCTCCATCACAAAGATAATCTCACTACTATTTATGTTTTCATGCTTCTCAGATATTGTACGTAATCATAATGAATATCAGAATGCGCGCATCAGAAGAATATTGTGGAACACTGCAACGACTAACAAAATTGGCACCAAGGCATTGAGTGCCATTCTAGATGCAATGAAACTAATACGCTCCCCACCTGCAGCTTCTTGTTCAGAATACGATCCTAATGACTATTCTGACCTTGAGGAGTCGAAGGCAGATGGCCTGTCCTGTTCACCCATCAAGGTGCCTGTTCTAATTTGGCAAGGTTTTATTGATTGCGCGTATCTTGCATAAGATGTCCTGCATTTCTTCTACTTTGTTGCACCGCCATCTGCTTAGTTTACTCATCATATATGTCAAGATGCCATGCCCATCCATTATCAATACATATTCCATATGTCATCATACCATGTTTTTTCACTCAAATGCTGTTCTTGTGCATCAGACATCAAAAAGGAAGAGGGTGATTGCCGAACCTGAAGGAGCACCAGCAAAGTCCTTGACAAACATGGTGGTGCCGGAGAAATCAGACAACACCCCACTTATATTGGCTCTACAACCAGTGACACAAAACGTAGGACCGACTCCAACAGATTGTACCCATACTTCACTGGCCACACCACTAGCCCAACCACACAGGACCTGCACTCCAGCAAAAGGTATGCCGATTTCAGTTGCCATAGCACCAGCTGTACCACAGAAAAATCCCACTCCAACAAAAATTATAGCAAGTCCACCGGCCGAAGACCTATCCCAACTGCAGAGACGGCCAATTCCTGCAGATTGGAACCCCATTCTAGTTTATTCCCAGTTTAAAAGACAATGCTTTCAATTTTGTTAGGGACTACGTGCATATATTCCCATCATGGGAAGATTATAGTGAAGACAAACACCATTTTCACATCTTCCTGTCCCACTTACATGTAAGTGCTATTATTCATGGTGATTATTTTCCTGTTTTCTGCTGATTGAACACATCAATGATTTACATTACATTGTTGTAAGTAGGCGAGGGTCAATCTGGATAGTCATGACAAGCAAAGCTTGCTTGCGCTTTTCAAGGAAGCATTGCAGCAGTATTGGTGTTACCTGAGGAAATCACACTTTGATGGCAAGTCTATAAACGAATTTCCGGTGAAGTCTCATGTGCTAAATTTCGAAGACATTGAATGGAAAAACCTTGTTATGCACTGGTCTCGTTCCCAGGATGACGTACTGTCTATGATATCACATGACAATTTGAACTTCTACTTTTCCGCATGTGCCTTACGGATCTCTTTTGCAGGAAATCTGCTCAAAGAAGAATTCCGATATGAAAAGGACGACAGGATATCGCAAATATGCTGCCCGCTGCTTTGCTCTTGTTAGTACCTCTTGTCCTATATCACTGTACTTGCATTCATACCTGGTTCCTTATGTGACAGCAGTATGCATGATAGCTTGCTTATCAATTGTTTGCTCCAAATTATTTGATATGTATTAATGGTTACATTAGTGTAGAATATATCCAATGCCAATGAAAAAGTTTAGCT
This sequence comes from Thinopyrum elongatum, assembly GCA_011799875.1. Taxonomy (NCBI): domain Eukaryota; kingdom Viridiplantae; phylum Streptophyta; class Magnoliopsida; order Poales; family Poaceae; genus Thinopyrum; species Thinopyrum elongatum. The sequence goes on along the minus strand of CM022299.1, from coordinate 285,074,125 downwards.
CTGCATTGTTCTTGTAAGTACCTGCTGTCCTTTATCAGTGTACTTATATTGACAGCTAGTTGTTCATGTACCATCACTCTGCAGCTTATTTTCCTTTGCCCTCCATATTCTACACATCAGATCTATATTTACTCTTACCTTAAGGTTGGATAACACGGATGGTACTAAAGAAGTTTAGCTCTGCATCGCTCTTGGCTGTACCTTTTGCCTGTATCGCTGTACTTACATTTATAGCTACTTGGTTATGTAGCATCACTCTTCATCTTATCTTAAATATTCTCCATTTTTTCTTATATTATCACATCTATATTTACTCTTAACAAAATGTAGAATAAAGGCGATGCTTATGAAGAAGATTATGTGGTAAACTTCTTGAATTGCCCCCCCCATCAGCATGGACAAGGGCTTTATAGAGCCGGTCTTCACCACTAATGTAAGTTTGTCCTTCTCAAGCCTTCAAACTTTGTTGTGTATATTTGGTTAGGCATGACTGCAAGAGCTGTTTATTTTTGGTGTTTGCATCAAATTGCATGTTTAAAGTTTATTATGTAGTTCATAAACAAAAGTTTGTCCTTCTCAATTTAAGTTTTCAGTTGTACAACCGAGTTCCTTCTTCATACCATGTAATTTAAACTATAAAGAGCAAGTGATCTTCTTTTGCACTTCATGTATGCTTCTGTTCTTGATCCGTAATCCAGTGGTGTGGTGAACCTACCCACTACATCATAATGTCATATTCTGCAATTTCTTAACTATGAACAATGTCATATCATTCTACTATTATTTAAACCGTCTCTTTATTTGCCAGTCTGAAATGGGATAAATTGACAACACACTAACCATTGATACTTATGAGTTCTTGATCTGTAATCCAGTGGTGTCGTGAAGCTGCCAACTCCTTCACAATGTCATTTCCTGCCATGTCTTAACCTGAACAATACCATATTGTGTTAATGCTATTTTAAACTGTGTCACTTTATTCGTCAATAAGAAATGTGATGAATTGTCAGCATTGATACTTATATGTGCAAAACCTGTCATCTGTCTACTTATTTCTCTTTCAGAGTGAGGAGGATATAAGCGTCAAACAAGTGCAGTCTCATCAGCTTGCTTAGCTGCTTGGGCTGCAGCTCCTGAGTAGGGCTAACCTTTCTTAAACTCTATTGAAGTGCTATCGGTTTTGTATATTATTTTGTCGGCGTGTTTATTTGCACTGGTGGCAATCTTTGATGCCCAGTGTATGTAATCTGCTGTCAGCTTGTGCTTTATTATCATAGTGGTGAACTTTGATGCCCAGTGGATGTAATATGCCGTAATTTCTTTATTGTATAGTCTAGGTTTTTTCTTATTCACGATGCTACAGTTATTTTACTGTATATATATCATGTCTTCGCTCCATGAAAAGTAAACCGGCCAAACCATAAAATTACGGTACATAATCGGGCGGTCATGCAAATCACTATGTATGGGCCGCATCATGGGCCCAGTCATCTTGGTCCATTAACAGGCCTAAATGTAAGCTGGCCCACATGTAGTTTCGGGCCTTTAATAGGCCGAGTAAACCGCCGGCCCTATTTTCGCAAGAAAATTCAATGGGCTTTTAGTAGGCTGAAAAGTAGGTTGGGCCTGAAACGGGCCTAATAGCTCACGGGCCGACAGCTGGCCAAAATAGACCCCGTCCCATGATTGTGCCAATCACATCACGGGCCGTTAACAGGCCAAAATTGTCTTTGTCCTTGTTTGTCCCAATCAGATTATCGGCTGTGAGCAGGCCGGATGCAAAGCGGGCCATAGTTAGGCGCAACTATATGACGGGCTATTAACATGCCAAAATAAATATAGGGCCAAAATGTTAAACAGGCCTTTAACAGGCCGAAACTAATATCATGCCCTATTACTAAATGGGCCTTTAGCAAACAGAAATCCTAACCAGGCCTCAAGTGGGCCCAAAAGCATAGCGTCCAGTTGACGGGCCGAATCTGATATGGGCCATAATTTAGCCCAAAGGCTCTTAAAGGGCCAGATCTGATATGGGCCGTAATATGGCCCAGAACGTGGTAGGCTATTAACAGGTCGGATCTCATATGGGCCCTTATTAGGCCCAGAATGTGGCAGGCTGTTAATGGACCGGATCAAATATGGGCCGGCATTTGGCCCAAAACATGGCAACTTGTTAACGGGCCGGCCCACTAGTGTCTTCAAAATCTTGTGGGCCTTTAGCTGGGCCGGCCCATTATGGTCTGCAAAATCTTGCGGGCCTTTAGCTGGGCCGGCCCATTATGGTCTGCAAAATCTTGTGGGCCTTTAGTTGGGCCGGCACATTTAATCTTTATTGGCCACTTTTGGGCCGGTCCACGTGTCAACATATCATAGGCGCATCTCACCCATTGCATAAGTGACATCTGTGCCAACGCGGAGCTGACACGTGGTTCCGTCGGCCAATGAGAATTTTACACGTGGAAAATCGCCATTGGTTGTGGCTGTTAGCGGGTTATCGGATCCAAAACTGGACCCGATAGCTTAACGGTGACCCGTTATGGTGGATGCCACGTGTCGGTTACCCTTGACGAAAGCACTTCCATGACGCGGCATTTATCATCATGGAATTGGACACTTCCGTATTGATAATTTTGGTATTGTCATGGAACACTTCTATGACAACACAGGTATGGCTATCTTCATTCTGTCATAAAATCGTCATGGATGTACATGCATGACAGAAAACGTGACCTACTGTGACAAACACGTATCATCACGGAAGTGTATTTTTTTGTAGTGCCAGGCTACTGCTAAAGAGGCAACCAAGATTGCTGCCATGGAGAACCTCGAGCGGACTGACAGGGACATCCATGAGGCTCATGCGGCGATGGAGGAGGCCTCCGACAATCGGTCCGAGCCAGCCAAGATGGATGTAGATGTGCCGCACACCATTTATCCGCTGCCAGTACTTGCCGAGCCACCGGTGTCATTGGCCCCGCCAATCCCACCAACCAGCATAGAGATGGTGACCTTCCAGGCTAGTTTTAGATCCCCCAGCTTGTCTGGCACTGCAGAACTGAACTTTGAGGAAGAGGTCGCTCGAATCCTTCTCCCCTTGGCCTAGAGGTCCAGAGATGCTAAAGATATTGCCAATGAGCTGGAGGACTACACGTTTTTGCAGGCTATGGCTGTCGGTTTCAAGGACGCCCAGGACAGGTACGACAAGAGGTGGAAGAAGATTGAGGGAGAGCACAAGGCCCAGGACTTGGTTGACCAGCAGTTGAAAGAGAAAATGGAAGAGTTGCGCACGTGGTACAACAATCGATCCCGCGATCTCAGGAGCCAGGAGGAGAAGATGGCTACTACGAGAGAGAAGGCAACAGCTCGTGATAGCAAGTTGACGGAGCATGAGGTGTTGCTCAATGCCAAAACTAAAGACCTTGCCGCCCAAGAACAAGGTATGGCTGCCTCTCTCGCAGAAAGGATGACGAGATCGAGGAACTTGTGAAACTGCAAACTCAGAAGCTGGAAGATGACCACCGGAAAGCCTTGTAGGCAAAAGCTTCAGAGCATGCTGCCAAGCTCAAAGAAAGCCATTGACGAGGCTACAACCACTACCATCGCCAAAACAGAAATGGAGGCCTAGGCCAGCAAATTGAAGGAAGAGCTCGCCACCAGTGGCAAAGATATCGAGGCCCTCAAAGCTGAGACACAGAAAGCAGCTCATGCTCTTGGGAGCTGCAGACGCAGCTCTCGTCCAAGGGCCAAGAATTGGCCACCGCTAATGGCATGATCCAAGATTTGAAAACTAAGCTTGCCAGACTGGAGCAGAACCTTGAGGCCTCCAAGATGCAGGAGAAGGCCTTGACGGTGAAACTTGCTGCTGCAGAAACTCTTTGGAAAGATGCCGAGAGCACGTTGGACAAGGTGCAGAAGATGTACTCCCTCTGGACGGAGGAGTTGGTCGGTACAACCGAGCGCCTCTCTTCCTAGCTTGCAGTTATGGATATGAAGAGTTGTAGTTTCCGTACTTCGGAGCACAAGGTTGCTAGTGCGAGACTGTCCAGGTTCTTCGATGGCTTGATTGAAACGTTGAAGACATATCATGATGACAGGAATGCGGCCTTCGCCAACGAGTCCCGGCAATTCGCCCGTGATGTGCTTCACACCGTGTTGGTTAGCCTGGTCTGTCGCAACCCAGGGCTCGAAATCTCCAAAGCCTTCAAGAGGCTCCCACCGAATACAGATGCATCTGCCATTGACAAGATCGTCGCTCCTATTGCTGACAAGGTCCTCAACATCCCCAGGGTCCAAGGTGACCGTACTGACTAAGCTTGTCGCTTCATTTGCCGCTGCGCTGCCAAACAAAAGAACACATTCGACCTTATGTTAAGTCTTTGCTATTCTCGGGATGTAATATCACTTTTAAGTAGGTGTATGAACTTATGCTATCCTTTTAGTTTACTTTTCCTATGGCCCTTGTATAACTATGCACCCTACGCATGTTGGAAGCTTGCCGGCGCTAACACTAGCCGTGGGCGCTTTGGGGGCATACCCCTAGCAGCCCGTTGGTAATGTCGCCACTGGCAAGTTACCCTTCAACATCTTGGATGCTGCCGCTCGGACTGTTGAGCGGACTCGAAACAGACAAGGGCGCAAATGATCACAGAAGAATTCCTTCGCGTTGCAGGTTCCTTTATACAAGTATTGGGCTAAAACTAAAGGGAATCGCAAAGAATAATTGGGGAATCTGGAATCAAAAAGTCTTCCAACTTATCTTTTCTCTTTGCGACTACTGCCGCCGCGGAGACATGAACACCCCCTTCCCGCAGAAGCCTCACACACGGAGGACTCTCCTTAACCCACACATAGTATGTGGGCAGAGTATCGCAACATGTTGAGAATTTTTCTGGAAAAGGGTGAATGCTTGCTTTACCGTGGTTATCCCCGTAACAACTCTGTCTCGCAGGGTCGGGCAGAAATCGAATGGACTTGCCGTAGTCCGCGGCCTTGCTAGGCATCGACCCTCACCGGGGGGGACGCCTGCGCTATTGGGCACGGGATTGTTGACAATTGGATCATCCACGCGCGTGTTGTTGCTGGGGTAGGCACAATGAAGGGACCTTGGCCCGCACCAAACTAAGCAATGTTGCTCCGGTGGCCGCGCTCGCCGTGGTGCGGGGCTGCACGTCCGCACCATGGTTGTGGTTGTCGCAAGAGGGTCGTGGGAGCTGACCGGCTCCAGCGTTCCTATTGTCCTCTCCCGCCGTGGCGGGCACAATGCCATCACCTCCTGTGCCGGCCGTGCCCCTCATGGCTTTCGCATCGCTCGCCGGAGTGGCGCCGCCTGCGCCATCTATAGGCAAATGCGGTGGGAGTCTGGGTGAGGATGGCTTCGTCATCATGGAGCCCTTCTTCTTGGGCGCCATGGATGATGAAGAAGAAAGCAAGAAACCATGAAGCGCATCAAGAAGACCAAGGAACAGAACAAGACAAGCATCAAGGCAAAGCACTGGAGGCAACCTTCGCTAGAAAGATCGAGCCGGCAAGGCGAAGACCCGGCAAGCCTCGTGCTAGCAGACCCCCACCAACTACCAGCGCTCCATGTCACCAGCTAGTTGGTTGCTGCTTGGTGAGGTGTCGAGCCCGCAGGCAGCAAGGTGGAGTCGCCGACACGTGTTAGCTTGCTGGAAGGAGAGATTGCCTTTATCGACACCCATCCAAATGTTGTGTCACGCTAATAGAAGTTAGCTGGGCATGCGGTGCTGCATCCTTGCCGAGGCTTCTCCTCCTCGTGACACCTAGCGATGCATTCAATACACTTTGTCCTAACTAGCAGAGTTAGGTATGATAGCACTGTTTGCTGTCTAATCACGAGGTATTTACCATTTTGCTACTATGGTAACCCCTTGAGCTATAAAAGGAGGGCCAGGGCAACCAATACAAGGGTTCGAACCCATTGAAACCCCATGCATGTTTGCTCGCGTAGATGCCTTCTCGTAGCACCTTGCCGGGGGAGAGCACTCTGTGTACTTGTGCTCCACATTCTCAATACACCAAAAGCAGGAGTAGGGTGTTACACCTCAAAGGTGGCCCGAACCTGGGTAAAGGACCCTCGCGCTCTTTACCATCCTGCTCTTTGCGCTTTGTGCAATCCCTTCACCGAACCACAAAGGGGCTTGTTAGTCCTGTAGATCATCATTCCACACCGATAGCCGGGGGCTGATAAGGGATTAATCGACAAATCAGACATTTAACTGAATATATCTATAACTCGTTTATCGGTAGGTTAACTAGGGCCATATCTAATATATCTTAGGCTACATAGCAACATGCATTGTACTGGATGTCTAAATATGCAATCCTAGGCTACATAGCAACAAGAAAGAGTGGCTTAATGTCCTGATGATGTCTAGATATGCATAGAAGAGCAGCAACAACAACAACACAACAATAGTTAGCTGCAGTATTTGTAACAATGTATTAAACTGCCTCCGCCCCATAATATAAGATGTTAAGTCATCCAATATGTGACTATATTGGATGTAATAAGATCTTATATAATGGAACAGAGGGAGTGTTGTACTACATCATTATGCAATTGATGTTTAGCTTCTAATATTAACTTGGTGCTTCTAGGTACATATTTCATTGGCAAAGATCCGCGCTTCGACCCTTTTTGCATATGGGACAATGAGATATTCATGAACCAACATCAAGCGAGGAAAGTAATAAAGATTGTTAGTAAAATGGGTCAAAAGATGGCAATGAAACTATTTGTTTACACTTTATCCAAGATAACAGTGAACTATAGGATGGTAAGTAAGAACTCTGCAGCCTTTTTTTACTTCCCATAATGAGTTGTGTTAGATGACAATGTCTGAATCCTTTTTCCTTTGAAGTGTTTCCCAAAGGAGTTTACTCAAGATTACCTCTCAAACTACATGATTGGTGGGCATGCAAAGGTTACAGTATTTCTATCAGAACACAATGACTATCTAGATGTCCTCATGAAGACAGTGCGGGATGGGCGGTCAGCCATCACAAGGGGTTGGACTAGAGTCGTGTGTGCTTTCTGCATGGAGGATGGCACAATATGGGCATTCCGCTTCACCTTGTTCAGCAACCAGAATGTCTTTCCCCTCTTTCCTTACCATCTTTAATAGTACAATTATACAACCCTGGTTCATCATTCTTTATTTGGTGCTTATGTAATTCTTGAACATATGTACTTATGAATCAAATAATGCATTAGTTGTTGAACCTGATGGATATGAATAAAGTTATAGCCTACTTTCAAATGCAAATTTAGTACAATTTTAAATAGCAACAATTAAATTAGGGTAAAAATACGTTCTGCAGGTCATTATGTCACACACGGTCTGTAAAGCACAACGTGTGTGATATACATCATAATCTGACACGATTCATAGAGAGGAAACTTGTACGACCATGCACATAGTTGTCGTTTGCAAAGCGTCTGTGATATCAGACAATATCACAAATGGTGTGAGCAAACTAAATGTTTGTGATAGTTGCCTTATTGTACACGCTTTACAATCATGAACTGTTTCTGATGTCGTACGCATCGTAAATGTTGCACTACAGAATAGCGTGTGCGATAGTTATTCTGTGCGACACTGGCACGACAGTCTGATGTTTCGTAATCCTATCCGACACTCGTGGAACAATTAACTAATCTTCTTAATTATATGTCGCATGCGGTTCAGGAGAAGTGAATGTGTGTGATAGTCCCCTTATCATACATGCTTTACAATCACGAACTGTTTGTGATGGGGTGTGCACCGTAAACATTGCACCACAAAATAGCGTGTGTAATGGTAATGCCAGCACACACGAGTCGCAAGGATGGAACATTTGGGATATTCGATATATCACAAACAGTTGTGTGACGAATCTCGTTTGGGATAGATGCGGGCATCGCATAAGCTTAGTTGTGGAAAACGTATGCATTCCTACTACCTATCCCTGACAGTTTCTGGGTCGTGTGGGAAGGACGCCCCTATCGCACACACAGGCAAGGTGACGGTTTAAAACTTCATTGTGGAAAGGGGTTCAAAACTGTTTATATAGCAGCTCGTTGTACCAGTGACCATATGCATGATATGAGAAATATAACTGTCCCAAATTAGAGCGTACACCCGAGGGGGGGGGGAATAGGACTGGTCATCTGTCTCTGAATGCTGCTCGGAGGAGCTATCTGTAACCAGCGAGATATTTGCTTCAACATGTAGCATTGTCTGCTCTGAAGACCTTGTTTTCACTCCATATTTTTTCATCCCGACTCAAATGGTTGATGCGTAGGAAGAGTAGTTTAATATACAAACATTGTCGACAAATGGAATCCATAATGGAAAAAAGGATGGCTTGACATAATTCACATGTAAGATGCTTGGCTAAATAGGATGACATTGCATAATTCACATATATGATGCCTAGCTAAACAAGATGGCATTGCATAATTCACATATATGATATAGAAACTATACAGGTGACATTCACGCAAAGCATGTCTAAACTAAGAAGATGACATAACAATGTAAGACACCATATGCATGATATGAGCAATATAACCCTGCCAAGTTAGAGCATAGACCTCGGGGGGGGAGGGGATAAGACTGGTCATCTGTCTCTGAATCCTCCTCTGAGGAGCTATCTGTAACCAGCAAGATATCTACTTCAACAGGTAGCACTGGCTCCTCTGAAGACCTTGTTTTCACTCTAGATTTTTCCATCACTGACTCGAATGGCCGATGCATGGGAAGATTAGATGAATGTACAAACATTGTCGACAAATGGAATACATGATGGAAAAAAATACTCTGGCATGATATAATTCACATATACGATGACTGGCTAAACAGGATGGCATTGCATAATTCACATATATGATGCCTCGCTAAACAAAATGGCATTGCATAATCCACATATATGATATAGAAACCAAACAGGTGGCATTCACACAAAGCATGTCTAAACTAATAAGATGACATAAAAGATGTATGAAGTAAGCAATGCAAGGTACCATATGCATGATAGGACCTACATTAGCATGCTAGGTTAGAGCAAACACCTCAGGGGGTAAATAAGAGTGGTCTACTCCCTCTGAATCCCTGTATGAACAGTTATCTTCCTCTAGATTACGATCTGGAATGGAGGGAGGGGGGCTGCAACTACGCCCACCATGGAGCGTCGTCTGCATGACATTATATTCCCACGCAATGCTCTTCCCTTTTTCTCTACATGTTCAGTACGATTGTGTACAATAACTGACATGCATAATAAAAAAAACATAGTCAAATTATGTAAGGCCTAAGGGGTGCATGCAGAAATCCAGAATGACAGTGGCAACCAGTGGATAGATCCAAAACTAACGATAGCAGGCAGATGATAGCTTCAGTTAAAAAAGACAGATCATGGCTCCTTTACTATTTGTTGCCCACCCAACATCAACCACATAGAAAACCCGAGATGACTCAGATAGACAGAGAGACTATTCTTTGCTTCCTCGATATGTGACCCACAAGCATTTTAAAACTAAAGTTTGAACATTAGTTTGGACATGACCCGGAGTCTAAGAGGTGAACATGATGATAAAGTAGTAGGTAATATTGAGCGATGCATAACGAAAAGCAGGCACGAAAAAGTGCGACATCTCTTCCAGAACCGTGTAATCCTTAGGTTCATCTGTTCAGTTGATGATGGTAATGCGGTTGGGGTGGCTGCCGGAAGCTGGGAAGAAGATCTGAGGCGGTGAAAGATGGTCTGGAGGGGGGATCTCTGCTGTGGTGGACGGTTCCGTTGGTGGAGCAGCTCAAGTGGACTGGACGACAGCACGACAGGAGTGGTACAAACCACACAGAGTTTTCTTTGACACATATATGTAAAAGAAGTAAATCTGTAAGGGCTCCTTTGAATTGGAGGATCCTAAAAACGTAGGGATAGGAAAAACGCAGCAATAGTATAGGAATGCACGTGCAAACACAGAGCATTTGCAAACACATGATTTCTATCAACCTGGGTGTCTGCTTCACAGGAATTGGAAGAACACAAGATGCAAAGAAACATGGTCAAATTGAAGTAGAACCACGTGAAAAAAGTACCTCCAGTTTTGCTTTGCTGCATTCCATCTAACCAAATGCATGAATAGTAGTACCATAGGAAACTTTCCAATTCCTACGTTTTCTTTCAAATTTTCTTTGAACCAGTGGCGATTCTAGCAGGCAGTCTTCAACAGGCTAATCCTGCCCTCGAAAAATGTTTTTGTACTACTGCAATTTTGGACCCATCCAACTAGCTCAAATCTCAGGCCCATCTACACATGCACAACTCCAACACACAGAAATAAAAACTATATAGTTGAAAACCACAAACAATTCGGTAATAGTACATGTTCCTGTTGTAATCTTAAATTTTTTGAGCTTATTTGGTCGACATGATTATGAGATAATGGCATTCTTGCTACACCGATTCAAATTGTGGTTCAAAAGAGCATTTATTTTTCTCCCTGTTAACTTTGAGACCACCCTCCATTTCTTTCTAGATTAGCCACTGCTTTCAACCAAAGGAGCCCTAAGGGATCGACAGGAATGCAGAGTAAAAATGTGATGCAATGAGTGTACAACCTCTTAGGCGAAGCCATATCAATCGGAGCATCATTGAGTTGGTCGCTGAGGATGCTGCGACTGATGTGGGTGTTGGAGGCGGGGAAGGAGTTCTTAGGCATCTGAAGATGGCGTCGAGGGTACTGCTCCGCTATGATTGATGGACGGTTCAGTCGTTTGAGCACCTCCAGTGAGATGTATGACGGCGAGGCTGAAGTAGGACAAGACATACAACATTACTCTAAATTGGGATTCTAATAGCATCTGTAGTAGATGATGTAAAATACATCACCAAAAAGTGTTAGATGTCAAATGCATCAGCCACGTCGCGGCCACTCCAACAGGTGATGTAAAAACTGTTGACTCTGAACTTAACTGACGAAACTGAATTTTACTGTCGAAACTGATTGCACTAGTAGTAGAGTACTGCACTAGTAGTTTCGGCCACTCGAGCAGTAGTAGCAGAGAAGCAATGATCTAAATCAGCAGTCGCTCGAGGAGGGAACACACTAGCAGAGAGCAGCCGGAGTAGCAGTCCAAGCGAGAGCTAGAGCAGCAACTCGTGTAGCTGCAGCAGGTCGTGTAGCAGCAGCAGCAGTGCCAGCGAGAGCAAGAACAGAGCAGAGCAGCAGCGCGATCGACAACAGGAGTAGAGCAGTAGCGCAACAAACATTAAGAGCAGAGCAGCAGCGCGAGCGAGCGAGAGCCAGAGCAGCAGCAGCTCTTGTAGTGTGGACGTCACCACCGAGGGAGCAACACAGTGGTGGAAGTCGGCAGCGATGTTGTTGGCGACGCCGCCGCCGACGGAGACGCGCCATGGCGGCTCGGGATCGAGCACCAGCAGCCCCATGAGATCGAATCAAGGAGACACTACTGCAGGTGCTGCTAACGCGACACTACAATCAGAGACCCTTCGAGGAAACTGTGTGCGATGCATTAATCACAAATGGTGATGTAAAAAATCCGTCAAAAAAGATGCAAAATGTTTGCGACGGCGGATACATCAAACACGATTCAGATTAGAGTTGCGTGTGCGGTGGGTGGCATACGGTTCAGTCCAATGAACTGTTTGTGATGAGGCCGAACAACGGAAATGGGAAGCTAGATTAAGGTGTGTGCGATATACGGCATACAGTTCACTCGGATGAGCTGTTTGCGATTAGGGAACGCAACAGAAACAGTCACCCAGTTCAAGGTGTGTGCGGTATAAGGCCAACAGTTCACTCGGATGAACTGTTTTCGATTAGGCAACACAAGAGAAATGGTTCAACTAAACAAGATGTGTGTGATACGCGGCAAATAGGTTCATAATCAGAATTGTGTGTGAAGACCCATCATAACACAGACAATTTCTGCTAATAAGCCGTGTGTGTTGTGGGCAAACACTTGCTGGTATACAATTGTCAGCGATTGATGAAATCATCACCGACGGGTTCCCTAGTATGGTCTGTGTGCAATGTCATTGCATACAGAACAACAACATATGTACTTATAACTTATAAGGACTTGATTCCATAAAGAGATTGAACATCCAATTACATAGGTGGCTAGTACACACATGACCTTTGCACACACCAAAGTATGTTCCAAAATGCCTAGAAAACTCAAATAATGTATAAAAAGGAAAATGAACCCTGAATAATTTCATATTTTTAGGATGACGCTCCTACAGTTGCATGATGGCTCCGTAAAATAAATCAAGGCGGGAAGAGACAGCATATGTCGTTTCACACACATTGGTGACAAGTTCCCTCTCGGAACCATGAGGCTTTTAGAGAGAAGCTCTGGTTTGTAAGAAGTTTATACCAAAACTTGTCCCAAATTGGACTATTTTTTACCACAACATCTTGGTGCCATGTCATAATACCATGCCAATTTTCATGATTTTCAGGTGAGTTTTGGATTTACAGTAATTTTAAAACCAGGTTTCTCAATGTTTACTGTCAGTCGACACCGCCTTGGATAGGCTTTTTCCTCGTCGGTCCAAAATGTCAGAATCCAGATCAGTCAGTACCATGTAGCTTTTCTTATTAAGAATTACAGCCCATTTGGTGTGCTAGCTGAAAATAAGTTTGTGAGTGTTGGCAGGCGCTATGAACTTGCGGGTTCTGTAATGAACAATGATCTCAAGGATCCCGCAAGTATGATGTTCTTTCCCTATGTTGTGATTGCTTATAATATTTATGTCTTAATGAAAGAAATTGCAAGCCATTAGCCCAGTATGAAAGAAAATATGGGTCAAAGCCGAGTTGAAAAGGGCAACAATACCTAACTCTAGCTTACAAAAGGTACAAAAGCACTAGGATTAATTGTTCATCAGGTTTAGACAAAACCCAGATTAAACAGGGCAATAACATCTAGCTCAACCAAAGTTTTCGGCAATCACAATCAAATGGATCGGTCAGATCCATAAAATCAAGATCCCGGTACAAAAGATCTACTGGTCCATGATGACGACAAGTTGTTGTAAATAGAAGCCAAGCACGTTCAGAAGCCCTTTTGTCCACCTGAAACTTCTTTTTATGCTGTTCAACATGTACATCCGTGCGAAATTTCTTGTCGAAAAACTTAATCTTCACAGACAATAGTGCCCTCGCATTCAACATGAAGAATGTGACAAAGCTAGTGTTTGCACGGTTGGATGCATATCCTTCCACCGTTATTTTCTTCAAGCGAATGTCATGAGATTTGAGAAAATCCTTGTGCTTCCTCTGCCATCGATTAGTTATACCTTTTTCTCGAAGTCCTAGTACCTAAATAGACATGAAGATTGAAAATAGTTAATGTCTAAAATAGAGTATGTCGAAGGAGCGACAGCTGAACGGTTAATTCTAGTACATTATATATGGGCTTTCATTGTGTGTGAAATCATCACCTCTATATAGAAATTCTCCAGACATGGAAAGCATCACAACAAGCCAATAGTGGTGTTCGGATCAAGACACATAAGGTCTTGACAGAATCCAGCACCCCTGACAGGCCATCCATGGACAAGCTCTTCATTCAGCATATAACATAATATTAGCACGAAAAGTGTACTCCATGATGATATTTAACTTATGTGCACAAATGAAAAATGCATATTACAAAAGTGTACATGGATAATATACAGTACCTGAATAAGTGTGGACCAACCACCATCTTGTAACATTTAAACGGGTCACAAATTGCACCCAAGGTCTCAAGTTTAGGCGCAGAGACCACAGTTATTTGCGAAGGTTTATAACAAGAATGACGGAGCAACCTTTGAAGTGAAGGGGCATCTTCGATGATGAGCTCCTGTCCTTCAAAACAAATTCCAATGTTTACAAGGTGAGGTGACTTTATTTTGAGACAACGGATATGGATTCCATTTACAAAAACTAGCACCAAACACTCCAGGGCAGGGCAGCTGGAGTGGATGATGCCGTGTAGTGAGGCCTCCGACAGATCAACCAACACAAGCGCAAGTTTTTTCAGCAGTGGGAGTTGAAGCATTTGTACCATATTATCTGCTAGATGGCACCGGGTCAAGGTGGCGGTGTGGAGAGAGGAGGAAAACCATGAGATGGACATCGGTGGTGTGGGCATAGATGCAGCGATTGGTGGTAACCTATCGCTGTAGTAATGGTAGAACTCAAGCTGCTCGAGATTTTTGAATTGACGGGATGTCAGCCAGGCGCCCATCGTGTGGGGTATGTCCAGCAGGTAGCATGCCGGGATGCGGATGGATTGAATGGAGCCCTGGTGGGAGGAGATGATGGCTCCGGGGAGTTCAGAATCATCATCGACAGATAGCTGATGACAGTCAAGATTAAGAAGCATGGCGCGCCACTGAGTGCGCCACCGAGATGCGAGGACTTGTGTGCGGCAGCCATCCTTGGTGGGGAGAAGGGAGATGATCTCCCCAAGCATGGCGTCCGGGAAATCGCTGACGCGGTCCGCCGGAGATTCTACAGGTTCCTCAGATCCAGGGGGCCGTGGCTGCTTCTGGCCGCGCTGCCGGGTGCAAGATCTACAACCGGCAGCGCCACTAGCCGGAGCCTCATCTGTGTACATACCAATCTGAAAAAATGGCAGAAACATACATGCAGGACATTCAAAATCAATTCTCAAGATCTAGAAGAAAAAAGGCACAAATATATATGTAGGACATTCAAAATCAATTCTCAAGATCTGGCCACGAATTATTAGCACGCACGCTAACCCTAGTCGGATTATTAGCAAAAAGCATTTGTACAGAACAAACAATTAATCACTTACCCTATATGGATACCAATCAAACAATCAATACACTACATGCATCTAACGGATCTTAATTACTCTGATTTCATGGACTGAGAAAACATAACCATAGGATTTGTATTCCAAAAAAATTAGAGAGGGGGGAGTAACCAGAGAAAACACATGATATGTTTGCCGCACAAATGGGTATAGATGACTAACCGATTTTCCGTCGGAGTCGCAGTTGTTGCCGGAGTTGCTGTGGACCTCCGGCTCCGGCTGGGGGGGCACAAGGCACCGACAAAGTCAAACTCGTGCTGCTACCCGTGCGAGACATCGTCGGCAGCGACGACAACCTCTGTGCCCTGCTTCACGCGTTGCGCGGGTGCTTTACCAAACCTGGCATCACCACTCCCTTCGATGGTGCGCTTCGGCGGCATCCTCATACACTCCAGATGGCGGTGACCACTGTGGACCGGGGGTGCGGCCGCCTATTATGGCCAGCAGCTCAGGCGCGCCATTAATATGGAACACTGGGAGCGAGGCGGGCGGTGGTCAAAGGTTGTCCCGCCTCCCGGTGAGCCTACGCGGCGGACTTCTGGCATGCCTACCATCATTTAACATAGCTTCTCGCACACCTCTCGGTGACACTGCGCAGCGAAAACACCTCCCGTCAATTCACACACTGATGTCTACTACACAACTTGTTATTGTAGACTTGGGTTGGGCCTCCAAGCGCAGATTTTGTAGGATAGCAGCAATTTTCCCTCAAGTGGATGACCTAAGGTTTATCAATCCGTGGGAGGCATAGGATGAAGATGGTCTCTCTCAAACAACCCTGCAACCAAATAACAAAGAGTCTCTTGTGACCCCAACACACCAAATACAATGGTAATTTGTATAGGTGCACTAGTTCGGCGAAGAGATGTTGATACAAGCATAGTAAAGATAGTAGATATTGATTTTTATAATAGGAACAATAAAAACAGAAAGGTAGCAATTGATAAAACGGAGCACAAATGGTATTGCAATGATTGAAAATGAGGCCTAGGGTTCGTACTTTTGCTAGTGCAATCTCTCAACAATGCTAATATAATTGAAGCATATAACCTTACCTCAACGTGCGATGAAGAATCACTCCAAAGTTCCTATCTAGCAGTGAACAAAAGAAGAAATTGTTGGTAGGGTATGAAACCACCTCGAAACTATTCTTTCCGATCGATCTATCCAAGAGTTCGTACTAAAATAACACCAAGTTATCCTTTCCGATCGATCTATCCAGAGTTCATACTAAAATAACACCAAGTTATCCTTTCTGATCGATCTATCAAGAGTTCGTACTAAGATAACACCAAATTATTTCAGATTCATAATACTCAATCCAACACAAAGAACCTCAAAGAGTGCCCCAAGATTTCTACCAGAGAAACAAAGACAAGAACGTGCATTAACCCCTATGCATAGATTACGCCAATGTCACCTCGGGAATCCGCGAGTTGAGTGCCAAAATATATATCAAGTGAATCAATATGATACCCCATTGTCACCACGGGTATTCATAGCAAGACATACATCAAGTGTTCTCAAATCCATAAAAGTATTCAATCTGATAAGAATGAAATCTCAAAAGGGAAAACTCAATTCACAACAAGATAGAGAGGGGAAAACACCATATGATCCGACTATATTAACAAAGCTCGCGATACATCAAGATTGTGACATCTCAAGAACACGAGAGAGAAAGAGATTAAACACATAGCTACTGGTACAAACCCTCAGCCCCGAGGGTGGACTACTCCCTCCTCATCATGGTGGCCGCCGGGATGATGAAGATGGCCACCGGTGATGATTTCCCCCTCCGGCAGGGTGCCGGAACAGGGTCTAGATTGGTTTTTCATGGCTATAGAGGCTTGCGGTGGTGGAACTTCTGATCTAGGGTTATTTCCAATGGTTTCACTATTTATATGATTTTCCAGCATTGGAATCACACGAAGATGGGCCTCTAGGTGAGCACAACCCACCTGGGCGCGCCTGGGCCTCCTAGCATGGCCAGGTGTCTTGTGCTGACCTCCTTCACCTTCTGGTCCTCCCACGAAACTTCTAGTGCCTCTTTTATTCAAAAAAAATTGTCAAAAAGTTTCGTTGCATTTGGAGAACTTTTATTTCTACAAAAAAACAACACCACGGTAGTTCTGCTGAAAACAACATCAGTCCGGGTTAGATCCATGCAAATCATACCAAAACTGTATAAAATTGTTATAAACATGGCATGAATACTTCATAAATTATAGATACATTGGAGATGTATCAGCATCCCCAAGCTTAATTCCTGCTCGTCCTCGAGTAGGTAAATGATAAAAGAAATATTTTATGAAGTGTAAATCCTAGCAAAGTGCATAAGTTTTATCAATGATAATTTCAATCACTTTTTCTAGCATCATAACAACAATTCTTTCTCGTTAAACTTCTCATGTTAAAGTAGCAACCAATTCACATGTTAAGGTTCAATGAATTCTCTTGAAATTCAACAACCTATATTCTTAGTCACCAAATAATTGCAATTCAACTTATTCAACAGAGTCTAAGTAAGAGCTCCACATACTCAATCATCATATAGTCTTCCATGATTACTTGTACTCAAAGCATATTCTTAAAACAAATGGCATCCATCAAACACAGAGAAAGATAGGGGCTTAATGTTTCGCCTCCCAACTCATTTATCATAGAGATAATTGTTAACAATAATAATTCATGATCAAATATATTTGACTGGTCATATGTGCCTAGATCTTTCCCCACCACATGATGCTTGCCAACTAGAGGATAATTGAGGTTGAAATGAGAATGCATACTATTTACACTTGCGTAAAAGTAAATACTGAAAAGTAAAAGATAGGCCCTTTGTAGAGGGAAGCAGAGGTTGTCATGCACTTTTTATTTTTGGATGCCCAAACTCTTAATGCAAAGGAACGACATGTTATATTGCCCCTTATGATAGCAACCTTTATTATGTAGTCCGTCGCTTTTATTACTTTGCCATCACAAGTTCATACAATGCTCAATTTTCCCTTACAATAAAAGATCAAACATATTTAGGAGCAATTTTTATAGCTTTATGCACCGATGGCAACTTACTTGAAGGATCTTATTCAATCTATAGGTGGGTATGGTGGACACTCATGGCAAGAAACTGGGTTTAAGGGTTTTTGGGTGCACAAGTAGTATCTCTACTTAGTACGAATTTTTGGCTAGCAAAAGATCCTAGGCAAACACCACATGTTGGAGGATCCATAACAATATAACTTCTATGTAAATATACACAACCATAACTCATTACGTTGTCTTCCTTGTCGAACTTCAACTAATTTGCTCAAGTTTGAAAATAATAATGGGTATTCACAATCATAGAAGATGTCCAAGGTAATATATTTGTATCACTACAAAAAAAGACACATCCGTGACATTTTGGGCCGAACGAAACTTTTTTCTATCATGCTTATGACACTTCTATGATGATAATTGTGACAAAAGCACGTATCATCATAGATGTGTTGGGCTCCTACTTCTATGAAAAAATCATGATAGAAAATGGGTTTTTCGTCCTGGGCGGGCCGGGGACGCACCTGCATGACATTCTTTGGGCCGCCCATGATGGAAAAAATCATGGTAGAAGCGAGGGCGAGGAAAATTTCGAGGAGTTCCCGGTTACGGTGGGTGGTCAGGGCCGAGCGATTAACGGAGGGATTGCGCGTTTCTCTCATACACGTACACACGTGTGTGCGAGGCGTTGGGCTCTAACTGAACCCGAGCGAGGTGTTCGCTTACTGAACCCGAGCGATTGCACTAGCTACGTTACTGAACCCGAGCGATCGATCCCTGGTTGTTAACTAAACCCAAGCGATTCCTTCGCTACTGCTGCTAACAAAAGCCGATCGAACCAGCTGCTGCTGCCTCTTGATGAACAGTGACCATTGTTGGGGGTTGGATGAACAGTTCGCGGTGGGGGTTGGATGAAGAGGACCCCGCGGTAGTAGAGGCCGTTGCCGCTGGATGAACAGGACCCCGATCGAGAGGAGGCCGCCACACCCGAGCCGGTTGGGGTGGATGAACAGGACCCCGTGGAGGGCTGGTTGAAAAGTAGCCGGTGGAGGGTGGATGAACAGGACCCCGTGGAGGGCTGATTGAACAGTAGCCGGTGGAGGCGACCCTGTGGATGAACAGTAGCTGGTGGAGGCAGGAGGAAGTCAACGGTGGATGAACAGTAGCAGGTGGAGGCTGGAGGAAGTCGAGGGAGGATGAATAGTAGCCCGTGGAGTCCCGTTTTGCGGTAGGCCACACCCCTCTCGATGAACAAGACCCCGTTTCGACCGTAGGCGCTCCAACACTAGTCCGTTTCGTCCATTTTCCGATACGCCACAACCCTCCCGATCAACAGCAACCCGTTTCGACCACAGGCACTTGAACAGAAGGCCGTTTCCTCCGTTCTGCGGTACGCCAGACCCTTCCCGATGAACAGGACCCTGTTTCGACCATAGGCGGTTGAACAAAAGGCCACTTCCTCCATTCTACGGTACGCCAAACCTCGTTTTGGTTGTTCCGTCCAAGCCGGTTGGCTCCCGATGAACAGGCTATATTTCGACCCAGTCGGTTGCCTCCCGATGTACACGATGATGTTTCCTCCGTTCCGACCCAGCCAGTTGGTTGCCGATGAACAGGATGCCGTCGCTGTACGCGTTCGAGACCACACCCGTATGTACGTATGTGGCCGTCTTTTTTGCAACGTAGATGTCGTATGTGTACAAGATTTAGACAGGACTGCCTGAACTATTACTGCTCCTTACTCGGCCACGGTTCATCATGGTAGATAGATCGATCGACCAGTATGTACACAGACAACGCTACGTACGCTTTGACCGGGTGGGTCCCAGCTGTCAGGGAGGACAAGGAGGCACTTCATTGCGTGCGAATATATAGCTGGCGGGTCCCAGTAGTCAGGGGCGTAATCATATATTTTTTGCCCGTAATAAGGAGGCACCTCCTTGCGTGCAAATATGTTGTTGGTGGGTCCCAGCTGTCAGGGGCAGGAATAAGGAGGCACTTCCTTCCTTGCGAAGATATACGTGGTGGGTCCCAGCTTTCAGGGGGAGGAATAATTTTCTTTTTCGCGTAATAAGGAGGCGGTTGCACGGGTGCGTCCAAGGAACTGGTGTGTCTCCACTGTTAGCCTCTCTACGTACAGTCCTCTTCCGATGACTCTCGTTTGTTGACCATGTTGACCACAGCGCGTCGGGCGCACCAAGGCGGTGGACGACAGCGAGGCCCCGGATGGGAACGATCTGGAGATGGGGAAGATACGATAGTGGAGTCGCAGCCTGAGAGGAGTACGACGTATGAGGGTTGACTAGTTCAGTGCGGCCTGAGGCTGCAGTTGGCAGAGAATAACAGGAGGGGTGGAGGGATGGCCTGGCTGGCGGTGGAGTAGCGTTTCGTAGCGAGGTGCACGAAGCAGCGCCGCGGGCCGCCAGAGGCGGGAGCAGGAGGTCCCACCGGCGCTGGAGGAAGAAGATGATAGATTGAAGATGCATGCCGGCGGCCGTTGGATGTACATCCAACGACTACAGTTGTCAGAATCATTTTGTTGACTAATTTGACAACGCCTTCCGTAGGCGACCTAATGGCCCACATGTCAGACTCCTTGCGTGCGAAGATCTAGCTGGTGGGTCCTAGCTGTTAGGGGGAGGAATAATTTGTTTTACCCATAATAAGGAGGCACTTCCTTGCATGCAAAGATTTAGCTGTCGGATCCCAGTTGTCCGGGAGATAAAACATTTTTTCTCCATAATAAGGACGCACTTGCTTGCATGCGAAGGTGTAGCTGGTGGGTCCAAGCTGTCAGGGGGAGGAATAATATTTTTCTGGTCTAATAAGGAGCCAGTTGCATGCGTGCGTCCATGAACAGGTGCGTCCCCACTGTCAGCCTCTCCACATACTGTCCTCCTCTGACGACTCTCATTTGTTGACCACGTTGACTACGCAGTGCCGAGCGTGCCAAGGCGGTGGACGACGGCGAGGCCCCGGACGGGAACGAGCCAGAGATGGGAAGACGCGGCAGTGGAGTCGCAGATTGAGAGGAGTAGGAGGGTTAACTGCCTCTGGTGCGACGTGGCGTTGCAGTCAGTGGAGAATAACAGGAGGTGTGTAGGGCTGGAGGGATAGCCTGGCCGACGGTGGGGTAGCGCTTCGCAGCGATGCGTGCTAAGCAGAGCCACTAGCCGCCGGAGGCCGGAGCATGCGGTCCCGGCGACACTGGAGGAAGAAGACGAGAGATTGAAGATGCATGCCGGCTGTTGGATATAAATCCAATGGTTGTGGATGTCATAATCATTTGTTGACTAAGTTGACAACGCCTTGCATAGGCTTCGACCTATTGGCCCACATGTCAGCCTGCAAAAATGCAGAACATATTTAACCCTTTTTTTAGAGAGAAACATATTTAACCCATATTTTCTATAATTTACAGTCAATTTGCTGGGCTGGGTGAACAAATAATGTAGCGTCAATGCGGCCCATTTAATTTTTTTCTAAGAAATCACGGTAGATTTGCACTTTCTTGAAATACATGGATTTGCTGGGCTTGTTGTAAATAAATTGATAGGTTAGATGGTGCAATTAGTATCAAAAAATAAATAGGAGGTGGACATTTTATTATATATAAAATTAGCTAATTAGCGAGTTATTGCTCAAAGGAAAAATGAGCGCGTTATTATTACATCGGTCCTTAAATCTTCGCAACTTTTTTGAGCAATCACCAGGATTTTTGTTGCCTTAACCATGATTTCGCTTGCCAACTTCTCTTAAACATTTATTTTTATAAGTTGATAAGATGTGGGATGTTTTCATAATGTATATATAAGTTTTAGTTAAATATACGATAATAATAATAATATAAATATATATATATAATGTGGTTAGAAAGGAAAACATAAATTGGACCCGACATTTTGTTATAAAAATAGAACAGAGATCTGCATTTTGTTATAAAAAGATAGATTGGGCTGCCGATGTTTAAGAAAATATAAAACCTAGGCTGGGAGGCCCATAGGCCGGTACATACATGATGGACCTCGAAAAATTAAGTTGAAACCACGGTCTCGCTATGTCGTGGGTTGCGCATGTTAAATAACATAACCTAGGCCGACCTGATACTAGTTCACCCTCTGAAAAATATGTTACCTGCTACTGCTAGATCCCTGATACCCCTAAAAAATAGCTCCCCGATGACAGTTTTCATTGTAAAAAAACATTTATTGACTAGGCTGACAAACCCATGGATTTAAGAGGGCGCGGGGGGCACGGCGTCAGGCACCGCCGCCGGCCCCTGACCGGCAGCAGGCAGTCTAGTTGTGCTGCTGGTTTGGGGAGAACAACCAGAGGGAAGACTGAAGAAGCACATCAGACGCAAATTATTCTTTTCATTTGATGGCTCTTGATGGCGTATTTTTTTTACTTGCCTCTGCATGATACAACTTGTATTTTTAGCCTCCCAGTCCATGGCGGACCAGCAGCCCATTTGCTGGGCGGGCCAACCTACAGAAAGAAGCACTTGATTTTTCATCAAGGCCCAAAAACAATGCAGTATTATGTTTGTTTTTTTGGCCAAAAACATTATGGCGGGGGTTGAGCAGGAAGGGGGGAAAGTGAGCAAAAAGATAAAAAAAGGAGCTCACGTGTCGTTGCTACCCCAAACAAGCACGTGTCATTCTTCTCGGAATGAAGGTGTGCCGTGTGACACTCACACGTCACAATCCCACAGTATCTCTACTTCTCTACTCTAATAAAAAACAGAATTGTTGATGATGGTGTGCGTGCCATCATGCAATATAGGCCGTCCGATTTATATATGACGGATAGGAAGGAAACTATGGCAATTTTGCAAAAAGAAACCCACACCCCTCTCCACATTTGCAAATAAGGCCTTCCCTCGTTCATCCTTTTCTCCCACAACATAAACTGCTCATACAAATGCATCTTGATGTTCCGTGCAACGCATGGGCATCTTGCTAGTACATTCTAACTATTCACACATAGGTAAAACAGAAAAGGTTAACATTCAGGTCAAACTCAGGTTCGCAGGATATGTTCATATTCATAGCCAACATTGGCAATCGACAACTCAAAAAAGTCATGTATAGAAAAGTTCAGCATGCCTATGCAACCAAATGATTCATACTTAGATCACAAGCCAATATTCATAGCTAAAATTCACAAAAGATTCAGATATACACAAGTTCAGCATGTTTACGCCTCCAAATGATTGAGAGAACACAACCAATATCATCCATCGACACACATTAATCACGTACGGTACAGACGGGCAAGTGATGTTCACTCGGTGGTACTTCTTGCTAAAAATAATGCTTGTCTGAGCAAATTTTTGAGTACATAAGAGGTAGTAGAGACCATCTGAACTTTGCTTGTAGGTTTATCCTCATGATAGTGGCCTTGATGCTGTGAGAGGTTTGAGCAACTTGGCCACTACTTTCATCCAACTACTTTCACTCAGTGGTACTTCTTGGTAAAATTAATGCTTCTCTGAGCAAACTTTCGATTACATAAGAGGCAGCACAGACTATATGAACTTTGCTTGTAGGTTTATGTGACACCCTGGTTTTTGCCATCATTCTTTTTATTTGCCATTTGATTTAAAGCTCAGTTTTTGAAATGATTCTTTAGGACTTTGCACTTGGGCAATGTTTTGATGTTCACCCAAGTGACTCCCCTCACCTCTCGCAACCTATCTTGACCTCTCATGTATCATCATATTGCTTTGGAATATTTTTCTTCTAAGGAAAATATTCATTTTCACCCTGAAAATGGAATATTTTCACTTCCCTTCCAAAGCAACCCCTCTATTCCTCGCCTCTAAAAATCTGAGAAAATTCCCACACACCCTTTGGACATTACCTCATCACCCTATGCAAAAATATCATATGGTCATGTGGCCAAATTTTGCTAGGGAAAATCATTTGCATTCCGCCCTCATAATGCACTTTGCAAAGGAAGTGTATTATTCCTTAATCTTTTGGAGCTGAATTTCCTTGAGCTTCATTACCTTAGTAACCTAACACTAAGGCCCAAATCTCAGCTCCTAACTCTTCCTGGTTTGATCACAAATTTTTGCACAAGTTTCTGTCCAGAAACTTTCAGTGAATATTGTGGCTTATCTACTCTGCGAGGAAGTGTGTTCTCACCTTTCTTAGACTTAACACTGCATGGTCGATAGCCCAGACATGGTTTGGCATTGCCTGGGCATCGCATTGGTACAGTGCATGCGGTGACCGCGTGTGGACACCAGCGCTGGCATGCGTTCGTCGCGCTCTGCGCTGCGCCCGCGTCTCTGTTGAGCTCGTGCTCGTCTCAGCAGCACGTCCAGCCTGCCGCACCGCGCCACCAGCCTCGCCCCTTCACCTCACACCACTCGCTGCTGCTCGCTAACGCCGGAGCCGCTGCAGCATTCACGAGGACCTCACGCTAGAGGAGAGCAGTACCCCCGTGCTCGAGTTAGGCCCCTCCCGTGTGCCCTGTGCTCGTCCTCGAGCTCCAACAGTTGCCGCGTGAGCCCTGGCACCTTCTTCCCCTCTCACTGACGCTCCTCGTCGCCGTGGGCTGCTTCCAGATCTCTCCATCGGAGCCGAGACCCCCCATCCCCTCCGCCTATAAATAGAGCCCCTCCCTCGCCATTTCCAGCATCCCACCGCACTCACCCAACCACCACAACACCGTAGATAGCCGCAGCCCGGCAGGGCAGGCCTCTGGCCGCCATTCCCCTTCTGAGCTCGTCGGTGATCCCCTCCTCTGCCCCCTCCCACTCCAGAGCCCCTCGAGCTCGATCCTCTTCTCCGGCGACTCACTGGTGATCCACTGGTGCTAGCTGGTGCCACTGGAGCCACTGGAACGCCCCCACGACACCGGCATCATCTTCTCCGACGAGCTCCGTCCGCTGCAGCCACTGGAGATGCCCTCGCTGACCTCGTCCGTCCACCCCTCGACACCTTTCAGGTACGTGCGTGCTCGCCATAGCCTTGCGCATCCTCCTATCCCTTCCACGGCGGCCGCCGACCCCTCCTCGCCAGGGAAACACCGGCGACACGCCGCCCCTCCTCTGTTTCCCTCTCTCTCTCTCTCTCTCTGTGAAAACCTGACGAGCGGGGCCCACTGTCAGCCTCTCCACTCGCGCCCGAAGCGGTACGAGTGGCGGCGTATTCTCTGAAATACGCCTTCGACGTCACCCCCCTGAGATTTATTTAAATCTAATTTAAATCATAT
Organism: Thinopyrum elongatum; assembly: GCA_011799875.1. Classification (NCBI taxonomy): domain Eukaryota; kingdom Viridiplantae; phylum Streptophyta; class Magnoliopsida; order Poales; family Poaceae; genus Thinopyrum; species Thinopyrum elongatum. The sequence goes on along the minus strand of CM022299.1, from coordinate 285,048,992 downwards.
TTTGACCAATAGCTTTGACCAGCTCTAACTCCTAATCTACAAGTCCAAATGAGTTGATTCTTTTTGCATTGGTTTTGTATTGAAATATTCTAGCAGCACACCAAATTTGAGATTTTTCCTTGCTGTCTAGAATTTCTGGTGAATTTCAATGTGGTTCTTTATATTTTCTTTTGCTGTTTTTAATTATTTTCAGAAGGAGAAACTTGCCTTGAGGAGAACCAGGAGGAGTGTGACCCTCCTCTGTACTAAGGCAAGCCACTACAAATATTTGCATGGTGTCATTTCAATTACTATGATTTTCCAACTTGAATATGACTTATTTCATGCATTAAATCATTTAAATAATATATTGCTTATGTTGTTTCAATTGTTATGCTTGAAGTGCTTAGTTTGCTGTAGTGCTTGAGTGCATGAACTAGTTTGCTGCAGTAGTATGATCTTGATAGCATGACTATGGTTTGGTGATGATCGGTATTATTTGCATATAAGGGTTTATTATTTTCACCATGCTTATGTCATAACTAAAAATGATTTAGTCAAAACCAGTGTCTCTAAATGCTTAGTAGTGCATGCATTATGATGCTATGATGTTGATCCGCTCTATTTCAGTTATATGTGGAGATAATTGCATGTCATATAGTTGCATGTTCATTGCATACTATGGCTCGATTTCTTTTATTTCAAGTTAAACCTGATGATAACTCAACTTGAACATAATGTTGATCGAGTCATGGTGCCACCGAATCGAGCTTCCCAGTGCAACCACACTTGCCTTTATGGGAAGGCCCTTATTCGGTCCGTTGTCATGCGTCTGGTCAGTGCCTCCAATGAGGGAAGGATATGGGCGTGCGGTACCCTGGCCCAGTAAGCAGACATAACCTTGTGTGCCCGTTGTTGTTATGGTACCTTGTCCCCGGTTGGGACCGTTTATGTTTTGCCACGACGGTGGCTGTTGGATGTCACGAGTTGACATCGGGGCCACCCATGACTTAGCCCAAGAGGGGATTTGGTCGGAGTGGCCGGGAGAGTGTTATGGCAATGGGTTGGTTCTGTCGGAATGCCATTGGTCCACCTGAATGGGAGCGCGAGGCCATGGATTCCGTGGTGTGGGTACAGTGTGCTAACCTCTGCAGAGTGTGTGTTAAATCTATCGATAGCCACGTCCTCGGTTAGGGACACAGTTCGTAGTAGGTCACACCATGGATCAACATAAATAATTTAATCTTGCACACTGAAGTTATATGGTTGGCACTGGTTTTGTGATGAGATTGTTGGAACAATGAAGATGGTTGTTGTTGAAACCATGAAGATGGTTCCTGTTGGAACCAGAGAGTTGGTTTCCTTTGTGATCCAGGAGTGATCACCGTATTGATGAGATTGGTTACGAGGTAACCCGTATGGTAAGCGAGTCCGAGGGACTCGGTGCACAAGAATGTTCACTTCATGGGTAGTTGTTATAGCATTGCATTTAACCTGCTTAATTGTCATGGTATTGTTTGTCATTATGCTCTTGTTTGTTGTGAGCTTTCAAGTACATTAAACGTACTGACCTGGCGTGTCATGCCAGCTTTTAGGACAGTCTTACCGGATCGGAGTGCTTCCCGTGTCTAGGCCGTGTCCACATTGGTGTCCCTATGCTATGTAGTTCCGCTTCGTCGTCGTTCCGCTGCCGCATAGTTGTCGTGATCGAGGCCCCCTTCATGTTCATTTAATAATGTACATACTGTTCAGCCGTACCGTGTGTGCCGCTTGGCGTCGCTACTTGATGTAATATCAAACCTATGTTTCCGTTAGCATCAATAAAGCGGTTGTTTTCTATACCAAGTTGTTGTGTGTTGCCAGAAGACTAGATCTCTGGGCTGGCAATGCAAGGTAAACCGGTTGCTCTGAGCCGGGGTGCCACAACGCTTGGTATCAGAGCCGCGCTGACTGTAGGACACGCTAGACCACGGACGCATTATTGAACGGTAGCTAGTTTAGTTTGGAGTGCCGGTAGTGTTTGCATCTGGTTGCTGCATTGCAGGCATTTGATTTATTGTTATTGCTAACCGACTAATAGTTGTGAGTGTAGATGGCTCCAGTTCCGTACCCGTACCAGTCCGAGCCAGCACCCTACACCTCGCCACATCTGCTTCAGAACGTGTGGCATCAACTCTACCCTGATGGTGCTGATCCGGTGTACCAGGTGTATCGAGAGCATCTGGCGGGCTCACTGTAGGAGTACTACGCGGAGGTCACTATGCATCACAGTTCCTCTTCCGGCGCTTACACTTGTTCCTCTAAGGGTGGTTTTGCTTTCACGCCATCTCAGGCCATCCAGTTTACCCCATTCAAGGCTCTTGTAGACCTGCTCTACAATGAGGTTCGCATGCAGACCCACCCAGGTTTCTACTTCTACCGTCTTTGCATGAGAACGGGCGTATCCGCTTCCCTTTTATTGATTCGGCGTGCGATCGTTCTTCCAGCCACCTTTCTCGCTATATCACAGCTAGTTACATCATGATCTTTGGGTTGGCCCGAGAATTGACTCGAGCCCATATAGCTCTTGCTGCCGCTCAAAATAGAAACCCCCCACCTACTATCAGATTTACCCCGTTTAGTTCCCCAGCCTCTGTTTCCCCTACTACTCTGGTTACCCCTCAGAGTACCACGACCACCTCGACAGTGACCCCTCGTGCGTCCCCTGCTGAATGGGCTTCACTTCTTGCTACTCCTGCAACCCCTATGCTCCAGACTCATTCCTCACCCGCCCCTGAGGGAGAGCCCTCGAGGCAGCATCGTTGTGTTACCTTTAACCCAGAGGTCTCCATTAACATTGTCAGTTCAGGATCCGAGTCCGTGTCAGGGGAGGAGCCAGCAGGACCAGCAGAGCACTAGAGTATCCGAGGTTGTCATGATGCTTAGTTGTACGGATGTATGAGTACCTGTCATGATGTTTCCTTTCATGTAAGGGTGTAGTCATACCGGTTGTGATGTTTCCTTTCTCATATGAATCTATGTATAATTATGTTGGAACTTTCTCTATTCGCACTGCTTTTTATCGTTTTTTCTTCGGATTTGTCGTTCGATTTTCTTCCTCATTTTTGGATGTTGCTCATCTCGGTTGCTTCATATTTGGAAAAACAAACAAATAGGATGACGAGAGGAGGCAGCAGCAGTCACGCTCATGAGGATGTCCCTGTTCGTTGCTCAGCAAGACAGGCAGGGCATTCCCCCGAACCATATCCACCACCGCCGCCTCCACCGCCACATCCACCAACCACTGAACAAATCATGCCCATGTTTAAAGAAAGAAGAAAGAACGATCTTCTTGAGCTATTGAAAAGTGTGCAGGCAATGGTGGGAAATAATGGCAATACGTACGGCAATCACTCGAAGCTCTCAGATTTTCAAAGGACTAAGCCACCCAGTTTTAATCAAGTTGCTAACCCTATGGAAGCCGACGACTGGCTGAGGACCATTGAAAAGAAGTTGGACATTGCTCGCACCGAACAAGGTGACAAGGTTCCATTTGCAACCCACTATCTGGAAGGAGCCGCAGCTGTTTGGTGGGACAACACTAAAGATATGTGGCCAGCAGGTGAAGAAATCACATGGGATAAGTTCAAGGATCAGTTCTGCAAGTATCACATCCCCACAGGTATCATGAAAATCAAGCAGCGTGAGTTCCTAGCCCTCATGCAAGGTAACTTATCTGTCACTGAGTATTTGAACAACTTCAACCATTTGGCTCGCTATTCCCTACATGATGTGGCCACCGAAGAGAGAAAGATCGACAGATTCCTTGGTGGACTGAATCAACACCTCAGATGCACTCTCAGTATGCTTGATTTTCCGGATTTCCAGACTCTGGTAAATAAAGTATGCATCAACTGTGCAACCAGAGAAGTCACATTGACAAGTCAGGAAGGCCAGACTAGACAATTCTTTGCTCAAAGAAGCATACCCAAGAAAGAAATGGTCTTTGCAGCTCTAGCTGAAGAATTGAACCTAATTCCTGTGGTCAGTGAGTTTCCAGATGTATTTCCTGAGGAACTACCAGGAATGTTGCCAGATCATGAGCTTGCGTTTGCGATTGATCTTGTGCCCGGGACAGCACCTATATACAAGAAATATTTTAGGATGCCCTCCTCCGAGTTAGTGGAATTAAAGAAACAACTTGATGAACTACTTCAGAAAGGGTACATTCGTCCAAGTTCTTCACCATGGGGATCACCTGCAATCTTTGTGGAAAAGAAAGACGGCAGTCTTCGGATGTGTGTGGATTACCGTCAGTTGAATGATGTCACTATCAAGAACAACTAACCGCTTCTGAGGATTGATGATTTGTTCGACCAACTCAGTGGGGCACAGGTATTCTCCAGGATTGATTTGAGAACGGGCTATCATCAGCTCAAAATCAAGAAGGAGAATATTCCTAAGACCGCATTCACCACTCAGTATGGTCTTTATGAATATACAGTCATGTCTTTCGGCCTCACCAATGCCCCTGATTTCTTCATGCACATGATGAATAAAGTATTCATGGACTTCTTGGACAAGTTCGTGGTGGTCTTCATTGATGACATCCTCATATACTCAAAAGATGAAGAAGAGCATAAGGGACATCTCAGAGCAGTCTTGCAAAGACTCCACGACCATCAGTTATATGCGAAATTCAGCAAATGTGAATTTTGGCTCAAACAAGTCAGATTTTTGGGGCATGTTCTTTCAGCAGAAGGTATAGCCGTGGATCCAAGCAAAGTGAAGGACGTGCTTAAGTGGCCAGCACCCACGATAGTGACCGAGATCCGAAGTTTTCTTGGATTAGCCGGATATTACCGTCGATTCATTGAAGGCTTCTCTAAGATTGCCAAGCCCATGACAGAACTCCTCAAGAAGGATCAGAAGTTTGTATGGTCCGAGGACTGTGAGAAGAGTTTCAATGAGTTGAAAACCCGATTGACGTCAGCACCTGTGTTGACCCTCCCAGACATCTACCGCAGCTTTGATGTATACTGTGACGCATCCAGGAGAGGTATTGGATGTGTGCTCATGCAAGATGGCAAGGTTGTAACCTACACATCTAGACAGCTATGACCCCACGAAGGGAACTATCCTACACATGATTTGGAATTGGCCGCAGTCGTGCACGCTTTGAAAATTTGGAGGCAATACCTCATTGGAAAAAAGTGTCAGATATTTACCGACCACAAGAGTCTCAAGTATATCTTCACCCAGCCGGACTTGAATCTCTGACAGCGAAGATGGCTCGAATTGGTCAAGGATTATGATCTTGGAATAAACTACCATCCCGGCAAGGCCAATGTGGTGGCCGATGCTCTAAGTCGCAATCCTGCCAACCTGAATGCCTTGATGGAGTCCTTGCCTCCCGAACTCCAAGAAGAGATTGCTCGGCTTAACCTGGTTATTGTTGAGGCTGACCTCGCCAATATTTTGGAATTCACCTCTACCCTCGAAGAAGAAATCCACATGGCCCAGCTGGATGATCCGACCCTGCAACACCATGTCAAGTGTATGCAAGAAGGCAAGACCCAGGATTTCTCCAGAGATGAGCACGGTACCCTAAGGTTTCGAGGTCGGATTTGTGTAGGGGAACAAGCCGACCTAAGGAGAAAGATCTTGGCAGAAGCACACGAATCTTCGTACTCAATTCACCTAGGAGGTACCAAAATGTATGAAGACCTTCAACAGATATTTTGGTGGGATGGAATGAAGAAGGACATCGCCTATTTTGTCGCTTGCTGCGACAAATGTAACAAGGTAAAGGCGGAACATCAGAAACCCGCCGGACATCTCCAACCTCTACCCGTTCCCCAATGGAAGTGGGACGATGTCTGCATGGATTTCATCACAGGTCTGCCAAAGACGCACCGAGGCAATGATGCAGTATGGGTTGTGGTGGACATGCTGACGAAGGTAGCTCACTTCATTCCCATCCGAACCACCCACCGAGCCGATCAACTCGCATAGTTATATGTGCCCAGAATCGTTAGTTTACACGGAGTACCAAGAACTATCACTTACGACCGAGGTTCTCTCTTTACCTCAGCATTCTGGTCACGTTTCCATCAAGCTTTGGGGACCGCCCTAAAGTACAACACCGCTTATCACCCTCAGACAGACAGACAGACTGAGTGAGTGAGTAAATCAAATACTTGAAGACATGCTCCGAGCATGTGCTTTGGCCCAAGGACCCAAGTGGGAAGATTGTCTGCCTTATGCAGAGTTCTCCTACAACAACAGTTTCTAGACCAGCCTCAAGATGTCACCCTATGAAGCTCTGTATGGCCGTAAGTGCCGCACTCCGCTAAATTGGTCTCAGACCGGAGATAGCCGCATTTTCAGAACCGACTTAATGATGGAGGCTGAAAAGCAAGTCAAAGAGATCCGAGACAGACTACAAGTAGCGAAGTCCCGACAAAAGAGCTACTACGACTCCAAGCACCGATAGATCAGCTTCGAACCCGGAGAGTATGTTTACCTCCGAGTAACACCTATTAAAAGAGTCAAAAGGTTCCAAACATGAGGAAAGCTTGCACCTAGATATATTGGTCCATTCCCAGTTATGTCCAGAGTTGGTACAGTGGCTTACTAGTTGGAACTACCACCGGAATTGTTAGAAGTGCACAATGTGTTCCATGTCTCACAGTTGAGGAGGTGTATCTCGTCACCCGAGAAAAGGACTGATATGGCAGAAATAGAACTTGCTAAGGATTTAACCTATGAGGAGAAACCATTCCGAATATTGGAAGAAATGGAAAGAATCACTAGCAGTAAGGTGATAAAATTTTATAAGGTACAGTGGGAGCATCACACCGAAGAAGAAGCAACCTGGGAAAGAGAAGGCTTTTTCAGAGCATCCTATCTAGAATTGTTTTCCCAAGCAACCGAATCTCGAGGATGAGATTCATCCTAAGTGGGGGAGGTTTGTGACAACCTGGTTTTTGCCATCATGCTTTTTATTTGCCATTTGATTTAAAGCTGAGTTTTTGAATTGATTCTTTTGGACTTTGCACTTGGGCAATGTTTTGCTGTTCACCCAGTGACTCCCCTCACCGCTCGCAACCTCTCTTGACCTCTCATGTATCATCATATTGCTTTGGAATATTTTTCTTCTAAGGAAAATATTCATTTTCACCCAAAAAATGGAATATTTTCACTTCCCTTCCAAAGCAACCCCTCTATTCCTTGCCTCTAAAAATTTGAGAAAATTCTGACACACCCTTTGGACAGTGCCTCATCACACTATGCAAAAATATCATATGGTCATGTGGCCAAATTTTGGTAGGGAAAATCATTTGCATTCTGCCCTCATAATGCACTTTGCAAAGGAAGTGTATTATTCCTTAATCTTTTGGAGCTGAATTTTCTTGAGCTTCATTACCTTAGTAACCTAACACTAAACCCCAAATCTTAGCTCCTAACTCTTCCTGGTTTGATCACAAATTTTTCCACAAGTTTCTATCCAGAAACTTTTAGTGAATACTGTGGCTTATCTACTCAGCAAGGCAGTGTGTTCTCACCTTTCTTAGACTTAACACTAGACGGTCGACATCCTAGACATGGTTTGGAATTGCCTGGGCATCGCATTGGCATAGTGCACGCGGTAACCGCGTGTGGACACTGGCGCTGGCACGCGTTCGTCGCGCTCTGCGCTGCGCCCGCGTCTCTGTTGAGCTCGTGCTCGTCTCAGCACCGCGTCCAGCTAGCCACAATGCGCCACCAGCCTCGCCTCTTCACCTCAGGCCACTCGCTGCCGCTCGCCGATGCCGGAGCCGCCGCAGTGTTCACGAGCACCTTGCGCCAGAGGAGCACAGTGCCCCCGTGCTCGAGTCAGGCCCCTCCCGTGTGCCCTGTGCTCGTCCTCGAGCTCCAACAGTTGCCGCGTGAGCCCTGGCACCTTCTCCCCGTCTCACTGACGCTCCTCGTCGCTGTGCGCCCCTTCCAGAGCTCTCCAGCGGAGCCGAGACCCCCCATCCCCTCCGCCTATAAATAGAGCCCCTCCCTCGCCGTTTCCAGCATCCCACCGCACTCACCCAACCACCACAATGCCGTAGATAGCCGCAGCTTGGCAGGGCAGGCCTCTGGCCGCCGTTCCCCTTCTGAGCTCGCCGGCGATCCCCTCCTCTGCCCCCTCTAACTCCAGAGCCCCTCGAGCTTGATACTCTTCTCCGGCGACTCACTGGTGATCCACTGGTGCTAGCTAGTGCCACTGGAGCCACTGGAACGCCCCCACGACACCGACATCTTCTTCTTCGACGAGCTCCGTCCACTGCAGCCGCTGGAGACGCCCTCATCGACCTTGTCTGTCCACCCCTCGACGTGTTTCGGGTACGTGCGTGGTCGCCGTACCCTTGCGCATCCTCCTATCCCTTCCACGCTGGCCGCCGACCCCTCCTCGCCGGGGAAACGCCGGCGACGCACCGCCCCTCCTCTGTTTCCCTCCCTCTCTCTGAAAACCTGATGAGCGGGGCCCGCTGCCAGCCTCTCCACTTGCGCCCGAAGCGGTACGAGTGTGGGCGTATTCTCTGAAATACGCCTTCGACGTCACCCCCCCTGAGATTTATTTAAATCTAATTTAAATCATATTTTGACCAGTAGCTTTGACCAGCTCTAACTCCTAATCTACAAGTCCAAATGAGTTGATTCTTTTTGCATTGGTTTTGTATTGAAATATTCTAGCAGCACACCAAATTTGAGATTTTTCCTTCTTGTGTAAAATTTCTAGTGAATTTCAGAGTGGTTCTTGATATTTTCTTTTGTTGTTTTTAATTATTTTCAGAAGGAGAAACTTGCCTTGAGCAGAACCTGGAGGAGTGTGACCCTCCTTTGTACTAAGGCAAGCCACTACAAATATTTGTATGGTGTCATTTCAATAACTATGATTTTCCAACTTGAATATGACTTATTTCATGCTTTAAATCATTTAAATAATATATTGCTTATGTTGTTTCAATTGTTATGCTTGAAGTGCTTAGTTTGCTGAAGTGCTTGAGGGCATGAACTAGTTTGCTACAGTAGTATGATCTTGATAGCATGACTATGGTTTGGTGATGATCGGTATTATTTGCATATAAGAGTTTATTATTTTCACCATGCTTATGTCATAACTAAAAATGATTTAGTCAAAGCCAGTGTCTCTAAATGCTTAGTAGTGCATGCATTATGATGCTATGATGTTGATCCGCTCTATTTTAGTTATATGTGGAGATAATTTCATGTCATATAGTTGCATGTTCATGGCATACTATGGCTTGATTTCTTTTATTTCAAGTTAAACCTGATGATAACTCAACTTGAACATAATGTTGATCGAGTCATGGTGCCACCAAATCGAGCTTCCCAGTGCAACCACACTTGCCTTTATGGGAAGGCCCTTATTCGGTCCGTTAGCATGCCTCTGGTCGGTGCCTCCAACGAGGGAAGGTTATGGGCGTGCGGTACCCTGGCCCGGTAAGCAGACATGACCTTGTGTGCCCGTTGTTGTTATGATACCTTGTCCCCGGTTGGGACCGTTTAAGTTTTGCCATGATGGTGGCTGTTGGATGTCACAAGTTGACATCGGGGCCACCCATGACTTAGCCCAAGAGGGGAGTTGGTCGGAGTGGCCGGGAGAGTGTCATGGCAATGGGTTGGTTATGTCGGAATGCCGTTGGTCCACCCGAATGGGAGCGCGAGGCCATGGATTCTGTGGTGTGGGTACAGTGTGCTAACCTCTGCAGAGTGTGTGTTAAATCTATCGATAGCCGCATCCTCGGTTACAGACATAGTTCATAGTAGGTCACAGCATGGATCAACATAAATAATTTAATCTTGCACACTAAAGTTATATGGTTGGCACTGGTTATGTGATGAGATTGTTGGAACCATGAAGATGGTTATTGTTGAAACCATGAAGATGGTTGTTGTTGGAACCAGAGAGTTGGTTTCCTTTGTGATCCGGGAGTGATCACCATATTGATGTGATTGGTTACGAGGTAACCCGTATGGTAAGCGAGTCCGAGGGACTCGGTGCACAAGCATGTTCACTTCATGAGTAGTTGTTATAGCATTGCATTTAACCTGCTTAATTGTCATGTTATTGTTTGTCATTATGCTCTTGTTTGTTGTGAGCTTGCAAGTACATTCAACGTACTGACCTGGCGTGTCATGCCAGCTTTCAGGATAGTCTTACCGGATCGGAGTTCTTCCCGTGTCTAGGCCGTGTCCACATCGGTGTCCCTGTGCTATGGAGTTCCGCTTCGTCGTTGTTCCGCTGCCGCATAGTTGTCGTGATCGAGGCCCCCTTCATGTTCATTAAATAATGTAAATTCTATTCAGCCGCACCGTGTGTGCCGCTTGGCCTCGCTACTTGTTGTAATATCGAACCTATGTTTCTGCTAGCATCAATAAAGCAGTTGTTTTCTGTACCAAGTTGTTGTGTGTTGCCAGAAGACTAGATCTCTGGGTTGGCAATGCAAGGTAAACCAGTTGCTCTGAGCCGGGGTGCCACAATTTATCCTCATGATAGTTGCCTTGATGTTGCGAGAGGTTTGAGCAACTTGGCCACTACTTTCATCCAACTAATTTACTGGCCCATCTTTGTCCCGTATCTCGCCAAAAATCTACATTGCAGACAACAAACGAGGCTGTCGACAAAATGAATCACCCAAAGTTTTTGTGCAGTTCAACTAAAATGGAGCTTCACAGGCATGCAGACTGGTTAAGTGCCATGTGAATATATGCGTATACCAACTTGTCTGGAATCTTCAGACTACATGGCATACTGTTCGCTACCAGCGTATGAGCCGATAACCGAAAAGCACAGGTTGGGACCAAAGACTGGACTGCGTTTTCAGGGCTATGCGCCAAGCAATATTGTTGGCATTCACTCTGGCACTTCTTCTTGTCAATATCATTGCTTGTCTGAGTGAACTTGCGAGTAAAAGCAGCAGCATAAGTTACTACTTTATGAAATCGGCCAACAGTAGCACAATACAAAATTACCATTAGATATGACAAGCACAATAATCAGGATGAAGACCGGTACCAACCTGTGTGACGAAGCATATCAACTAGTGCTTCCTTTGACTGGAAACTGAGATAAGCCACTGATAGGAAAGGAACAAGGCAGTCAAGGCAATGAACCACCCAAAGTTTTTGTGCAGTTCAACTGAAATCGAGCATTCCTGTTGGCACATATATTGAGAAAGTGAGATTACTATAACAGTGGAACTAGTTGATGAAACATACACTAACAAATAGAAGCATCCTCATTATCCTAATGGGTAAAGTTAGCAACATAGTAGCCTTGCTTAAAGGGAGGTACTAGTTTATATTATCAGTGCCAATTAGCTCAACACTCCAGCATTGCCATGTATCATAGCTTGCAAAGATTTAACATGCAAAGATAAAGGACTTTCTCATGATAGTAGCAAAACAGTAGCATGATACAAATAGAGATGAGGCCTTAGGCCGGTAGCAACCTGAGCAAGGAAGCTTATTCAACTAGTCCCAGAAGAGAAAATAAAACACTGACTAGAATCATTCAATAGTACATATTTTTGTGCACTTCCAATGTACGGTTGACATCACTCTTGTTTACCAGTGCTGAGATTATATCGAGAGATTATCAACAACTTCCAACAGAGTTAAAGCACTGGCTGGGATACAGTTCATTGTATCCTCTTGTGCAGTTCCACTAAAATTTACGAATGACACAACATGATCCCTATTTGCAAAATTAGGAAGAAGGTGAAACCTTAATTAGCTTATTGAGGAAGGATAGAAAGACAATAGCATATTACTTTAACAATAGCATCAAAGCATGATGACACTACATGTCGGCGTATGACACCTATGGGATCACGTGGATCCCTTTTACGGTTCGGCAGGGAGAGAGGTATGCACAAAGAGCAGATCCAACGATCAATGCGAGGGGATTTTTACAGAGGTTTGGGCCGCTGAGAAGCGTAATACCCTACTCCTGCTTTGGTTTATTGTGGGTGTTTAAGCCCAAGCTTCAGGAGCGCTCGCAGTGAACAGTATGTTCAAGAAGCAGCTACGCATGCAGAATTGGCCAAAGAGTCCTTTTTTTCTGTTGCTACGCCTTGGGCGTCCTTTTATACGTCCAAGGGGTCACCAACAGTGGCGTACAGTACATACAAGAGGTGTAAAGTTGCTACAGTATTTACATGTTTATCACTGACGACTTAGGACAAACGCATTAAATGCTCCGCTTAGGTGTCCCTTACTTTCTTGGGGACAGAAAAAGGGCCCGTCCCATCAGCACCACTTAAGCCCGTCCACCACTAGTGCCATGACACGCATCCAGGAGGACAAAACCCAAATGATAGTTTGGCCGCTGCGCTGGAGCAATGGCAGGGTGGCGGAGTCTTGCTGGGTGCGAGTCTTGCCGGGTCTTCGAAAGCCATCCCGGCAAGTATCTTGCCGGGGATCCGGCCTTTGGGCTTCTGTCTTCTGGTCACTGGTATGAATGCCTTCTTGATAGTCTTGCACTTTCTTCCAGCTGTCTCCCGGCAGGCCTTGCCGCTGGTATGGCTACAACCGTCCGTGCACAAGTATGGGGTACTAAAGGACCCAAACTTTAGTACACCGATAGGAGCCCCCAGGCCTAGGCCATACACGGGTGCGAGGCGTTGTTGGGCTAGGCCCAAACAGTGCACGGGCACACATGGCAGGAGTTAGCTTTCGTAATTATCTCATTTACAGCACTTCCCCATGGCGCGTATTGAATGCGCGATGTGGGATACGTGCGCGGAACAACCGCAGTACAGCGCGCTTGCAAAGGCGCATTCACATTGATTAGAAAGGAGGCAGCCTCACCCCTTCCCCATAAAAAGGAATCCGCAGAGGCGCCTCTCATTTACCTCCCATCCTTTCCAATCTGGAAACCGCCGTCATCTTCTTCCTCGAGCTTGAAATAGAGACTCTCCCGGCCATCTGCCACCTCCACACCCTCAACGCCCTCGGCTCCTGCTTCCACAGTTGCCATGCCTCCCAAGGCAAGCAAGGGTAAAGAGGTGAAAGCCATCGACTCGGATGCCAAGGCGGAAGAGTCCGAGCTAGTGAAGATGCGGAAGGAACACGTCGTCTTCGCCCCGACGCTCGACGCGAGCGCCTTGAGGGATCGGTATTTATGCATGTGGGGGAGGGAGACGAAGGCTCACCCTGCTACTCACATGAATCCTGCTTCCTCCAAGGGCGGCCCAGATAAATTCCCTTTCTTTGCCGCCTACTTTTATTGCGGGCTCTGCCCTCCATTTTCTGATTTCTTCATCGACATCATGTACACATACGGCTTCCGTCTCTTGGATTTCACGTCGTATGCCGTGACATGCATGTCAGTCTTCGCCCATCTCTGTGAAAATTTTGCTGGAGTAGCCCCCAACAAATCCCTCTTTCGCCACTATTTCATTCCCCATATCGAAAGAGGAGACACCCTTTCCGTTTCTATCACCTAGATTCCAAGGGCATGGAATAATGAGATATATCCAGAGGGGCTCTTTCGTAGCAAGTGGGAAGAATGGCGGGGCGAATGGTGCTGGATTAAGGAGAGGGGCTCTTCCGTAGCAAGTGGGCTCAGCCTTTCTGTTTGCCCCGACAAATGAAAGTGGTCCGCGGCAATGACTGGAGCGCTCTCGATCCCCAAGATGAGAAGCTCACAATCGCAATTACCAGGATCCACCGTCTCAGGGTTGCCGGGCTCACAATATAAATGGTTGGCGCTGATTTCCTTCGCCGCCGCATCGCTCCTCCGCATAACAAAGGGAGACCAGCCTGGGAGTTTTGGAATGCAACAGATATCATGAGGCTGCGTCCTGGTCTGAATAACAACTTGATAGTCATGCAGCACACAGCTCTCTGCCACAAACTGTTCAGGTCCGATGGGAAATATAAGTTGCCGGCGAGTGTAATTCCTCTATGCAACAACTCCGCTCTGACCTCAATCATCGCCATGGTGCCGGTGTGCAATGCTCACGGCCTTGATGGAACTTGGGTCAAGCCATCCGCAGAGCGCACACAGGAGTTCTTTGACAATCTGTCGGAGAGAACCATCCGGGAAGAGACAAACCTCATTCGCCCCACTACTGATGAAGAAGTGGCGTATATCGCCAGCAGGGTGGAAGAGGTGAATCTTGCCGCGTAGGCCGGCAGCGTTGATTTCACGGAAGAGGAAACCATCGTAGAAGAAGTGATGTCAGAGGAAGACCCTGCCAGGCAGGATGAAACTGCCGGGGAGCAGAGTGGCACAGTTGCCGGGGGCCCTTCCGTCGAAGACACAGCCGAGGAGCAACCGTGTGAGGAGCCCCCAGCTCTAGAGAAGAAGAAGCATGTTCTTCGGAAAGCTGCGTCTGGCGTTCCAGCAAATCAACCTTCCTCGAGCGGTGAGGTTTCTGACAAGGGGACGGCCGGCAAGGCTGCGCGGCGGCAAGAAGCTCAACAGCAACCCATGCGGCACACGAGACGCACGATCGCAGCAACAACTAGAGCGGCGGGGGCGTCTCATATGACTGCACCAACAGCCGGAGCAGCAGGATCACATCAACCTACCACTTCTGCCGCAGCCAAGCGACTCAGGACCCCTCCTTCGCCCCCTTGCACAGACACTATAGTGGAGGTCGACTTCGACATCTCCGCTTTTAGCCCGAAAAGAGAAGAGTAAGGGCCATGCCGGATCTTTTAACTTCTGAGTTCCTGGTTTGCTTAACTCATTTGTCTTGCTTTGGCCTGTCTCCACAGAGATACGGAAACATTGGCGCAAAGGATGGCAAAGAAGGCTAAGACTTCAACGGGCGATGAGCCTTTGCCAAGCACCGTAGGCACACCCCAGCCCATCGTCATCAGCCCGGAGCTCAGCCCTCAACGTAGTCCCCAACTCAGCCCCCAGCGTGAGTCCACTACTCATTTTCCGCTGGTGAGCATTGGGATGTTTATCCTTGCTACTGACATCACCGGGCTTGCAGGAGAAGAACGACAACAAAGAGAGCCACTAGAGGCCGTTCCCGACATGCCGCCCCCGTCAACCGCGCCGCCCAGAGATGAATCTCCGACAAGGGCTTCCACTAGCGAGCCTATTCGTGTTGAAGAGGAGCCGGCAAGCACGGGCACTGGCAGTCCTACATCGGCAACAAATGTTGCCGGGAAAGGAGAAACCACCTCTCAACAGCTCGACACAGGTAAACCGCTCGCCTCTGAGTACTTGTCACTCTGTCTTTAGTTTTGTCTTCTTGAACTTCAACCTTGGTCTCATCTTGTTTCCTTCCCCGGTCTTCAGATCTTCCTTTGATGGAACAAATGGATGTTGATATCATCATCGAGGAGACCGCCAAGAATGCTGCCGCCGAGGCCGACAAAGTCGCTGCTGACGAATCCGCCAAGGTCGCATAGGAAGAAACCACCAAGGGGTCTGCTGAGAGGGCCGGCAAGGAGACCGGTGACCATACTGATGGCAGTCCTGCCATATGAGCGCCTGGCGCTGCACCGGTCACTGAGCCCCCAGTTGTTGGTGAGGCGGTTATCGAAGACCAACCGTCAACATTCGAAGCCCCTCTGTCAAGCAGATATCTTAAGGTTGGCGACAACCTGTTCATCAGCATACTTGGGACGGCAAGCACTGGGCTGCCAACCGAAGAGGAAATTCTCGATGAAGACGTCATCGCCGCTGCTGGACTCAAGATCGTTGACGAGCCACGCGCTAGCAGCAGCGAGTCCAAGGAAGAACAACTCCTCCAAACCATGAGTGACAACTTTCAAAAGCTCAAGGTGCTTCACCGCACCCGAAAGGAGAAATTAGACTCCAGGGTAGCAGTTATTGAAGCAGCAGAGGCAGATTTCCAGGAGCGCGTCGAGGAAATGCAAGTCTGGTACAATGAGGCTTTCTAGGAGCTGATGGCTGGCCGGGAACAACTGAGTCAAAGTTGGAGCGAATTCCTCTTAAAGCAGTCCGACGCCGAGAAGGCACAGGAAGAGGCCGCAGCAGGCCGCTGCAGAGGAAGCTCGCTTAACAAAACGCCGCGTCGGGCTCGATGCTCATGAAGAGTACCTTGCTGCTCGTGAGGAGGCGCTTGCCGCCAAGCTCCACAGCAAGGAAGAGGAGATCAAAAAGCTCATTGTGCAGCGAACCCAGGAGCTGGAGCAGAAACACAAGGAGACGCTCGAAGCTCTGGCCATAGATCACGCCGGCAAATTGAAGGAGTCTGTCGATGCCACCGAAGTTGCAGAGGCCACCAAGAACGAGCTGGGTGATAAAGTAAAGAAGCTGGAGGTGGATCTCAAGGATCATGGCAAGGAGCTCTCGACACACAAAGCCGACAGAGAGAAGACTCTCTACAGCTTGGCGGAGATGCAAACTACCATATCCGACAAGACCAAAAAGCTCACCTCAGCCAATGAATCCATCGCTGATCTGAATCTGAAGCTAACCATGCTGGAGAAGTCCCTGGAGGACGGCAAGGCTCATGAGAAGGCTTTGATCAAAGACCTCCAGAATGAGAAGGACCTGCTCAAGAGCGCCGCCGCCACTTATAATGATTTTGAGAAAGGTGTGAAGATCTGGACCGAGCGCCTTGTTGATGTCACGGAAAGACTTGCAGTAGAACTATCCACTACGGGCCTACAGAACTTCAACTACTCTTCTGACGACAGGGTGTCTCTGAGTGCCAGGCTGACCATGTTCTTCGACAGTGTCATTGATGCCCTGAAGCTGCTCCATTCTGAACAAGCAACCCATCTGGCCAATGAATCCCGCAAACTCTGCCGGGCCATCCTCCTCAAGGTGCTCGTCAAAGTGGTGCACAAGAACCCTGGTATCAATCTTATCAACGTTCTTGATCGCCTGCCAAAGAATATCGACCTCAAGGCACTCTAAGAACTTGTCCCGCCCATCATCGACAAGGTGGACCAAGTCAAGAGGGTCGAAGGCCAGCGCAGGGACCAGCCGCTTCGCTTCTTTTTGTCGCCACCATTTCATCCCAAAGATAGTTTCATCTTAAGTTAGAATCACAGCAACTATCAATGTAATATAACTTGCTATGTTTTGGATGAATGCATGCTATTTCTCTTGTCGGATTTCTTTCTGTATGGTGCATGCCCTATGCTTATTGGAAAACTTGCCGGCGCGCGCACCCTTGCCGCGAGCGCTTTGAGGAACAGATCCTTAGCAGCCTACTGGAGGTGTCGCTACCGGCAAGATACCTTTACGTTTTCAGTGCAGCCACCTAAGCTGTTGAGTGTACTCGAAATAGAGAAAGGGCGCAACCGATCATGACAAGGTTCCTTCGCGTGCAGGTTTTCCATACAAAAGCTGAAATCGTTCAAGGAAAATGACCTTTAAGTAAAAAAATTACTTAAAGTTCTGCAACTTAGCTTTTTGTTGTTGTGCTCCTTTCTGCAAGATGTGCACCCTTGAACATCGCCTGTCGGTATCCTCACTCCCCCCGGCAAACTTGCATGCGAAGGAACCTTATATCTTTTGAGAAAAAAAAGAAAGAAGAGAAAATAGGGATATGGAACCTTGGCGGTTCGTTAATGCTTACCAGAAGAAAATGTAATACAATATCTCGGATACGCATGAAAATAGATTAACATGAAAATCAACAGGAATTGTAAAACACTTAAGCTTATTCAACTATGCACAGGGTCTGCGCCTGGCTTTGTACAAAGGATCATATGCCTTGCCGGCAAAACTCATACAAAAGGTGCTTGCCGGGAGACCCGGTAACCGCGCCTTATGGGTAGAATTTACGAAGATGTTCGATATTCCAGGAATTGCTCACTGGAATGCCATCCTCAGTCTCCAGGCAGACTGCGCCAGGCCTGGTGACTCGTACTACCCGATAAGGGCCTTCACACTTCGGCGTCAACTTGTTAGAATTCTTGGCCGAATGAACACACCGAAGAACAAGGTCGCCTTTCTCAAGACTTCAGGCATGAACCTTGGGGCTATGATAGCGGCGCAAGGCTTGCAGGTAGCGTGTAGCTCGCACAGCAGCCTGAAGACAATCTTCCTCAAGGAGCGTAGCGTCATCTTGCCGCAACTGCTCTTGCTCAAGCTCATCATAAGCGAGCACTCGAGGTGACCCGTATATGAGTTCTGTGGGGAGAACTGCTTCTGCCCCGTATACTAGGGAGAAGGGTGTCTGGCCAGTGGCTCGATTTGGTGTCATTCTGATTGACCAAAGAACCGTCGGCAGCTCATCAATCCAGTGCCTTCCACACTTTTTCAGCTTGTCGAAAGTCCTTGTCTTGAGACCTCGCAACACTTCAGCATTTGCCCTTTCCGCTTGGCCGTTGCTCCTCGGATGAGCAACAGAAGCAAAACAGATTTTGCCGCCAAGGTCTTGAACGTATTGCATGAAGGTGTGGCTCATGAACTGTGTGCCGTTGTTGGCGATAATCCTGTTTGGCACACTAAAATGGCAAACTAGTCCTTTGAAGAACATGACGGCTGATTGCGTTGTCACCTTTCTCACTGCTTCCACTTTCGGCCACTTTGTGAACTTGTCGATTGCGACGTACAAGTACTCAAAGCCCCCGGTAGCACGGGGAAAAGTGCCTAATATGTTGAGCCCCCAGACCAAAAATTTCCAGGAAAGAGGGATTGTCTGAAGAGCCTGAGCTGGCTGATGCAATTTCTTTGAATGGAACTGGCATGCTTCACGCTTGGTTACTAGTGCAGTTGCATCCTGTAGGGCAGTGGGCCAAAAGAAACCTTGCCGGAATGCCTTACCGACAAGAGCACTTGAGCCTATGTGGGAGCCACATATGCCTCCATGTATCTCTGCCAACAGCTCCAGTCCATCTTCCCGAGGAATGCACTTCAATTTCACATCGTTCGGTCTCTTTCTGTACAGGACATTGTCCATGAATTGGTACATACTAGACCGACGGGCTACTTTCTCCGCTTCTTCCTGTTCTTCAGGGAGTTCCCCTGTTTGGAGGAACTGGACGATGTGCTGTGCCCATGCTGGAGCCTGAGGCTCAACAGCAAGGACTAAAGGCATGTCTTCTATTGTGGGAGCGTTTGCCTCTACGGCAAGGACTCGAGGCCCTGTCGAAGCCTGTTGCTCCCCGACAAGCTTGGCGTTGTTCCCGACAACTTCCTTGCCGGCGGCTTCTGGGAGTTCTGCGGGAAAGTACTGACCGGAATCCAACCTCCTTCGTTTATCTTGCCCTGCTGATGGTGTTACGGATGGCTGAGTCAATCGGAGCACAAAAGTACCTGCTTCCACAGGTAACTTTAGGGTAGCGTGCTTTGATAGGTCATCAGTAATGTTGTTCTCTATTCGAGGAACATGCTCGGTTTGCAGATCGTCAAAGCGCTCCTCCAATTTCCTCACTTCATCTACGTATGCTTCCATCAACGGGCTCCGATAGTTTTTGTTAACTTGTTTGACAACAAGCTGTGAATCACCTCTGACGATGAGCTTCTTAATTCCAAGGTCCGTTGCGATCCTGAGACCGGCAAGCAGCCCTTCATATTCTGCAGTGTTGTTTGTTGATCTCTCCTGGGGAAAGTGCATGTGGATTACATATTTGAGGTGCTCTCCGGTGGGTGCAACAAGTAGCATGCCAGCACCGGTGCCTTGCAGCGAGAAAGCCCCATCAAAATACATAATCCACTCTCGATCCGTTTTCTTTGCCAGGGAGAGTTGTCCCTTGACTTTCTTCGTCAGGCATTGGGGTCCATTCTGAAATGAACTCCGCCAAGGCTCTGCTCTGAATTAATGAAGTGCTTTCAAATTTGAGACCAAAGCTTGACAATTCCAACGCCCACTCCACAATCCTGCCAGTTGCATCTAGATTTCGTAAAATCCGCTACAACGGGAAGCGAGTGACGACAGTGATCTCATGTGCTTGAAAATAATGGCGCAGCTTCCTTGAGGCCATAAGGAGGCCGAAGAGCAACTTTTGCACGCCCGAGTATCTTGACCTAGCCCCCTGCAAAAGGGAGCTGACAAAATAAACTCGGCGCTGCACCATCTTCTTCCTCTGTGTCGCTTCATTTGACTTTGCAAATCTTGCCTTGTCGGCACCAGACTCTACCGGGGAAAATCCTGGCTCGTCGTTTGACGGTCTTGCCGTTGCCGCTGTTTCTTCGTCGACTTCTCTCTGCGCTACTAACACAGCACTAACCAATTGATTCATCGCCGCTAAATATAGCAGCAACGACTCTTGTGGTTTAGGTGCGACTAATGTTGGCGGAGAGGAGAGGTACCTCTTCAAATCTTGCAGCGCTGCCTCCACTTCTAGGGTCCATTTCATTGGCCTGCCTTCTTCAAGATTATGAAAAAAGGCAGGGCGCACTCAGCAGATTTGGAGATGAACCTGCTCAGAGCCATGATGCACCGGCAAGTCGACGCACATCTTTGACGCATCTCGGTGCTTCGATCTGCTCAATTGCCTTGATCTTGTCAGGATTTGCCTCGATCCCACGCTGAGACACAAAGAACCCAAGAAGCTTGCCGGATGGAACGCCAAACACACACTTTTCAGGATTGAGCTTCAGATTGATCTTGTGTAAATTTGCAAATGTCTCTTCTAAATCCTGTATGAGCATTGCTTTGTCCTTGGTTTTAACCACTATGTCATCCATATAAGCTTCCATATTTCTATGTAGCTGAGGCTCAAAACCGATCTGGACCACTCTCGCAAACATTGAACCAGCACTTTTCAACCCGAAAGGCATACGTATGAAGCAATACGTACCACATGGGGTGACAAACGCGGTTTTCTCTTTGTCTTCCTTTGCCATGAAAATCTGATGGTACCCTGAATAGGCGTCGAGAAACGACAACAAATCACAGCCGGAAGTGGAGTCCACAATCTAGTCGATGCGCGGCAAGGAGAAAGGATCTTTTGGATAGGCTTTATTGATATCTGTATAATCAATACACAGCCTCAATTTTCCATTCGCCTTGCGCACTAATACTGGATTGGCCAAACATGTTGGATGGAGCACTCGTCTGACCAAACCTGCTGCTTCCAGCTTCCTGATTTCTTCGGCAATAAATTCTTGTCGTTCCAAAGCTTGGTTCCTAACTTTCTGCTTGACGGGCTGTGCATGAGGACAGACAGCAAGATGGTGCTCAATTACTTCCCTGGGAACACCGGGGATATCAGATGGTTGCCATGCAAACACATCGATATTCGCCCGCAGGAAAGCAACGAGGGCGCTTTCCTATTTGTCATCGAGGGTGGAACTTATGGTGAAAGTTCCTCCCGTACCATCTTCCTTGACAGGCACTTTCTTAGTTTCTGGTGGAGCTGCCTTGGATGTCTTGCTCTTGCCGGTGGAGCTTTTTGGCACATCCTCAATGGGAGCGCAGCACTCCGAGGAGGTGCGCTTACCTGAGTGCGTGCTAGAAGTCTTGGTGGTCTTCTTCTTCCCCACAGGAGCATCAGCGGCAGGAGCAAGTGCCTTGGTGGCAGATGCTGCAACTACCTCATGGTAGAGTTGGTCGATGCAGATAAGCGCATCCTTCTTGTTGGAGTTGACAGTGATGACGCTCATCGGCCCGGGCATCTTCAATGTATTATAAGCGTAGTGTGAGGCCGCCATGAACTTGGCCAGCGCTGGACGGCCCATAATCCCATTATATGGTAACAGAATCTTGGCGACGTCGAAAACAATCTTTTTTGTTCTATAGTTCAGCTTACTACCAAATGTCACCGCTAGTGTGATCTTGCCCTTCGGCTGGATCCTTCCTGGATTGATCCCTTGAAACGTGCCGTTTCCTCGAGATCTTCATCAGGAATCTGCAACCTCTTGATCACACTAGGCGAGATCAAGTTCAAACCGGCCCCACCATCAACTAACATTTTTGTCACCTTGAGGTTGCGAATCGTTGGTGAAACCAACAATGGCAAACACCCAACCGCTGTTGTGCGTTCAGGGTGATCCTCAGCGTAAAAAATGATAGGCGTGTTGGACCATTTCAGAGGCTTCCGGGCATCGACTGACGGCTATGTCGCATTAATCTCGCGCACCCACTGTTTAAGTTGGCGGTGAGAAGAATGTAACGAGGCGCCTCCGTCAATGCATATAGCTTCTATAGCCTTTTGGAACTCGTGCTCGCTGGACTCATCGTGTCGCGGCCTCGAGCGGGCCTCTCCTTCTATAGCTTGGCCTTGCCGCGGCGACCACCTCGGCCACCGCGTTTCTTGCCAGACCCTTTAGCACCGTCCTGGGCCCTCTCCTTATCTCGCCTTTCATACTCAGTCTTCTGCCTCTCAACAAGCTGCTCAACTTGCCAGCAATTCTAGAGATCATGGCCCTTGGTGCGATGGATCTTGCAATATTGCTTGTCGGAGCCCTCCGACTTGTCGGCAGTCGCCAAGGCCTGACAGGAGGCACACCCAGCAACCTCCTTGCCTGGGCCATCAACCTTGATCTTCTTGGCAGCGCCGGGGTTGTCGGATTCCTCGACAGCAAGCACAACCTTGCCCTTGCGCTTCTTGTTACGCCGCCGGCCTTTCTTCGTCGGGGCGGCGGCGTCTTCTCCTTCAGAGTCGATTCCTAGGCCAGCCTCCTCGCCGGGGAGTCTCCTTCCCTCTTCAGCCCGAGCACATTTGTCTGCCAGAGCATAGAGCTTGGCAATATCCGTGACTTTGTTCATCGCCAGCCCTTCCCGCATCTTGCAGTTGCGCACGTTCTGATGAAACGCACTAATAACAGCGGCAGGATGAACGTCTGGGATATTGTGCTGTATACGGCTAAATCTCTATATGTACTTGTGCAAGGGCTCGCCCTCTTTCTGAGGGATGAGATGTAAATCGCTTTCCTGGCCAGGAGCTTGGTGGCCTCCGGTAAAGGCGCCAACAAACTCATGACACAAATCTGCCCAGGTGGAAATGGAATTCTCCGGCAGATGCATCAACCATGACCTGATGTAGGGCTTAAGTACCAACGGGAAGTAGTTGGCGAGTATATTGTCATTCCGAGCCCCGGCAGCCTGCACCGCGATGGTGTAGATGCTCAGGAACTCTGACGGGTGAGTCTTTCCGTCGTATTTCTCCGGGACCTCCGGCTTGAACATTCGGGAATTGGGCCACTGGACCCGCCGTAGCTCACGGGTAAACGCCGGGCAACCCACCTTATAAGATAAGTCGCCAGGGTCCCCCGGCATAGGCTTGTCCACAGTGGGTCCCGCGTGTCTATCAGATTGATAGCGCGCTTCCCGTCGCCGCTCGATGGTGGTCCGAGCGTCTTCTCTGCTTCGCTCCCGAAGAACTTGACGTTGATCGCGGCGAGTTCGCGGATCTGAGGACGCCGTGGAATCGTCATCACAGCCGTCGATCTGCCGAGTTAGCGACCGTTGTTGGTATCATGGAGGAGAGTGCACCGTAGTCGTACCACCTCTAGTATTTTTGCCATCGGCGCATGTCGGCTCGATGGACCGTCGCCGCGAAGGCTCCGCCTGCTACGGCCCATCTCCGTTGACGAAGCCGATGAGGCTCTAAATAGCCGCTCTCCATTCTTCGAGCTTCTCCGGAGCGAGAGGTAAATCCAGGAGCAGTTGCGCTCGCACCAACGCTTCTGCTGGTGTAGGCGGCGGCGAAAGGTGCGAGGAACATGAGGTGCTCTGACTCCTAACCGTGTTAGAAGGAGCTCCACCACGGTCCCGCGACCGCGCCGTGCTTCCACCAGCATCTTGGCGTGCATGCTGGACCCGCGCATCTCGGGAATGATGCGCAGAGGTCTTTCCTTGGGGACACCTAGAGCCACTGACATCACGGTGCTGTTCATCGTGCACGACCTGAGAAGGCCGCCCCGCATGCGCCGGCGTGGGTGTCTTGGAGGGTGCCATCCCGTCCTTGGAGTTCGATGCGCCACCTATAGGCAGCATGGCTCCGTCCTTAGACCTAGCGGCGTGTAGGTTGTTGTCGCCGCTGCGAATAATGCCGCTCGCCTGGCTTTGATCACCAGAACGTCGTGGAGGCTCAATACATCCACCTCCTTCACCTGCGTCCACGCCGGCGCCCATCCGTGAAGGCACAGGCCAACCGGACGCGGATGGACCACCCGCCGCGAAACCCTTCTTCTTGGGAGCCATGGTGACGAAAATGATCAAGAGACTGATGCGCTGATCACT
This sequence comes from Thinopyrum elongatum, assembly GCA_011799875.1. Classification (NCBI taxonomy): domain Eukaryota; kingdom Viridiplantae; phylum Streptophyta; class Magnoliopsida; order Poales; family Poaceae; genus Thinopyrum; species Thinopyrum elongatum. The sequence continues at coordinate 285,024,894 of CM022299.1, read as the reverse complement.
AGATCTGGTTCGCGCAACCTACTCCTCCTACCTGGCGCTCCAAAGATGTCGGCGTACGAAACCTATGGGATCGCGTGGATCCCTTTTACGGTACGGCAGGGAGAGAGGTATGTACAAAGAGCAGATCCAACGATAAACGTGAGGGGATTTTTACCCAGGTTCGGGCCGCTGAGAAGCGTAATACCCTACTCCTGCTTTGGCTCATTGTGGGTGTTTAAGCCCAAGCTTCAGGAGCACTCGCAGTGAACAGTATGTTCAAGCAGCAGCTACGCATGCAGAATGGGCCAAAGAGTCCTTTTTTCTGTAGCTACGCCTTGGGCCTCCTTTTGTATGTCCAAGAGGTCACCAACAATGGTGTACAGTACATACAAGAGGTGTAAAGTTGCTACAGTGTTTACATGTTTATCACTGACGACTTAGGACAAACACATTAAATGCTCCGTTTAGGTGTCCGTTTAGGTGTCCCTTACTTTCTTGGGGACAGAAAAAGGGCCCGTCCCATCAGCACCGCTTAAGCCCGTCCACCACTAGTGCCATGACATGCATCCAGGAGGACAAAACCCAAATAACAGGCTGGCTGCTGCGCTGGAGCAGTGGTAGGGTGGCGGAGTCTTGCTGGGTGCGAGTCTTGCTGGGTCTTCGCAAGCCATCCCGGCAAGTATCTTGCCGGGGATCCGGCCTTTGGGCTTCTGTCTTCTGGTCACTTGTTTGAATGCCTTCTTGATAGTCTTGCACTTGCTTCCAGCTGTCTCCCGGCAGGCCTTGCCGCTGGTATGGCTACAACCGTCCGTGCACAAGTATGGGGTCTAAAGGACCCAAACTTTAGTACACCAACACTACAGTAGCAAAACATTGGCTCATTGAACCAGTGACAATAAATTGAGATACAAAACAACAGCATTACTATCTCATGACACTGCCAAGATCCCCTCCAGGCTCCACCACCACATGGTCCACCTGCACACACACACACACACACACACACACACACACACGTACATGATTCAGCATGAGGTGCTACTAAAGATTTGTTTAATTCTGATAGGACAATTAGGCAGCGATTAATTAGTGCTGCTTAATACTCCTAATTGATTAATGACCTTGCAGGAGAGGCAGCAAAAGTGGAAGGGCTCCTGGAGGATCGTCTCACATGTGACGCAGACATTGCCGGAGCCCTTGAATGGCCTCAGGAAGATCACCTTGGCACTGTTGATCATGTAGGGCTGGGTCACACATGCATCCAGAATCCAGTTAATTAGTATGATGTGTCGTCAAGCCAAGTACTGCTCTGCTACGTACTACAAGTGCATTTCTTCAAGTAAATTAATACTAGTAGCAACACAACAATAAAATACCACTAGCAAGATGTCAGGATAAAATAGGACGGTACCAGCGTGTGATCCTTCTTCTGCTTCTTCTTCTTGTTTGTCTTCCTCTTCTTGGTCTGTTTCTCTTTCTCCTCACCAATTGGTGAAACCAAGTACATGATTGGCCTTCAATGTCAGATTTGGTTTTGTTAGTGAGGGAGTACACATCTACTAGTAAACAATAGCATTATTTTCTCATGGCAGTTGCAAAATAGAGGTGAACACATGCATTAAATATCATTCTTACCTAAGGGAAGGTTAGGGTGCCAATATGGAGGATGAAGATTGGAACACAGATCTCCATTTGTGAAGTTCTACTGAAATCAACCAACAGTTTTGGTGTGACATTTTAGTTAAAAAGAAGTGATTTTTGTGCAGTGCACCAAAAGGCCGCAATAGCATCGAGGTGAAATTTATATTCCTGTTTGCACAAAAAGCTACAAAGGAAATAGTCAGAGTCTCAAACAATCACTGGCAAAAACAATTGGTTAAACTTGTGATGACTTGTAACAGTGGAATGGCTTCATTTTACCAGGGACATTAGATTAAGAACAGCTAAATAAGTTGCTCTAAGGACATGGGACAGTGGGTGCACCAGCAGTCCAGCCCATGTACCTAAACCGGGGCATAAAGTGGTGATTCAGAGTTTGTTGCCCCGAGAAACAAACATCCAAGCAACATATCTAGGTTGGCCTCATCTTTGTTAACTTTAGCTACCTATTCGTATGTGTGGATAGCAAATCTAGTCCTGGCCATACCAGTGTGTAAAGCGTTTCACCTTTATTTCCGTTTTCGACCAAGAGACCGGTTGGATGGCCAGTCTGTACTACTTTTAGCCCCTTTCTTTCATGTTTGTACCAAGTCCTATGTACATACTACATCTTTTCCCCCTTTATATCCTGTTTGAACCAAGTACTACAAGATTCGACTCCATGAAGTAGCTTTACCTCTAACAACAGAAAAAAATAGGTGGCCTTGGACAATCCGATCGAGCCTAGCTACGTTGGGGGCTGAGAGGTAGAAAATGATGCGCATGCAGCGACGTAGCGAGTTGGGGAAGTAGAGCTAGGCCGGTTTCGAAGTAAGATATACCTGAAGGTCGTCGGGGTGTGGCTAAGTGGGGGGCGGGAGGCCAGATCTGCCATAACTACGAAAGCGACCAAGGGATCGGAGGACCTCCTACGCTAGTGCTCGGCCAGAGATAACAGTGCGGCCGGCAGTGGGTTTCCTCCCTCGCCATACACGATGGCCTAAACGCTGCGCCTCCTCCCCTTCCCCGGCAGAGGGGATGCGTCAGGATCTGTAACCAGCAGTGAGGATAGAAAGGCAGTGTGACCACCTCTATCTTGTTTACATCTGGGGAGGATGAGAGTGTGAATAGCGCAACCCTAGCAAGGAAGCACGGAGGCTCCTGCCTATATATATATATATAGTATATATGAATAGTGGAGTAGTTTTATTTTTTCACTCCATCAAAACAATTGTTTAAAATTGTGTACGTGCCAGGTCGCCATTTTTTTTGAGTTGTTGGTTGTTTTTTCAGATAGCTACCCACTTATTCCAAGTGGTGTGCAGGGGTGGATTAACGAGCTGCTCGGCTCGTTAAGCTCCTGGTCGTTAAGGTTCGGCCCATTAAGCTCCGAAAGATTAACGAGCAAAAAACCCTGCTCGGCTCGGTTCATTCAAAGCTCGTTAAAAAATATCACGTAAGATGAGACATGTGTTGTGTTGGTACTAACGAACTTAGCGTGAAACTCATTAGCTGGTTCGTTAAGCTCCTTAAGAAATTGATGATTGGCTTTCTTCATTAAAAAGCGACCACGAGGATAACAAGCCGAACTATCAAGGGCTCATTAACGGTGTGCCAGGTCGCACTTTGTATCGTTCAAGTCTGGTACTAGACCCTCCATTAAGTGAACAACCACTGCCTCATAAAAATGGTGAACAAGCCCACGGCTCAAATTATCGGAAATGTGGGATGCACCCACATGCATTATTATTTATATTTTCTATGTGGGAGTATCCTCAAAACAAAATGTGAGAGTACAATCTTTATTGGTCCCCTTTGTAATTTGTGCTAAATTTTGACCAAAGATTTAACTGACAAAATGTTAGTGCATGTTAACAAAAATTATATCCTTGGATTCATATTTGAACATAGTTTTCAATTATGTAATTTTTTGTGACGTGCATGAACATTTGGTTAGTTAAATTTATAGTCAATATTTGGCATAGATTATCATAGGGACCAATAAACCAGGACGGAGGTAGTAGTACTACTATTGCCAGCTCCTTGTCTGTCGTCCAAACTCTATGACTAGCCGCTCTATTACATGTGGGACATCAAGCATCCGGGCCCGCGTGCCATCCACCAAATCACAGCGACGTGCTACAGTCGAGACTCACCAGTCACCTCGGTGTGTCCGTCATGACCCGTCCTATCACAAAACCCACACCTTTACCTGCAGTGGTAAAGTGGCCTCGAAGTTGGACGGGATGAAGCAGCCATCATTTCACTGGAACGCTCATTGAAGCCCTTTCTCCCCTATCTTGAAGAAAACCTCACTCCGGGCTACTCACTTCTGCCATTTTTCTTCTGTACCGACGAAGGAAAGGTGGGTGAATCAGTGATGCTACTACATTTTCATTCAAAGAATCTTCTTTTTGCGAAGCACCAACCGATTCTCATTGCCTATTCTTTTCCCGTTTTCATTGCGAATGTGGTTTTCTTTCGATTGCTTTTTGTTTGTCAGTTTATTGATGGATCCTGGAGCACTAGGCAAAGAGTTGCCGGCAGACAACCCACTCGAGATAGAGATCTCCAGGAAGCAAGCACTGGCCAACGAGTTGGCCATGTTGGCGGGCCAACCCATGGAGACGAAGAACTCAAAGAAACAAGCACTGGCCGAAGAGTTGACGACGTTGGCGGACGAACTCCTCAACCAAGAAAGCTGGAAGAACAGCAAGGGCCCCACCGTGCCTACCCCAGAAACTCTAATGGCCACATATGAGAGGCTCAAGGCCGAGTTTGACGAGATAGTCGCCATTGAGAAGCAGTATTTCCCTAGCGAGGCGATGGCCCCGATCAAGGAGATGGCCCCCGGAGGGATGGGATCCCCCGGTGAGCTGCACAAGGTAAAAAAAATATGGCTTACCATAGTTGTGGTTTTTGATTATTTGCAATGTGCTTGCTAATATGTTAGGGTTGTGCAGGTGCCGGTGCACGTCCTTGATGATTCCGATGTCGCAGTCCATCCTGTGGACATCGCCCCAGAGATCGATTCCGATGTCGCGGTCCGTCCTATGGACATCGCTCAAGAGATCAATTCCCATGCGGCGGTCCGTCCTGTGGACATCGCCCCAGAGATCGATTCCCATGCCACTGTCCATGCTGTGGACATTGTCCTAGAGATCGATGACAAGGAATAGTTGGTCGCGCTAATCCTTCAACGTCGTTTGCATTGTGTTTAATTATGAGAACGATGTGTGTTATCAAACCATCTTAGGGCTACTGCACTGTCTTGTGTGGGCGGTACTTGCTACTTTTGTTTGATAGTGAATCATGTAAACCCTCTCCGAGTTATGGAAACAGATGTATCCTCACCAACTTTTGATGTAATATATGGCATGCTTAGATGTAAGTTTGAACTGTTTATCATACCAGTAGGGCTTGTTTGATGATTCTACTGTGGGAGCACTAGTGTACTTGCAAACACTCACCGAAGAGAAACGTTGGGCTGATGAGCTCGTGGTACGCTTATAGGTCTGGTCGTCGATCGGCCAATAGCCCAAGCTCCTAAAATTGTAGGCTTAGCAATCGATCAGACAATAGTCCACAATTATAAATTAATTCACATCAAACTCAAAGAGTTGGTTCACGGATACATTCACATTAATAGCCAGCATTCAGAACAAAATTGGCACGTGAATATGTAATTTGTTTGCTGGAAGCGTGAATGTGTAGTGACGTCGTACTTTCGGAGTGGCTACAGAGTGTGTACGTGTGCTAGAGGGGTTGTGGGATGGAGAGAGATCTAGATAGAGAGAGGGGCCCTCCATTTCTTTCTAGTTGTTAGATTGACAAAGGATACTTGTGCTACAAAATCATAGCAGTACACAGACGTACAAATCCTAGGTGGGCTAGTTTGGCCTAGTGGGTTTCAGTGATATGACGTGCTACAGTGGCGTCTAGTCTTCGCGTGTGGTAGCAGTATTGCGGGTACAGTAAGTTTTCTTGAAGAAGCGGATTCAACGAAGTCATGATGGTTCCTTCATCCGAGCAACTTACAGTGGGAAAGCTTGGGCCTGCGATTTGACAGCTCATTAGTCATTTATTACTGCGGCACTACGACCGGGGTGACTGTCCCCTGCAGTACTTTGTGCATGGCAAGTGGACCAGGATGGACGACGTCCCACATGTCGGCGAATGAAAGTATTCTTTCCGATATCGAGGACGAGCAAGGAGTAGTCATTGTTTATTTTGGATGAAAACTATTGTCTCCACTGTTACGACGGAAGAGTGTGAAACACGCTAGCCCAGTGAACTTGGTATGTGCACAACTCCCTCCTTCCTCGTGTACCATAGTGTTGACTATAAGGTTGGATATAAGGTTAGAACTTTTTCTCACTTTCTCTCTATCAATTTCCTCTCAAATGTTTTTTACCTTCTTTTATTTTTGACACGAATGTTTTTTCATACCTAGGAGAACGTGTAGGTATGGACTCGCTCACTCCTTCACTTTTTCAATGCCTCTCTCCTCCACATAAGCGGGCTTATAGCCCTATATTGTACTTGCTCTGAATGCGGGCAACTGGCGCCTGGGGGGAGTGCGCGCGGGAGGGGGGAGGGGTTTTCTGGTGGGCCAGGGCAGTCAGAAGCAGGCTTGGGAGCGGTCCGGACTCCCGCATGGCCACCTCACATTATCACCATATTTCTTGGAGTCCGTGCGCGGCAGGCGGGCGATCTCTTCTCTGTCCCCGTCTCTCTCTTCTCAGCCGACGCCCGCCGAGCGATTAGATTTCGGCTACCGACGGTTTATTCAATTGCAGTCCCACATGTCAGTGAAAATGCAGGACAAAGCAAATTTCATATTAACCAGATGAAATTCATTACATTTCAAAAACTTTTCATATAAATCGGACGAAATTCATTACATTTTTCGCACAAACAGTACTAAAGCCTACTGTAAACCTAATCTAAACGATTGCTGGCGCCCGACCACCATGTCCGGCCCTCCTCATCCGCCTCAGCTTTGTCCAGATCTGCCTCCATAACCTCCTCCTCCAGAGCACAAGGTTCTGAAGATTTCCGCCTCCACGTCGCTGTCAAGCGGCTAATCGGCGCCGATGTTTACCCCACCAAGCTTGGCATCGACGGAGTGGAGGAGCGGTGGACTTCCTGGGACCAGAGCGGCAGTGACCTACCATGTACTACTCTTCCTCGCTGCCGGGTGCGCCCGCGCACGCGCGCCGGCTTTGTGGTCGTGGCGGCGGAGGGCGGCCGGGGGGGGGGGGGGGGGGGGGGGGGGGGGCGGTGATGTCCTTCGTCTACTCCTGCGACAGTACATCCAACAGAGCTTTGGAGCGCGCCCGGAGCGGAGCCGGCGATGTCCTTCGTCTGCTCCAGCGGCAATACGTCCAAGAGAGCTTTGGACGGCGAGGAGGCCATGGTTGGAGTGGTGCCGACAGAAGGAAGGGACCGGAGGAGAATGACTGTGGGTCTATGGCTATGGCTGGGGCTAAAGTTAATATAGCGGGTGAATGGCAATGAGCCGCGGCAGACGGACGAACGGCTGGTGCCGGAGTAGGTTTGTTGGCAGCCGCGTGTCATTGATGTGGGCGGCGGACGAACGGATGGCCGTGGTGTCGTTAACCCAGAGCAGTCACTTGCACCGGGATGCCGCGCAGGTGGTGCTCTCTCGGCCGTCGCGCTGTTGCAATGCCGGCGCCTCTGAGAGGTCGCATCGGGTGTGAATGCGGCATTGACGTTCTCGAGCGACGGTGACCGTTTCAGGCGGGAAGCGCATGCGAGTGAGGGAAGGGGTTTCGGTGGGCCAGGGCAGTCAGACGCTGGCGTGGTGGTATATTGTTTTTGTAGTTTGCAAAAGTACTCAATTAATGTGGTAGTTGACTTTTTTTCTACAATCAACATACAGCCTACAAAGCACCGTGTTCAAATTTGGCACTTCTCCGGGTTCATTTACCATATTTAGGCCATTATGTGCATTTTGTAGAAATTTACTACCACCGTCCTGATTTATTGGTCCCCTTAGTATTTTGTGCTAAACTTTGACCACAGATTGAACTAAGAAAATAATAACGCATGTCACCAAAAATTATATCATTGGTTTTGTATTTAAACATAGTTTCTAGTGATATTATTTGTAGTTACATGCATCAACCAGGACAGAGGTAGTAGCGCAGAAACATCAAATCCCAGGATGTGGAATGCCGTTTGATCATGGTGCACACGCGCGGTCCGCGTGGCCGGGGTGGCGGCCAATTAGAAAGCTACCCACAATAGGGTCAGTGCACACAGTTTCCAGAGGCTGCAGAAATTAACCGTGTGCAGTAATAAATGACCATGATCCAAGGGGAATCGAAATTTCCTTCATCATCTGTCCTTGAGCTCTTGACAATCCAATACACTATACTATTGCCTGGCCACTCCGCCCAGAGCTCTCACCAAGCATCGCTCATGCCACCACGCTGCACACTAACCGGTAAGGAAGTGATGGCATCCCGCCGTGCCGAGTTCCTCGCCGCCCATGACCGCACACAAAATGCTAGGGAAGTGATGGCATCCCACCGTGCCAAGTTCATCGCCGCTCACCACCTCACACCTACGTGGGCGGACTTTGAAGCTGCCAAGGCCGAATGGGCGGTAGAGCAAGAGGCGGCCAAAGCCGCACAGAGGGAGCAGAAAAGGCAGAAAGCACTCAAGAAAAGAGAGTCCCACCGCTGCAAGAAAGAAGAGGATGCACGCACTGCTGAGAAGTGCTCAGCGGAGATCCAAGCGTTGCCGACAAAGCCGATGATGCGGGGCATCCTATGGTCATCCCCATGGACCTACCATCGTCTCATCAAGTACCAAGAGGACCAATGACACGAGCATGAGCTAGAGCTCTCGAGACCGAGGTGACTTCCTTCCTTAGTGATATTCCATATGATCCAATCGAGACATGGTTACTACCTAAGTCCGAAATGTTGTGCATGATCAGGTACCAAGAAGGCCCTCCCGAAGATGCACGTGAAGACGGACAAGTTCCCAAGTTCACGGATGAAGAGGAACGACGAAAGGAACCGGAGAAGACTCCAGGACACGGACATCCGGCCCCAAGCCCGGGACATCCGGCCCCTGGAGCATCTACCACAACCATAGCCCAACCGAAGCTATAGGGCCCGGACATCCAGCCTAGGCACCGGACATCCGGCATGATGCCAGCCCAGACATCCGGCCCCCACTCGGAAATTTGGCACCCATCACAGAACGTCACCGAAGCTGGACCGCGCCAGCCCGGACATCCGGCCTCCAGCCCGGAAATCCGAACATCACCTATCCAGAGAGCACCGAGACCAGCCCCGCTAGCCCGGACATCCGGCCCCCTGCCCGGACATCCGGCTCGTCGTGAAGGCCCGGACATCCGGCTCCGCCTGTCTGTGCACAGTGAAGGGCCGAGGCCCATGTACCCCTTCGCCCACTTAGACTATATATACTCCTCCTCCTCCCTCTTTCTAGGGTTAGCAAAGTGGTAGCTCATTTGTGGGATAGATCCTTGCTCATCCATCCGGATCTACTCCACGGAGAGAGACCGTGGCCTCTACGGAGAAGATCCATCTTGGATTCAAGACCCCTAACGGGAAGACCGTCAAGACCTCCTTTCAGAGAATAACTTGCTACTGGTATCGTCCCTTGTTGATCGAGGATTGTGTATCTCTTTGTGTTTCGAGGATCTAGCACATGTGTAATCGAATCTTGTTGGTTTGAGTGATTTCTCTAGTGTTTCCCCTCATGTTTTCCCCTCGTGTTCTTCGTGTTCATCACGGGATCCGCTCCAATCATGAAAGATCGGGCATCTAGGATTCCACCCTACATCATCTTGTTATCATGAGCCACGTTGATCATGATTTTGGAGCCTCCCCTCTTTTTTTCTATCCTAATTTTGTTGATTTTGCCCCAAATTCAAAAATCCCCAAAAAAATAGCCCTCCCAATTTTTTTTGTGATTTGTTGGTGTGATGAAGTTTTGTTGGATTTGATCTGAGGATTTCGTGTGTTGCAAGTAGATCTAGCTTCCCCTAACTTTTCTCCCAATTCCATCCATGCAATCTCTTGAATTTTTCCCAAAATTTTGCCTTCTCCACGAAGCTCCACCAAGTTCGTCCACGGATCCAGAGCCCGGACATCTGGCCCGTGACCCCCGGACATCCGGCGACCCCGGACATCCGGCCAGCAAGCCCGGACATCCGGCCACTAGCAGCAACACCTCCTCCACCACTCGTCTTTTCCGCCTAACTTTCGCCAATTTTTGACCGGGCCGACACCTATACTTCCGCATACCACCACCGCTTTCCGCAACCACCATCGCTTACCCGCTACCAACTCCGACAAGTTTTGACACGTTTGCTTTGAGAATTTGAGTTGCGATTTGCCGTTTCCTAACGTGTTTCGGCTACTTAGGGACGGTTCGACAACGACATCACCGACACTCATTTTCGTCATCGACATCGTCATACCATCATCCGTTCTTGCTAACACTCGACATACCTTAAATGGTAACCTCTATCATCTTGGTATCGTGCTATCACATCATTGTACATTCTTGCCATTGCATTGATAACCCCATAGCCTAACTTTTGCGTCACTTACCCATCGAGACTAGCCTTTGAGTATTGCTAGCAACGTTACTTGTGCACATTAGTGATCATTGCATATATCATCATCTTGGTGTCCATATCTTGGTTTCATCTCTTGTGTCACAAGGTTGTCATAAGCATATACACACTTGCTATCTTGGTTCGTGAAGTTTTGCATGGAAAAGAGCTCAAAAGAGAAAGAGCCAAACAAGCTTTTAAGCAAAAAGGAAAAGATAAGCAAAGAGCTTTTAAGCAAGAACGATATCATCATACTACATTAAGATTGTCATACTCGATCATCTTGGATCATATCATCGGAACAACATACAAATAGCATACTTGGGATAGAAGTCGTTGCTTTTGCTTAGTAGGTTGTGCAAAAGTCTCGTATCCGCCTATTATGCAATCGAGCTAGCGTCTCTCTAGCTTTGGGCAACACGAGCATTTTCGTGGATTCCACATTTTAGCTCATTTTGATTGCACGACCCCATTTATCTTTCCGTGTGTGTGTTTCCGTGTACCACTACTTGCTATCAGTCTACTTGTTGCATTTGCAAATTTGCGAATCTTTTTCAACATTATTGAGTCTCACTAACAATTGCATAAATTTTGTGCCACCATCCTAACTGAGATCCACCATAATCTTTCTTTGTGTAGGTGTGATAGATCGACGAGATATGGTACCAATTGTGTTATTTCCTTGTTACATCATTGAGTGATCTTTGATCCACCCTCAACATCGGTCAAGGTACATTTGGTATTGTTCTTCCTTTCTTCCTCCCTCACATTTTCTTGGAATGATGTATAGGCCAAGTTCTTCTACCAACCCACTCTTCATCGAGCAAGACAAGGACCAGAACACCTACATCACCAAGAACCACCTCTTCGGTGCACAACGAGCTTTGCATCAAGAACAACAAGCAATGAGAGACCGCATCGACAACCTCGCCACCGACTTGCGACTCTCCGAGCAACGTACAAGAGACTACTTCGACAACAAGCTCGATGAACAAAAACAAGAGAACAACGCAAGAATGGATGAGATTCGTGCCTTGTTGGTCAACCGCTCTTCTACCACTTCCTCCTATTCAAGACAGGGCCGCTCGAGACGACACTCTGACGACACCATCTCCGGCTCAAGTACACCGACATCGAACACTCTTTGACGAGCCGCGCGACAAGATCGTCATGCAAGCCACAATCCTCTACATGACAATGGTCCACAAGAGCAACTTGAAGAGCAAGAATATCGACATCGTCAAAATCAAGCTACTTTCGCGCAAGCACAAGAAAGGCAACGTCAACGCCAAAAAGAGGAAGCACAAGAACAATGACGCCAACAAGAGCTAATGCAAGAACGGCAACGCCAACATCAAGATGAGCAAGACGCCATCGCGCTACGTCAACAACAAGAACAGCGTGAAGCTCAAGCACTTGAGGCACTACGTGCCCTCTGACATACGAATCGTGCCATTGCCAACCAGAACCACCATACACGTCAAGAAGAAGAAGCACTTTGCGATGAAGTTCAAGAAAGAAGATATCAAGCACGGGTGCATCATCAAGTTCCTCAAGCTCCTCCACAAGCTCGACAAGAAGCACAAGTTCGCTAAGAGAAAGAAGACAATGGAAATCCTCCACGCCAAGAGCAAGTTGAGGTAGACAATCCTCCACGTCAAGGACGTCATCACCCTCGACCCCAACACAATGAAGAGCAACACTACGACAAACTCAAGTTCACCATGCCCAAGTTTTCCAGAAGCAATGATCCCGAAGAGCATCTTTCATGGGCATTGAAGGTTGACAAGATCTTCCATTTGCATGACTATGAGGAAGAGAAGAAGATCGCCATGGCATCCCTTGAGTTCCAAGACTATGTCCTCATTTGGTAGGAACAAGTACTCGAGCGCCGTGAGGCAAGAGGCGAACCTCCCATCACAACTTGGCACAAATGAAGGATGTCATGAGAGCGCGCTTTGTGCCAACCTACTACAACCACGACCTCTTCAAGAAACTCCAACTCCTCAAACAAGGAACAAAGAGCATTGAAGAGTACTACAAGGAAATGGATTTTGCCATGATACGAGCTAATGTCACGGAAGATGATGAGCAAACTATGGCATGTTTCTTGAATGGACTCAACCATCCTATCAAGAAGATCACCGACTTCCAACCATACTCAAACCTCATCGAGCTAGTGCACCAAGCAACCAAGGCAGAGCGACAAGTGCAAGATGACTTCAAGTACGCCAAGTACTCTTCCAAGACATACAGCTCCAACAACCAAGTGTCAATGACTCCAACGCCTTCTACCTCAACCAAACCTCCTACAAGTACCAGCGACAAGTCAAGTTACAAGAAAACTTCGACAACCACAAGTCGTCCTCCTACTACATGCAGCTTCAAGCCGAGAGCTTCATCATCTACAACTCCAACCGATGAGACCATCAGGACAAGTTCCATCAAATGCTTCACATGCGGTGGCCGAGGCCACAAGTCCTTCGAATGTACCAACAAGCGCACCATGATCCTCAACGACGATGGAACCTATGACTCCATGAGTGAAGAGGAAATGGAAGCCCTTGAGAAAGTGGCCATGCACCGGCAAGTGAACGAATATGAAGATGATCAAGTCTTTTGTGACGAAGATTCGAGCCCCGCTCTTGTTGTCTCCAAGGTCCTGACACTTCAACATCAACAAGACGAAGACCAAAGATGCCATATCTTCCACACCAAGGCCGACATCAATGGAAGGTCCGTGAAGATCATCATCGATGGAGGGAGTTGCCATAACTTGGCAAGTGAAGAACTATGCTCCAAGCTCCAATTGGTCAAGATGATGCATCCCCACCCCTATAAGGTACAATGGTTAAGCGACTCCGACACTATTCAAGTGGAGCACATGGTGCAAGTTTCCTGCAAGATAGGAGCATATGAAGATACTCTGGAGTGTGATGTCGTTTCGATGTCCGTTTGCCACCTCCTTCTTGGACGACCATGGCAATTCGACCGAGGCGTCATCCACAACAGCCGTACCAATCACTATAGCTTCAAGATAAAGGGGAAGGAGTACGTGCTACGACCTATGTCTCCAACTCAAGTGATCGCCGACAAGCAAGACACCCATCATGGAGAGAATAGTGAGAAAGCGAACCACCACAAAGAGTGTGAGCGCCACAAGCCCAAATCGAGTGCCTCCACGATGAGCGACAAGAAAACCTTAGTCCTATTTGCCACCAAAAGTGATATGAGAGAAGTGTGTGAGAACCCATCAAGTGTCATGCACTATGTCCTTTTGTGCAAGGATGAGGCACCAAAACCTAACACCTCTCACCATCCACCTTTAGTGTTATCTTCTCTATGTCAGGAATTCAAAGATGTATTCCCCGACGAGCTACCTCCGGGTCTACCTCCTCTTCGAGGCATCGAACACCGCATCGACCTCATCCCCAGAGCACCTCTTCCTAACGAGGCTCCCTACCGCGTCAACCCCGAGGAAACCAAGGAGATCCAACGGCAAGTACAACAACTCATCGACAACGGCATTGTACGAGAAAGCTTGAGTCCATGCGCCGTACCGGTAATCCTTGTTCCCAAGAAAGATGGTACATATCGCATGTGTTCCGATTGTCGTCCTATAAATGCTATCACGGTTAGATATCGCTACCCCATTCCATGCTTAGACGATATGCTAGATGAACTTAGCGGAGCCACTATTTTCTCTAAAATTAACCTTAAAAGTGGATATTACCAAATCCGCATACAAGAAGGTGACGAATGCAAAATCGCATTTAAAACCAAATTTGGCTTATATGAATGGCTTGTTATGCCAACGGGCTTATCCGAAGCACCCGGTACTTTCATGCGAGTCATGCATTTTGTTCTTAGGCCCTACATTGGTGTATTTGTTGTGGTCTACTTTGACTATATTCTTGTCTTTAGCAAATATCTCAAAGATCATGTCACCCATCTTAGAACCGTTTTACAAACTCTTAGAAAAGAGCACCTTTATGCTAATATGGACAAATGCCTTTTTGGTGTTGATAAGCTTGTTTTCTTGGGTTTTGTAGTATCTTCTAAGGGTGTGCATGTAGATGAATCTAAGATCAATGCTATTAAAACTTGGCCACAACCAACCAATTTGCAACAAGTGCGTAGTTTCCTTGGTTTAGCCGGTTTCTATCGTACATTCATTAAGGACTTTAGCACTATTGCATCCCCTTTACATGCTTTGAGTAAGAAAAATGCACCCTTTATTTGGGGACCATCTCAAGATACCGCATTTAACGAACTAAAGAATTTGCTTACTCATGCTCCCGTGCTTGCATTACCCAACTTTGACAAAACTTTTGACGTTCATTTCGATGCTAATGGTAATGGCATAGGAGGTGTGTTAACGCAAGAGAAGTGCCCCATAGCTTACTTTAGTGGGAAACTTTCCGGAGCCCAACTAAATTATCCCATCTATGAGAAAGAGCTATATGCTTTAGTGCGAGTTTTGCGTGAGTGGGAACATTATCTTCGCCCTCATGAATTTGTCATTCATACCAACCATGAAACGCTTAAGTACCTTAAGGGTCAAACTAAGTTGAACAAGTGTCATGCTAAGTGCAGTGAGTTCATTGAGTCCTTTCCTTATGTCATCAAGTACATCAAAGGCAAAGAAAATGTTGTAGCGGATGCGCTTTCCCGCAAATGCATGCTGGTTACCAAACATGAATTGAATGTCATTGCCTTTGAGCACATAAAAGACTTGTATGCGCATAATCCTACTTTTGCTATTCCATATGCCAAATGTTTGACGCATACATCTTGGGAACACTATTACATCAAAGATGATTATCTTATGAGAGCTAACAAACTATGTATCCCCGAGTCTTCTCTTCATTTGTTACTTGTGCAAGAATCTCATGGAGGAGGTCTAATGGGACACTTTGGACACGACAAAACATTCGCCATGCTCTCCAAGAACTACTTTTGGCCCAAGATGTTCCGCGACGTCTCACGTTTCACCAACCGATGCTCTACATGTCGGAAAGCTAAGTCTAAAGCTCAATCTCATGGCCTTTATATGACAGTACCTATTCTGTATCACCCATGGGAAGATATTAGTATGGACTTGGTGCTTGGTTTGCCTAGGACTCAAAATAGCAAAGATTCCGTGTTTGTTGTTGTGGATCGATTCTCTAGGATGGCTCATTTCATCCCATGCAACAAGATAGACGATGCTTCACATGTTGCAAATATTTTTTGTAGGGAAATCTTGCGCCTCCATGGAGTGCCAAAGACTATTGTCTCGGACCGTGACGTCCAGTTCCTAAGCTACTTTTGGAAGACTCTATGTACCAAGCTCGGAATCAAGCTCTTGTTCTCTTCGGCATACCATCCTCAAACAGATTGCCAAACAGAGGTCACGAACCGGACACTATCCACTCTACTACGGGTGTTGATCAAGAAGAACATCAAGGAGTGGGAGGAGTGCCTACCCATTGCCGAGTACGCCTACAACCGTGCAAGACATTCGACTACCGGCAAGTCCCCCTTCGAGGTCAACTATGGCTTCAACCCGTTGTCCCCATTGGACATTCTTCCTCTACCTCTACAAGAGCGCATCAACATGGACGTGAGTGCACTAGTCAACTACCTCAAAAAGACGCATGAAGATACAAGGCACACCATCGAGCGCCACATACAATGACTCGCAACCAAGCTCAACATCAACAAGCAACCAATGATATTCAACATTGGAGATCTTGTATGGCTACACCTTCACAAGGAATGCTTCCCCAACGAAGGCAAGTCCAAGCTACGACCACGTGTCAACGGACCCTTCAAGGTGCTCGAGCGCTACAACAACAATGCGTACAAGATCGACTTACCATGCGACAAATACTCCGTGAGCGATATCTTCAACATCAAAGATCTCTCGCCCTACCATGGTGATGAGGATTTCGATCCGAGGTCGGATCTTTCCCAAGGGAGGGGGGAGATGAAGCGGAGCATCCTATGGTCATCCCCATGGACCTACCATCATCTCATCAAGTACCAAGAGGACCAATGACACAAGCACGAGCTAGAGCTCTTGAGACCGAGGTGACTTCCTTCCTTAGTGATATTCCATATGATCCACTCGAGACATGGTTACTACCTAAGTCCAAAATGTTGTGCATGATCAGGTACCAAGAAGGCCTTCCCGAAGATGCACGTGAAGATGGACAAGTCCCCAAGTTCACGGATGAAGAGGAACGACGGAAGGAACCGGAGAAGACTCCAGGACCCGGACATCCGGCCCCAAGCCCCAGACATCTGGCCCCTGGAGCATCTACCACAACCACAGTCCAGCCAAAGCTACAGGGCCCAGATATCTGGCACAGGCCTCGGACGTCCGGCCCGACGCTAGCCCGGACATCCGGCCCCCACTCGGAAATCCGGCGCCCATCACAGAACGTCACCGAAGCTGGACCCCGCCTGTTCTGACTTTCGGCAAAGGGCCCGGACATCCGGCCAAGGGCCCGGACATCTGGCTCTTCCCGAGCCGCTGGACATCCGGCCTCCAGCCCAGTAATCTGGACATCGCCTATCCAGAGAGCACCGAGACCAGTCCCACCAGCCCGGACATCCGTCCCCCTGCCCAGACATCCGGCTCCTCGTGAAGGCCCAGACACCCGGCCCGACGCCCGGACATCCGGCTCCGTCTGTCTGCGCACAGTGAAGGGCCGAGGCCCGTGTACCCTTTCTCCCACATCGACCATATATACTCCTCCTCCTCCCTCTTTCTAGGGTTAGCAAAGTGATAGCTCATTTGTGAGATAGAGCCTTGCTCATCCATCTGGATCTACTCCACCGAGAGAGACCGCAGCCTCTACGGAGAAGATCCATCTTGGATTCAAGAAGCCTAACGGGAAGACCCTCAAGACCTCCTCTCGGAGAAGAACTTGCTACTTGTGTCGTCCCTTGTTGATCTTGGATCATGTATCTCTTTGTATTCTGAGGATCTAGCACATGTGTAATCGAATCTCGTTGGTTTGAGTTATTTCTCTCGTGTTTTCCTTTCATGTTCATCGTGGGAGCCTCTCCAATCGTGAAAGATCGGGCATCTAGGGTTCCACCCAACATCATCCAGGAAGGAGTACTAGTAGTTAGTGTGTGTGTCTGTGTCGCCCGTATGTTTGTTTAATTAATTACGAGCATCTACCAGTACTAGTTGCTACTATAGTTTTTAGAGAAAATTACTAGTACATTAGCCTAGATTCAATGAAAAAATTTCCTATCCTATGCATCAAATGGCATCTCTTTCTCTATAGGAATTGAGATGTATGTCATCTCACTTCCTATGATTTTCCTTTTCCTATAAAATTTCTATCCTATGAACCAAAGGAGGCATCCGCTGGTGTATAGTAATATTGTAGCTAGCAGTATTGCTGGTAGAGTAGTTTTCTACAAGAAGCGAAATTCTACGAAGTCATTATGGTTCCTTCGTCCGAGCAACTTTACAGTGGGAAGGTTGGGCCTGTGATTTGGCGGCTCATTAGTCATTATTATTGCGGAACGACGACCGGGGTGACTCTCCCTTGGAGTTCTGCGTCCATGGCAAGTGGACTAGGATGGTCGATGTCCCACATGTCGGCGAACGAAAGTATTCTTTCCAATATCAAGGAGCAAGGAAACCGCGTGGTATAGTATCATTGCTGATTTATATTTATTTTTTATTTTTGATGAAAACTAGCGTTTCAACTCTTACGACGAAGGAGTGCGAAACACGGCACATGCTGGATGTCCCACACGTCAGCGAAAGGAGTAGGACATGAACAGTCTGGTAGATCGTCTCCACTTCTTCCACTTATAGGTCGGAGACCACACGTAGTACTTGTAGGAGTAGTAGTATATAACGATACAAAGTGCGATCCTGAGAGACAGACGCGTCTAGTTGGAAGGTCTCGGACCATACACGTAAACAAATATAAAACCTAATATGTGCATTGCCACGTACATCATAATATCACCGTGCATTGCCACGCAGGTTCATTACTATATGTGCCTTTCTACTTCACTTACTGCACTACATTACTTAGGTTCGTACATCCCTGCGTACATGTCCATCTCGAAGTTCCAGTCCCACGTGTTCTTCATAGATGGCACGATCCATAACGGTGGGCAACAGGAGTCCATATCATCGCAGCTTCTTAGTGTGGCTCCCCACGATGGAGACTCATGCAAACTGAAGCGGCATAGATCAGGGATAGGGGCGTTCAAGATATGAATCCGTCGGTGCGCAATGAAAACACACCCGTTCTTCATGAACGGCAGGGTGTCGTCCTTGTGCACGGAGGGTGGCATCGTTTGCACTATAGAGTAGTTATCCCCAATGAAAATCGAGTACTCTTCAACTGTGTTCATCCGCACCCAGGTAGCATCACGGGGGTCGAACAGGCCGCCGTCCATCTGGTACACCTGGCCTCTCAAACATGGATACATGGTGATGTGCATGGTTATGGTCCATGCAGTATAATAAGGTGACATAAGCAGAGGATATGGATTAAAATAAAATACTTGATATTGCTTATTTCTATGAGGGGGAAGGGAAGCAATGCAACTACGGCACGGGCGACGACAAACAATTTGAGAGTGTTTTTTTACTAGAAAGACTGTAAGGGAACCCCCTACAGTATAATTGGTGCAACAAACCCAAATTGCAAGTACCATGCCTTGAACTTGGTTGGGTGGGAAGGCATCAGCCCCTTCCCACCACTAGGCTATGCCTTAGTCTGCACAATCTAAGAGTGTTACCTGATTCGTGTACATTAATTAAAGGAGGAGTAGTTTTGTTTGATGGCATTATGGCTACCTAGCTAGTACTACACGGAATTGAAATTGTTAAGTCCTTTATAGTTTATATACAGCTAGCATTATAAAGTTGCGTAGATGACTATCACAATCACTAGAAAAACTAAGGAAAGAACTACTCCTGTGCCTGGAGTATAAAGAGACATGTACTGAAATGTTATAAGATGACATGGCAATAAGATATACGATAGCTCCTGGCTCTACTACTCTTAGATTGGAGAGAAGGGATTACCTGGATACATGATTAGGGTCTGATCGTGATAGATCGTGGCACCTTGTTGCCCTTCAATGGTCCCATCGGTAACGACTGCTAAGATAGTACGTCCCAACTGGGTGTTGTCAGCTACAAGGTTCCAATTTAGACCAAATGGCCCATGCACATCCATGATTGGTGATCTGATTTTTATCAGGGGATGACTTTGCCCTGCATAATCATGCAAACAAGGCGGAATTCATAGAAACTAGACGAAAATCATTACATTTTGAAAACTGTTCATATAAACCGGACGAGATACATTATAGTTTTCATACAAACCGGAGTAAAACCTACTCTAAACAAGTTGCAACTGTAATGTGGGCGGCGCACCGACGACGGTCGGCGGTGGTGTCCTTTGAGGCTACTCATAGTGGGAGTATCATATAATACAATATACTAGTGCATGATACTAGTGTATGATATACTACTTTTATAGTGCATAGTATCATAGAGTAGTATCATAGATGATCATATTTATTGCCATGCATGACCCTCTGTCTCTTCTTTAATTCTCTGCCACATCACCATGTATGCTATTCCCGAGTGTATGTACTCCCCACTATGGCCAGCCTCGACGGGGAGTAGTCGTGTGCACCAGGAAGCAGCGCTCTCTTGGTCATCGCGCTGCTTCAAAGCAGGCGCTAGTGAAAGGTCGCCTCTGCTCTGGCCGGGCATTAATGTGGCACTAACGCTCTGGGGCGGCGCTGACCGTTTCAGGCGGGAAGCGCGCACCGACAAGGGAGGGGGTTTGGGTCGGCCAGGGTGGTCAGACGCGGGCGTGGTGATGGTATTGATTTTGTACCGTTTTAGGTGTAGTACTGGTAGTTTGCAAAACTACTCAATTATTGCACTCAGTTTCCTAAAAAAATTGTGGTAAAAATGTTACTCCCTCCGTCTCGGTTTGTAGGGCATGCGCGTAGTTCTAGGTCATCCATTTGACTAACTAAATATGAGTTATATGTCACCAAAAGTATATCATTGGATTCTTAAGCGGATGTAGTTTCTAAACATATATTTTTCATCACATATAATACATATATAGCTAGTTAAATTCCCAACCTAGAACGACATGCATGCCCTGTAAACCGAGACGGAGGGAGTACTTGCAATGCATGCATGTGTGACCAATATATATGACTAATAAAAAACTACTACATGCACGCAACGATTTAATGCACATTGTAATCTCGACATGTGATGGGGAGCTCTAAATTTGAATTTGAAACTTATAAAATAGAAAAATTCAAAACAAATAAACTGGAAGAGAGGGCGTATACCATAGGATGTGTCCATATGAAACAAGTCCCCTGGTTTGTCGCGGCAAAGATGCGGTTAGAAAGGAGCACAGCGTCTTCGTACTCGTACGGCAACAAATCCGCCGCAGACAGGATGGTCCACCTTTGACCGCCATGTGAAGGGTTCATGAAAGCAATCGCAATGATGAACACCGCGATGAGAGTGTAATTTTGGTTGGTGGACGACCTTATCAGGGCTTTCGGGATTGCTATCTTCTTCAATCTCACCGTGGTTAGATCATACCAATTCAGGCGATGGCCCATTGCATGGCTGATCCCAATGTTGGACAAAGGCTCTACGGGAACAGTGTCACCCTTGTAGATGTTGTGCAAATTGATGTTGGTACCCTCCCATACATATGCAAGCCAATCTCCACTGGAACCAAGCCTAACCTGTGAAACAGTGGGCAGCGGGGGAATTAGGAAATGGACACGGAAGTAGTCTTTAGAATGCATTTACTACGTGATCAAACTCATCACTTACCTGCTCATCGGACAAAATCCGAGTGCCCCTCAACGTCGGCATCTCAAGGGGCGTCAACTTGCAACTATGGCCACGCCGCGCTGGAGAGAGCCCCAAGGAAACAGCCTTGTCCTCGAGGACGCATGGCAGACCAACTAGCATGGCCTTCTCCCACGCATATTTATGCACCCTCTTAAAATATTTGGTGCAAGTGCCGCTAAGTCTTGCTGTTGTGAGGAAGTTGGAGCAACTTACGATTTCTCCCAAAGGATCTTCATCCAAGGTCTCCCAACCTCGGCGAGGACGAGAAGCACCACCGCCTTGCGAATCCATGGCAATGGCGACGAACTGCCTTGTCCCTTGTGGAGCTTATTTACACGAGAGGAGATGGTAACTGCAGGGCTTCGTCCCTTCAGAAAGGATGTTCTACGGGCGCGCACTAGTGTAGTTTATATTTGAGATTAGGGAGTTGGCGGGCAGTTTGTTGTACATCTCGTTTGCGTCCATCCACTAGCCCGGAATTAAAGCACGCACGACATTTACAGCGACTAGGATTAGTTTGTTTTCTGGGCGCATGGACCAACGCGGACTAGCGGACCTTGTCGCCCTTTTTCGAGCACGACTTTGACAACTACGTGCGTGACATGCGTGCATGAAAATCTTGCGTGACCAAACACCGTGCGAGGCAGAGCGGTAGGCTGTCGAACTACAGCCTGCTTGTTCTAGCCATGTCACTCCGCTGGTGTACTATGCATTGTTTGGCACGAATGTTCCTTGGAGCTCGTGCTGCAACTGTCGTACTAGTACTTGACAACCTGCTTCCCTTCTGTTTCCTCTTCCACTGCCCGGGCACGTCCGCGGGAAGTGACCGGTCAACCCTAATGATGCATGCATGACCACTAAAATTTCCTTTCTCTTATCTCTATGAAATAAATGTAGCGTGAGACTCAAAGCCCTTTAAGTGTGAGTATAATGGAAATCTATTATTTTAGACGAGCCCTATAAACAAAAGGCGCTTGCCAAGCTTTCATTCATTCATCTTAAAAGCAGTTTACATTGAGGAGTAGTACTAGATATCTCAAATCCATACATACCATGCAATAGTAGAACTAGTACTACTAAGTACTACATAACCTAAGCTAGACCACACTAGTCGTCGTCGGAGATGGGTAGGTGGTCGCATGCTGCAACTCTAGCTCCTCCTGCTCGTCCTCCAGTTTGGCGAACATCTCGTTGATCCCCCACTCCCGCTGGCGGTGGAAGTGGTGGTTGGCCTCCACCTCGGCTGCTGACTAGAGGGACTCGAGAATGGCCTGCTGTTCCGCTACCCCCGCGTCGTCGTCCTCCTCCTTCGGCTCCGCCTCGCCTGTGTCGTCGTCCTTCTATTCTGGCTCCACGTCGCCCTCGTCATTGTTCTCCTCCTCCAGCTTCGCGTGCTACTCTGCTTCCACTGCCTCCTCCTCGGGCTTCGGCTAGTCTGAATTCCGAAGGCAGGGCGGCTGCAATCCGGGCTTCACGCCGCCTCCAGATCTCCGGAAGCAGATCAAAGCGCCGCTCCGGCGGGGGCATGGCGTATGTCGTTACCTTCGGCAGGGCCATGGCTATCGGGCGACAGAGACCGGAGAAGAGGAGGCGGGAGGGGAATGAATGCGGCTACTATTTGGGTTCGCCGTCTCGCTTAAATAAATGCACTCCATCACGTGTACCCGCGCGTGCACAAATTGAACACATACGGGTCTGTTTAGGGGGCGTCACGTAACTGGTATGTATGTGAGATTCTGAGAGACAGAGTGTGTGTGTGCGCCTCTACTCTTTGGACATGTACTCCACCTTTTGCATCGAGATATAAGTATAATGGTTACTACACTTTAGCTTGTGATTTATACAGTTTACGTGGCCATATTAATGTGGTTGTGTAAAAAAAAGTCACTTGCTGCTCGTGATTTGCGTTAGTATATAATTATGAGAAGTTTGCTAACTACTAAAATAAAGTGGAATTTGTCCATGTTATATAAGTAAATTAAGGCAATTGATTATCATATCGGTAAGGTTGGACGAAGGGTGGTAGGAACAAATGCTCCACCTAGAGTATGTGTGTGTGTGAAAT
This sequence comes from Thinopyrum elongatum, assembly GCA_011799875.1. Lineage (NCBI taxonomy): Eukaryota > Viridiplantae > Streptophyta > Magnoliopsida > Poales > Poaceae > Thinopyrum > Thinopyrum elongatum. The sequence goes on along the minus strand of CM022299.1, from coordinate 285,001,707 downwards.
GGAGTCTTATAGTGTGTGTGTGAAACAGAGTCTTTGGTAGGGAAAGTCATTAAGTGTGTGTGGCTTCATCGTAGAAAGATGATGTGTATGGTAGAGGCCTCCAACGAGGGGGGTATGAGAGAGAACAGGCCCGTAAGGAGGGAACAGAAGGAGTGTGCACGTGAGAGGAGTGGACATCGAGATAACGTGTTTGTTCGAGAGACACCGAGGAAGACTACTGTCGATGGTGCATGTAGGTGGGAATTAAACGAAGGGATAGTCTTATTGGTTTCTGGGATAGATGGAAGAAGTGGGAGAGGGGGTAGCTAGAAGGAGATAGTTAAGTGTGAGTGTGTGTTTTAGAGAAGAGACCCATCCAGACGGAATTCATGTGCACACAAGAAGAGAAATATTCGATGTGGGGTGAGGGTTGAGGGTAATTAACAACGTATGGAGACATATGAGACCTTTGAACGTGCATGTGCGAGAGGTATACATACGTGGGATGTGTGTGTGTATGTGTGTGCGTGCATGATCGAGATAACATAAAAGGATACATAAGTCATGAGATCAACGGGATGGGGGAGATGGATCGGTATGATTATGACAGTATGCATGCATGTGAGAGTGGAGGGAAGAAGGCCCGATGATTGAGCATGTGTGTTTTTTTATTTAAGAGAGAGTGGCGTGGGTTGTAGCATGCATCTATGGCGAGGAGAGAGAGCGAGACACAATGTGTGTGCAAAAGAGATCGACCTATAGATGCATGTATAGAGAAACACATATAGTGTGCATGATAGGAAGCAAGAGTGCGTGCGAGAAAGAAAGGTTGACGGAGAAACAAATAGATAGAGGGATAGAGATGCTAGCTAGAGGGAAATCGGCTAGTTTTTGTCTTAGAGTTAACAGTCGAGTGGTTCAGAGGGGTGAGTTATGTGTGTGAGAGAGAAAGATAAAAGGAGGGTACATGAATGCATGTAGAGAGAAACAGATATAGTGTGCATGATAGGAAGCAAGAGTGCAGGCAAGAAAGAAGGTTGGTGGAGAAACAGAGAAATAGAAAGATAGAGATGCTAGCTAGAGGGAGATCGGCTAGTGTGTGTGTTAGAGATAATAGTCAAGTGGATCAGAAGGCTGAGTTATGTGTGTGGGTGGGAGAGAGATAGAGAGAGGGTGCATGTGAGTGACATATAAACGAATATCAGAGAGAAATGAGATCCCGAGAGACAGAGTTTTGTGTTTGTGAGAGACAAAGATATTTCACAAGGAGAGTCGTAGCTAGAGAGACATATCAGGGAACGCGAGATATCCCTAGGGAGAGAGGGTGTCTGAGCGACATACAAAGGGAATGGTGGAGAGATATGAGACCCTGCGAGACGGAGTTTGTGTTTGTTTGTGAGAGAGAGATATTTAAGAGGGAGATTCGTGGCTACTGAGACATAGGGAGCACGAGACATCTATGTGTGTGAGGTTGTGTGTGAGCGGCATACATGGAAAATAGTAGAGAGAAATGAGACCCCGGGAGACGAAGTTTGTGTTTGTGTGAGAGAAAGATATTTCACAGGGAGAATCATAGTTAATTAGAGACACATAGTAGTGAGCGAGATATACTTCGAGAGAGATAGAGTGAAGGTTGAGGGAGAGAGTATCGTCAGTGTGTTACGAAGATAAAAGACTGTTGTCGACATACAAGTAGCACGAGAGATACCCACGAGACGGTGTAGGCATATAGGTCTAGAGAGATATATAAGCATGAGTGATAGCTATATGAGACGAATATCTGGATAAAAGGGGTTTCAAATATTTAAACTAGAGATCAGGACATCGATAAATATCATAACAAAAATTGGTCTATCAAACATGCATATTCATTTGAATTTGGGGACATGTGTAATGATATTTAGTTTATCAATATTAGTGATCCATAGATTTTTTTAATTAGAGACAATGCATGGTTTATATGCAATTAATGTCTAAACGGGATTACACTATATATATGCTGCGTGTGTCAAACACATTATGTGTGTTTGAGAAGTCAAAAAAAAACCCGCATGAAACACACATTAATTGGAGACAGTTAGCGAGGAATGCATACATTGGATTTCAACATAAAGTGGTTTCACATATTTGAAAAGTCAAATTAAGATGGATTCAGCCTTATGAATCTGAGATCATGCCATTTGTAAACCATATTTATGTACAAAGGGTGTTGTACTTTTGAAACTATATATAAAAAATGATGTATATAGATTTGTCTTGGAATACAAAATGGATGCTACCCAAAAAAAGAATACAAAATGGATTCAAATTGAGTTGTCATGGTAAACGTGCAATCTTTTTCTCAAAAATTTGAACGAAGCGGCGTAAAATCGGGCAGATGGAAATTACTGCCTAACCCTAACACGCAAAACCAGTCGGCTCGATTTCTATAGGTTTCGATAGTGGCAGGCTTGTAATTTCACTCAAACATGACATAACCGCCTCTCACCCGGATTCATACACGGCGGGCACCAAAACACAGTTTCTCCTCGGCCGAAATCGCCTCTCACCTCCTCGGATTCATATAGGGTGGGCGCCAAAACAAACTCTCCTCGGCTGAAGTATCTGTCGGCAAATATTCGGTGTATGCTAGATTACCGTCCTATCCCCAACCGACCAATATTGCTGTGATGTAGGAAAATATAAACCGGGGCTAAGTTTGTAAATTTCCTCGCATTTGAGACAGGCGTGTCCTGAAGACATGGTTCCCCCCTACCTCTCTCCCTCCATTTCCCCATTCGTACTCCGTGGGCGCCAAAACACCCTCTCCACCCCAGTTTCCTCCATCCGCCACCCCATCCACAGCCGTCCCCCTCCACCATGCTGGAGCTGTTACCCCGGCGCCGTCGTCCATTACAAGAGATCGACCTCTCTCATCCATGGCTTCGGACCAGGATCCTTGCATCGCGTCCTCTTGCTTCATCCGCGTCATCGTCCACCTTGCCGAGGCCGCTCGTACGACCATCTCGTCCATCGCGCCGGGATATTTCCCTCACCGCCATCGTCTGCCCTCCTAGATATGCTTCCACGCCGCCGACAGCCATCACTACCGCAGCACCCTCAACGTCTCAGCAGATGCTTACACGGAGCCACACCAGAGGCGATACTCTTTCGTATTTGCTCAAGTTACTTATCTCAGCAAGAAAATAGATCGCCACTGCTTTACTGTGATTTCTTGTCCATCACTTAGAATCTTACTTGTTAGTTGAAACCAAACTTTGGTTGCGAAGTTGCCTTTGTCCGGTTTGCACCTTCAGATCCGCCAGGGCACGCTCATCACTATACTCGCGATGCTTATGGTTTTCCCCTTTTATATTCTGCATTAGCTTAAATGACAGTCGACTGAATTTCAATTTTGGGTCAGTCCATTTTTGGGAGTTCGCCCGAGTTCACCGGAGAGAATGAAGGGGCTCGCCAGAGGGCTGCCCCATTATCTATCTTAGGGTTTTGGGTGGGGACAGTGGTTGTGGGGGGCGATCGCCGGGCTATGGTGGGGCCTCGCCGGTGGCAAAACTCGACGCGGGTGGGCGGGTGGGGGCATGGGGTTGGCTAGAGGGATGGTCGGGGCCGTCGGAAGACCGGAGGTGGTGGGCGGTTTAGGGGAGGGCAAGGGACGATGGTTCGGCCGGTGGCCCGTGCGATGGTCTGTAGGGGAAGAATAAGAGGCGAGGAAGAAGAAGGGTTAGGAGACGTAGGATCTTCATCCAACCGCTTGAAATGGTCGACTGACCCAAATGACGAAAGCCATGCGATTTGCGTCAAGACATTCCCATATATTCAGTACCATCATCGTAGGTGCTTCGAGACGTGCAAGTAGTGCTCCTCAACCCATCAAGCTAAACAACATGCCACTCATAATAACAAACTTAGTTGCTCAAATACGAATCTGATATGATGCTGACTTGTTGTACCAAAACAGAGAATGTTTAATTGGTCAGCTAATGTTCCTACTTTACTTTCGAAAAGCACGTGCACCACATATCGAGGGACAGCAGGGAGTTGCATTCTTTATGTGCTCTGTTTCATCATGTGTGGGCAACAAACATTTTATTATCCAAAATCTGCTTGCTCTTCTTTAGCATGCTCCTATTTTGTTCTTCTTTAAGAAGTACTCCCTCCATTCCTAAATATAATTCTTTGTAGAGATTCCTCCATGGACTACATACGGAGCAAAATGAGTGAATCTACACTCTAAAATGTATCTATATACATCCGTATGTGATCCATAGTGGAATCTCTACAAAGACTTGTATTTAGGAACAGAGGGAGTATAATAGTAGTACAGTATGTTCCTTGTAGTGAAGAGGAGCAGGGACATTTGCAGTGTACATGTCTATTCGGTCGCTTGTCATGGATGCTTTCAACTGTTCGTGTTGGTCTGCCATAATATCCAGTAAATGCTGGGAGTTGTGTCACCTTTGAGAGTTAGACTGATAGTAATAGTATTGCGCCTTCAGTTGTAGAGAGCTGGAATCCAAAGCCTTTCTAGCCGTTCCTGCAATACTAGCACATATTTTCCAGCAAGTTCCACTTTCCTGATTTTACTCGTGATGCTTAGGGTTTTCCCATTATATCTACACTATGATCTGTGTAGGTGCTTTGTGTCGTACTAGCAGTAGTCCACTCTTGAAGCTAAACAACACATGAATCATACGTCCAAAGCTTACTTCTTCAAATATGAATGTGATATGATACTAACATTAGTTAACAGACACACATTTAATTGGTCAGCTAATGCTCCCACTTGAGTTTCCAAATGCATGTGGCCACATATAGAGAGACATCATGGAATGGCATTTAATTGGGCGCTCTGATGAGGGTGGGCAACCAATATTATAGAGAAAGAAGCGGAATCTCAATATATGCTTCCCCTTCTATTCTTTAACATGTTCCTCTTCTGTTCTTCTTAAGTAAGTACAGTATGTTCCTTGTCAGGAAGGGGAGCAGGGACATCTGTAGTCGACAGCTCTATTGGGCCGCTTGTGCCACATGATTTCAGCACTTCGAGTTGGTCTGCCATAATATCCAGGAAATGGTGGGAGCTATGCGGTCTTTGATAGACTAGACTGATAGTAACAGCAGCCTGCCTTCAGATGAATAGAGCTGGCCTGTAGGTGGTCGATAGGCTTTATATTAGTAGCGATAATACAACCCCGTATTTTCCAGCCAGTTCTACTTTCCCGATTTATTTATGATTGTTATGGTGTACCCCTTTTATCTACACTACGATCTGCCTAGTGGCTGTGCGCTCTCGTTATCATGGTTTGGCAATAAACTTTCTATACAGTATATTATGAACCTATCATCTGCCAACTATCCTTACATCTGGAGCTCCCAACAGGGAGCCTATTTTTTGTGTAGTTGTGCCAGATTATCTTTATCTACGCACCATATTATAGCACACATGGGCTCTCTCATCAGAATCCACTGATAGCACACAAGGGTTTACAGGGAGCCCCTATTATATTAGAATATCCTCTTCATTACAAAGATAATCTCACTACTATTTATGTTTTCATGCTGCTCATATATTGTAAATAATCACAATGAATATAAGAATGCGCACATCAGAAGAATATTGCGGAAGAGTTCAATGGGTAACAAACTTGGCATCAAGGGATTGAGGTCTATTCTGGATGCAATGAAACCCACATGCTCCCGACCTACAGATTCGTATTCAGCATATGATCCTAATGACTATTCTGAGCTCAAGGAGTCAAAGGCATATGGCCTATCCTGTTCACCCAATAAGGTGCCTGTTCTAATTTGGCAAGGTTTTATTGGTTGCATGTATCTTGAATAAGGTGTCTTGCATTTCTTCTATTTCGTTGCACCGCCATCTGCTTAGTTTACTCATGATATATGTGAAGATGCCATGCCCATCCATTATCAATACCTATTCCATTTGTCGTCATACTCCCTCTGTCTGAAAAATCTTGTCCCTCAAATGGATTTATCTACCACCAAGTTAGTGCTAAATACATTCATTCAATCCACAAGCTTGGGACAAGCTTTTTTGGACGGAGGGAGTACCATGTTTTTCCATTCAAATGATGTTCTTGTGTTTCAGACATCCAAAAGGAAGAGGGTGATTGCAGAACCTAAGGGAGTACAAGCAAAGTCCTTGAAAAAGGTGGTGGTACTGGAGAAATCAGATAGCACCCCACTTATATTGGTGATAGAACCAGCGCCGCAAAACCTAGGATATCGCAACTATGCTGCTCGCTACTTTGCTCTTGTTAGTACCTGTTGTCCTATCATTGTACTTACATTCATACCTGGTGGATTATGTGACATCATTGTGCATTATAGCTTGCTTATCCACTGTTCGCTCCAAATTATCATATCTATATTAATGCTTACATTAATGTAGAATAAACCCAATGCTTATGTAGAAGTTTTGCTCTGCATTGTTCTTGTAAGTATCTGTTGTCCTTCATCACTGTACTTATATTGTCAGCTAGTTGTTCATGTACACTTTGTATCTTATTCTCTTGCCCTCCATTTTCTACACATCACATCTATATTTACTATTGCCAAAATATTGAATAAAATCAATGCTACTGAAGAAGTTTAGCTCTGCATTGCTCTTGCCAGTGCCTTTTTCACGTATGCTATACTTACATTTATAGTCTCCATCTTAGCTTTAATAATCACCATTTGTTCCTATATTATCACATCTATATTTACTCTTAACAAAATGTAGAATAAAGGCAATGCTCTTGAAGAAGAGTTTGCCCCCCTCCCCCCCCGTCAATATGGACAAGGGCTTTATAGAGCCGGTCATCACTACTAACGTAAGTTTGTCCTCCTCAAGCCTTCAAACTTTGTTGTGTATATTTGGATAGCTATGACTGCAAATGCTGTTTATTTTTGCCGTCTACATCAAATTGCATGTTCAAAGTTTATTATGAAGAAGTACATAAACATAAGTTTCTCCTTCTCAATTTCAGTTTTTAGTTGCACAACCTAGTTCCTTATTCATACCATGTAAATTAAACTAAACATAGCAAGTTATCATCTTTGGCACTGCATGTATGCTTGTGTTCTTAGCTGTAATCCAGTGGTGTGGTGAAACTACCAACTCCAGCACAATGTCATATCCTGCTATATCTTAACTATGAACAATGCCATATTATGTTAATGTTATTTAAATCATGTCTCTTTATTTACCAATCTGAAATGGTATAAATTGACAGTACACTCACCATTCATGCTTATACGTTGTTTAGCACTACATGTATGCTTTGTGTTCTTGATCTGGAATCCAGTGGTGTGGTAAAGCTGGCCGCTCCTGCACAATGGCATTTCCTGCTGTCTTAACTATGAACAATGCCTATTATGTTAATGCTATTTTAAACAGTGTCTCTTTATTTCTGACTAAGAAATGAGATGAATTGACAACACTGATGCTAATACGTGCAAAAACTGTTATCTACTTACTTGTTTCTCTTTCAGGGTGACATCACTGATGCTAGGAAGAACTGCCACAATGATAGTGAGACGAATCCATTGCTTGTCCCTCCAACATATATTCCAAAGAAGAAGGCAACACATCTTGAGGATAGCGATACAACCCCAAAGTCATGTCTTGATGTATGTAACATCCCCAGCTTCACACTACAGTGACTACCCTCTTGATAATGCCAAGTCATCATGGTTAACAGTGCTTGATCATCATTAGCATCATATCTCATTTCAAATTCCAATTCAAATTGCAATTCAAACTTAAAGTGAAAATAAAAGTTGCTCGAATACAGGAACTAAAATGTTCATCATGTTGCAAATATTCCCAAAGCAATAATAAAACTAATAGCAACATTTATTGAATTATTTAAATTACTGTAACACCCTTAAACAGTACCAAAATAGCAAGGTTTAATCTATTTTAATTATTCTACAAATTAAATGAAATCCAATTGCCTACAAACCATTTTCTGGCAGTGGTAAATATTGCCTGATAATTATTTGGGCAAGTCTCATATTTTGCAAAAGTGTTTTGTAATAAAAGGAAAAGACAAAATGGAAAACAGAAAAGCAAAAAAAAGAAAAAGGCCCACTGTACCTGGGCTTAAGTACTACAGCGCCGGCCGATCCACCCCACACCGTCTCCCACCTCTCGTTAGCTCACCTGCGCCCACTGTCGTCCCCACGCGCGCGCGCCCACACCAGCAGCCAGGCCCCCCTCTCTCTCGCTCGACAGCGCGCCCGCGCCCGCGTGGAGGATAAGGGCGAGGCCCCGTGACCCCCTGGCGTCCCCCTCGCTCACTCTCCCCTTGCTCCCTCTCTGCTTGCCCCTTGCCCGAGTGCCGCCATGGCCTCGCTGCTCTGACCACCGCGGCCACCGGTCGGCCCTCGCCTTGCCTCCGCGCCAAGCAGGACCGCCTCGACCTCCTCTTCCTCCCCAATGAGTCACCCGAGCAGGAGCGCCTCTGCATCGAGCTCCTCGACGTCTTCTTCAACCTTCGGGCACCCGCACATCGTCGCCGATTTCGTCGCCGTCGAGCCTCCCCCGAGCCCGCTTTGCACCTCTACAGGCTCAACATGAGCCCCCGCTTCCTCCCCTCTCTCTCTCATTGTTGTTCGCTAGCTGTACACGCCGCCCCCAACTTGCCCGAGCTCGCCGCCGCGTAGCTCATCGCCGGCCTCGTTCCGGTGACCAAACGGCCCCGTGCTGCTGCACATCTGCTTCGCTGCACCGCGTAGGCCTCGCCTAGCCCCCTCGTTTGCTCACGCGCGCACTGCAGCACCATCCCCGTCGCACGCCCGCAACCGTCGCCGCCTGACGTCATCGCCGGTGACCATTCCGGCCACCCCCGCCGCCGTGGTCCCCTCCATCGGACGCGGCATGAAGAGGCCGTTCTAGAGAGCCTGGTCGCGCCCGTTTTGGTCCACCGTAGCTCGTTTCCGAGCTCGTCGGAGCTCGCCACCACATCTGGGCTCGCCAGCGCACTCTGGTGGCCGCGCTCACTCGGCGCCGACATGGCGCCGCGGGTCCCACTGCTCAGCCACTGACCCTGGGTCCCCCTGGGCCCAGTTGACCCAGTCAACTGTGCTGACTGGGCAGGCCCCAGTCAATGACACGCGGGCCCCACCCCATTAAGCTTTTTTTAAAATAAATATAATCTGCTAATTTTTAATTAGTTAATTAAAACACTAAACTGTCACTGACTAATGGGGCCCACACTTAATTAATCCTAATTAGTTTAAAACAAATCCTATTTCACCTCTGTCTCAATGACGGGTGGGTCCCAGTGGACCCACTGGTCAGTTTTGACCCCGGTCAGTTGTACTGTTGACCGCTGACATTAGCGTTGCATCATGGTGACGTCACCAGATACTATTCTGGAAAATTTGGAATTAATTAAATAAAATAATTTCAGAAAATGTTTAAAACTTTGAAAAATCATAGAAAAATAAACCGTAGCTCAGATAAAAATACTTTGTACATGAAAGTTGCTTAGAACGATGAGAGAATCTGAATACGCCCTTCGTATTGCTATCAGATGCCTCTAACTACCTGAACATGAAATGTTTAGACTAATTTCAATAAATGAATAGTGCTCAACTTTAATAAAATAAATCCAAATAAATTCCTAACTTAACTAAATCATCTAGTTAGGCAGTAGAACACCTCTACATATCATTTAGGCATGTCATGCATATTGTTTGCATTTTTCCATGAATTTATTGTTTCTTTCCCGCTCCTTCTCTCTCCATAGACGCCGAGACCGACGCCGACGTAGCAGAGTACGACTACTCTCTAGACGAGCAGCCTTCTGACGACCAGCCCTTCTCAGCAGAGCTTCCAGGCAAGCCCCTCCCCCCCTTTTGAACATTCCGATATCGCCCATTCCATTCTCTCATGCTTGCATTAGATTTTGCTACTGTAATTGATTGCTCCTATCCTGATGCATAGCCTATTTTTTTTGTAACCTACTTATTGATACCTACCTGCTTAACCTAAACTACTTAGTATAGTCTGGTTAGAGACCCCACTTTGTCCCAGTTGCTCCACTGGATCATCGGAAGACTCGACGACCAGGCCCCGGCACCGCACATCACCCCCCCCTAGTTGTACGACACTGCAGCGTTACTATCGAGTGCCGAGGGTGATACCTCGTTTAGCACTTCTGATGTCAACTCTGTAGAGTAGCTATTCGGTCATGGTCATCGAGGGTGATTCCTCCTTCACCACTTCCGATAACGACGCCGTTGTGCAACACCTCAAGAGTGAACCTCGAGGGTGATTCCTCCTAAGTTCACCTTGACAGATACATCAAGTAGGAATCCAACGAGGGTGATACCTCGGATTCCCTGATGTAATGGACACACGGATACTTGGACTTTACAACTGTTACTTGGAAAGGCGGCTCGACCCTGAGGGGTGCCCACGAGTGATGGAAAGTCGGGTTGACCTGGAGGGTACCCGAGAGTAAAATACGAGGCGCGGCCGGGCATTCTTAGCCCTTACAGCAAGTCCTCGAGACGGGGCGACGGGGTCACATCGATCATGAGTCTCTACTCGCTACCGCGCTACCAATACACTAACGATTTGGATATGTCATCTGACTGGGCCTTTGGCCCGATAGCACTAACCATCACGCGGGAAAGTTATGGGCACTCTGCATCGTGGTATTAGCCGAAAGTTCTGTCAGACGTCCAGTTCAACATTGCGGCACGGCTGGGCCGGCGCCATCCTGTAGTGGTGGTACCAAGATTCACCCTGCACGCAACGACCCGGAGTGCAAAGGGCGATGGCCCAAGACCCCTGAGTGCTTAGGATGTAGACCGGCGGGGACCTCTCTGCTGAGCTTTAGGTACGGCTGCGATGTATCGTTTGGCTGAGGCCGGGCATGACCCAGAAAAGTGTGTCCGGCCGAAGTTAAACGAGCATGGTGGGTAAGTTGGTGCACCCCTGCAGGGAAGAACTAATCTACGCATAGCCGGTTCCTCGGTAACGGATGCTCGGAGTTGTATCCTGATCGATACAACTAGAACTAGATAGAAATGTATATTAGGGCTCTGGGATTGCTTTCTCGCAGGGAGTTGAGGAAGGATCTTTGGCCGAGGTTGATATTTAATACTGCTACTACTTTATACTGTACTAATCTACACTCTTCTAATGCCGCAAGACCACTGAAGATGCTAGTCTTCGATAGGACTAGGCCTTCCCTCTATTCTGGCATTTCTGCAGCCCAGTCCACATATACAGCCTTTCTTTGATAATGTTGCATATGTAGTGTAGATCCTTGCTTGCTGAGTACTTTGGATGAGTACACACGGTTGCTTTGCTTTCTCTTTTTCCCCATACCCATTTGATGCAACCAGATGACGGAGCCCCTGAGACAGCTGCCCCCGTCGACGACTACTACTACCACCCCAAGGGTGGTTACTACTATGAGTTGGCTGACGACCAGGAGTAGGTTCAGAGGGTCCCAGGCAGGAGGCATGCGCCTTTTCGATCATAGTCTTTTGCTTTGCCCCGCCTTTTAATGGCCGGTATGTTTCTCTTTTATATCTGTACTTAGATATCTAACGCTTCCGCTGATGCTTGTTGACATCAAGCTTATGTATTCGAGCCCTCGAGGCCCTGGCTTGTAATATAATGCTTGTATGCTTTTATTTATGTTTTAGAGTTGTGTTGTGATTCCTTCAAGTGAGTCCTTAGGCTTGATCATGTGCATTTGCGTGTATGATTAGTGCACGATTAAGCCGGGGGCGTCACAATGTAGTGTTGAACTTACTCGCTAATAGCAGTGACACAAGGTCGATGAAGTCGCCGCCTGAATCTGTTCGACTTCTTCGGCTGAAATTCAAGCTGATAGACATGCTTCTGCTCAAATCCGACTGGAACTCCAATCTCTGTGCAAGATTAACCATAAGTACAGGACGTCTATTGATGCTATGCAGCTTGAGTTGGTGGATATAAGCGTCAAACAAGCACAGTCTCATCACGTTGCTAAGCTGCTTGCGCTGTAGCTCCTGGGTAGTGCTAACCTTTCTTGAACTGTGGTGAAGTGCTGTCAGTTTTGTCTATTATTTTGTCGCCGTGTTTACTTTCACTGGTGGCGACCTACCCAGTGTATGGAATCTGCTAGCTAGTTGCCCTTTATTATCACTGGCGGCGAACTTTGATGCCCAGGGGATGTAATATGCTGTAATTTCTTTATTGTATAGTCTAGGTTTATTCTTCGTCACGATGTTGTAATATTTATTTGCAGTATGTTCTGTCATCGCTCTGAGAAAAGGTCGTAATCTTTGATAGGAGCGCAATTAGCCAACATGTTAGGTTTATATAAAAAAATCGATACTAAAACTGGCCGGCCACCAATCACTATGAATGGGCAGAACCGTGGGCCTACAATCATCTTGGGCCTTTAGTAGGCCTCGACTTAATCTAGCCCTCTATTAGTTTCGGGCTTTAAAAGGCCGAGTAAAGCGCTTGCCTTTATTGGGCCAGAAAATTGTCGGTGTACTAAGTATTGGGCCATTAGTACCCCGTACTTGTGCACGGGCAGTTGTAGCCATACTCGCGGCAAGGCTTGTCGGGGAACAGTTCAAGGTTGACTCAGGCCATCAGGGAAATTCTCAAGTCAAAGATATGAGGATCAGCAGATAAGAAGAGCTGGAATCCGAAGGCCAACTTCCCCGACAAGATCTTGCCGGGGTGGCCTACAACGCCTGGCAAGGTTCGGCGCCCGGCAAGGTCCGGCGCCCGGCAAGATTTTGTTGCTGTGCCGCCGCTCTGGCACCGCAACAAACCCGACATTCTGGGTCCTTCTTTGGATGCGTGGCGACGCGCCAGCGGAGGAGGGCTTAAGCGGTGCTGATGGGATGGCCCCTTTTTCCATCCCCAAGAAAGTGAGGACACCTAAACGGACACCTCACGGTGCATTAAATGCGTTCGTCCTAATCCGTCAGGGGTTAGGTATGATGACCCTGTAGCTACTTTACACCTCAATGTATGTACATTTTGCCACTGTGGTGACCCCTTTGTAGTATAAAAGGAGGCCCAAGGCAACAGCTACAGGGGAGGAGGATCGGCTGGCCCATTCTGCATGCGTAGCTGCTCTTTCAACGTACTGTTCACTGTGAGCGCTCCTGGAACCTGGGCTCAAGAACACTAATAATAACACAAGGCAGGAGTAGGGTTTTACGCTGATCAGCGGCCCGAACCTGGGTAAAATCGCCCCGCGTCGATCGTTGGTGCTGCTCTTTGCGCATACCTCTCCCCCCGCCGAATCGTAAAGGGGTCTCTTAGGAAGGTGTCGCACGCCGACATCTATGGCGCGCCAGGTAGGGGGATTGAAGGTTGTGTGAACCTGATCTAGTGATCGGCGCCTTAGTTTCTTCATCATCTTCATCATCATGCCACCCAAGAAGAAGAGCGCTGCGACAGCGCAACCATCCACGTCCGTTTTGCCTGAGCCTTCCCGTACGGGCGATGGCGTGGGTACAGAAGGAAGAGGACTAGAGCCTCCACGGCGTTCCGGTGATCCAAGCCAGGAGAGCGGCGTCGTTCGCAGTGGCAGCGGCAACCCACACGCTGCTGGATCCAGAGACGGAGCTGTGTTGCCTACGGGTGGCACAACGAATTCCAGAGATCGGAGGACGCCTGCTGGAGCTCCCGCGCCGGCGCAAGCGTCACGGCCTACCCAGGTCATGCACGACGAGCGACGTCATGGCGCTGGTGGTTCAGGGTGTCCCCATGAAAAGATTTCTGCGCATCGATCCCGAGATGCGCGGGACCAGCATGCACACCGAGCTGCCGGCGGAGGTGGCGCGCGGTCGCGTGACCGTGATGGTGCTCCTTCTAACATGGCTAGGAGTCAGAGCACCTCACGTACCTCGCACCAGTCGCCGCCGCCTACGCCAGCGGAAGCTTTGGCACGTGCGCAGCTGCTCCTCGATTTCCCTCCTGCCCCGGAGAAGATGGAGGAGTGGCGAGCTACTATCCAGAGCCTTATCGGCTTCACCAACAAAGATGGGCCGCAAGAGGCAGGGCCCTCACAGCGAAGGCCCATCGATCTGGTGTGAGCCGATGTGGAGAAAACCGGGGGTGGTGCAACCACGGTGCACTCCCCTCCGCGACACCAGCGGCGGCCGACAACCCAGCAGGTCAACCGCCGTGAAGAAGTTTCCACGGCGTCGTCCGATCCATGGATGCGCCGTGACCAGCGTCAAGTTCTCCAGGAACGAGGCAAGGAGGACGCTCGAACTACCATCGAGCGACGACGGGAAGCGCGCTATTAGTCTGATAAGCGCGCAAGGCCGGCTGTCGACGAGCCTGCGCCAGGGGACGTAGGAGACTTGCCTTACGAGGTAGGGGCTCCAGCGTTTACCCGTGAGCTGCGGCAAGTCCAGCGGCCCAATTCCCGAACCTTCAAGCCAGAGGTCCCGGAGAAATATGACGGTAAGACCCATCCCTCGGAGTTCCTGAGCATCTACACCATTGCGGTGCAGGCTTCCAGGGGCCGAGATGACAAGATACTTGCGAACTACTTCCCGTTGGTGCTCAAGCCCAACGTCAGGTCGTGGTTGATGCATCTGCCGGAGAATTCTATTTCTTCTTGGTCAGATATGTGCCATCAGTTTGTTGGCGCCTTTGTTGGAGGCCACCAAGCTCCTGGCCAAGAGAGTGATTTGCATATCATCCCTCAGAAGGAGGGCGAATCTCTACGCAAGTTTATGCAGAGGTTCAGCCGGGTGCAGTACAATATTCCTGACGTTCACCCTACCGCTGTCATTAGCGTGTTTCACCAGAACATGCATAACCGCAGAATGCGGGAGGAGCTGGCGATGAACAAAGTCAGGAGTATTGCCAAGCTTTACACTTTGGCCGATAAATGCGCTCGAGCTGAAGAGGGGAGGAAACTCCCTGGCGAGGCTGTTGGCGCGGCGGGCGAATCCGAAGATGAAGACGCCGCGACCCCTCAAGGAAAGGCCGGCAGCGGAACAAGAAACGCGGAGGCAAGGCCGTGCTTGCTGTCGAAGAATCCGACAACCCCGGCGCCGCCAAGAAGGCCAAGGTTGGTGACCCCGGCAAGGATCTTGCCGGGTGCCCTTCCTGTCAGGCCTTGGCGGCTGCCGACAAGTCGGAAAGCTTCGGCAAGCAGTATTGCAAGATCCATCGCACCAGGGGCCACGACCTCCAAAACTGCCGGCAAGTTGAACAGCTTGCCGAGAAACAGAGGGCCGAGTATGAAAGGCGAGATAAGGAGAAGGCCCAAGATGGTGCTGACGGATCCGGCAAGAAGCGCGGAGGCCGAGGGGGGCGCCGCGGCAAGGCCAAGCAACAGAGGGAGAGGCCCGCTCGAGGCCGAGGCAAAGAAGAAGATGATGATGAAGAAGATGATGAGTCCAGTGAGCAAGAATTCCAGAAAGCTACAGAGGCCATGTGTATCGATGGGGGTGCCTCGCTGCATTCTTTCCACCGTTGACTCAAACAGTGGGTGCGGGAAGTCAATGCAGCGGAGCGATCGCCAGATGCATGTAGGCCCCTGAAGTGGTCCAACACGCCTATCATTTTCGACGCCGAGGATCACCCTGATCGCGCAACTGCGGTCGGGTGCTTGCCATTGTTGGTCTCACCAACAATTCGCAACCTCAAGGTGATGAAAATGCTAGTTGACGGTGGGGCCGGGCTAAACCTAATTTCACCGGATGTGCTCAAGAGGCTCCAAATTCCTGATGAGAACCTCGAAGAAACGGGTACGTTTCAAGGGGTCAATCCGGGAAGAACCCAGCCCAAGGGCAAGATTACGCTGCCGGTGACATTTGGTAGCGAGCTCAACTACAGGACCGAGAAGGTAGTCTTTGATGTCACCAAGATCCCCATGTCATACAATGGGATCCTTGGTCGGCTAGCGCTGGCTAAGTTCATGGCGGCATCACACTACGCATTCAATGTTTTGAAGATGCCCGGGCCATTGAGCGTCATCACTATCCATTCCGATAAGAAGGATGCGCTCATCTGTGCCGACCAACTTTACCGGGAAGCAGTTGCAGCACCTACCGTCAAGGCATCTGCTCCTGCTGCTGGAACTCCCGGGGGGAAGAAGAAGAAGACCGGCGAGAATCTTGGAGTGAACTCCGGTAAGCGCGCCTCCTCGGAGTGCTGCGCTTCCGTCGAGGATGCACCAGAGAGTTCCACCGGCAAGAACAAGAGATCCAAGGCTGCTCCACCGGAGACCAAGAAGGTGCCCGTTAGGGAGGACGGAACGGGAGGAACTTTCACCATAAGTTCCATCCTAGATGACAAATAGGAAAGCGCGCTCATTGCCTTCTTGCGGGCGAATGTCGACGTGTTTGCATGGCAACCATCTGACATCCCCAGTGTTCCCAGGGAGGTAATTGAGCACCACCTTGTTGTCTGTCCTCACGCGCGGCCCGTCAAGCAGAGGGTCAGGAAGCAAGCCTTGGAGCGGCAAGAATTCATTGCCGAGGAAATCAGAAAGCTGGAGGCAGCAGGATTGGTTAGAGGAGTGCTTCATCCAACCTGGTTGGCCAATCCGGTTGTGGTGTGCAAGGCAAATGGGAAATGGAGGCTTTGTATCGATTACACAGATATCAATAAAGCCTGTCCAAAAGATCCCTTTCCCTTGCCGTGCATCGACCAGATTGTGGACTCCACCGCTGATTGTGATCTCCTGTCCTTCCTTGATGCCTATTCAGGGTATCATCAGATTTTCATGGCGAAAGAAGATGAAGAGAAGACCGCATTTATCACCCCATGTGGTACGTATTGTTTTATACGAATGCCTTTCGGGTTGAAAAGTGCTGGTTCTACCTTTGCGAGAGCGGTCCAAATTGGTTTTCAGCCTCAACTCCATAGAAATATGGAGGCGTACATGGATGATATAGTGGTCAAAACCAAGGACAAAGCGACGCTCATACAAGATTTAGAAGAAACATTTGCAAATCTGCGCAAGATCAACTTAAAGCTCAATCCTGAGAAGTGCGTGTTCGGTGTTCCTTCTGGCAAGCTCCTCGGATTCTTTGTATCTTGCCGGGGAATCGAAGCGAACCCTGACAAGATCAAAGCTATTGAGCAGATTGAAGCGCCAAGACGCGTCAGGGATGTGCGTTGTCTTGCCGGCTGTGTTGCTGCTATAAGCAGGTTTATTTCCAAATCTGCTGAGCGCGCCCTGCCCTTTTTTAAAATTTTGAAGAAGGCAGGTCCAATGAAATGGACTCCGGAGGCGGAGGCTGCGCTGCAAGATTTGAAGAAATACCTTTCCTCTCCGCCGACGCTAGTCGCGCCTAAACCACAAGAGCCGTTGCTGCTGTATCTGGCAGCGACAAATCAAGTGGTTAGTGCTGCGTTAGTGGCGCAGAGAGAAGCTGACAAGGAAGCAACACCAGCGGCAGGACCCTCAGGTGACGCGGCAGGATCTTCCCCGGCAAGGATTGATCCCGGCAAGACAAGATCTGTGCAGTCAGAAGAACCATTGCAGAAGAAAAAGGTGGTGCGGCGCCCAGTTTATTTTGTTAGCTCTCTTTTACAAGGAGCTAGGTCAAGATATTCTGGCGTACAGAAGTTGCTTTTCGGCCTTCTTATGGCCTTGAGGAAGCTGCGCCATTATTTTCAAGCACATGAAATCACCGTCGTCACTCGCTTTCCGTTGCAACGGATTTTGCGAAATCCAGAAGCAACCGGCAGGATCGTGGAGTGGGCGTTCGAGTTGTCGAGCTTTGACCTCAAGTTTGAAAGCACTTCGACAATTCAGAGCAGGGCCTTGGCAGAGTTCGTTGCGGAATGGACCCCAACGCCGGACGAAGAGGTTCAAGAAACAACTCTCCCCGGCAAGGAAATTGACCAGCAATGGGTTATGTACTTTGACAGGGCTTTTTCGCTGCAAGGCGCCGGTGCTGGCGTGCTGCTTGTTGCACCCACCCGAGAGCACCTCAAGTACGTAGTCCAAATGCATTTTCCCCAGGAGAGTTCGACCAACAACACAGCAGAATACGAGGGTTTGCTTGCCGGTCTTAGGATCGCGGCAGACCTTGGTATCAAAAAGCTCGTCATCAGAGGCGATTCACAGCTTGTCATCAGGCAAGTTAACAAGAGTTATCAGAGTCCATTGATGCAAGCCTACGTGGATGAAGTGAGAAAAATGGAAGAGCACTTTGACGGTCTGCAAATGGAGCACGTTCCTCGTGCCGAGAACAGTATTGCTGACAACCTGTCAAAGCGTGCCGCCCTCAAGTTGCCTGTGGAACCAGGAACTTTTGTGCTCCAATTGACTCAACCATCCGTGGCGCCATCAATGCAGCAAGAAAAGAGAAGAAAGTTGATCTCTGGTCAGTACTTCCCGGCAGAGCTCCCGGGAGCCGCCAGCAAGGAAGTTGCCGGGATCGACGACATGCCTGCCGGGGAACAACAGGCTCCAGCAGGGGCTCAGGCCCTTGCCGTCAAGACAAATGTTCCCCCGGCGGAGGAGATGCCTTTAGTCCTAGCTGTCAAGCCCCAGGCTCCAGCATGGGCGCAGCACATTGTCCATTTCCTTCAAACAGGAGAACTCCCGGAGGAACAGGAAGAAGCGGAAAGAGTAGCCCGTCGGTCTGTTATGTACAAGTTCGTCGATGACGTCCAGTACAGAAAGAGACCAAACAGTGTGAAATTGAAATGCATTCCTCGGGAGGATGGACTAGAGCTGTTGGCAGAAATACATGGAGGCATATGTGGCTCTCACATAGGGTCAAGAGCACTTGCCGGGAAAGTATTTCGGCAAGGTTTCTTTTGGCCCCCCGCTCTTCAGGATGCAACTGCACTAGTAACTAAGTGTGAAGCGTGCCAGTTTCATTCGAAGAAATCGCATCAACCAGCTCAAGCTCTTCAAACAATCCCTCTCTCCTAGCCATTTTCGGTCTGGGGGCTCGACATACTGGGCCCTTTCCCCCGTGCTACCGGGGGCTTTGAGTACTTGTACGTTGCTATCGACAAGTTCACAAAGTGGCCAGAAGTGGAAGCAGTGAGGAAGGTGACAGCACAATCGGCCGTCAAGTTCTTTAAAGGAATAGTTTGTCGTTTCGGTGTGCCCAACAGGATCATCACCGACAACGGCACGCAATTCACAAGTCGCACCTTCATGCAGTACGTCCAAGACCTTGGCGGCAAAATTTATTTTGCCTCCGTTGCTCATCCGAGAAGCAACGGCCAAGCGAAGAGGGCCAATGCTGAAGTGCTGCGCGGTCTCAGGACCAGAACCTTTGACAGGCTGAAAAAGTGCGGAAGAGGCTGGATTGATGAGTTGCCGGCAGTTCTTTGGTCAATCAGAACGACACCAAATCGAGCCACCGACCAGACGCCCTTTGCTCTGGTCTACGGAGCGGAAGCAGTTCTCCCCACGGAACTCACGTATGGATCACCTCGAGTGCTCGCTTATGATGAGCTCGAGCAAGAGCAACTATGGCAAGATGACACTATGCTCCTTGAGGAGAATCGTGTTCAGGCTGCTGTGCGAGCTGCACGCTATCAGCAAGCTTTGCGCCGCTACCATAGCCGCAAAGTTCATGCACGAAGCCTTGAGGAAGGCGACCTTGTTCTTCGGCGGATTCAATCCGCCAAGAATTCAAACAAGTTGACGCCGAAGTGGGAAGGCCCTTATCGGGTAGTACGAGTCACCAGGCCCGGCGCTGTCCGCTTGGAGACCGAAGATGGCGTTCTAGTGAGCAATTCCTGGAATATCGAACATCTTCGCAAGTTCTACCCATAAGGCGCGGTTGCCGGGGGCCCCCGGCAACCACCCTTTTGTACAAGTCTTGTCGGTGAGGCATATGATCCTTTGTACAAAGCCAGGCACAGACCCTGGGCACAAATGAATAAATTCAAGTGTTGTGCATTCCCTTATTGATTTCCATGATCATATTTATATATGCATGTTTGTCTAAGATGTTGTATGACACCTACTCCCGGTAAGTTCTAATGAACCGCCAAGATTTCATTTCTTTATTTTCTCTTCTTTCTTTTTCTTAAAAGACAGAAGGATTCCTCGCGTGCACATTTGCCGGGGGGGAAGGGAGATATGAGTACCAATTGGCGACGTTCGGAATCGACGCTTGCCGGAGGAAGGACTGTGACAGAAAGCTAAGTTCTAAAAACCTAGAACAAGTTTCCTTTATTGCAATGTGATTTCCTTGGACGATTCCGACTTTTGTATGGAAAATCTGCACGCAAAGGAACCCTTGTTGTAATCGGTTGCGCCCTTATCTTGTTTCGAGTCCGCTCAATGATTTAAGTGGCTGCACTGAGAACGCCAAGGAGTCTTGCCGGCCGCTGTGCCTCCAGCAGGCCGCTGAAGTCCCACACCCAGCGCTCGTGGCAGGTTGCGCGCCGGCAAGTTTTTCAGTAAGCGTAGGGTGAACTCCATACACAAAGGAATCAGATAAGGAAAATAGCAAGCATGTACCCAAACATAAGCGAGTTATATTACATTAATGAGTTGCCACAATTCTAACTTGGGACTTAATTGTCTTTGGCATGGAATGACGACGGCAAGAAAAGGTGGGGCAGTTAATCTCTGCGCTGGCCTTCGATCCTTTTGATGGAGTCCACCTTCTCGAGGATAGGCGCGACAAGCTCTTCGAGCGCCTCGAGATTTGCGTCCTTTGGCAGATGGCCAAGCGCATTGGAGAGGTCGATGTCGGGATTGTGGTGCACCACCTTGATGAGAACTTTGCGGAGAACGGCCTGGCAAAGCCGGCGGGTCTCATGGGCCAATTGAGTCACCCGGTTAGACTGGAGCAACTTCAGGGCATCAATGATGCTCTCGAAGAACATCGTCAACCTGGCACTCGAAGATATCCTTTCCTCGGAAGAATACCTGAAGTTTTACAGGCCCATGGCTGACAGTTCTGCTGTAAGCTTCTCCGCATCGTCGATGAGACGTCCAGTCCAGATCTCCACCCCCTTTTCGTAATCAATTTGGGCGGCAGCAGCGCTCTTGAGCAGGTTCCTCTCTCCCAGGAGATCTTTGAGTAGGGCCTTCTCGCGGGCCCTGCCGGCCTCGAGGGACTTCTGCAACGTGGTCAGCTTCAGCTCCAGAACGGCAATGGCTTCATTTGCTGAGGAGAGCTGCTTGGTCTTGTTAGACATGGCAACTTGCATCTCCGCCAAGGTGTGGAGGGTTTTTTCCCTGTTTCCTTTGAGCGTTGAGAGCTCCTTGCCGTGTTCTTCAAGATCCGCTTCCAGCTTCTTGACTTTGTCGTCCAGCTCATTCTTGGCGGCCTCTGCAGCCTCAGCAGCATCGATGGCCTCCTTGAGCTTGCCGGCATGATCTGCAGTTAGAGCTTCGAGCGCCTCTTTGTGCTTCTGCTCCAGCTCCTGGGTCCGCCGCGTGACAAGCTTCTCGATATCTTCATCTTTGCTGTGAAGCTTGGCGGTGAGCGCCTGCTCACGTGCGGTAAGGTCTTCCTCGTGAGCATCAAGAGCAATGCGACGCCGCATCAGGAGAGCATCTTCAGCAGCAATTCTCTGCGTAGCTTCATCCTGCGCCTTCTCCATGTCAGATTGTTTCAGGAGGATTTCTGTCCACTGCTGGCTCACTTGTTCTCGGCCAGCAGTCAACTCTTGGAGGGCCTTGGCGTACCAGACTTGCATTTGTTCGATGCGCCTCTGGAAATCTGCTTCGGCCGCCTCGACAACTGCCATTCTGGAATCCGCTTTCTCTTTCTGGGCGCGGTGGAGAGCCTGGAGCTTGCGGAAATTTTCGCCCATGGCCTGAAGGAGTTGATCCTCTTCAGACTTGCCGCTGCTAGTGCTTGGGTCATCAACAACCTCGAGCCCGGCAGCAGCGATGATTTCCTCGTCGAAGACTTCCCCTTCGGTCGGTGCCCCAATGCTTGCCGTCCCCAGCAAGTTGACAAAGAGGTTCTTGCCAACTTTGAGATATTTGCTGGATGAGGGGCCTTCAGATGTTGACGGTTGATCCTCGACAACTGCCTCATCAGTAGCAGGGGGCTCCATGGCCGGCGCAACGCCTGGCGCTCCTACGGCAGGAATGCCGTCAGTACGGTCATCAGCCTCCTTGCCACCCTCTTCAGCAGGCTCTTTGGCGGGTTCCTCCTGCATAGTCTCGGCGGCCTCGACTGTAGTACCCCTGGCGGCCTCGCTGGCGGCGATCATGTCTGCCTCGGCAGCGGCGTCCCTGGCGGTCTCCTCAATGAAAACATCGACGTCCATGTGTTCCATCACAGGGAACTCTGGAGGACGAAGGAGGGAAACAGAATAAGATCCAGGTTGAAGTTCAAAGGAACCAAAGAAAAAAAAGATAAAGGAAAGAGTAGCAAGCGCACTAAGGTAATCAGTTACCTGCGTCGAGCTGTTGAGAGGTGGCCTCGCCCCTCCCGGCAACCTCGGTTGCCAGGGGAGGGTTGCCGGTGCCCATGCTTGCCGGCTCCTCCTCAATCAAGATGGGCTCGTCGATAGGATCCCTTGCCGGGGATGCGCTTGTGGGCGGTGTGGTTGATGGAGGTGGCACGATGGGAGCATCTTCCAATAACTCTCCTTGTTGCTGTTCTTCTCCTGCAAGCCCAGAGATATCAGCGGCAAGAATAGAAACCTCAGCGCCCGCCAACAAAAAAAGAGCAACGAACTTACGTTGGGGGCTGCACTGGGGGCTGTGCTGGGGACTGCGTTGAGGGCTGAGCTCCGGGCTGACGATGACAGTTTCTGGCATGCTCGTGGAGCCTGCCAGGGGCTCGTCGCCCGTGGAAGTCTTTGTCCTCTTCGTCATCCTCTCCAGCAAGGTTTCTGCATCACTGCAGAGACAATACAAGCAAGTCAGTAAGATTGATCCAAGATTGGAAGATAAAGGCTGTGCCAAGGTACTAACTCTTCCTCTTCTCGCTCCGGACTAAAGCCGGAGATGTCGAAATCGGCCTCCGTTGCGATGTCTGAGTGGGGAGGCGGAGGAGGGGTCCTAGGTCGCTTGGCTGTGGCAGGCGCTGGGGGTTGGCGCGTTTCCGTCACCTCAGCTTCCGGTGCGGTAGTGCGAGACACCCCTGTCGCCCAGCAGTTGCCGCTGGTGTGGGTCTCGCGCGCCGCGCAGGTTGCTGTCGAACCCCTTGCCACGGCGCAGTCTTACCGGCCACTTTCTTGCCGGGAGCCTCGCTGCTCGAGGAAGGTTGGCTTGCCGGGATGCCAGACGCAGCCTTTTGAAGAACACACTTTGTCTTCTTCGGGGCTGGGAGCTCTTCTTGCGGTTCTTCTTCAGCCGTGTCTTCGTCGGGCGAGCTCTCAGCGGCAGTGCTGCCCTATTCCGCGGCAGCTTTGTCCTTCCCGGCAGGATCTTTCTCCACTACTACCTCTGCATCACTGGTTTCCTATTCTGCGAAGACGACGCTGCCGGCCTCCGCGGCAAGATTTGCCTCCTCCGCCCTGGTGGTGATGTATGCCACCTCTTCGTCAGTGGTGCCTCGGAGCAAGTCTGCTTCTTCCCGGACGGCCCTCTCCGTCAAGTTATCAAAGAACTTCTGTGCATCTTCCTCGGATGGCTCAGCCCATGTCGTGTCAAGACCGTGGGCGTTGAACATCGGCATGAAAGCGATGATTGATCCCATAGCAGAGTTGTTGCATAGAGGGACAATCCTTGCCGGCAAGCGATGCTTGTCGTCGCGCTGGAACAGCTTCTGGCGGAGGGCGCCAACTTGCATGGCAGTCAAATTGTTGTTCAATCTAGGGCACAGCCTCATGATGTCCGCTGCGTTCCGATACTCCCAAGCTGGTCTTCCCCTGTTCTGTAGCGGGGAGATGCGGCTACGGAGGAAATCAAAGCCGATCATCTCCATAGTGAGCTCGGCGGCTTTCAGGCGAAGGATCCTGGTAGTGGCGATTTGTGAGCCTCTCGTCTTCCGCGGCAAGGCCGCTCCAATCGCTGCCTCGGACCGCCTTCTGTCGTCGAGGCAAACAGAATAGAAGAGGATCTGCTTCCTTGATCCAGCACCACTCAGACCGCCATTCGTCCCACTTCTCCCGGTAAACTCCCTCCGGGTATATCTCCTTATTCCAAGCCCGTGGAATCCAGGCGATAGAACCAGAAAGGGCCTCCCCCTTTTGGATGCGAGGAATAAAATAATGGCAGAAGAGGGCGGTATTGGGAACTACTCCGACAAAATTTTCGCAAAGATGAGCGAAGACAGACATACACATTACGGCGTTTGGCATGAAGTCGAGAAGATGGAAGCCGTATGTGTACATGATGTCGTTGAAGAAGTCAGAAAAGGGAGGACAGAGCCCGCAATAGAAATATGCGACGAAAAAGGGGTATATGTCCGACCCACTCTTGGAGCAAGAACCTGGAATCACGCGAGTGGCGGGGTGAGCTTGTGTCTCCCTCGCCCACATACACTGGTACCGCCTCTTCAAAGCTTCCGCATCGAGCGACGGGGCGAAGACGACGTACTTCTTCCGCATCTTCACCAGTTCGCTCTCCGGGACATCGGCTTTCGCCTCCTTGCCTTTGCCTTTGCTGGTCTTGGGCGGCATGGCGACTGCAAGGGCGAAAGCCGGGGATGGAGCGGGCGTGGAGGCGGCGAGCGGAAGAGGGAAGGCTTTGCTCTGAGCTCGACGCAAGGAAAGCAATGGCGACGGCCAGATTGAGAAGAAAAGGGGGGCAAATAGGCCTATGCCTCTGTGGCTTCTCCTTTTTATGGGGAAGGAGCGGGGCCGCCTCTTTTACTCCCCAATGTGAATGCGCCTCTGCGGGCGCGTTGCAGTTGCAGCTTTTGAGGCACGCTTCCCACGTCACGCATTCGGCGCGCGTAGTGGGGGGCGCAGTAAACAGGATATTTACGAGCAATTAATCCCCTGCCACGTGTGCCCGTGCACTGTTTGGGCCTAGCCCAACAACGCCTCGCACTCGTGTATGGCCTAGGCCCGGGGGCTCCTGTCGGTGTACTAAGTATTGGGCCATTAGTACCCCGTACTTGTGCACGGGCAGTTGTAGCCATACTCGCGGCAAGGCTTGTCGGGGAACAGTTCAAGGTTGACTCAGGCCATCAGGGAAATTCTCAAGTCAAAGATATGAGGATCAGAAGATAAGAAGAGCTTGAATCCGAAGGCCAACTTCCCCGGCAAGATCTTGCCGGGGTGGCCTGCAATGCCCGGCAAGGTTCGGCGCCCGGCAAGCCTTGGCGCCCGGCAAGATTTTGTTGCTGTGCCGCCGCTCTGGCACAGCAACAAACCCGACATTCTGGGTCCTTCTTTGGACGCGTGGCGACGCGCCAGTGGAGGAGGGATTAAGCGGTGCTGATGGGATGGCCCCTTTTTCCATCCCCAAGAAAGTGAGGGCACCTAAACGGACACCTCACGGTTCATTAAATGCGTTCGTCCTAATCCGTCAGGGGTTAGGTATGATGACCCTGTAGCTAATTTACACCTCAATGTATGTACATTTTGCCACTGCGGTGACCCCTTTGTAGTATAAAAGGAGTCCCAAGGCAACAGCTACAGGGGAGGAGGATCGGCTGGCCCATTCTGCATGCGTAGCTACTCTTTGAACGTACTGTTCACTGTGAGCGCTCCTGGAACCTGCGCTCAAGAACACTAATAATAACACAACGCAGGAGTAGGGTTTTACGCTGATCAGCGGCCTGAACCTGGGTAAAATCGCCCCGCGTTGATCGTTGGTTCTGCTCTTTGCGCATACCTCTCCCCCTGCCGAATCGTAAAGGGGTCTCTTAGGATCCCATAGGTGTCGCACGCCGACAAAAATAAAATGGGCTTTTAACAGGCTGAGATGTAGATTGAGCCTGAATTGTGTCGAACAAATCACGGGCCGACAGCAGGCTGGAATATACATCGGCCCAGTGATATGACGGGCCATTAATAGGCAGAAATGTTGTTGGGCCTTGGTGGGCCCAATTTTAGGATGGGCTGGAAGCAGGCTGATTGCATAGTGGGCTGAAATTAGGCCAAACAGTATTAAGGGCCTTTTACGGGCTAATAAGCAGTTTGTGCTAAAATGTATCCACGAAGACTACGGGCCGTTAAGAGGCCGAAAGTCTCTACGGACCAGAATTAGGCCCATATGCAGCTCGGCCTTTAAATGGCCGAAAGTCAAACCAGGCCAAAAGAGGCCCATATGTACACAGGACTGCTGACAGGCCAAAACTAATATTGGGCTGAGCTGTTAAGCGGGCCATTAACAGGCCGAAGAGCAAAGCAGGCCCCCAATTGGCCCAGAGGCACAGTAGCTGTTAAAGCGCCATATCTGTTATGGGCTGTAATTTGTCCCAAACTATTGTAGGCTGTTAACGGGCCGGATCTGATATGGGCCATAAACTGGCCCAGAATATTGCAGCCATTTATTGGGCCGTATCTGATGTGGGCCACAATTTGGTCCAGAAAATGAATGGGCCAGCCTGTTAGATCTGACGAAATCTTGTGGGCCTTTTCCTAGGCCGGCTTTCAAACCAACATGGGCCTCTATTGGGCCGTCCCACGTGTCAACATTTCATTGGCGACTCCTGTCCAGTGGACGGTTGACATCTGTCCCAATGAGGAGCTGACGCGTGGATCCTCCGGCGAATGAGAATTTTACACATGGAAAATCCCCATTGGTCAGGGCTGTTAACGGGTTATCGGATCCAAACCCGAACCCGATAGCTTAACGGCGACCCGTTACGGTGGATGCCACGTGTTGGTTACCCTTGACGAAAACATTTCCATGACGCGCCATTTATCGTCATGGAAGTGGACACTTCCGTGATGATAATTTTGGTATTATCATGGAACACTTCTACGACAGCACAGGTATGACTATCTTGATTCTGTCATAAAATCGTCATGGATGTACGTGCATGACAGAAAATGTGACCTACTGTGACAAACAAGTATCATCACAGAAGTGTGTTTTTTTCGTAGTGTATGTGAAAATTCTCTTCCTTATACTAATCATTCATGAATTGCTTATATGACCAATATTGTGATTGTCAAGCTTCAAAAGATTTCACTTTCTAAACCCAATGTGAAGCTACCACTAGGCATGATATGAACATATAATTTCAACTTCATGATATTCAATTCATTCAACAATTTACTGATAGGATATAAGTGAAGCACAAGAGTAAATGACAAGCTACTCCAACAAGATGTAAGTGAAGATCAAGCGAGTAGTTAAGTAAATAGGTAGCTATGTGAGGAATATTTCTTATTAATTTTTTTCAGATATAAGTGTCTTATTAAAACAGCAAGCAAAACAAAATAAAATGACATTCCAAGAATAGCACAACTCATGTGAAGAAGCAAAAACTTAGGTTCAACCGATACTAACCGATAATTGTTGATGAAGAAAGGTGGGATGCCTACCGGGGCATCCCCAAGCTTAGATGCTTGAGACTTCTTGAAATATTATCCTGGGATACCTTGGGCATCCCCAATCTTGAGCTTTTGTGTCCCCTTAATTCCTTTTATATCACGGTTTCCCTAAATCTCAAAAAACTTCATCCACACAAAACTCAACAAGAACTCGTGAGATAAGTTAGTATAAATCAATGCAACACCTTATCATTCTCTACTGTAAAAAATCTCTAAAATTATTATTTAACATTGCATACTAAATGCCTCTGCATATTTAATACTCCTATCCTCAAATAGAATCATTAAACAAGCAAACATATGCAAACAATGCAAACATAACAGCAATCTACC
This sequence comes from Thinopyrum elongatum, assembly GCA_011799875.1. NCBI lineage: Eukaryota > Viridiplantae > Streptophyta > Magnoliopsida > Poales > Poaceae > Thinopyrum > Thinopyrum elongatum. The sequence continues at coordinate 284,974,034 of CM022299.1, read as the reverse complement.
TAAACAGAACAGTCTGTAAAGAGTGCAATTTTACTCACACTTACCTAACCCCAAAAATTATGAAACTATACTAAACAATATAAAATTTGTCATTCCTTATTGTGAAAAACATTTCAACATTTTATCACATTCTGACTTTTCTCAGGAATTCACGCACTAGCGTGCAACTTTCTGTTTTCAAACAGCCACAAATAGACTTGCAAAATAAGCATGGCAAAGGCTATACTTGACATTTTTATTGAAGTAAAATGATGAAAACATTATATAAATAACAGAAAGAAAATCCTAACAAAATAAAATGAGGCTCGAAGCAAAAGACATATCATGTGATGATTGAAAATATAGCTCCAAGTGAGGTTGCCGATAATGTTGAAGACGAAAGAGGGGATGCCTTCCGGGGCATCCCCAAGCTTAGTTGCTTGGATCTTCCTTGAATATTACCTTGGGGTTCCTTGGGCATCCCCAAGCTTAGGGTCTTGTCACTGCTTATTCTCCTCATATCGATATCTCACCCAAAACTTGAAAACTTCAATCACACAAAACTTAATGGAACTTCGTGAGATGGGTTAGTATGATAAAGACAAATCATTCACTTTGGTACTATCAAGATAAGATTCATAATTGTTTCCACATAATTCCTACTGTATTATACACTTTACACAATTTATAAATCAATATAAGCCATAGAAACCATAAAACAAGCAAAATATGCATTGAAAACAGAATCTATCAAAAACAGAATAGTATGTAAAGATCTGAATTTTAGTCATACTTATGTAACTCCAAAAATTCTGAACAATTAGGAAAAAGTAGGAAATTTGGAGATAAATTATATTTAAATAATTCAGAGTTTTTAGACCCTCCAGTGGATTTACACAATTCTGTTACTAGAAGCAAAAGTTTGTGTTTTTGCACAGAATCAAGTCAACTATCATTCACACTATCCCAAAGGCTTTACTTGGCACTTTATTGAAACAAAAGCTATAAAACATGATTACTACAGTATCTTAATGATGTTAACACACAAAAACATTAGGGGTAAATGTTGGGTTGTCTCCCAACAAATGCTTTTCTTTAATGCCTTTTTAGCTAGGCATAATGATTTCAATGATGCTCACATAAAAGATAAGAATTGAAACACAAAGAGAGCATCATGAAGCATATTACTAGCACATTTAAGTCTAACCCACTTCCTATGCATAGGGATTTTGTGAGAAAATAATTTATGGGAGCAAGAATCAACTAGCATAGGAAGGCAAAACAAGTGCAACTTCAAAACTTTCAACATAAAGAGAGGAAACTTGATATTATTGAAATATGTAGAAGCATATGTTCCTCTCTCATAATAATTTTCAGTAGCATCATGAATGAATTCAACAATATAACTATCACATAAAGCATTCTTTTCATGATACATAAGCATAGAAATTTTATTACTCTCCACATAAGCAAATTTATTCTCATGAATAGTAGTGGGAGCAAACTCAACAAAATAACTATCATGTGATTGGAAACTAAAATCATGATGACAAGTTTCATGGTTATCATTATTCTTTATATCATAAGTTTCATCACTATAATCATCATAGATTGCAACTTTGTTATCAAAATCAATTGAATCCTCTTCCAAGATAGTGGAATCATCATTAAATAAAGTCATGGCCTCTCCAAATCCACTTTCATCAATATAATCATCATAAATAGGAGGCATGCTATCATCATAATAAATTCTCTCATCAAAACATGGTGGACTAAAAATATCATCTTCATCAAACATAGCATCCCCAAGCTTAAGGCTTTGCATATCATTAGCATCATGGATATTAAAAGAATTCATACTAGCAACATTGTAATCATGCTCATCATTCAAACTTTTCATGCCAAACATTTTATCAAATTCTTCTTCTATCAATTGAGCACAATTTTCCTTTCCATCATTTTCAAGAAAGACATGATAAAGATGAATAATCTGAGGCCACCTCAATTCCATCTTTTGTAGTTTTCTTTTACGAACCAAACTAGTGATAAAACAAGAAACAAAAAGATTCAATTGCAAGATCTAAAGATATACCTTCAAGCACTCACCTCCCCAGCAATAGCTCCAGAAAAGAGGTTGATGTCTACTACACAACTTGTTCTTGTAGACCTATGTTGGGCCTCCAAGCGCAGAGTTTTGTAGGACAGTAGCAATTTTCCCTCAAGTGGATGACGTAAGGTTTATCAATCCATGGGAGGTGTAGGATGAAGATGGTCTCTCTCAAACAACCCTGCAACCAAATAACAAAGAGTCTATTGTGTCCCCAACACACCAAATACAATGGTAATTTGTATAGGTGCACAAGTTCGGCAAAGAGATGGTGATACAAGCGTAGTAATGATAGTAGATATTGATTTTTCTAATAGGAACAATGAAAAACAGCAAGGTAGAAATTGATAAAACGGAGCACAAACGGTATTGCAATGCTTGAAAATGAGGCCTAGGGTCCGTACTTTTGCTAGTGCAATCTCTCAACAATGCTAATATAATTGGATCATATAACCTTCCCTCAACGTGCGATGAAGAATCACTCCAAAGTTCCTATCTAGCGGAGAACATAAGAAGAAATTGTTGGTAGGGTACGAAACCACCTCGAAGCTATTCTTTCCCGATCGATCTATCCAAGAGTTCATACTAAAATAAGACCGAGTTATCCCTTCCGATCGATCTATCCAGAGTTCGTACTAAAATAACACCAAGTTGTCCTTTCCGATCGATCTATCAAGAGTTCGTACTAAGATAACACCAAATAATTTCAAATTCATAATACTCAATCCAACACAAAGAACCTCAAAGAGTGCCCCAAGATTTCTACCAGAGAAACAAAGACAAGAACATGCATCAACCCCTATGCATAGATTACCCCAATGTCACCTTGGGAATCCGCGAGTTGAGTGCGAAAACATATATCAAGTGAATCAATATGCTACCGCATTTAATGTCACCACGGGTATTCATAGCAAGACATACATCAAGTGTTCCCAAATCCATAAAAGTATTCCATCCGATAAGAACGAAATCTCAAAAGGGAAAACTCAATTCACAAGAAGATAGAGAGGGAAAACACCATATGATCCGACTATATTAACAAAGCTCACGATACATCAAGATCGTGACATCTCAAGAACACGAGAGAGAAAGAGATTAAACACATAGCTACTGGTACAAACCGTTAGCCCCGAGGGTGGACTACTCGCTCCTCATCATGGTGGCTGCCGGGATGATGAAGATGGCCACCGGTGATGATTTCCCCCTCCGACAGGGTGCCGGAACAGGGTCTGGATTGGTTTTTCGTGGCTACAGAGGCTTGCAGCGGCGGAACTTCTGATCTAGGGTTATTTTTGATGGTTTCTCTATTTACAGGATTTTCAGCGCTGGAATCACGCGAAGATGGGCCTCGAGGTGAGCACAATCCACCTGGGTGTGCCTGGGCCTCCTGGCGTGCCTAGGTGTCTTGTGCTCACCTCCTTCACCTTCTGGTCCTCCCACGAATCTTCTAGTGCCTCTTTTATTCGAAAAAAACCATCAAAAAGTTTCATTGCATTTGAAGAACTTGTATTTCTGCACAAAAAACAACACCACGGTAGTTCTGCTGAAAACTGTGTCAGTCCGGGTTAGTTCCATGCAAATCATACCAAAAACATATAAAATCGTTGTAAACATGGCATGGATACTTCATAAATTATAGATACGTTGGAGACGTGTCACACACCTGCACACATGCCTCCCGGTCTGCCTGCGCGGCGGACTGCTCGCATGCGCCCCACCAACTCACGCCTGCTCGCACGGTACACGGGGCGCGTGGCGGCACCGCATATTGTTTTTCTTTTTTGATGGTTAATTCTGCTGCTTTATGCTTAACCGAAGCATGGCACGTGTACATTGTTTGTCTAACGCACACGGTCCGAATAAATAATCCGTATGTGATATTGGTTGCCAATTATTAACAATCTCCCGTTTGTAAGAAGATTATATCAAAACTTGTCTCAAATTTGACGAAAAAAATACAATATCACATTCTACTGGTGTCCATATGACACCACGATAAGTTTCATGAATTTCAACTAAGTTTTTTATTTACTAGATTTTAAAAATCAATATTCTCAATGTTTTGAAATCTCTTGCACGGGGAAACATGCACCCAGGGACACACATATGATTTTGCAATCAATTTTGGTGCACATGTAGCTCAAATTTGATTTTTGCACATTAAATCCCTAGGAAATCAATCAATGTATAAAAACGTTTGAATGATCTATGTTTTTTTTTCAAATTTTAACATGACACTCCTTTGGTCACATGTTCGCTACAGATAAAGTTTTACATGCCTCGAAGTGGCGATGGTGGTGCGGGATGTGTGTGTCTGTGTGTGTGGGGGGGGGGGGGGGCAGTACACTACGAGTTGTGAGCCTCCATGTGGGATATTGATCATTTTGTGATCATATATGCCACATCAAAGCCGTGAATTGGTTATTTAAAACATTACATGACCCTTTCATACATACATGTTCGGGCCACATGCATATATATATATATATATATATATTGGTGGTCCTCTCGGACACTCCCTCATGCCGTTATCAATGATGTGCCCATTCGTTAGCCCGCAAAGGTTTTCAGTTTCCACCGACAATGAGAGGCATTTGACCAAAGGTGGATTCATCTTGGCATGTGTGTTACAGTGTGGATCATGGTGAGATTCCATATCAAAGTTCGAGCATGTGCGTACACATGAGTCCCTCCCACCAGCTCGAAGTGAAGGGGCTACACGTCGTGAACCTCTGTACAGTGCGTTTCTGGTTTGCGAAGCATGTGCCACATCAAAGTTGTGCATTGGGTATTCAAACATCACACAACACACCTCTTTTGGGCACATGCACGCGGTGGTTGTCCTATGACACTCACTCATGTGTGACTCTCTCTATGGGCCCGCGAGGTAATCGTCGATTAGTTGAACCTATAGTGAGAGAGAGGTTAATTTGACCAACAAGGATAGTTCTTTTTGGTTTGTGTTACCTTATATGCATGCTAGGAGTATGTAGTACATGTCAAAGAGGGGGGCAACATGTATACTATATATGTGTCATAACCTCGCTCCATGTGGGGACATTCCGGTTCCCGAGGCAGGTGCCACATCAAAGTTGTGCATTGGTATTCAAACATCACGCAAAACCATACAGGCAGTGGTTGCCCTATAGGAACTCACTCACGTGCGGCGCTTCCATCTGTGGGCCCGTGAGGTTGTCCTCCATCACATTGACCCAATAAGAGAGAGAGGGAGAGAGGTTAATTTGACCATCAAGGAATGATTCTTTTTGGTTGTGGCTTACAGTAGGGTATATATAGAATCAAAAGACGGATCTTACGAAATCTCACTTACTCCCCAGCTTTCTCCTTCCCAAAAAACTTGGTTTTTCCCTTTCCCTCTCTACAGACCTGTTTTCTCTCGAGGGGACGCCCAGCTTCCTTCTCTGGCTGGGAAGTGCCTGCAGCTTGATTAGCGCCCCCGCGAGGCGACCGGAGCCCTGGGCGTCGCCCGCCCGAGTTCCCCAGGGGGGCCGGTTCTGAGACCGTCGGGGGCGCGGGGGTACGGGGTTCTTGGTGGGTTAGTGAGAAAGTCTCTTCTTTTTCATTTTTTTTTTTCAAATGGGGCTTGGCGGGGGGGGGGGGGTAAGCACATACCACACATCATGAACCTCGCTATCTATGGGGACTTTTCGGTTTCCGAGGCATATAGGTGCCACATCACAGTTGTGCATTGCGTATTCAAACATCACACAAACACCTCTTTGGGACAAATGCAGATGGTGGTTGTCCTATACGGGACTCTCACTCGCGTGCGACGTACGCTTCACTCCTGTGGGCCCGCGAGGTCGTCACCCATCACTTTGACCCAACGAGAGAGGTATAGTTTGACGAACAAGGAGGATTAATTCTTTTAGTAGGGTTGTGTTACGGTAGGAGTATATAGTACGTGTCGAAGGGGGGATGGTACCAGCATATACTAGGTGTCACCAACCTCACTCCGCGTGGGGACTTTACGGATTTCGAGGCAAATGCGCCACATCAAAGATGTGCATTAGGTATTCAAAACATCACAACCAAACACCTCTCCATATATATGTTTGGCACACATGCAAGCGATGGTGGTTGTCCTCTGGCACTCACTCACGCGGTTATCGGCGATGCTTCCATTTGTGGGCCCGCTTGGTCCATCACTTTCACCGACAGCGAGAGAGGTAAATTAATTTGACTTAGGAGGGAATTAATTTTTTGTTTGTCTCACGGGTATAGGTCATGATGTGAGACTACAAAATAGCGCATGTGTCCATATGAATCCATCCTGCTGGATCAAAGTGGGGGGGGGGGGGCGAGCACACGACACGTCATGAACCTCTTGCTCTGTGTGGGGACTGTGCGATTTTCAACACACAGACCACATCAATGTTGTGCATTGGGTATTCAACTCATATGCATGCATCACGCACCTCCATAAATATGTTTGGGACACATGCATGCAATGGTTGTCTTTGGACACTCTCACTCACTTGGTTATCAGCGGCAAGCCTATATATTCGTGGGCCCGCATGGACGTCCATCATTTCGACCGACGACGAGAAAGGTTACCAGGGTGGATTCTTCTTCTTTGGTTCTTGTTACTGTATAGTAGGTCGATCATTCCAGTTCTAATTAATTAAGTTTGAGTGCATGTTACGCGTCATGAACCCTCACTCACTGTGGGGATTTTACGGTTCCAAAGCATGGTGCCACATCAAAATTACGCATTGGGTATTCAAACACCACAGACCACTTCCATATACATATGTTTGGGCCACATGCATAGAGTGGGTTTTGTCTTCAGGCACTCCCTCGTGAGGTTATCAGCGACAAAACCTAGCCCATTCTGCAGGGCCGTGTGGACATCCATCACTTTGACCAACAACGAGCGAGAGAGGTTATACGACCAACTTGGATTCTGCTTGGTCTGTGTTACAATACGTCTTGATGAGATGCCCTCCCCCCTGACGTATGTGTGTGTGGGGGGTGGCTACTTCGCACTACCTGCAACCTCCGTGGGGTCGGGGAAGTCCGGTTAATTTGCGAGGCACCTGTGCCACATCAAAGTTGTGAATGTAGTTAAATATCACACTGCACCCTTTTCATACATATAGTAGGGCCACCCGCAGGTGGTTCATATGTGGTCTCACCCATCTTGTGCCACAAAGCACACATTTGTGGGTCGGCACACGTTCCACCTTTGTCGGAAGTGAAAGGGGAAGTTTTTACCATGATGGACTCCTATAGGTTTTCTGTTATGGTAGGGTGAGATTTCAGACCTAGCTATTTGGGGGCATGCATTCATAGCTAGGATTCCCTTACCGCCGACATGAAGTGGGGTTTGTAGGGGGTGGCTGACTAGTAATACCGTGCGCTTTGTGTGACAGGTGCCACATAAAAGTTGTGCATTGGGTATTTGAACATCAAACCACCCTTTTCATACATATATTTGGTCCACATGCAAGTGTGTTCATGTTCTGACCCTTTCCCTCATTATTCTTTTTGCCAAATTTATAAACAGTAGACGAGTTGGATGTAGCAACTGTCTATGATTGGGGATGCAGTAGACACGGTTCGCTCAGACTACCCGTGTGCCACGCCCGTGCCCCTGTCACTCACATCAGCATAGTAGATTGGGATCCACGAGGCTTGCCTCTCACTCAAAAATATCTACTGCCTCACAATCTCGAAAATATCTACCGCCTGGGAGGTTTTTATGTTTGATAGCACACAATTAGTACGTGTGGACAGTGTGTGATGTATGTTACTCCCGCTCTGCTTCAATCCCTTGATTCAAATTTTCAGTAGCCCCGGCATTTTACTCCCGCCTCTGCATCCCTTGCAATCTCAAAAATATCTGCTTGCCCTTGATTCAAATTTTTAGTAGCCCCGGCATGTTACTCCCGCCTCTACATCCCTCGCAATCTCAAAAATATCTGCTCGCCCTTTTCCAAATTTTCAGTAGCCCCAACATTTTACTCCCGCCTCTGCATCCCTCGCAATCTCAAAAATATCTGCTCACCCTTGATCCAAATTTTCAGTAGCCCGGCATATTACTCCCGCCTAGTAAAATTTGCAGTTGCCTTGGTATTTCCTCAAACACCACCTTGGCCCCCCTCCACACACACACACACCCCAAAACCTCCGCTCACACAGACACACACCACCCCACCTTGGCCTCTTGGACTAACGTCGGCGAGATGGCCACCAAGGTGTCCCCGTCGTCCTCCACAGGCTCTTTATCAAGCCATCGTCGCCGGTCGCCCGATTCGCCCATCGCCGCGCCCCTACGCCGGTTCGAGGACTTCCCTGTCCTCCCTCGGGCACGGCCACCGATGAGGTCCTACCTCGAGGTCCAGCAGCGGCGGTGGGGGATGTGGATCGCCGAGATTACAGATCAGGAGACCCGCACCCGTCGGTCGCTCGGTAGCTTCCACACGGCCGAGCTCGCAGCCATGGAGTACGACCGCTTGCAGGTCAGCTACCACGGCGCGGTGGCCAGGCTCAATTTCCCCTTCGACACACATTTGGTCAACCTCGTCCCGCTGGAGCCAAGGGTGGTGAGCTCGGCTATGGCGCGGGAGGACCGCCAGGCGAGGGAGCGCCTCAAGGCCGAGGCCGCCGACGAGGCCTACATGCAAGAGCTCCACCGACACCACCCAAAGCTCGTGGAGGTGGAGCCGATGATCTTTGCCGGTTCTAAGGGCGGCGAGGTTATCGTGCTCCCCTCCGATGACGAGATCGAAGGCGGCGAGGATTGCGGCGCTGAGGGCATCGAGGTGTGCGGCGAGGACGAGGAGATCGACGTCGATGAGTGGAAGAGTGGCTTCCCCAATGACCCCGATGACGGCACCGGCTCGAGGCACACCGTACCTAATGAGGAAGGATTGGCTCAACCTCCACTTCAACCGAACGTAGTTTAGTTTAAATTTATGTTTTATGTTTGGTTATGCAAAACTATCTATGTTTATGTTTGAATGCATGCTACTTTCGGTTGAACCTTCTTTGAACTTGATCAAATTGAAGTTTACAATGTTAAGTTTAGGAGATCGACTAGAAACGGCCAAAAATTGCTGGAGTATATATGTACTCACTAAGGGTTTTACTCCGTTAAATTTTAGGGGATCGGCTAGAGATGGCCTTATGCCTTGTTTATTTCAGTTATTCACAATGTGATGCTCTATATGTGCAACTATTTGTCGTACAGTTCAATTTTATCAATAACAGTTTCAATGATACCACTATGAATTACGATATTTGGTTGCTGTTAAGGTTGTTGCAGTTAACACGCCTTTCCATTTTTTAACAATAACTAGTGTACTGTAGACCTGCACAATACCAGTTTGAATGACTATATTTGCTTGTTTTTAAATGTTATGCCTGTTGCAGTTAACACACCTTTCCACTTCTTGTTTTGCTTAACTAGCATGTTTAAACCTGCACACGAAAGATATCATTTGGAGATTATGTTGTCTTGCATGGATATATTAGGTTGATGTTTAGCCTGTTGTGCTTAACATGCCTTTAGATGTACTCACATAGGACAATATTGGGAACAGCTGCAGTTTTCCATCGAGGTTAGTTTCATCGCATTGCTTATATATGCTCACTGTTTAAGATATCGGTAGCTGGTACCATATAGCCCAGGGGCTGATAAGGGATTAATCATCAAATCGAACATTTCAATGAATATATCTGTAACCCATTTATCAGTAGGTTTACTAGGGCCATATTCAATATATCTGAGGCTACATAGCAACATGCATTGTACTGACTAAATATGCAATCCTAGGCTACATAGCAACAAGGAAGAGTGTTACCTTAATGTTCTAATGATATCTAGATATACATGTAATAAGATCTTATGTAATGGGATGGAGGGAGTGTTGTACTACATCATTGTGCAATTGTTGTTTAGCTTCTACAATTAACTTGGTGCTTTTAGGTATATATGTCATTGCCGAAGATCCATGCTTCGACCCTTTCTGCGTATGGGGCAATGAGATATTCATGAACCAGCATCAAGTGATGAAACTGATAAAGATTGTTATTACAATGGGTCAAAAGATGTCAATCGAACTATTTGTTTACACTTTATGCAAGACAGCAGTGAACTGCAGGATGGTAAGCAAGAATTCTATAGCCTTCTTTTTACTGCCCATAATGAGATGTGTTAGATGACAATGTCTGAATCTTTTTACTTTGTAGTGGTTCCCGAAGCAGTTTACTCAAGATTACCTCTCAAACTACATGATTGGCGGCCGACCATCATAAGGGGTTGGACTAGAGTCGTGTGTGCCTTCTGCATGGAGGAGAGCACAATAGGAGCATTCCGCTTCTCCTTGTTCAGCAACCAGAATGTCTCTCGCCTCTTTCTTTACCATCTTTAATAGTACAAGTATACAACCTTGGTTCATCATTCTTTATTTGGTGCTTATGTAATTCTTTTTTTTTGATGTAATTCTTGAACATATGTACCAGTGAATCGAATAATGCATTGGTTGTTGAATCTGATGGATATGAATAAAGTTATAACCTACTTTCAAATTGAAATTCGGTACAATTTTAAAATAGAAGCAATTAAATTAGGGTGAAAATACGCTCTGCAGGTCATTACGGCGCACACGGTCTATAAAGCACAGCGTGTGTGATGTACATCATAATCCGACACGGTTCACAGAGAGGAAATGTGTGTAACCATGCACACAGTTGCCGTTTGCAAAGCGTGTGTGATGTCAGACAATATCACAAACGGTGCGGGAAAACTAAAAGTGTGTGATTGTCGCCCTATCGTACATGATTTACAATCATGAACTGTTTGTGATCTGGCGCGCATCATAAACATAGAGCCAGTTTGGTACGTGCCTGGACTGTGCCTAGTATTAGGTAAAACCACAGAAGTCCGACTGCGATGGTAATGCAAGCACACACGAGTAGCAAGGATGGAGCGTTTGGGATATTATATATATATCCCAAATAGTTATGTGAAGAATCGCGTTTGGGATAGGTGTGGGCATCGCATATGCTTTGTTCTGGAAAATGTATGCATTCCTACTCCCTATCCCTGATGGTTTCTAGGTCGTGTGGGAAGGACCCCCCTATCGCCCACACTTACTAGGCGACGGTTTAAAATGTCATCGCGGAAAGGGGTTGAAAATTGTTTGTATAGCAGCTCGCTGTACCAGTGAGATCATGCATCGACGATTGTATAACCTCTTTGGCAGCACCAATTAAGACTCAGCTTCATCTGAGAATTCCCTGAGGGTGTTGCGGTTTCGGTGGGGCAGGTGAAGATGGCATTGTGGGAATGGAGGTGGCGCGATAGACGAGGTGAACGTCGGGGCTGCTCCTTGGAGGTGGAGGACGGGGCGGCTGAACCGGCGAGAAGAGATCAACGATGGATCCTCATCATGTGCGGTGGATGAGGGACGTCGAGCTGTTGTGGTGGACGACATCGTCGGGGAAGAGGCTCCCGCTGGGCAGCGGGCGAAGGAGGGTGGGGTTTCGCGGGTTTTGGCAGCCTCGGTGTACGAATGGGTGGGATGGAGGGGATGGGAGGGGGAAACCATGGCTTAGGGACGCGCTTGTCTGAAATGTAGAGTAAGTTACACAAGTACCCCCACCAATTTGAACTAGGCGGTTCTTTCGGTTCAGGGCTATAATGGGAATTTCACATGTCGAGATTTTGCAGCAGGTGGGATTTTTCGCTCGCATTGTAATTTCAGGATAGCAAGGTGCGGTTTGAGAAGGAGGGAGTTTTCCGAGCACAACGAGACAAAGAGATATCTTGAAATTGCGGGATAAAAAGGCACGGGTTGAAATTTCGGGACAAGCCTAACATGTACTGTACCAAATCAATTCGCACTCCTCAATGAAAAAACAATTCACACCACACAAGAGAGACTCTTGTCCTGTTTAACTGTATGAGTTACTACAAATGCCATTTAAAACTTTGAATCCATGTTATGTTCAATTAAAAAAATTCGCTAGGTGTATAATGCATGTAACTTACTCAAATGAACATTTTAGTGCATTCCAAATGTATATACTACCGATTCAATATGAACTAAATTTGAATTTGTTTCTCTATTTGAATAAGAATCTACAATCATGATTGTTCCCAAGTTAAACCATCATCTTTATATCACTTCACAACACACCACATGATTACTATCGAGTTAGATATGAACTATGTGTACTATATGAACTCGAACTCAGATTTTTGAATCCACTTTATGCTGATTTCAAATCATAGTACATTTCAAGCTCTAGCTAGATCTTCATAATTTAAACCATGTTTCATATGTATAATGTGTTTACCACATAATGTATGGTGCCCCGCCCCCTACGCCTACAAGTATTTAGCTGTGAGCTGCAAAAGCCACACATTATCACAATTTCAAATGAAATGTGAAATTGTTTGATATATATATATATATATATATATATATATATATATATATATATATTAGTATAACATGTCCAAAACCACACCACGCGTATCACCACTATATTCATGCATGCATAGGTTTAAAATACCATTGCCTCCTATTCAAATATCTGAATCCACTTTTATAATGAATTATGATCTCTGTTAGTCTTTGCCACCCACACAATCGTCTTCTCTTTGTAGCTAGCACTAACTTTCTCTCGTGCATGCACACGCCCTTCTCACCCTCCTCTTCCCTCAACATTCTCTCCATCGCGCACATTCGTTTATATTATTTAGGTCGCTCTCCCACGGTCTCCACAACTCCTTCTTTCGGACACACACCGATCAGTATACCTCTCTAACTACGTCTGCCTACCACATACACACACACACACACACACTTTCTATCTCCTCCTCTCACCATCCATGCCCCATGTCTCTCATACGGTCCCACAAAGATGTAAACTCTTGCCCCTCTATTCATCGATCTTGCAATCGCACACCCCACCCCCTCGATCTAGTAGGCCTATCGCACCACCTCCTAGCCCCACTCTCTCTCTCTCTCTATCCGTCTCTCTGGGCCTTATTTTCCTCTAAAAATTGATTTACACCGATCGATCTCCCTATATACATATAGCTAGCTAGGGCATCTATAACTCTTTTTCCCCACGCGCTGATCGATCTACCTCGTTAGTTATGTCTCTCCCTTTCTTTGGCACACAACAATTGATCTACCTATCTAGTTAGGTATGCTTCCCAAACACATATGGTCCCCCTTCATCATCCATGCATGCCTCCCGACGCGTCTATCATGCACACACACACACACACATAGAGAGAGAGAGAGAGAAACACATCCTCTCTCTTCTTGATATTGCAGTTGTACCCTCTGTTTGTCTAGTAGGCCTCTCCCACCATCCCACCATCTCCGAGAAGCAACCCCACCACCACCCCTCCATCACTCTAGCTCTGTCTCTATCCCAACCTTATTCCTGTCCTACACATATGTATGGATGCCGATCAATCTCCCTCAAGACATAGCTAGGTCTCTCCTTCTCCACACATATACCAATCAATCTACCTCTGTCTGCCCCCCCCCCCCACACACCGATAGATCGAGCGTTGTAGTTAATTATGTCTCCCTGCCACACACAAACTAGCCCTCTCCCCTCTCATGTTCAGTCGCCCTATATCTTTGATGTGCGCACACACAATTTCGCTGGCTCTCTTCATCGATCTCGCACCCTCACACTTGATCCCTTTCTTCTATTCTATTGATATCTCACACCGATGATCCCTCCCCTCTCTTCTCGTGCATCACCCCCTCCATATATGATATATCTAGGCCTCTGTTTCACACACATTGCATATCTTACATTTTTTTGAGATATCATCGACACATATTTCCTATCTATCTCTCGCGCACACAAATACACTCACGAAATCACCCCAAAAAACACTCACGAACACACACACCATCTCTCTCTAGGTTTGTATCTCTCTCACACACACCTACGTAGGTGGGGTACATGCACGAGGAGAAGAGGTGCACGCAGCACGTACTCCCATCTCTTTCACAGCCACACCTGCGCGGGTACACGGTGGAGCTCATTTGTGTATGAAAAGGCAGCCCACTTGATAATTTGAAGCGTGTAGTGGTTGTCCACTTGATGGAGGATCATGTACCACGCCTGAACGGAACAAAGTCTGACTTGACGCATTGGCGCATTATTTTTTTAAAAGGTTTTATTCCTCAATGGCGCATGTACAGAATATAAAATGATTGTTATCAAGTGAAAAAAGGAAATTGTTCCATTATACTATATAACATAGGCAGGAGCCTCAATGTTTGCTTGCTGGGGTTGGTCTCTTCACACTCTCTCACACAAGATGGCGGTGGCCTCTCTCTCTCTCTCTCTCTCTCTCGCTCTCGCTCTCGCTCTCTCTCTCTCTATTTCTCCATTGGTCCCTCATCTGACAGGTTCCCTTCTGCCCGCGGAAAGGGAGGATGTGCAACGTTGCTCTGGTCACTGGCGTCGATGCAAGAAACCCACTGCCGACACGTCCTGCTTTGCGGTAACCGCCGTTCTCTCTAAGCAAGCTCCCGCGTGGTAGGGCCTTTTCCCCTTGCCCACTGCTGTGGTATGGGCAGATCCCGCCTACCGCCGCCCTCCTGGTTACATCTCGATGACCCTCAGGTACAGCTTCCTTTGGAACCGGCCTTGCTCCATCACTCATCTTCCCATGTCGCTGCATGTGGATCTTCTCTAGTTCTTTGCCTAAAACATAGCTCGACCAGTGTACTTTCCATGTTTCATCAACAGTGCCACTATTATTGCAATCACACTTATTCAATATCCTTGTCAACAGGGATGCTCAACTCCATTTTGGTGGAACTACACAAAATGATCAGATGGTGCATGCATCCAACTGCTACTTGTTTCCCCCCTTTCCCAACATGTCTTGGCGAGCATCAACGAGCCACGTGAAAGTGGCTACCAACATGTCCACCATGGCTAGGAAATGAAAGCATGCCTAGGGACATGATCGATAATTTTTCTTTATTTGTACACCTTCTCCCAACTTTGACTCAAGTTGTGAAGTAAATATTGGGTCCGATATGTGAATCATTGATATGCGTTAGCATGCATGTTAGTTTCCTTTGTATTTGATGGAATGTTGTAACGAGAAAACCTTCAAGGCAAGACACATGAAACAAAAGTTGAAAGATTCATAGCATTGTAGTAGTATAATTTTATCTCGCCGAGAAATTATATTTATTAACACAGTATATATAAACAAATGCTGAAAGGTTGATAGCATTGCTAGAAACCATTCTAGGTGTACAATACTTCCTTTCCTGATGAGGACATGACTACCTTGGATACGACCAAAAATATTGCATACATGCATAGTTGTGAGGTGATTTCTAATGCAAACTATGCAATAATTTATTTATGTTATCCAGGACAAAAATACTTCACAGACTTTTGTGCCATGTCTAATTGCAGGTGTATGGGACATTTTTACAATCCACATATGAAGATAAGGGAAAAAGAGAAGTTTAGGTGCTGTTCAAAAAGTCCTCTCACGTCACTTTTGGGCCCAGAGAAGATAGAGTCCAAGTCTCTCATGTTCAGGACTCTGATTTGGACTGCACATAGATCTCTTCCATCCAGACTCCAAATTGGGTGATTCTTTTTTTGGTTGGAAAGTAGATTTCATGATCTTTCCAACCCAATTGGATTCACCTTCAAATCCATCCGGAGCGTTGAGATATTGACAAAACAATCTGACGCTCCAGCAGAATCCGAGTCAAACTACAAGTCCAAAGGTGTTGCATCACCTCCACTTCGGCCCATGGGCCTTGCACGACCTAGGGTTGGTTTTAGGATGCCTTGGGACGTCAGTCCACCTCCTTGGCTGCCACCCCTTGCTCCTATATAAGTAGATCAATCTAGTAGCTTTTTCCTTGGGATTTGTTTAGTTAAAAGTTAGCCATTGCAACTTTGTGTACTTATCATCTCATCGAAAGATCGGGCCCTCGCCTCTATCAAGTGGTATCAGTTTTTAGGTTGCTCGCTAAGAATTTCCAGTTATACCTAGATTAGTTTTATTTTCTTACCAACTATACCGGAAAAAGCCATAAAAAGTTAGATATGTTCATCCTTTGTCCAAGCCAGACTGAGCCTTTGCAATTTTCTTGTCGTTGCTTGCATAGTTGAATTTTCGGTTGCATCGTCGTGTCGAGTTGCTGGTCTTGGAATTTTCGGTTGCAACTTCGTGTACTTCGTTTGTGTCCAACGACCAGACCAAGACCGCTTTCGGATCCCCACCTTTATCAATACTTCATCTATATTCGCAATATTCAGATTGCTTATCATATTCTTGCTTGTTCTTTGATTGCTTACAGGAATAGACCTTCGTAGTCAGGCTGATCATGCTTCCAGCATCGTCAGTAACCTCAGGAGATTATTTAGCGACTGCTAAGGCGCAATGTCGTGCACGTTTGTAGTCGGATCGTCAAAGTCGTCTCCACCAAATCGATAGTTACCATCTCATCAAAAGATCAGGACATCCTTGCCTCTATCATTTCCTCGACATGTGGGACATCCAACATCCGGTTCCACGTGCCATCACTACTGCAAGATGCTGCTAATGCGACACTACAATCAAAGACCCTTTGACGAAACTGTGTGCGATGCATTAATCGCAAATGGTGATGTAAAAGACCTGTCAAAATGATACGAAAAGTTTGCGATGGTGGTGACATCAAACACGATTCAGATTGTAGTTGTGTGTATGATGCGTGGCATACGGTTAGTCCATACGAACTGTTTGCGATGAGCAGAACAATAGAAATGGGCAGCCGTATCAAGGTGTGTGCGATATACGACATACATTTCACTCGGATGAACTGTTTGCGATTATGGAACGCAACCGAAACGGTCACCCAGATCAAGGTGTGTGCAATATATGGCATATAGTTCACTCGGATGAACTGTTTTACATTAGGCAACACAATAGAAATGGTTCAATTTAACAAGATCTGTGTGATACACGGCATAAAGTTCACATAGATGAACTATTCACGATGAGACAAAAGAACACAAACAATTCATGTAAACAAGATGTGTGTGATACGCGGCAAATAACCCACTGGGATGAACTGTTTGCGATGAGAAAATATAACACAAATGGTTACTACAGTTAGTTCAAGTGCGATTATGTCTGTAGAAAAAACTTTGAAAAATGCAAACGAGTTGCTTGCGATGGCTAGGAGTATCACACACGATGCGTGTGCGAGTACACGTGGGTGATGATTAGTAAGTTACACTTACGTTTCCTTATGTTAACACAAGTGTGATAACACGTGACACCGCATACGGTTGTCGGGTTGTGTGCTCCACTTAGTCTTCCCGCGCTCCAGCGAAGGCTTCCTACGCTCCACAAGGGTGAATTGTAGAATCCCCAATCCCCTAGCTAGCTGCTAGCTATAAATAACCACATCAATGGCCGGCGACAACGACTCGCTACTGATCCACTTGCTAGCTAGTTACCCACACATATCGGCATACCCCCAATAGCTGACGACAGGATGGAGTTCCGCGATAGGAACGGGCGCAGGAGATCATAGTTTAGGTTAATTAATTATACCTCCAGAGCCGGATGATTCCGACTCTGGAGGTATAATTAATTAACATAATCTAAGATCAAATAACTAAAGCTTTCCCAACGTGATCATGCACCGACCCCAACCGCTATAGAGCGCATGCGGAGGAACACTACCCGAGCGCACCTCGGTGCATAAAACGCAAGCAGAGCACGCGGAGGGATGTGAGCAGAGTGTGCCACGGCCGCCTAAACCGCGAGCAAGCACATGCATAATTATTGCATATAGCAGTTGAACATAGAAGGGAATAGCCATCCAACAATATTATTTTTTATTACATGCATTAGTATTTTCTTAGTTAAATCCATGGTCAAAATTTGGTACAAAATACGAAGGGGACCAATAAACCACGACGGAAGTAGTACCTATACCAACACAGACGCCCAGTGCAGAAATTAATGGCGTTATACACATGCCCCGCAATCCACGCCAATGCTTTCCGCCTCTTCCCTCATCGGTTTCCCGCCACCAACTAGTGTCTTGCTCCATAGACCCAGGCGGCAACACACCATAGCGACACTGTGTGCAGATCTAGTCCACACCCATCTACCATTAGTTATTCCAAGCATGCCAGGCAACAACCAAAGCTTCGATGTCGACCCCTTCCTGCATTATATCTTCGGTGAGAAGAACGAGCCGGAGCAGGTTGGAGAGCAAGAGCTTCATCGACCGGTGCAGGTGCCATGGCCCATCGGTAGCGATATCGCCATGCCGTTCCTTGGGCGCACAATGGACATATTGCAGAGGAAGTGTGATGATCACTTTGCCGTACACTGTGCAAAATATCCAGAGCTGCTAGGCGGCATGATCGACGACCCACCCAAAGAGCGGCCGTCACCGGTGCTCATCGTGAGCCCGATGCCCCGCCAGGAATGGGCAGAGGACCTCTGTGATTCAGTTATGAGATAGCCTATCTGCGACCTCATCATTGCCGCCGCCGACCGTGTCAACCTCGATCCCGACGATGTGGTGGCCAAGCTCGATACATCCTTGGTAGAGTTGATGTCCCGACGAAGTAGAACATCGCCAACGTGATATCTTAAGGATGCAGGTGATGGATGGAATTTGCTACCAGTGCAGAGACATGGAGATGGAGTGGTTCCGCGGGCATGTCATGCACGTGATTGCACGCTGTCAAGCTCTACTAGAAGAGGCCCAGTAGCCCCAAGATCCTCCCAGCGCTAGCAGCTCCCTAGGCAGGCGGCTAGTGGATGCTGATCATGGAGTCTGAGAAGACCATCGTCGGAAGGCCTCCAGCTTAGTGTTTTTGCCTATATTTTATTATAATTGAATGCAAATGTCACATATTGACATTTTAAGTCACTAAGCATATGTAGGTCATGTGTGTTTTAAGAATTGCCGCATGTGGCATTTTAAATTATCCTGAATATGTAAGACAATTATTAACCGTTGCCATTGTAAATTTGCCTCAACGGCGAGCAGTGCGCACGCAGGGACGCCAGAGTGGAGCGCGCCGCGGCCGCCTCAATGGCAAGCAAAGCGCACAGAAGGACGCGAGCAGAGCACGCCGCGGCTGCTTCAATAACGAGCAGAGCGCGCGTGGGGGGGCACAACTAGAGCGCATCGCGGCCACCTCAATGGCGAGCAACCAGACCTGCAAATTGCAATTCTGGTCAACCTTCTGGCACCCCGTGGGAGGCGCGATGATACGTCTCCAACGTATCTATAATTTATGAAGTATTCATGCCATGTTTACAACAATTTTATATTGCTTTGGTATGATTTGATTAGAACTAACCCGGACTGACGCTGTTTCTAGCAGAACTACCACCGTGTTGTTTTTTGTGCAGAAATAGAAGTTCTCGGAATGGGCTGAAAATTTATGGTGATTTTTTATGGATAAAAAGAGACCCCCGAAGCACAGGAGCTGGGCCAGGAAATGGACGAGGGAGCCACAAGCCTGGGGGCGCGCCCACCCCCTAGGGCGCGCCCTCTGAGCTTGTGGGACCCTCGAGCACCCCCTTGACGTGAGACCGACGCCAAAAATTCCTATAAATACCAAAACTCCCAAAAAGAACCATAGATGAGAAGTTCTGCCATCGCAAGCCTCTGTTGCCATGAAAAACCAATCGGAAGCCCGTTCCGGCACCCTGCCGGAGGGGGAAATCATCACCGGAGTGCATCTTCATCATCCCGGCGGCCACCATGATGAGGAGGCAGTAGTTCACCCTCGGGGCTAAGGGTATGTACTAGTAGCTATGTGTTTGATCTCTCTCTCTCTCTCTCGTGTTCTTGATTTGGCACGATCTTGATGTACCGTGAGCTTTTTTAATATATTTGGATCTTATGGTGTTCTTCCCCCTCTACCTTCTTGTGATGAATTGAGTCTTGCTCTTTGAGGTTTCATTATGTTGGATTGAATATTGGATTTGAGAACACTTGATGTATGTCTTGCATATGGATACCCGTGGTGACAATGGGGTATTATATTGATTCACTTGATGTATGTTTTGGCACTCAACTCGGGGATTCCTGAGGTGACATTGGGGTAATCTATGCATAGGGGTTGATGCATGTTTTTGTCCTACGTTCTCCGATAGAAACTTTGGAGTGATTCTTTGTTGCATGTTGAGGGATTGTTATATGATCCAATTATGTTATCATTGTTGAGAGAATTTGCATTAGTGAAAGTATGAACCCTAGGCCTTCTTTTCAAGCATTGCATTACCATTTTTGCTCACTTTCGTTACTAGTTACCTTGCTGTTTTTATATTTTCATATTACAAAAACCTATATCTACTATCCATATTACACCTATATCACCATCTCACTACTAGAATCAGCTGCTTTGCCATCTGCCATAGCAGACGGCAAAGGCATGCTTGGCGGACGGCAAAGGCTTTGTCGTCCGCTAGCAGACGGCAAACACTCCAGCTGAACTGATGCCGGTAAAGGCCGCTTTGCCGTCTGCTGGTGGACGGCAAAGAAGGAAAGTTCTTTGCCATCTGCTAGTAGACGGCAAAGCTTGTGGATGGCACAAAAAAGGTAACAACCCCGTTAGGGGGCTAACGGCGCTCTTTGCTTCTTTGCCGTCTGCTGGCAGATGGCAAAGACCTTGCTTCTTTACCGTCTGCCAGCAGATGGCAAAGATCTTTGGTTCTTTGCCATCTGCTGGCAGACGGCAAAGACCTTGCTTCTTTGCCGTCTGCCAGCAGATGGCAAAGGCCTTTGCTTCTTTGCCGTCTGTTAGCAGACGGTAAAGAGGCCAAATAGGCCAGCCCAGGTTGAACAGTCTGCTGCCACGTGGCCAATTTGCCGTCTGCTAGCAGACGGCAAATTGGCTATATAGCCCCTGTTTTTTCTTAAATTCAGTCAATTTCACATATATATATATATATATTCATTTCAAAATATTTCAGCAAGTACATATAGCCAACATATCCCTGCCATATGGATCATCCAACATGTCCAACACATATATCATCATCCAACACATATATACACCAAATGAAAAGTCCAGCATATCCAACAATTAAGCAAAAGGTCCATATACAATATAGCCACCATCCATACATATATACGTAGCAAGTTTCAAATTGTTCATCCTACAAAATCAAAACAAAAAGGAAGGACAAGGAGAAGAGTAGACTCCAACGCAAGCTTCCATGATCTGAAGCAAATCTGCAAAATGGGAAAGAAGAAAGTTAGAAGAACAAGAAGAAGAAGACTAGAAGAAGAAGAAGAAGAAAAAGAAGAAGAATTTTTCTTCTCTTTCTTTTTCTTCTTCTTATTGCTTACTTGTGTCATTTTAGAGCTAACCTAGTTAAATAGGCCATTTTTTACCTAAATAGGTAAGTATGTCATAAATGAACTAAATAAGCTAAGTATAGGTCATTTTGGAGCATATTAAGTCATTTTGGAGCTAAATAGGTCATTTTGGAGCATATTAAGTCATTTTGGAGCTAAATAGGTCATTTTGGAGCATATTAAGGCATTTTGGAGCATATTAAGTCATTTTGGAGCTAAATAGGTCATTTTGGAGCATATTAAGTCATTTTGGAGCTAAATAGGTCATTTTGGAGCATATTAAGTCATTTTGGAGCTAAATAGGTCATTTTGGAGCATATTAAGTCATTTTGGAGCTACATAGGTCATTTTGGAGCATATTAAGTCATTTTGGAGCATATTAAGTCATTTTGGAGGAATAAATGCTAAGTATAGGTCATTTTAGAGCTATCCTAGGTTAAATAGGTCATTTTTGAGCTAATTAAGCTTATTATGTCATTTTTGAGCTAGCTAAGCATATTGAGTCATTTTGGAGGAAAAAATGCTAAGTATATGATTATGTCGCTAGTATCCATATGGCAGAGAACCCGGGCCGACATGACTAGTCATAGAACCAAGGTGGCACAAACGTACAGGGACAGCCATACATGACCCAGCAATGCACGTGTCGGTCATCAGGGAGTGCAACCAAGTCGTAGCAAGCTACAAGGACTTCGGTGATACACCACGTGACATTTCCCTGTAGGGACAGACACAGGAGCAAAGAAGGACACATGCCGGTTAATCCATGTGTTCCGGAGCAGTAGCGAACTACCATGGCTCAGTGGAAGCACTAGGAGGCATTTCCCTGTATGGAAGGCTACCAAAGGCACACGACTAGGTCATTTCTTAAGCTAATTATGCATTTGTTAAGCTAAACACTTGGGAAAACTTACCGTCATCAAGGAGGTGTAGCTGTAGGACCGGTCGCGCCAGTGGCAGATGAAGAAGCATCGGTCGATGCTTGTCGGGAGTTATGCTGCACCAAAGATCATTTCCAATGTATCGTTAGCATGACGCAACTCAAATGTGAAGACTAGTAACTAATGACCATTCAAATGAAACTCACCGTGCCCGCCGGAACAATGTCTGGCATCGCTGGAGGAGTCGTGCCGGTCTTCTCGCACATGGTCTGCACATTTGGTTTTGACGAGTCAGTCATATTAGATACTAATGTAAGGAACATTACGTGCATGATTTGGCTAACATCCAAAAGAAAATTACCGCGAACATCTCGTATAGGGCCCAGGTAGCCATCATGTTCCGGTTCCTCTCCTCCTCCAACAGCTTAGCCGTCTGCCGGTCCCTCTCCGCTAGAAGCACCTGCGTGTTCGCTCTCTCTTCCTCAATAGCAGCCTGGGTCTTCGCTCTCTCTGCCTCAATAGCAGCCTGCAACACCACTCGTTAGCATTGTAATAATCGACGGCCGCACACACAATGTAATGGAGGAAAGGTATCTGATTCCGTATAACTAACCTTGAATTGGAGCTCCACTGGCCGTACACGAGGCAATATCTCAGGATCGGAGCTGGTCTGGCGCTTCTTGATCTGCGGGAGAGTGCTACTACAACGTATCAGTCCATTCCCAATGGCTAATGAGCCATGGGACCTCCCGCCACCAGATATCATCACCAGCTCTGGATCAAGAGGTTGGCTCGGGTTAAAGTCCGGCCCTTTCCTCGCCTTCCCCTGGTCTCTGTACATCACAAGCTTGTGGTGGGAGGTGGGGTTGGTGAATTTTTCTGGATCATCGAGGTCAGACTCAGAGAATGCCTTGGCCTTCTTGTACGAGGCAGTATTGGACATGGCATAGAGGTCGAACAGCTCTGGCACTGGAGCCTTGTTGTGTCGCGCCTAAAAGAGAGGAACAGAGTATTAGTTAAGGGCTCAAGCTAGCATGAAGAATGAATTTGCATGATTCATGAAGCAAACCACATACCCAGTTTTCCCCGAACTGACGTAGGTTGACGCTGCCTAGATGGTGTGGGACACCTTTCATTTGGGCACGCTTGTTCTTTGCAGTGTCGTGGACAGAGCGCCATTCGGGAGTGCACCACTCTTCCACCAACGCCTCCCAACAGTCCATCCTATCCGCACACCATCTCGGGGGCACCTAAGTTAAGCAAGAGAAATTTGAGCGCTACGCCTACGAATCAAATCAAGGAAACTAAGTACAAGGCCTTAAGAATAGGTAATTACCTTCATGTACTTCTCCTTACTCAGATACTTGACGCGGCACTTCCCTTTTTTCCTCCTAATACCAGCCGAGGCGAAGTAGTCTCGAACAGCCTGCGTCCGAGCCTCGTGCCAAAAGTTTTGAAGTAGGCGCCTGCACTCGGTATCGATAACCCGAGCCGCGGCCTCCTCCTGTCCCTCAGCACACCTGTCGAAGGTCTGCAATCAAACAAGAAAACACGGATTAGTACAATCACTAGGGTTGCAAATCAAAGAAGAAAACACAACGTAGACGGCAAAGGAGAAATTACCCAAAACATCTGGATCACAATGTCGGTGACTGTGTGGCACTCGACATCGCCGATCCTATGCCCCGGCGGGGCCGGGGCAGCCAAGTAGTGCTCCCAGGTCATTCCTAGCTCTCGAACCCGGCCGTCACCGGGCAATGTGACCCACCCCGGGAAGCTTTGGCGACAAATCACACCAAGGACACTGTTGGGCTTGCGGACATTCGGCTCGTGTGTCCAAGACCTGCAGTATGACAAGGCCAACGCATTTGATATTCGAAGAAACATGAAGACAAAAGGTTAAAAAAGAGTAAATGCACTTACTTCTCCCCGCTAGGCGCAATCAACCACCTCTGGTCGGGGGTCGCCGGGGTGTCAGGGAGCTTTGTACCACCACGCTGGTAGACTTTGCGCCCCTCAACCCACTCACCCTCGCTATAGCTATCAGAGCTATAGCCACCCTCAGCACGGCCACTCGACTCCGGCGAGTCCTCCAAAGGGTTCTGCTGCGACTCAGCGTCATCCCTGCTGAGCTCCGGAGTCTCATGGGACGGAGTCTCGCGGGACGAAGGCTCGGCGGCCCGACGCTCGTCAGCCCGAGGCTCGTCGACCGTAGGCGCATCTGCCATAGGCTCGTCGCCCCGAGGCTCATGGACCGGAGTCCGAGACGGCTCCACCTCAGGCGGCTCCATCTCAGATGGAGCACTCCTGTGGTCGGGTTAATCAGCCGGGGGTGGCGGCGAGGAAGGTGTAGCAGCAGCCTTCCTACCTCGCCCGCCGCCACGTCCACCTCTAGAAGCCTTCTTCCCCCCCCCCCCCCTCCCACCTCTCCGCGCCGAAAAGAAGCGACCGCCGGTGGTGTCTGCATACCGAGATCCAGCGCTCTCCGGAGGCTCTGGGGTGGATGGAACTACCCCTCCCACCACGCGCCGAGGAAGGAGCCTCGGAGCGCTCTCGACCCGCGCCCACCATCTGTCAACACCTGCAATGACAAAGAGTAAACGAAATTAGTACAACATAAAAAGAATGAATACCTGACATGAATAATATGTATATAATTTTAGTGTATCATCATCATGAACATAATAAAAAATTGAATACCTAACATGAACTAATTAATAATATATATGTACATAATAATAATTGAATACCTGACATGAACTGTAATATTAATCTTCATCATCATCATTAATAAATGTATCATCATCATCGTCTATATATGCTTCGGGGTCAATAAGTGCATCATCATCATCACTATCAGTAATGATGTGCTCATCATCATCAATAAATGCATCAACATGTGGAAGGCCTCCTGTACGTAATCGGTCAAGCATTGACAGGTCATCCGCAGCAGTAACCTCTTCTTATTCCGGCTCTTCTTGTTCCGGCTCAGGCTCGGATTCACTGCCGCTGTCTACTTCAATGTTCTAGGGTGAAGTAGAGCGGTTCTTGAAACGTTTTTTGGAAAGACATGTTTCTTGGAAGAATTCTCCTTCATATGTGTCTGGGTTAATGTGAGGGTCATAATCCTCTTCATTGGGGGGAGGTGATCTAACATGTGGCGGCACTTCATAAACGACATCCCAACCTTTGAGATTTGGATCACTTTGGCAGGCCCACGGTAGATAGAAAACTTGGGTCGCCTGTTGAGCCGTAATATAGACATCGGGAACATTCAAATGGGTGCTTTGTTTGATTTCGACTAGCCCTAGATGTTCATGAGTCCTTCTAGTCTCCTTCGGCTGGAACCAATAACATTTGAAGACTACGACGTTCGGTGGGTTGGCACCATAGAATAGAAGTTCATAAATTGCTTCAACTCTTCCATAATACTCGGTATCTCTTTCGCCGATAGCAGAGACACAACAATTTGTAGACTTTCGGTCGGCCATAGATAGCTCTTTGCCATAGGTACGAAAGCGATACCCGTTGATGTCGTATTTGTCAAATGAACGGACCTTATAGTCAAAACCATTAGCGACTTGTCACAATTCGGCGTCCATAGACTCTGAACTAGCCTACAAGTTTAGTACGAAAGGATTGTTGCATTAGCCGGAAATTAGAAGAAGAAATGAAATGGTCTAATGGAAATTACCGTTTGTTTGAACCAAGAGATGAAACCAGGATAGCCGCTTCCATACATTGCCAGAAGCTCATACTCTTCGACGGAATCCTTTTGGATCACCGCTCCATACGAGAATTCGGCGATGTATCGATTGTATCAAATATCCGAGAATAAGAGCAGTTCAAAGGAATTAGAGGTTGTGAAACAATGTACCGAGAACTTACTTGATGTACGGCCGCACTTCTGTTAGGTTGTTCAAGATATACAACGTAATGGTCTGCCATTCATCGACATCCAACGATAAGGGAGTATAAGCACTGGCTGGTGCGAGCTTCCCTTCGAATAGGCTGAGGTTGGATCCACCCTTTTTAGGGTCGCCAGCATTGTACCGAGGCTTCGGATTATGCAAATGACGATTTTTTGCTTCGTAGTGTGCTGTCACGAAGTTTGCCGCCTCCTTAGTAATGAATGCCTCGGCCATCGATGCTTCAATTCGATGTTTATTTTTACATTTTTCTCGAAGCGTCTTCTGCATCCTCTCAGTTGCGTAGCACCAACCATTCTGCACGGGCCCCCCCAATCGTGACTCGGTCGGGAGATGCAAAATCAAATGCTGCATTGGATTAAAGAAGCCCGGTGGAAAGATCCTCTCTAACTTGCAGATCAACTCCGGCGCCAACTCTTCCAGTTCTTCTAGCAAGCCAGGCGATAGTTCTTTCGCACAAACAACACGGAAGAAATAGCTCAGCTTTGCCTGTACTAGCCATTCATCCTCAGGGATAAAGCCACGCAACATCATCGGCATTACCTACTCAAGCCATATGTGCCAATCATGACTCTTGAGACCAAATATTTTCAATTTTTCAAAGCTCGCTCCCCTCTTTAGATTCGCTGCATACCCATCGGGGAACATCAACTCATTTTTCACCCACAGGAGTATTTCCCTCATAACTGGCCTTCCAAGATTGAACCATGCCTTTGGCTTCGTCCAGTTCTTCTTTTCTTTCGGTTGTCGCATGTTTTGTAGCGGTCTATCACATAGAGCCTACTGATCGACTCTAGCCTTAGGATTATCCTTTGTTTTCCCCTCTATGCCGAACAATGTACCAAAGAGGGCCTCGCCGACATTCTTTTCAGTGTGCATCACGTCGATGTTGTGTGTGCAAAGGAGGTCTTTGAAGTAAGGCAGATCCCACAAGCATGTCTTGTGAGTCCAGGCGTGTTCGAAATTATACCCCTTGAAATACCCTGGACGCTCCGGATCCGGCTCGAGAGAGTTTAACTGATCCAGGGTCTGTTGGCCTGTCAACGCAGGTGGTGCAGAGTTTTTGACAACTCTACCTTTGATGAAGTTCTTCTTGTCTTTTCTGAACTTATGGCGAGGATCCAGGAACTGTCTATGCATGTCGAAGCAAGAAAACTTGCCACCCGCCTGCAGCCGATGAAACTCAAGAGCTGTCCTGCATGTGGGGCACTGGAACCTTCCATGCACAGACCAGCCAACGAATAGCGCATACGCCGGCACGTCATGCATCGAGTACATGTACCACGCACGCATTAGGAAGTTTTTTTTGTAGCGGCGTCGTATGTCTTGATCCCATTATCCCAAGCTTCTTGCAGTTCATCCTTAAGCGGCTGCATGTACACGTTCATATTCTTCCCCGGATAGTTGGGCCCCGGAATTATCAACGTCAGGAAAATGTTCTTTCTTTGCATAATCTGTCCGGGGGGGAGATTGAGTGGAATGACAAATACAGGCCAACAACTGTATTGGGCTGCCATCATACCAAACACATTGAACCCATCCGTGCTTATGGCGAGTCGAGGATGCCTTGGATCTGCCGCTTTAGCATGATGTACTGCATCGAAGCGCTTCCACGCAAAAGCGTCCGATGTGTGTACCAACATCGGCTCCCCATCTGCATCTAGTTCGGTTATTTTGCCCAATTTATGCCATGTCATCTGTCTGGCCGCCTCTTCGACCATGAAAAGACGTTGAAAGTCTTGGTATGATTGGCATATACCGAAGAACATTAACTGGGATTTTTGTCTGACTCTTCTCACCCATACCGTTGTCTACCTCAACATACCTGGAAGACTGGCAAACGGGACAATACTTCAAGTCCGCATACTCAAGCCTAAATAAGGCACATCCTTTCTCACAGGCATCTATCTTCTCATAGGGCATCTTAAGTACACGGAGGATTTTGTCCGACTGGTACAGGTTTGCAGGCATTACATGGCCTTTGCGTAGAAAGCGTCCAAATAGTGTCATCATCGCGTCGTAGCATTCTCTGCCCAAGTTGAATTGAGCATTCAGAGCCATTACTTGTGCGATGGCATCCAGCTGACAAAGCTCAGTGTGCTCGTGGAGAGGACGTTTTGAAGACTCCAACATATCATTGAAGGCCTTTGCAGATTCCTCCATCTCATCATCCGAATCCCGAGCATCATCAAAGTCTTCCACCATGTCTTCCATCCCGGTACCATGCTCGTCGGTGCGACGACGTCCCTCCTTAGCTCTGGCACGTTGGGCAGACTCACCATGAAATGTCCAGACCGTATAATTAGGCGTGAAACCCAACTTCTGCAGGTGTTTGATCATTTCTAACTCTGACGTCTTATGAAAGTTGTCGCAGCAGACACAGGGGCACCAGGTTGTTTCCTGTCCATTTGCAAATGCGGCTCTCACAAACCCCTTGGCTTTTCTCATCCATTCATGGGTCATGTCTTTCTGACTAGTGTGACCGGTGTACATCCACGCACGATCACTCATCTTGCCTAGCTACTGGACACACAAGAAATACATACATAATTCAGCAAACCATATTCATCAGTTAATAGAGTTTGTCAGTTTTATTACGTCCATGCAACCTAGATGCTAGTAGGTAAGGATAGGTCCTAATCCCACCCGAGTATGTGTAGATTTGGTTCGTTTTCCCATGCTCTGCTCCGGATCCGACGCAAAATTTTGGCAGCACCTCCCCGCTGTTCTCCTGATACACGTCTCGGCAATAAGCAGAGAGGATGTGTACCCGGAGAACAACAGGGAGGCACTGACGAAATTCTGCATCGGATCCGGAGCAGAGCATATGGGAAAACGAACCCAATCTACACATACTCGGGCTGTCCATGGATAACGTTGGACAATTTGAAAGAATCACGGTTATAAATATGCAAATGCATGCATATTTATAGATGTAACCCTTTCGAACGGGAGACGCATAGTGGTCACGCATACCGATGATTGACACCTACAGCTAGCAAGTTTCATCGGCACGAAGACTGGAACAGAGCAAATGAAGGGGGGAGGAGGAGATGTCATTTGTGCTCACCCACGAACGCAGGGGCGGAGCTCGTCGAACGCACGGGGAGGTCGTCGAACACCAGACCCTCGCAGCAACGAAAGAACTGCACATTTAAATCCACCCGATCAACACAAATATATATGATGTTTTTCTTAACAAAATCGGGAAATATACTTCCTAACTCATAATTCACAAATATATGACCCCATCGGCCTCTGGAAGGCCGAAGAGCACCTTTTCGGTCAACAGGAGGCCGAAGAGGTGTCGGGGGTCGGGGGGTGTCGTGTCTGGGTGTCGTGGTGTCGGGGTGTGGAGGTGTCGGGGTGTCGTGGTGTCGTGGTGTCATGGTGTCGTGGTGTCGGGGTGTCGTGTCGGGGTGTCGTGTCGGGGTCGGGGTGTCGGGGTCGGGGTGTCGTGTCGGGTGCCGGGGTGTCGGGGTGTCGGGGGTGTCGTGTCGGGGTGTCGGGGTGTCGTGGTGTCAGGGTGTCATCCCTCGACCACTCGACCCCTCGACGACCCTCGACCCTCGACCCCTCGGAGAGACGCCTAGGTTACGTGACTTCGCATGAAAATAAAATCTAGTGGCATCGGCAGAACGACCGGAACAGAGCAAATAGGGAAAGGTCAGGGAGGAGATGACAGTCGAGCTCACCCTTAGACTGTAGAGGTGGTAGTCGAACGACGATGACGGCAACGGGACCGACAGTGCTCCTGGAGGTGAAGAGAAGATCCCTGCACATGAAAAACAATCCAACATAAGCACCGCAGAACAATCTAATCAACAACATCTAACCTAACGGAAAAAAAAGACACTATTTTTTAAATGAAAATCCATACATAAATCCACCCATACATCTATATAGCATTCATCCATCTTTCCATCCATACATCTACACAGCATACATCCATCTAGCAATCCATATAACAACTACAAATTGTTCAAAATCACATATACATACATCTATATATACATGGTTCAATACATCAATCGTCCATCTATACATCAATCAGACCCACCAGTAGGAAGCAACCAGGCCAAACACGCACAGAATCTTACTGCTTCAAAGTTTACATGTACTAGTATGCATACATTGTATTTTTAGAAAAGTTTAGGTATGGCAGCTGCCAAAGCTTGCCAGATTGCTGGCACCGCCCCTTATACATACATCCATCTATCCATCCAAAGAGGTGTCGGGGGTCGGGGGTGTCGTGTCTGGGTGTCGTGGTGTCAAAAGGACAAAGATAAATTCTATCCGGCAAAAGTGGACTGTAAAGAAAAGCCTAATGATCTGTGTATTAATCTTTTTGCAAAAAAAAAAGATATGTGTATTAATTCCCAATCCATGGACTCTTGCTTCCTACCCATTCAATTTGTTCATGTAACAGATTCAAGGGGCTGTTACTTCACTCATCTTGAGCGGCCATCTCCTTTTTCTCACTCATGTTTGATGAATACTTGGATAACTAGCTAGATTTAAGAGAAAAACCTATACACTTCTTCCAGTGCTGTTTGCTGGGAGGCCATTGCTACAGAAGATTAATTTTCCACGTTTTCATTCAATGGTTTTATGTCATATGGGGCATTGATTTCCTTATGATATAAATTCTTATGGTGAGATTGTGTCGTTTGCAGAATGTAGATACGCATCATGAATGGGCATAGTTGAATGGAAGTGTCAGGTATGAGCTAATGACTAGCTAGAGCTAGCTTGTGGCAATACTGCTCCATGTCTTATGCAGAAAATCAATATATTGCTATCATTGTTGCACTTTTTGCCAAGCGAATATTCAGTCTGCCTAGAATAATCTTAGGATGCAGCATGTGCTTTATGATCCAACCGGAGATTGGACAAGAACTATTCTTTTTGGTTGGTGATGGTTTTCTCTCGGTTTTTTCAAGCGGTGAAGTATTCAACAAGCGTTTTTGTTAGTTATAATTTCAAGCAATGCAATATTTAGCAGTCCCATTCAAATAACTATTTACTTTACCCTTGCAAAAGGACCATTGTATTTGACAGATAAGAATAGACAGTCTAGCATCCAGTAGATGTGACCCCCTTTTCACTTTTCCCAAATGTCGTACGAATTTCAGTCCTCACCTTAATTAACCCTTTTTGATCTCCTTATAGGGCTATCTCTGTTAGCTGTTCAACTTATCAAACTGACAAGCTAACATTCTTCTTTATAAAAGAAATTTGACTTTTGAAGAAAAAAAAGGTCAGTGTACATGTTTCTTAATTTTGAAGGATTGCCGCTGACCGCAACTGTACTGGTGGTCATCTCAAGTTCTCACCCATGGAGCAGCAGTTTTCTATCTCGCTGATCACCTATGCCTTAAGTATTCCAATTTGAGCATGGAAGAATGCAGCAAAACCAAAAAATAACTAGCATACTTACAATTAGCCACCACTTACCAGCTTAACCTTGAACGTTTAAATAGGTTTTGCATTTTAACATGGCACACACGCACTACATGCAGTTTAACATGGTTCACATACTTCATTGGTTGTGAAGATCACAACTATCTACAACTGGTAAATGAACTTGATGGGTAATATATATCTTCCAATTAACAAATTTTAAAATGGAAACTGAATGTGGTCCATATTTCACAGTATTCTGTGACCTTACAGCATGGATCAAGAAATACTATCCCAACAGCAGGGAACAGCCGAATCACCTTGGATCAGGGATGCCGCAGCCTGGCTCCGGCGGCCACGGTGGTGGAGGAGGGCCGTGGGGAGGGGGGCGGGCGGTGCCGCGGCCTGGCTCCGGCAGTGGTGGAGGAGGGCCGCGGGGAACGGCGGCGGCCGATGCTGCCGCGACCACAGCAGCAGGTGGCGGCGGCCCTAGGGCACGAGCCGTGGAGGGGGCCCCATGGCAGAGGGGTGGGGGGGAGGTGGAGGAGGAAAGTGGGGGGCGGTGGCGGGGAGGCGGCGGCGACGGGCGGCGGCGGGGAGGTGGAGCAGAGGAGCACGCAGACGTTTAAATAGGTTTTGCATTTTAACATGGCGGGTAGGAGTCATTACGGGCGGGTGGGGATTTTCATTTATATTTTTTTTTCTTAATGCTTTACCGTCTGCTGGCAGACGACAAAGAATTCTTTGCCGTCTGCCAGCAGACGGCAAAGGGGGTGACCGTTAGACAGCCCCCGCCGTGAAACTGTGGGCCCCCCCCCACCTCTTTGCCGTCTGCTGGCGGACGGCAAAGAATTCTTTGCCGTCTGTCAGCAGACGGCAAAGAATTGGCAGATGGCAAAGAGCTTGACCTAGCCAGTGCTGTGCCCCATGGGGCCCACTTTGGTCTTTGCCGTCTGCTGGCAGACGGCAAAGAACTCTTTGTCGTCTGCCAGCAGACGGCAAAGAAGTGGCAGATGGCAAAGACCCTCTTTGCCATCCGCTGGTTCTTTGCTGTCTGCTTTGGCAAGACTGACGGCAAACAGCCTCTTTGCCATCAGCTGGCAGACGGCAAAGAGCTGGCAGATGGCAAAGACCCTGATTCCAGTAGTGCACCTATACAATTTACCATTGTATTGGGTGTGTTGGGGACACAAGAGACTCTTTGTTATTTGGTTGCAGGGTTGTTTGCTTGCTGTTATTTTTATTTTACTAGGATTTGCTTGCTGTTATTTAGAGTAATGCTTTGCATCTTTTATTTCAATAAAAATGTCAAGTATAGCCTTTACCATGCTTATTTTGCAAGTCTATATGTTGCTGTTTGAAAACAGAAAGTTTGTTGTTATATTTTGAATATTTGTGAATAGTCAGAACATGATCAAATCTTGAAAGTTTTACACATTGAGCTATCACAAATTTTCTACAATGTGGTAATTTTTCAGAATTTTTGGAGTTACGGAAATATGAGTATAATTGCACTCTTTACAGACTGTCCTGTTTAGACAGATTGCTATTATGTTTGCTTGTTTAATGATTCTATTTGAGGATAGGAGTATTAAATATGCAGAGGCATTTAGTATGCAATGTCAAATTATAATTTTAGTGATTTTCTATAGAAGAGAATGACAAGGTTTTGCATTTGATTTATACTAACTTATCTCATGAGTTCTTGTTGAGTATTGTGTGGATGAAGTTTTTAAGATTAGGGAAACCATGATATGAGAAGAATTAAGGAGACACAAGAGCTCAAGCTTGGGGATTCCCAAGGCATCCCTAGCTAGTATTTCAAGAAGTCTCAAGCATCTAAGCTTGGGGATGCCCCGGTTGGCATCCCACCTTTCTTCTTCAATAATGATCGGTCAGTTTTGGTTGAGCCTAAGTTTTTGTTTCTTCACATGATATGTGCTATCCTTGGAATATCATTTTATTTTGTTTTTCTTGATTTTGATTAAAATACTTAAGATCTGAAATTCTTAAATGAGAGAGAGTCTTCACATAGCTACTTAATTATTTGACTACTCATTGATCTTCACTTATATCTTTTTGCAGTAGTTTGTCATTTACTCTAGTGCTTCACTTATATCCTCTGAGTAAATAATTGAATGAATTGAATATCATAAATCTGATATTATATATGTTTCATATGCTTATCCCATGGGAAGTAACGACTTCACATATATGAAGTATAGGTGGTAAAGTTTATTGAAAGTTAGCAAACACATCATTGGTCACTTGAACAATTCATGAAAGAATATTGAAGGAAGATAGATTTCACATATAAATATACTATCTTGGACATCTTCTATGATTGTGAGCCCCATTAATTATTTTCAAACTTGAGAAAATTAGTTGAAGTTGGACAAGGAAGACAACATAATGAGTTATGTTTGGGTATATTTGTATAGAAGTTATATTGTTATGGATCCTCCAACATGTGGTGCTTGCTTAGGATCTTTTGCTAGCCTTCACCTGTACTAAGCAGGAATACTGCTTGTCCATCCACTTCCTTAAACCCAAAGTTATTCCATATGAGTCCACCATACCTACCTATATGCGGTATTTACCTGCCGTTTCAAGTAAATTTGCATGTGCCAAACTCTAAATCTTCAAATAATAATCTGTTTTGTATGCCCAAATCGCTCATGAAGCGACATGGGGCAGATAGTATCTTCCATGTTAGGTGGGTTATTCTCACGATGAGTGTTTATTCACTTGTCATTCACGAGAAAGTGGCCTGTAATTGGGTTGCCCAGTCCTATGATCAAAATCAAAATATAGTAATAAAACAAAACTGCCCCGGATTGTTGTTGGTATGGAGGGCACCCAAGGATTCGGCTAGCCATGGCTTGTGTTTGTTGGTGGAGGGGGAGTAAAACTTTACCTTTCTGTTTGGGAACCACTTATAATGTGTCTAGCATGGAAGATATTGGGAACTCTCAGTCGTTACGTTGACAATGAAAACATACCTCTCAAAATTATATCCATCCCTGTTTTAAAAGCTTCGAGCTTTGGCACCATTACAAATCCCTGCTTCCCTCTGCGAAGGGCCTATCTTTTACTTCTTTGCAAGTGTCAGTAGTATTCCTTCTCATTTCAACCTCAATTATTCTCTAGTTGGCAAGTATCATGTGGTGGGGAAAGATCCATGCATATATAGCCATTCAAATATATTTGATCATGAATTACTATTGCTGACAATTATCAATATGATAAACAAGTTGGGAGGCGAAACATTAAGCCCCTATCTTTCTCTGTGTTCGATGGATGCTATTTGTTCTAAAAATATGCTTTGAGTGTCAGCAATCATGGAAGACTATATGATAGTTGAGTATGTGGAATTTGATAAATCAAAGCTCTTACATAGACCCTTCCTGAAAATAAGATGAATTGCAATTGTTTGATGACTGAGAACATACTTTGTTAGTTTTCAAGAAAGTTTATGGTCTATGCTTTAACATGTGAATAGCTTGCTACTTGATCATGAGAAGTTTTATGAGATGAGCTATTGTTTATGATATATAATGATGCTAGAAAAAGTGACTGGAATTAGCATTGATCAAACTTGTGGACTTGCTAGCATTCACACTTCATAAATTATTTCTTTTATCATTTACCTACAAGGAGACGAGCAGGAATTAAGCTTGGGGATGCTGATACGTCTCCAATGTGTCTATAATTTATGAAGTATTCATGCCATGTTTACAACAATTTTATATGGTTTTGGTATGATTTGATTAGAACTAACCCGGACTGACGCTGTTTTCAGCAGACCTACCGCGGTGTTGTTTTCTGTGCAGAAATAAAAGTTCTCGGAATGGGCTGAAAATTTACAGTGATTTTTTATGGAACAAAAGAGACCCCCGAAGCACCGGAGCTGGGCCAGGAAGTGGACGAGGGAGCCACAAGCCTGGGGGGTGCGCCCACCCCCCTAGGGTGCGCCCTCCAAGCTTTTGGGCCCCTCGGGCACCCCCTTGACGTGAGATCGATGCCAAAAATTCCTATAAATACCAAAACCCCCGAAAAGAACCCTAGATGAGAAGTTCCGCCACCGCAAGCCTCTATAGCCACGAAAAACCAATCGGGAGCCCGTTCCGGCACCCTGCCAGAGGGGGAAATCATCACCGGAGGCCATCTTCATCATCCCGGCGGCCACCAAGATGAGGATGGAGTAGTTCACCCTCGGGGCTGAGGGTATGTACTAGTAGCTATGTGTTTGATCTCTATCTCTCGTGTTCTTGATTTGGCACGATCTTGATGTACCGTGAGCTTTCTTAATATATTTGGATCTTATGGTGTTCTTCCCCCTCTACCTTCTTGTGATGAATTGAGTCTTGCTCTTTGAGGTTTCGTTATGTTGGAGTGAATATTGGATTTGAGAACACTTGATGTATGTCTTGCATATGGATAGCCGTGGTGACAATGGGGTAATATATTAATTCACTTGATGTATGTTTTGGCACTCAACTCACGGATTCCCGAGGTAACATTGGGGTAATCTATGCATAGGGGTTGACGCACGTTTTCGTCCTACGTTCTTCGATAGAAACTTTGGAGTGATTCTTTGTTGCACATTGAGGGATTGTTATATGATCCAATTATGTTATCATTGTTGAGAGAATTTGCACTAGTGAAAGTATGAACCCTAGGCCTTGTTTTCAAGCATTGCAATACCTTTTTTGCTCACTTTGGTTACTAGTTACCTTGCTGTTTTTATATTTTCAGATTACAAAAAGCTATATCTACTATCCATATTACAATTGTATCACCATCTCTTGGCCGAACTAGTGCACCTATACAATTTACCATTGTATTGGGTGTGTTGGGGACACAAGAGACTCTTTGTTATTTGGTTGCAGAGTTGTTGGAGAGGGACCATCTTCATCCTACGCCTCCCATGGATTGATAAACCTTAGGTCATCCACCTGAGGGAAAATTGCTACTGTCCTACAAAACTCTGCACTTGGAGGCCCAACACGAGTCTACAAGAATAAGTTGCATAGTAGACATCACGCGATGGCCTATCCATCAGACACGATGGTGATATCTGGACCGTGTGTGATAGTGGGCAAACACATACACATCCGAGAACGCGGGCCCACGTACACCATCCAGGAACTGTTTCGGGCTTCGAGCCTAGAACCATCAATAAATTTTGAGCTTGATTCTTGTCACATTCCAGATTACCACGCAATAAGTAATTGAAAATCTGTTCACACCGGTCAAACCTAAACATGTTCCCACTTAGCACTACGCTATAAAAAGTACCCACTCGAAAATTACTTCACCTTCCTCTCCTCGTCACCAAAAAAATAGGTATTTCCTGTCAAGTCATTCCACGATGAGCGGTAGGAGGGGTTCCAGGTTGACATATATCCAGGGAGCAAAGACCAAGGCCGCAGAAACACTAGAGAGGTCCCCTCACTACGCGGCAGCTGCAACAGAGATGTATTGGCATGCCGCGGAGCCCTCGAACAAGCTCTCACCAGCAAGTGAGGTCTCTCACAAGTGCATTCGCTGCATCGGCTAATGCGACGAGCTGGCGGTGCTAAAGTCCTTGGGCAGCAACGACGACAGTGAGCTGGAGCTAGAGCTGGTCCACAGCTTGGTGAATCTGCTCGAGATTAGCGAAGCCTCTGTTGAGAAGGCGACTGGCCTCGTCGTGTGACTCATGGGTGACAATGCAAAGCTCCTCAAAAAGCTTGCCAAGAAGGACGAGGAGGCCGCCAGCTGGAAGAAGTTGCATGAGCAGAGCAGTGCCTCAGGGATGACGCTGAAAGAGATTGTCAGGGAACTTATGGGTGACATCAGGAAGCTCCGCATCGAGTGTGAGCTACAGGTGGAGGAATCCGTGGCTTTTGTCAAGCAAAGTCGTGAGGATTTGAAGAAGGAGCTAGAGGAACTCCTCGCCCGGTCATCCATTGAGGAGTAGAGACAGTAGCGACCCAGATCATTGTCTGCGATTTCCTTCTTCTCTTGCCACTGTGACTTTTGGGCGTTGCCACATGTGGCATTTTAAATTATCCGGAATATGTGTGCAATGGAGCATGTGCTTGTAGTTCAAATTTGAATTATGGACATTAAATGCCTAGAAAACTCAATTAATATTTAAAAAGGCCAAACAAACCCTGAATAATTTCAAATTTCAGCACGAATCTCCTGTTATTCTATGTTGCCTGTAGAAAAAAATACAAGGCGAGAAGAGGCAGCGATTATTGTTTCGCCCATAAAGGGGGCACGTTCCCTACCAGAACCACGAGGCTTCTTGCAATAAGCTCCGGTTTGGAAGAGGCTTGTAAAAGCTTGCCCAAAATTGGACAATTTTTTTACCACGACATATATGTGCCATGTCGTGACACCATGCCAATTTTCATGATTTTCTGGTGAGTTTTGGATTTACAGGGATTTAAAAACCAAGATTCCCAATGTTTGAGGCCGAGCCAGGACACCGAGACGGTTGTAATTCATTCCCATTCCTTGCATGGGACCTAAACATGCACCCAAGGACACATGTATGATTTTTCTAGCCATTTTGGTGCACTGGAGCATGTATTTGTAGTTCAGATTTGAATTATGGACATTAAATGCCTAGAAAACTCAATTAATGTGTAAAAAAGGCCAAACAAACACTGAATAATTTCAAATTTCATCATGAATCTCCAGTTGTTCCATGTTGCCTATAGAAAAAATACAAGGCAAGAAGAGGCAACAATTATCGTTTCGCCCAGAAGGGGTACACGTTCCCTATTGGAACCATGAGGGTTCTTGCGAGAAGCTCCGGTTTGTAAGAGGCTTGTAATAAAGATTGACCCAAACTGGACATTTTTTTTACCACAACATATATGTGCCATGTCGTGACAACATGCCAAGTCTCATGATTTTCTGGTGAGTTTTGGATTTATAGGGATTTAAAAACCGAGATTCCCAATGTTTGAAGCCAAGCCAGGATGCCGAGACGGTTGTAATTCATTCGCATTCCTTGCATGGGACCGAAACATGCACCCGAGGACACATGTATGATTTTTCCAGCCATTTTGGTGCACTGAAGAAATATTTCTAGTTCAAATTTGAATTATGGACATTAAATGCCTAGAAAACTCAATAAATGTATAAAAAGGGCCAAACAAACCCAAAATAATTTCAAATTTTAGCACGAATCTCATGTTGTTCCATGTTGCCTGTAGAAAAAAATACAAGGCGAGAAGAGGCAGCGATTATCGTTTCTCCCACCAGGGGGACACGTTTCCCTATCGAAACCACGAGGTTTGTTGAGAGAAGCTTCGGTTGGTAAGAGGCTTGTAATAAAACTTGCCCCAAATTGGACAATTTTTTTACCATGACATATATGTGCCATGTCGTGATACCATGCCAAGTTTCACCATTTTCGGGTGAGTTTTGGATTTACGAGGATTTAAAAACCAAGATTCTCAATGTTTGGGGCCAGCCAGGACGTCGAGAAGGTTGTAATTAATTCCCATTCTTTGCATGGGACCTAAACATGCATCCAAGGACACATGCATGATTTTTCTAGCCATTTTGTTGCACTCGAGCATGTTTTTGTAGTTCAAATTTTAATTATGCACATTAAATTAATACTTAGAAAACTCAATTATAATATATAAAAAAGGCCAAACGAACCCTAAATATTTGAAGCAGTTCTGGTCAACCATCTAGCACCCGTGGGTAAGCATTGTGCGCACGCGTCGTGCTAGCTCGCGCTTCCTTCTTTACTAAGTTTTCCATATTAATGGAGTCATATATCCAAACACACTACCTTTTCCCGCCACTCCCCCAAGGACACATGTATGATTTTTCTAGCCATTTTGGTGCACTGCAGCAATATTTGTAGTTCAAACTTGAATTATGGACATTAAATGCCTAGAAAACTAATTAATATACAAAAAGGCCAAACAAAACATGAATAATTTCAAATATCAGCATGAATCTCCGGTTATTCTATGTAGCCTGTAGAAAAATACAATGCGAGAAGAGGCAGCGATTATCGTTTCGCCCATAAAGGGGGCACGTTCCCAACCGAAACCATGAGGCTTCTTGCGAGAAGCTCCAGTTTGTAAGAGGCTTGTAATAAAGCTTGCCCCAAATTGGACAATTTTTTTACCACGACATATATGTGCCATGTCGTGACACCATGATAATTTTCATGATTTTCAGGTGAGTTTTGGATTTACGAGGATTTGAAAACCGAGATTCCCAATGTTTGAGGCCGAGCCAGGACGCCGAGACAGTTGAAATTCATTCCCATTCCTTGCATGGGACCTAAACATGCACCCAAGGACACATGTACGATTTTTCTAGCCATTTTGGTGCACTAGAGTATGTATTTGTAGTTCAGATTTGAATTATGGACATTAAATGCATAGAAAACTCAATTAATGTGTAAAAAGGCCAAACAAACCCTGAATAATTTCAAATTTCATCACGAATCTCCTGTTGTTCCATGTTGCCTATAGAAAAATACAAGTCGAGAAGAGGCAACAATTATCGTTTCGCCCATAAGGGGTACACGTGTCCTATGGGAACCATGAGGGTTCTTGCGAGAAGCTCCGGTTTGTAAGAGGCTTGTAATAAAAATTGACCCAAATTGGGCAATTTTTTTACCACAACATATATGTGCCATGTCGTGACACCATGCCAAGTCTCATGATTTTTTGGTCAATTTTGGATTTACGGGGATTTAAAAACCGAGATTCCCAAAGTTTGAAGCCGAGCCAGGATGCCGAGACGGTTGTAATTCATTCCCATTCCTTGCATGGGACCTAAGCATGCACCCAAGGACGCATGTATGATTTTTCTCGCCACTTTGGTGCACTGCAGCAATATTTCTAGTTCAAATTTGAATTATGGATATTAAATTCCTAGATAACTCAATTAATGTATAAAAAGGGCCAAACGAACCCTAAATAATTTCAAATTTCAGCATGAATCTCCTGTTGTTCCATGTTACCTGTAGAAAGAAATACAAGGCGAGAAGAGGCAGCGATTATCGTTTCTCCCACAAGGATGACACATTTCCCTATCGGAACCACGAGGTTTGTTGAGAGAAGCTCCGGTTTGTAAGAGGCTTGTAATAAAACCTACCCCAAATTGGACAATTTTTTTACCATGACATATATGTGCCATGTCGTGACACCATGCCAAGTTTCACGATTTTCGGGTGAGTTTTGGATTTATGAGGATTTAAAAACCAAGATTTTCAATGTTTGGGGCAAGCCAGGACGCCGAGACGGTTGTAATTCATTCCCATTCCTTGCATGGGACCTAAACATGCATCCAAGGACACATGTATGATTTTTCTAGCCATTTTGGTGCCCTCGAGCATGTTTTTGTAGTTCAAATTTGAATTATGCACATTAAATTAATACTTAGAAAACTCAATTATAATATTTAAAAAAGGCCATACGAACCCTAAATATTTGAAGCAGCTCTGGTCAACCGTCTAGCACTCGTGGGTAAGCATTGTGTGCACGCATCGTGCTAGCTCGCGCTTCCTTCTTTACTAAGTTTTCCATATTAATGGTGTTATATATCCAAACACACTACCTTTTCCAGCCACTCCCCCAAGGACACATGTATGATTTTTCTAGCCATTTTGGTGCCCTGCAATAATATTTGTAGTTCAAATTTGAATTATGGACATTAAATGCCTAGAAAACTTAATTAATATACAAAAAGGCCAAACAAAACCTGAATAATTTCAAATTTCAGCACGAATCTCCTGTTATTCTATGTTGCCTGTAGAAAAAATACAATGCGACAAGAGGCAGCGATTATCGTTTCGCCCATAAAGGGGCACGTTCCCAACCGAAACCATGAGGCTTCTTGCGAGAAGCTCTGGTTTGTAAGAGGCTTGGAATAAGGTTGCCCCAAATTTGTCAATTTTTTTACCACGACATATATGTGCCATGTCGTGACACCATGCCAATTTTCATGATTTTTTGGTGAGTTTTGGATTTACGGGGATGTAAAAACCTAGATTCCCAATGTTTGAGGCCAAGCCAGGACGCTGAGGCGGTTGTAATTCCTTCCCATTCCTTGCATGGGACCTTAAAATGCACCCATGGACACATGTACGATTTTTCTAGCGATTCTGGTGCACTGGAGCATGTATTTGTAGTTCAGATTTGAATTATGGACATTAAATGCCTAGAAAACTCAATTAATGTGTAAAAAAGGCCAACGAACCCTAAATAATTTCAAATTTCAGCATGAATCTCCTGTTGTTCCATGTTGCCTATAGATAAAATACAAGGTGAGTAGAGGCAATAATTATCGCTTCACCCACCAGGGGGACACGTTCCCTATCAGAACCATGAGGGTTCTTGCGAGAAGCTCCGGTTTGTAAGAGGCTTGTAATAATGCTTCCCCCAAATTGGACAATTTTTTTACCACGACATATATGTGCCATGTCGTGACACCATGCCAGGTTTCATGATTTTTTGGTGAGTTTTGTATTTACGGGGATTTAAAAACCAAGCTTCCCCAATGTTTGAGGCCGAGCCAGGACGCCGAGACGGTTGTAATTCATTCCCATTCCTTGCATGGGATCTAAACATGCACCCAAGGACACATGTATGATTTTTCTAGCCATTTTGGTGCACTGCAGCAATATTTGTATTTCAAATTTGAATTATGAACATTAAATACCTAGAAAACTCAATTAATGTATAAAAAGGTCCAAACGAACCCTAAATAATTTCAAATTTTGGCACAAATCTCCGGTTGTTCCATTTTGCCTGTAGAAAAAAATAAAAGGTGAGAAGAGGCAGTGATTATCGTTTCTCCCACAAGGGGGACACGTTTCCTTGTCGGAACCATTTGGCTTCTTGAGAGAAGCTCCGGTTTGTAAGAGGCTTGTAATAAAACTAGCCCCAAATTGCACAATTTTTTTACCACGACATATATGTGCCATGTCGTGACACCATGCCAAGTTTCACGAATTTCGGGTGAGTTTTGGATTTACGGGGATTTAAAAACCAAGATTATCAATGTTTGAGGCCGAGCCAGGACACCGAGACGGTTGTAATTCATTCCCATTCTTTGCATGGGACCTAAACATGCATCCAAGGACACATATATGATTTTTCTAGCCATTTTGGTGCACTCGAGCATGTATTTGTAGTTCAAATTTGAATTATGCACATTAAATTAATGCTTAGAAAACTGAGTTATAATATATAAAAAAGGCCAAACAAACCCTGAATATTTGAAGCAGTTTGGGTCAACCGTCTAGCACCCGTGGGTAAGCATTGTGCACACGCGTCGTGCTAGCTCGCACTTCCTTCTTTACTAAGTTTTCCATATTAATAGTGTTATATATCCAAACACACTACCGTTTCCCGCCACTCCCCCAATCGGTTTTCGGCCACTCCTCCCATCAGTTTCCCGCCTCTTCTCCCATCGGTTTCCCGCTGCCAGTGTCAGTAGTCATAGAAGGCTAGGCGGCGACACACCGGCCATGTAAAGATCGCACAAAGTTTGTAAAAGCACAAACGTGTGCGATAGTAGGGAGTAGGCCCCACACGGTGATCAGCGTGAAACGCCTTAAAGGCAAGGAGGTAACACTTATCAGCAAGGGGCAGGTTCCCATTCGCTAGCTGAGTCGAATAGAACGCAGAAGTTAAGCTTGCTGGGGCTGGAGGAGTCTAAGGATGGGTGACCGAGTGGTAAGTTGCATATCTCAAGCTTCACTTAAGCG
The DNA here is from genome assembly GCA_011799875.1 of Thinopyrum elongatum. Taxonomy (NCBI): domain Eukaryota; kingdom Viridiplantae; phylum Streptophyta; class Magnoliopsida; order Poales; family Poaceae; genus Thinopyrum; species Thinopyrum elongatum. Next base: position 284,930,604 of record CM022299.1, on the reverse strand, counting down.
CCATGACATGGTCATTACAGTTAGCATCTATTTCTGTAGTAACCTATCTTGCCGATTATATAAACCTTGGGATCCTTGTTTTGGTAATTTGTAGAATGATTTTTTTTGTTATTTCTAGTTAAAAAAATCGAAGAATGATCGAGATCTGTGGGCCCATGCAATCTATCAAAGCCTTTGACCCAACGTAGGAGAATGGTTTGACCATGATGGGTTCCTCATCTAACCCTTTGACCCAATGTACAAGAAGGGTTTGACCATGATGGTTTCCTCTTGCTATGTGTGCCTTGTTAGACCAAATTAAGTTTGAGCACATGCGTTGAATACCCCTTTCCCCCTACCTTGAAGTTGGGGAACTGGCATCGTACATCTTGAACTTGGCTTGGGGGTATAGTATTCAGTTTGTAAAGTAGTTGGTGCCCGATCGAAGTTGTGCATTGGGGTTTTGAACACATCACACACCACCCATAAATACTTTTGGGCCGCATGTAGGGTATAGGGGGTCTTCTGATCGACCCCGTCTCCCTTGTGCGGTTTTAGACGACACGCATATCTGTGGGCTCCCTGGGGTCTATATATATCATCCATTTGACCGATAACGAGGGGGTTTGTCCATGAATGGATTCCTCCTAGTTCGTGTTAGGGAGGGTCATGGTGACATGTTTGAGCAAAGTTCGAGATCATGCATTCTCAGGATTCCCTCCCACACGATCAAATTGGTGGGTTGGACCGACACCATACCCTACGTATGTCGTACTTAATTACCTAACTTTCATGGGGGTTGTCTGTATCAAGAGGTAGGCGCCACATCAAAATTGTACATTATTTGATATTTAAAACACATCACCACTACCAAAGTACATCATTTTGGGCCGCATGCAGGTGGTGCTGGTTTTGTGGCCCCTCTCCTGCGATTTTTTATGATGGTCCAATCTATTGGCCGAAGCGATGTATTCTAACCCTTTTTGATCGACAGCAATAGTGGTCGTTTGACCAAGCAATAGATTCACTGGTCCGTCTTATGGTTGGTCATGGCGACATGCATGTATGACCAAAGTATGAGTACGTGCATGCGTCCCGCCGACATGAAGTGGGGGTGGGGCAAGCACCCCAGCTATGACCTTAGACTGTCATTATAGATATATCTAAGGGGGGCTTTCCGGTTTGCGAGGCAGGTACCACCAAAGTTGTGCATTGTGTATTTAAACATCACACCCTTTATTCCTACATATATTTGGCTACTTCCAGGTGGTTGTTGACTTCTGGCCCCTCTCACCGATCTTCGACGATGTGCACCCATGGGCCAGCGCGGTCAAAGTTGTGCATTGGTAATTTGAACATCACACGCTACCCTTTTCATTCATATATATTTGTGCCACATGCTGGTGTGATTGTCTTCTGACCCTCTCTCATGTTTTTTTTGCTGCCAAATGGTGCTATATATGAAGACTCGGATGACGCGCAATGGACACGGGTGCACTGGCTTAAACCATGTGCGATGCTAGTGCGATGTGAAATCACCACAACCGCGCAAGTGCGAGCAAGGGTGGAGGTACTGGCTAAACCATGTGCGATGCTATTGCGCTGTAAATTCACCACAACTGCGCAAGCTCAAGGCATGTAGTTTATTTAGGATGAATTCCACGTCTGCGTCTGAAAATTAGGACGAACCGTGTGCGATAGATCAGCTAGCTAGAAATCTAAAAACTAACTACCCGCCTTGAGCGATGTGAAAAATCGGCGGTTTCGCAGCTTTTCCTTATTATCATACACGCATATTCTTTTTGGACCTTGTGCTCTCTTGGTTACTCCCGTCCTGCTTCAATTACTTTACCGAAATTTTAGTAGCCGCGGTATTTCAACCATCGCCCCCACTTCTCCACCAGTGACCATATAGTAAAATTCCAGTAGCCGAGGCATTTGAACCATCACCGTCCCTCTTCCACCACCATCTCCACCCACCATTACTAAAATTTTCAGTAGCAGCAGCGTATCCTCAAACACCACCGCGCCCCCCTCCACAGTCCACCCCCACCCTCCCCCCGCTTGAACCCTAGCTCGCCGCTGCCGCCGTCGCCAACCCTTGCCGGTCTGCCCATGCCTCCTAGCTTAGATAATAAGGTTCAGGTTACCCAGCGATTCCCATATCGTCGCCGCCGTGAGTTTTTAAAGGAGGCGTGTAGTGTCCGTCCCCACCAGATCCACATCCCCTATTCCAGAGAGTCGCAGCCTAAGCCCATCCACGTATCTCGGGGAGCCCGACAAGCGTACGGCCAAAAAGAGGTTTATCATGGCCTCTCAGGCGAACAACGGCGAGGTGGCCGCCGTTCGTCCCGACCTATCGATCCCGGAGCAACACCTCGCTACAGAAGCCAGTGAGGACGTTGACTATGTTGCCATGCTGAAGGCTTCACATCAGCGGGCTTGCGTATTACACTACAAAAAAAGACACATCCGTGATATTTTTGGCCAAACGAATTTTTTTCTGTCATGCTTATGACACTTCTATGACGATAATTGTGACAAAACCACGTATCATCATAGATGTGGTGGGCTCCTACTTCCATGAAAAAAAATCATGACAGAAAATGGGCTTTTCATCCTGGGCGGGCCGGGGACGCACCTGCAAGACATTCTTTGGGCCGTCCATGATGGAAAAAATCAAGGTAGAAGCAAGGGCGAGGAAAATATCGGGGAGTTCCCGGTTACAGTGGGTGGTCGGGGCCGATCGATGCATGGAGGATTGCGCGTTTCTCTCGTACACGTACGCACGTGTGTGCAAGGCATTGGGATCTAACAAAACCCGAGCAAGGCGTTCTCTTACTGAACCCGAGCAATTGCACTAGCTACGTTACAGAACCCGAGCGATCGATCCCTTAGCTGTTAACTAAACCCAAACGATTCCTTCGCTACTGCTGCTAACTGAACCCGATCGAACCTGCTGCCTCTTGATGAAGAGTGACCATTGTTGGGGGTTGGATGAACAGTTTGGTGGGGATTGGATGAACAGGACCCCGTGGTAGTAGAGGCCGTTGCCACTGGATGAACAGGACCCCGATCGAGGAGGTCGCCACACACCCGAGCCGGTTGGGGGTGGATGAACAGGACCCCATGGAGGGCTGGTTGAACAGTAGCCGGTGGAGGTTGGATGAACAGTAGCCCGTGGATGAACAATAGCTGGTGGAGGCTGGAGGAAGTCGACGGTGGATGAACAGTAGCAGGTGGAGGCTGGAGGAAGTCGACGATGGATGGACAGTAGCCCGTGGAGTCCCGTTTTTGCTGTACGCACCCCTCCCAATGAACAGGACCCCGTTTCGACCGTAGGCTCTCCAACACAAGTCCATTTCCTCCGTTTTGCGGTACGCCACACCCCTCCCGATCAACAGCACCCCGTTTCGACCATAGGAGCTCGAACACAAGTCTGTTTCCTCCGTTTTGCGGTACGCCAGACCCCTTTTCGGCTATTCTGTCCAAGCCGGTTGGCTCCCGTTGAACATGACGCATTCTGACCCAGTCTGTTGCCTCCTGATGAACAGGACGCTGTTTCTCCGTTCTGACCCAGCCGGTTGGCTGCCCGATGATTAGGATGCCGTTGCTGCCGTCCGTTGCCTCTCCATGTACACGAGCCCTGGCCGTCCGTATGCGCGAGTATGCATTCGAGACCCCGCCCGTATGTACGTACGTGGCCGTATTTTTTGCCCTCTGGCTGTACGTACGTGTATATGATTTAGACGGGACTGTCTGAACTGCTACGTCGGGTGCTCTACTAAGACACGTGCCGCTACTTACTCGGCCATGAGTCATACTTGCAGAGAGACCGATCAACTAGTATGTACATACACGTTCGCGACCAAACGGACAACACTACGTACGCTTCGACCGGATGGGTCCTAGCTCTCAAGGAGGATAAGGAGGCACTTCCTTGTGTGCGAAGATATAACTGGTGGGTCCCAGCTGTCAGGGGGAAGAATCATTTTTTTGCCCGTAATATGGACGCACTTCCTTGCCTGCGAAGATGTAGCTAGTGGGTCCATCTGTCAGCCTCACCGCATACGGTACTCTTCCGATGGCTGTCGTTCATTGAACACCTTGACCATGCCGCGCGGACAGCACCTAGGCGGTGGACGACGGCGAGGCCTAGGAAGTGAACGACGTTGAGCCAGGGAAGACGAGGCAGGTGAATGCCCACGCGGAGAGGAGTATGAGGTTTCACTGGTTCAGCTGCGGTGTAAGGCTTCCGTCGCCAGAGAATACCAGGGGGTGTGGGTGAGTAGAGGGAAGGCCTGGCCAGTGGTAGTATGGTCGGGCGATGAGGCCTGTGTGGCAGCACAATCGGCCACGAAAGGCTGGAGCGGGCGGTACGGCGGGCACTGGTTTGGGCGGCTGGAGCAAGAAGACATGAGGTTAAAGATGCAGCTCGGCTGTTGGATTAACATGCAACGGTCACTGCAGCTAGAATCGTTTATTGACTAAGTCGACAAAGCCCTGCGTACGTGTAACATCCCAAAATTCTAAATTTTGGAATGTTATAATAATTAAAATATTTATGCTTGTTTGTTTGATTGTTGTGTGACTGATTGTGTGAAATTGAGTGAAATTTGAAACTTTTTGAAAGTTGAATGAGAGGGAATGAAATGACTTTCCCAAACTTACACCTTGCATTTATGATCTCCATGAATTCAAACTCATTTCATCACAAAAACCCTAGAGTGAAGATGATATGACTTCTTCCATTTAAATAAATGAAAAGGGTTTTGAAAAGATTTGAATTCCATTTGGAATATTTCAAATTCGGAAACTTTATGCAACACAATGATTTTCATGAGAGAAGATAAAATGACTTCTTCAAATTGTATGAAATATGAGTTGGAAGTTTAAAAGAATCAAATTGAAAGTCCCTTTGAAGGTATTCTGAAATCCACTTTCAATTTAGAGTTATTTGGCTTTTATTCAAATTATTTTCTCCAAAAATAAAATATATGGAAAATAGGGTAAAATGATTCCCTACAATAGAAAAATGGAGAAAAATGAATTTGAAATCATTTTGGTATGTTAAAAATTATTTTTATTGGGTTTTATTGCACCAGTAGCACTGTTTGCCTTATTTAAATTTTTGTAGATTTTTTCTGCCTCTGAAAATATGTTCATGTTTTAGGATTTATTTTTCTGAAGATTTTGATATATTATATGCCTATATAATGTTTTTATTATTTCTGTTTCTTTTGTTTATGTTCTCTGTTTAAAAAAAAGGGAAAATGTCTTAAATTAGGAAACCCGGCGTGGCCCACCTCTCCTTCTCTCTCTCTCCCTCACTGCGGCCCAGCCGACAGCTAGCCGCCGGCCCAGCAAGGCGCCCCGCGCCTGAAACCTCTTCGGGTCGATTGCCCGTCCCCCTCGCTCACGTCCCCGTGCCACTGACCGGTGGACACGCCCGTCTTCTTCCCCCTCCGCAAGCCACGCTCATCGCCGCCTCCGCCGTATCCCGCGATCCTTGGGATCGCGAATCTCCCTTCGCCCCCTTCTCCAAGTCGACTCCCCCTATATATACTCCTCCTCCTTGATCGATTCCGCCCCAAAGCCCCCTCCGAGAACCGCATACCTCGCCGCAATCCCTCGCCGGAGTTTGCCTCCGCCACCGCGCCATTTTTGCCCTCGCCATCGTCGTAGTGCTCCCCGAGCTCCACTGAGACCACCAACGCGCTTCCCTCCCTTGGCTACACCTTCCCAACCACTCGCCTGAGCCTCAGAACCACCCGTGTGCCATCACCGTTGATCACCGGCGCCATCCGCCGCCTCGAGCTCGCCGTCGACCGCCTCCGACCATCTCCGCCGACTCCACGACCACCGTTGGACTCGCCATCGTCCGCTACATCCTCCTGACGAGTCCACCGAGCTCGATGACGACCGAAGCGCCGTCCCCGTCGACCACCGAAGCCGGAGCACCTCGCCGGAGTTCATCACCACCGCGGTGAGCTTCTCCTCCCTCCGATCTAATTTCAACGGTCCAGATTAGTTTACGCGAACAGTTAGGTTTTATTTTATTAGATCGGTTTTAGTGCGGTTTATTTACGGTTTATACTCTGTTTAAATCGAACCAGATTGCCGGTTTTATTTTTTTAAACGCACATGCACATTTCTTTTAATTCGCGGCCGAGCGCCGTTTAGCTTCGCATCGCCCACCTCCCTGGCCCAATAGCAGTAGGCCACGTAGCTAGTGCCCGATTGTTTTTTTTAGTTTATTTTCGTTTCTGTTTTAAAAACAGAAATAGTTTCAATTTTAGATTGCTTATATCTTTTAGGTTTTTAATCCAAATTGAGTGATTCTTTTTGCATTAGATTCAAAATTTCTTTAAGTTTCTGTTTGTGTACTTAGTTTTCAAATTTGAGTAGTTTAAATTTGTATTGTTTCAAATATGCTTCAAACACTGTTTTGGCTCTAGTTTGAGTTTTATAAAATATTTTTGATTGATTCTTTTTGCTACTGTTTTGTTATTGTTTTGTCTATCCAGTAGCATATATTTGGTAATTTTTAGTTTAATTTAATTTAGGGTTTTAGGCAAAACAGTACTGTTTTAGTTCTAGTTTTGTTTTAGTCTTTTCTTTATAGTTTTAATTGTTTTTAAAATTATTCATTTTTGTCACTTTTGAAAATTTTAGTATTGTTTCTGTTATTTAACAGTAGACAATTTTATTCTTATTTAAAAAAATTATTTTGTTAGTTTTGTAGGAAAACTTGGATAGGTCATAGTTAGAGTTTTATAAAAGCTTTTCATTTGTTTCTTTTTGCTAATAAAATTTTATGAAAAATACTTGATGTTAACTCAGTTGTTTTACTTTTTATTTTCAGTTAACTTCTTAGTTTTAGTGTTTTAATTGCTGTTAAGTTTTTACTTAGGGCAAAACTATGTTAGATGTTTGTAGCAAAGTCATAGATTTTTGTTAGTAGTTTTTCTTTCTAGTTTTATTTGAAGCTTCTTTGGAATTTGTTGGAGTTTTATTATTGAGCTTTTATTTGTTGTTTTAATTGTTATTTTGAGTGTTAGTATTGCTCGCTAGTATGTTTGCTTATATGAATGCTATGTTTGACTATATAGATTTTCTCGGAGTGACGAATAGTTTATCAAAGTTTCCAAGAGTGTTATTATCTTCATCAACTTACCAGGCAAGTTCACTTTGACCATGTTATTCATACCCATGTTTTTATTGCATTTAGTGTCACCATTCATGATCCCTCCAGTAGTGTTATTGACTTCTTGTAGTTGAGTATAATGCATGAGGTAGGAACCCATCTCCCTGTTATCAAGCCCGGGACGTTATGTAGTTTAAATGCTACGCTATAGTAGACGGGGTTGGTATGAGTGCTCGGGAGTGGTGTGAGTATGAAGGACCCCCCTACATCAATGGCGACAAATTCATGATGGCATCGGCAAGGACAGCATCTTCAGGACTTCAAGACCTCAAGATTTCGAGACTCGAGACAAGAATTCAATACACACTACTGGGTGAAGGACGGATTTGATGGGCACCCTGGAACAACCAGTGGATGGCCGGGATGCATGGAGAAGCGCCATGACATCTTGCGGAAAGCTTCACCCAGACTAAAAGAGACGGAAGAATAATTCATGCCCGGAAGCTTACCTGTGCAACCGCAAGTCATTATGGGCTCTGGCTTGGTTGATCTTAGTTGTGACTCTGGCTGGGACGGTGCTAGCAGATGTAGAACTACGGTAGGATTGGATGAGCACCGGACAGTGGTCAGGGAAACTCTTCGGAAGACCATGTTTCGATCGTCCTGTTCTCAAACGATCTGAAGTGCGAGGACGAAAAGGGAGGGATCGAATCTTGCGGGTAAAGTGTACAAACCTCTGCAGAGGGTTTAAACCTAATCGATTAGCCGTGTCCACGGTTACAGACAATTTGAGCCTCTGGACTTGGATCTATCTCGGAACTCTCAACACCAGACTGATAACTTAATTGTGGGCAACTTATGATGATTTGGGCAATGAGACATCGGTTGGCGGAACCATGTCATGATAGAAAACTCCGTAGTACAGACTCCTGATATTCCTTTGATGTAGGGAGAATAAATCCAGCTTTTACGCAAACAAAACTCAGATACAGAGCCACAAAGCCATATTGCATATAGTATAGTTTATCATCTGTTTTTCTTACAGTGATCTTGCCGGTACATTCAATGTACTGACCTACACGGCTGCAACATCTCATGTTGCAGATATTTCTTCGATGAGTAAGAGTTACGATACAGGGTTACGGTCTACACTCAACCTGCCGATGGCGTTGATGGGACTCCACACCCGATTATTGGTTTCCGCTGTGACTTGTGAGGTATATATCAGTTTTACGTTATTTATACATGTGATTGCACTTTGATATATACATTGATGTACTGTGTGTGCCAGCATACTGATCCAGGGATGGCACAGATATACAGAGGCTTGACCGTTTGAGGTCGGGTCGCTACAGATATGGTATCAGAGCACATGTTGACTATAGGACGTGACCCTAGAAACTGGAAAGCCCATAGGACTGGATATCTCTAAAACATTGTTTTTTAAAAAAAGAGCCTTACTTCTCATCTTTTCTGATTTTACCACAAACTCCCTCTTACCTCAAATAGTTAGAATGTACCCCATTCCCTTTTGACCACACGGAGGATCAATCGAAGCCGCTCCAAGAAGGATAAGATATCAGACAACCGATTGCCTCACTATGCATTTGAAGAGTTGAAGCTACAATTGAAGACTCTGAAGACTCGAAGAAATTGAAGACTCTGAAGATTTATTTGACCTTTAGAAGACCAAACCCCTGTTATATACTTACGTTAGATGCGACGATTTGTGAGCTGTCATTTGTTTGATGTTTTTCCGACAGCCACAAAATAAAACCCGTTTCTTTAAAACTTTTGTTTGTATTGTGTGTATATCCCTCCTTTCTTCTCTCGTATCTCATCCCAAGACCTTTGGACCCCATAGATGATGAATGAAGTTGGACTGGTATTCTCTGGACCGATGACTCAGTTGGAGGCAGAGCTATGGATTAAAAACATGGAGGATCACTTCGACAAAAAATTGATTTCAAGGAAGTATGAGGTTCAATATGCTCTTTGGTACTTTACAGAAAGTGCTGCAACCTGGTGGAAAATGCATCAAGCCATACAAGGATGTAACGGAGCAAGAACTTGGGAGGAATTCAAGAAGACTCTGTTGAGATCACGTCTCATCCGGAAGCACTGTGATAACCTGATGAAGAAACCTTGTGCCTGCAAGATTTGTGGAGAAATAGGACACACCCATGAAGAACACAAGAATGGATGCCCTCATTGTGAGGAAAATCACTCAGCCAAAGAATGCCCGACTGGGCAGGTTACTTGTTTCCTGTGTGAACGAACTACGCACTACCCTGGTCAGTGTCACCTTTACCCCAAGGTACAAGAAGTTATCAATCAGCAGAAAGAAGCCCTCATTGAAAGTTTAGAAGCACGTGTGATGAAGGAAGCTGTTGAAGACCCTGATGGTGAAGGCCTAAATAGATTTTACGCTCATGCTTGCTATTCATGTGGAGAAGAAGGACATTATTCCCAGTATTGCCCAAAGGAAAGAGAAGAGTATCTTGGAGACTTCCCGACAGCAGAAGTGAAGTTTGACCCTCAGGAAATAGAAGCTCTGATCATTACAGAGAAATCCAGGAAGAGAAAACGAAGGCATCCCCAGAACAACCCAAATTCTGCACAAAAGGACCTGAGTCATATCACATGTTTCACGTGCAAGGATTTAGGTCATTACGTTGATAAATGTCCAGAAAAGAAGCTAAAAATCCAAGGAGCCTACATAATCACAAAGAAACACCGAGACATGTCGGAAGTCATTTGTTTTCGCTGCAAGGAAAAAGGACATTTTGCTAGAGAATGTTCAGATCAGATGAAGGCTGGAGCTGAGTAGTTGAGATTTTGATATGGATAATAAGAGTGGTATAAAGCAACTTTATTTTCATAAGTTCGATGAGTTGAGTTATGTAATGGGTGCTCAGATATTGTAATGAGTTCATGAATCAATAAAGTTAGCGTGTTATGATTTCATATGTTGTATTATATGAGTTTTTACTCTATGAACAACGATTTTGGACCAGTTTCGAGGATATGAGAAATATGGTCTATGGATGGATTTGTGAATTTCATTTTAAGGGTGGTAGTACCCTGTGGGAACACCTGACCAATGGAAAGGATAATTATATTCCACAGATTGGAGTGTGGACAATATACGGTTGAATTTGGATGATTACCTCAAGAGTATGAAGGAATGAGGTATTATTGGATTTAAATGGAGGTGTAATGTTGGAATATGGAACAATTGTAATTCCCAGGCTGAGTTAAAGCTATACAAGTGTTGAAGTGGGTCCATAACCCACAGGCCCAGGATTTGAAAATGAACAGACATAACCTTTATGAAGGAAGAAAATTTGGAAGAAGCTGTGTTTCATCAGCACGCGTTTCGTAGGAGGTTACGCAAAAACCCGAGAGTTGTGAAGAACGATAGATGTCTTGTTCAGCTTGCAGAAACAATGGATTTATCCTAACCCAGTTCGAGGACAAGAGAAATTCTACAATGCTTGTGAGAATGCCCGAGTGTTAGAAATGCGAGATTCGCTAAACCTTATACAGGGTAATGATTTGCGTGCGGAATGGATTGATCACCATACCGACTTACTCTCATCATTCGCTCTTGCTATTTGGATGGTAAATCTGAGTGACTTACCCATTGTAGAGAGATGACGATACCAAAACCTTGTCTATACCCTAGAATGGTAGGACGATTGATCCATGTACAGGCAACCGCTGCCAAACGTAGGTTATACGGCGAGATTCAGCCCAGACCCGTTTTCCTGCAGGAGAAACCAGAAATTTGTTGACCACCATGAGATATTTCAATAGTTGTTTAGTATTGGCGACAGACCTGTCAGCTAAGAAGACCCAGTCCCGGAAGAACCTCACCAGGATGAAAGGACACGTGCTTGAGGAAAAGATTATGCCCTTACCAAAAGAGCACCAGTGGAAGAGTTAACCCGAAGAATATGAGAAGACCAACACCGTCAACCCAAAGGGATGGAGTACATGAGTTTTATCGGAAACATAACCCTGCTTTTAAGTGTGGTAGCACACTAGAGGTTTCCGATCAATGGTTTTGCTGGAAGACCCCCAGACCCTAACCTTTCTTGCTAGCCTCTTCAAATCTCGAGGACGAGATTCATTTTAAGTGTGGTAGGTTTGTAACATTCCAAAATTCTAAATTTTGGAATGTTATAATAATTAAAATATTTATGCTTGTTTGTTTGATTGTTGTGTGACTGATTGTGTGAAATTGAGTGAAATTTGAAACTTTTTGAAAGTTGAATGAGAGGGAATGAAATGACTTTCCCAAACTTACACCTTGCATTTATGATCTCCATGAATTCAAACTCATTTCATCACAAAAACCCTAGAGTGAAGATGATATGACTTCTTCCATTTAAATAAATGAAAAGGGTTCTGAAAAGATTTGAATTCCACTTGGAATATTTCAAATTCAGAAACTTTATGCAACTCAATGATTTTCATGAGAGAAGATAAAATAACTTCTTCAAATTGCATGAAATATGAGTTGGAAGTTTAAAAGAATCAAATTGAAAGTCCCTTTGAAGGTATTCTGAAATCCACTTTCAATTTAGAGTTATTTGGCTTTTATTCAAATTATTTTTCTCCAAAAATAAAATATATGGAAAATAGGGTAAAATGATTCCCTACAATAGAAAAATGGAGAAAAATGAATTTGAAATCATTTTGGTATGTTAAAAATGATTTTTATTGGGTTTTATTGCACCAGTAGCACTGTTTGCCTTATTTAAATTTTTGTAGATTTTTGCTGCCTCTGAAAATATGTTCATGTTTTAGGATTTATTTTTCTGAAGATTTTGATATATTATATGCCTATATAATGTTTTTATTATTTCTGTTTCTTTTGTTTATGTTCTCTGTTTAAAAAACAAAAAGGGAAAATGTCTTAAATTAGGAAACCCGGCGCGACCCTCCTCTCTTTCTCTCTCTCTCCCTCACTGCGGCCTAGCCGACAGCCAGCCACCGGCCCAACAAGGCGCCCCGCGCCCGAAACCTCTTCGGGTCGATCGCCCGTCCCCCTTGCTCACCTCCCCGTGCCACTGATCGGTGGACTCCACCCGTCTTCTTCCCCCTCCGCAAGCCACGCTCATCGCTGCCGCCGCCATATCCCGCGATCCTCGGGATCGCGAATCTCCCTTCGCCCCCTTCTCCAAGTCGACTCCCCCTATATATACTCCTCCTCCTCGATCAATTCCGCCCCAAAGCCCCCTCCGAGAACCGCATACCTCGCCGCAATCCCTCGCCGGAGTTCGCCTCCGCCACCGCGCCATTTTTGCCCTCGCCGTCGTCGTAGTGCTCCCCGATCTCCACTGAGACCACCAACGCGCTTCCCTCCCTTGGATACACCTTCCCAACCACTCGCCTGAGCCTCAGAATCACCCGTGTGCCGTCGCCGTTGATCACCGGTGCCATACGCCGCCTCGAGCTCACCGTCGACCGCCTCCGACCATCTCCGCCGACTCCACGACCACCGTTGGACTCGCCATCGTCCGCTACATCCTCCTGACGAGTCCACCGAGCTCGACGACGACCGAAGCGCCGTCCCCGTCGACCACCGAAGCCGGAGCACCTCGCCGGAGTTCATCACCACCGCGGTGAGCTTCTCCTCCCTCCGATCTAATTTCAACGGTCCAGATTAGTTTACGTGAACAGTTAGGTTTTATTTTATTAGATCAGTTTTAGTGCAGTTTATTTACGATTTATACTCGGTTTAAATCGAACCAGGTTGCCGGTTTTATTTTTTTAAATGCACGTGCACGTTTCTGTTAAGTCGCGGCCGAGCGCCGTTTAGCTTCGCATCGCCCACCTCCCTGGCTCAGTAGCAGTAGGCCACGTAGCCAGTGCCCGATTGTTTTTTTTAGTTTATTTTCGTTTCTTTTTTTAAAAACAGAAATATTTTCAATTTTAGATTGCTTATATCTTTTAGGTTTTTAATCCAAATTGAGTGATTCTTTTTGCATTAGATTCAAAATTTCTCTAAGTTTCTGTTTGTTTACTTAGTTTTCAAATTTGAGTAGTTTAAATTTGTATTGTTTCAAATATGCTTCAAACACTGTTTTGGCTCTAGTTTGAGTTTTATAAAATATTTTTGATTGATTCTTTTTGCTACAGTTTTGTTATTGTTTTGTCTATCCAGTAGCATATATTTGGTAATTTTTAGTTTATTTTAATTTAGGGTTTTAGGCAAAACAGTACTTTTTTAGTTCTAGTTTTGTTTTAGTCTTTTCTTTATAGTTTTATTTGTTTTTAAAATTTTTTTTTGTCACTTTTGAAAAAATTAGTATTGTTTCTGTTATTTAATAGTAGACAATTTATCTTATTAAAAAATATTTTGTTAGTTTTGTAGGAAACTTGGATAGGTCATAGTTAGAATTTATAAAAGCTTTTCATTTGTTCTTTTTGCTAATAAAATTTATGGAAAATACTTTCTGTTAACTCAGTTGTTTTACTTTTTATTTTCTGTTAACTTATTAGTTTAGTGTTTTAATTGCTGTTAAGTTTTTACCTAGGGCAAAACTATGTTAGATGTTTGTAGCAAAGTCATAGATTTTTGTTAGTAGTTTTTCTTTCTAGTTTTATTTGAAGCTTCTTTGGAATTTGTTGGAGTTTTATTATTGAGCTTTTATTTGTTGTTTTAATTGTTATTTTGAGTGTTAGTATTGCTTGCTAGTATGTTTGCTTATATGAATGCTATGTTTGACTATATAGATTTTCTCGGAGTGACGAATAGTTTATCAAAGTTTCCAAGAGCGTTATTATCTTCATCAATTTACCAGGCAAGTTCACTTTGACCATGTTATTCATACCCATGTTTTTATTGCATTTAGTGTCACCATTCATGATCCCTCCAGTAGTGTTATTGACTTCTTGTAGTTGAGTAGAATGCATGAGGTAGGAACCCATCTCCCTGTTATCAAGCCCTGGACGTTATGTAGTTTAAATGCTACGCTATAGTAGATGGGGTTGGTATGAGTGCTCGGGAGTGGTGTGAGTATGAAGGACCCCCCTACGTCAATGGCGACAAATTCATGATGGCATCGGCAAGGACTGCATCTTTAGGACTTCAAGACCTTAAGATTTCGAGACTCGAGACAAGAATTCAATACACACTACTGGGTGAAGGACGGATTTGATGGGCACCCTGGAGCAACCAGTGGATGGCCGGGATGCATGGAGAAGCGCCATGACATCTTGCGGAAAGCTTCACCCAGACTCAAAGAGACGGAAGAATACTTCATGCCTGGAAGCTTACCTATGCAACCGCAAGTCATTATGGGCTCTGGCTTGGTTGATCTTAGTTGTGACTCTGGTTGGGACGGTGTTAGCAGATGTAGAACTACGGTAGGATTGGATAAGCACCGGACAGTGGTCAGGGAAACTCTTCGGAAGACCATGTTTCGATCGTCCTGTTCTCAAATGATCTGAAGTGCGAGGACGAAAAGGGAGGGATTGAATCATGCGGGTAAAGTGTACAAACCTCTGCAGAGGGTTTAAACCTAATCGATTAGCCGTGTCCCTGGTTACGGACAATTTGACCCTCTGGACTTGGATCTATCTCGAAACTCTCAACACCAGACTGATAACTAAATTGTGGGCAACTTATGATGATTTGGGCAATGAGACATCGGTTAGCGGAACCATGTCATGATAGAAAACTCCGTATTACAGACTCCTGATATTCCTTTGATGTAGGGAGAATAAATCCAGCTTTTACGCAAACAAAACTCAGATACAGAGCCACAAAGCCATATTGCATATAGTATAGTTTATCATCTGTTTTTCTTACAGTGATCTTGCTGGTACTTTAAATGTACTGACCTACACGGCTGCAACATCTCATGTTGCAGATATTTCTTCGACGAGTAAGAGTTACGATACAGGGTTACGGTCTACACTCAACATGCCGATGGCGTTGATGGGACTCCACACCCGATTATTGGTTTCCGCTGTGACTTGTTAGGTATAGATCAGTTTTACGTTATTTATACATGTGATTGCACTTTGATATATACGTTATTTATATATCAGTTTGCCTCTGCCACCCGGCCATTTTTGCCCTCGCCGTCGTCGTAGTGCTCCCCGAGCTCCACTGAGACCACCAACGCGCTTCCCTCCCTTGGCTACAGCTTCCCAACCACTCGCCTGAGCCTCAGAACCACCCGTGTGCCGTCACCGTTGATCACCGGCGCCATCCGCCGCCTCGAGCTCGCCATCGACTGCCTCCGACCATCTCCGCCGACTCCACGACCACCGTTGGACTTGCCATCGTCCGCTACATCCTCCTGACGAGTCCACCGAGCTCGACGACGACCGAAGCGCCGTCCCCGTCGACCACCGAAGCCGGAGCACCTCGCCGGAGTTCATCACCACCGCGGTGAGCTTCTCCTCCCTCCGATCTAATTTCAACGGTCCAGATTAGTTTACACGAACAGTTAGGTTTTATTTTATTAGATCGGTTTTAGTGCGGTTTATTTACGGTTTATACTCGGTTTAAATCGAACCAGGTTGCCGGTTTTATTTTTTTAAACGCACGTGCACGTTTCTGTTAAGTCGCGGCCGAGCGCCGTTTAGCTTCGCATCGCCCACCTCCCTGGCCCAATAGCAGTAGGCCACGTAGCTAGTGCCCGATTGTTTTTTTTGTTTTTTTTCGTTTCTGTTTTAAAAACAGAAATTGTTTCAATTTTAGATTGCTTATATCTTTTAGGTTTTTAATCCAAATTGAGTGATTCTTTTTGCATTAGATTCAAAATTTCTTTAAGTTTCTGTTTGTGTACTTAGTTTTCAAATTTGAGTAGTTTAAATTTGTATTGTTTCAAATATGCTTCAAACACTGTTTTGGCTCTAGTTTGAGTTTTATAAAATATTTTTGATTGATTCTTTTTGATACTGTTTTGTTATTGTTTTGTCTATCCAGTAGCATATATTTGGTAATTTTTAGTTTAATTTAATTTAGGGTTTTAGGCAAACATACTGTTTAGTTCTAATTTTGTTTTAGTCTTTTCTTTATAGTTTTAATTGTTTTAAAATTATTTATTTTTGTCACTTTTGAAAATTTTAGTATTGTTTCTGTTATTTACAGTAGACAATTTTTTTCTTATTTAAAAAAATTATTTGTTTAGTTTTGTAGGAAAACTTGGATAGGTTCATAGTTAGAGTTTTATAAAAGCTTTTCATTTGTTTCTTTTTGCTAATAAAATTTTATGAAAAATACTTGCTGTTAACTCAGTTGTTTTACTTTTTATTTTCAGTTAACTTATTAGTTTAGTGTTTTAATTGCTGTTAAGTTTTTACTTAGGGCAAAACTATGTTAGATGTTTGTAGCAAAGTCATAGATTTTTGTTAGTAGTTTTTCTTTCTAGTTTTATTTGAAGCTTCTTTGGAATTTGTTGGAGTTTTATTATTGAGCTTTTATTTGTAGTTTTAATTGTCATTTTGAGTGTTAGTTTTGCTTGCTAGTATGTTTGCTTATATGAATGCTATGTTTGACTATATAGATTTTCTCGGAGTGACGAATAGTTTATCAAAGTTTCCAAGAGCGTTATTATCTTCATCAACTTACCAGGCAAGTTCACTTTGACCATGTTATTCATACCCATGTTTTTATTGCATTTAGTGGCACCATTCATGATCCCTCCAGTAGTGTTATTGACTTCTTGTAGTTGAGTAGAATGCATGAGGTAGGAACCCATCTCCCTGTTATCAAGCCCGGGACGTTATGTAGTTTAAATGCTACGCTATAGTAGACGGGGTTGGTATGAGTGCTCGGGAGTGGTGTGAGTATGAAGGACCCCCCTACATCAATGGCGACAAATTCATGATGGCATCGGCAAGGACTGCATCTTCAGGACTTCAAGACCTCAAGATTTCGAGACTCGAGACAAGAATTCAATACACACTACTGGGTGAAGGACGGATTTGATGGGCACCCTGGAGCAACCAGTGGATGGCCGGGATGCATGGAGAAGCGCCATGACATCTTGCAGAAAGCTTCACCCAGACTCAAAGAGACGGAAGAATACTTCATGCCCGGAAGCTTACCTGTGCAACCGCAAGTCATTATGGGCTCTGGCTTGGTTGATCTTAGTTGTGACTCTGGCTGGAAAGGTGCTAGCAGATGTAGAACTGAGGTAGGATTGGATGAGCACCGGACAATGGTCAGGAAAACTCTTCGGAAGACCATGTTTTGATCGTCCTGTTCTCAAACGATCTGAAGTGCGAGGACGAAAAGGGAGGGATCGAATCTTGCGGGTAAAGTGTACAAACCTCTGCAGAGGGTTTAAACCTAATCGATTAGCCGTGTCCCCGATTATGGACAATTTGAGCCTCTGGACTTGGATCTATCTCGGAACTCTCAACACCAGACTGATAACTTAATTGTGGGCAACTTATGATGATTTGGGCAATGAGACATCGTTTAGCGGAACCATGTCATGATAGAAAACTCCGTAGTACAGACTCCTGATATTCCTTTGATGTAGGGAGAATAAATCCAGCTTTTACGCAAACAAAACTCAGATACAGAGCCACAAAGCCATATTGCATATAGTATAGTTTATCATCTGTTTTTCTTATAGTGATCTTGCCGGTACATTCAATGTACTGACCTACACGGCTGCAACATCTCATGTTGCAGATATTTCTTCGACGAGTAAGAGTTACGATACAGGGTTACGGTCTACACTCAACCTGCCGATGGCGTTGATGGGACTCCACACCCGATTACTGGTTTCCGCTGTGACTTGTGATTTCTATATCAGTTTAACGTTATTTATACATGTGATTGCACTTTGATATATACATTGATGTACTGTGTGTGCCAGCATACTGATCCAGGGATGGCACAGATACACAGAGGCTTGACAGTTTGAGGTTGGGTCGCTACAGATATGGTATCAGAGCACATGTTGACTATAGGACGTGACCCTAGAAACTGGAAAGCCCCTAGGACAGGATATCTCTAAAACTTTGTTTTTAAAAAAAGAGCCTTACTTCTCATCTTTTCTGATTTTACCACAAACTCCCTCTTACCTCAAATAGTTAGAATGTACCCCATTCCCTTTTGACCACACGGAGGATCAATCGAAGCCGCTCCAAGAAGGACAAGATATCAGACAACCGATTGCCTCACCATGCATTAGAAGAGTTGAAGCTACAATTGAAGACTATGAAGACTCGAAGAAATTAAAGACTCTGAAGATTTATTTGACCTTTAGAAGACCAAACCCCTGTTATATACTTACGTTAGATGCGACGATTTGTGAGCTGTCATTTGTTTGATGTTTTTCCGACAGCCACAAAATAAAACCCGTTTCTTTAAAACTTTTGTTTGTATTGCGTGTATATCCCTCCTTTCTTCTCTCGTATCTCATCCCAAGACCTTTGGACCTCATAGATGATGAATGAAGTTGGACTGGTATTCTCTGGACCGATGACTCAGTTGGAGGCAGAGCTATGGATTAAAAACATGGAGGATCACTTCAACAAAAAATTGATTTCAAGAAAGTATGAGGTTCAATATGCTCTTCGGTATTTACAGAAAGTGCTGCAACCTGGTGGAAAATGCATCAAGCCATACAAGGATGTAACGGAGCAAGAACTTGGGAGGAATTCAAGAAGACTCTGTTGAGATCACGTCTCATCCGGAAGCACTATGATAACCTGATGAAGAAACCTTGTGCCTGCAAGATTTGCGGAGAAATAGGACAAACCCATGAAGAACACAAGAATGGATGCCCTCATTGTTAGGAAAATCACTCAGCCAAAGAATGCCCGACTGGGCAGGTTACTTGTTTCCTGTGTGAAGGAACTACGCACTACCCTGGTCAGTGTCACCTTTACCCCAAGGTACAAGAAGTTATCAGTCAGCAGAAAGAAGCCCTCATTGAAAGTTTAGAAGCACCTGTATTGAACGAAGCTGTTGAAGACCCTGATGGTGAAGGCCTAAATAGATTTTACGCTCATGCTTGCTATTCATGTGGAGAAGAAGGACATTATTCCCAGTATTGCCCAAAGGAAAGAGAAGAGTATCTCGGAGACTTCCCGACAGCAGAAGTGAAGTTTGACCCTCAGGAAATAGAAGCTTTGATCATTACGGAGAAATCCAGGAAGAGAAAATGAAGGCATCCCCAGAACAACCCAAATTCTGCAGAAAATCACAAAGAAACACCGAGACATGTCGGAAGTCATTTGTTTTCGCTGCAAGGAAACAGGACATTTTGCTAGAGAATGTTCAGATCAGATGAAGGCTGGAGCTGAGTAGTTGAGATTTTGATATGGATAATAAGAGTGGTATAAAGCAACTTTATTTTCATAAGTTCGATGAGTTGAGTTATGTAATGGGTGCTCAGATATTGTAATGAGTTCATGAATCAATAAAGTTAGCGTGTTATGATTTCATATGTTGTATTATATGAGTTTTTACTCTATGAACAAAGATTTTGGACCAGTTTCGAGGAAATGAGAAATATGGTCTATGGATAGATTTGTGAATTTCATTTTAAGGGTGGTAGTACCCTGTGGGAACACCTGACCAATGGAAAGGATAATTATATTCCACAGAGTGGAGTGTGGACAATATACGGTTGAATTTGGATGATTACCTCAAGAGTATGAAGGAATGAGGTATTATTGGATTTAAATGGAGGTGTAATGTTGGAATATGGAACAATTGTAACTCCTAGGCTGAGTTAAAGCTATATAAGTGTTGAAGTGGGTCCATAACTCACAGGCCCAGGATTTGAAAATGAACAGACATAACCTTTATGAAGGAAGAAAATTTGGAAGAAGCTGTGTTTCATCAGCACGCGTTTCGTAGGAGGTTAAGCAAAAACCCGAGAGTTGTGAAGAACGATAGATGTCTTGTTCAGCTTGCAGAAACAATGGATTTACCCGAACCCAGTTCGAGGACAAGAGAAATTCTACAATGCTTGTGAGAATGCCCGAGTGTTAGAAATGCGAGATTCGCTAAACCTTATACAGGGTAATGATTTGCGTGCGGAATGAATTGATCACCATACCGACTTACTCTCATCATTCGCTCTTGCTATTTGGATGGTAAATCTGAGTGACTTACCCATAATAGAGAGACGATGATACCAAAACCTTGTTTATACCCTAGAATGGTAGGACGATTGATCCATGTACAGGCAACCGCTGCCAAACGTAGGTTATACGGTGAGATTCAGCCCAGACCCGTTTTCCTGCAGGAGAAACCAGAAATTTGTTGACCACCATGAGATATTTCGATAGTTGTTTAGTATTGGCGACATACCTGTCAGCTAAGAAGACCCAGTCTCGGAAGAACCTCACCAGGATGAAAGGACACGTGCTTGAGGAAAAGATTATGCCCTTACCAAAAGAGCACCAGTGGAAGAGTTAACCCGGAGAATATGAGAAGACCGACACCGTCAACCCAAAGGGATGGAGTGCATGAGTTTTATCGGAAACATAACCCTACTTTTAAGTGTGGTAGCACACTAGAGGTTTCCGATCAATGGTTTTGCTGGAAGACCCCCAGACCCTAACCTTTCTTGCTAGCCTCTTCAAATCTCGAGGACGAGATTCATTTTAAGTGTGGTAGGTTTGTAACATCCCAAAATTCTAAATTTTGGAATGTTATAATAATTAAAATATTTATGCTTGTTTGTTTGATTGTTGTGTGACTGATTGTGTGAAATTGAGTGAAATTTGAAACTTTTTGAAAGTTGAATGAGAGGGAATGAAATGACTTTCCCAAACTTACACCTTGCATTTATGATCTCCATGAATTCAAACTCATTTCATCACAAAAACCCTAGAGTGAAGATGATATGACTTCTTCCATTTAAATAAATAAAAAGGGTTTTGAAAAGATTTGAATTCCATTTGGAATATTTCAAATTCAGAAACTTTATGCAACTCAATGATTTTCATGAGAGAAGATAAAATGACTACTTCAAATTGTATGAAATATGAGTTGGAAGTTTAAAAGAATCAAATTGAAAGTCCCTTTGAAGGTATTCTGAAATCCACTTTCAATTTAGAGTTATTTGGCTTTTATTCAAATTATTTTTCTCCAAAAATAAAATATATGGAAAATAGTGTAAAATGATTCCCTACAATAGAAAATTGGAGAAAAATGAATTTGAAATCATTTTGGTATGTTAAAAATGATTTTTATTGGGTTTTATTGCACCAGTAGCACTGTTTGCCTTATTTTAATTTTTGTAGATTTTTGCTGCCTCTGAAAATATGTTCATGTTTTAAGATTTATTTTTCTGAAGATTTTGATATATTATATGCCTATATAATGTTTTTATTATTTCTGTTTCTTTTGTTTATATTCTCTGTTTAAAAAACAAAAAGGGAAAATGTCTTAAATTAGGAAACCCGGCGCGGCCCACCTCTCTTTCTCTCTCTCTCCCTCACTGCGGCCTAGCCGACAGCCAGCCGCCGGCCCAGCAAGGCGCCCCGCGCCCGAAACCTCGTCGGGTCGATCGCCCGTCCCCCTCGCTCACCTCCCCGTGCCACTGACCGGTGGACCCCGCCCGTCTTCTTCCCCCTCCGCAAGCCACGCTCATCGCCGCCGCCGCCGTATCCCGTGATCCTCGGGATCGCGAATCTCCCTTCGCCCCCTTCTCCAAGTCGACTCCCCCTATATATACTCCTCCTCCTTGATCGATTCCGCCCCAAAGCCCCCTCCAAGAACCGCATACCTCGTCGCAATCCCTCGCCGGAGTTCGCCTCCGCCACCGCGCCATTTTTGCCCTCGCCGTCGTCGTAGTGCTCCCCGAGCTCCACTGAGACCACCAACGCGCTTCCCTCCCTTGGATACACCTTCCCAACCACTCGCGTGAGCCTCAGAACCACCCGTGTGCCGTCGCCGTTGATCACCGGCGCCATACGCCGCCTCGAGCTCACCGTCGACCGCCTCCAACCATCTCCGCCGACTCCACGACCACCGTTGGACTCGTCATCGTCCGCTACATCCTCCTGACGAGTCCACCGAGCTCGACGACGACCGAAGCGCCATCCCCGTCGACCACCGAAGCCGGAGCACCTCGCCGGAGTTCATCACCACCGCGGTGAGCTTCTCCTCCCTCCGATCTAATTTCAACGGTCCAGATTAGTTTACTCGAACAGTTAGGTTTTATTTTATTAGATCGGTTTTAGTGCGGTTTATTTACGATTTATACTCGGTTTAAATCGAACCAGGTTGCCGGTTTTATTTCTTTAAACTCACATGCACGTTTCTGTTAAGTCGCGGCCGAGCGCCGTTTAGCTTCGCATCGCCCACCTCCCTGGCTCAATAGCAGTAGGCCACGTACCTAGTGCCCGATTATTTTTTTTAGTTTATTTTCGTTTCTTTTTTTAAAAACAGAAATAGTTTCAATTTTAGATTGCTTATATCTTTTAGGTTTTTAATCCAAATTGAGTGATTCTTTTTGCATTAGATTCAAAATTTCTTTAAGTTTCTGTTTGTTTACTTAGTTTTCAAATTTGAGTAGTTTAAATTTGTATTGTTTCAAATATGCTTCAAACATTGTTTTGGCTCTAGTTTGAGTTTTATAAATATTTTTGATTGATTCTTTTTGCTACTGTTTTGTTATTGTTTTGTCTATCCAGTAGCATATATTTGGTAATTTTTAGTTTATTTTAATTTAGGGTTTAGGCAAAACAGTACTGTTTTAGTTCTAGTTTTTTTTAGTCTTTTCTTTATATAGTTTTTTTAATTGTTTTAAAATTATTTCTTTTTGTCACTTTTGAAAAATTTAGTATGTTTCTGTTATTTACAGTAGACAATTTTATTCTTATTTAAAAAAATATTTTGTTAGTTTTGTAGGAAAACTTGGATAGGTCATAGTTAGAGTTTTATAAAAGCTTTTCATTGTTTCTTTTCGCTAATAAAATTTTATGAAAAATACTTTCTGTTAACTCAGTTGTTTTACTTTTATTTTCTGTTAACTTATTAGTTTAGTGTTTTAATGATGTTAAGTTTTTACTTAGGGCAAAACTATGTTAGATGTTTGTAGCAAAGTCATACATTTTTGTTAGTAGTTTTTCTTTCTAATTTTATTTGAAGCTTCTTTGGAATTTGTTGGAGTTTTATTATTGAGCATTTATTTGTTGTTTTAATAGTTATTTTGAGTGTTAGTATTGCTTGCTAGTATGTTTGCTTATATGAATGCTATGTTTGACTATATAGATTTTCTCAGAGTGACGAATAGTTTATCAAAGTTTCCAAGAGCGTTATTATCTTCATCAACTTACCAGGCAAGTTCACTTTGACCATGTTATTCATACCCATGTTTTTATTGCATTTAGTGTCACCATTCATGATCCCTCCAGTAGTGTTATTGACTTCTTGTAGTTGAGTAGAATGCATGAGGTAGGAACCCATCTCCCTGTTATCAAGCCCTGGACGTTATGTAGTTTAAATGCTATGCTATAGTAGACGGGGTTGGTATGAGTGCTCGGGAGTGGTGTGAGTATGAAGGACCCCCCTACGTCAATGGCGACAAATTCATGATGGCATCGGCAAGGACTGCATCTGCAGGACTTCAAGACCTCAAGATTTCAAGACTCGAGACAAGAATTCAATACACACTACTGGGTGAAGGACGGATTTGATGGGCAACCAGTGGATGGCCGGGATGCATGGAGAAGCGCCATGACATCTTGCGGAAAGCTTCACCCAGACTCAAAGAGACGGAAGAATACTTCATGCCTGGAAGCTTACCTGTGCAACCGCAAGTCATTATGGGCTCTGGCTTGGTTGATCTTAGTTGTGACTCTGGCTGGGATGGTGCTAGCAGATGTAGAACTACGGTAGGATTGGATGAGCACCGGACAGTGGTCAGGGAAACTCTTCGGAAGACCATGTTTCGATCGTCTTATTCTCAAATGATCTGAAGTGCGAGGACGAAAAGGGAGGGATCGAATCTTGCGGGTAAAGTGTACAAACCTCTGCAGAGGGTTTAAACCTAATCGATTAGCCGTGTCCCCGATTATGGACAATTTGAGCCTCTGGAGTTGGATCTATCTCGGAACTCTCAACACCAGACTGATAACTTAATTGTGGGCAACTTATGATGATTTGGGCAATGAGACATCAGTTGGCGGAACCATGTCATGATAGAAAACTCCGTAGTACAGACTCCTGATATTCCTTTGATGTAGGGAGAATAAATCCAGCTTTTACGCAAACAAAACTCAGATACAGAGCCACAAAGCCATATTGCATATAGTATAGTTTATCATCTGTTTTTCTTACAGTGATCTTGCCGGTACATTCAATGTACTGACCTACACGGCTGCAACGTCACATGTTGCAGATATTTCTTTGACGAGTAAGAGTTACGATACAGGGTTACGGTCTACACTCAACATGCCGATGGCGTTGATGGGACTCCACACCCGATTATTGGTTTCCGCTGTGACTTGTGAGGTATATATCAGTTTTACGTTATTTATACATGTGATTGCACTTTGATATATACATTGATGTACTGTGTGTGCCAGCATACTGATCCAGGGATGGCACAGATACACAGAGGCTTGACCGTTTGAGGTCGGGTCGCTACAGTACGCATCAACTTAGTAGGCCCACAAGTCAGCCTCCAAATCTGGTGGGTCCAACCTAGCAGGGGGAATCATTTTTTTGCGCGTAATAAGGTGGCACTTCCTTGCGTGCGAAGAAGTTTTCTGGTTTTTTTATTTCTTCTTTTTTGAGTTAAAATAAAAAGAAAATAATTTAGCATCTTTGGTACAATCTATATTTTCATGAAATGGATCATAATAAAGCTAGTGGGTCCCAGCTGTCATGGAGAGGATACTTTTTTCCGCGTAATAAAGGAAGCACTTCCTGGCGTCCGAAGATGTAGCTGGTGGGTCAAACCTGTCACGGGAGAAATCTTTTGTTTTCGCATAATAAGGGTGCACTTGTTGCATGCGGCCATGGGCCATGTGGGTCCCTACTGTCAGCCACTCCACGTACATGCCTCTTCTGATGGATGTTGTTTGTTGACAAAGTTGACCACGCCGCGCCGAGAGAACCAACGCAGTGAACGATGGCGAGGCCTAGGAAGGGAACGACCCGGAGTCGGCGAAGACACAACAGTGGATGCCCACGCGGAGGGGAGTACGAGGGTTCACTGGTTCGGCTTCGGTGTGAGGCTGCCGTCACCGGAGAATAACAGGAGGTGTTGGTGAGTAGAGGAATGGCCTGGGCGGCGATGGGAGTAGGGTGGGCTGGTGAAGCCTGCGCGCCAGCACAGTCGGCCACGGGAGGCGGTAGCACGCGGTACTGCCGGTGGTGGTTTGGGTGGCTGAAGCAAGAATATCCGAGATTGAAGAAGCACTACAGCGATGGACATCCAACGACCACTGCTGCTAGAATCGTGTGTTGACTATAGGTTCACAAAGCCTTCCGTACGCGTCAACTTACATGGCCCACAAGTGAGCATCACATCTGTGGCAGAGAACATATAGCCCATTTGAGATTTGTAATAATGTACATCCCATTTTTGAATTCTAATGGAATTTACTACAGCCCATTTACAGTTTGTTAAAACTACAGCCCATTTTCTAGCCAGGACAACGATTAATAATTTCAACCAACCGCTCAAAACAGAATTCAATTAAATTTCCCACATTTTGATGGGATCCAAAATATTTTTATCCCGAAATTTTGAGTCAGATTAAATATAATTTCAAAATAAATTTGTATTAGGTAAAAATCCAATGAAATATTGCGCGCGCAACAAGTAATGAAATAAAAAATTTCAAAATCCAATAATAATACTTTTTAACTAATTACATGTTTGGTTCATTTTTTTATAGTTACAGCCCAGTTTTTATAATTACATCCCATTTATTGTTTCTTAAAGCCCATTTTCTTGTTAAGCCTAATGCATCTCTCCTAGGAAAGATTTGCAGCCCAGCGGGGCGGAGAATAACAAGTTGACCTGGGCTGACTATTCCTCAAAAAAAGTATAGCTGGGCTAGCCATTTTCACCTTGAAAAAAATTAATATCTAGGTTGGATATTTGGTTGATATAAAATAATAGCCTAGGCCAGACGGGCCACAGCCCGCCCAGTTGATACCCTGCTCCTCTGAACAACAACAAAAACATCTCTGCTCACACCTCAAAAAAACACAAATACTGCTCAAGCTGCTGGGTCCCAACTGTCGGCCGCTCCTTGTGCAATTCTCTCGTTTATTGATTATATAGGTTGACAATGGTGTGGGACCGTGATGTCAGGAAACCAGGAGGAAGCAAAAAATATATAGTTGTATATAATAAGGAGGCACTTGCGTACGTGCGGCTATGGCCCTGGTGGGTCCCCACTGTCATCCTCTCCAAACAAAGTCATCTCCTGATTCCTCATGTTCATTGACCATGTTGACAACATGAGGCGGTGGCGCCACGGCAAGTGCAACAATTTGAAGGACGACGAAGATGCCTCGCGGGCCCTACAGATGGTCTGATACAGCGCCTGCTCGTTGTTCAGGAAGCCAGGATCATCAGACCCCTATGAGCACCTTCGAGAGACTGAGCCGGCATGAAACGGTAAGGCCGCGCTTGGGAGCTCTGGATTGTTTCACACCTGTATTAAGGATACAAGTGTAATTTACTACTCACCGAAAACAATGCGTAAAATACAGGCATAATGAAACCGACGGCCCGAGGTCAGTAACGAAAACCGCCGAGTTACATGTGTAATTTGAGAAACCAGTGTATATTTTACCAGTCAAAAACGACCAACCAAGTGCTTCGCCCAAGACCATCTGCTTTTATTTACAAGTGTCAGTTTTACAAGCGGTTTTGGTTGGAAAATGATGATCCAATCACGACCTAAGATGATGAGTTGGTTAGAAGATCATATGGTTTCACCTCTAACCTACCCGAGTTGTCGTATAGGCTATGAATAAAACATAACACGATGAACTTCTTAAGCACATAAACAACAGAAGAGGATGATCGACATGCAAATCACTGGCATTAGATCAACATGCAAAACAATACGAAGCATTATTGTCAGGAGGCATGGTGAACAGCTCGTGATGCCGCATGGCATAACATTCCAAGCTCAACTTTGTAATCAAACTCACAAGGCCTGGCATTTCTTTGACAACATTCAGAACAAACTCTTAAAATACCTTACATAAGTGAACATTCATGACTATGCATCGCATCAGAGTAAATATTTACTTCTGAACTGAACACACGAATAGGAAAAAACGATCGACGCTGCTCACAGCAAATGGCGTCCCATTCCAAAATATCAAATGCATGTCTTCTGGCTAACATCAATGAGCAAAATTTGACAAGGTTTTCCAATTCCAAAATATTAAATGAATGTCTTCTTGCTAACATCAATGATTAAACTTTGACAAGCTTTTCCCATTCAAAATATGTAATGCCTATGATTGTGGAACCGGCAGGGTTTGTCATCAGTTTGCACATTGAAATGGCACATGGAGCCAGATTAACCAGCATATCTTTTCATGCAGTTCCACTACAATCAAACAGTGTCTTGCATATCATGGTGGATTTCGTCACCAGCATCTACTAATATTCTAAAGCTTCTCGATCATTCCTTGTGTAATGTAGCACAAACAGTGACTACTTCTTTCTGCAAAGTGGAAAGACCAACTGGGCCCAATAATGCAACAGTTTGTCTTAAACACATTGGCTCCTTTTGTGCAGTTCAACTAAAATCAAAGTCGAAATAGAACCGATCAGAAGTTTTGATATCCCTGTATGCACAAATAGGTATAAAGGAAACAATTACTGAGAAATAACGGTTGATGACTTATACTCCCAGAAGAAAAAACATCTACCTTATCTTAATGGGAAACAAACAGGACAGTAGCAATTCTCAAACATTGTGATTCATTCATATTAACTGAGACATTATCTTAACAATACCTTGTTTCAACATGTATAAAGAATGACAAAGCAGAAAAGTACCATTCCTAAAATAGTGCAACTGATTCATATTAACAGAGACATTATCTTAACAATACCTTGGTTAAACATGTAGAAAGAACTACGAAGCAGGATAGTACCATTTGTAAAACACTGTAATTGATATATAATAACACAGACATTATCTCAACAATACATTTCTTAAACATGTACTCCCGCTGATCCCTAACAAAAATGGTACTCCTGCCGATCCCTAAAAAGTAGTTAATTCTAAGAGTGGCATTGCTTAATTTTACCAGTGGCATTAGATTAACAAAAAGCATAAACTGTTCCACGGGAGAGTGGGCGCAACAGCACCATGTGCTTCCATCTACTTATAAAGGGGGTGAAGCAGAGTTTGTTGTAACAAAGCAACAAGCATCATGTCTGGGTTGGTGCCATTTTTGTTCACTTAACGGGAAAAGACATCAATACAATAGCTTCAATTCCACATTTATTTAAAACAGTACCACTACAAGTGGCACAGCATCTCAAAGCACACTACACAATCATGTTGATGAAGGCCGGTCCTGACCTTTCATGAGGCAGACAAGATCAAATACGAATCTGCCAACATGAATAGGAAATCCAATCTCGTTTTGTGTAGTTCAACTAAATCAAGCAAAGTTGCCGGTGTGACATTTAAGTTGAACTGCACAAAACACTCTTAAAATAAAAGTGTTTTGCGTAGTGGAGCAAAAGGTCCCAATAGTAATAAGTTGAATAGATATCCCTGTTTTCAGAGGTAAAAAGGAAATAATTACTGGCCGATAAAGGAGGATGAATCATATGGCCACAAAAAGAAGCATCTACCTTATCTTGATGGAAAACAAAGTAGGACAGTAGCATTTCTACAACGGTTGCATTGATTCATATTAACAGAGACATTCTCTTAAAATAACATTCGTTAAAAATGTAATTTACTTTTAACAGTGGCATTGCTTCAATTTTCCAGCGGCATTCTTAGATTAACAATAGCAAAATAGTTGTATGCGACATGGGACATGCCAGCACCATGTACGTCCACACGTATAAATGGTTGATGCAGAGTATGTTGCCAAGCAGCATATCTGTGTTGGTTCCATATTTGTTCTCTTCGAACCTTTTTCCTATGTGAGGGCAGCAAATCTAGTCCTGCACAAACTACCCGACCCCAAGTTTCTTCCCTTTTTCAACAAAGAGATTGGTTCCTTACAGATGTGTGTACTGGGTTACCCCCTTTTTCCCTTTTTGACCAACAGAGTGGCTTGATAGCCGGTCTATACTACTTTCCCTCCCTCCTTTCCTCATTGAACCACGTCCTAGATTCATGCTCCACCCCACCACCCTTCTTTCCTCTTTGAACCAAGACCTAGATTCGACTACAGAATAAAAAAAGATCCGCATGCAGCTAGAGCAATGATGGTTTCAAAGAAAGTTATAACTTAGGGTTGTCGGGATGTGGCTAGGCGTGCGGCGGGAGGCTGGATCTGCCCACACTACATACGGCAGCGAGGAAGAGGGGGTCGGAGGCCCTCCCGCACCAGCACTGGGTGAAAGAGAACAGCGCAGCCCGCAGTG
This sequence comes from Thinopyrum elongatum, assembly GCA_011799875.1. NCBI lineage: Eukaryota > Viridiplantae > Streptophyta > Magnoliopsida > Poales > Poaceae > Thinopyrum > Thinopyrum elongatum. The sequence goes on along the minus strand of CM022299.1, from coordinate 284,900,928 downwards.
GAATGCCCACCTTGCCGAAGGAGACAGAGTGCATGCTGCACCTCCTCCCCTTCCCGGTGCGACGGGATCCGGACGGCTCCTTCACCACCTGTGAGGGGGGAGAGAGAGAGAGAGAGAGAGAGAGGCCAACGCAGTCGTGTTTAGATCTAATGAAGAGGGTGAGAGATTGTGAATAGAGCAAACCCTAGCAAAGGAATGCTGACCCTACAGCGTGTATTTATATACGTAGTGCAGCGAGAGTGTGAAGAGTGCAAACCCTAGCGAACAAGCGCTGAGGCTCCAGCTTATATAGTACATACTCGTGTATAGTACTAATATAGTGGAGTGGTTTTCTTTTTCTCTCCATAACAATCATTTTAAATTGTGTACGAAACGAAACTCTTTATTTAACGTGCCAGTGAAGAAAACTACGATCCACGCGTCCTGGTCGCACTTCCTGTCGTTCATGTGCGGTACACTACCCTCCGTTAAGTGAACAACCAGACACGCGCCAAATTATCGGAAATGTGTGAGAGTGTGTACAAATAAAGAACTTTAATTTCATTTATTTTGTATGTACAATTTGCCCTCTCTCAATAATTATGGTTTGTTGTGTTCAGCCTAAACTTGGTCAAACTTTACAAAGTTTGACTTCAGTCAAATCTAATATGCAGAGTACTACCTCCATCCGGGTTTTTAGTCCACACCATAGTTAATCAAAGTCTAACCACATATTTAGTTAAAAGCTGGACAAATAAAATTATAGGGTAGCTAAAGACAAAGTTGTGAGAAGGCTTAGAAATCAATACAAAACTTTTGCTCTTAGTACCAATGTTGATGCTTCTTCGAGGAAACATTTGGTTCATATCCAATTGTGTGATAAAATTGCACCAACGTAAATGACTGCACCAAGATGAACTGATGAAGGATATCGTCTTTGTGGTAATAAGCAAAGAGCATTGATGTAAGAAAGCCCGTTCTTCATTGAACATCGATCAACTTCACCAGCCGATGCAACCATGAGATGCAACCATGAGCATCGATAGGTCATCGTGGTGATGCATCATTGATTTTGGCATCAAGTTTGGGTAAGGCACCAATGAAGTTTGATAATCCCCACTGTGGTTTGTTTCTTCTCAGTAATCAAGCTCTTGAAAGTAAGAACCACTTGGTAGAGGACAATGAGGCTGAGCAACAGTGGACATCCAATTTTGTGCAGTTCCACTAAAATTGAGGAAGACATGCCCGAGTATGGAGATATGCATCCCTGTTTGCAAAAATATAAAAAAATGATATTTAAGTAGTGTCGTTACTTTGTTTTAGCAGTGGAACAAGATTAACAGCAGCATCTTAATTGTTAATAAGAATTAATGAAACGTACACCAAAAAATAGAAGCATCATGATTATCTTGATGGGAACTAAAGCAGGATACAAAAAAAACTAAAGCAGGACAAGCATTTATCGACGCCTCTACATGGGCATTGCTTCATTTTACCAGTGATCGTTTTAGATTAGCAGCAGCAATAGGAGCATATGGACAATGACCGCACAAACACCATGTACTTTTTGTCGAAAAAAGACATGTATACCTCCATCGATGCTGTCGGCGTTCTGGGAACCAGGGTACCCAGACTTGCCTGCCTGCGGCCCATGGCGTGGCTCCCTCGACGGCCTGGTATGGCCCATCTCCAAGACCACCAAGACAAGACCCTCGCGAGGGGCCAGGCCTCGTGAGGAGGACGACACTATGACCTCCCGAGGGAGCGACCTCCCCAGGCGGCCTCTCGAGGAGCGGACATTTCTATGCAGGTACCCCACCTCACGAGGCTGCGATGACATGAGCCATGACAAACCAAGGCCAGGCGGGCGCCAGCGGGCGCAGAGGAGGCAGTTTCGTCTTTGGTGCTAAGGAGGCAAGGACAGGCGTGGGTTCCCGAGGAATCTCCCAAAGGTTTCCATTCCGGTGCTATAAGACCAAGACCGCAGGCCCGGCAAGGAGGAGGTCATCGCCGAGCCAACCACTGCATCATGACCAGAAGCTTTGCAGGCGAAGACCACCTTTCATCAGGATCAGATGTACTACTTGTCCCCTTTCAAATTGGCCGTTGTGGGATCCCTTCCCGCCTAAGTTTCGAGGGAAGAGGACCAAGGACACTATAAATATAGGTTAGCCACCACCATAGAAGGGGTCGACTCATTCTCACCTCCGAGCCCTCGCGAGGTTGTTCATCCTCTGTACTAGTTCATCCGCAGCCCCTCATGAGGCCAATCCACCACAAAGAAGGAGTTGGGTTTTACAACGCATGGTGGCCCAAACCTGGGTAAACTGCCGTGTTCATCTTCTACCTTGCACATGCGAATTCGGCTAGGCTGGGCTGTGGGGCGATGATCGCTAGGCTTGTGACGTTAAGATCTTCACAGATGCCCCAGAGTTCAAACCTTGTTGGGTCTATGGAGCCCTGAATCCGACATTTGGCAAGCCAAGTAGGGGCATGTCGAAGTCCTTCTCCCACCATTCGCTTCGCCCCCGTTCCGTCACTCCCATGGCCGACGCTCGCCGTGTCCGTGCCGAGCGCCGGGCCGCTCATGTCGCCCAGACGGCACCCATGGGCAATGGCGTTCCTCGCCGCTCTGCCTCCCCGGTGGCTAACGCTGCCACTGACCCTGCAGCTCGTGAGCAGCAGGATTCGTCGCTGGCACCGTCCATGTGGCGTGATGGCTGCACCGCAACCCCATCACCCACTCCAGCCATGGCATCGTCTTCCCATGCTTGTCGCGGGCCGGCAAATGCACGGGCTGCACTGCTCTTGGCGCTTGAGCTCCTGCGTTACCGCCCGGCCAACGACCTCTATGACGACTGGCTTGGCCGCATCATCGAGCTCATCAACGCCGCCGGTGAGGCCTCTACGCCGTCCCGCTCGCTCCTTCCTCCGCCATCCCAGGCGGGTGACATGGCTCACGGCGCGCCTCCTCCTCCTCCTCTGCGTGGCGTCGACCCCGAGCCCAAACGTGACACGCCCCGGCGCGACCCACTATGCGGGGCGCCTGCGCGAGATGAAGCAAGCTGCCAGGTGATCCAGCGCCCACAAGCGGATGCGCACGTGCTCCCGGCGACGCAACGCAAGCATCAGGACCGCGCGACGTAGGGGGTCGCGGCGCGCGGGCATCAAGACCAAGTTCCACCCGTGTGGTCCGCACCTGTGAGCGTGGCAGGCTACTGTGCTTTCACCCCGGAGCTGCGCCGTGTTGTCTGTCCTGGCAAGTTCAAGACGAATCTGCCTCCACGTTACGATGGCACGCCTGACCCCGCGGAATTTCTCCATCTCTACGCACTGAGCATTCAAGCGGCAAACGGCAATGACAAGGTCATGGCGAACTGGTTCCCCATGGCCCTCAAGGATGGCACGCGCTCTTGGCTCCTAAACCTCCCGGTGGGGTCGATCTTCTCCTGGGATGAGCTTCGCGAGTGTTTCATCGACAACTTACAGGGTACTCGCGACCGCACTCCTGCAGTGGGCGACCTGCGGCGCGTGAAGCAGCAGCCGGGTGAGACCTTGCACAAGTACATACAACGCTTCACAAACGTCCGTCACAGGATCCCGAAGGCGTCTGACGAAGCCATCATCTCGGTGTTCTCTAAAGGCATCCGGGACGTCAAGATGAAGGAGGAGCTCTCCATCAACGAAGACCTGTGCTCGGCCCTGGAGATGTTCAACCTGGCGAACAGATGCACAAGGGCCGACGAGGGCCGCCTCTCCCTCCTGGAGCTTCCTGAGGCAGACCCCGAGGACAAATAGACCAAGGCTAAGCAGATGAAGCGCAAGGGTCCCGCCGTACTTGTGGCTGAACCTGAGATGAAGTGCGGTCGTGACCACGATGAACCCTCCAGGGGCAACCGCCCGTTCTGCATCTTCCACAACATACACAGCGACAACACCAATGACTCCCAAGAGCTCAGGGCACACCGCAATGGGCGCCTTGGTCGCCGCCCCGAGCATGGTGACCGGGGCTACGGCCGTCGAGGAGGCTGCGGCGGAGGCCACTGGGACAACCACGACCCCCATCAGGACTGGCGCGACCAGCCTCGTGAGGACCGCTGGTGCGACGAGCCTCACGACGGGTTGTGGCGTGATCAGCCTCTTGATGCCTGTCCTCAGGGCAATGCTGGCCTCCCTACGCTTTCGCCGCCGCCAAGGAGGAACGACGACAACCGGCAGGACGACGGGGCTGGGGGCTTCCAGGAACCTCGTGCTATCACCTGCATCCTAGGTGGTGCGCAGGCCCCAGCCTCACAACGCATCTTCAACCAGTTCGCTCGTGAGGTGAACGCGGCCCTCCCGAGGCTCGAGGCCGCGCGTCCCCTCAAGTGGTCATAGTGCGCCATCACTTTTGACTCCAGGGATCACCTCAATTGCTCGGTCGTCGGAGGCGCGCTTCCCATGCTCTGCACGCCCACCATCAGCAACGTCCTCGTCACCAAGACCCTCATTAACGGTGGCGCAGGGCTCAATGTCCTCTTCGTCAAGACGTTCGAGATGCTCCAAGTGTCCTATGATCAGCTTCTTCCGACCAAGCCTTTCTCAGGAGTGACTGACGGCTCCACCACCCCCCTGGGGCAGATACGCCTCCATGTCACCTTCGGCAACTGCAACAACTACCACACTGAGCTCATCGACTTCGACGTCGCCAATATCGACCTCCCGTACAACACCATCCTCGGGTATCTGGCCCTCGCCAAGTTCATGGCGGCAACCCAACACGGCTACAATGTCCTCAAGATGCGAGGAAGTGGCGGCATCATTACGGTCGCCTGCGATGAGAAGGATGCGGTGTGATCCCTCGAGTGCGCCTACCAAGCCGCGGCGGCTGACAACCCAGACAACGAGGGTGCTGTCCTGTTTTCTGAGATCACACCCAAGAAGAAGAAGCAGCTCCTCCTCAAGAGTCGTCAGGGGGCTGGCGCACCTGCCAACGGTACTTCGGCCCCGCACCCGCTGCTGGGGCGCTCCTTCCTCCCGCATAGGAAGGCGCGCCTGGCGCCTCCCTCAGGACGGGCTTGGGGGCTCCTGTCTGGAGAGCCTCTGACCTGACCAGGGCGACGAGGAAGGTGCTCGGGCACCACTTGGCGGCGTGCTTCGATGCACGCCCCCGCGAGCAAGGTGCACGACGTGAGGCGCCAGGTGCGCGAGAGTTCATCGTCAAGGCAATCGAGGAGCTTCAGGAGGCAAGGGCCATGTGCGGCGAGCGTCGCCCCGCATGGCCTCCCAGTGCAACTGTGACCCCTGACGTCGGCAGGGAGCTGCGCATATGCGTCAACATACCAGGCATCAACAGGGCTGCTTCGCAGGACCTCTTCTGGCCCTCTCGCGTCGGGCGGAGTGGGGGCTACCCCTACAGCTACGTCCGCATGCCGTTTGGCCTACTGAACATGGCCACCTCATACCAACGCTTCACGCAGGGTGCCATGGCGGCTCACGAGGCCAGGCGCCAGGTAGTCCTGTCAGAGGAAGTGTCGGACCCTCGCGAGCCCGGCGGGCCTCAGGAGCCGCCAAGCTCATGAGGAGCAGCTTCTGCGGCACGTTTCTTCAGCTACCCCGACGCTCGCGTGACAATGGTGCCAGGTGATTTTTTGGTTTGTTTAGATTGAGGGTGCCCCCTGGGCTGCATTGTCTTCAGGCTGCTAGGGCCTGGCACTGCAGCTGTATCATTTTTTCGCATGTATCAGAACTGGCCTTGCCTTTATGAATTTCCCAAGTATTTCAACTGCATGTCCGATGCTTCGTCAACATGATGTCGTTGCACCCTTGCAAACCCGCCCACGACCGCCTCATGATTAAGGACTGGCACGGCGTCTGTGCTCAGGTTCGTCCCTACAACGTTGTTAAATCCAAGCGATCGAGCTCTGTCTCGCGGGCCAGCTCCCATGCGCGTCACCTCCTGGGGTCCTTGGTGCCTTGTTCTCGCATGAGCTAATCACGTGTAGGAGACTAAGGGCGCGCGGCCTTGTTCGTACGACCACAGTTCAGTGCTTCGCCATAGCGGGAGCCGTGCACCGGGTGTTTTTTCGTGGGATCGTTGCATGAGAAGACTTGCCACGGCATCTATGCTCGGGTCCGTCCCTGCAGCATCGATAAAATGAATGGCTTAGCTCTGTCTGGCGGGCCGGCACCGTTCACATCACCTCCTGGGGTCATTGGTGTTCGGCATTCTCATGCGATAACCTTCGGAGGGGCATTCGGCGTAGGACCCCCTCATCGCCCCACAGGTGTCATAAGCGCGCCCCGCGCCACAAAAATCAGGCGCAACCCGCCTTGAGGTAGGGCCTCGTGAGTCCCGCGCTGGCTCACGAGTGCCCAGATACACCTCCTCCAATTCTGCCGTGCTAGCCACGCGTACGAACGGGGCTGTACACTCCCCGGAGTCTCCCCCCAAGGGAACTCCCACCCACGCACCAGTGGAAGCCCCATGCTCCGCGTTGGCGGACAACACGGTCGAGGAGCGACTATGTCCACGCACCAGTGGAAGCCCCATGCTCCGCACTGGCGGACGACACGACCGAGGAGCGGCTATGCCCACGCTAAAGTGGAAGCACCATGTTCCGCGCTGGTGGATAAACAACTGAGGGCGCCGTCGTGGCCGCACCAACCTCAGGACAGCCTCTCTGCTCTTCGCCCGGTAACACCCCACAGCTTTCCCCTGAGGAGGTACGCGTGAAGGGGCTGGACACGGGGGCTGTGCTCAGGCCAAGCCTAGCACATGCCACCCTACCAGGTCCGGGTACCTGGTTTCTCGCGCCCCTCCCAAGCGAAAGCTAGAGAGGAAAGGTATGGGGGCTCCAGATTAACCTTGTCGTTGCCTACGCTTCCTTCATGAGGGCTGCTCGCACGTCAATGGGGGCCTCCTGAGTACCGCGACTCAGGGGCCTCACTAGTCACTTAGTCCCTCACCCCTTGATGTCGTCCTGGCGATCCGGACGACCCAACGGCGGTCGAGGTATGCGCGGGGCTGGGGCCTGCCGACACAAAGCACAAAAACCAAACAAGAAGGAAACCAAGCACGAAAAGGAAATCGCAGATCCCTAACAGTTATTACAAGCACAAGTGTTCCACAGATTCAAATAGAAGTTTTACACCTCCATGAGGCACGGCAAATGTTGCAGGAATAAAACTAGGAAGAAGTACCACCACCGCCTTGGCCATTGCCGCCGGTCGCCCTGGTCGCCGAAAGCCCGTCGTCGACCGTGGCTGCCACCATCATCGCCGCCGCCGCCAACCTCCACTGCCAGAGCCTCGGGATCGGGGATGCAGAGGAACTTCTCCAGTAGCGCGTCCACGTGACCCTTCACGGCCCCCTCGGCAGCAGCACGGTACTCTGGAGCAATCGAACAGATCACCGTGCTAAAGTCAAAACCAGGGTCCTGAAGGAAGAGCTGGTCGAAGACGCGCGTCGCGGCTGCGGAGAAGAGTGAGCGGCACTCCTCCTCTAGGCTGGAGTCCACCTTGGCAGCAGCACCCTTGAGCACCTCCGCGAGCTTGGCGAACAGCCCCGTGAGGCCATCCTCGGGGGTCGCCAGCTGTGTCCGCGAGCTTGGGGAACGCCCCCGCTTCCAGGTCGCAGTTTGTATCCCTCACATGTGGTCCCCGACCCTCCATTATTAAGTGAACAAATTAAAGGTTCAAATTATTATGTACGTAAGCTGCCTCTTCATGTACAAATGCGCTCCATCGTGTACTCGCGGGTATGTCGGAGGCAGAGTGAGTGCGTGTACATTTCTTCTTGTACGTAGTACTCCATTTATCTCACTTCATATTGTTTCCCATTCCTATGATATTCCTATCCTAGGAACAAAATGAGGCGGTACTAGGTTTGTGTGTGTGTAGGGAGAACGAGACATCGATGATGTGTACGAGTAATCGCGAGAGTCATCACTATGTGTGTGTGCGCACACACACACATAGACATGCATATCCGTGTTCACGTAAAAAAATTACTTTCATCTCCATCTCCATATCCAATCATATTTGTCTCCATCTACAATCATATTTGTCTAACTAGCACATTATTTATGTTATTAACTACGCATCAATATTTACGTACATCCAGCATCTCCCGTTTGTGGGCGTCCGGACCGCTGCCACGCCCGCTCCTGACCGCCCTGGCCAACCTGAACCATCTTCATCACCCGCGCGCGCTTCCCGCCCGAAACGGTCAGTGCCGCATTCATGCCAGGCCAGAGCGGACGCGACCTCTCACTGGCGCCGGCATTGAAGCGGCGCATCGGCCGAGAGAGCGCCACCCGCACTGCTTCCTGGTGCACGCGACTGCTCCGCGTTCAAACGTCACCACGACCGGCCGCAACATGCATGTAAAAATGTTCTTGCGAGTCTGTGCTACAGCTAGCTATCCTCCGCCTCCTCGTCTATCTCTTCCAATAATGCTAGTACTCCATAGCACGATCCATCGACAAGCAGGCGGGAAAGTTTGCGTATACTCGGTTTGCGGTGAGTGGCATGCCGAGCGACCGTGTGGGGTGGAGGAGGGTGAGACACGAACGCGACATATGTGATTTAAACGTTGGTTTTGCTCGATGGCGCGATCCACCGAAACGAAACATTGGTTTCCAAAAGAATACTGTACTGCATGAGGGAGAAGCGGATTCAACGAAGAGTGATGGTTTGCTTCTTCCGTCCATCTAACTACCGGGTATATGTGATTTAACGGCTCAATGGTCATTATTACTACGGCGGTAGAGCGCCGTAGAGCGTTTGCACTCTTATTTATTTATTTATTTGGTGATAAAACTAACTTTCTCCACTCTTAAATCGGAGGAGTACGAAACACGGCAGCCCAGTGACTACATGGCCCACCTGCCACTATCACCATATACCTTGGACAGCTCACATGCCAAGAAAAAAATACTATACACCGGAGTGTATAGACTATTTTGCCCCCGGATTTGCTTTTGAGGAAATGCTAGGTAGTTACGCGCATGCAAAATACACAATTCTCGCGAACAATTACTCCTCTCTCCATCTCTCTGGATGCAGGCTCACTAGATCTATCTGCATGCAGCTCTCTCTCTCTCCGGTTTTGCATGCATGCGACGCGACTCTCTCTCTCTCTCTCTCTCTCTGTGTGTGCAAGCATGCCTTAAGCATGGTTAATAATATAGCCGGTTGATGGTAACATGTTGCCATGTCATCTATAGCCAATGTAATAGTCAACATGTATAGTAATGGGCTACAATAAAGTACTACTCTCTCCATTCCCTTATACAGGAAAGTACTATTGTCTCAATTACTGTTAGTGGCCTTGTATAGATGCAAAATGTATTTTTCGTAGTGGCCAATGTAATAGTCAACATGTATAGTAATGGGCTACAAGAAAGTACTACTACATTTTACCACATGACTCACCATACACTCTCACATACTACCTCCGTCCTGGTTTATTAGTCCCCTATGTAATTTATGCATGATACTAGTATATGATACTCCCCACTATGAGTAGCTTTTACGCATACAAAAAAGGACCGGAGGGAGTACGAAGCTTTCAGATTTTGTTTCATGTATGTATCCCGACTCCAAGGTTGCCCCGTTACAACATTCCATTAGATATAAAGGAAAACTAACACACATGCTGATGCATCTCAATGATTCACAGATCATAGCCAATATTTACTTCACAACTAAAGACAAAAGTTGTGAGAGTGTGTACAAAAAAAGAACTACTGATGGGGTCTCTACGCCTTAAACCCTAAACCCTAAACAGGATTTAATTCCCTGGCTAGGTAGAACATGTCGATGGAAAGAAGCCTGGCACCCTCGGATCATATGATGCTTTTGTGCAGTTCCACTAAAATAGAGCTGAGCATCCCTGTTGGCAAATATATTGAAGAAGTGTGATTAGAATAATAGTAGTGGCACTAGTTCATGAGACATAAACTCATCACAAATAGAAGCCGGTAGAAGTAGAGAAAGATCCACATGGAGATGGAGCTTCGTGGGGAGCTGCGGCAGTGGAGCAAGCCGGCTCCAAAAGGAAGTTGTACATGGGACGTCGGGGTGTAGCTAGAAGGGCGGTGGGAGGCGACATCAGCCCATACCGCGGGGACCCCCGATCGGCACCTACTGACAGTGGGTTTTCTTCCTCGCCGCTGTTGACCGCGTCTACGTAGAACATCATCCACTTCCCTAAGCGGCGGGATCAGGCCGGATCTGTGACCAGCAGTGTGGCCATCGTCATTCTATGCTTGTGAAGAGAGCAACCCAAGCAAGCAGGCGTGTAGCTTAGGCTCCTGCTAGAGTATATATAGTGGTGCGGTTTTCTTTTTCTCTCCATATCAAACTTTTTATATTGCATACATGTCATTGAAGAGTGAAATGATGGTTGCTTCGTCCGACTAACTTACTGTGTGATTTGACTACTCTTGAGTGGCCCCTGCACGTACTCCCCCTACGTGTATGACTGTTCCTGAGTCTCACTTGAACTTATCTCTATTTTCTTGCATGACAAGTAGACAGGATGCGCATAGAGGAATTTTGTTGCTACACGTTGTTACGTACCTACTCCCTCCTTTTGGTTCACTACTAGTACTCCCTCCATCCTGGTTTATTGGTCCCCTTTGTACTCAATTCATGGGCTCGTTTTCCTCAAGAAATTGTCTTTACCAACATATTAATATCGGGAATGCATGCGTGAACAATGAATGATTAAACCTTGCATGCAACATTTTGACAAAGCATTGACATATGAACATGTGAATGTGAGGGACTACAACCTCGTGCATGCATGCAACAATCAAACATACACATGCACGTAAAAACGTGCGCGACGCCCTAATGCATGCATGTCCGAGCACATGACGGAACATACATGGTCACGCTCAAGTGCTCAACCTACACTTGCATGCACACACATACTCAGCCAGGGTGAGCTAGTGACCGTATAAACACCGGAAAATGTATATATTGCCCACAATGAGCGTATTATGAAGTCCTCTGACCTATTTTTACAAATATACAGTGACAACCACTGTATTTATCTTGTTTCAAATTAAGCCATATTAACCGGAAGTATGGACTAGCATTACTTTGTTGTGCCCCGTCAACTTGCAGAACGAGGAGAAGCTTGTGCGCGGTGGCTCGCAGGACAAAGGAGAAACTTTTGACTAATGCAAGCTCTCCCTCGCTCAGGCGGTGGACGTGCAACGGTTAATTCGGTGTCAGATTGCTAGAAGCATACACTATACTAGTACCATCATTGTTCGACTTCCCGAAGAGGCAAAGAGCCAAGCGCAAAGTTTACTACAGTAGTACCCCGAGTAGTATTACGTAGTACTACTAGTACTACTACTTACTATACAGGTACTACTCGGAACTGCATGGTGGAGCGTCTACAACACATTTGCTTCTCTTCGAGGGTTCTCGCATGTGATAATGGATGTTGATTGCATGGAACACTCGCCACAATTCTCGCTTAATTCTGGCTCCTATACTGTTAGAAATAGGAGCGCTCTGTAATATTTACTATTTTTTGTCATTCAGCATGTAAACAGGTCAGCAAACCTTGCGGCGCATCTTTGTGCGAACCGTGCTTTCTGCGCTTTGAATGTGATTGAGAGCTGGCTTGATGAAAGACCTCGATTCCTTTTTTTGCGGGGTACCTCTCTTCCTAGTGACCAGTCTCTTTGTTAATTGTCCTAAGAATGCTTATATATGAATAAAGCTCTCTCATTTACCCGCAAAAAATATTAAGCCATATTAACCGGAAAGGAGGCAGTATGGACTAGCACTACTTTGGTGTTCCCCGTTAACTCGCAGAACGAAGAGAAGCTTGCAGGACAAGGTGAATCTTGCTTACGCCCTCTCCGTCTACCTCAAGCGCGGTGGCTCACAGGACGAGGAGAAGCTTTTGACTAATGCAACCTACCCTCGCCTAGGCGGTGGACGTGCAACAGTTCATTCGGTGTTAGATTGCCAGAGGCATACACTGTAGTACCATCATTGTTCGACTTCCCGAAGAGGCGAAGAGCCAAGCGCAAGGTTTAGTAGTACGAGTAGTACAGTACTACTAGTATACAGGTACTAGGAACCACATGGTGGAGCGTCTATACTCTTAGTTTATTTTAATCTCTAATAAAGTACACATTTATTCGGGAGAAGTGCGAAAAACGGCAGCCCAATAGTACTATTAAAAAACATCGAGCATGTAATGATGACATCGATCAACCATGCTCGAATATATCTTGGCCTCCGTGCGACACCTAGCCCGTCTGTGTTCTCGCTCCTCGTCTCTCTCAAGGAGCGGCGGGTTGGCCATTTTGCCGTCAATTGAGATCGGTTTGCTCACACTTCGGTCCCACATGTCAGTGATATGCCAATAGGAAGCGCGTTGATCGACAAGCCATACGCGGACTTGGTTTTGCACCTTCATATTCCCTCTGTTTCTTTTTAGTCTGCATATAAGATTTGGTCAAAGTCAAACTTTGTTAACTTTGACTAAGTTTATAGAAAAAAATATCAAGATTCACAATATGAAATCAAAATTGTTAGATGCATCGTGAAATTAATTTTCATACCAAATAGTTTTAGTATTGTAGATGTTGATATTTTCTCCTACAATGTTGGTCAAACTTTACAAAGTTTGACTTTGACCAAATCTTATATGCAGACTAAAAAGAAATGGATGGAGTACGTACTAGTAAGAGTGGATTCAAAGAAGAGCGTATTGATGGTTGCTTCTTCCAAGCAACTTACAGTGGGAAAGGTGGGGCTTATGATTTGACTGCTCATTACTCACTATTAGTGCGGTGCAACGACCAGGTTGAGTCTCCCATGTGTTTGTGCACTCTAATTTGGTGCATGGCGCATGGACCCGGATGCTAAATGGCTTCTGGCAATGCTACCAAGCTTCCAGCATTTGTTTACATAATTGACGTATACAAATAATTTTCCAGCGACATGAAATTGTACAATGCTCTGAAGCTTTCAGCTTTTGTTTCGTGTGTCCTGCCAGCTGGAAGGTTGTCTCGTTACAACATCAATCAAATACTAGAAAGGAAACTAACATCCATGCTCTTTTGAAAAAAAATAAAAAACTAACTTCCTTGCTAATGCATCTCAATGATTAGCAGATCAGAGCTAATATTTACATCACAACTGAAGACAAAGTTGTGAGAAGGTGTTAAATTAAAATTGATCCATGCTTTCATTGGCAACAACTTCCCTCCAGCTCTGTCTAAATCAACAAGGCATGTTGGGAAAAAAAGTAGCTATCAGGAGCTTGCAAAATTCCAACCATTTTGTGCAGTTCCACTAGAATAGAGCTGAGCGTCCCTGTTCCAAAGATATTGAGTAAGTGTGATTACAATAATAGAGGACTGTTGATGAAACAATAAACACACAAACAGAAGCCGGTCACCTTTGAAGTCTCTCTTAAGACTAACTAGTTGGAGAAGATTAAGCAAATAGTTGGAGAAGATTAGGCTCGGAGTTGGATGAGGAGGATAGAGCAAAACCAATCTCCTTTTGTGCAGTCGCACTGAAATCTAGAGACGTTGCCCGTGTGACATTTTAGTAAAACTGCACAAAACACTCTTAAGAAAAAAGTGATTTGTGCAGTTCACCAAAAGGTCGCAATAGCAACGAGGTGAAATGGATAGCCCTGTTTGCAAAAAAGAGGTAGAAAGGAAACAATTACTGGCCAATAACAGTTGATGACACATACAACAACAAAAAAGAAGCATATTCCTTGTCCTAAGGGAAGATAACAGCATGGTTGTTTATATAAAGCGGTGTGAGGATGAGATTGCAATATGGAAAGTACACCGGATGAGCTACATTTTGGGTAAAGAACTAGGGAAGATCCACATGCAAGATTTTCCACATGCAGCGACATGGGAAGATGGGCAGTGGAGCAAGGCCGGATGGGCAGTGTACCTGGGGGTCATCGGGATGTAACTAGAAGGGCGGTGGCGGGCGGGATCTGCCCATACTACTGCAACGAGCAAGTGGCGAAGGCCCTACCGTGTCGGAGCTTGGTCAGAGAGAACGGCGGGTACCGCAGATCGGGATGTGCTGCCTCGAGGCCGTCGGATGGAGAAACGATGCACATCCTCCCTTTCCGCTGGCGGATGGGATGCGGCTGGATCATTGACCAATGGTGAGAGAGAGGGGCCACTACCGCCTTGTGTGAGATAGTGTGACGAGAAATAAACCCCGGCAGGCAGGCTCCACGTATATAGTGGAGCGGATTTTTTCTCTCGATAACAATCATTTTATATTCTGTACGTGCCATTAAGGAATATAAATTTAATTAAAACTAATACATCAAGTTGAATTTTGTTCCGTGTACGAGCGGTACACGACCCTCCTTTAAGTAAACAACCGCTACACGCGTCAAATTATCACGTGGGCTGCCTTTTCGTACAGAAATGAGCTCCATCGTGTACCGACGCAGGTGTCGCCGTGAACGAGACGTGAGTACGTACGTCGTGCGTGTACCTCTTCTCTACATGTAGGTACCCCGCGTACGTGGGTGTGTGTGAGAGAGATGTTTTTTTTTTCCTAAAAAAGATGGTTTGTGTGAAACAGAGGCAATGTGTCGATGATATCTCAAAAAAATGTAAATATGCAATGTGTGTGAAACAGAGTCCTGGATATATCATATATAGAGGGAGCGATCCACGAGAAGAGAGTGGAGGGATCATCAGCGTGAGATATCGATAGAATCAAAGAGAGGGGTGAAGTGTGTGGTTGCGCGATCGATAAATAGTGCCATCGAATTTGTGTTTGCCCACTTCAAAGATATAGGGCGGCTGGCCTACTGGAATGTGAGTGGGGAGAGGCACATTTTTGTCTCTGTGGCATGGATACCTACCTACAACGTTCGACTATCGGTGTGTGGGGGGGGGCATAGAGACCTAACTATAGAGAGGTAGATCGACTGGTATATGTGTGGAGAAGGAGAGAGACCTAGCTATGTATTGAGGGACATCGATCGGCATCCATGCATATGTGTAGCATAGGAATAAGGTTCGAAAAGAGACAAAGCTAGAGTGTCGGAGGGTTGGCGGTGGAGCTGCTTCTCACAAATGGTGGGAGAGGCCTGCTAGACAAACGGAGGGTACGACTGCAATATCAATAAGAGAGGGGATGTGTGCCTGTCTGTGCACGTGCGTGTGAGATACGGGTCGGGAGGCATGCAAGGATGATGAGGGGGGACGATATGGCTAGGGGGCGATATGGCTATGGTAAGCAGATGTAACTATATAGGAAGATCAATCATCATGTGTCGGAGAAAGGGAGAGACATAACTAGTGATTAGGTACGTCGATCAGTGCGTGGGGAAAAAGAGTTATAGTTGACCTAGCTATATGTAGGGAGATCAGTAGGTATGCATGCATGCATGTGTTAGAAGAAAATAAGGCCCGGAGAGACGGATAGAGTGAGAGGGATGCGGTTAGGAGGTGGTGCGTGAGGCCGACTATGTCGAGGGGGGAGGAGTGTGCGAGTATGAGATCGATGAAAAGAGGGGTGGGAGTGTGCACATGCGTGGAACTGTATTAGACAGAGGAGGGCAGGGACGGTGAGAAGAGAAGAGGGAAAGCGTGTGTTTGTGGTAGGTTCGCCTGGCTAGAGAGGTATATCGATCGGTGTGTGCCGGAAAGAAGGAGCTAGAGGGCCTACACACACCGTGGGTGAACGACCTAAAGAGAAATAACGAATGTGCGCGATGGAGAGAATGCCGAGGGAGGGTGAGAGGGAGGTGGGCATGTGCATGCACGAGCGAAAGTTAGTGCTAGCTACAAAGAGAAGAGGATTGTGTGGGTGTAAAAGATGATCAGATATCATAATTCATTATAAAATTGGATTCAAATATGTGAACAAGAGATCATAGTGTTCTAAACCGATGCATATGCATGAATATAATGGTTATACGCATGGTGTGGTCATGAACATGTTATACTACATATAATATATAATTTTTTTTGAATTTGTGATAATGTGTGGCTTTTGCATCTCAGGGCTAAATACTTGTCATAATGTAGGGGGCGGGGCACTATACTTTGTGTGATAAATACAGTGTACATATGAAACATGGTTTAGATTATGAAGATCTAGCTAGTACTTCAAATGTACTATTATTTGGAATGAACATCAAGTGTATTCAAAATTTTGAATTCGAGTTCATATATATAGTACACATAGTTCATATCTAACTCTATAGTAATCATGTGGTGTGTTGTTAAGATAATACACAAATGATGGTTTAACTTGGCAACAATCATGCTTGTAGATTCTTATTCAAATAGAGAAACGAATTCAAATATAGTTCGAATTGCAGCGGTAGTATATACATTTGGAATGCACTAAAATGTTTGTATGAGTAGGTTACATGCATTATAGAGGCAGCGAAAAAATTTAATTGGACATAACATGGATTCATAGTCTTGAATAGCATTTATACAGTAAAACAGGACAAGACTCTCCCTTCGTGTGGTGCAAATAGTTTTTTTTTGTTTTTTACGTCGTGGGAAGTGCGAATTGATTTTTTTAGCATAATGCAAAATTATTTGGTACGTACATTATTACATGTTAGGCTTGTCTCAAAATTTCAACCCACGCCTTGTTATCCCAAAAATTCAGATATCGCTTTGTCTCTTTGTGCTTCGAAAACTTGCGCCTTCACAACCCACGCCTTGCTTCCCGAAATTAGATCGTGCGCGAAAACTCCCTCCAGCTGCCAAATCCCGACAAGCGAAGTGCCCCTTCAAACCCCGAGCCGAAACGACTGCTAGTTCAAATCGGTGGGGGTACTTTCGTAACACACCCTACATTTTGGACAAGCGCGTCCCTAAGTCATGGTTCCCCCTCACATCACCTCCTTTTCGTTATTCAAAAACCCAGGCCGCCATAACCTCTCTGCTCCAGCCGCAAAACCCCACCCTCCGCCATCCGCCACCCCACCTCGGCCTAGCCGGAGCCTCTTCCCCGACGACTGTCGTCCACCGCAACAGCTCGACGTCCCTCATCCACCGCCCCAGATGAGGATCCGTCGTCGATCTCGTCGTCCCGCCGGTTCAGCTGCCCCGTCCTCCACCTCCAAGGAGCTGCTCTGACGATCACCTTGTCTATCGCGGCTGCTCCATCCCCACAGCACCGCCTTATCCTGCTCCACCGGAACCACAGCATCCTCACCAACTCCTCGGACGAAGCCGAGGCCTACTCGGCGCCACCAAAGAGGTTGTACACTCATCGCATCGCACCTTCTCCTTAACTTGACCTCCCGGGGCCGCCGGTGCTCGATCCCGCTCCCCCATGGCATGGCTACCTCATAGTCGGTGCCGCCGGCGACATCTCCACGGCAGCTGTCCCCTAGTGCGAGACTCCCTCGGTGGCGGTGTCCATACCAGCCGGAGCTGCTACTGCTGCTCCGGCTCTCGCTCGCTCATGCTGCTGCTCTGCTACTGCTACGGCTCACGCTCGCTCGCATTGCTGCTGCTACTGCTCCGGCTCTCGCTCGCTCGCTCACGCTGTTGCTCTGCTCTTCCCCTCGCTCGTGCTACTGCTTTGCTTTTGCTCTCGCTCATGCTACTTATGCTGCAACATGGGCTGGTGTAGCTACATGAGTTCCTGCTCTGGCTCTAGTTCGCGCTGCTGCTCCAGGCGCTGCTGCTCCAACTGCTATCTGGTACTGTGTTCCCTGTCGATTGCCTGCTGATTTAGATCACTATTTCTCTACTACTAGTGCTTGAGCGGCCTAAACTACATGTGAAGTGCATCTCTGCTACTAGTGCGTTCAGTTTCGACAGTAACATTCAGATTCCACAGTAAATTTCAGTTTCAACAGTTAAGTTCAGAGTCAACAGTTTTTACCTCATCTGTTGTAGTCAGGTGTTTGTTGGTGATGTACATTTTACATCTACCACTTTTTGGTAATGTATTTTACATCATCTATTGGAGATGCTATTAGAATCCCACTTGAGATTAACGATGTCTATCTTGTGCTGCTTCAGCCTTGACGTCTTACGGCTCGCCGGAGCCGCTCCAATGATGGAACCATCCATCACAACAGAGCAGTACCCTGGATGCCATCTACAGACGCCTCAGATCTTCCACCACACCTCTGACAGCCACCTCTGCCGCAACTTCTTCAGCGACCAACCCAATGAAGCTGAGGTCGACACGACTATGCCAAAGAGGTTGTACACTTGTCGCATCACTTATTACTCTACATTCATGTCGATCCATTAGGGTAATTTGGTTTCAAAGGAAAAAGTGAAGGAAAAACATAGCAATAGGAAATTTTCCTATGGTAATCTATTATTCAATTATTCATGCATTTGGTTGAAAGGAATGGAGCAAAACATCCACCTGGAGCTACTATTCCTATGCATGAAAACAAGACTAAGTGCATTAGTTGTAGAATAACATTCTAATTGTACACACTTTCATATGGTTTCACTTTAATTTGGCCAGGCTTCTTTGCATTCCTCCGCTCTTCCAATTCCTGTAAACCAAACTCCCAAGTTGACAGAAATCCTTTGTTTACAAACGCTCTGTTTTCCACATGCATTCCTATCCTATTCTGGTGTTTTTCCTATCCCAGTGTTTTTAGAATCCTGGAAGCCAAAGGAGCCCTTACAGAATTACTTCAGTTACAGATAGGTGTCAAAGAAAACTTTGTGTGGTTTGTGCTGCTCCTACCGTGACATCGTCCACCTCACCTGAGCTGCTCCATCGACAGAAGCATCCACCATACCAGACATCACGACTCCCGACCGTCTTTCGCCGCCTCATATCTCCTTCCCTGCCGCTGGCACCAACCGCAACTACATCACCATCATCGACTCAGCAGATGAACCTGAGGAGTACACGGGTCCACAAGAGAGGTCGCACTCTTTTGTTTCTGCTTATGTTATGCATTGCTTAATATTACCTGCTACTTTATTGTCCTGTTCACCTCTTTGACTCCAAGTCAGGTCCGAATTAATGTTCAAACTTGAGTTTTAAAATGCTTGTGGGGCACATATCGAGGCAGCAATGAATAGTATCTCTGTCTATTATCTGGTTCACCTAGGGTATGTCTATGTTGTTCATCTTGGGTGGGAAACAAACAGTAAAGCAATCATCATCTGTCTTTTTATTAAAGTAAAGCTATCATCATACTGCTATCATTACTTTTGGATCTATCCACTGGTTGTTACCATCACTCTAGATTTCTGCATGCTCTCCTTACATAATCTCACTATATTTTTTTTCGTATGCATGTCAGATATTGTACACAGTCATGCTGAACATGTAGAGAAAGAGATAAGAGTTTTACGCGGTAATACAATGTCATGCAGGCATCGCTCCATGGTGGGTGCAATGGCAAACCCTCCCCCCCCCTCCAGATTGTAATCCAGAGGAAGATATCTGTTATGAGGCGGATTCAGACGGAGCTGACCACTCCTATTTACCCCCCGAGGTGTTTGCTCTAACTTGGCATGATGATGTTGGTCATAGCATGCATATGTTGCCTTGCAGTGCCTACTTTCGACATCATATATGTCATCTTCTTAGTTTAGACATGTTCTGTAATGCCACCTGTTTAGTTTCTATATCATATATGTTAATTATGCAATCTTATCTCTTTTAGTCAGCCATAATATATGTGAAATATGCAATGCCATCCTGTTTAACCAGGCATCATATATTTGAAATATATCTTGCCAATCCTTTTCTTCATTACATTTCAATTTGTTGACAATGTTTGTACATTCAACTACTCTTCCTGTGAATCAGCCATTTGAGTGGGTGATGGAAAAATCTGGAGTGAAAACAAGGTCTTCAGAGCAGACAGTGCTACCTGTTGAAGCAGATCTCTTATTGGGTCCCGATAGCTCCTAAGAGATGGATTCAGAGACATATGACCAGTCCTATTCCCCCACCGAGGTGTATGCTCTAAGTTTGCATGGTTATACTGCTCATATCATCCATATGGTGTGTTGCATTGCATAGTTTAGACATCATACACACAATATTCAACACCATGTTCTTAGTTCAGACATCTCATATGCGAATGCCCTCTGCTTAGTATATAAATCACATGTGTGAATTATATCATGAGATCCTGATTACTTAGATAACATGTATGTAATTATGTCATGCCAACCAGTTTACTAAAGACATCATATAATTATCTCATGCCATCCTGTTTAGTTACTCATCATATCTTTCAATTATGTCATGCTATGCTATCCAGTTTGGATAGACATCATATATGTGAAATTATTTCATGCTATCCTTTTTAGTTAAACAATATACATGTGAACTATTTCATGCCCTCTTTTTTACACACTATCTATTGCATCTGTCTCTCATACAAGGTCTGTATATTCAACTACTTTTCTTGTTTATCAGCCATTTGAATTGGAGGGGGTGATGGCAGTATCTAGCGGAGTAAAAACACGGTCTTCAAATAAAACAGTGCTACCTCTTGGTGGAGATAGCACCCCGGTTGTACATGCACGAGAACCAGCCCTACCACACATAACCCAGACTCTCACAGATTATACCCCTACTCTGATGGACAAAGAACCAGCTTCACCCAATCTAACCCCAGCCAGAGCAGGTAGTAACCCAGTTCCAGTTGACACAGCACCATCTCCAGCAGAGAGCTCCCAAACAAGAGCAGTTAGTATGGCAGCTCCAGTGCCTAAAGCGCCAGTACTACCACAGCGAACCCCAACTCCACCAGTTAGTACACCTATTCCTGTGGACGAAGCACAACCAGCCATTCGTAGTTTAGCATCTATCATATTTGATGTTGTTAAATCCTATGTGTGTATCTTCCCATCATGGAAATATTATACTGAAGATGAAGGAAAAAGCCAGTTGCAGGTGTTCGTCCAGGAGTTATGTGTAAGTAATGTTATTCATGGCAAATACTTTGCTTTGTCCCATACATTCTACCTCCATGCTATTTATAATACAGCAAATGTTCCCATTTTTCTCTATAGAGAAGGACCGATTTGGAAACTCAGGATGAGGTAACCTATGCTAATACCTCTGCTATCTTCAAGAATGCTTGGTGGCAGTATCGGAATTACCTGAAGAAAACGTACTTCACTGGCAAAGAAACTCATCAAATTCCCTTACTTTCTCATGAGACACATTTACGACACGATGACTGGGAACGCCTTGTTCTATACTGGTCCCGAACCAATAATGTGGTAAGGTCCATGAGCTCATTTTTTTTATTTTGAAGTAATATATCCCTGAGTCTTACTGTACTCTGTTCGTGTGGAAGAAGTGCTTAAACCTGAAGAAGAACTGTTCTCATTTAAGATTGCATTGCTATGGTGCATACTGCTTTGCTCTTGTATCACTGTATTTACTCATAGAAACTTATTTTTAAATTGAAGGATCCAATCAAAACTCCAATGTCACAACAAGTATGTTTAAACATGTTTCTTTAACAGGTTTGCTCTTCTAAATTGCTCTGTTGATTTCAATTTCAATTGTGTAAATAGTTGACTTCTCATATCATGCACATTACTAGCATCACAACAGAGCCAATAGTATTGTTGTACATGTATACGCGTGTTACCCATCTGAAATCTTGTTGTGCCATGTAGTTTCCCACACTTGTATTCTTTCAATGCTACTTTGTCTTGAACTGATATGATTTGAACCGTGTCTCTATTTTGATTTGGCAAGACAATGCAGTGACCATAGGACATATATATATGTTTGTTTAATGCTTTTATTATGTACTTACTACTTGGCAATAGAAGACTTGGTAGTTTAATCCTGTCCACCTTACTATTGAACTGGTTCACCGAAATGAGTTTCATATAGTACATGCTAAACCTCTTATGTGTCTGCTTGTTTCTTCTTTTAGATTGCTGACAGAATATTTGGGAAGAGTACCTTATTAAGCAATGGTAAAAGAAGTAATGCAGATAAGGTTCAGGATACTGAGACATCTTTGTTGGTCCCCAACAAAGCTGATAAAACAGCTAAGGAAAACTATCTTGAAGACAGTGAGACAACCTCAAAGTCCTGTCTTGATATAGTGTTCGAGTTACTAGCCACTACCGCTGGCACAAGCTCTTCGAACTCACTGTCTGAATCAGTTCGGTTTCTTGAGTCTCAAATACAAGCTAAAAGACATCTATCAGCTGTGCTGCGACAAGAAGCCGAAGGACTGAGGAAGTCCCTGGAGAATTCAGATGCATACTTTCTGGTGCAATAGCAAGCGTTGGAGGATTGTAGCGCCAAACAGGAGAAAGCTAATAAGCTTGCTAAGCTTATTGCCAGCATGGTGGATACCCAGGATAATGTTTCTTGAGCTCTTGTGAAGTTGTTTCAGTTGACTAGTTTTGCTACCGTTGGTTTATTTGCACTGGTGGCCAATTTAGACGCCCAGTGTACGTAATATGCTGCTTTGTTCCCTATATTTGCACTGGTGGCGAACTTTGATGCCCAGTGGATGTAATATGTGTAATAGCCGTAATAGCCTAGCGTAAGTTGCTTGCTTATTTATTTCCTTATATTGTCCTGTATATTTGTTTGGTTGTAGTCACTGTAGTTCTTTTTCCGCGGTTTGCTAGTGGCAAAAAATAAAATATTTTTTAAAACTAGGCCGTAATAACCATGGACCTTTATGTAGTGACCATGGGCCTCCTATGGGTCGTAGGCTCTATGGGCCTCCTACGGGCCATTGGATCAATGGGCCTTGTGCGGGTGTTAGAATCAATGGGCCTTCTATGGGCCGTACTATTCATGGACCAATAAAGGACCGCAATATGGGCCGTAAACGGGCTAGAGTGGAAATTGTCTGTTTATGGCCCAATCATAACGGGCCATTAATAGCCGATATGTATAACGGGCTTAAATGGGCCGTATTTGATGACGCTAAGAAAACAACCCAACGGATTAACGGGCCACAAACGGGCCGACTGTAACCACGGGCTGAATTTGGCCCGCAAGCAGAACAGGCCAGTAACTGACCGGAAGTAATCGAATGCTGGAAATGAGCCCAAGAATAAATGGTCCCTTAGAAGGCCGAAAGATCACATGGGCAGGAAAGGGCCCAATGGAATAATGGGCCGTTAATGGGTATAAAGTGATACACTATTCATTATGGGCTAGTGTCACCACGGGCCGTTAATGGGCCAACAGTTACATAGGGTCTCATATGAGCCAAAAGACGTCATGGGCCATAGATGGGCTGGAAGTTACAATGGGCTGGAATCATATTGGACGGCCCAGATGCCCATACTGGGCCTAATTCGGATAGGCCATGATGGGCCGTGAGTTAGCGGGCTGTAAATGGGCTATATGCGAACAGGCCATTATTAGTCTTTCCGTGGGCCGGCCCGCTACCTTTTGACCAAGTCAAATGGGCCGGCCTTTTCACCTAAATGGGCCACTATTTAGCCGTGCCATGTGTCGATGTATCATAGGCGCCCTATCCAGTGAATGGGCGACACCTGTCCCAACGCTGAGCAGACACGAGGATACTACAGCGAATAAGAATTTTACACCTGGAAAATCCCCATTGGTCCGGGCTATTAACGGGTTATCGGATCCAAACTGGAACCTGATAGCTTAACGGCGACCCGTTACGGTGGATGCCACGTGTCGGTTACACTTGATGAAAGGACTTCCATGACGCGCCATTTATCGTCATGGAAGTGGACAATTTCGTGATGATAATTTTGGTATTGTCATGGAGCACTTCTACGATAGCACAGGTATGACTATCTTGATTCTGTCGTAAAATCATCATGGAAGTGGTTTCTTTTGTAGTGTTACTGTATCTCGGGAAAGCTGGCTATGACATCAAGCTCATCGACAACGATGACTTCATGTGGGCCATGTCAGAGGTTAAGTGGTCCATCCCCAACCCCTCTGGTTCAATTGCTGTTGATCTCTTCGAAGGCCCTGCCGCTGAACTCCTTTGCCACATGGTCGAGGATTTGTGATCCTTCCCATTTTGTCATTTCTGAAGGACACCTTCTACGGTGCCGAATTGGGATCCTCAACTGCCAAGTCAGATCTCATCGACCACGACTACGAGGAGGGCACCCACAAAGGGTCTTCCAAGGTGAAACAACCCATCTGCGACATCAGGGAGCGTACCATGGGTCTGTGCTCTTCCAACTGGAAGGATCCCGTCCATGACAAGTGAGGCAATATCCTATCAGCAAATCTTACTTTTTCTAGCTAGCCAACCTATACCCTTTGTTGTAGTAGCTTTTGCCATGCGGTGTTTTAACTATGCCATGTTTAATTATTTCAGTTATGCAAAATTGTAATGTTCAATAGGGCTATGTGATGTTTAGGTATGAATTTTCCACTTTAGTTTCATGAATGGCTATATTTGGTTTTTTATAGTGAGTAGATGCCTTGTTTATCTGTATTTGGTTGTTAGGTTGGTTGTAGTGAGCATTTGTCCAGTTATTAAGCACATGCCTTGTTTATCTATATTTGGTTGTTAGGTTGGTTGAAGTGAGCATTTGTCCAGTTATCAAGCAGATGCCTTGTTTATCTGTATTTGGTTGTTAGGTTGGTTGAAGTGAGCATTTGTCTAGTTTTCAAGCAGATGCATTGTTTATCTGTATTTGCTTGTTAGGTTGGTTGAAGTGAGCATTTGTCTAGTTTTCAAGCATATGCCCTGTTTCTCTGTATTTGCTTATGAGGTTGGTTGCAGTGAGCCTCTGTCTAGTTTTGAATGGCTATATTTGGGTGTATACTGATCATATATGCCTTGTTTATTTCAGTTCATTATGTGCAAGTCAGAACTATGCAGTTCGATTTCATCAATACCAGTTTGAACGGCTATATTTAGTTCCTATTATGCCTGGTGTAGTTAACACATACCCTTTATTTCAGTTTTACACATTTATCGATTGTGAGTTTAGGCATGAGCTACGTTCTACTCATTTTCAACAATACCAGTTTGAATTACAATATTTGGTGGTTGTTAAGCCTGTTGTAGTTAACATCCCCTTCCATTTTTTATCTGCTTTAACAACATTCTGAAACCAACACATTCAAGCTATCATTTGGAGATGATGTTGTTTACCTTGGCTATATTTGTTTGATGTTAAGGTTGCTGTACTTATCATGCCTTTCCATCTACTTATGCAGGACAACAACGGGAGTGGCCAGCATTTTCCGCCGAGGTTAGTTTCATCCCTCGGCTTGTACTCCCCACGTCGTTCCATACTGTAGTGCATATAGATCTAGGCCTAGACACTTTTTAGCTTCTCATATTGGCTTGTTGCTTGTAGGTACATATGTCCTCGGCAAAGATCCACGCATTGACCCTTTTTGTGTATGGGGTAATGAGATATTCATGAACTAGCATCAAGTGAGGAAATTGATAAGGATTATTAGCAAAAAGATACGAACGGTGGCAATCAAATTATGTGTTTATGCTCTATACAACACAACAGTGAGCTGTAGGGTGGTAACTACGAACTCTATAGCCTTCTCTTTTTACTGCCCATAATGATTTGTTAGACAACAATGTCTGGATCTTTTTTGTTTGTAGTGGTTCCCAAAGCAGATTACTCAAGATTACCTCACAAAGTAAATGATTAGTGGACATGCAATGAAGGTTAAAGTATTTCATCGAGACTACAATGAGCATCAAGAAGTCCTGATGAAGACAGTGAAGGATGGCGGGCAGCCATCACAAGGGGTTGGCCTAGAGTTGTGTGTGCATTACGCATGGAGGAGGGCACAATATGGGCATTCCACTTCACCTTCTCCAGCAACCATAATGTCTTTCGCCTCTCTCTTTACAGTCTTTAGTATAACTATGGTTCATCATTCTTTACTTGGTGCTTCTGTAGTTCTTCAGTATATGTACCTGTGCATCGAATTACGCATTCATGATTGAACCTATATTTGTAATAAACATGGTTCAATATGAAATAAGTGATTGCCTACTTTGAAATTCAAAATATGTGATTTTTAAATGCAGGGATTAAATTAGGGATAAATTATGTTCTACAGGCCAGTACACTGCACACGATTTGCAAAAGCAAAACGTCTGTGATAAACGTCAGTATCTGACACGTTTCTCATATCCCTTAGATGTGCGATGAATCTCTATTGCACACACGATCAGCCACGAAAAAATATGTGACATTAACAACAGCATCGCACACAGTTCCTTCTTATCAAATGTTTGCGAAAGTCACCTTGTCACACACGCTTGGCAGTTATGGACTGTTTATCATGTCATGTGCATCATAAATGTTTGCTCATAGAAGAACTCATGCGATGGACCTTCATCCGACATGGGTACGATGGATGAATCGTGTGGGATATATTCAAGCTTCACATACAGTTTTATAGGGACAACTGTATGCACTCTTACATCGAATCACATATAGTCGAGGAAAAGTAAATGTGTGTGATTGTCTGCTTATCAGACACGTTCTATAATCGTGAACTGTTTGTGATGGGGCGCACATCATAAACGTAGCACCATAGAATACTGACTGTGATGGTAATGCGAGCACAAACGAGTAGGAAGGATGGAGCATTTGGGATACTCGACATATCATAAACAATTATCTGAAGACTCGTGTTTGGGATACAAGCCAGCATTGCATACCCTCAGTTATGCAAAACGTATGCATTGCTACTCCCTATCCCCGGCAGTTTCTAGGTCATGTGGGAAGGAACCCCCTATCGCACACACTGGCAAGGCGACGGTTTAAAATGTCGTCATGGAAAGGGGTTAAAAACCATTTGTATAGCAGCTCGTTGTACCAGTGCATGCACCAAATTATGAGTGCACAACTGCAAGGAAGACTCACCCGGCCACCCCGGTCGTTACACCATAGTAATAATGATCAATGATCCGTCAAATCTCATAGCCCCACCTTTCCAATAGTAAGTTAGACGCATGAAGCAACACATCATTTGACACATCATTAAATCCTCTCATATAGTACACCACACATGAAGATTGGACGGTACTGTTTATTTACCTGAATTGGAAGGTACTATTGCAGCAAGGCATATAACCCTTCTCCGAAACATCAAGTATGGCCGTATTGGGATGGTTCTAGAAAATAATATTCCCTCCCTTCCTGTTTATGGGCCTCAATTCCAAATCTAAAACAAGCAATGAACTAGTACTACTAGATAGTGAGTGTTTACTATCATGTACTACGAACTAATTGCAACACATGCATTTGTTAGCAGTACAATGACCACATACGAATTTGATGGTATGATTTGTGTCAGTTGCATGTCATATTATTGCTCTAACATGTGGTCAAAGTTAGCCTCAAAAATTCATTTTAGACCCTATATGGATTTAGGGAGTACATGCATTGTTGAGTTTTCTCTTAGTCCTCGCATGCAACATTTTATTGAAGCTTGAAATGTGAACATGTGATTGGGAGGGACTAGTACAAAACCCTTCCAAAAGAACTGTTGTACTAATGGTGTCGTACTCCCTCCGTTCACCATCACATGTTCAGTACTTTTGCAAACTATAGTAACAAATTTATTCCACCACTCACCATCTACTACTTTGGTTAGAGAGATTTTCAAATTGAGCTATATAGTCCGGAAAGTAGGCACTTATGTACTAGTAATTTGATGTGTCCCATCAACTCGCAGAACAAGGAGAAGCTTGCTTAATACGCCTAAGCCCTCTCCCTCGCCCACACGCGCGGGGGCTCGCAGGACAAGGAGAAGGTTTTACTGCTCCCTCAGGTTAGACGTATACTCCTTGTCCCTACCTTGGTTAGAGAGATTTTCATATTGTTTGAAATATATGTCTTTTAACATATTTCAGTATGAACTACATACTCCAAGTACTGATGTATATAGACGTATTTTAGAGTGTAGATTCACTCATTTTGCTCCATATGTAGTCCATATTGAAATGGACATAGTAGTACGCACTCTCCCTCGCCCCTTGCCCCTCGCCCACACGGTGGACGTGCAGCAATTCATTTATTGTCAGATTGCCAGAAGCACATACCGTAGCACCATCAATGTTCGACTTCCTGAAGAGACGAAGAGCCAAGCGCAAGGTTAAATTTTTTAGATGCCAAGCGCAATGTTTATAGGAGAACGAGTAGTAGTACCGTATGAGGAATAAGGAAAGAAAAATGCAAGTTTTGCCTGACACTTTTTTCTTACGTGACATGCTAGACCTAGTGGACCTCATTGTTGCAATGGGAGTATCATACTAGTACGTATCATAGATGGCACCATCCAAAGTGGTGGGCAGTGGGAATAATATTCGGAGATGCTTAGTCTTAAACCCCATGAAGAATTCCCATCAAAAGGAATAGCCAGCCTCTACACATGCTCATATGTGAAATGGGTAAATGAGAGAAAAAGAGAAAGAGACAAAATAAAATAAAAACAGTCTTAGAGCAAGCCTTATAGCCAGCCCTATTGTATCGGTGAATGCTATTTCTAGCTTTTGATGACAGGACTATATTATTAACCATGCTGCAGAGGTAGCAGCAGATTTTTATTTTTTTGCGGATGTGGCAGCGGATTCAACGAGGAGTGAAATGATGGTTGCTGCCTCCGTCAAACTTAGGGAAAGGCGGGCCTCATGATTTGATGGCTCATTAGTCATTATTACTGCCTATACTCTTTGCCCATTTAACCGCGTGGGAGAGTCGGCTATACTTTTAACCATGCTCGAAGAGAAGAGGTGCACGCACCGACACACGTACTCTTTGCCTCTTCCTCAACCACACACGCGCGGCTACACGGTGGAGCTCATTTCTGTATGAAGATGCGGCACACGTGATAATTTGACGCATGTAGTAGTACTCACTTAATGGCCCGACCATGCATCAATGGTGGCGTGTAGTAGTAATACACAATATAAATAGGTTCATATCACTACAACAGGATGCTCCTAACGCGACACTACAATCAGAGACCCATTGACGAAACTGTGTGCGATGGACTAATCGCAAACCGTGATGTAAAAAACCCGTCAAAAAAGATGCAAAACATTTGCGATGAAGGATACATCGAACATGGTTCAGATTTTAGTTGTGTGTGCGTTGCGGGGCATCTGGTTGATCCACACGAACTATTTTCGATGAGACAGAACAACAGAAATGGGCAGCCAGATCAAGGTGTGTGCGATATACGGCATACAGTTCGCTCCGATGAACCGTTTGCGATGATCGAGTTGAACACAAAGGATTCGACGTAAAAAGAAGTGTGTGATATGATACGTCTCCAACGTATCTATAATTTTTTTTATTGTTCCACGCTATTATATTATCTGTTTTGGATGTTTTATATGCATTAATATGCTATTTTATATTATTTTTGGGAGTAACCTACTAACCTAGAGCCCAGTGCCAGTTTCTTTTTTTCCTTGTTTTTTAGCTTTGTGGAGAAGGAATACCAAACGGAGTCCAAACAGAATAAAATCTTCGCGATGATTTTTCTTGGACCAGAAGACACCCAGGAGATTTGGAGATGAAATCGGAGGAGCCACGAGGCGGACACAAGGGTGGAGGGCGCGCCCAGGGGGGTAGGGCGCGCCCCCTGCCTTGTGGGCCCCCCGTGACCCTCCTAACCTAATTCTTTCGCCTATATATTCCTATATATTCCCAAACCACCAGAAGAATCCACAAAAACACTTTTCCACCGCCGCAACCTTCTATACCCATCCGATCCCATCTAGGGACCTTTTTTGGCACCCTGCCGGAGGGGGATTCGATCACGGAGGGCTTCTACATCAACCCTATTTCCCTTCCGATGAAGCGTGAGTAGTTTATCTCAGACATACGGGTCCATAGCTAGTAGCTAGATGGCTTCTTCTCTCTCTTTGTTTCTCAATACCATGTTCTCCTCGATGTTCTTGGAGATCTATTCGATGTAATACTTTTTTGCAGTGTGTTTGCCGAGATCCGATGAATTGTGGATTTATGATCAGATTATCTATGAATATTATTTGAATCTTCTCTGAATTCTTTTATGCATGATTTGATATCTTTGTAATTCTCTTCTAACTATCGGTTTGGTTTGGCCAACTAGATTGGTTTTTCTTGCAATGGGAGAAGTTCTTAGCTTTGGGTTCAATCTTGCGGTATCCTTTCCCAGTGACAGTAGGGGCAGCAAGGCACGTATTGTATTGTTGCCATCGAGGATAAAAAGATGGGGTTTACATCATATTGCTTGAGTTTATTCCTCTACATCATGTCATCTTACTTAATGCGTTACTCTGTTCTTCATGAACTTAATACTCTAGATGCAGGCAGGAGTCGGTTGATGTGTGGAGTAATAGTAGTAGATGCAGAATCGTTTCGGTCTACTTGACACGGACGTGATGCCTATATTCATGATCATTGCCTTAGATATCGTCATAACTTTGCGCTTTTCTATCAATTGCTCGGCAGTAATTTGTTCACCCACCGTATTATTTGCTATCTTGAGAGAAGCCTCTAGTGAAACCTATGGCCCTCGGGTCTATTTTCCATCATATAAGTTTCCGATCTACTATTTTCCATCATATAAGTTTCCGATCTACTATTTTGCAATCTTTTACTTTCCGCATGAAACACACATTAATTGGAGACAGTTAGCAAGGAATGCATACATTGGATTTCAACATAAAGTGGTTTCAAATATTTGAAAATCCAAATTAAGATGGATCCAGCCTTATGAATCTGAGATCATGCCCTTTGTAAACCATATTTATGTATAAAGGGTGTTGTGCTTTTGAAAGTATATATAAAAAAATGATGTATATAGATTTGTATTCGAATACAAAATGGATCCTGCCCCAAAAAAAATACAAACTGGATTCGAATTGTGTTGGTACGGTAAACGTGCACTCTTTCTCTGCAAAAATTTGAATGAAGCAGGGAAACTCGCAGTAACCGCCCGAAACCAAAATCTGTGAGATGGAAATTACTGCCTATCCCTGACATGCAAAGCCTATGGGCTCAATTTCTATAGTTTTCGATAGGGGTAGGCTTGTAATTTCACTAAATCGTCACATAACCGCCTCCGCCTCTCACCTCCCCGGATTCATACATGGTGGGCACCAAAACACAGTTTCTCCTTGGCCGAAATCGCCTCTCACCTCCCTCCCCGATTCATACACGGTGGGCGCCAAAACAAACTCTCCTCGGTCGAAATCTCCGTCGGCAAATATTCGGTGTATGCGAGATTACCGTCCTATCCCCAGCTGACTAATATTGCTGTGATGTAGGAAATTTTAAACGGGGGCTAAGTTTGTCAATTTCCTCGCATTTGAGACAAGCGCGCCCTGAAGACATGGTTTCCCCCTTCCTCTCTCCCTCCATTTCCCCATTCGTACTCCGTTGGCGCCAAAACACCCTCTCCACCGCAGTCTCCTCCGTCCGCCACCCCATCCACCGCCGTCCTCCTCCACCATGCCGGAGCTGATACCCCGACGCCGTCGTCCATTACAAGAGATCGACCTCTCTCATCCACGGCTTCGGACCAGGATCCTTGCAACACATCCTCTCGCTTCATCCGCACCATCGTCCACCTTGCCGAGGCTTCTCGTACGACCGTCTCATCCACCGCGCCGGGATATTTCCCTCGCCGCCACTGTCTGCCCTCCTAGATCTGCTTCCACGCCGTCGATAGCCATCGCTGCCGCAGCACCCGCAACGCCTCAGCAGATGCTTACACGGCGCCACACCAGAGGCAGTACTCTTTCGTATCTGCTCAAGTTATTTATCTCAGCAAGAAAATAGATCGCCACTACTTTACTGTGATTTCTTGTCCATCACTTAGAATCTTACTTGTTAGTTGAAAACATACATTGGTTGCGAAGTTGCCTTTGTCCGGTTTGCACCTTCAGATCCGCCGTGGCACGCGCACCACTATACTCGCAATGCTTATGGTTTTCCCCTTTTATATTCCACATTAGCTTAAATGACAGTCGACTGGATTTCAAATTGGGGTCAGTCCATTTTTGGGAGTTCGCCGGAGGGAAGGAAGGGGCTCGTCGGAGGGCTGCCCCATTATCTATCTTAGGGTTTCGGGTGGGGACCATAGTTGTGGGGGCTGTCGTCAGGCTATGGTGGGGCCTCGCCGGAGGCAAAACTCGACGCGGGTGGGGGGTGGGGTTAGCTAGAGGGATGGCCGGGGGTGGCGGAAGACCGGAGGTGGTGGGTGGTTCAGGGGAGGGCAGGGGCCGGTGGTTCGGCCGGAGGCCCGTGCGGTGGTCTTTAGGGGAATAATAAGAGGCGAGCAAGAAGAAGGGTTAGGAGACATAGGATCTTCATCCAACCGCCTGAAATGGTCGACTGACCCAAATGAGGAAAGTCAGGCGACTTGCATGTAGACATTCCCATATATTCAGTACCATTATCGTAGGTGCTTCGAGACGTACATGCAAGCAGTGCTCCTCAACCCATCAAGCTAAACAACATGCCACTCATAATTCCAAACTTAGTTGCTCAAATACGAATCTGCAATGATGCTAACATGTGCTAAAATAGAGAATGTTTAATTGGTCAGCTAATGTTCCTACTTTACTTTCGAAAAGCACATGCGCCACATATCGAGGGACAGCAAGGAGTTGCATTCTTAATGCGCTCTGGTTCATCATGTGTGGCCAACCAACATTTTATTATCCAAAATCTGCTTGCTCTTCTTCAGCATGCTCCTCTTCTGTTCTTCTTTTGTAAGTACTCTCTCCGTACCTAAATACAAGTCTTTGTAGTGATTCCTCCATGGACTACATACGGAGCAAAATGAGTGAATCTACACTCTAAAATGTATCTATATACATCCGTATGTGATCTATAGTGGAATCTCTACAAAGACTTGTATTTAGGAACAGAGGGGGTATAATAGTTGTACAGTATGTTCTTTGTAGTGAAGAGGAGCAGGGACATTTGCAGTGTACAGGTCTATTCGGTCGCTTGTCATGGACGCTTTCAACTCTTCATGTTGGTCTTCATGTCGATTGTCATGGACGCTTTCAACTCTTTGTATTCGGTCGTATGTGTCGCCTTTGAGAGTTAGACTGATAGTAACAGTCCTGCGCCTTCAGTTGTAGAGAGCTGGTATCCGAAGCCTTTCTAGCTGTACCGGCAATACTAGCACATATATTCCAGCAAGTTCCACTTTCCTAATTTTACTCCTGATGCTTAGGGTTTTCCCATTATATCTACACTATGATCTGCGTAGGTGCTTTGTGTCCTACTAGCAGCTGTCCACCCTTTAAAGCTAAATAACACACCAATCATACGTCCTAAGGTTCTTAACATATGAATGTGATATGATACTGACATTAGCTAACAGACGCACATTTAATTGGTTAGCTAATGCTCCCACTTGAGTTTCCAAATGCATGTGGCCACATATAGAGAGACATCATGGAATACCATTTCTTTGGGCGCTCTGATTCATCATGGGCGGGCAACCAACATTGTATAGAAAGAAGGGGAATCTCAATAATATGCTTCCCCTTCTATTCTTTAACATGTTACTCTTCTGTTCTTCTTTAGTAAGTACAGTATGTTCCTTGTCAGGAAGTGGAGCATGGACATCTGCAATCGACAGCTCTATTGGGCTGGTTCTGCTACATGATTTCGCACTTCAAGTTGGTCTGCCATAATATCCCAGAAATGGTGGGAGCCGCGCGGTCTTTGATAGACTAGACTGATAGTAACAGCTGTGCGCCTTTAGGTGAATAGAGCTGGCCTGTAGGTGATCGATAGGCTGCATATTAGTAGTGGCAAAACCCTGTATTTTCCAGCCAGTTCCGCTTTCCCGATTTATTTATGGTGGTTATGGTGTACCCCTATTATCTACACTATGATCTGCCTAGTGGCTGTGTGCTCTCGTTATCATGGTTTGGCAATAAACTTTCTATACATTATATTATGAACCTATCATCTGCCAACTATCCTTACATCTGGAGCTCCCAACAGGGAGCCTATTTTTTGTGTAGTTGTGCCAGATTATATTAATCTACTCACCATATTATAGCACACATGGGCTCTCTCATCAGAATCCAGTGATAGCACACAAGGGTTTACAGGGAGCCCCTATTATATTACAATATCCTTTGCATTACAAAGATAATCTCACTACTATTTATGTTTTCATGCTTTTCAGATATTGTACGTAATCACAATGAATATAAGAATGCGCACATCAGAAGAATATTGCAGAACAGTTCAATGGGTAACAAACTTGGCATCAAGGGATTGAGGTCCACTGTGGATGCAATGAAACCCACATGCTCCTGACCTATAGATTCATATTCAGAATATGATCCTAATGACTATTCGGAGCTCAAGGAGTCAAAGGCAGATGGCCTATCATGTTCACCCAATAAGGTGCCTGTTCTAATTTGGCAAGGTTTTATTGGTTGAACATATCTTGCATAAGGTGTCTTGCATTTCTTTTGCTTCGTTGCACCGCCATCTGCTTAGTTTACTCATGATATATGTGAAGATGCCATGCCCATCGATTATCAATACCTATTCCATTTGTCGTCATACCATGTTTTTCCATTCAAATGTTGTTCTTGTGTTTCAGACATCCAAAAGGAAGAGGGTGATTGCAGAACCTGAAGGAGTACAAGCAAAGTCCTTGAAAAAGGTGGTGCTACTGGAGAAATCAGATAGCACCCCATGTATATTGGCGATAGAACCAGCGCCGCAAAACCTAGGATATCGCAACTATGCTGGTCGCTGCTTTGCTCTTGTGAGTACCTATTGTCCTATCGCTGTACTTACATTCATACCTGGTGGATTATGTGACATCATTGTGCATTATAGCTTGCTTATCCACTGTTCACTCCAAATTATCAGATCTATATTAATGCTTACATTAATGTAGAATAAACCCAATGCTTATGAAGAAATTTAGTTCTGCATTGTTCTTGTAAGTATCTACTGTCCTTCATCACTGTACTTATATTGTCAGCAAGTTCTTCATGTACACTTTGCAGCTTATTTTCCCTTGCCCTCCATTTTCTACACATTAGATCTACATTTACTCTTGCGAAAATATTGAATAAAACCAATGTTACTGAAGAAGTTTTGCTCTGCATTGCTCTTGTCAGTGCCTTCTGCCTGTATGCTGTATTTACATTTGTACTCTGCATCTTAGGTTAAATAATCGCCATTTGTTCCTATATTTTCACATCTATATTTACTCTTAACAAAATGTATAATAAAGGCAATGCTCTTGAAGAAGAGTGTGCGGTAAACTTCTTGAATTATCACCCCCCCCATCAATATGGACAAGGGCTTTATAGAGCCGGTCTTCACTCCTAATGTAAGTTTGTCCTCCTCGAGCCTTAAAACTTTGTTGTGTATATTCACTACAAAAAAAGACACATCCGTGACATTTTGGGCCGAACGAATTTTTTTCTGTCATGCTTATGACACTTCTATGACGATAAATGTGACAAAACCCGGTATCATCATGACAGAAAATATAGGAACAAAACCCGGTATCATCATGACAAAACCCGGTATCATCATGTGGGCTCCTACTATGAGAAAAAATCATGACAGAAAATCGGCTTTTCGTCCTGGGTGGGCCGGAGACACAGCTGCATGACATTCTTTGGGCCGTCCATGACGGAAAAAACCATGGTAGAAGCGAGGGCGAGGAAAATATCGGGGAGTTCCTGGTTACGGTGGGTGGTCGGGGCCGAGCGATGCACGGAGGGATTGCGTGTTTCTCTTGTACAGATACGCGCGTGGGTGCGATGCGTTGGGCTCTAACTGAACCCCAGCGAGGCATTCACCTACCGAACCCGAGCGATTGCACTGCTACGCGCTGCTGAACCCGAGCGATCGATCGATCCTTGGCTGTTAACTGAACCCGATCGAGAGATTCCTTTGCTACTGCTGCTAACTGAATCCGATCAAACCTGCTGCCTCTTGATGAATAGTGAGCATTGTTGGGGGTTGGATGAACAGTTCTCTGTGGGGGTTGGATGAACAGGACCCTGTGGTAGTAGAGGCCGTTGCCGCTGGATGAACAGGACCCCGTGGATGGCTGGTTGAACAGTAGCTGGTGGAAGGCTGGATGAACAGTAGCCCATGGAGGGGTGGTTGAACAGTAGCCGGTGGAGGAGCGGTGGAGGCTGGATGAACAGGAGCCCGTGGATGAACAGTAGCTAGTGGAGGCAGGAGGGAGATGTCGTGGATGAACAGACGCAGGTGGAGGCTGGAGGAGGTCGACGGTGGATGAACAGTAGCCCGTGGAGGCTGGAGCGAGGCAGTAGACGGTGGATGAACAGTAGACGGTGGAGTCCCGTTTTACGGTACGCCACATCCCTCCCGATGAACAGGACCCCCGTTTCGACCGTAGGCACTCGAACGCAAGTCCGTTTCCTCCGTTTTGCGGTACGCCACACCCCTCCCGATCAACAAGACCCCGTTTCGACCAAAGGCACTCGAACGCAAAGTCCGTTTCCTCTGTTTTGTGGTACGCCAGACCCCTCCCGATGAACAGGATCCTGTTTCGACCGTGGCCGGTCAAACAGAAGGCCATTTCCTCCGTTCTGCGGTACGCCAGACCCCGTTTCGGCTGTTCCGTCCAAGCCGGTTGGCTCCCGTTGAACAGGACGCATTCCGACCCAGTCGGTTGCATCCCGATGAACAGGACGCTGTTTCTCCGTTCCGACCCAGCCGGTTCGCTGCCCGATGAACAGGACGCCGTTGCTGCCGTTCGTTGCCTTTCCATGTACACAAGCCCTGGATGTCCATATATATATGCGCAAGTACGCACTCGAGACCCCGCCCGTATGTACGTACATGGCCGTATTTTTTGCCCTGTGGCTGTACGTACGTGTACAGGACTTAGACGGGACTTCGTGAACTGCTATGTCGGGTGCACTACAATGACACATGCCGCTACTTACTCGGCCACGGTTCATACTTGGAGAGAGACCGATCGACTAGTATGTACATACACGTTCGCGACTAGACAGACAACGCTATGTTCGCTTTGACCGGGTGGGTCCCAGCGGTCAAGGAGGATAAGGACGCACTTCCTTGCGTGCGAAGATATAGCTGGTCAGTCCTAGCAGTCAGGGGGAGGAATCGTTTTTATTTTGCGAGTAATAAGGAGGCACTTCCTTGTGTTCGAAGATGTAGCTGGTGGGTCCAGCTGTCAGCCTCACCGCCTAAAGTCCTCTTCCGATGGCTGTCCTTCATTGACCACATTGACCATGCCGCGCCGAGAGCACCAAGGTGGTGGACGACGGCGAGGCCTAGGAAGGGAACGACGCGGAGTCGGGGAAGACGCGGCAGTGGATGTCCACGCGGAGGGGAGTACGTGGGTTGACTGCTTTGGCTGCGTTGTGAGGCTGCCGTCGCCGGAGAATAACAGGAGGTGTGGGTGAGCATAGAGGGATGGCATGGCCAGCGATGGCAGCACAGCCGGACACGGGAGGCAGGAGCAGGCGGCAAGGCCGGCGCTGGTTTGGGCGGCTGGAGCAAGAAGACCAGAGGTTGAAGAAGCACGACGGCCGTTGGATGTACATCGTACGGTCACTGGAGCTAGAATCGTTTATATTGACTAAGTTGACAAAGCCCTTGGTACGCGTCAACTTAGTAGGCCCACAGGTCAGCCTCCGAAACGGTGCGCCCCAGATGTCAGGGGGAGGAATCATTTTTTGCGCGGCTGAATTAAGAATATCCGAGATTGAAGAAGAAGCACGACATCCGTTGGATGGACATCCAACGGCCACTGCTGCTAGAACCGAGTGTTGACTATAAGTTGACAAAGCCTTGCGTACGTGTCAACTTAGTAGGCCCACAAGTGTGTGGCAGAGAACATATAGCCCATTTGCGATTTGTAAGAATGTACAGCCCATTTTTGAATTCTAATGGAATTTACTACAGCCCATTTACAGTTTGTTAAAAGTACAACCCATTTTTTAGCTAGGACAACGATTAATAATTTCAACCAACCGCTCAAAACAGAATTCAATAAAATTTCCCACATTTTGATGGAATCCGAAATATTTTTATCCCGAAATTTCTAGTCAGATTAAATATAATTTCAAAATAAATTTGTATTACGTAAAAATCCAACGAAATATTGCGCGCGCAACAAGTAATGAAATTAAAAATTTCAAAATCCAAAAATAATATTTTTTAAACTAATTACGTGTTTGGTGCATTTTTTTATAGTTACTGCCTAGTTTTTAAAATTACATCCCATCTAGTATTTCTTAAAGCCCATTTTCTTGTTAAGCCTAATGCATCCCTCCTAGGAAAGATTTGCAGCCCAGCGGGGCAGAGAATAACAAGTTGACTCGGATATTGTGTACAACTGTCAGCCCAGTTGCATTGCTGATGTTAAAAAAAAGGCATGTGTAGTATAGTACAACTTTACATGGCTACTCAGCCCACATTCAGTGACGCCGGAAAGGCCCAAACAAGGCTTCTGTACAACTTTTTGAAGTCACTGAGCTCAATTAATAACTTAAGAAAAAAGTTAGAGTACAGTGGAACCTAATTAAAAGCTGTCACGAGCGAAGAAATAATTCAACGGGTCCCACTTGTGTGTGTGTGTGAGTGAGAGAGAGAGAGAGACCCATCGGTCGATGCTTGTAAATACATCTTTCAGCCATATGCATTCCTGATGCTCAGTAAAAACTTATATAGTTGACACAATCATATAGAACATCATAGCACACTGAACTTGCATACAAAAATTTCACGCAGGCGGCACAATCAGGGTGGAAGTAGTGGATTGCTATGGGTAGGGCAATGTTGAAACCAACGAACTCGTACATAACGGTTCATCATCTTTATCAATGACGGGGAAATATCTTGAATGCTGTGCAAAGAAAACGGACAGACAACACAATAAGTTTTGCTAGCACATTAAGTTGATGTACAACCCTTTCTAAAAAAAGTTCAGGTACAAAAATAGAACAGGTCACAATCAAATGTACTGACACATCAGTGCTTCACACCGATAGCTCGGATTTAACTTGTATCTGACAAGATTCAGCTGTTACCTCAAATTAGAGCACATCCAGGCAGCCAGCCCTGCCTCTTCTCCCAAAGAAGCAGTGGCCTCCGCCACGCAATGGAGTAGGCCCTGTGCCACCCATCGTTCTAAGCAACACGGGGAAAGTCTGACATTGACTCCTGTAATGGACATCATCGACGGACCCTGGCACCAGCTGAAAGTACATGTAGTCCCCATGTGTGGTTTTGGTAATTAAATGACAATCCTTATGGATTAATGTTTACATTGAGATATACATTTGAAGGTTAGTCCCATTAGAAAATGATTGAAGAATATTGGAAGACAACTCCTTTGAAGCAACAATTACATCGAGATGATCAAAATGGAGTTCATTGGAGTATCTAAAGGATTACATGCTTAGAGCTATGGTTTGAGCCATAATGGATCATGATCTCGAGAGAATGATTAAAGAGAAGAATTTTACATATGGCTTCAAGATAGGATCATGATGAGCTCATATGTTGAGTCATGGATGATTATGTCTTGAAGCAAATAATTCATGTGAAGAATTTGTTGTGCCTCTCAAGAGATTGTGATGGAGCATGAAGAAGAACAAATGATGACCAATATGGTATTCATGGATAAACTCTATAGGGTCATATGATAATTGAGATATTGGTAATCATGTCTTGAAGAAATGAAGCATAGTGAATAATTCAATATGTCCTTCAAGACGTCAAGATTAAACATGGAGTAGAGGTATCAGTTGACCAAGATGAAACTCGAAGATTGAAGTCCAAATGGTCAACACACAAGTGCAAATAATGTACCACACATGATCTTGTGGTATGGTAAGAAAGTGTCAATTGCACTTTGTGTACTAACCCATACTATGTCTTGTTTATGTTTATGAGGGTTAGGTTATTCTCATGGGCTCGCATCGAGAGAAAGATTCCAAGTGTCCATGAGAGGATGACATCAAGTGTTCATGATCATGGTTGACAAGGGCAAGTTCAAGATAACCATCCCGAAGGATTACATGCTTGAAGCTTGTGGATGATCACATGATGGACAAGTGAAGATGAATACAAAGCAAAGCTTCCCACATTGTGTATGGGGGAGCTACTTAAAGACTTCACCAATGTCTTGCCTTCAATTTGATCCAAGAAGAAACATCAACATCAAGCTCAAGTGAAAGGCTCAAGTCAAAGGTATTAGTTCCTTTGGCGTTAGTGTTGTGGAGTGATGACCACCAAAGAAACATATACACTCAAGTATGGATACTCGATAGCTATGTAGTGTAGCTCTTTTATGATTCTTGAGTTATAGGGATCCCGCACTATTAAGAGGGGATCAAAGGGGTTAGTGATAGATTTTCTCAAGTCAACATCTTCTATTTCTACTTCCTCACATCATATTCCAACATAGGCATATTTCACTCCTATCCAATACAAATACAAAATGCCTATACATCTACCAAAGAAAATCCAAAGCCAAATAGGTTCCCAAATACATGATAAAACCTTTGCATAATTTGCATCCTCCATTTTCATTGATCTTGGGTGATTCTCTATGTGAGGACCTGGGCTTTTTCCAGAGCTTCAAAACGAGCCCAAGATCATCAAAATCGGAGTCCGGATGTGAAAGTTATGCATGTTTTAGTTTTGGGGTTCATGCTGTTTTTCTATTGGCCGGACATCCGGGACTTGGCCGGATGTCCAGGCTGCCGGGTCACCCTGGATATCCGGGATCCTCCCGGATATCCGGCCGTAGATGTCTAGAAACTGTGTTGATTTGCTGGTTGTATCCGCCGGATGTCTGGCCCTTGGCCAGATGTCCGGGGCCTGAAAGTTGGCCGGATGTCCGAGCCTTCCCCGGACATCCGACCCCCCTGTTTTTCTACTATGCCTGTGTACTTTGTGTGGTTTTTCTTCAGCCGCCGGATGTCCGGCCCTTGCCCGGATGTCCGGCCCATCTTAGCCACTTACACAAAAACGGCTAGATTTCTTGGCTTGCTATATATACCCCTCTACCAATCCGGTAGAGGGTTGACCACTCCATTCCAAATATCCCAAGAACCCTAAGTGGCTCCCTCTCACTCTTCCACACCAAAACCTAGACCCCGGAAGCATTTGTGAGAGTTCTTGAGAGTTGTTCCAATCAAAAGATAGATCCACTCCCTCTCCCTCTCTTGACAAAAGGAATTCGTGATTTGAGCAAGTCTTGAGCATTTCCCCCTTGATCTTGTTACTCTTGGAGGTTGGAGACTCCTAGGCGGTAGGAGTGCTCCGGTGAGGTATCAACTTGTGATTTGTCCCCCGGAAAGTTTGTGAAGGTTTGGAGGCCGCCTCAAGGTCTACCACTAGTGGTTGAGAAATGCCTTCGTGGTGTTGTCTCAAAGGGAGAATAGGGTGAGCCTTCGTGGCATTGGTGTGCCTTCGTGGTAACATCCACCTCTCTAACGGTGACTAGCTTCCATCCAAGGAAGTGAACATCGGGATACATCCTTGTCTCTGTGTCTTCGGTTATTTCTAACCCTAGCCACTACTTGTGGTTTACTTTGGTCACTTGACCTTGCATTCACTATATATATTGTTGTCCTCGTTATATTATGTTGGTTACCATATCATAGAGATTATTTAGGCCAACACTTTATAGTCCGCAGTTCATACTTGCTACTATTGATATATCCTATGCTTAGTGTGAATTGCTAGCTTGTAACATTCATTGTCATATCTTGTGACATAACTTGTGTAAGCTTGTAGTGCTTACTTGAGTTTGCTTGTATCATTCAATTCCATATATTGTGATACAATTTGTGTAAGCTTGTATTGCTTACTTGTGGTTGTGTGTATTATTCAATATCTCGTGATATACATTGAGTAAGTTTGTGTGACTTACTTGTGCTTACTCATATCCTCGTTGTTCTCATCTTGTTTATCCTAAGTTGTTGGTGCACTTAGTGAGCATAGTATATTTAGGATTTGTGATTGAAAAGTATCAACTTAGTTTATTTCCGCATTAGGATATAGCCAAATCCGTAAAAGATTTTAAAACGCCTATTCACCCCCCTCTAGGTGACATCGTGGTCCTTTCACCAGCGGCGGCGGCAGGACTTCGATTGATGGATTGACCACTTCTTCGACATGCACAAACACTTGATGCAGGTACATCCCTAACGTGGTCCGCGGCAGCCTTGGTGGCGATGAATAGTACAACCCCGGTTCCTACACCGGTATCTCAACACCAATCACCTTCGGTATGGTGGAGGGCTTCTTCATCCATGCCATAACCGTAAGAGCCTAGCTGTCTGGAGGAACAAACATACTTACGAGCTCACCTCCAAGGTCGTTGATAAGCTCATTCATGGACTCGCTGTTCCAAGCACGTCGAGGCATGCTTGGAAGGTAAGCTTTGTTAAAAACTCAAGCTCAAAGGGCACCGAGCCCCATCCTGGGTGCCACCGATCAAAGCTCACCAGCGCGCCATCACAGAACAAACGCCGGGAAGATTCAAACACACGACTGCAGTCGAAAGTTGTCCGAAACCTGACAAAGAAATCAGCCGGTGGCGGACGGACTTCGACGAGCAAGTCACTTATTTGGATGCCGTGCGCAATGCCAAGAGCTTTGACAAGGTCGTCCGGCGAGACGGGAGGCCGGTCGCCGTTGATGGTTACCATTAGCACTTTGCCGGCAAACTGGTCGTCAAGCGCCGCCATGCCACTGTTGAGCGACAACACGCACCGCTCGAAGGCAGGACGGACCTCAGGATCTCCGGCTCAGAGATCCGCGTTGACCAGCGACATGATAGTGCGCTTGAGTACAGGGAGTACAGGAGGGGGATTTAGGGGAACTGGAGTAGGAATCGAGATTCCAGAGGTGGGGGAGGGGCGGGAGATTGGGGGTGAAAAGGTAGCATGAATTTCGAACACGCCCCAATATGCTCTCGGCGCGCAATCGCATGAAAACACCGGTGGCACCCACATGTCGGCCTAAGAGTCCTTATTTTTCTTTTTTTGAGAGCCCGGCCTTTTTTTAGGATCTTTTGAGAGCTCGGCCCGAGAGTCATAATTGACCTGTTTGGCATTGCGTTACTACGCGGCCGATATTCAACGACACCTCACTAGCCCAAACAAGTGTACATCATCGAAAAGACACTAAGCTCAAATTATAACTTGAGAAAAGGAGATATACTCTGAACACTGGAGAATGGTGATGCCCTCATTTAGCCCACTAGTAGTTCGAGACAATAAACAGTTCGAAACAATGATATATACAACATTCAAACACTGACTAGTGACTACTACTGACATAAACATCAAGACATGATAGTTCATAAGAAGTCTTGCTACACCACCAAAACGCACCCATCTGCAGTGCTCAGACTCTCGTGATCCAGACGAGAATGACATTCTAAATAGAGGCAACTATTACATAGTAAGAGTGACATAGACAAGGATGACCAAATGGCAAGGAATATGCATAACAAAAAAGAGAACTACCCATCCAGAACAAGCAGCAAAGACAACAAGTCATTCAAAGAGGGATGATCCAACACCATCATAATTTGCAGCCCCGCTTCAGCGACCAGTGATCCGGAGACACTAGTACTCCACCCTTTCGACGCAACAGCCCAATTACCTATCAACCTGAAGGCTTGAACCACATCACTGCCTGTCGGACTTGAGACATCCAAGGATCAAAGTTAATCCAGATGCCTTTGTCATTCTCACCTTCTTTTGGCTGCAGGTTGTATCATTGACAATCAGGGGAGTTTGCTCCCGAAGTCCTAGGGCTCACCGTGTAGACACAGTTTTCCATAGCAAACAGAGCCTCTCTGCCATCAAGGTCCTTGCCAACGGTGAACTCCTGGTTAATCGAATAATTGAGTTCGAGAAATAGATAGTGTGAACCAAGGTTGTTTACCCGCCTCCAACTCAAAAATCCTGAAGGCCCCAACAAGCTGGTATCCTGCTCATAGACGTAACAGCCACTGTCCGGATACTCACGTATTTCACGGTGCTTGTACACAGTGGGGTTTTTGCAATATAACTTTTCCGGCTCATGTGTGCGAATGATCATCAGTCTTTTGTCGTCATCTGATCGAGCGAGGAACCAGTTGTGCTTCCCTGTTTTTGGCAAAGGTGGTGTGATTACAAAGGGAAGTAACTGTAGGGACACTGCATCATATCAAAAAGGACAGGCATTGTTAATGTAAGATCAACATTGTTCAGAGTATGAGTAGGATAATGCAAGAAACAGCATTGATATGTCCCTGTTGGAACTGAGAGGAAAAAACAGGGAAATGTATACTGGGTTCGAAAATATAGAAGTGCCATGCATGGTTATACTCATGTTATCTCGCAATCGATTCTTCACAGGAAACTACCATGTCATGCATCTTATGTAATCATGTTCTGTCCTCACAAACAAATTCTTCAAGGAAACTAACAGACCATGCATTGTTATATACTCATGTTCTGTGGGCAAATTTTTTGTCAGGATATTATTCTAGCCATTGATTGCTGAAGGGCGAATATAGGTATGTACACATGGTAAGCATTACAGGATTTCACTACTTCCAAATATAGAGTTCTCCATATGCACATTTACTTCCCTAATGTATGGTTAGATGAAACCAATAGTGTGATGCATGTTTCTACATCATGAAAATGAGGAAACTAACATGGCCATTGATACACACTCATATTTAGTAGTATATAGATTACTATAAAATAACG
The DNA here is from genome assembly GCA_011799875.1 of Thinopyrum elongatum. Classification (NCBI taxonomy): domain Eukaryota; kingdom Viridiplantae; phylum Streptophyta; class Magnoliopsida; order Poales; family Poaceae; genus Thinopyrum; species Thinopyrum elongatum. The sequence continues at coordinate 284,856,245 of CM022299.1, read as the reverse complement.
AGAATATCCATATCTTCCTAACCGTTTGATTATTCAGGGGTACAAATTGGCTGTAATGACATGGTCACAATCACCTGAATTAACTCATTCCAAATATAGCTGATTTACGGTGTCTCTAATACATTGCCATAATTCTACTCAAATTCTGCTCAAACAGGGATATGCCAATCATCACAAAAAGTTCAAACAGTGTCATGGCGTTATCATTAACATCAGACGAAAATAACTTACACGCACCATCCCAGCAATACGTGGTGCCATCTACTTTGTCGATCACGTAGATGATGCCATTGTGTTCAATAGCATCACAGAAGTGTGTATCAGCTTTGATGATCCACTGCGAGGTGAGCTGTCTCCAGCTAAAGAAGGCACCAGCGGAAAGATAGGCGAGTCCACGATCGAACAAGGCAATTAGCTTGAAGTCTGCGTAACCCGCATCTTGTGTGGGCACTTGGCAGATTACAATCTTCTACAAAATAAGGTCCGTCCAACTGACATGGTAATCTAGATGACTTGGACCGCGACGATAAATCCCTATATAATCCAACGTAGGAAGGATAATCTCATGGGAGGTGTGGAAGTTCACGAGCACCAAATTTTTCCGGTCTTCTCTGACGGTAGCCATCCAGTGGGAGTTCATGCCGACCTAGTACATACCTACCAAGAAGTTTTGGGTGATGGTGATCGAATCGAAGTCGAGGGAAATGATGTACGACGACCCACTACATACCTGCAAAGAAGTTTCGGCTAATGGAGGTCGGATTGAAGTTGAGGGGCATCATGTACGCCTCCGTATCATGGTGAACAAATCTCGCAAGACCAGATAGCAGCAAGCAGGGTGTCTGTGACGCCCCCGACTCAATCGTGCACTAATCATACACGCAAACATGCATGATCAAGCATAGGGACTCACGGGAAGATATCACAACACAACTCTAACACAAATAAACTGGGATCCACAATATTACAGACCAGGGATCCGAAGATCTGAATACATAAGTCAGTCATACAAATCTTATCTGAGTACAGACATAGTTAGACAAGTTTTGCCTTAAGAATGCTAGCATAAACAATGACTCTAGATCAAAATGCAAAGGCCTCCTGCCTGGGAGCCTCCGGTCCTACTCCTGGTCGGCTTGCTCGATCCAGTAATAAGTGCCGTCTGGACCCTCCTGGTAGTAAGCTCCTGAGGTGGCATCTGGCTCCAGGGCTCCATCGTCTGATGTATCATCAAAGTGGGGGATGGGGAAAAAGAAGTAACAAAGCAACCGTGAGTACTCATCCAAAGTACTCAGCAAGCAAGGATCTACACTACATATGCAACATTTTCAAAGAGGAAAGGCTGTATATGTGGACTGGGCTGTAGAAATGCCAGAATAGAGAGAAGGCCTAGTCCTATCAAAGACTAGCATCTTCAAACATCTTCACGAAGCCACCATCTTGCAGCAATAGAAGAGAGTAGAATAGCATTTTATTAAGCAAACATGCTGAAGTAAGCCTAGAGATCCTTCCTCGACTCCCAGCGAGAAAGCGATCCCGAAGCTTCAATTAAGTAACAAGTATCCAGTTCAAGTAGCAGATCAGGATACAAAAACTGAGCGTCCTTTACCGTAGGACCGGCTATCGATAGATTATTCATCCCTGCAGGGGTGCACTACTGTTACCCAACACGCTCGATCACCTCTGGCCGGACACACTTGCTAGGTAATGCCCGGCCTCGGAAGGCTGGCCGGGGTGCAGGCGCGACACTGAACTCGTCAGTGAAGTATCCAGCCCAATCCCGACGATCAGCCCGCACGGTGAATCATGACGTCTGATGAGCTTTCGGGAGAAACGTACATCGCAGAGGGCCCCATAACCATTATCCCACGTGGTGGTAGTGCGTATAGGGCACGTCGACCCACTCAGATCACACACCCAAATCCAATAGGCTCATTTAGTATCACGCGGAGAGAATCAGAGTCTCTGATGCTACGCCACAATATCACACTCGAGTGCCCTTCCGGCACACCCGACATCATAGATCCCCTGCGGGTACCCACCAGGGTCGACCCGCCTATAACAAAGGTCAAAAGTAACCGTGTGGTCATAACATCAAGGGGAAAACCCCGAGGAATCACCCTCGGTGGATTCCACTCGACGAAATCATCAGGGTGAACGTATGAGGCATCACCCGCGAGGTTCACACTGAGGGGTTGCACGACAGAGTCGTATCAGAAGTGGAGAAGGAGGAATCACCCTCGATGACCATGACCAAATAGCTACACTGCAGAGTAGTCATCAGGAGTGCGTTACGAGGTATCACCCTCGGCACTCGATAGTAACTATGCAGAGTCGTTCAACTAAGGGGGCTGAAGTGATGTGTCGGTCTCTGGCCGACGATCACTTTGATCGAGTTGTCGATGATCAAGCAGGGGCAACAAGGGTAAGGTGGTGGGGGTCACTGATGGTTCACTACCAACCTATACTAAACAGTTTAACATAGGCAGGTAAGGTAACATTAAACACGTTACAAAAGCAGGCTATGCATTAGAATAGGAGCAAACATTAACAGTAGCAAAATCTAATGCAAGCAGGAGAAATGGAATGGGTGATATCTGGATGCTCAAGGGGGGGGGCTTGCCTGGTTGCTCTGGCAAGAGACAGGGATCGTCAACGCGCTGCTCGTCTGGAGCGTAGTCGTACCCGGCGGCAACGTTGTAGGTCTCGGCGTCTATCGAGAGAGAAGGAGGGGGAGAGAAACAATAAATTCACGACAATAATGAAAACAATATGTATGACATGCCTAAATGCTATGCCGAGGTGTTCTACTGCCTAACTAAATGATTTAGTTAATTTAGGAATTTATTCGGATTTATTTAATTAAAGTTAGGCACTATTCATTTATCGAAACCGGTCTAAAAGTTCAATGTTCATACAACAAGGGGCATCTGACAAGAATACGAAGGGCGTATTCAGATTCGTATCGAAATTCTGAGCAAGTTTCATATATAAATTATTTTCATCGGTGTTACGAATTATTTTATATGATTTTCTAAAGTTTTAATCATTTTCTAAATTTAATTATTTATTTAAATTCGAATTATCCAGAATAGTGAATGATGACGTCAGCATGACATAAGTGTGACGTCAGCAGGTCAACAGGGGCTGACCAGGGTCAAACCTGACATGTGGGGCCCACATGTCATACACAGTGGCCTTAACAGAGGGGTTAAAATTAACTAATTGGGTTAATTAGTGGGTGGGCCCCAGTAGTCAGTGACTGTTAGTTTAACTAATTAACTTAATTCACTAATTAGCAGTTTATTTATTTATTTAAGCTCATTTATTAGGTGGGGCCCGCATGTCAGTGAGACAGGGGCGGCCACGTCAGGAGTTGACCTAGTCAACAGGTCAACTGGGGCCCAGGGGTCAGTGGCATGAGGCGGGGCCCACCAAGGCCAGGTCAGCGCTGGTCGCCGACGCGCTGGAGTTAGCTCCGGCGAGCCAAACGTGGCGGCGCGCGTCGGGCTCGGCTCGGGTTTTGCACACAGGGGGCTATTCGCGGCGCGGTTGCTTGTGTTCGACGCGGCTCGGCATCGCGCGTCGAACGGTGGTGGTGCGGGGTGCTGGGAAGGCCGAAGTTGAGCGGCACGAGCTCGCCGGCGGCGGGGTAGTTCGGGCGTGCGACGGAGACGGGGCTACGGTGCGAGTTCGGGCAATCCAGAGAGCGGGGCGAGGCCTACGTGCACGCGCGAGCAAGACGGGCGCGAGCAAATGACCAAAAGGTCGTCCGAACAACGCCGGCGACGAGGTCCGCGGCGGTGGGCTCGGGCTACGGTGGAGCGAGCGCTACGGGCGGCTAGAGGGGGCAGGGGAGGGCGTGTTCAGCGCAGGGGCTCACCGGCGTTGCAGAGAAGGCCCAGGGAAGAACGAAGGAGCTCGGGGCGGCGCGAATTGAAGCGGCGATCGTCGGCGGCCGTAGGGGAAGAAGGCGAAGGAGGCCGGTGATGCAGAGATCCCGGGGCTCGGGCTGGTGGTCGAGGAGGACGGGCTCGTCATGGCGGAGCTTCTGGACAGGCTATGGAGGCGAGAGGTGGGCTGTGTCCGCGGCTAGCCGGTGTCCATGGCGGCGGCGGCGTTCGCCTGTGACAGGGGAGCGAGGGAGAGGGCGAGTGGAGTAGCTAGGGTTTGTCCACGGGGTTGGGGACGGGCGCTTATAGGTGTCCGCGGCGCGCGGGTGGCCGCTGTCGATCGGGGACGAGGGGGGGCCGGTGCGCGCGCGCGCATTCAACAGCGAGGGCGAGGAGCAGTGCGGGAGGTGGGGGACGGCGCCAGGTGGGCTGGGCCGGCACTGTAGCGGTAGGCTCGAGTGCACAGTAGCGCCTTTAGGTCTTTTCTATTTTGTCTTTTTTTGTTTCTTTTCTTTTCTGTTTGCAAAATGTTTGGGCACTAAATGAATTTTGTAAAAAGTGTGACCTAGCCCATAAATCTCAGTGAATTATGCCCCAACACCAAAAACTAGTTTGGGCAAAACATAATTTCCTATTTAATTTAGATTAAATAAAAGGCTATTAAATATTGTTTTCAGCCACTGCTAGAGGATGTTTGAGTTAATTAATTTATTAAATGTTGGTTACAATTTTAGAATAGTCTCTGGAATATTTGTTATTTATTGAACATTTTAGTTTCTGTGTATGAACAACTTTGATTTTCCACTTTAATTTAATTTGAATTTTGACTTAGGAGTTGAAATGCAATATGATGCAAATGATGATTAGGCACTGTTAATCATGCTGACTTGTCATTATCAAAAGTGATTACTGTGGCTAATGACATGGGGTGTTACAATGTCTTGAAAAGCTTAGGCCTCGCTTCGACGATGGCAATGTGCATGTCCCTCGAGCATGCAGCCAGCCGCACGGCGCTCAACATATCCATACACGAACAACAGAGGTCGAGGATGTCACTGGGGAGATTGCTCCAATCGCGGCTCATATGGATGCTGCGCGGTTCGCGTTCGGCCATGGTGGAGTTTGGAAGGTGGGTTTTTTGGGGGCTTGATTTACGGGGGAGAAGGCTCTCGATGCTGGAGCGGCTAGCGAGGGAATAGTGGTACTGGGGGAGGCGAGCGAGGCGAGGGTACACGGGGGCACAGTGAAATGATGAAGAGTGACCTCAGGATCTCTGGCGGGACGGAGATGGAGATGGAGTGGTGCTAGGGGAGAAGGAGACGAGGCGAGGGATGCTATACAGTGGCAGTGACAGTGATAGCACAGTGCACAAGGTGAGGCTGACTTTGGTAACCCAAACACGCCGCCTGGACTAGTGTCACCTCGGGCGCAGGGTCTTGTCACTTCACTGTGAGGACCGGATGAATAATATTTTGACCATCAAGTGTACCACAGTTGTACTACTACTAGTAGGAACATACAGAGTAGTACTGTATAGCGAAAATAGGTCTCCTGTGCTAGCATGCCTCTGGGTTCACTTCATCCTCCAGGTGTCATCCATATTGCGAGCAGAACCAAATTCACGTGCATGCAGAAGCGCGAAGAAGGGTTTTTTATTTTTTGATGATAATCGCATATTCCTTAACTAGAGAATGTTGTGTCTCCCACGCACGCGCCAATATCCATCCGAACCAGCTATGACACATTTTTTTATATCTGTTTGAATAGGTCCCACCTGTCAGGAGGGGTGCAGAAATAAAAAGGAATCATAAAATGTCTCGCCACGGTGATTCGAAAGAGTGACCTCAACTAGCCAGTGGAACATGTAGCGCTACAAGGATGGGCACGTACATGGACATGTACCACTCCTTAGTCTACCCGCATAGTCTTTTCTTTTAGTCTACCTAGCCGTCTAATCAACTGCCTGCAGGCCACTTCTCCCATTTAATTCTCCATCGGGAACTGATTTTCCTCGGCTTCTTCACCTCTCCTTCATCTTCATTTGCATCCAAACCCCACTACATTCACATTGTTTTAACCTCTTCACATACTCCTGGAGTAATTCCGAAGCACCTTTAAATAATCATCTTCTTCAGTTAGACTAGCCATCTAATCCTAATTCTCCAAACCATAGCCCTCCGGTCCAGCGGTTCCAAATGGCGAAAGAGATCCAGATGCAGGTTTTTAGCGTCCAACATGTCCTCGTCGAAGGCTCGTTGAGCATAGTTGCCACCGTCACCGACCACCCAAGGGTTGTTCGGAAGTGGATCAACAATGTACCCAACTCCCTCCAAAAGGTAGAGATGAAGATGAACATTGTTTTCCTCTCTGTGTATATTGATATAGATGAACTATTTCGATGGTGTGCATGTCTTTGGAACAAGTAGCATCATAGGTCCGCTTGACTATAAGGAACTATTTATCCGCCTAGCTTTCTCTACTACTCCTTCCAGTGATCGGTATGCAATGCATGTGTCAGTAGACATGATAGCTTGTCCATGGAAGTTGAACTACGGCGACCATCACGTTTCATACACTGCCACTCACGATTCCCACGATGCCGCTCCAACCCACGGCACCACGTCCCCCGACGTGCACCTCACCCCTCTCGGCCGCACCGCCCCTCTGCCTTTGTGTGCATGACATGTGGGCTAGCTGAAATGCGGCGAGCATCAAGTTTCTACCACAGCCACACGCGATTCCCACGACGCCGCTCGAACCCATGACACCACATGTCCCCCGACCTGCGGCTCACCCCTCTTGGCCCCACCGCCCCTCTGCCTTCGGGAGCATGACATGTGGACCAGCTACCTATCGGGTCCACTGAAGCTCACTCCCGTGGGCCCCGAGAGGGAAATGTAACTCCTGCGCCAGGCCTTGTGGTGCTACCGCTGCACGAACTCGTGCCAAACTCGAGATTTGTTTCTTACTAGCAAGATGCCCGTGCGTTGCACGGAACATCAAGATGCATTTGTATGAGTAGTTTATCTTGTGGGAGAAAAGGATGAACGAGGGAAGGCCTTATTTGCAAATGTGGAGAGGGGTGTGGGTATGTTTTTGCAAAATTGCCATAGTTTCCTTCCATGGACATCTACTACGCCTCATAACGCCCCAACGTCCAGCTGTGGCACCCTCGCCATGGCCAGGCCACCATCGGCCGGTTCAACTCGAACGAGTGAGTCGCAAACGCTGCCTCGACAACGGCCAGCTGGGCATCTCGAACCACACTGATGCCGCTTCCCCGTAGCCGACCTATGCTAGCACGTGGCAGCACGTCGTTGAGCCGCGCGTCAACGTACGATGGCAGGAACGCCTCCAAGCTCAATGGCTCAACTACGTCGAGTACATCATGTTCGCAAACCGGTATCCGTTGAGCAGGTTGCTCTAGCCCATGAGCACATGACTATACGTATCCATCATTCCAGCCTCGTCGCTGAGTGGTACATCCTGGGGACGGTGCAAGCGGTCGGAATCTCGAGCCCAAGTCGAGCTATGTGCCCGGGTAGATCACTGGCTCCCACCCGAGCTCCCACCCGGCCGTCGTTGCCGTCGCACCACTAACGATCGGGAGCAGCACCCTGCCGCTCATCCGGAGCGCGAGCTAGTAAACGTTGGGCGGCACGTCACAACAGTCAAGCACCTCGACATGCGTCGTCCGGGAAGAGACTTTTCTTGGCCACAAGCTCCATGGTCTCGTCCAAGATCGGTGTGGTACTGCAGTCGAACATGCAGGTAAAATACTACGGGAGCAGCTGCATGTGCATGGCCCAGACGCCGATGTTGGCGTGGAGGAGGTGGTACTCGCTGGTGCCGCAGCGTGCTACATGGCTTTGGCAGGCACCTGTTGCGACACTCTGGCGTTGGCACTGGCATTGTCAACGCAGCTGATGATCCAGAGGAGGACGAGCAGGAAAGGAAAGGTCTTGCATGCGTGTACAGATTCATGCAGGAAATTATTTCCTGGAAATACGGCCTTTGTTTACCTTTCTTTGAGGATATAGATGACCCACACGAGGAAATCTATTATAACCGTTGGATGAAAATTAGTGGTGCGAGAGTACGGATCGGAGCATGGGAGGGTAGCAGGCAAGCCTCATCCGCCGACCTGTGCCTCACCCCTCTCGGTCCCACCGCCGCTCTGCTTTCATGAGAATGACATGTGGGCCAGCTGCATTTAAGGTCCACATGTCATTGACTCATAGGCCGGTTGATACGTCCATTTTGCATCATGTTTTCCTACTGTTATTTATGATGTTTTTATGCATGATAATGCTTTTTGGAGTAATTCTAATGCCTTTTCTCTCATAATATGCAAGGTACACACAAAGAGGGAGAATTCCGGTAGCTGGAAATCTGGACCTGAAAAAGCTACGTCAGGCTACCTATTCTGCACAACTCCAAATGAGCTGAAACTTTACGGGGATTTTTTATGGAATAAATGAGAAATATTGGAGACAATAAGTAACATAGGGGGCCCACCAGGTGGGCACAACCCACCTGGGCGCACTAGGGAGCCCAAGCGCGCCCTGGTGGGTTGTGCTCCCCTCGGCCCACCTCCGGTGCCCATCTTCTGGTATATAAGTCATTTTAACCTAGAAAAATAAGGGGAGGGCTTTCGGGATGGAGCGCCACCGTCTCGAGGCGGAACTTGGGCAGGAGCACTTTTGCCCTCCGGCGGAGCGATTCCGCCGGGGGAACTTCCCTCATGGAGGGGGAAATCATCGTCATCATCATCACCAACAACTCTCCCATCTTGGGGAGGGTAATCTCCATCAACATCTTCAACAGCACCATCTCCTCTCAAACCCTAATTCATCTCTTGTGTTCAATCTTTGTACCGGAACTATAGATTGGTGCTTGTGGGTGACTAGTAGTGTTGATTACATCTTGTAGTTGATTACTATATGGTTTATTTGGTGGAATATTATATGTTCAGATCCAATATGCTATTTAATACCCCTCTGATCTTGAGCATGATTATCATTTGTGAGTAGTTACTTTTGTTCTTGAGGTCACGGGAGAAATCATGTTGCAAGTAATCATGTGAACTTGATATGTGTTCGATATTTTGATAGTATGTGTGTTGTGATTCCCTTAGTGGTGTCATGTGAACGTTGACTACACAAAATTTCACAATATTTGGGCCTAAGGGAATGCATTGTGGAGTAGTTATTAGATGATGGGTCGCGAGAGTGACAAAAGCTTAAACCCTAGTTTATGCGCTATTCCGTAAGGGACCGATTGGATCCAAAAGTTTAATGCTATGGTTAGAATTTATTCTTAATACTTTTCTTGTAGTTGCGGATGCTTGCGAGGGGGTTAATCATAAGTAGGAGGTTTGTTCAAGTAAGAACAGCACCTAAGCGCCGGTCCACCCACATATCAAATTATCAAAGTAGCGAACACGAATCAAACCAACATGATGAAAGTGACTAGATAAAATTCCCGTGTACCCTCAAGAACGCTTTGCTTATTATAAGAGACCGTTTTGGCCTGTCCTTTGCCTCAAAAGGATTGGGATACCTTGCTGCACTTTTGTTACTACTATTGTTACATACTCGTTACAAATTATCTGGCTAGCAAACTACTCTACTACTTACAATTTCAGTACTTGCAGACATTACCTTGCTGAAAACCGTTTGTCATTTCCTTCTGCTCCTCGTTGGGTTCGATACTCTTACTTTTTGAAAAGGCTACAATTGATCCCATATACTTGCGGGTCATCAAGGCTATTTTCTGGCGCCGTTGTCGGGGAGTGAAGCGCTTCTGGTAAGTGGAAATTGGTAAGGAAAAATTATTACTACGTGCTGAAATTTATTGTCACTTGTTAATATGGAAAACAATCCTTTGAGGGGTTTGTTCTGGGTATCTTCACCTCGACCGGAACCACAATTAGTTACCCCTCAACCTGCTGCACCTACTGAAAATATTGAATATGAAATTCCTTCGGGTATGATAGAACAACTGCTAGCTAATCCTTATGTAGGAGATGGACCCGAACATCCTGATATGCAATTGATATATGTGGAAGAAATTTGTGGATTGTTTAAGCTTGTAGGTTTACCCGGGGATGAAGTTAAGAAGAAGGTTTTCCCTTTATCTTTGAAGGGAAAGGCATTGGCATGGTATAGGCTATGCGATGATATTGGATCTTGGAATTGGAATCGATTGAAATTGGAGTTTCACCAAAAAAATATCCTATGCATCTAGTTCATCATGACCGGAATTACAAATATAATTTTTGGCCTCATGAAGGAGATAGTATCGCTCTAGCTTGGGGGAGCCTTAAGTCAATGTTATAATCATGCCCCAATCATGAGCTCTTAAGAGAAATTATTATTCAGAATTTTTATGCTCGGCTTTCTCGTGATGATCAATCCATGCTTGATACTTCTTGTACTGGTTCCTTTATGAAGAAGACCATTGAATTTAGGTGGGATCTTTTGGAAAGAATTAAATGCAACTCTGAAGATTGGGAACTCGACGAAGGTAAAGAGTCAGGTATTAAGCTTAAGTATGATTATGTTAAATCTTTTATGAATACCGATGCTTTTCAAAAGTTTAGCACTAAATATGGACTTGACTTTGAGATATTAGCCTCCTTTTGTGAATCATTTGCTACTCATGTCGATCTCCCCAAGGAGAAGTGGTTTAAATATCACCCACCTATTAAAAAGGAAATTAAAGAACCGGCACCAGCTAAATAGGAAACTATTATTTATAATGTTGATCCAGTTGTTCCTACTGCTTATATTGAGAAACCACCTTTCCCTATTAGGATAAAGGAACATGCTAAAGTTTCAACTGTGGTCAATAAAAGTTATATTAGAACACCTAAACCTGATGAGCAAATCAATGTAGAACCTAGTGTTGCTATGGTTAAGGATCTTCTGGAAGAAAACATAGATGGGCATGTTATTTACTTATGTAATGAAGCTACTAGAATTGTCAAACCTGATAAGTCAGATATTCGTAGACGAGTTGTTGGCATGCCCGTTGTCTCAGTCAAAATAGGAGATCACTGTTATCATGGTTTATGCGACATAGGTGCTAGCGTGAGTGCTATTCCCTTTACCTTATATCAAGAAATTATGAATGACATAGCAACCGCTGAGATAGAAGACATAGATGTTACTATTAAACTTGCTAATAGAGACACCATATCACCAATTGGGATTGTTAGAGATGTTGAAGTCTTGTGTGGGAAAATAAAATATCCTACTGATTTTCTTGTTCTTGGTTCCCCACAAGATGATTTTTGTCTCATTATCTTTGGTAGACCTTTCTTGAACACCGTTAATGCTAAAACAGATTGTAAGAAACAAACTGTCGGTGTCAGTTTTGGTGATGAGTCTCATGAGTTTAACTTTCCAAGTTTAGTAGAAAACCTCATTAAAAAGAATTGCCTAGTAAGGATGAAATAATTGGTCTCACTTCTATTGATGTGCCTTCTACTGATCCTTTAGAACAATATCTGCTAGACCATGAAAATGATTTACATATGCATGAAAGAAATGAAATAGATGAGATTTTCTTCGAACAACGTCCTCTGCTTAAACATAATTTTCCTATTGAAACTCTAGGAGGTCCTCCTCCACCTAAAGGTGATCCTGTGTTTGAATTAAAACAATTTCCAGACACTTTGAAATATGCTTATCTTGATGAGAAAAAGATATATCCTGTTATTATTAGTGCTAACCTTTCAGAACATGAAGAAGAAAGATTATTGAAAGTTCTAAGGAAGCACCAAGCTGCTATTGGATATACTCTTGATGATCTTAAGGGCATTAGTCCCACTCTATGTCAGCACAAAATTAATATGGAACCTGATGCTAAACCCGTTGTTGATCACCAACGTCGGTTAAATCCGAAGATGCAAGAAGTGGTAAGAACGGAAATATTAAAACTTCTGTAAGCAAGTATAATCTATCCTATAGGTGATAGTAGGTGGGTGTCATGTTCATTGTGTCCCTAAGAAGGGAGGAATTACTGTTGTTCCTAATGATAAAAATGAACTCATCCCACAAAGAATTGTTACAGGCTATAGAATGGTAATTGATTTTAGAAAATTAAACAAAGCAACTAGAAAAGATCATTACCCTTTGCCTTTTATTGATCAAATGCTAGAAAGTTTGTCGAAGCACACACATTTTTGTTTCCTTGATGGATATTCTGGTTTTTCACAAATACCTGTTTCTCAACCTGATCAAGAAAACACCACTTTCACTTTTACCTTTGGAACTTATGCCTTTTGGTTTATGCAATGCACCTGCTACCTTTCAAAGATGTATGACTACTATATTCTCTCACTTTTGTGAAAAGATTGTTGAGGTTTTCATGGATGGCTTTTCTATTTACGGGGAGTCTTTTGATGATTGTTTAAGCAATCTTGATCGAGTTTTGCAGAGATGTGAGTAAACAAATCTTGTCTTGAATTGGGAGAAGTGCCACTTTATGGTTAATGAAGGTATTGTTTTGGGCCATAAAATTTCTGAAAGAGGTATTGAGGTGGAGAAAGATAAGGTTGATGCAATTGAGAAAATGCCATGTCCTAAAGATATCAAAGGTATTCGTAGTTTCCTTGGTCATGCTGGTTTCTATAGGAGATTTATCAAAGACTTTTCTAAAATTTCTAGGCCTCTTACAAATCTTTTGCAAAAGGACACTCCTTTCGTTTTTGATGATGATTGTTTAGAAGCCTTCGAAACACTCAAGAAAGCCTTAATTACTGCACCTATTGTTCAACCACTTGATTGGAACTTGCCTTTTGAAATTATGTGTGATGCTAGTGATTATGTTGTTGGTGCTGTTCTAGGATAAAGAGTTGATAAGAAACTAAATGTTATCCATTATGCTAGTAAAACTCTAGACAGTGCCCAACGAAATTATGCTACTACTGAAAAAGAATTCTTAGCAGTTGTGTTTGCTTGTGATAAATTTAGATCCTACATTGTTGATTCTAAAGTGACTGTTCACACCGATCATGCTGCTATAAAAATATCTTATGGAAAAGAAAGATGCTAAACCTAGACTCATTAGGTGGGTTCTCTTGCTACAAGAATTTGATTTGCATATTATTGATAGAAAAAGGAGCAGAGAATCCCGTAGCTGATAACTTTTCTAGGCTTGAAAATGTCCTTGATGACCCACTACCTATTGATGATAGCTTTCCTGATGAGCAGTTAGCTGCAATAAATGTTTCTAATAACACTCCTTGGTATGCTGATTATGCTAATTACATTGTTGCTAAATATTTACCACCTAGCTTTACAAACCAACAAACGAAAAAAATTCTTCTATGATTTAAGACATTACTTCTGGGATGACCCACATCTTTATAAAGAAGGAGTAGATGGTATTATTAGACGTTATGTACCTGAGCATGAACAGGGACAAATCCTGCAGAAATGTCACTCCGAAGCTTATGGAGGACATCATGCGGGAGACAGAACTGCTCATAAGGTATTGCAATCTGGTTTCTATTGGCCTACTCTCTTCAAGGATGCTCGTAAGTTCGTATTATCTTGTGATGAATGTCAAAGAATAGGTAATATCGGTAAGCGTCAAGAAATGCCTATGAATTATTCTCTTGCTGTTGACCCATTTGATGTTTGGGGATTTGATTTCATGGGAGCTTTTCCTTCCTCTAATGGGTATACTCATGTTTTGGTTGCTGTTGATTATGTTACTAAGTGGGTAGAAGCTATTCCAACCAGTAGTGCTGATCACAACACCTCTATTAAAATGCTTAAGGAAGTTATTTTCCCAAGGTTTGGAGTCCCTAGATATTTAATGACTGATGGTGGTTCACACTTTATTCATGGTGTTTTCCGTAAACTGCTTGCCAAGTATGATGTTAACCAATTGCATCACCCTATCATCCTTAGTCTAGTGGTCAAGTTGAACTTAGCAATAGAGAAATAAAATTAATTTTGCAAAAGACTGTCAATAGGTCCCGAAAGAATTGGTCTAAGAAATTAGATGATGCACTTTGGGCTTATAGAACAGCATATAAAAATCCTATGGGTATGTCTCCTTATAAAATGGTTTATGGAAAAGCTTGTCATTTGCCTCTTGAGTTAGAACATAAAGCATATTGGGCAATTAAAGAACTCAACTATGATTTCAAACTTGCCGGTGAAAAGAGGTTATTTGATATTAGCTCATTAGATGAATGGAGAACACAAGCTTATGAAAATGCCAAGTTATTTAAAGAAAAAGTTAAAAGATGGCATGATAAAAGAATCCAAAAGCGTGAGTTCAAAGTTGGAGAATATGTTCTTTTGTACAACTCTTGTTTCAGATTCTTTGCAGGAAAACTCCTCTCCAAATGGGAAGGACCCTATGTTATCGAGGAGGTTTATCGGTCTGGAGCTATCAAAATAAATAATGCCGAAGGTACTAACCCGAAGGTTGTTAATGGGCAACGAATAAAACATTATATCTCAGGTACGCCCATTAATGTTGAAAGTAATATTATCCAAACTATGTCACCGGAAGAACACATAAAAGAGTCCTTCCGGAACACTCCAGAATCATGAAAAAGAGAAGGTACGTGATACAGTAAGTAAACGGACTCCGAAAAATCCACAAAAATATTTTTTGTCAGTTTTGGAATATTTTGAAAATTAGGAAAATAAGAAGAAACCAGGAAGGCACACCTGGTGGGCACAAGACACCAGGGCGTGCCTGGCTTGCCAGGCGCGCCCAGGTGGGTTGTGCCCACCTCGGGTACCTTCCGGACTCCGTTTTTCTTCCGTTTGCTTGTTTCCTGAGATAAAAATTCTTTATATACTCCCCGAACCTATTGGCCTCCGTATCCCGGAGAAATCTCCTATTCTCTTTTCTTGTTGTTTTCTGTCAGATCTGTTAAGCCAGGCATCATTTCTTCTTCTTCCTCTAACAATGTGGAAGAGGATGCTTGGTTGATGAAGATCGAGCTAAAGAGGGAAGAGGCCGTTGGAATAGCCAAGGAGGACAAGGGCAAGGAGGCTACCGGAGATCAAACGCTGATGATCGAACAAGCACTGCCTGCCGAGGAGGAGGAAGTAGATATCCTTAAACCTTACTATGCTCATTTTACCCCTACTGAGATTGAAGCCTTTCGGATCATCGAAATGGTTTGTGTGCAAAATAAATATCTCACTTGTGAAAATATTCTGCATCAAGAGCACATCATCTTCCTCCGGAGCGTCATCCGTAGATTGGAGAATCTCTTGATCTTGGAGGACATGATCGCTTCTACTTCATCATCACCACCACCTCCTTCTTCATCACCAAAAGAAAATTGAGTATCGGGTATGGGCACTCCCCTTGGCATCCGCCAAGCTTGGGGGAGGTGCCCCGGTATCGTATCACTCCCACTATCTTTTGCCTTTACTTTTCTTAGTTCGATCCATGGTTATCTTTTGCTTTAGATGAATAATAGTTTAGTTCGATCCTTTCTTTTTGAGAGCTTGCTTAGTAATCCATCCTTGTAATCGTATGCGAGATACATAATAAAGTTTAGTTTGAGTTTTTGCTTTCTTTACTTTCATGTTTCAATAAAGAGAAAGGAAATAAATGAAAAGATCATATGCTAATCCTATGGTAGGTGATAACACCACATAAGGAAAAGTATAAGTAGAAAATTTTATTAGAGATTGACAAACATAGCATTAGTCAATGATGCAACTTATGAAAGAATTAATAAGGGAAGAGAAGATTCATATATAAATACACTATCATGGAGATCTTTTGTGATTGTGAGCCCCCATCAAAATATTATATGCCAAAATTGTGGCCGTTGGACAAGGAAGTTATATTGTCATAGATCCTTTAACATGTGGTGCTTGCCCCCCATCTTTGCTAGACAAAAATTCCGCACTAAGTAGAGATACTACTTGTGCATCCAAAAAACCCTTAAACCCAAATCTTATTTTCGAGAGTCCACCATATCTACCTATGGATTGAGTAAGATCCTTCAAGTAAGTTGTCATCAGTGCAATAAGGCAATAAAAATTGTTTCTAAAAGTGTGAGATCATTTAGTGTAAGAGAAAATTGAGCGTTTTACGAACTTGTGATGGTGAAGAATAAAAGCGACAGACTACATAATAAAGGTTGCCATCACAAGGGGCAATATAACGTGACGTTCTTTTGCATTAAGGGGTTGAGCATACAAACAAATAAGCGCATGGCAACCTCTGCTTCCCTCTGCGAAGGGCCTATCTTTTACTTTTATGTATTTACTTTTATGCAAGTGTCAAAGTTCTTCTCTCTTTTCCTTTCAGTTTTCTCCTTTGGCAAGCATCATGTGGTGAGGAAAGATCTAGGCACATATGTCCAGTTGAATATGGGCAGCATGAGTTATTATTGTTGACATCACCCTTGAGGTGAATACTTTGGGAGGTGAAACTATAAGCCCCTATCTTTCTATGTGTCCGGTTGAAACGTTTTGCTCATGTGTATGCGGTGAGTGTTAGCAATCATAGAAGACTATATGATGGTTGAGTATGTGGACTTTCCTAAAGGCTCCGATACATGACCCTTCCTGAAAAGATGATGAATTGTAGTTGCAATGTTGACTGAGAACATAGTTTGTTGGTTTCTAATAGAGTTTATGCTTTATACTTTGATTGTGTGATGAATTGTTACTTATTCATGAGAAGTCTATGATAAAAGTTTTATGTTAAGAGTTTGTTGCTGTTATAATAAAATTACATGATGCTTCTATATCCGTATTTTGTTTTTATCGACACCTCTCTCTCTAAGCATGTGGACATGTTTTTCGATTTCGGTTTTCGCTTGAGGACAAGCGAGGTCTAAGCTTGGGGGAGTTGATACATCCATTTTGCATCATGTTTTCCTACTGTTATTTATGATGTTTTTATGAATGATAATGCTTTTTGGAGTAATTCTAATGCCTTTTCTCTCATAATATGCAAGGTACAAACAAAGAGGGAGAATTCCGGCAGCTGGAAATCTGGACCTGAAAAAGTTACGTCAGGCTACCTATTCTGCACAACTCCAAATGAGCTAAAAATTTACGGGGATTTTTTATGGAATAAATGAGAAATATTGGAGCCAATAAGTACCTAGAAAAAAATAAGGGGAGGACTTTCGGGATGGAGCGCCGCCGTCTCGAGGCGGAACTTGGGCAGGAGCACTTTTGCCCTCCGGCGGAGCGATTCCGCTGGGGTAACTTCCCTCCCGGAGGGGGAAATCATCGTCATCATCATCACCAACAACTCTCCCATCTTGGGGAGGGTAATCTCCATCAACATCTTCAACAGCACCATCTCCTCTCAAACCCTAGTTCATCTCTTGTGTTCAATCTTTGTACCGAAACTATAGATTGGTGCTTGTGGGTGACTAGTAGTGTTGATTACATCTTGTAGTTGATTACTATATGATTTATTTGGTGGAAGATTATATGTTTAGATCCAATATGCTATTTAATACCCCTCTGATCTTGAGCATGATTATCATTTGTGAGTAGTTACTTTTGTTCTTGAGGTCACGGGAAAAATCATGTTGCAAGTAATCATGTGAACTTGATATGTGTTCGATATTTTGATAGTATGTGTGTTGTGATTCCCTTATTGGTGTCATGTGAATGTCGACTACATGACACTTCACCATATTTGGGCCTAAGGGAATGCATTGTGGAGTAGTTATTAGATGATGGGTTGTGAGAGTGACAGAAGCTTAAACCCTAGTTTATGCACTATTCCGTAAGGGACCGATTGGATCCAAAAGTTTAATGCTATGGTTAGAATTTATTCTTAATACTTTTCTCGTAGTTGCAGATGCTTGCGAGCGGGTTAATCATAAGTAGGAGGTTTGTTCAAGTAAGAACAACACCTAAGCACCGGTCCACCCACATATCAAATTATCAAAGTAGCGAACACGAATCAAACCAACATGATGAAAGTGACTAGATGAAATTCCCGTGTACCCTCAAGAACGCTTTGCTTATTATAAGAGACCATTTTGGCCAGTCCTTTGCCTCAAAAGGATTGGGCTACCTTGCTGCACTTTTGTTACTACTATTGTTACTTGCTCGTTACAAATTATCTGGCTATCAAACAACTCTGCTACTTACAATTTCAATACTTGCAGACATTACCTTGCTAAAAACCGTTTGTCATTTCCTTCTGCTCCTCGTTGGGTTCGACACTCTTACTTATCGAAAATGCTACAATTGATCCCATATACTTGTGCATCATCACCGGTGCACTAAGCCACTGAAGCTCGGTCTCGTGGGCCCCGAGAGGGAAATGTAACTCCTGCGCCAGGCCTTGTGGTGCTCCCGCAGTACGAACTCATGCCAAACATGGAATTTGTTTCTTACTACTACCAATGTGCCGGCCCGTGCGTTGCATTGGATTCAAAGTACGTATCTATTTAGTGGAGTGCACTCTAAATACATTATCTATTTATTTTTCTCTAGCCTTTCCTAGCCATGCAACCAAGCCACATAAGCTTCATGGGTGCCGCCCACATCATATTATTCATACTACGTTGGCTGAAAAAAAGATAAATCACCCAAAACAAGATCTTCCCATTTTTTGTTCCTACGATATTGTGTCGTGCACGTACCTAGTTGTATAGTGGTAGTACTAGTTGTAGTACAAACTTCGTACTAGTAGGAGTAGTAGTACAGAGTGCTCCTACTCTATCAACGAGCCCCATCTGACACCAAATTTCTTGGCTTCCGTGCTACAGCTAGATCTTCCCCTCCTCATTTCTGTTTTCCAACACGGCGGGCGGGGTGCGGTTTGCCGATAGTCGGTTTGCTCAACTGCGGTCCCACATGAAAGTGAAAATGCTAGGCAACACGCCTTCCCTAGCTATGTGGCGTGCCGGACGGGCCATGGAGTACTCCCAATTCCCGGGCGTGTGGGGGTGCGACGCGAACACGGCAGGCCTTTTTCTTTTACTAGCAATGTGCCCATGCGTTGCGATGGATCCAAAGTAGAATAGTACTTGTTCACAAACTTGAAAGAAAACACTCTTGTTTTGATATACATATATACCACTAGAAATATATTACTTTTCACTCAAAATATATTTCTCAGGCTCTTTTGATGAGGTGAGGGAGGGATGTGGTTTCTTTCAAGATAATAAGGGGTTTTCTGCAAATTGGAGCAGAGAAGTGGGCTATTGTTGCAAAAATGCCACAACTTACCTCACAGCCGTTAGATGCAGATCTAATGGTCAAAAATGACGGATGGCAGACACACCACCATCACCAACTGAGTCTTTTATAGGAGACTAGCAAGATGCCCATGCGTTGCACGAAACATCAAGATGCATTTGTATGAGTAGTTTATCTTGTGGGAGAAAAGGATGAACGAGGGAAGGCCTTATTTGCAAATGTGGAGAGGGTGTGGGTATCTTTTTGCAAAATTGCCATAGTTTCCTTCCTATCCGTCAGATATAAATCGGACGGCCTATATTGCAGGATGGCAGGCACACCATCATCACCAACTCTGTTTTTTATAAGAAGAGTAGAGATACAGAAACATGTATAAATTTTAACATTTGGTTCTGCTCCTTGGCACGATCGATAGATAGAAATAACGATTGGAAACGCTAGGGCGGGGCTTTTTCCGCCAGATAAGCAGGGTAGTAGCTAGGTTGGCGCACCGTTGGTTTGGTCACATGCGGTTCGACATGTTGTCTTGTTTCTAGCAAGATTCCCGTGCGTTGCACGAAGTTGATGGAAAAGGTAAGCACAACTTATAAATTGACGGATGGAGTACTAGTTACAGTGATGCATATAATTGCCTCCAAATGTGAGTAAAGGGATCGCACATGTCTTTATTGACTAGAACGAGAATGCAATAGCGCAATAAAAATTAAGGCCACGATGATGCGATCGCAGTGGTGGTTATAGGAGGCAAGAAGAAAGATGCATACATCAATGTACGACCTCCTCCTCCTCGACTCAGTGCGCCGGGCCACCGACCGGCAGCTTAGGAGCGGCGGCTTTTGTAGCGAGATCAAGGTGCTTCTCAACAAAGGCGTCCAATGCTTCCAGCCGGTTGACGAAGGCCAACGTCGCAGCGTCCTCACCGGCCTTGTGGATACCTATGTACACGACTTGCTCGTACACGTGGATGTGTAGGTCGACGAATTCTTGCAGGGCGAGGCGCCTCGTGGCGAGCGCGACCTCCAGGTGGACATTCTTCATTGTGTCGGCGGGCAGTCGCAGGGCCACCAGTGCTTGAAAGAGGTTCTCGCCATGGAGGCTGATTAGGATGGCAGGCAATGAGGAGCCCGGGAGCGCGGGCTGGAGGAGTACGGCAATGTCGTCCGCGAGCTTCTTGACGACAGTGAACTTGTTGATGGTGGCAATGATCATCTGGTCCAACTGAGAGTCGTAGCTGGCATCGACGATGGCCATGAACCAGCCAGTCGCCAACACCATCTGGAGACGATCCTCGGTGCCATGCCGCAGGCCAGCGTCGTGGACCATCTGGCACAGCCGCTGGCCGCTCGCGCACATCGCCGCCATGGGTCTGGAGTGAGCACTTTTGCACTTAGTGTAGGTGCTTAGGTGTGTACGATGTGGTAGATGCATTGGAATGGAGGGGCGCCTTTATATGAGTGCAAACTGCATTGCATTCACATCGTGCTACCTCTTTTCCCCGTCCTCCTCCCATTACTTCCCTCATGCATTCAGGATGCTAATTGAAGGAGGATGCATCATTGGCCGTTCAACATTTCGGGAACCACTACCCTCTCCCTCGTCTGCATTAAAGCCGTATCGGGAACTGCCCTGGTTTACTAGTAGCTGTCAAATCTAATAGTACTGCGCCGCTCGCTGCACGCCCGGCTGAACACGCCTCCTCGCCTCCATCAAACGCCTTCGTTAAACCTGCATGCAAACCGAGAAACCTACTCCGGCCACACATCCGTTCATGAGCGGGCCGGAATTAAACGCAACACCGGCCTAGCTCCTCCTGTCCGCCCTCAGTTTAAACAAGGCCCAACACCGGCCAAGCTCCTACCGCCCGCCCTCTATTTAAACGAGGCCAGACAGACAGCGGGCAAGAATCGCACCCCTTCGCCGCTCCCCCATCTCCTCCTGCACCATTTTCTCCACTCTTCCGATGGCTTCCGAGGAGCCGTTCTCCGGCATACTGCCTGGCTGGGTGGCCCGCCGAGCCCTCCAAATACAAGGGAGGCCGCTCGGTGCTTCACCAACCTCGCTTGACCCAACAGAGCCAGTTGCCGCCCCAAGCCGGCGCGTGGTTTAGGAACTCGCCGCTCCATTTCAGTGCGATGAGGAGTGGCGAGTTGCTCCACGCCGGCACGGCAGTGAGCACGGCAGCACGGGCGTCACCGCTGCCGTACCGCGCCACCAGTGGCCACGGCTCCCGTGCCTGCGGTAGTGCCATGCAGGCAGAGACAGAAGCCAGGTGCATGGAGAGCGACGAGTCGGTGGCCAGCTTCTCCGTGTCCGCCGCCATCATCGAGGAGAAGTAGAACACAGGAGGCCGCCCCCACTTGGGTCCCATGAAGGCCACCGCCGAGGCGACATCTGCGTATTCAGGTGGTTTCTTTGCTGCTTCGTCTCTTCCGAGGACATTCGTCGACCCCGCAAGTGTCTGCCGGACATGAGGAAGACAAAGGGATCCGCGGGCGGCCATTTATATTAGGTAGTATTAATTATACCACGAGAGCCGGATTAGCACCACTTAGTTCATGTAAATGTAATGAAATCCATCATGTTTATATGAAGATCTGGCTTTTTTATACGAAATCCTTCATGCTTATATGAAATCAGTCCGTGTTTGCACGAATTTCCTTTGGTTGGTTAGAGTTGTGAAAATGTATGCCGCTGGCGTTTGATGTCGTCCTCCACGAAAGGAAGCGGGAGGAAATTTGCCGGCTCCCGTTGGAGATGCTCTTATGCTGGAAATAATAGAGTCACATCCAATCCATTTGAGTTAATTGCGTGTATGATTCTCCCTCTATAAAAAGTTAATTGCATGTACAGTGTACACATGACTTGCAGGGTGGCTACAGCTTCGTACAGAAAGTTAAAAAGAAACAAATCCATCCTTAATCTTGTATTCTAAGTACTCTGTTGGTTCCACTATCAGTACAGTAGCGAATGAAGTATATATTAAATAATATATAATATAAAAATCTAAAGTTAAAGACAGAATTCGAACTCAGGTCATCGCGTTGCGAGCATCCGGCACTAACCAGTCCAACACATTTTCGTTGTGGACCATGCTAGAGATATATCTCTATGTCTACTCTTATACTCCCTCCGTTCCTAAATATTTTTCTTTTTCATATTTCAAATGGACTACCACATACGGATGTGTATGTACACATATTTTAGAGTGTAGATTCACTCATTTTCCTCCGTATGTAGTCACTTGTTGAAATCTCTAAAAAGACAAATATTTAGGAACGGAGGGACTAGAAAACAGAGTTGGTGATGATGGTGTGCGTGCCATCCTGCAATATAGGCCATCGGATTTATATCTAACGGATAGGAAGGAAACTATGTCAATTTTGCAAAAAGATACCCACACCCCTCTCCACATTTGCAAATAAGGCCTTCCCTCATTCATCCTTTTCTCTCACAAGATAAACTACTCATACAAATGCATCTTGATGTTTCGTGCAATGCACGGGCATCTAGCTAGTTTCTTTTAAAATAGTTACTGTGGTAATTGGGTTGAAGTGATATATTTTATGTCTGCCCCGAATGATTTCAGATTCTATAGTAGTAACAAAGAAAAGGTTGCCTTGTTAATTAACAGAAAATAGGGTGAAAACTATAACATGAGGCCGGTAAAAACAAGGCACACTGGGTTCAGCGTCATCGTCACTACAGCTGTGCGCGTGCGAGAAGTCTACATATCAAGGGGGCTACGGAGAGAAGGACGTATCGAGTGTGTGTGAGCGAGGCACAGAGACACAACTAGCGCGCGTGTGTGTGTATGTGTGTGTGTGTGTGTTTGAGAGAGAAACCAATTGATAGATTAAGATCAAGATCGAGTTGTCACCCTTCTGCTGTCATTGTTGGGGGGGAGGGGGGAGGGAGAGGAGAGAGAAAGACGTATCGAGAGTGTGCGCGCGGTAGGCACAGAGGCACAACTACGAGTGTGTGTTTATGTGTGTTGTTTGAGAGAGAAGCCGGGTAGGGTAGATTACTATCAAGATCGAGGTGCCACCCTACTCCTTCGGTGTGGGGTAGTGTGTGTGTGTGTGTTGAGAGAGAAGCCAGTAGATAGATTAGTATCAAGATCGAGGTGTCACCCTACTCCTTTGGTGTCGGGAAGTGTGTGTGTGGGGTGCGGGGGGGGGGGGGGGGGCAGTGACACTTAGATATTAGGGAGAAGGAGTTTGTGTGACACATATCTATGTTAAGGGATAGGTAGATAGCATGTGTGCGAGGCATACTTAAAGCATCACGGAGATAAACAAGCGGTGTGCATGCAAGTGCCGGAAAAAAATGAAGAGAGAAACAATATCTACGCGCGCGCGCGCGCGTGTGTGTGTGAGAGAGAGAGAGAGAGAGCGAAATCTCAAAACAAAAGGTGCTCTGCTGGAATCCCATTGTATGTATTCATATGGTTCCGCAACTCGAGTTAACCTTAGGCATATGTGTGAGAGACATAATTATACTTTGAGACATTAGTGGCAATGGGTGGGCGGAATTAAAGGGGTGGGTGTGTTCGACAGAGAGAGCGTGTGTGTTTCTGTGTGAGAGACTTGTAGGACGGGGTAGAAAGACGAATTCTAACCTTGACGGAGGGAGAGAAATACACGAAGTGCGCGTGTGTGATTCCGATGCCCACGGAGAAATGAGATATGTATGCGTGTGAGAGAGATTGCACAATTCATTCACGTATCACTATCTAGCGATCATGGACGTGCATCGCTTGAACATAAATCAATATCTACTTCATATCATGGCCAAAGATACAATATCGATTCAACACTATAAAGATTGGACACTCACATATCACTTTTTTTCTTCTAAATAATCCTTTTCAATTGTGCATGCCAAAGTTACAGTGATGTTTCTTCAAACAACCAATGTAGCTATCATGTACATGCACCATTGTTAGTCTTGCATTCAAATTCATTAGTCTTGGATGATTTAAGGTTCTATTATGAAGTAATATATGTAATATTCATATATGAATTCAACGGGTATGCAATTTATGAAATGGTGGCTATGTAATCATATGAGGTAACACTTTTAAGTAGCGGACTACAATATCCATTTATTTTGTGGGACTACAATATCCATTTCTTTTTGTGCGCCTCTACAATAACACATCAATGCATTATGTTTAAAGTAAATAACCAATGGCACTAAATTATCTATTTACACGAGAAATACATAGGCTGAGCGTTTGATCCCTTTTTTGTGAACGCGCCTCTACACCTGTACGATTGGCCGCGCTCGTGTGAACGTCCAAGTTATCGGTGCATCATCCCGAGTTATTGTCTTTTTTTCTGGGGTGGACTTCACACCAGTTATTAACTACTGACGTGTGCCCCGTGTACACAGTCTCACATGACCTTCCCGCTAGCACTGTCCAAAATTAGTTGAAACTGGATACGAACGATCCCGCGGGCGGCAAAATCTCCCGCCTCCTTCTAAAATTTCCGCCACCTAGTCTTTAGCATGCGAAATTCCCCTTTTGTCCTTGGTGCACGGAGAACAACAGTTACAATACTACCTTCATTTACATAATAGGTCGGGGCTGCTTTGGTAACTTCTGGTTCCCCCCACCACACGGCACCCCCATTTCCTCTCCCCCTCCCGCAAAAACGACTAACTCCACAGCACCAGAGCATCTTACATCACGCCGTCCGTGCTTCATCATCCTTTCTACCCCTCCCCTCCCGAAACCCTAGACTGCTCATCCACCGGCGTACCAGACCCCATTCACTGCCAGCGGCGTCCACCTCACCGGATCTGCTTCTGCGGCCGCATCTACCCCTCCCACCTCCCTTAGAAACAAGTAGACTGCTCATCCACCACTGTACCACAGCCCATTCAGTGCCGGCCTTGTCCACGGTGCCGGATCTGCTTCACCGGTACTCTCGTCAACCGCAGCGCATCTGCAGCGGCTCCTTCGTACTCCCCACCAGAGACGCTTCATCCACACCCCCAGAGCCGCCCCACCGACGCCCCCGTTGACGGCATCTGATCCTCTTCGCCGACACCTTCCTCAACACTACCAGAGCCGCTTCGCCGACACCATCGTCAACCCTACCGGAGCCGCTTCGCCTATACCATTCTCAACCCTACCGGGGCCGCTTTGCCAACTCACAAGTCCACGGCCTCAGATCCGCTTCGTCGCACCCTCGTCCAACCTACCGGAGCAGCTTCTGACACCTCATCCATGGTCATAGATCCGCATCATCGACACCATCCTGAACCCAACCACCGGAGCAACTTCACCGACGCCCTCATCCACGGCCTCAGATCCGCTTCGCCCATACCGTAGTCCACCCTACCGGAGCCGCTCCACAAACACCCTACTCGGCGGTTCTAGATCTCCTTACCGGACCCCGACAGCCAGCGCAGCGTCATCACCCTTGACCATTCTAACCTGATTCCCACTATCTGGCAAGATGCCAAGCACCCGCCACGGCCTAGGTACTTGTCACCTTTAAACCCGTCTAGCATCACCTGCCCGATGTACTTCAAATGTACTAACAGGTCGCTGTTACATGTTATGCAGCTGGCAAAAACTACAAGGACGATGTTTCTTCTAGATCTAACAGCTTGGCCAACCAAGATCCTCGACTAAGGCATTGCTATGATCTTGTAAGTGCATCTCTCTCTCTCTTGTATTGTTGTGTGCCTGCCAACGTGCTTTGCTAGGATTTTTGACCAGTAATCCCTTTGTGTAGACAATGATTTCTAATACTGGCTGCTAAAATAGATATGTAGATGTCATACATGATACTACCTCCGTTCCTAAATATAAGTCTTTCTAGAGATTCCACTATAGGCTACATACAGAGCAAAATGAGTGAATCTACACTAAAAAATGCATCTATATACATCTGTATGTGGTCCATACTGGAATCTCTACAAAGACATATATTTAGGAACAGAGGTAGTACATTACAGAAAATCGTAGGTGGCATGTAGGAATTCCAGTGCACTACATTAGGCCCCCTTAGAGTGCCTGCTAGTCCAGCACACAGAGTCATGGCTAGTTTATGCTACGCACACAATCGTTAATTGGTGGTTTAAATATGCGCAAGGGATATGCAATTGGTGGTTTAGAGATGTCTGAAATTAGCCGTGTCAACTTGCAGATAGGGTTACGCAATGAAAAAGTACAAGATGTATGTGGCAATTTCATGGAACAGCGCAAAAAAAGGAGAGGCAGCGGTGAGCCTATACAGTGTGCTATGGTAGGTCACTCCGGCCCAGTTCTTTTGCAGGATTCTCCCAGAATCTGCCCCTCTCTAGCTTCTCCTAGAATCTTTGACCCCCTTTTGTTTTACAATCCTACCTAATTAGACCATAACTAGATAGGATTGTAAAACAAATGGGGCTCAAAGATTCTGGGAGAATCTGGGTAGGGGTCAGAATCTGGCAAAAGAACTAGGCCTCGATTGCAATCGTCGTGACATGTTATTTGTAAGTCAGTTCTATTGGCCAAGTTTCTTAGGGATAGTTATTACGAGTTATCCTAAGAAAATAAGCACCTGTGAATATAAGCTCCAGTTAATAAGCCAACCAGTTATTTTCATTGCTTGCCTTTTCAGCTTATCTTTGGTATGATTAGTGAAATGTCTAGATTGCATTATATTTTGTCATTTTGCTGCCCATATGAAAATTAATTTGACTTGCAAACATCACAAATTGAACCCAGTGCAGTAATTAATATGATAGGAAAACAAACCATCAATATTTGTTCAAAATGCAAATACAAAGATACCATCTACTTGGCACAATCTACTTTGGTCAATGTCTTCCATAGAGATCCCATTTCCTAATTTAAACGAAGAACACATGACCCAAATTTCAATGAAGAATAATTATTTATCAAAATTCGATGGTCCAAGTGGCTGGTTATTATCATATAGCAGCACCACCTGAAAGCATCATATAGCAGCAGCATCAGGTCATAGCAACTCATCATACAGCAGCAGCAGTAGCAGTGTGCAATTCATCATATACCAGGAGCAGCTCATAGCAATTCATCATATAGCAGCAGCAGGAGCAGCTCATAGCAATTCATCATATAGCAGCAGTAGGAGCAGCTCATAGCAATTCATCATATAGCAGCAGCAGGAGCAGCTTATAGCAACTCATCATATAGCAGCAGCAGCTCATAGCAATTCATGATATAGCAGCAGCAGGAGCAGCTCATAGCAATGCATCATATAGCAGCAGCAGAAGCAGCTCATAGTAATTCATCGTATAGTGGATTAGAATGAAAATTTGGCAAAAAATCAGAGGAGATCCTCACCTTGTTGGATGAGCTCATCCTGCAACAGCACCTCAAGGCCACGGCCTGGGAGGAGGGGAGGGGGAACGAGGTGCCTTCTGCCGCAGTGTGGCATTGGCTGCAGTTGTGCGGCGCCCGCCGGAGTAGTGCGTTGGACGGACCACACTGGAGCAACTGCTGGAGACCATGAGAATGAGGGGCGGCGACAGAGGGAGGAGCAGCCGAGGAGATTTGTCCCTACCAGCCGGCCAGGTAGCCTAGCTGGACAGAGCATCGTCGAGGACTAGGCCAGATGGGACCAGTGGCGACGGCTCGCTGGAGGAACCCTAGCGCTGCAGGCAGGGGATCGAGGTAGAGGGAAAGTGGAGAGGAGATTCAAGCGGGCAGGGCAATGAATGCTTGCGTGTTTGTTTTTACTTGAGGGTCAGGTGTGACGCGGGCATGAGATGTGGCATTTTGAGTGTAATATAGGGAGACAACAGAGTCATTTCACTATTCCCCTTCCCTTCAATTTTTAGTGAGCTTCTACCCGAAACACCCCCCTCCAAAGCGAAATAAGTTAAGCCCAAGCCCATAACTCAAAAATGACTTCTTTACATCTTTTATGGTTTATTTTGACAATAAGCTCTGAAAAGGCAGAATAGAACTAGCCCTTAACCTGCAATTCAAGTGTGCGTGCAATGATGAATCACTCCTGCCTACTATAGTGTACATTTAGGCATCATCATACATGGCATAACCTAATACATGTGCATTTCATTATAGAATCTGAAATATGCAATGTTTATGTTAGTTCATATGTTGCACATGATTTTAAATGCCCCTTAAATCTGGTCAGTCAAGTGATGGTCTTTAAGCCTCCTTCTTTGCTTCTTTTCTTGATATGTAAGATTTGCTCACACATTTGTTCAATTGCTTGTTTGTATCAGCCAGCCATACTAGGACTGTTTGCTTTGATTACTTGCTGTTCTTGACCTAACACTCTAACAGAGCTTGTCAACGATTTAAACACTAAGGGCTGCTGTAGTGGGGGCTTGTCTAACTCATAGGTGACATAATGGTTTAGCTGTACACTAAAGTAGGCTCTCCAAGAGTACCTGGAGATCCAGTTCGAAGGTATGCATGGTTTTTATATAGTGCACACATAGTTAATGCTCATTTCATTGTGTGCAAGAGATGTGGCATGTTTCATTATGTGGTGTTGTTTTGTTATAATCTCATCCTTATGTGTTGTTCACAGACTAGAAAGTATGCATATTTATCTTCCAAGGAGACGAGTAACTAGTTTGTGTCACCTTGCAGAGGGGGTGCAATGAAGATAAGATTGAGGATTTCGAAGTACAAGATGTTAGGAAGGAGCCTTGCAAGAGGAGGAGCAGCGCTGAGCCTGTTCAACCAGTTAAGGCAAGTCACTGTATCCAACTCAACAGTTCAATTGCTTGTTTGTTTCAGGCATAGTTAAATTGCTCTTTTCAATTGCTTTATTTGTCCTCAGTTAATGAGATGCCCAAACAATGATGCCTGATGTTGGGTACTTGTATAACTATTAGTTGACATAATTAAAGGCCTTACCATTTAATTACTCTGGCGAAGTGTGCCTGAAGCTTTGAAGTCTATTAACCAACTATTACTGCATGAGGCTCACAATCTAGTTTATACTAGGCTAATGATTGCATAGTTTTGCTTGCTGTAGTAGGTTTGTATGAATCCCTCTGCTGTTCATTATGCTCCCTAAGACTTTAATTTAGCTATAGAATGGCCAACTGCTTGCTTACTTATATGCAACGTGCTGTCTAAATTTGTAACCTGTCTATGTTTTGGATTTGGCCGCAACATCATTCTCCTCTGGTGAGCTAAGAGAGATTTCTATATGCGGGCTCCACAGACTACCATTTTTATAATTTTTAAAATATCACCTGCTTATGCTTCATGATGTGTAACATTATTGTTAGTCCTGTTTTGCCATGTACAAAATAGTCTGTCTTGCTCGCTTCACTGTTGTAACTATATTTTTGCCCTAGTCATGTGTACTTACAGAAACATTTCAGGATGAAGTGACATCAACACAAAGATCTGTGAGCAGTGCGCCATGGCCGCTACCAAATGATTATGGATTGGAATTGGAATGTGCTGATGTTCTCGAGCATCAACTAGAGGTGGCAAGACAACATGTACATGATTCTCAATGTGCAATCAACAAGTTGAGACTAGACTTGCAGGTATTAGATGCAGGAGTCAAAAAAATGAAACGAGACAATGAGGTAACCACGAAGGAATTGGAGATTTTGCAGACTGAAATTTGTGCTATCTGAATCCGGCCAATCCTATTTTCTGAAGAGATTATAGTTCAAATGGTAAGTTCTGTTGATGCGTGTCCATGATGTATGAGCTTTATTTGTCCAGTGTATGTAATTTGCTGTTTGTGTACGCTTTATTATCACTGGTGCCGAACTATAATGCCCAGTGGGTATATTCGGCTATAATTTCTTTATTGTATAGTGTAGGATTATTCTACATTTCTATGCCTTAGTCTTTTTATTGTATAGTGTATGTTTTTTAGAGGCGATAGTATAGAGTAGGATAATTCTTTGAATTTGCTATATCGTTGAAACGGGGGCCAACGCGCCCAAACATTTCATGGACTCCATAAAAATGAACAAACATGTGTAGTCAAAGCGGGCCTTAATTGGGCTGGTCAAAATAATATTTAGTGGATCCCAAATGATGTGGCCCACCGTAACAACGGCTCTTAGCAGGCCGTTAATAGGCCAAAAGCTCAATAGGACAGTATAAATGGAAATGGCCCGCGGGCCTCTAGCAGGCCGAAATAAATGTCAATTTTGTCTCAGCCCTTTTACTTTACGGGCCAGTAAGAGGCCGAAAGTGTTATGGGCCAGAGGAGGCCCAATTTGCAAACTAGGCTTTTAACAGGCCAAAAGTCGCGTCGGGCTGAAATTTTGCCCTGCGAAATGTGGGCCCCTAATGGACCCAAAGTCAAAGGCCCAACTATTGTGCGGGCCGTTAACAGGCCGAAAGACAAAATGGGCTAGGAATTGACCCATTTACAGAATGGGCCGAGGACAGACCTAAAGTCACAACGGGCTAGAATTGGCCTAACTGCAGAATGGGTCGAGAAAAGGCCAAAAGACATTTCGGGCCGTTAACGGACTGGAACTGACGATGGGCTGCTAACAGGCCGAAAGAAGCTCGGCCCTTAATTGGGCCCAAAGATGTAGCGGGCCGTTAATGGGCTGAAATTGACGATGGGCTGGAAATTGTCCAATCTATAATGGGCCTTTGATGGGCCGATTCTGTGTAACTTGTATGGGCCGTGCTTGTGAATGGGCCTGACTCAAGTAGGCCGCTAATGGGCTGGCCCGCTTATTTTGACAGGCCCGACCTTTTAACCTGAATGGGACACTATTGGGCCAAGACACGTGTCGACGTATCATAGGCGCGTTCCGTCCATTCGCTGGATGACAACTGTCCGAACGCCGGGCCGACACATGGATCTGCCGGCGAATGAGAATTTTACACGTGGAAAATACCCATTGGTTCGGGCTGTTAAAGGGTTATCGGATCCAAACCGAAACTCGATAGCTTAACGGCGACCCATTACGGTGGATGCCACGTGTCGGTTACCCTTGACGAAAGCACTTCTATGACGCGTGATTTATCGTCATGGAAGTGGACACTTCCGTGATGATAATTTTGGTAATGTCATGGAACACTTCTACGACAGCACAGGTATGACTATCTTGATTCTGTCATAAAATCGTCATGGATGTACATGCATGACAGAAAATGTGACCTACTATGACAAACACGTATCATCACGGAAGTGTATTTTTTTGTAGTGATTTGGATAGCTATGAGTGCAAATGCTGTTTATTTTTGTCGTCTGCATCAAATTGCTTGTTCAAAGTTCATAACGAAGAAGTACATAAACATAAGTTTGTCCTTCTCAATTTCAGTCTTTAGTTGTACAACCTAGTTCCTTATTCATACCATGTAAATTAA
The DNA here is from genome assembly GCA_011799875.1 of Thinopyrum elongatum. NCBI lineage: Eukaryota > Viridiplantae > Streptophyta > Magnoliopsida > Poales > Poaceae > Thinopyrum > Thinopyrum elongatum. The sequence goes on along the minus strand of CM022299.1, from coordinate 284,824,848 downwards.
ACTAAACATAGCAAGTTATCTTCTTTAGCACTGTGTGTATGCTTGTGTTCTTGATCTGTAATCTAGTGGTGTGGTGAAACTACCAACTCTAGCATAATGTCGTATCCTGCTATGTCTCAACTATGAACAATGCCATATTATATTAATGTTATTGAAATCATGTATCTTTATTTACCAATCTAAAATGGTATAAATTGACAGTACACTCACCATTCATGCTTATACGTTCTTTAGCACTACATGTATGCTTGTGTTCTTGATCTGTAATCCAGTGGTATGGTGAAGCTGGCCGCTCCTGCACAATGCCATTTCCTGCTGTCTTAACTATGAACAATGCCTATTATGTTAATGCTATTTTAAACCGTGTCTCTTTATTTGTGACAAAGAAATGAGATGAATTGACAGCGCTGATGCTTATACATGCAAAACCTGTTATCTACCTACTTGTTTCTCTTTTAGAGTGACAGCACTGATGCTAGGAAGAACTGCTACAATGATAGTGAGACGAACCCATTGTTTGTCCCTCTAACATATATTCCAGAGAAGAAGGCAACACATCTTGAGGGTAGGGATACAACCACAAAGTCATGTCTTGATGTAGTGTCGAACTTACTCAGTGAGACAAGCTCGATGAAGTCGCTACCTGAATCTGTTCGACTTCTTCAGTCTGAAATTCAAGCAGAAAGACATGCTTCTCTCAAATCCGACTGGAACTCCAATCTCTATGCAAGATTAACCATAAGTACATGACGTCTATTGATGCTATGCAGCTTAAGTTGGTGGATATAAGCGTCAAACAAGCGCAATCTCATCAGGTTGCTAAGATGCTTGCGCTGCAGCTCCTGGGCCGGGCTAACCTTTCTTGAACTGTGTTGAAGTGCTGTCGGTTCTGTCTATTATTTTGTCGGCCTGTTTACTTCCACTGGTGGCGACCTGCCTAGTTTATGGAATCTGCTGTCTGGTTGCCCTTTATTATCACTGGCGGCGAACATTGATGCCCAGGGGATGTAATATGCTGTAATTTCTTTGTTGTATAGTCTAGGTTTATTCTTCGTCACGATGCTTTAATTTATTTGCTTTTTATTTCGTCGCTCTGAGAAAAGGTCATAATCTTCGATCGCAGCGCAATGAGCCAATAGGTTAGGTTTATAAAAAAATAATTTCGGTACTAAAACTGGTCGGTCACCAATCGCTAGTATGGGCCGAACCATGGGTCTACAATCATCTTGGGCCATTAATTAGGTCTAGTCTTAATCTAGCCCACTATTAGTTTTGGGCCTTTAAAAGGCCGAGTAAACCGCTTGCCTTAATTGTGTCAGAAAATTAAATTGGCTTTTAACTGGTTGAGAACTAGATTGAGCCTTAATTGTGGCGAACAATTCACTGGCCGACAACACACTGTAATATACATCAGCCCATTATTGGCCCATTTGTGTGACGGGCCATTAACAGGCTGAAATGTTTTTGGGCCTTGGCTGACCCAATTACATGACGGGCGGGAAGCAGGCCGGATGTATAACGGGCCAAAATTAGGCCCAACACTCTCAAGGGCCTTTAACGGGCTAGAATGTATCCACGAAGACTACGGGCCGTTAAGAGGACGAAAGTAACTACGGACCAGAATTAGGCCCAGGTGCAACTCGGGCCTTTAAATGGCCGAAAGCGAAACCGGGCCGAAAGAGGCCCATATGTAGACAGGGCCGCTGACAGGCCGAAACTAATATCTAGCCGAACTGTTAAACGGGCCATTAAGAGGCCAAAGTGCAAATCAGGCACCCGAAGGGCCATATCTGTTATGGCCCATAGTTTGGCCCAAGAAACGAAAGTCAGTTAACGGGCCGGATCTGGTATGAACCGTAATTTGGCCCAAACTATTGCAGGCTGTTAACAGGCCGGATCTGATATGGGCCGTAAACTGGCCCAGAATATTGCAGTCCTTTAACGGCCCATATGTGATGTGAGCCATAATTTGGTCCAGAAAATGTTAGGATGTTAACGGGCCGGCCCATTAGATCTGACGAAATCTTGTGGGCCTGTTCCTGGGCCGTCTTTTAAACCTATATGGGCCTCTATTGGGCCGTCCCACGTGTCAATGTTTCATTGGCGATTCTTGTCCAATGGACGGTTGACATCTATGCGAACGCGGAGCTAACACGTGGTTCCGTCGGCCAATGAGAATTTTACACATGGAAAATCGCCATTGGTCGTGGCTGTTAGCGGGTTATCGGATCCAAAACCGGACCCGATAGCTTAACGGCGACCCGTTATGGTGGATGCCACGTGTTGGTTACCCTTGACGAAAGCACTTCTATGACGCGCAATTTATCATTATGGAAGTGGACACTTCCGTGATGATAATTTTGGTAATGTCATGGAACACTTCTACGATAGCACAAGTATGACTATCTTGATTCTGTCATAAAATCATCATGGACGTACATGCATGACAAAAAACATGACCTACTATCACAAACACGTATCATCACGAAAGTGTATTTTTTGTAGTGCCAGGCTGTTGCACATTTTAATGTACCTTCATAATGTGTAAGCACGCCCTTTAGTCTGTCTTTCATTCCAGATAGATCAGATATAGCATCATCATGAGCAGCTGCAGTCTCAATGTCGCTGGGGTCAGCTGATGCACAACTACTGTTGTGCGGTGTTGTCGCGCAATAACCAGCATCCTCCATGCCCGCCTCCCCTCCCATCTGTTGGCTATCTGTTAGTGTTAGAGTTGTCTGCATCATCATTGACTCCTCAATATCCTTTCGAACAGCCAGATACATGTCCTTCCTCAACCTTTCATACAATTCATTCTGCTTCATTTCACTCCTCGCTTTTTTCATGCTGAGCCTCTCTTCTTTGCTGAGTGTGAAAGCCCTCTTGTGCGGGACATGAACACCTATACCCCTTGCATGGCCAGGGGGCTCTCTTGTTTCTAGAGCATCAGACAGAATCTCACATGGCCCTGAGTTCCTATAGAAGCTTCCAGGGATCTGGGAAGCCTTTAACATCACGCGATACAGTTTTTCATCATGTGAGTTTTCAAAGTAATAAGTTCCGTCATCACGCCTCCTTGAACATGCCCGCAAGTAGTCTCTAGCGCGTTCGCCCCTAATTTCACTAAAGGCCGGTTTCCCACCCGTAGCTACTGCTTCTTTGTCCTCCTGGTCCCATATCGGATTCATGCCGTAGTATCCTGCCACACCCATACGGTGGGGGTGTTTGTTCCTCTTCTGAAGTTCCGATTGCTTGGCACTCTTCATAGCAAACTCAATAGTTGCCCTGACCCTTTTGAATTCTGCCCAGTATGCCTTTGTAATTTGGGGGTATGCGGGGATTGGGTCCTTGCCTTCACTCAAGTACTTCTTGTACAACACATGCTTCTAGTTTCTCCAAGCATCCCTAGCCTTCTTCAGTGCATCGTGTTCCACCTGCATTCTCCACTGCTCTGGAACATTGAAGCGATCCATGATTTACCGGACTATCCTTTGCCGTGTTTCTGTGTTAGCCTTCCAAAACCCTGGCAGACTAATGTTGAGCCTTGCCCTACCACCAAATCCACACACACTCCTGAACCTCATGCGTGCTTTATCTGGTTTAGTTGGAGCCCAAGACTTTAAATCGATCTCGGTTACTTCATATACACCTTTAGGCTGGTGTGTGGGCTTCCTTGGAGCATTCCTCCGTGTCCTGACCAGAAGGGTAATTGCTGCAGCTCTATCCCATTCCAGATTACTTAATCCCTCACCATCTACTGAAGACCTAGGGTTGTCGGAATCAGATGAAGATACATCACCTGAAGCATGAGTGCTGTCGCTGCTACTCGGCATCTACAGAGAACACATGCGAAACTCAGGAATGGAGGATAAGCATAAAACTAACAACTTGGTATCAAGCTGTCTAAACATGTCATGCAATAATTTCGAAAATGTATAGCTTATTTGTTAAGTTTGTGTGACTCGGGCGCCCACGATCTGTAAATCGGCAGTAACTTATTGGAACAAATAAAACTTATATGTAATAGTTAGGAAGGTAGATAATGAACATATATACGCTCTTTGTTATTTTATAGCCAATTTGGGAACATACGGAACGAAATAGGAAGAGGGATTGCGAGGAAATATGCCTCACCGCGATGGAGAGCAGTAACTAACAGGTTTCTTAATGCAAACCCGGCAGGACCACAGGAGAGGCAAGGGTTATAGGATAGATATGCTCGAGGGTGGATGGCGAGCAAATGAACACGGCGAGGCACGGGCAGCCGCATGTTGGGAAGGACAGTGGAGGTAGGGTTGACGCCGAAGAGCGGGCACACGACCGGGGTGAGCACGCCGACGCCGGAGAGGGTTCTGCTATGGATCTGGGGGAGGGGGGAGCTGGCGATGGATCTTGGGTGGACTAATTGAGTGAAACGCGGGCAGGCAGTGTGGGGGGGTGTTGGCGGCCTAGGTGAAAAGGGTGAAAAAATATCCCCGGTCGCCGCGCGGAAAGGCCTATGCAAACGGTTGCCTCTAAGCGCTCGTGTGCACAAAGAGCATAATTTCATTTGAAATGAAGAAGTGCTAATTTTGAAATGAAGACATGAGTTCATTGTTTCGCCTCTAACTTTTTCCCATGGTAAGCAATCACCATTATACCACAGGTTTGATTTGCTGGCGCATTTCAGGCCTCGTGTGCTATATTTAAGACATTTTTTGGCATTTACCATGCATTTTGGCATATAAATCAAAATCCTAGCCGGACTGCATTTGGTGTCGAAAGGTATGAGGATTGCCGTTCGATCTGGGAGCATCCAACGGTGCAGACGTACGATCCGTGGGGTTTGGGTTCTAGCCAATTAGAATGCACAACTCAGATCGCGCACGCAGCAGGAGGGCATCGGCCACGGTTTGGTAGGCACACGACATTCGTGAGTGAACCGAGTGCTATTTGAAAACATTTACATGAACTTACAACATATTTTCGTTTGAATGAAAACATGAGTTCATCGTTTCGCCTCCAATTTTTTTTCCATGGTAAGAAATCACCATTGTACCCTATGGTTCGATTTTCTGGTGCATTTGAGGTATCATTTGCTTTATTTGAGTCATTTGCTATAGTCACAACTACACGTGGGTGCTAGCAAGATCATTTGTGTGTCGCTTTGGGAGTTTTCATTCATTGTTTGAGAAACGGGAAAAAAATTCAAACAGTTCGGCCGCAGGGTGCGGCCAGAGGCGTAGGCCTTGTTGGTATTTTAATGACAGGAAATGCATATAGAGTCCGGAAATAACGAAAATCGGTGTGTCACCATGGTATGCTCTCAGGATCCCATGGAAAAAAATTGGTAAAGTTTGGCACAAGTTTTGATGCTCACACCTTCCAAATCAGAGCATCTCACAAGAAGGATTATAGTTTCAAAAAGGAGACGCGGCACTTCGGATTCCAATTGTCGGTGACTACATCGTTCCGCCTCGATTTTTTTCACGGTAAACAATCACGTATATACCCTAGGTTTGATTTTCTAGCCCATTTCAGGTCTCGTCTACTATATTTAAGTCATTTTTTTGCACTTACCTTGCATTTAGTGCATATAAAATCAAAACCGTACTACAACTACATCTGGGTGTTAGTTAGCAAAGAAGGTGTACAAATCATTTGTGTGTCCCTTTGCGAGCTTTCATCCATTGTCTGATAAATGGGGAGAAGTTTCAAACATTTCGGTTGCGAGGTGCGGCCACCAGCGGAGGCCTAGTTGGTATTTTAATTACAGGTAATTCAGATGTAGTACAGACGTCATCAAAATCGGCGTGTGCCCGTGGCATGCTCTCACGACCCGTGGAAAAAAATTGGTGAAGTTTGGCACAAGTTTTGATGATCGCTCCTTGCAAACCGGAGTATCTCACAAGAAGGATCATGGTTTCCAAAAGGAGGCGTGCCAATTCAAACTCCAGTGGTCGGTGACTTCATCGTTTGGCCTCATAAAAAATTTCACGATACGCAATCACCATTATACCATGGGTTTGATTTTCTAATGCATTTTAGTTATCATTTTCTATATTTAAGACATTTTTTGAATTTAACATGCAATTTGTGGATATAAATAAAACCACAACCGGAATTGCATGTGTTGTCGAAAGGGATGAGGATTGTCGTTCGATCAAGGAGAATCTAATGGTGCAGACGTACGATCCGTGGGGTTTGGGTTCTGGCCAATCAGAACGCACGACTCAGATCGCGCGCACGGTAGGAGGGGGGCATCAGCCATGGTTTAGTAGGCACACGGTTTTCATGAGTGAACCGTGTGCTATTTGAAAACATTTACATGAAGTAATAGCATATTTTCGTTTGAATGAAAACATGAGTTCATCGTTTCGTCTCGAATTTTTTTCCACGGTAAGAAATCATGATTGTTCCCTATGGTTCGATTTTCTGCTGCATTTGAGATCTCGTTTGCTATATTTGAGCCATTTTTTGCATATATATATATATATATATAGTCGCAACTACACGTGGGTGTTAGCTAGATCATTTGTGTGTCGCTTTGCGAGTTTTCATTCATTGTCCGAGAAACGGGAAAAAACTTCAAACAGTTCGGTCGCAGGGTGCGGCCAAAGGCGTAGGCCATATTGGTATTTTAATTATAGGAAATGCATAGAGTCCGAAAAAAACGAAAATCATTGTGTCACCGTGGCGTGCTCTCATGATCGCATGGAAAAATTTTGGTAAAGTTTAGCACAAGTTTTTGGTGCTCGCACCTTCCATACCGGAGCATCTCACAAGAAGGATAGTAGTTTTCAAAAGGAGACGCGGCACTTCGCACTCCAAATCGTCAGTGACTACATTGTTCCGCCTCGAAAAAAAAATCATAATAAACAATCACGGATATACCCTTGGTTTGATTTTCTGGCCCATTTCAGGTCTCGTCTGCTATATTTAAGTCATTTTTTTGCACTTACCTTGCATTTAGTGCATATAAAGTCAAAACCCTACTACAACAACATGTGGATGTTAGTTAGGCTACTTATAGTGGGGAGTATCATATACTAGTATCATGCATATGATACTAGTGTATGATACTACTTTCATAGTGCATAGTATCTTAGAGTAGTATCATAGATGACCGTATTTATGGCCATGCATGACACAAAGTAGTATAGCATTTATTATGTTACAGTATCTACCTATGTTACTCTAACCCACTCTCCCTTCTTTAATTCTTTGCCACATCATCATATTTGCTATTCCCGAGTGCATGATACCGGCTATGATACCCCCACTATAGCCAGCCTTAGCAAAGAAGGTGTACAAATCATTTGTGCGTCGCTTTGCGAGTTTTCATCCATTTGTCCGAGAAGCGGGGAGAAGTTTCAAACATTTCGGCCGCGAGGTGCGGCCACCTGCGCAGGCCTAGTTGGTATTTTAATTACAGGAAATTCAAATGGAGTTCGGACATCATCAAAATTGATGTGTGCCCGTGGCGTGCTCTCACGACCCCGTGCCAAAATTTTGGTAAAGTTTGGCACAAGTTTTGATGATCGCTCCTTCCAAACCGGAGCATCTCACAAGAAGGATCATGGTTTCCAAAAGGAGATGTGTCAATTCAAACTCCAGTGGCCGGTGACTCAATCGTTTGGCCTCATAAAAATTTCCATGGTACACAATCACCATTATACCACGGGTTTGATTTTCTGGTGCATTTCAGGTATAGTTAGCTATATTTAAGACATTTTGTGAGTTTAACATGCATTTTGTGCATCTAATTAAAATTACAACCAGAACTGCATTTGCTATCGAAAGGGATGAGGATTGCCGTTCGATCTGGGAGCAACCAACGATGCAGACGTACGATACGTGGGGTTTGTGTTCTGGCCAATCAGAACGCATGACTCAGATCATGCGTGCGGTTTGGTTGGCACACGGCTTTCATGAACAAACCGTGTGCTATTCGCAAACAAGATTGCATATCTTCTAATCATACATACTAGTGTGAGATCAATTGAGTGTGCTACCTCTATGGTATAATCATAATAATAATAATAATAATAATAATAATAATAATAATAATAAACAGTTCATATTCATTGTCTGAGCTGACAGCATATCATGGCCAACATATATAACGGTTCTTACATCAACAGAAAACCGATCATAACTCACAAATTCAGTACACGCGACAGTTCTAAATTGAACAAATTAAGTTGCAGGGTAGGCATAAAGACTACTCTTACGGCTTAATTCCCATGTACATGGGGGAACTGGGATCACTACGTTAACCCTGAATGAACTTGGGTTTTCTGATGATTTTACGCTTCTCTATTAGAGCGGTGCGTGATCCCTTGGCTGGCAACTCAGCAAATTCATCGTACTCGTCCTCATCGGCAACATCCTCGACACGCAGTACCCTCCTCTTCCCATGCATCACTACATGGTAGTTCTTATGCAAGGGGTCTTCCGCATAGAAAATCTGGGTAGCATCGCTGGCAAGAATAAACGGGTCCACGTGATATGCCATCCTTGTCCTGTTAACACAGGTCTTCCTGTAATCATCAACCTTTACCTGACCAAGAGGGATCGATGTGCACCTGAATAATGCCACCTTAACTTTCACATAGTTAAGCTCCCAAATCTCTTTGATGGTTCCATAGTATACCCTTTATCAGCTTCATCTATAGTCATGCATTCTATTCAAACAGAGCTGTTCTGATATGAGGTCTTCTCATCACGTTCCTCAGTGTAGAACATGTAGCCATTTATGTCATATGCTTGGTATGTCAACACCGTAGGTGATGGCTTTTATGCCAACCACGTAGCAATGTCATCCATGGATCCTTGTGCCAAATGATTCTTCAGCCATTCGGCGTAGTTCTTAGTGTGCTCCTTCATCTCCACATCTGATGAAGTTACCATTAGTAAGAAGCTTTGGCATATCTCCGCCAAGTGTTCTTCGGCGTAAGCGCTGAGAACTGGGCTGTTAAGCAGTACCGTCAAATGGGCTTTCTCTGCCAATTCTCTGGTGCAGCCTTTTACGTGCCAGCAAGGACCGGCTTACCTTTCAGCCTTCCCTCGTGGCGAGAGAGGAGCAAACCTATAGGTCTTTGTTTCATGTATTCAGTGCAAAACTCAACCACCTCCTCCACGGTATAACCTTGTAGGATGCTTGCCTCTGGATGGTTTCGGTTCTGATAATAGCACTTTAGTATTCCCATGAACCGCTCGAAGGGATACATGTTGCGAAGAAACACAAGACCACAATACTTTATCTCGTCTACAAGGTGCACAGTGAGATGGACCATGACATCAAAGAATGACGGTGGGAAAAATATCTCTAGGTTGGACAATATTCTTGCAATATCCTCTTGCATATGATCCAACTCTTCAGGATCTACCACTTTCTGCCATAGTTGGTTGAAGAAATCACAGAGCTTAATGAGTGTGTTTCTTATATCTTTGTCCATCGGATTCCTAATGGCCACCGGGAGGATTTGTGTCAACATTACATGGCAATCATGTGACTTCATGTGTCCCAACTTCATTTTACCTGAGCTCACATCCACGAGACTTCTGATGTCTGCAGAGTAGGAAGAGGGTGTATTAACTGACAACAAATAGGTGAAGAACTGTGTTGCTTCTTTTGTACTGAAATTGTAACTCTGGCGAGCGTGGATGAATTTGTTATCATCTTCTGCTTCACTCTTGCGTTTTGATTAATCAGCAAGCATATCGAGCCGTGCACGTTCAGCATCCTTTGTTTTCCTTTTAATCTTGAGCAGAGTACCAAGGATGCTTTCACATAATTCTTCTCTACGTGCATGACATTGATGCAGTGACGTACACGTAGAATCTCCCAGTAAGGTAATTTCCAGAACACCGATTTCTTCTTAAACACTTGACCCTTGGGTGTTTGTTTCACCATCAAAGCGTGCTTCTTGCCAAGCACAACATTAATTTGTTTAGGCATGTTGTGGACCACCTCCCAGCATAGGGTCTTGGGCCCACATCTACCTCTGTCGTACCATCCAATTCAGCTTTCATCTTTCAGTATGGGTGATTTCTCCGTAAGAACCTACGATGACGCAAATACACAGTTTTACGCGAGTTGGGAAGAAATCTGCTAGCTGTCCTATCCATGCATGTGACACACCCTACATCTCCCTTTGTTTTCTGCCCCAATGTGTTGCCCAATGCCGGCATATCTTGAATGGTGTGCAGCAGCATCGCATGTAGACCGAAAATCTCCTTTTTGTAAGCATCATAACATTTTACAGCAGGCGCATCTATCCACACCGTCAGCAGTTCTTCTACCAGTAGCTAAAAGTAAATGTCGATGTCATTTCCAGGTTGCTTCGGGCATTGGATAATCATTGACATCATAATGTATTTTTTCTTCATACACAACCAAGGAGCTAGGTTATATATGCACAGAAGCACCGGCCATGTGCTGGGATTGGTGCTCATATAGCCAAAAGGATTCATCCCGTCAGTATACTCCCCGAGCCTTATACTTCTAGGATCCTTGGAAAAGTCTTCAAACTTGTTGTTGATTAATTCCTACTGAGCCCCATCTTTCGGGTGCCTCATATATTTATCTGCAGTTCGCTCATCATGATGCCACCACAACCTCTTTGCCTCTCTAGGGTTTGCAAACAAACGCCTCAACCTTGGAATTAAAGGCAAGTACCAAACAACCTTGAACAGGATTCCTGTCTTGATCTCGTCGTCCAATTTGTACTTGTCCTTTGCTCTCCTGTGCTTGTATCGTGCATGCTTGCATGTGGGACATACACGGAAATCTTTGTACTCACCACAGTACAATATACAATCATTCACACAAGCGTGTATCTTCTGTACTTCAAGTTCCAATGGGCAAACAATTGTGTTCGCTTCGTTCATGCTTCTGGGGAGCACATTATCTTCTGGAAGAATTTCTTTGAAAAGACCTAACATCTCTATGAAGCCCTTGTTTGATAGACCGTTTGCTGCTTTAAATCTGAGAAGCGCCAGGGTGGCACTCAACTTGGAATATTTCTTTTTGCATCCTGGATACAATTCTTTCTTGGATTCCGCATCAATGGTTGGCTGATCCTTGTACCAAATCATATCCTTTTTTGGGCCCTTGAAATCTGCAATCAGAGCAAAAAATCTGGCATATCAAGATCGTCGTCATCTGCGTCACCGTCTTGGTTTTCCAGTGGGTGTTTCGGCTTTCCGGTGTTCCATTGGTAGCTTGACGCCTCTGCCCCAATGTTAGATTCAACATCCATGTGACACTGACCGGGGTTTGGCATCTCGCAGCCCTGGGTATATTCATTGATGACCTGCTCTTCACCGTGTCTGGTCCAACATGTATATCCACCCACGAATCCCCGAGAGAGTAAGTGCCACTGGACATCTGCAACTTCACGTGACTCTGTATTGGCACAATGAGTACATGGACACAGGATGTAATCCGCATCACCAATTCTCCTCTTTGTACTTTCATCCAAATTCATGAACTCTGTCACGCCACTGATAAAATCTGTGGTTCTCCGATTCTTCATCCATTGAGATCGTTCCATCTACACCACACGAATGGTAATTAAAAACAAAACAATAACATTAATACACGGATTAACTGATGCCCAAAGATGCGTGCATAAATCATAAGGTTTTATTTTCATAATTACTGAGGGCGCTCCATATTGTTATCCAGACATGCAATGACAAAAATTAATGGCCAGCCAATTTACACGCAGAGTACTACAACACTACCCTTAGGAATTGAATACCTTAATTAAGCCACTCACGAAAAGAATACCTTAATTAATTAGCCGCGGGGCGACCTCCATCCAGCAGACAGAGAAGCGTGATGCGGCGGCACGCCGAGACAGCAGGGTCGAGGAGCAAAGCTTAGTGCGGCTGCCGCCTGAAGTTTGACCTCCACTATCCCGCCATCGACCGCGATGGATGTGCTCCAATCACGCCACCACCGCCCTCGATGGTTGACCTCGTCCTATCTCTCGCCGCAGACCGAGGATTGACCTCCTATGACGCCGCCACCGCCCACCGATCGAGGATTGACCTCTTATCCGGTAGCCGCTGCCTAGGCCGCCGCCGCCATTTCTATCTACAGAGCGGCTGTTTTATTTTTTGACGGATATCTGCAGAGCGACTGTTTACACAGTATCACTGTAACTCAATTATATGTATAGGGTAGTACATCACATGCGGTTATGTCACGGCAACCGTGTCTCACCTACATTGTCTTCTCACATGGTTTGGTGCAGAAATCGTGTGTGAAGTTGTAATACCTAACACAAATGACATGTATAAATAGTGTGCCGTATACAACATATAATGACATAAGTAGTTCCCGACCGTTAGCTTATCCCCACAGTTTCCCCATTTCCCACAAATCCTTCCGTCGTGTGGCGCTGACATTGGGGGAATACGGATGAGTGGTGCTGATGGTTTCGGTGCGGCTGCTCCTGCTCGTATCACCGCTCTCGACAGCGCCGCCACGACGGCAGTCGCCGCCGAGCACTTGCCTAAGGTTATCAGAAGGCAGGTGTACTACAGATCTGAATTGTCCTATCAGGTTCCAATCTATCCCAATCTTTTTTAGTATGTCCAAAGTAGCTCCTTGCTGAATCCATCCTGAATGACCCACCCCCCCCCCAGGAAAGCAATCTGCCGCCGGATCCAGAGCATGACTCCAGACTCCCGCAACATGAGTTCGACTCTGAGTTTTGCGCCACCGAGAAGTAACAAAAGCTGAGTTGTGTGCACGGGCACACTCCCGCTCGACATGTATGCATGGAGGGATTCGACATTGGCAGGCGGTTTCTAAGTTGCCCCTTAGAGGTTAGTGCTAAGTTCATCATTTTACTTGAGTTAATGCCACCGCTCATCCTGAATACTATTTAACATTGGCAGGGAACATAAGTAAACTTGGCAATCTTAGTAGGAGGAAGATTTTGAGTAGTTTTAATGAAGGAAAAAGCGGAATCCAAGTTGGTAATTATATCTTCTAGTTTGCCGATTCTAGTAGAACCTTGATCTATATTTTCATTAACTATGGGTTCCTTTTTCCTAAGGTTTTTTAAAGTAACTCCTACCTTAGATCCATATTGAGTAATCTGATTATGAATCTTTTTATCCAAATTTTCAATCAACTCTGCGGTAGCAATTTTATTCTCAATAATATCCAACCTTTGCATCACATGTTCCAAGGTTAAAACAGTTCCATTGATCAAAAGAGGTGGTGGGCCTAGCAAATCTATCATGGCATTGTAAGAATCAAAAGTATGGCTCCCCAAGAAATTTCCCCCGGTAATGGTATCTAGAACATATCTATTCCAAGGAGTAATGGCTACATAAATTTTTTGAAGAAGAACAGCAGTAGATTGCTTTCGAGTAGATCTATTTTGAGCATTGCAAATTCTATACCAAGCATCTTTTAAATTTTCTCCCTCCCTTTGTTTAAAATTGAGAACTTCATTATCGGGAGTGCTAACAATGATGGGAGGACTAGCCGTGGGAATTAGACAAGCGATCAAACGCACGAGCAAACGAAAAAGATGAACGGAAGAAGGGCAAATAAAATGGCAAATCTTTTTGAAAATCGTTTTAGAAGTGGGGGAGAGGAAAACGAGAGGGAAATGGCGAATAATGTAATGCAAGAGATGAGAGTTTATGATGGGTACTTGGTATGTCTTGACTTGGCATAGATCTCCCCGGCAACGGCGCCAGAAATTCTTCCTGCTACTTCTTGAGCTTGCGTTGGTTTTTCCCTTGAAGAGGAAAGGGTGATGCAGCAAAGTAGAGATAAGTATTTCCCTCAGTTTGAGAACCAAGGTATCAATCCAGTAAGAGAAAATGCAAAAATCACCGAATACCTGCACAAACAATCAAACAACTTGCACCCAACGCGATAAAGGGGTTGTCAATCCCTTCACGGTTACTTGCAAAAGTGAGATCTGATAGATATATATGAAACTAAATAAAAGATAAAGTAAATATTTTTGGTATTTTTGGTTTATAACATTACACGTGTCCCCAAATTCAAATGAATATGCATGTTTGATAGACCAATTTTCGTTATGATATTATCGATGTCGTGATCTCTAGTTTAAATATTTGAATCCCCTTTAATCCAGAGATTTGTCTCATGTAGCTATCACTCATGCTTGTATTTCTCTCTAGACCTATATGCCTTCATCGTCTCTCGAGTATTTCTCGTGCTACTTGTATGTCGACAATGATCTTTTATCTTCGTAACACACTGACGGTACTCTCTCCCTCGACATTCACTCTATCACTCTCTAAGTATATCTCGCTCCCTGCTATGTGTCTCTAACTATGATTCTCCCTGTGAAATCTCTTTCTCTCACACAAACACAAACTTAGTCTCCCGGGGTCTCATTTCTCTCTACTATTCCCCTGTGTGCCACTCGCACACCCCTCTCACATAGAGATGTCTTGCGCTCCTTAGGTATGAGAAGTTGCGACTCTCCCTCTTAAATATCTCTTTCTCACACACAAACACAAACTCTGTCTCCCAGGGTCTCATATCTCTCCACCATTCCCTTGTATGTCGCTCACACGCACTCTCTCTCCCTAGAGATATCTCACATTCCCTGATATGTCTCTCTAGCTATCACTCTCCTTGTGAAATATCTTTCTCTCTCACAAACACAAAACTTCATCTCTAGGGATCTCATTTCTCTCTGATATTTGTTTATATGTGACTCACATGCACCCTCTCTCTATCTCTCTCACACCCACACACACAACTCAGCCTTCTGATCCACTCGACACTTATCTCTAACACACACACTAGCTAGCCGATCTCCCTCTTGCTAGCATCTTTATCTTTCTATTTATCTGTTTCTCCATCAACCTTCTTTATCGCCCTCACTCTTGCTTCCTATCACGCACACTATATATGTTTCTCTCTACATGCAGTCATGCGCCCTCTTTTTATCTTTCTCTCACACACACATAACTTCACCCCTCTGAACCACTCGGCGGTCATCTCTAACACACAAACTAGCCGATGTCCCTCTAGCTAGCATCTCTATCTCTCTATCTATCTGCAGTTTCTCTGTCAACCTTTCTTTCTCGGACGCACTCTTGCTTCCTATCACACACATTATATCTGTCTCTCTATACATGCATCTATAGGTTGATCTCTTTTGCATAATCGTTGTGTCTCGCTCTCTCTGCTCACCATAGATGCATGCTCCAGCCCACGCCACTATCTCTTAAAGACAAAAACACATGCTCAATTATCGGGCCTTCTTCCTTCCACTCTCACATGCATGCATATTGTCATACCGATCCGTCTCTCCCATGTCGTTGATTTATGACTTATGTCTTCTTTCTTTTATCTCGATCATGCGCGCGCGCACACACACACATCCCACGTATACATGTATACCTCTCACACATGCACGTTCAAGGTCTCCTATGTCTCCATACGTAGTTAATTACCCTCAGCCCTAACCCCACATCGAATCATTCTCTTCTTGTGTGCACATGACTTCCGCCTGGATGGGTCTCTTCTCTAAAACACACACTCACACTTAACAATCTCCTTCTAGCTACCCTCTCTCTCACTCTTCCCCTATATCCCCGAAACCAATAAGACCATCCCTTCATTTAATTCCCGCCTACATGCACCATCGATATATAGTAGTCTTCCTCGGTGTCTCTCAAACAAACACGTTATCTCGATGTCGACTCCTCTCACACGCACACGCCTTCTCTTCCCTCTTTACGGGCCTCTTCTCTCTCGCACCCCCCTCGTTGGTGGCCTCTGCCATACACATCACCTCTCTATGATGAAGCCACACACACTTAAATTACTTTCACCACCGAAGACTCCGCTTCACACACACACACACACACACACACACACACACACACACACACATTAAGACTGTCGTGGTATTCTCGCATTAGTCGCTAGGGGGTACCGCGAGATGACAGATGCCACGGGGTGGCTTGAGGTGAGGGCAAGACTGCCGTGAAATATCCGGGACGGGTATTGCGCAATAGCACGCGGTGGTTTACCCAGGTTCAGGGCTCTCTGGAGAGATAATACCCCTACTCCTGCATGTCTGAATATATGTGGAATATACATAGCAGTACAGAGTGTTCCTTGAGCTGTATCTGGATGAATGCTATGTGCTACTAGCCTAATGTATGTGTGTGTGGCCGATGTGAGCAGGCATGCTCTAGTGGCCGAATGAGTGTGGTGTGGTGTGTGAGTCCATCCCCTGGATGGATGGATGTGTGCCCTTTTTATAGTGTGGGCTAGCTTTGGATGTAAGCTAGGTGGTGGGCATGGTGGGTGGTGGCCCACCCACCAACTACACTATGCGACGTGACTCATGACGTAGGCTACAGTGCGCCACTATTGCCCAGCAGTGCACAGGTACAGCCGTCTTGTCCGTGTCGTGTCCGATGGGACGCCATAGTTGACTTCGCGTAGCAGGCCGGCTAGAGCAGCCCGACGGGGAGCAGGTTGGAGCAGCCGGGCAGGGGGCCGTCTGGAGTGGCCGAGTTGCGAGCCGGCCAGAGCAGCCGGACTGAGGGGCTTTGCTAGCCCCGATGTCTTGAAATGTTGTTTCGCCGTCTTTGGGGTACCCGTGGTCAATCCCTCCGACAGTAGCCTCCGGGTAACTTGGAAAAGTTGAGCGGAGGTTTTTTAGAGGGCGTCGAGGTAGAAGATGTTGATGACGACCGGCTATGGACCGCAGCCGGCGCGGCTTGCCTCCGGCGGGGGCGCGCGAGCGCACCCGCTGGGTGTAGCCTCCGAACTTCCGGGCAACTTTGGAAAAGTTGGGCGGAGGGTTTTCGCGATTATTGGTGCAGACGATGGCGTCGAGGGGCCGGTTGCAGCCGGCGGCGGGCGTGTAATAGGCGCGGCATGTTCCAAGCGGGGGCGCGCAAGCGCACCCGCTGGGAGTAGCCTCCGGGCAACTTGGAAAAGTTGGGCGGAGGGTCTTGTTGTTGATGATGAGGTCGACAGCGATGTCGAGGGTGCTGGGCGCGAACACGAAGTCTGCCGGCTGGTGGGCGTAGGGCCCTGCCATGCGCGGACACGGAGTCCGCCGACTGATGCTGTCGGGCGCGAACGTGGGGTCCGCCGACTGAAGCTGTCGGGCGCGGACACGGGGTCCGCCAACTGAAGCTGTCGGGCGCGGATGCGGGGTCCGCCGACTGATGCTGTCGGGCGCGGACGCAGGGTCCGCCGACTGACGCTGTCGGGCGCGGACGCGGGGTCCGACGACTGATGCTGTCGGGCGTGGATGCGGAGTCCGCCGACTGATGCTGCCGGGCGCGGACGCGGAGTCCGCCGACTGATGTTGTCGATGACAGCCGGGCGCGGACGCGGAGTCCGCCGACTGATGTTGTCGATGACAGCCGGTTGCGGGTTGCAGCCGGCGCGGCTTGCTTCTAGTGGGGGCGCGCCAGCGCACCCACTGGGTGTAGCCTCCGAGCCTCCGGACGAGGAGGGGGGTTCCCCATGGAAATGATCATGCAAAAGACAAAGTTAGTCCGCGCAGATATATCAAATGTTTGCTTTTAGCATTGCAAGTTTTATGCGGAGGATGCCGACTCGATTTCGTCCGAGCCCCCTTCAATCTTTTTCATGTTCCCTCCACTCTTTGGCTTGTGCTCTCGCTAGCCGGACAGCCACGTGACGGTCTGTGGCTGAGAGTGGGCCACGGAGCAAAGCGCACAGTACTCAGACTCTGGGAGCAGATTCGACCGAGCAGATACTCATGAAGCAAACGGCCGGGTCGCCCGAACCATTTTCTCCCCGAACGTTTTTCGCGTGGGTGGCCTCCAGCGTTTGCTCTTGCTAGCCGGACAGCCGCGCTGCGGTCTGTAGCTGAGACGAAGAGTGAGCCTTCGGTACCGCGCACGCTACTAAGCCGTATGTGGGAACGAACGTCTCAGGCCAAGCGGCCAGCCTCCGGGCCAACACTGGCTGGCACCGGGGTGAACAGTAGTGCAACTGTAATAAAGGCGGAGGTGGTCCCCGAGTGTCGCTCAGGGTTATCCGTGTTTGCGCGGTGCAAAATTATGCGGCTGAGGAGCTCACATTGGTTTTCGTGTACACGAGGCGGAAGTTGTCGATGACACCCGGCTTGACTTGGCGCTCGCGGAGCGCGTCGGCACACCCGCTGGGTGTAGCCTTCGAGCCTCCGGGTGCTCGAAGGGGGGGTCCCGGCCGGTCGGGTCGGACCGAACGGGCATCGAGGCGGACGGGCGGCCGGGCCGGCTCCTCAGCCGGCCAGGCGGCAGGCGGACCGGTCGGCCAGGTGATGACGCAGGCAGGCCGGACGGCGGCGCAGGCAGGGCGGGTCACGGCTGACCGTCCGAGTGGCAAAGCAGGCGGACGGGCAGGCGGACATTTTTCCTTTCTTTGGCTGGCTGTGGGCAGCCGGACGCATGTTTCTTTTTCAGCCGGATGCTTCTTCTTTACCGGTTGTTGGCAGCCGGACGCTTCTTCTTTTTTTCAGGCCGGCGCCCTGGACTTTTCTCTTCGCAGCCGGCAGCAACTTTGCCCCGCGGTCAATCGGCACAGCAGAGGCCGGCGGCGGGAGGGCGGCAGCAGGCAGCGTCGAAGGCCGGCTGCGGGAGCGCGGCAGCCGGCGCTGAGGTTCGCACGGGCGCGGGATGCCGGCGCAATGGGGCGGGAGGAGCCAGACATGGCGCAGGCTGGGTGGCAAAGGCGGCGCAGCAGCGCGGGAAGCCGGGCCACGGGCGGAGGAGGCAGAGCCGCGCGGAGGCTGGGGCGAGCAGCCGAGGCCGGAGCGGGGGGGAGCCCTTGCGCGAGTCCGGAGACGAGTGGCGGAGCCATCCCGGGAGCTGAAGCCGGAGCCGGACGGGGCTAATGCGGAAGCCGGCCAGGGCGCACGGAGGCCGGCCAACGCGGGGCGGGGAGCCGGCGGGCGTGCGGCTGCGGGAGGCCGGGTGCTGGATGTGATGCGGCCAGGCTCGAAGGAGGCCGGAGCCGGCGAGGCGCCCGAGGGCGAGGCCGAAGCCAGTGAGGCGCCTGAGGGCGAGGCCGGCCGGGTGTGGGATGACGGCGACACGGGCGGGACGATGACGGGCTGGTGGTGGTTGGAGCGGGGGGCGTCGCAGGGCAGAGGAGGCCGGGGGAAAGCGCTGCAGGCGGCCAGGGGCGCAGCGACCCGGGGCAGGCCGGGCAGGCCGGCAGGCGTGGGAGGCCAGTGCGGCAGGGGAGAATGGGGGGCGACGCCGGGCCCGCTATAGCAGCAGCAGCAGCAGCAGCACAAGGTCCCCTGCTCGCCTCTGTGCCCGCAGCGGCGGTGGCCTGACGTGGCGAAGGTCGAGGCGGCTGCAGGAGCTCGCCGAGGTGGGAGAGACTGAGCGCGGGCTCGGAGGAGGAGGAGGCCCGGCGCCACGGCGGGAGGTCGAAGACGCCGGCATGGGCGTCGGGCGCGAGGAACTCTTTCCCGGGTGGTGCGCGAGGAGATGCGCGGGGGCGGAGCCATGCGCGGGTGGTGACGACCGGGGGCGCAGAGGAGCGGCTCAGCGACGAGCGGCCGGAGCGGCGACGGGGCGCTCGCTGCGGCCGCGGGCACATCGAGGAGCGGCCACGGGTGTTCTTTTCCTCCAACGGGGACCTTTCTGTCTGTAGTACCAAAACTGGAGATGGATTGGCGATGAGGTGCGTGGTGCAGAGCAGGTCGCGGAGAGGAGGGGGAGGCAGGCGGCAACGTTGCGGTGGTAGGTGCACGACCAGAACGACCGCGGAGGTGCGCGGACGACTACCCCGGAGCGAGACGCAGCGCGGGGCGTGCGGCCCCGGGGGCGACCACAGGCGGAGGGGCGGTGGCACGGCCGCGGCGGTGGTGATGAAGAGGGCGATGCCAACGACGAGGATGCGCCGTCCCGCGCGGTTGCTCCGGGGGCGGGTCGATGTTGAGCCCCCGAACACTACCGGAGAGACGGCGCAACGCCGCAGCAGTGATGACGAAGATGGTCCCGCCTGGACTGCCGTTCTAGCAGCAGCTCGCCCCATGGTGGGTGCCAACTGTCGTGGTATTCTCGCGTCAGTTGCCAGGGGGTACCGCGAGATGACAGATGCCACAGGGTGGCTTGAGGTGAGGGCAAGACTGCCGTGGAATATCCGGGACGGGTATTGCGCAATAGCACGCGGTGGTTTACCCAGGTTCGGGGCTCTCCGGAGAGATAATACGCCTACTCCTGCATGTCTGAATATAGGTGGAATATACGTAGCAGTACAGAGCTCCTTGAGCTGTATCCGGATGAATGCTATGTGCTGCTAGCCTCATGTATGTGTGTGTGGCCGAAGTGAGCAGGCATGCTCTAGTGGCCGAATGAGTGTGGCGTGGTGTGTGAGTCCATCCCCTGGATGGATGGATGTGTGCCCTTTTTATAGTGTGGGCTAGCTTTGGATGTAAGCTAGGTGGTGGGCATAGTGGGTGGTGGCCCACCCACCAACTACAGTATGCGACGTTACTCGTGACGCAAGCTACAGTGCGCTACTATTGCCCAGCAGTGCACAGGTACAGCCATCTTGTCCGTGTCGTGTCCGATGTGACGCCGTAGTTGACTTCGTGTAGCAGGTCGGCTGGAGCAGCCAAACGGGGAGCAGGTTGGAGCAGCCGGGCAGGGGGCCGGGTTGCGAACCGGCCGGAGCAGCCGGACTGAGGGGTTTTGCTAGCCCTTATGTCTTGAAATGTTGTTTCGCCGTCTTTGGGGTACCCGTGGTCAATCCGTCCGACAAAGACTCCATCTCACACACACATGCTCTAGGTGGAGCATTTGTTCCTACCACCCTTCATCCAACCTTACCCGTATGATAAACAATCACCTTAATTTACTTATATAACATGGACAAATTCCACTTTATTTTAGTAGTTAGCAAAGTTCTCATAATTATATAATGCAAATCACGAGCAGGAAGTACATTTTTTTACATAATTACACACATGCACTCTGTCTCTCAGAATCTCACACACATACCAGTTACGTGACGCCCCCTAAGCAGACCCGTATGTTACAATTTGTGCACCCACGGGTACACGTGATGGTGCACATTTATTTAAGCAGGATGGTGAACCCAAACAGTAGCTCCATTCATTCCCCTCCCGCCGCCTCTTCTCTGGTCGCTGTCGCCCGATAGCCATGGCCTGGCCGAAGATAATGACATACGCCATGCTCCCGCATGAGCAGCGCTTTAATCTGGAGGCGGCGCGAAGCCCGGATCGCAGCCGCCCTGCCTCCAGAGTCTGGACTAGCCGGAGCCGGACGAGGAGGCGTTGGAGGCGGAGCAGCACGCGATGCCGGAGGAGGAGAACGACGATGCGGAGCTGGAACAGGAGGACGACGACGCGGGCGAAGCGGAGCCAGAGGAGGACGATGATTTCCGTTATACTCATACTTAAAGGGCTTTGAATTTCACGCCACATTTATTTCATAGAGATAAAGAAAGGAAATTTTAGTGGTCATGCATGCATCTATTTGTGCTAGCACTCCTATATAAGGGTTGACCAGTCGCTTCCTGCGGACGTGCATGGGCAGTGGAAGAAGAAGGAGAAGGGAAGCAGGCTGTGGAGTACGCCAGTTGCAGCACGAGCTCCAAGGAACATTCGTGCCAAACAATACATCATAGTACAGTATAGTCCAGCGGAGTATGAATTGGCCTTTAGGTTGCGTGTGGATGACATGGCTGCAACATGCAGGCTACAGTTCGACAGCCTACCGCTCCACTTCGCATGGTTTGGTCACGCAAGATTTGCATGCACGCATGTCACGCACGTACTTGTCGATGGCGTGCTCCAAAAAGGGCGACTAGGTCCACTAGTTCGCGTTGGTCCATGCGCCCAGAAAACAACTAATCCCAGTCGCTGTAAATGTCATGTGTGCTTTAATTCCGGGCTAGTGGATGGACGCGAATGTGCCGTACAGTGAACCGCCCGCCAGCTCCCTAATCTCTATCTCTACTCTTATAATAATAATAATCTATCTATCTACTCTTATAAAAAATAGAGTTGGTGATGATGGTGTGCCTACCATCCTGCAATATAGGCCGTCCGATTTATATCTGACGGATAGGAAGGAAACTATGGCAATTTTGCAAAAAGATACCCACACCCCTCTCCACATTTGCCAATAAGGCCTTCCCTCGTTCATCCTTTTCTCTCACAAGATAAACTACTCATACAAATGCATCTTGATGTTAAGTGCAACGCATGGGCATCTTGCTAGTAATAAATAATATAAAATATAAAAAACCGAGTTGGTGATGATGGTGTGCCTGCCATCCTGCAATATAGACCGTCCGATCTATATCTGACGGATAGAAAGCAAACTATGGCAATTTTGCAAAAAGATAACCGCACCCCTCTCCACATTTGTAGATAAGGCCTTCCCTCGTTCATCTTCGTCTCCCACATCTTATTGCCATGTCATCTTATAACATTTCAGTACATGTCTCTTTGTACTCCAGGAGCAAGAGTAGTTCTTTCCTTCTTCTTTTTATTGATTGGGATAGTCATCTACGCAACTTTATAATGCCAGTTGTATAAACTATAAAGGACTTAACAATTTCAATTCCGTGTAGTACTAGATAGGTAGCCATAATCCCATCAAACAAAACTACTCTACTTTAATTAATGTACATGGCCCAGGTAACACTCTCAAATTGTTTGTCGTCGCCCATGCCGCAGCTGTTCTATACATTGCTTCTGTTCCCCCTCATAGAAATAAGCAATATAAAGTGTTTTATTTTAATCCGTATCCCCTGCTTACATTACCTTATTATATTGCATGGACCATAACCATGCACGTCAGCATGTATCCAGGTTTGAGATGCCAGGTGTACTAGATGGACGGCGGCGTGTTCGACCCCCGTGATGCTACCTGGGTGCGGATGAACACACTTGAAGACTACTCGATTTTCATCGGGGACAACTACGCTATAGTGCAAACGATGCCACCTTCCGTGCACGATGCCGATGGTCTACCGTTCATGAAGAACGGGTGCATTTTCATTGCGCACCGACGGATTCATATCTTGAACGCCCTTATCCGTGATCTAAGTCACTTCAGTTTGGATGAGTCTCCATCGTGGGGAGCCACACTTAAGAAGCTGCGATGATATGGACTCCCGTTGCCCATCGTTATGGATCGTTCCATCTATGAAGAACACATGGGACTGGAACTACGAGACGGACATGTACCCAGGGATGTACGAACCTGAGTAATGTAGTGCAGTAAGTGAAGTAGAAAGGCACAAATAGTATGAACATGCGTGGCATATAGGCATTTGTCTTTTACTACCACTAAATGTTGTACGTGCAATGCACGGTGATATTATGATCTACGTGCCTAAGTACTCTACTACTATATTAATTGGAGGCACATATTAGGTTTTATATTTGTTTACGTGTATGGCCCGAGACCTTCCAACTAGACGCGTCTTTCTCTCGGAGTCACACTTTGTATTGTTCATACTACTAGTACTACGTGTGGTCTCCGACCTAGAAGTGGAAGAAGTGGAGACGCTCTACCACGCTGTTCATGTCCCACTCCTTTTGCTGACGTGTGGGACATCCAGCACGTGCCGTGTTTGGCACTCCTTCATCGTAAGAGTACGCTAGCTTTCATCAAAAATTAAAAATAAATATAAATCAACAGTGATACTATACCACGCGGTTTCCTTGCTCCTCGATATCAGAAAGAATACTTTCGTTCGCCGACATGTGGGACATCGACCATCCTGGTCCACTTGCCATGCATGCAGAACTCCAAGGGAGAGTCACCCCGGTCGTCGCACCGCAGTAATAATGACTAGTGAGCCGTCAAATTACAGGCCCAACCTTTCCCACTGTAAAGTTGCTCGGAGGAAGGAACCATCATGACTTCATTGAATTCCGCTTCTTGAAGAAAACTACCGTACTGACAATACTGCTAGCTACAGTAGTACTGTACTCCAGTGGAGGCCTCCTTTTGTTCATAGGATAGGAATTTTATAGGAATATGAAAATCATAGGAAGTGAGATGACATGCATCTCAATTCCTATAGAGAAAGAGATGCCATTTGATGCATAGGATAGGAATTTTTCCATTGAGTCCAGGCTAATGTACTAGTAATTTGCTCTAAAAACTACAGTAGTAACTAGTACTGGTACATGCTCGTAATTAATCTATAATACCTAAATAGATCATCCCCACTAAGCTAATTCTCTTGACATGCAGGCTGTCCACATCAGCGGCCCCACTACCTCATCACCCATACTGACGTCATCTCTTTTTTTTTACCAAAAGATTTTCCTCCGCAACGCAACGTTTCCTGTCTTCACGGTAGCACTCTTTATCACTGAGAATTCTGGAACGCCTCTTGATTTTCCACTCCCTCTTCACCTTCTTTAGTCTCCATAAAATCTCACTATCTCTTCTCCTTCCCCATAAAGGGTAACCAACGCGCGCACGGCTACCCTGCGAGGCCCCTCGACTCATCTCTTTTGGGCTTCATCCCCTATAAATACATCAGCCTCCTCCTCATTATCATATCGGTGGCAATTATGTTCTTCAAACCATGCGTATATGCCTCCAGTGGCAGCGGCGACTTCCACAACCTCCTCCTCCATTGCGGCACTCTCACTTCCTCCCTAAAAGTCGTTGTCACCATCTCCCTGAGCCATCGAGAACACTGGCACCAACAGTAGCAATATCTCCAGGTCCACCTTGCCGTTGAGCAGCGGGGCGTCCTCACCTACCCGCTCACCAGCGTCGGGGGCCTTGCTCACCCTCACGCTCCACCGTAAGCTATTGCCACTAGGATGACCTACTACTACAACTACTTATGGCCTGGCGCTGACAGCAGGCTATCGACAGGGCCAGTGGGGGGTCAACACCACCAAGAAGAGCCATCAGCAGAAACAGGGTGTAACTCCAACGACTCCGCGGACTATGAGTCGTCGGCAGACATCATCGTCTTACAGAAGCAGCACATGTGGCCGTTCTACAACAGCCTCACCACAAGTTCACGACCACTGACAACGACGTCAAGATCACATGAAGTTGAACCAGGAGCTAAGCATGGTGGAGAATGAGTTCCTGGCCATGTTTGATCTGATATGTAGAAACTATTGGGGTAAGAGAAGACCGCATATTTCCTTGAGTTTTATTCCCATCAAGCCTTCACCATGCCTCATATGAAGAAGCCTGGCCGGAGGCTCCGCCACCATGGGTGTCTACTCTATGATGCCGACAAGATGTAGATGTCATTTGGAAATCCTCTCTGTATAATGTTTTTCTGCTTCGCCTTAAACCATGGGTCTATGATGCCGACAACATGTGTATGCCAGTCAATTCCTCTCTGGATACATTTTCTCCACTCCGCCTTAATTTGTTGCACAGTATGATGAATCGATGCCCTAAACTCCTTTTGTGTTGTATGGACGGGTGCATCCCCCTTTGTTCATGCGCTGGTGACAGGGGTAAGCAATTTTTGGATTCAGTAAAATATTTTTTCCGCACAAGAGACGGATAGATAATCCGATATATACTTGGACACAGTTAAATTTGTTTCAGGAAAGGGAGCACTACTATTAATGATTGTTTATCTCATCTCCATCGAAGTTGCTTTCAATTCTTTTTTGTCTGATATATACTTGCAGGTAGGTTCTTTGACTACTAAGTTGATGCTTCAACTAAGCATGCCTCTTCGGCACACGCAATAGATATTTGCCTATATTAGAATGCATCCCCGGCTACAGAGACTTCAGAAACTGTTCAACTATGCAACCTTTTGTTTCTTCTTTTCATTGAATATATTGTAGTTTCACCCCCATTGTATGTGTGTACACTAATTTTCAGCACGCAACTCTCAAATCGCTTTAACTTTTTCCATTGCCTATTTTTCTGCAGGAAATTATCCAACCATAATGTCGTAACCGTATTTTGCGAGCCGTCAATCTGCTATTATCAAATTTGAGTTATGCCACTTAATTGATGAAAGTTTAACTTCATCATTTAAAGTGATTGCTTAAGCTTTTTCAAGCAATGCCTCGCTGGGTGTCATGCCTTTTTTTTCTTCATTCGATCATTGCCTTCTTTTTTTGTTATATATACATCTCCAAAAGATTGAGCAAATTTCCCGCAGCAACGCGTGGGGTTATCATCTAGTTAAACAAATGTACGGGCGACACAGACACACACACTAACTACTAGCACTACTACTCTCACAAGCTGGCCAGACGCCGTCGTTCTCCTTCCCGGCATTGTCGGCGACACCCCACCATGCTTGGATCTCCGCCGAGCTCTATGTAGCAGCGCGTGCGTCCTCTTCTTTCTTCCGGCGGCGGGCCTCTCTTTTCTTGAGTGCTTTCTACCTTTTCCGCTCCCTTTGTGCAGCTTTGGCCGCCTCTTGCTCTACCGCCCATTCGGCTTTGGCAGCTTCAAAGTTCGCCCACGTAGGTGTGAGGTCGCGAGTGACGATGAATTCGGCATGGCAGGATGCCATTGCTTCCCTACCATTTTGTGTGCGGTCGTGGGCGGCGAGGAACTCAGCGTGGTAGGATGCCATCGCTTCCTTACCGGTTAGTGTGCGGCGCGGTGGCATGAACGACGCTTTGTGAGAGCTCTGGGGCGGAGTGGCCGAACAACTGTATAGTGCATTGGTTTGTCAAGAGCTCCAGAATAGACGACGAAGGAAATTTGGATTCCCCTTCAATCTTGGTCATTTATTACCGAGTAGAATGCATTGGCAGTCATCGAACTTGTCTTGATAGCTCACTTTGATCATTGTACTTAAGAATACGGTCAATATGGTCATTATATACGAGATATAGTGATTATACGGTCTCTATCATCACACCCGTGTAGCTGTAGCTGGGATTTGATGTTTCTGCACCTCCGTCCTGGTTGATGCATGTAACTACAAATAATATCACTAGAAACTATGTTTATTAGTAAGGCACACGTGCATTGCACGCATGAGATTTGGCAACCAAATTATGAATAAATACCACACTATAGCATGTAAGCTTTGAGTCATATATGCATGATGTAGATGTTCGTTAATTCTTATAGTGGTTGTAAATTTCTACAAAATGCACATAATGGCCTAAATATGGCAAATGAACCCGGAGAAGTGCCAAATTTGAACACGGTGCTTTGTAGGGTGTATGTTGATCGTAGAAAAAAAAGTGAACTGCCACATTAATTGAGTACTTTTGCAAACTACAAAAATAATATACCACCACGCCAGCGTCTGACCGCCCTGGCCTACCGAAACCCCTTCCATCTCTAGTGCGCGCTTCCCGCCTGAAACGGTCACCGTCGCTCCAGAACGTCAATGCCACATTCACGCTCGACGCGACATCTCATGGGCGCCAGCATTGCAGCAGCGCGATGGCCGAGAGATCGCGACCCGCGCGGCATCCCAGTGCAAGCGACTGCTCCACGTTAACAACACCATGGCCATCCGTCCGTCCGCCGCCCACATTAATGACACGCGGCTGCCGACGAACCTACTCTAGCGCCAGCCGTCCATCCGTCTGCTGCGGCTCATTGCCATTCACCCGCTATATAACTTCAGCCCCAGCCCCCAGCCATAGCCAAAGACCCACAGTCATTCTCCTCTGGTCCCTTCCTTCTGTCGGCACCACTCCAACCATGGCCTCCTCCCACTCCAAAGCTCTCTTGGACATACTGTCGCAGGAGCAGACGAAGGACATCGCCGGCTCCGCTCCGGGCGCGCTCCAAAGCTCTCTTGGACGTACTGTCGTAGGAGCAGATGAAGGACACTGCTAGCTCCCCCCGGCCGCCCTCCGCCGCCACGACCATGAAGCCGGCGCGCATGCGCGGGCGCAGCCGGCAGCGAGGAAGAGTAGTACATGGTAGGTCACTGCTGGTCTGATCCCAGGAAGGCCACCGCTCCTCCACTCAGTCGACGCCAAGCTTGGTGGGGTAAACATCGGCGGCCGATTAGCCGCTTGACGGCGACGTGGAGGCAGAAATTTCAGAACCTTGTGCTCCAGAGTAGGAGGTTATCGAGGAGGAGCTGGACAAAGCCGAGGCGGATGAGGAGGAGGCAAAGGCAATAGCCGGAGTGTCAGTTCTCGGGGCTCATGGCCGGACATGGTGGTCGGGCGCCAACGATCGTTGAGATTAGGTTTACAGTAGGTTTTAGTACGGTATGTGCTAAATATGTAATGAATTTCGTCCAGTTTATAGGAAAAGTTTTTGAAATGTAATGAATTTCATCCGGTTAATTTGAAATTTGCTTTGTTTGCATGAATTTCATTCGGTTTGTTCAAATAGTTGTCGAAAGGTATGCGGGCAGCATTGGATGGCATCCTCTGGCATCAGTGTCCTCGGACAGATGCCGGCGTAAATTTGTGGGTCAGCGCTGGAGATGCCCTAACTATCATGCTATAATCATTAACAGTGCTCCATTATTTCGCAGGGAACAGTTATCCCTCGATCAAAATCAGATCCGCCGTGTTTCGCACTCCTCCCATGTACGAGTGGAGACGCTTGCTTACATAAAAATGGATCAAGTGAACGACACTGTAGCACGTCATATCACTCAAACCCACTAGGCCAAAAGAGCCCGCCTAACGCGCGGGAAAGCCCTGCCCTCGTCATTTTGTTCTGGATTTCTATCGATCGATCGCACGAAATGTTACACTTTGCAACTTCAAAAGGAAAAGGCAGCACACTTAAAGCATGCCTATCGTGTTCGCATCACACCCCCGACAGTCCGGCTCGCACGCTGCTCACCAAAGGGGACACGCGTTGTCTTGCATTTTCACTGACATGTGGGACTGCAATTGAATAAACCGTCGATAGCCGAAATCTAATCGCTCGGCGGGCGTCGGCTAAGAAGAGAGAGACGGGGGAGGGAGAAGAGATCGCCCGCCCGCCGTGCATGCACTCCAAGAAATATGGTGATAATGTGAGGTGGGCCATGCGGGACTCTGGACCGCTTCCAAACCCGCTTCTGACCTCCCTGGCCCACCAGAAAACCCCTCCCCCCCTCCCACGCGCGCTCCCCCCTCAGGCGCCAGCTGCCCTCATTCATAGCAAGTACAATACTGGGCTATAAGTCTGCTTATGTGGAGGAGAGAGACATTAAAAAAGTGAAGGAGTGGGCTCTGCAAGAGCCCGTCTCTACACGTGCTCCTATGTATAAAAAAACTAACTCTAAAAAAAGGTATTAAAAAAGCAATTGTGTCTAAAAAAAGAAGGTAAAAATCATTTGAGAGGAAATAGATAGAGAGAAAGTGAGAAAAAGTTGTAACCTTATAGCCAACCTTATAGTCAACACTATGGTACATGAGGAAGGAGGGAGTTGTGCACATGCCAAGTTCACTGGGCTGCCGTGTTTCACACTCCTTCGTCGTAACAGTGGAGACAATAGCTTTCATCAAAAATAAACAATGAATACTCCTTGCTCGTCCTCGATATCGGAAAGTATACTTTCATTCTCTGACACGTGGGACGTCGACCATCCTGGTCCCCTTGCCATGCACAAAATTATCCTGGTCCACCCTAGTCGTAGCACAGGCCCA
Source organism: Thinopyrum elongatum (assembly GCA_011799875.1). Lineage (NCBI taxonomy): Eukaryota > Viridiplantae > Streptophyta > Magnoliopsida > Poales > Poaceae > Thinopyrum > Thinopyrum elongatum. The sequence goes on along the minus strand of CM022299.1, from coordinate 284,795,290 downwards.
ACCTTTCCCACTGTAAGTTGGTCGGACGAAGGAACCATCATGACTTCGTTGAATTCCGGTTCTTCAAGATAACTTACTATACCCGCAATACTGCTACCACACGCGAAGACTGGATGGCACTGTAGCACGTCATATCACTGAAACCCACTAGGCCAAACTAGCCCGCCTAGGATTTATACGTCTCTGTACTGCTATGATTTTGTGTTCTCAAAAAATATCCGTTGTCAATCTAACGATTAGGAGTAGAAAGAAATGGAGGATCTTTCTCTCTCTCTAGATCTCTCTCCATCCCACAACCCCTCTAGCACACCTACACACTCTCTGTAGCCACTCCGAAAGTACGACGTCACTAAACATTCACGCTTCCAACAAAAAAATTACACATTCACGCATGTTACAAGTACGTGCCAATTTTGCTGGCTATTAATGTGAATGTATCCGTGAACCAACTCTTTGAGTTTGATGTGAATTAATGTATAAGTGTGGACTATTGTCTGATCGATCGCTAAGCCTACAATTTTAGGAGCTTGGGCTATTGGCCGATAGACGGCGGATCAGACCTATAAGCATACCACGAGCTCAATAGCCCCAACGTTTCTCTTCAGTGAGTGTTTCCAAGTACTATAGCTCGCACAGTACCTAGCCTACTAACACCAAGAATCATGAAACAAGCCCTGCTGATATGATAAACAGTTCAAACTTACATCTAAGCATGCCATATATTACATCAAAAGCTGGTGAGGATACATCTGTTTCCATAACTCGGAGAGGGTTCACATGATTCACTATCAAACAAAAGTAGCAAGTACCGCTCATACAAGACAGTGCACTAGCCCTAAGATGGGTTGATAACACGCATCGTTCTGCTAATTAAACACAATGCAAACTATCTTGAAGGATTAGCGCGACCAACTATTTCTTGTCATCGATCTCTCGGGCAATGACCATAGCACGAACAGCGGCATGGGAATCGATCTCTGGGGCGATGTCCATAGGACGGACCGCGACATTGGAATCGATCTCCGGGGCGATGTCCACAGGACGGACAGCGGCATCGGAATCGATCTCCGGGGCGATGTCCACAGGACGGACAGCGGCATCGGAATCGATCTCCGGGGCAATGTCCACAGGACAGACAGCAGCATCAGAATCGATCTCCGGGGTGATGTCCACAGGATGGACCGCAACATCGGAATCATCAAGGACGTCCACTGGCACCTACACAACCCTAACATATTAGCAAGCACGTTGCAAATAATCAAAAACCACAACTATGGTAAGCCATTTTTTTTACCTTGTGCAGCTCACCGGGGGATCCCATCCCTCTGGGGGCCATCTCCTCGATGGGGGGCATCACCTTGCCAGGGAAATACTACTTCTCAACGATGACTATCTTCTCAAACTCGGCCTTGAGCCTCTCATAGGTGGCCATTAGAATTTCTGGGGTAGGCATGGTGGGGTCCTTGCTATTCTTCCAGCTTTCTTTGAGGAGTTCGTCCGCCAATGTCATCAAATCTTTGGCCAATGATTGTTTCTTGGAGTTCTTCGTCTCCATGGGTTGGCCCGCCAACATGGCCAACTCATTGGTCGGTGCTCGCTTCCTGGAGATCTCTGCCTCGAGTGGGTTGTCCGTCGGCAACTCTTTGCCTAGTGCTCCAGGATCCATCAATAGACTGACAAACAAAAAGCAATCAAAAGGAAACCACAATCGCAATGAAAAAGGGAAAAGAATAGGCAGTGAAGATTCTTGGAATGAAAATATAGTAGCATCACTGATTCGCCCACCTTTCCTTCGTCGGTTCAGAAGAAAAATGGCAGAAGTGAGTAGCCTGGAGTGAGGTTTTCTTCAAGAAAGGGGAGAAAGGGCTTCAACGAGCATTGCAGTGAAATGATGGTTGCTTCGTCCAGTCCAACTTCGAGGCCACTTTACCACTGCAGGTAAAGGTGTAGGTTTTGTGATATGACGGGTTATGACGGCCACACCGGGGTGACTGGTGAGTCTCGACTGTAGCACCTCGCTGTGATTTGGTGGATGGCACGCGGGCCCAGATGCTTGATGTCCCGCATGTAATAGAGCGGCAAGTCATATAGTAGTTTGGACGACAGACGAGGTGGTCCCTCCTGGTTTATTGGTCCTTGGTCCCTATGATAATCTGTGCCAAATTCTGACTATAAATTTAACTAACCAAATTTTCATGCATGTCACAAAAAATTACATCATTGAAAACTATGTTCAAATATGAATCCAAGGATATAATTTTTGTTAACATGCGCTAACATTTTGCCAGTTAAATCTTTGGTCAAAATTTAGCACAAATTACAAAGGGGCCCAATAAAGATTGTACTCTCACATTTTGTTTTGAGGATACTCCCACATAGAAAATATAAATAATAATGCATGTTGGTGCAGCCCATGTTTCCGATAATTTTAGCCGTGGGCTTGTTCACAATTTTTACGAGGCGGTGGTTGTTCACTTAATGGAGGGTCTAGTACCAGACTTGAATGATACAAAGTGCTACCTGGCACACCGTAACACCACTTGGAATAAGTAGGTAGCTATCTCAAAAAACAATCAACAACTCAAAAAAAATGGTGACCTGGCACGTACACAATTTTAAATGATTGTTTTGATGGAGTGAAAAAAGAAAACTACCCCACTATACATATATATATATAGGCAGGAGCCTCCGCGCTTGCTTGATAGGGTTGCTCTATTCACACACTCTCATCCTCTCCAGATCTAAACAAGATAGCGGTGGTAACACTGTCTTTCTATCCTCGCCACTGGTTACAGATCCGAACGTATCCCCCTTCGCCGGTGAAGGGGAGGAGGGGCAGCGTTTAGGCCATCGTCGACAGCGAGGGAGGAGACCCACTGCCGGCTGCACCATTATCTCTGGCCGAGTGCCGGTGCGGGAGGTCCTCTGATCCCTTCGTCGCTGCCCTAGTGTGGGCGGATCCGGCCTCCCGCCGCCCACCTATCCACACCCCGACGACCTTCAGGTATATCTTCCTTCAATACCGGCCTAGCTCTACTTCCCCAGCTCGCTACATCGCTGCATGTGCATCATTTTCTACCTCTCAGCCCCCCTTGTAGCTAGGCTCGATCAGATGGTCCAACGTCACCTAATTTTTTTTCTATTGTTAGAGGTAAAGCTACTTCATGGAGTCGAATCTTGTACTTGGTTCAAACAAGAAATAAAGGGGGGAAATTTAGTATGTACATCGGACTTGGTACAAACAGGAAAGAAAGGGGGTGAAAGTAGTATAGACTGGTCATCCAACCGGTCTCTTGGTCGAAAAGGGAAATATAGGGGAAACATTGTACACAGTGGTACGACCAGGACTAGATTTACTATCCACACATAGGAATAGGTGGCTAGAGTGAACAAAAATGGGACCAACCCAGATATGTTTCTTGGATGTTTGTTTCTTGGGGCAACAAACTCTGAATCACCACTTTATGCCCCGGTTTAGGTTCATGGTGCTGGACTGATGGTGCACCCACTGTCCCATGCCCTTATAGCAAATATTTAGTTGTTCTTAATCTAATGCCCCTGGTAAAATGAAGCTGTGCCACTGTTATAAGCCATGACAAGTTTAACCAATTGTTTTTGCCAGTAATTGTTTGAGACTCTGACTGTTTCCTTTGTAGCTTTTTGTGCAAACAGGGATATCCATTTCACCTTGTTGCTATTGCGACCTTTTGGTGCACTGCACAAAACACTTCTTAAAAGAAGTGACTGTTGTGCTGTTTAATTGGAATGTCAGAATGGAACCGTTGGTTCATTTCGGTGGAACTGCACAAAAGGAGATCTATGTTCCAATCTTCATCCTCCATATTGGCACCATAACCTTCCTTTAGGTAAGAATGATATTTAATGCATGTGTTCACCTCTATTTTGCGACTGCCATGAGAAAATAATGCTATTGTTTACTAGTACACTTGTACTCCCTCACTGACAAAACCAATTCTGAAATAGAAGGCCAATCATGTACTTGGTTTCACCAACTGGTGAGGAGAAATAGAAACAGAGCATGAAGACGAAGACGAAGAAGAAGAAGAAGGAGGAAATGAAGAAGATGACACGATGGTACCGTCCTATGTTATCCTGACATCTTGCTAGTGGTATTGTATTTTTGTGTTGCTACTAGTCTTACTTTACTTGGAAGACTAGCAAGATGCCCGTGTGTTGCACGTAACATCAAGATGAATTTGTATTAGTATTTTATCTTGTGAGAGAAAAGGATGAACGAGGGAAGGCCTTATTTGCAAATGTGGAGAGGGGTGTGGGTATCTTTTTGCAAAATTGCCATAGTTTCCTTCCTATCCATCAGATATAAATCGGACGGCGTATATTGCAGGATGGCAAGCACACCATCATCACCAACTCTGTTTTTTAAAAGAGTAGAGAAAGATAGAGAAATGCAGCAGAGTAGTACTTGGCTTGACGACACATCATACTAATGAACTAGATTCTGGATGCATGTGTGACCCAGCTCTACACGATCAATAGTGCCAAGGTGATCTTGCTGAAGCCGAGGGCTCAGTTGAGGCCATTCAAGGGCTCCGGCAACGTCTCCCTTACATGTGAGACGATCCTCCAGGAGCCCTTCCACTTCTACTGTCTCTCCTGTAAGGTCACTTAATTAATTAGGAGTACTTAAGTAGCACTAATTTATTGCTGCCTAATTTTCCTGTCGAAGTTAAACAAATCTTTAGTAGCACCCTATGCTGAATCATGTACGTGTGTATGTGTGTCTGTGGAGGTAAATCATGTGGTGGAGCAAGGAGGGAATCTTGGTAGTGTCATGACATAATAATGCTATTGTTTTGCATGTCAATTTATTGCCACTGGTTCAATGAGGCAATGTTTTGCGTATTGTCCATCATGAATTTGATGCTACTGTTAAAGTAATATGCTAATGTCTTTCTATCCTTTCTCACTAAGCTAATGAAGGTTTCACCTTGTTCCTACTTGTGCAAACAGGGATCATGTTGTGCCAATCGTACATTTTAGTGGAACTGCATAAGAGAATACAATGAACTGTATCCCAGCCAGTGCTTTAACTCTGCTGGAAGTTCTTGATAATCTTTCGATATAATCTCACCACTGGTAAACAAGAGTGATGTCAACCATACATTTGAAGTGCACAAAAATATACACTATTGAATCATTCCAGTGAGCGCTTTATCATCTCTTCTGGGACTACTTAAATAAGCTTTTTTGCTCAGGTTGGTACCGGCCTAAGGTCTTCATCCATATTAGTTTGCTTTCATCTCTATTTGTATCGTGCTACTTGATACGTCCATTTTGCATCATGCTTTTATGTTGATATTTATTGCATTATGGGCTGTTATTACACATTATGGCACAATACTTATGCCTTTTCTCTCTTATTTTACAAGGTTTACATGAAGAGGGAGAATGTCGGCAGCTGGAATTCTGGGCTGGAAAAGGAGCAAATATTAGAGACCTATTCTGCACAACTCCAAAAGTCTTGAAACTTCACGGAGAGTCATTTTGGAATTAATAAAAAATATTGGGCGAAGAAAGCACCAGAGGGAGGCCACCTGCCATCCACAAGGGTGGAGGGCGTGCCCTACCCCTTGGGCGCGCCCCTGCCTTGTGGGCCACCTAGCAGGCCCCCGATGCCCATCTTTTGCTATATGGTGTCTTTTGCCCTGGAAAAAAATCAAGAAGAAGCTTTCGGGACGAAGCGCCGCCGTCTCGAGGCGGAACCTGGGCAGAACCAATCTAGGGCTCTGGCGGAGCTGTTCTATCGCGGTAACATCCCTCCGGGAGGGGGAAATCATCGCCATCGTCATCACCATCGATCCTCTCATCGAGAGGGGGTCAATCCCCATCAACATATTCACCAGCACCATCTCCTCTCAAACCCTAGTTCATCTCTTGTATCTGATCTTTGTCTCAAAACCTCAGATTGGTACCTGTGGGTTGCTAGCAGTGTTGATTACTCCTTGTAGTTGATGCTAGTTGGTTTATTTGGTGGAAGATCATATGTTCAGATCCTTAATGATAATTAATACTCCTCTGATTTTGATTATGAATATGCTTTGTGAGTAGTTACGTTTGTTCCTGAGGACATGGGAGAAGTCTTGTTATAAGTAATCATGTGAATTTGGTATTCATTCGATATTTTGATGAGATGTATGTTGTCTTTCCTCTAGTGGTGTTATGTGAACGTCAACTACATGACACTTCACCATGATTTGGGCCTAGGGGAAGGCATTGGGAAGTAATAAGTAGATGATGGGTTGCTAGAGTGACAGAATCTTAAACCCTAGTTTATGCGTTGCTTCGTAAGGGGCTGATTTGGATCCATATGTTTCATGCTATGGTTAGATTTATCTCAATTCTTCTTTCGTAGTTGTGGATGCTTGCAAGAGGGGTTAATCATAAGTGGGAGGCTTGTCCAAGGAAGGGCAGCACCCAAGCATAGGTCCACCCACATATCAAATTATCAAAGTAACGAACGCGAATCATATGAGAATGATGAAAACTAACTTGACAACAATACCCATGTGTCCTCGGGAGCGCTTTGCTTTATATAAGAGTTCGGCCAGCCTTGTCCTTTGCTACAAAAAGGATTGGGCCACCTTGCTGCACCTTAGTTACTTTTGTTACTTGTTACCCGTTACGAATTATCTTATCACACAACTATCTGTTACTGATAATTTCAGTGCTTGCAGAGAATACCTTGCTGAAAACCGCTTGTCATTTCCTTCTGCTCCTCATTGGGTTTGACACTCTTACTTATCGAAAGGACTATGATAGATCCCCTATACTTGTGTGTCATCAAGTCTCTTTTCTGGCGCCATTGCCGGGGTGTGAAGCGCCTTTGGTAAGTGGAATTTGGTAAGGAAACATTTATATAGTGTGCTGAAATTTACTGTCACTTGTTACTATGGAAAATAATCCTTTGAGGGATTTGTTCGGGGTATCTTCACCCCGACCGAAAGAGCAAAGAGTTGCCCCTCAACCTACTGCACCTACTGAAAATATTTATTATGAATTTTCTTCGGGTATGATAGAGAAACTGCTAGTTCATCCTTATACAGGAGATGGGACACTACATCCTGATATGCATCTAATCTATGTGGATGAAGTTTGTGGATTATTTAAGCTTGTAGGTTTGCCCGAGGATGAAGTCAAGCAGAAGGTATTCCCTTTATCTTTGAAGGAGAAGGCATTGACATGGTATAGGCTATGCGATGATATTGGGACTTGGAACTACAACCGATTGAAATTGGAATTTCATCAGAAGTTTTATCCTATGCATCTGGTTCATCGTGATCGGAATTATATATATAATTTTTGGCCTCACGAAGGAGAAAGTATCGCTCAAGCTTGGGGGAGGCTTAAGTCAATGTTATATTCATGCCCCAATCATGAGCTCTCAAGAGAAATTATTATTCAAAAAATTTATGCTCGGCTTTCTCATAATGATCGATCCATGCTCGATACTTCTTGTACTGGTTCTTTTATGAAGAAGGATATTGAATTCAAATGGGATTTATTGGAAAGAATTAAATGCAACTCTGAAGATTCGGAACTCGACAAAGGTAATGAGTCAGGTATAAACCTTAAGTTTGATTGTGTTAAATCTTTTATGGATACCGATGCTTTTCGTGATTTTAGCACTAAATATGGACTTGACTCTGAGATAGTAGCTTCTTTCTGTGAATCATTTGCTACTCATGTTGATCTCCCTAAGGAGAAGTGGTTTAAATATCATCCTCCCATTGAAGCTAAAGTAGTTGAACCTATTAAAGTTGAAGAAGAAACTATTACTTATAATGTTGATCCTATTGTTCCTACTGCTTATATTGAGAAACCACCTTTTCCTGTTAGAATAAAGGATCATGCTAAAGCTTCAACTGTGGTTCATAAGAGTTATACTAGAACACCTACACCCCCTGAACAAATCAAAGTTGAACCTAGTATTGCTATGGTTAAAGATCTTTTGGTTGATAATATTGAGGGGCATGTTATTTATTTCTGTGATGAAGCTGCTAGAATTGCTAAACCCGATATGAAAGATAAACATAGACCTGTTGTTGGCATGCTTGTTGTTTCTGTTAAAATTGGAGATCATTGTTATCATGGTTTATGTGATGTGGGTGCTAGTGTGAGTGCAATTCATTTTACTTTAAATAAAGAAATTATGAATGATATTGCACCTGCTGAGATAGAGAATATTGATGTTACTATTAAGCTTGGCAATAGAGATACTATATCACCAATTGGGATTGTTAGAGATGTTGAAGTCTTGTGTGGGAAAATGAAATACCCTACTGATTTTCTTGTTCTTGCTTCCCCACAAGATGACTTTTGTCCCATTATATTTGGTAGACCTTTCTTGAATACCGTTAATGCTAAGATAGACTGCGAGAAAGATATTGTTACTGTTGGTTTAGGGGATATGTCTCATGATTTTAATTTCTCTAAATTTCATAGACAACCCCATGATAAAGAATTGCCTAGTAAGGATGAAATTATTGGTCTTGCTTCTATTGTCGTGCCTCCTACTGATCCATTAGAACATTATTTGCTAGACCATGAAAATGATATGTTTATGAATGAAAGAAGGGAAATAGATGAAATATTCTTTAATCAAGGGCCTATTTTGAAACATAACTTGCCTGTTGAAATCCTTGGGGATGCTCCTCCACCCAAGGGAGATCCCGTGTTTGAGCTTAAACAATTACGTGATACTTTGAAATATGCTTATCTTGATGAAAAGAAGATATATCCTGTTATTACTAGTGCTAACCTTTTAGAGCATGAAGAAAAGAAATTATTAAAAACTCTGAAGAAGCACCGTGCCGCTATTGGATATACTCTTGATGATCTTAAGGGCATTAGTCCCACTCTATGTCAGCACAAAATTAATTTGGAGCATGATGCTAAACCAGTTGTTGATCACTAATGACGGTTAAATCCTAAGATGAAAGAAGTGGTAAGAAATGAAATACTAAAGCTTCTGGAGGCAGGTATAATTTATCCTATTGTTGATAGTAGATGGGTAAGTCCCGTTCATTGTGTCCCTAAGAAGAGAGGTATTACTGTTGTTCCTAATGATAAGAATGAATTGATTCCACAAAGAATTGTTACAGGTTATAGAATGGTAATTGATTTTCACAAATTAAATAAAACTACTAGAAAAGATCATTACCCTCTACCTTTTATTGATCAAATGCTAGAAAGACTTTCCAAACATACACATTTTTGCTTTCTAGATGGTTATTCTGGTTTTTCTCAAATACCTGTGTTAAAAGATGATCAGGAAAAGACTACTTTTACTTGCCCTTTCGGTACCTTTGCTTATAGACGTATGCCTTTCGGTTTATGCAATGCACCTGCTACCTTTCAAAGATGTATGACTGCTATATTCTCTGATTTTTGTGAAAAGATTGTTGAGGTTTTCATGGATGATTTCTCCGTTTACGGAACTTCTTTTGATGATTGCTTAAGCAACCTTGATCGAGTTTTGCAGAGATGTGAAGAAACTAATCATGTGTTGAATTGGGAGAAGTGCCACTTTATGGTTAATGAAGGTATTGTCTTGGGTCATAAAATTTCTGAAAGAGGTATTGAAGTTGATAAAGCTAAAGTAGATGCTATTGAAAAGATGTCGTGTCCTAAAGATATCAAAGGTATAAGAAGTTTCCTTGGTCATGCTGGTTTCTATAGGAGGTTTATTAAAGACTTCTCTAAAATTTCTAGGCCTCTCATTAATCTCTTGCAAAAAGATGCTCCTTTTGTTTTTGATGATGATTGTGTAGAAGCATTTGAAATACTTAAGAAAGCCTTGATTTTAGCACCTATTATTCAACCGCCTGATTGGAATTTACCCTTTGAAATTATGTGTGATGCTAGTGATTATGCTATTGGTGCTGTTCTAGGGCAAAGAGTTGATAAGAAATTGAATGTTATTCATTATGCTAGTAAAACTCTAGACAGTGCCCAGAGAAATTATGCTACTACTGAAAAAAAAATTAGCAGTTGTTTTTGCTTGTGATAAGTTCAGATCTTATATTGTTGATTCCAAAGTAACGGTTCACACTGATCATGCTGCTATTAAATATCTTATGGAAAAGAAAGATGCTAAACCTAGACTTATTAGATGGGTTCTCTTGCTACAAGAATTTGATTTGCATATTATTGATAGAAAGGGAGCTAAGAACCCCATTGCAGACAACTTGTCTAGGTTAGAAAATGTTCTTGATGACCCATTGCCTATTGATGATAGCTTTCTTGATGAACAATTAGTTGTCATAAATGCTTCTTGTAATACTCCGTGGTATGCTGATTATGCTAATTACATTGTTGCTAAATTTATACCACCTAGATTCACATACCAGCAAAAGAAAAAGTTTTTCTATGATTTAAGACATTAATTTTGGGATGACCCACATCTTTATAAATAAGTAGTAGATGGTGTTATTAGACGTTGTGTACCTGAGCATGAACAGGAACAGATCCTATGCAAGTGCCACTCCGAGTCTTACGGAGGACACCACGCTGGAGATAGAACTGCACACAAGGTATTACAATCCAGTTTTTATTGGCCTACTCTCTTCAAGGATGCTCGTAAGTTTGTCTTGTCTTGTGATGAATGTCAAAGAATTGGTAATATTAGTAGATGTCAGGAAATGCCTATGAATTATTCACTTGTTATTGAACCATTTGATGTTTGGGGCTTTGAATATATGGGACCTTTTCCTTCCTCTAATGGGTATACACATATTTTAGTTAATGTTGATTATATTACTAAGTGGGTAGAAGCTATTCCAACTAGTAGTGCTGATCATAACACTTCTATTAAGATGCTTAAAGAAGTTATTTTTCTGAGGTTTGGCATCCCTAGATATTTAATGACTGATGGTGGTTCACATTTTATTCATGGTGCTTTCCGTAAATTGCTTGCTAAATATGATGTTAACCATAGAATTGCATCTCCATGTCATCCTCAGTCTACTGGTGAAGTAGAATTGAGCAATAGAGAGATTAAATTGATTTTGCAAAAGACTGTTAATAGATCTAGAAAGAATTGGTCTAAGAAACTTTATGATGCATTATGGGGTTATAGAACTGCTTATAAAAACCCAATGGGCATGTCTCCATATAAAATGGTTTATGGAAAGGCTTGTCACTTACCTCTTGAACTAGAACACAAAGCTTATTGGGCAATCAAAGAGCTCAACTATGATTTCAAACTTGCCGGTGAGAAGAGGTTATTTGACATAAGCTCGCTTGATGAATGGAGAACCCAAGCCAATGAGAATGCCAAGTTGTTTAAAGAAAAACTTAAAAGATGGCATGACAAAAGGATACAAAAGCATGAGTTTAATGTAGGTGATCATGTTTTGCTATACAACTTGTCTAAGATTTTTTGCAGGAAAGATTCTCTCTAAATGGGAAGGTCCTTACATTATCGAGGAGGTCTATCGTTCCGATGCCATAAAAATCAACAACACCGAAGGCACAAATCCGAAGATGGTAAACGGTCAAAGAATCAAACATTATATCTCAGGTAATCCCATAAATGTTGAGACCAATATAATTGACACCGTAACACCGGAGGAGTACATAAGGGACACTTTCCAAAACATTTCAGACTCCGAAAAGGAATAGGTATGTGGTACGGTAAGTAAACCGAATCCAAAACATTTCCAATGATAATCTTTCTCCGTTTTGGATTATTTAAAAAATTAGGAAAATTAGAAGTAGTCCGAAAGAGACACGAGGAAACCACAAGGGTGGAGGGCGCGCCCCCTGCCTTGTGGCCACCTCGTGTGCCCCCCGGACTCCGTTTTCTTGCACAATACTTCTTTTGGTCGGTAAAAATTCATTATATAATCTCCCAAAGGTTTTGACCACCGTACCACGGCAAAATCTCCTATCTTCGTTTTGAGCTCTTTTCTGCCAGAGTTTCCAAGGCCAGGCATCATGTCGTCCTCCTCCTCCAACAACGTGGATGGCGATGCTTGGTTGATGCAGATGGAACTTAGAAGGGAGAACGTCGAGTAAACCACGATGGAGGAGGATGAAGGAGTTTCGCTTGAGGAACAACCTCCGGCATCGGAGAGAGGTACTCTGGCGGGCATCTCCACTATTCCAAGTCCCCATCAAGCAATAGGGAATACAAACCATGAAGACCAAGAGGTTCGAGAAGGGCTTCCCCCTAGGAGGCCCTTACATAGGTTACATCGGAACAACTTTCATAATTTGGTTCATAATTACGGAGTGGAGAACACCCCTCGTACACATATACCCTCCAATTGGGACATATCCCGTCCAAGTGAAAGCAATGCAGGGAAGAGCTCTTGGGGGCTTGAAAATAAGCATCTTATGGCGGAAATTCAGAAGAATGCAAATATGCTCCAACGTGTGCTCCAAGAACTGCAAGTTCTGAAAGGTACTTTAATGAAGCTAACGGATTCATCAACAACTCCATCATCACCACCTCTGAAGAAAGAGACATAAATACATGGGTATGGGCACTCCCCTTGGCAACTGCCAAGCTTGGGGGAGTTGCCCCGGTATCGTATCACACTATCACACATTTACTTCTATCATTTTTCTCAGTTCGATCCTTTTGGTTATATCTTGATCTAGTAGAATAAAGTTTTTAGCATGATCTAGCTTCGAGTTTTGTTTCGAGATCTATCTATGTAATCGAGTCCGTGAGTTTTTTATAATAAAGAGTAGTTTTGAGTTGAGGGCTTTACTTTCTTGCTATGATCTTGAGGGAATAAAAATAAAAGAAAGAAATAAAAAGATCATATATTGATCCTATGGAGAGTAATGACTTCACATATAAAGAGTATGATGAATAAAATTTGTTGGGAGTTGACAAACATAGTTTTGGTCATTGTTGCAATTAATAGGAAGTAATGAAGAAAGAGAGGTTTCACATACAAATATACTATCTTGGACATCTTTTGTGATTGTGAGCACTCATTAAAATATGACATGCTAAAAAGTTGATGTTGGACAAGGAAGACAACATAATGAGTTATGTTTTCTTATATCCGAATAGAAGTTATATTGTCATGGATCCTCCAACATGTTGAGCTTGCTTTTCTGTCTTATGCTAGCCAAATTCTTTGCACCAAGTAGAGATACTACTTGTGCATCCAAACATCCCTAAACCCAGTTTTTCCATGAGAGTCCACCATACCTACCTATGGATTGAGTAAGATCCTTCAAGTAAGTTGTCATCGGTGCAAGCAATAAAAAATTGCTCTCTAAATATGTATGATCTATTAGTGTGAAGAAAATAAGCTTTATGCGAACTTGTGATATGGAAGAAATAAAAGCGACAGACTGCATAATAGAGTTCTTTATCACAAGCGGCAATATAAAGTGACGTTCTTTTGCATTAAGATTTTGTACATCCAACCATAAAAGCGCATGACAACCTCTGCTTCCCTCTGCGAAGGGCCTATCTTTTACTTTTATCTTCTACCCTTATACAAGAGTCATGGTGATCTTCACCTTTCCTTTTTACACTTTTTCCTTTTGGCAAGCACTATGTGTTGGAGAAAGATCCAGATATGTATATCCACTTGGATGTAGGTCAGCATAGAATATTATTGTTGACATTACCCTTGAGGTAAAAGGTTGGGAGGCAAAACTATAAGCCCCTATATTTCTCTGTGTCCGATTGAAGCTTTGAACCCATAAGTATCGCGTGAGTGTTAGCAATTGTGAAAGACTAAATGATAGTTGAGTATGTGGACTTGCTGAAAAGCTCTTAAATTGACTCTTTCCGATGTTATGATAAATTGCAATTGCTTCAATGACTGAGATCATAGTTTTTTAGTTTTCAATAAAGTTTCTGATTCATACTTTACCTTGTGAATGAATTGTTACTTTAGCATAAGAAATTATATGATAATATATGTTGTTGTTCTAAAGATGATCATGATTCCCTCATGTCCATATTTTATTTTATCGACACCTCTATCTCTAAACATGTGGATATATTTTTCGATTTCGGCTTTCGCTTGAGGACAAGCGAGGTCTAAGCTTGGGGGAGTTGATACGTCCATTTTGCATCATGCTTTTATGTTGATATTTATTGCATTATGGGCTGTTATTACACATTATGGCACAATACTTATGCCTTTTCTCTCTTATTTTACAAGGTTTACATGAAGAGGGAGAATGCTGACAGCTGGAATTCTGGGCTGGAAAAGGAGCAAATATTAGAGACCTATTCTGCACAACTTCAAAAGTCCTGAAACTTCACGGAGAGTCATTTTGGAATTAATAAAAAATATTGGGCGAAGAAAGCACCAGAGGGGGGCCACCTGCCATCCACAAGGGTGGAGGGCGCGCCCTACCCCCCTGGGCGCGCCCCCTGCCTTGTGGGCCACCTGGCAGGCCCCCGATGCCCATCTTCTGCTATATGGTGTCTTTTGCCCTGGAAAAAAATCAAGAAGAAGCTTTCGGGACGAAGCGCCGCTGTCTCGAGGCAGAACCTGGGCAGAACCAATCTAGGGCTCCGGCGGAACTGTTCTGCGAGAGACACATCCCTCCGGGAGGGGGAAATCATCGCCATCGTCATCACCACCGATCCTCTCATTGAGAGGGGGTCAATCTCCATCAACATCTTCACCAGCACCATCTCCTCTCAAAACCTAGTTCATCTCTTGTATCCGATCTTTGTCTCAAAACCTCAGATTGGTACCTATGGGTTGCTAGTAGTGTTGATTACTCCTTGTAGTTGATGCTAGTTGGTTTATTCGGTGGAAGATCATATGTTCATATCCTTAATGATAATTAATACTCTTCTGATTTTGATTATGAATATGCTTTGTGAGTAGTTACATTTGTTCCTGAGGACATGGGAGAAGTCTTGTTATAAGTAATCATGTGAATTTGGTATTCGTTGGATATTTTGATGAGATGTATGTTATCTTCCCTCTAGTGGTGTTATGTGAATGTCGACTACATGACACTTCACCATGATTTGGGCCTAGGGGAAGAAATAAGTAGATGATGGGTTGCTAGAGTGACAGAAGCTTAAACCCTAGTTTATGCGTTGCTTCGTAAGGGGCTGATTTGGATCCATATGTTTCATGCTATGGTTAGATTTATCTTAATTCTTCTTTCGTAGTTGCGGATGCTTGCGAGAGGGGTTAATCATAAGTGGGAGGCTTGTCCAAGGAAGGGCAACACCCAAGCACCGGTCCACCCACATATCAATTTATCAAAGTAATGAACGCGAATCATATGAGCATGATGAAAACTAACTTGACAACAATTCCCATGTGTCCTCGGGAGCGCTTTGCTTTATATAAGAGTTCGTCTAGGCTTGTCCTTTGCTACAAAAAGGATTGGGCCACCTTGCTGCACCTTAATTACTTTTGTTACTTGTTACCCGTTACGAATTATCTTATCACACAACTATCTGTTACCGATAATTTCAGTGCTTGCAGAGAATACCTTGCTGAAAACCGCTTGTCATTTCCTTCAGCTCCTCGTTGGGTTCGACACTCTTACTTATGGAAAGGACTACAATAGATCCCCTATACTTGTGGGTCATCACTACTATGTTGCTACTGTCATGAGAAACTCCTTTATCTTTGCACGTTAAAGTTTTGCAACCTATGATACATGGCAATGCTTTGAGTGTTGAGCTAATTGGCACTGATTAAATAAACTAATACCTCTCTTTAAGCAAGACTACTATGTTGCTAACTTTACCCATTAAGATAATGAGGTTGCTTCTATTTGTTAGTGTATGTTTCATCAACTAGTCCCACTATTACAGTAATCTCACTCTCTCAATATATGTGCCAACAGGGAAGCTCGATTTTGGTGGAACTGCACAAAAACTTTGGGTGCTTCATTGCCTCGACTGCTTCCTTCCTTTCCTGTTAGTCGCTTATCTTAGTTTCCAATCAAAGGAAATAGTATTTGATATGCTACCTCACACAGGTTGGTACCGGTCTTTATCCTGATTATTGTGGTTGTCATATGTATTGGTAATGTGGTATTGTGCTATTGTTTGCCAAATCATTACATTGGGCGATTTCAGTAGAACTGCACAAAAAGATCAGATGGACAGATACTTATGCTGCTGCTATGTACTCCAAAGTTCACTCAGACAAGCATTGATGTTGACAAGAAGAAGTGCCAGAGTGAACGCCAACAATATTGCTTGGCGCATAGCCCAGAAAAACGCAGTCTTGTCTTTGGTCCCAACTTGTGCCTTTTGGTTATCGGCACATATGGTAGCGAACTGTATGGCATGGAGTCTAAAGATTCCAGACAAGTTGGTTGACGCGTATATCATCTGGCACTTAATCAGTCTGCACACCAAGGATGCTCCATTTCAGTTGAACTGCACACAAAATTTGGGTGGTTCATTTTATCGACCGCCTCCTTTCTTGTCTGCAATGTAGAATTTTGGCGAGCTACAGGACCAAGATGAGCCAGTAAACTAGTTGGATGAAAGTAGTGGCCAAGTTTCTCAAACCTCCCTCGGCATCGAAGCCATTATCTCGAGGATAAACCTACAAGCAAAGTTCAGATTGTCTGTGCTGCCTCTTATGTACTCGAAAGTTTACTCGTACAAGCATTAATTTTAGCAAGAAGTACCACCGCTACCAGTCTGTACCCTAGGTAATTAAAGTTTGTCCATGGATAATATTGGCTATGACCTCAATCATTTGGATGCATAAACATGCTGAACATGTGTATATCTGAATCTTTTTGTGAATTATCTATGAATATTGTCTTGTGATCTATCAATCATTTGGATGCATAGACATGCTGAACTTGTGTATATATGAATCTTTTGAGTTGTTGATTGTGAATGTTGGCTATGAATATGAATGTGTCCTGTGAACCTGAGTTTGATACGAATGTTTACCTTTTTCTGTTGTACTTGTGTGTGAACTTGTTAGAATGTCTACTGTGGGATTGTGACATTTGAGTGTCAACGGCACACCTTCTTCCCGAGAAGAATTGCACCTGCTTGTTAGGGTAGCTACCGCGCATCAGCTCTTTTTTCTCTGTCTTCCCCCCTCCCCCGCTCAACCCCTGCCTTAATGTTTTCGGCCTCAAAACAAACATAGTACTGCATTGTTTTTGGGCCTTGATGAAAAATCAAGTGCTGCATTCTGTAGGTTGGCCCCCCCAGCAAATGGGATGCTGGTCCACCACGGACTGGGAGGCTAAAAATACAAGTTGTATGGTGCAGAGGCAAGTAAAAAAATGCCATCGAGAGCCATCCACTGAAAAAAAATCGCGTCTGATGTGCTTCTTCAGTCGCACCGCCGGTCCCCCTCTTTAATCCAGTTCGCTCCATTCCCCAACCGGCAGCACGGAACAAAAGTTTATTTCCCCCTCGCGCTGCCGAGGGATTGAAGAAGCGCGGCATCGAATCCAACACCGGCGATGGCTGCTTGTCCAAGTGATTTTCAGATAAGAAACTGCATGTTTCAGAGGCAGAGCATTTAAATCAACACACAGTTTTCAAACATGGATAACAGAATGTTGGAAATTTTATTCATGGTAAAAAATGGAACTAACAACAAGTTAACATCATGCTGATCAACATTCATGTATAGCACATCTTCATATGATGCAAAGTCAAAAAGATATGCTATTTTCAAAATGGCAAGACAATGTTGAGTGTTAGATATTTTTCAACTGCACCAGTTGGAATCGAACCCGGGCAGTACAGCTTTTGGGTGAGAGGGCTGCAGCCACCAGGCTAGTGCGGTATGTTTGAAAGAATGAAGGCGTCTTCCCCGGCTTCAGTTCTTTCCCGTCCGTGTGCACTCGCCGTGGCGCTGCCGTATGCTGTTGTCAACATGCTCAACAAACAAGAGGAATCCGGAGAGGACTGTACGCCGAGAGGCTGACAGTGGGGACCCACTACGTCCAAGCCGTACCCAAGCAAGTGCCCCATTGGAAAAAAAGCTTCCTCCTAATTGTATACTGACATTGGGGCCCACGGGTTTGTCAACCTAGTCAATAAACAAAATAAATTTCCAACGATGACTGTCATCGGGGAGCTTTTTTTTTTCAGGGGTATCGGGGATCTTTTTTTGTTGCGGGAAAGGGGTATCGGGTATCTAGCTGGTATCATTTTTTTAGAGGGCGAACAAGTATCAGCTAGGCCTAGGTTTTGTTTTTGAACATGCATAGCCCATGACATACCGAGACAATGGTTTCAACTTATTTTTTGTGGTTCATCATGTACGTACCGGCCTATGGGCCTCCCAGCATAGGTTTTACTTTTCTTAAACATCTGCAGCCCAATGTATTTTTTTAATAAAATGCAGATCTCTGTTCTATTTATCTATATATAAGAATAATAATCCAGTGTCCAATTTATGTTTTCCCTTCTAACCACATTATATATATTGATATTATTACTATTATCGTATATTTAATAGAGACTTATATATACATTATAAAAACATCCCACGTCTTATTAACTTATAAAAGTAAATGTTTAACAGAAGTTGGCAAGGAAAATCCTGGTTGTTTTTGACTCACAGGCAAGGAAAATCCTGGTGATTGCGTACAAAAGTTTGCGAAGATTTTAAGGACCAATGTAATAATAACGCGCTCATTTTTCTTTTGAGCAATAACTCGCTAATTTGTTAATTTTATATATAATAAAATGTGTAGCTCCGGTTTATTTTTTTATATTAATTGCTCCTTCTAACCTAACATTAAATATAGAACAAGCTCAGCTAATTCGTGTAATTCAAGAAAGTGCAAATGGGCTGGGATTTCTTAGAAAATATTAAATGGGCCGCATTGACGCAAAATTATTTGTTCACCCAGCCAAACAAATGGACTGTAAATTCTAGAAAACATTGGTTAAATATATGCCACATTTTTGCAGGCTGACATGTGGGCCAATAGGTCGAAGGCTACACAAGGTGTTGTCAACTTAGTCAACAAATGATTGTGACATCCACAGCCATTGGATTTATATCCAACGGCCAGCATGCACCTTCAATCTCTCATCTTCTTCATCCAGTGTCACCGGGACCGCCTGCTCCTGCCTCCGGCAGCTAGCGGCTCTACTTAGCCCGCATCGCTGCGAAGCGCTACCCCACCGCCGGCCAGGCTATCCCTCCACCCCTCCACACCTCCTGTTATTCTCCACCGACTGCGGCCCCACGCCGCACCTGAACCAGTTATATAACCCTTGTACTCCTCTCAATCTGCGACTCCACTGCCATGTCTTCCCATCTCCGGGTCGTTCCCGTCCGGGGCCTCGCCATCGTCCACCGCCTTGCTGCGCTCGGCGTGGCATGGTCAACAAACAAGAGTCATCGGAAGAGGACTGTACGTGGAGAGCCTGACATCTGGGACCCATGAGGTCCATGGTCACACGCAAGGAAAGTTCCTCCTTATTAAGCTGAAAAAAATGTTTCCTCCCCCTGACAGCTGGGACCCACCGGATGTATCTTCGCATGGAAGGAAGTGCCTCCTTGTTATGCGAAAAAACTATTCCTCCCGATGATAGCTGGGACCCGGTAGATTTGGTGGCTGACTTGTGGGCCTACTAAACTGACCCGTACGCAGGGCTTTGTCAACTTAATCAACAAATGATTCTAGCAGCTGGACCGTTGGATGTTAATCCAACAACCGTGCTGCTTCTTCAACCTCTGTTCTTGCTCCTGTCTCCAGTCGGCGGCAGTGCTGCCGTGAACCCGAACCAGTCAAGTTTCCCACTCCTCTCCATCTGCGACTCCACTGCCGCGTCTTCCCCATCTCCGGGTCGTTCCAGTCTGGGCCTCGCTGTCGTCCATCGGCCTTTGTGCGCTCGGCACAGTGTGGTCAACGTGGTCAACAAACAAGAGTCATTGGAAGATGACTGTACGTGAGAGGCTGACAGTGGGGACGCACCACGCCCATGGACGCATGCATGCAACTGCATCCTTTTTACCCTAAAAAATAATGTTTTCTCCCCCTGACAGCTGGGACCCACCATCTACATCTTCGCACGCAAGGAAGTGCGTCCTTATTACTGGGAAAAAAAATGATTCCTCCTCCTGACAGCTGGGACCCAGCAGCTATATCTTCGCACGCAAGGAAGTGCGTCCTTATCCTCCCTTATAGCTGGGACCCACCCGGTCGAAGCATACGTAGCGTTGTCTGTCTTGTCGTGAATGTGTATGTACATACAGGTCGATCGGTCGCTCTGCAACGATGAACCGTGGCCGAGTAAGTAGCGGCACATGTCATAGTAGAGCCCCCCACGTAACAGTTCAGGTTGTCCCATCTAAACTGTGTACACGTACATACAGCCACACGCCAAAAAATACGGCCACGTATGTACATACGAGCGGGGCCTCGAAACGCGTACTTGTGCATACGGACGGCCAGGGCTCATGTACATGGAGAGGCAACGGACGACAGCCACGTTGTCCTGTTCATCGGTAGCTAACCGCTGGGTCGGAACTCGTCTTGTTCATCGGGAGCGAAGCCACTAGGTTGGAATGGGTTGTGTTCAACGGGAGCCAACTGGCTTGGACGAAACAGCCAAAACGGGGTATGGCGTGCCGCAAAACGGAGGAAAACCGCCTTCTGTTTGACCGCGTACAGTCGAAACGGGGTCCTATTCATCAGGAAGGGTCTGGCGTACCGCATAACAGAGGAAACAGACTTGTGTTCAATTGCCTACTGTCGAAACGGGGTGCTATTGATCGGGAGGGGTGTGGCGTACCGCAAAACGGAGGAAATGGACTTGTGTTGGAGCGCTTACGGTCGAAACAGGGGTCCTGTTCATCGGGAGGGGTGTGGCGTACCACAAAATAGGACTCCACGGGCTGTTGTTCATCCACCGTCTACTGCCTCGCTCCAGCCTCCATGGGCTACTGTTCATCCACCGTCGACTTCCTCCAGCCTCCACCTTCTACTGTTCATCCACCGTCGACTTCCTCCAGCCTCCACTAGCTATTGTTCACCACGGGGGTCCTGTTCATCCAGCCTCCGCGGGGTCCTATTCATCTAGGCCCCACGGGGTCCTGTTCAACCAGCCCTCCACACGGGTTCCTGTTCAACCAGCCCTCCACGGGGTCCCTCCACCGGCTACTGTTCATCCACGCCCACCTCCTCGATCCGGGTCCTGTTCATCCAGCGGCAACGACCTCTACTACGACAGGATCCTGTTCATCCAACCCACCAACGAGAACTGTTCATCCAACCCCCACCGAGGATTGTTCGTCAAGATGCAGCTTCGATCGGCTTCAGTTAGTAGCAGTAGCGAAGGAATCACTCGGGTTCAGTTAACAGCCAAGGGATTGATCGGGGTTCAGTAACGTAGCTAGTGCGATCGCTCGGGTTCAGTTAGAGCCCAACGCCTCACTCGAGTTTAGTTAGAGCCCAACGCCTCACACACACGCGCGTACGTCTACGAGAGAAAGGCGCAAACCTCCGTGCATCGCTCGGCCCCGACCACCCACCGTAACCGGGAACTCCCTGAAATTTTCCTCGCCCTCGCTTCTACCATGATTTTTTCCGTCATGGATGGCCCAAAGAATGTCATGCACGTGCGTCCCCGGCCTGCCTAGGATGAAAAGCCCATTTTCTGTCATGATTTTTTGTCATAGAAGTAGGAGCCCACCACATCTATGATCATACATGTTTTTGTCACAATTATCGTCATAGAAGTGTCATAAGCATGACAGAAAAAATTTCGTTCGCCCAAAATGTCACGAATGTGTCTTCTTTTTGTAGTGTGGGTTTGCCCACCCTTCTTGGAAGAGGGCCTCTTGTTGGACAATGTGCCATTGAAGCCAGGCTGTGTGAAGTTCTACGTGACTGAAGTAAAGACTGGATTCAACGAATTTGCCCTGAAGAATGTCCTAGGAGACTTTGATGAGCAAATGACCTTGGGAGAAACACTGTTACATCACATCCAGGGGCCACGAAAGGAAATAGAGTTCATGGATGAGATCCATGAACCCCCGCCAAGAGAAACCAATGTCGCCCCTCAACCGGTGACGCTCTCCTTGCCACTGCAGCTCTCGCGTGCTTCCCCCAAAGAACCTAATACTCGTAATCCGACGGCTGATGCATCAACCTGTGATCAGCCGGCCCGACTTTGTGCCATACAGGCCATGTCATCGTCCGCCCTAGAGCAGCCAGTGGCAAGGCCTACAACTGCTAAAGATGCACCACGGGTTCAGATGGCAGCCGCTGAAGCAGCAAGGGGAGACCCAGCTGCAGCACATGCTCAGCAGACCAACCTCGTGGAACGGACTGCTAAGCAGTATGCTGCTTCGGAACCGCCTGCTAAGCAGTCTGTAGGTCTAGAACCAACTGCTCATTAGTCCGTCGGTCTGCAACCGCGTGACCAGCATACCAATGCGTCAGCACTTCCTGCTCAGCAAACCAACGCGTTGGCACGGCCTCCTCATCACACCGACAAGTTGGCACCACCTGTGTAGAAACCCAACATAGCTTCAACGCATGGTCAGCAGTATGATGCCTCTACTCCTATAGCCCAGCAGTCCGTCACAGTAGCATCGCCAGCTCAACGGTCCAGTATAGCTAAACCGTCTGCTAAGCAATCCGTCGAAGCTTCACCATCTACTAAGGAGTCCGTTGAAGCTTCACCGTCTGCTCGGCAGTCTGCCTTTCAGCCAACCAGACGTTGTACCAAAAGTGCTTCAAGTACCAAGAAGGAAGCGGGCAGAAAGGCTACACCCGTGAGGAAGCACGCCATGAGAGCGTAGAGGAAAGAGAATGATTTCCTCTTACTTAAAGCACTCATCGCCCAGAACAAATTAACAGCAAGTTGTTCGAATCAGGGAGTAATATTATTTCTGACGGCATGGATGATGAAGAAATAGATTTGCTGCTTGCTAAAAATAAAGCAGATGTACTTGAAGCACGAAATTACATCCATGGCCAGCCATTTCTTATTGGCGAATACTTTGATGACTGCAGCTCCAGTTGCCGCGAGTTACATAAATATTGCATGGATCAAATGTTAGCAGGTCATCATGTTCTGCTAGTCCACTATAACAGAGATCATTTCCGACATGATGCTGGTTCCATTAGTGTGAGTTTTGAGGACTTACATCTCCTCTTCAACTTCAACGAGCTCGATGCCACTCTTATTAGATGCCTGATTTTGTAAGTACTTAACAAACTTTGATCAACTTCTCCATACAAGGCTGTAAATGATAAACAACTAACTGCATTTTATTCCTCTCAGGGGATTGAATGAGCAGAGAAGAAGAAGGGAGAGTGTGTATTTCATAGATCATGCATTAGCAAATGGCACAACATTAGATGGTAAGGACCAACGGGACTGGACCATTAACACGGTCGTCCGTATCTTCGAAAACACGTCCCATGCAGAATCATTTCTCTGGACATATCATGAATGGTAAGTCAAGTAAACAATGATGCATACACTAATTGTCTTTCAGATTTCGACATAATTCGTAAGTTCATGGCTTTCTTAGTATGTAGCAATCACTGGATATTGGTATTCATTATTCCAAACAAGAACACAGTTTACTACATGGATTCTCTCAGAGAGTCAACAAACGCTCAAGATCTGACGCATCTTCAGCAATTCATGGATAGGTATTGAATTCTATGATGTTGAAATTAATTTGCATTCATATCTGGTTCAATAATTGATGTTGTCAAAATTCATCTTCATTTGCAGTGTGCTCGCATTATGGAAACACTACCGCAGGATGCTGCTAACATGACACTACGATCAGAGACCCTTTGACGAAACTGTGTGTGATGCATTAATCACAACCGGTGATGTAAAAAAACTATCAAAAAAGATGCAGAATGTTTGCGATGGTAGAGACATCAAACACGGTTCAGATTTTAGTTGCGTGTGCAATGCGTGGCACATGGATGATCCATGCAGACTGTTTGCGATGAGACAGAACAACAGAAACGGGTAGCCATATCAAGCTGTGTGCGATATACGGCATACAGTTCGCTCAGATGAACTGTTTGCTATTAGGGAGTGCAACAGAAATGGTTAGCCAAATCAAGGTGTGTATGATATACGGCATACGGTTCACTCGGACGAACTATTTTCGATTAGGGAACACAACAGAAACAGTTCAACTTAACAAGATGTGTGTGATATGCGGCATACAGTTCACATAGGTGAACTGTTTGCGATGAGCCAAAAGAACACAAACGAGTTGTGTAAACAAGATGTGTGTGATACACGGCAAACAACCCACTCGAATGAACTATTTGCGATGAGAAATTACAACACAGATGGTTACTATAGTTAATTCGTGTGCGATTCTGTGTGTACAAAAACTTTGAAAATTGCAGACTAGTTGCTTGCGGTGGCTAGGAGTATCACACACGATGCGTCTGTGAGTAGTCGTGTGCGATGATTAGTAAGTTACACATATGTTTCCTTATGTTAACATGTGTGTGAATTGGCAATATGGACAATTAATATGCAAATGCCTTCTGGACATCGGTGCTGATCGCCACGTCCAAAACATGGGCGTCCTCTACTCTACCGCTCTACTGGGCACACACTTAAACTCAATGAACTGTGTACGATACTAATACTTTCCTTGAAAATTTAAGAACTTGGCTAACAGCATTTGAGTAACATATATATAGTGGTTACACTATTCGACAAAAGGAGGATCTTCGTAACACGGTTTTGACAACCATATGGTCCATATCTACATACTTAACATAGTAACAACTATCACATTTTAAGAGGCTGAGGGCCAACAACCATATGGTCCATATCTACATATTTAACATAGTAAGAGCTAGCACATTTTAAGAGGCTGAGGGCCAACAACCACAACTATCAGCTGGAAGCAGCTTGATCACGGTGACTCGGCATCTCATCAATGAAAATGAAGAGCCCTCCTGTGCCTTGGTAGAGCATGAGTAGAACAGTGTCTCCAATTTTCCAATATGGATGCATTGCCACGACAAGCAAGAACTTGTTAATTTGAATGGTTCCATTTCTGCAGGAAATGTAGTACCTTGCAATCACTTTGGCATTATTAGGAGGCACAAGTGTAATTCGACCACACCGGGAAATCGATCCAGGAACAGCTACAGCGGGCAATTTCTGTTGAAATGTAGAATAAATACCAATTGTAACATATCATTGAAGATATATATAGTTTATGAGCATCAACATAAAAATAAGACTTTGTACCAGCGTTTTGTGCACACAATTGGTCTTGTTCAATGTGTGCATCATAGGTATAATTAATTCCATCCAAAATCCAGCGTTCATACGCTGTGCTATCTCTGTCAGATTATCAACAAAGTTTATGACATGCTTCAAGTCCTTCCAGTGAAATTTGGTACGCTTAGTAACATACAGATCATTCACTATGCATCCAACATATCTTGCTTAAAATGTGGAAAGGTATTATTTATTCAGAACAGGGTAGAAGAATATATAGTGCGCATAAATTGGTAAATAGAATTTGTTACTGCCTAGGAACGGAGTCAGAAAATGAAATCACAATTGGTTGCTTAAATAGTGATCAATTAGTCAGAACAAATACCCCAATTTTGCTAAGTAATATGCCAGCATGGAGAAAGTCGAAAGGACACTAACCTCTATCAGACTTTGATCGGCTGATGACATTGGGGAAGTAAACATCCATGTTAATTAGACCAGGCTGTGGTGCACGCACTAGAATTTTATTACCAGCTTTTAGTTCATAACACTTAGACATTTCTCTCCAAAGGTCCGCATCAAAATAGGAGTGACCATCTTTATCAAGTTTTACGCTAACTGTCATTGTAAATCCATGCTACGTTGTCAATATGACATCCATGGAGTCATCAACAAAGTAAAGCCCAAGATTTCCTTCTACTCCTGTTCCTGCAAAGCAAGGGATGTACTGCTTGAAATGAAAATTAAGATCGTAAATTATATATATTGAAATAACAAAGCAAGATGCAAATATGGGAGTAACTGATAGAACAGATCAATATATAGATGAAAGCAAAGTACAAAAATATATAATTAAAAATAGATAATGTAACAAAGATTTGATGCAAATACGAGAGTAACTGAATGAACAATACATCATAAATTTCCCTAATATAGGGGGAAAAAATCGGCTTTGACATCTAGGCTTCACGTGGCACCGTACCTTTTGTCCAAATGTAGCAACAGATGGTATATGTTCACAACTTTAGGCCATGCCGACCGTGGTAGGGTGAGATTGAACATACCGAGCACTCCCTAAAGTCATCCGGAATGGTGAGATAGAACTTCGTTTTCGACTGGCCGCGACCACACTTGCCCGATTTGTGCTTGCACTATGGACACATGAATGAAAACCCTCGAATCAGCTAGAAGAAAAATGAATCCACGGCGATTTTTGTCGGTTGATTAACAGCGACGGACGGACTACGATAAGAGATGAGTGAATATTTTGCTAAATTGATTACCTTTTCCATGAGAAAAATCCCCAGCCCAATCTCGCAGAAAACCCCAATCGACCAAAGTCTAGAATGTTGGTGCAAATAGGCGGCAGAAAGCGGTAGGGGCGAAATCCCGTGCCATTTGGAGCGTGACCTTCGCCCGCCGACGACAGCCGTCGGGTGGCCGCAACTATAGAAGTTGATGAGGTGTAGAGTTGCGAAGGAGTCCGAGGCGAGTGGGTGGGGATGAAGTGGGCGAGGGTTTTCCTTTTCCTTTTGCATGTGTGGGTGAAAACACACGGTTCGCAGACGCGACGGAGATGAATCGTGTGCGATAGTAAATCACCGAGATTGAAGGGGAATCCAAATTTCTTTTGTCCTTTGTCCATGAGTTTTTTTCTACAATGAACATAAACCCTGCAAATCACCATGTTCAAATTTGGCAGTTTTTCGGGCTCATTTACAATATTTAGGGGATTGTGTGCATTTTGTCGGCATTAAAGCCATAATTCAAATTCAAACAATCGGTGCATGAAAAGGTGCACGAGAACGGTCTGGAAAACCATGATCGTGCTATTTAGTAAATTCTCATGCCTTTTACAAGGAATGGGCAGAGATTTCACAGAAATGTGTGGCAATAGTCAACCACAAACACGTCGCTTATTGGTTTTCCAACTGTAGAAAAATGAAATACATGCTTGGAAAACATGACGCCTGGCATGGTGCCATGGTATTTCCTCACCGTGCCCTGGTAAAAAGCTGAGAAGGTTTGGTTTATGTCGTCATGCACGCCCTTCATAAATCAAACCATCGCTGAGGAAGTTCCATCCTTTTGAGAGGGAAATCACCAAGATTGAAGGGAATCCAAATTTTTGTCCTAGTTTGTCATTCAGTTTTTTTTCCAACGATCAACATACCCCCTCCAATGCAACATGTTCAAATTTGAAATTTTTCCGGGCTCATTTACCGTATTTAGGGGATTGTGTGCATTTTCTAGGCATTAATGGACATAATTTAAATTTGAACAATCGATGCATGAAAAGGTGCACAAGAACGGTCTGGAAAACCATGATAGTTCTACTTAGTAAATTCTCATGCCTTTTACAAGGAATGGGCAGAGATTTCAAGGAAATGTGTGACAATAGTCAACCACAAATGCGTCATTAATTGGGTTAACAACTATACAAAAATGAAATACATGCTTGGAAAACATGACGCCTGGCGTGGTGCCATGGTATGGCCTCACCGTGCCCTGGTAAAAATTTGAGAATGTTTGCCTTATGTCATCATGCACGCCTTTCATAAATCAAACCATCACTGAGGAAGTTTCATGGTTTCGAGGGGGAAATCACCAAGATTGAAGGGGGATCCAAATTTCCTTTGTCCTTTGTCCATGAGTTTTTTTTTCTACGATGAACATACACCCTGCAAATCACCGTGTTCAAATTTGGCACTTTTCTGGGTTCATTTACCATATTTAGTGGATTATGTGCATTTTCTAGGCATTAATGCACATAATTCAAGTTCAAACAATTGGTGCATGAAAGGGTGCACAAAAATGTCCTGAAAAACCATGCTCGTGCCATTTAATAAATTCTCATGCCTTTTACAAGAAATGAGAAGCTGGAGCTGGAGCGGGAGGAGCTGAGAGAGGAGATCTCAAA
Organism: Thinopyrum elongatum; assembly: GCA_011799875.1. Classification (NCBI taxonomy): domain Eukaryota; kingdom Viridiplantae; phylum Streptophyta; class Magnoliopsida; order Poales; family Poaceae; genus Thinopyrum; species Thinopyrum elongatum. Next base: position 284,767,190 of record CM022299.1, on the reverse strand, counting down.
GCTGACGAAGGATAGGGACATGACTACCCACACTCTGGTAGATTTGCGGGCCGCCATCTCCGACAAGACCAAGCTGCTCTCCGAGGCCAATGATTCCATCGATGATCTGATGTTGAAGCTGGACACCTTGGATGGGACGCTTTCGGAGGCCAGGGCCCGTGAGGAGACCCTGAACAAGGCCCTTGAGGACGAGAGGCAGCTGCTGTAGAGTGCCACCACTGCCCACAATGACTATGTGGACAGCACGGGGCTCTAGACCAGTCACCTCATCGATGTTGCAGAGAGGCTCACCACGCAACTAGCCGTCATGGGCATGCCGGACTTCAGGTACTCCCAGGAGGCGAGCATAAGCCCCAGTGCCAGGCTGACCTTGTTCTTCGAGCGCGTCCTCGATGCCCAGGAGCAGCTTCGCTCCAGTCGAGCAACTTATCTGGCCAATGAGGCTCGGAAGCTTTGCCGGGGCGCCCTGAGCAAGGTGCTCACCAAGGTGGCGTTCTGGAACCCCAGCGTTGACTTCGCCAACGCGCTTGAGAGTTTCCCGGAGGATGCGGACCTCAAGGCACTCGAAAAGCGTATCGAGCCCATCATCAGCTGTGTTGACAGAGTCAAGAGGATGGAAAGCCAGCGCCGGGACTAGCCACCTCGCTTCTCATTGCCGCTGCAAGTTCATGCCCAAGACAATTTTATCTTAAGTCAGAACCGCAGCAACCACTGATGTAATATAACTTTGCAGTATTTTGAAATAGTGCATGCTATCTTCCTATTTGATCTTTCTTTGTATGTACACACCCTACGCTTAGTTGGATCGGTTTGCCAGCGCGTAAACCCGTGTCGCGGCGCTTTAAGGAACGGATCCTTAGCAGCCTGCTGGGGGCGCTTGCTGCCGGGCAAGCCACCTTACCATTCTTGGCGCAGCCGCTTGGACTGTTGAGCGGACTCGAAACAGAACAAGGGCGTTTCCAATAGCGGAAGGGTTCCTTTGCACACAGGTTTTCCATACAAGGAACAAAATCTTTCGAGGAAGATAACCCTATAAAAAGGAAATTGCTCAAAGTTTTGCGTGACTTAGCTTTTCATCGCCACGCAGATCATTGTTGCAGCTGCAGACAAAGCTGCTCGCCTGGCCGCTAGCCCCAGAGTGATGGGGATGATTTTGACCTCCTTCGTCGCCAGCGTCTGCCCTGTTGCTCGTCCGCGCCGACGCGGACGGTCCGGCTCCAGACGAGGTGACCGCTGGGGCCGCCTTCTTCTTCGGAGCCACGGTGATCAAGGATCCTTTGCGCGCTGACTACTAGATCAGGTTTGCACAACCTAACACCCCCTGCCTGGCGCGCCAAAGATGTCGGTGGAAACGACACCTATGGGATCGCGTGGACCCCTTTACGGTTCGGCAGGGATGAGGAGTGCGCAAAGAGCGGATCTAACGATCAACACGATGGATTTTTACCCAGGTTCGGGCCGCTGAGAAGCGTAAAACCCTAGTCCTTCTTGTCTGTGTTTATCTTGTGTTCTTCTGCTCTTGGACTAGCTACTATGCGTGTCCAGTCCAAAAAGTCTGAATCCTTCCACAGTACGCCTCGGGCCTCCTTTTATATGTCGAAGGGGTCGCCACAGTGGCACACAGGAGGTGGAAAGTATCTACAGTGTACAAGTTTATCGCCTGACATCATAGGACAAACGCTTTTAATGCGCTGCCTACGTGCCCTCTTGCTTTATCGGGGACGGCAACAGAGTCCATCCCGTCCGTCGCCGCCTCACCTTGCTTCGACGCGCGTCCAAGCTGACGAGGCATGCAGCGCCATGCTGGCTGGCTGGCTGCTGTGCTAGTGCAGTGACAGGGCCTTCATGAAGACCTGCCTACCACCACGCAGGTGCTTGGCTAGTTGGCTTAAAAGCTGCATGCTGCCACACAGGTGCTCGCCTAGTTAGCGGGCTAGTTGTCGCATCGGAACGACCGTGGGGCAGCGAAACGTTGGCAGGTGCGGGCCTGACCGCGGCCCCGCTGATGCTCCCGGCAAGGGTCTTGCCGAGGTCTCGCCTCCGTCCCCGGCAAGGATCTTGCCGGGGGTCTTGTGGCTGTCCCCGGCAAGGATCTTGCCGGGGGTCTTCGACTTCTGGTCCTTATCTAGACTCGCAGGCCTTTGGTTTTCACAAAGATCTGCATGCCACCACGCAGGCGCCCCTGGGTCTTGGTTTCGGCATTGTCGATGTTGTCAGAACACTCAGGCTCATGGGTGGCGGCCTTGCTAGTGTTGGGCAGGCCGCCCCGGGAAGGCTCTTGCCGGGGCTACGTAGGCCCCCCCGGCAAGGGTGTTCCCCCGGGGGGGGGGGGGGAGAAGTCCATCCTGCCCCTTTGCTCTTCATGCCTCTGGCTTGAGTGCTGCCTTGGCAGTCTCGTACCTTTCCTTCCTATGCCCCGCCGAGCATGGCCGCAGGTGTGGCTACGACTGCCTGTGCACAAGTAAAGGGGTACAAAAAGGCCCCTACTTTTGTACACAGACACATCGTGGAAAGGGGTTAAAAAACGTGTGTATAGCACCTCGGTGTACCAGTGTATGGAGAGAAAAGAAAACCGCTCCACTATATATATAGCCAGGAGCCCACACAATTGCTTGTTGGGTTTGCTCTCTTCACACTCTCTTGCACAAAACGACTGTGGCCACATCTCTAGTCACACATCCGAGCGGATCACATCCACCAGATGAAGGGGAGGATGTTTTGTGTAGATGCGATCACCGTCGACGAGGGTGAAAATCCACGGTCGGCGAGTCCTGATTAGGCGTTCCCGACGTTCTCTCACACAAAGCTTTGGCGGGGTTGCTTTTGTCCCTTGCTCACTACTGTGGAGTGGGCAGATGCCGCCTCCCACCGCCCTCCTAGCTATATCCCGACACCATCTTGTACAACTTCCTTTACAGCCAGCTTGCTCCACTGCCCCAGCTCCCCACATCGCTCCACATGGATATTTATCTACTTCTTTACCCCGCACGCACCTCTACCGACTTCTATTTGTGATGAGTTTATGTCTCATCAACTAGTGCCACTATTCTTACTCTAATCACAGTTCTTCATTTTCTTTGCCTACAAGGATGCTCAGCTTGATTTTAGTGAAACTGTACAAAATGATCGGATGGTCCATGGGTTCCAAACTTCTTTCCTTCGGAAGGATCAACCTCGCCAGCAAATTAAAGCATGTTTAGGGTTTAGGGTTCAAGGCCTACGGATTGCATTGATCCTTTTTTTCTTTAGTTGTCTCTGTCCCAAAATAAGTGTCTGAACTTTAGTACAACTTTATACTAAAGTTAATATAAAGTTGAGACACTTATTTTGGAATGGAGGGAGTACATATTGGCTATGATATGTGAATCATTGAGATGCAATAGCATGCATGTTAGTCTCCTTTGTATTTGATGGAATGTTGCAATGGGGCAACCTTGTACGCATGATACATGAAACAAAGTTGAAAGCTTTGTAGCACTGTACAATTTTATCTCGCTGAGTAATTATAGTACTGTGTACTACTAAAGAGCTAGGTGTCGCACGGTGTCCAAAAAATATGGTGATAGTGTGAAGTGGGCCATGTAATCACTGACCTATCATGTTTTGTTGCTTTCACACTCCTTCAGTGTTAGAGTGGAGAAAATTATAGTTTTATCACAGAATAGAAAAAAATAAAAGGAGTGCACACGCTCTACGGCGCAGTTCCCGGCTCCGAAACCATTCTACCTCCTTTCACCAAAATGTGGGACATCCAACATCCGCGTGCACGTGTCATGCACCAAAGTAAAGTGTAAAATACAACTGAGACTTGGCACGGTCGTACCGCCTCAGTAATAACGACCAATGAGCAGTCAAATCACATAGACCCGGCAGTAAGTTGGACGGACAAAGCAACCATCACTCTTTGTTGAATCAGCTTCTCCCTTCAACGTAGGCGCCAGTGAGAGGTCGCGTCCGCTCTGCCCGGGCATGAATGCGGCACCGACTCTCTGGAGCGGCTCTGACCATTTCGGGCGGGAAGCGCGCGCCGGCGATGGAGGGGGTTTCGGTGGGCCAAAGCGGTCAGGAGCAGGCATGGCAGCTGTCCAGACCGGACGCTCGGAAACGAGAGGATGCACCAACTCTCTCGTGACTAAATCGTAGTACACACCATCTCTCTGTAGGTCGATGTTTCGCTCTCTCTAACACAAACACGCGCACGCACACACATACGCCCACACACACACACACGCGCGCGCGCGCGCACAGGTTCGTCGAATAGGAATATCATAGGAGTGGGAAACCACAGGAAGTGAGATAAATGGAGTACGTACAAGAAGAGAAGAGGTACACGCACGTCCGTCGGGGACACAGTCGCAGCCTCGCACTCTAGCCCAGCCGACCACAACACGATGGCCGGATATGTGCCTCTCTCGTCCTGAAGCCAGCGGTCAACCGCTATATCTGCGGCCGCGAGATTTAACACATGCGGCTGCCGGATTTGGCGCATCTCAGCCGCCTACGACTGCACCTTGCCATGGATTGTCCGGGTATCGGGTCGCACAACAATGGCAATGCCTCCACATTCCACGCAGGTACTGAATCTGCCTCTAGCCGCTCCGATCTATCGCGTCGGCGGTTCACCGGCAAATACACGGCCGGCCACCATCCGGGCTCGGCCCTGGCCTAGCAGCTAGTCGGTTCACCATTGCCTCTCGGAAAGTGCGATGGCTGCCCGCGGCAGGTTGTGTGCCGCATTTCAACCACGCAGGAACATCCCGAATGGGTGCTCATCAAGTGCAAAAAAGATAAGGTGCATACTTCTTTTGATTCAGCCGTGCTCCCGTATTCGGCGCCTGTTCGGCAGATTATACTCAAACTTGTGTGTAGGATGGATGCAAGTTTTGGTATTGGGAAGAAGAATACATCAATCTATTGATCGCACAAAATTTGGTAGATGGTCGTGCAATCCTTACTAGAATAGAGGCTAGAGATGAGATTAGAGATGATATTAGATGTGAAGCAACGTCTAGTTCTTTAGAATCGAAGAAGAAAGAAGTGTGCAAGCTCGAGAAGCCACAGATCAACAATGAATACATAGAGAAGATATTAATACAATTAGTGGGAGCAGTTATGGAAATTGGATATCTTATAAAATGTCTAATTGTGGTTCTTGTTTTCTTTGGTCTTGCTCTCCTAGCAAAGAATTGGTGAATGTACTTCCATGTATCAAAATGTCATTGATGAAATAAAGAAATGTGCTGGCAAAAAAATGAATGGATATGGCCACCATCCGTATTAATTATGTTTGTTCTGAAATTAGGCCACTAGTTAATTATGTTGGCAAACTTTGCTAAAAAAGATTATATAACTACCTAAAAAATAAGCCAATAATATTTATTTTTTGTTGGCATGTATTAGCAGTTTACTAGTTAAAAAATGTGGTCAAACTATGACAAAAATATGATGTGGCGTAAAAACCCGGACGGAGGTAGTACGAGATACGGTGGCACACTGATTTATGCTGAACACAAGTGCCCAAAATTATTGAAGAGGGAAAAGTGTACATACAAAATAATGCAAATTAAATTTCTCAAAAATATTTAAAATTGGAGGATGGTGCAGCCCACCTTTCCGATATTTTTACTGTGTGTGGTTCAGTGGCTGTTCACTTAACGGAGGGTCGTGTACCACATGTGAACGATAGAAAGTGCGACCGGGAGGCCTGGAGCGTTAATTGATCGTAGTATGTTTCTTCACTGGTACATTAAATAAAGAGTTCCGTTTCATGCACAATTTAAAACAATTTTTATGGAGAGAAAAAGAAAACCACTCCAACTATATATATACGTTGTAGCCTCAGTGCTTGTTTGCTAGGGTTTGCTCTCTTCACATTCTCTCTCCACTATATACATACACGCTAGATCCTCAGCGCTTGTAATTGCTCTCTTCACACTCTCTCACCCTCTCTAGATCTAAACAAGATTGCATTGGCCTCTCTCTCTCCCCTCACAACTGGTCAAAGAGCCAGCATGATCCCGTCCGCTGGCAAAGGGGAGGAGGCGCAGTATTAACGTTGTCGCCGTCTGCGAGGGAGGGAATCCACTGCCGATGGTGTTGTTCTCTTTCACCCAGAGCCGGTGTGCGAGGGCCTCCGACCCCTTCTTCCTCGCTGCCGTACATAGTGTGGGCAGATCTGGCCCCTCGCCGCCCACCGAGCCACACCCCGAAAACCCTAAGGTATAACTTACTTTGAAACAGGCATTGCTCTAGCTGCATGTGGATTATTATTTTTTTGCTTCTGCACTCCAATCTAGGTGTTGGATCAAACAACAAAGAAGGGGGGAGAAGTTTTATAGCATGAATCTCGAATGTGGTTCAAAGAGGAAAGGAAGGGCGAAGTAGTACAAACTGGCTATCCAACGGCTCTATTGGTCGAAAAGGGAAAACAATGGCAAACGCGGTACACACATCTGTAAGGAACTAATCTTTCTGTGGGTGGGGGACAAGGCTGTAGAGTTTAAGTAGGACTAAATTTGCTACCCTCACTTAGGGAAAGGTGTCTAAAGAGAACAAAAATGGGACCAACAGAGATATGCTCCTTGGTTGTTTGTTGCAACAGACTATGCAATACCCCTTTATACATTGGTGGATGCACATGATGTTGGTGCGTCCACTGTCCCATACAACTGTTTATTTGTTGTTAATCTAATAAATGCCGCAAAAAATTGAAGCAACACCATAGTTAAGAGCAAATTACATGTTCAATGAATGTTATTGTTAATATAATCTCTCTGTTAATATGAATCAATGCCACTGTTTGAGAAATGCTACTATCTTGCTTTCTTTCCCATTTAGATAGGTTAGATGCTTCTTTTTGTGGGCTTCTATGTCATCCACCGTTATTGGCCAGTAATTGTTTCCTTTGCACCTCTATGCAAACAGGGATCTCTACTTCACCTTGTTGCTATTGCAACCTTTTGGTGCACTTCACAAAACACATTTGTTTTAGGAGTGTTTTGTGCAGTTCAACTAAAATGTCACACCGATAACGTTGCTTTATTGCTTGATTTTAGTGGAACTGCACAAGAGGAGATCAGAGTTCCTATCTATGTTGGCAAAAAAAATTTAGATCTTGTTCGTGTGAGTTGTTTGAATTCTGTGTCATGAGAGGTCATTACCGGCACAAAAGGAGATCAGACTTCCAATCTGTATGTCCACCGTAATATCCCATTGAGGTAAGATAATGATATTTCACAATTGTTTTCATCTATTTTTCTACTGTCAATAATCTCTACTTCTGCAAACAGGGATCTTGTTTGAAGATAACATATATTTTAGTGGGACTGCACAAGAAGATGTTGGGAACATTAAACTAATCCAGGAGTAAATAGTAAGCATGGAAACCAGTAGATAATAATGGATGGCTCCGAAGAAGTGCTTCATCTATATGACGTATGCAATAAGCCTCCTGACAAAGGTTGGTACCAGCCCGCGGCTTTCATCCATATGATTGAGATTTGTCATCTCTATTGGTGTTGTGCCACTATTTAGCTACTGTCATGAGAAAGTGCTATTGTTTCGCATGTTAATCTAAGGATGCTAATAAACTGAAGCACTGTTTTGCCACCGTTATAGCACTGATAAAATGAAGTAATAATACAGTTCAAATTGAGTTGTTGTCTTTGGTATCATATCATTTCCCATGAGGATAATGAGGATGTATCTCTTTATGACAATACATTTCATTAGTTAGTCCGATTGTTAATGTAACGACATGTTTTACATACTTCTTCTCTTTTTTTCGAGCAAACAGGGATGCTAGCATCTAGTTGTTCTCTTGTCTTTGCACAGTAGGATCTTCCTCCTCTGAAGAATAATATGGAGTACGTGAAGTGCCTAGTTCTGATTATGCCAGGAAGAAGAAGGCCAGTCTATCTTCTTATCAGAAGGAGCAGTAGAAGGGTGGTTACATTACTGCCCACAAGACCAAACTAACTTCAGCTCAGAAGGACTCGGAGATCCCCATCTTTGTTGCTGCAATGGGCAAGTACAATGTTGTTGTAGAATTCTTTCTGGTGAGTTCCATTTTTTAAATGTGAGTTCTACATGGATCACGTAGACGCCTGTTTAAACTGTAAATTCATAACCAGTCATCTCTGAATTTAAATATAGTGTGCTTAATACTAATCACTTTTTTTTGTATTTATGCAAACACAGATGCTCAGCTTGATTTTAGTGAGAACTGCACAAACTATTCTAATGCTTCATGCCCTCCATAATACTTCATCATGCACAATACATCAAATGTTCTCGAATCATTCATTGCCACCTCCATCCACAAAATTAGCTACAAGAAAGAAGGTGCTGATGTGTTCAAGGAGTTGCAACATATAAAGGCGAAATCCTACAAGCTACGCGCGAAGTTGGTTCATTTTAGTGGAACTACACAAAAAGAACAGCTGGTTTATTTAGCACGAGGACACATGTCAATGTGCAAACTGATGACAAACCCCGCCCATTCCACAATCGTAGGCATTTGATATTTTGGAATGGGAAAACCTTCTCAAAGTTTGCTCATTGATGTTCGCAAGAAGACATGCATTTGATAGTATTTTGGAATGGGAGAACCTTGTCAAATTTTGCTCATTGATGTTAGCAAGAAGACACGCATTTGATATTTTGGAATGCGACGCCCTTTGTCGTCAGCAGCATTGATCGATTTTTCTTTATTTGTGTCTTTAGTTGTGAAGTAAATATTGGCTCTCACATGTGAATCATTGAGATGCATAATCACCGATCAATTGTTGTGAATGTTATTTATGAATTGTCAAGCATGTGAGTTTGATTGCAATGTACAGCCCCGCTAAAAAGCTGCTAAAACTTTTTGTACGTGTGAAACAGCGGCAAACGAGGTGATCAGCATGTGTCCTGAGAATAATGATAGTACGTATTGTTTTGCATGTTCATCTAATGCCATTGATATAAGAATTCAAACTAACTGGACTAAATTCGTTCAAACACTGTCGGATTTCATATAAACATGTCGGATTTCATTACATTTTAGACATTCTTCAACTAAAAAGTGGTGCACGTCTGGCTCTGGAGGTATAATTAATTAACCTAATCTATGATCTCTGACGCCCATTCCCCGTGTCCAGTTGAGCCCCAAGAACTGAAGCTTCTTCTCCAGCTCCACCTCGCCACTCTCCAGCTCCACCTCCGGAGCCATAGGAAGTGAAGCTGTCCAACTTGACGTCACCGCCAAGCAGCTAATCGGCTATCGATGTTCAACCTGCCAAGCTTGGCTTCAACCAGAGGGGACGAGCGGTTTCCTTACTTGGACCCAAGCGGTGGTGACCTGCCGCCTTCTACTCTTCCTTGTTTTCTATGTGGCGCGGCCTCGTTGCCAGCGGGGCAAGGCCTCGACAGAGCCGGCAATGTCCTCTGCCTCGTTGCCGGTAGGCGGCGCCTCGACAGAGTAGGGGAAATCCTCCGCCTACTTGCCGGTAGGTCGGGGCCTCGACGGAGCCGGCGATGTCCTCTACCTTGTTGCCGGCGGAGCCGATGAAGTCCTCTGCCTCTTTGCCGGCGGGGCGAGGCCTCGGTAGAGCCGGCGAAGTCCTCCACCTCGTTGCCGACTAGGCGAGGCCTCGGCGGAGCCGACATTGTCCTCCGCCTCATCGTCGGTCTCGCTAAACAGCGCCTCGCCCGCTTCATCGCCCTCCTTGTAGGTGGCCACAACCTCCGCCACCCGCATGCGGTAGCTCCAGCGCGCGAAGCGGCTCTCGGGGATGGGGCGGTATGATTCGAGTTTCGCCGCCCGCTCTACGGTGATATTCTCCTCCGCCTACAGGTGCTCCTGGAGGACCTGGTGGTTGTAGGCGGCGTCGGCCTGTGCCTCCTGCAACCGCTCCTCACACTGCTGCATCACCATGTCCATGTATTGGGCACGGGCCTCGCCGATGGTCATGATGCAATGCACCAGCAAGGATGGCACGGAGGAGGTTGGCGTTGGCTCGTCGACGACCATGTTCTCCATTGGGATGTCGTTGTCCTTCAGCTGCCTGCCGGCCAACCAGTCGGCAACAATGGCTGCCATCTCCTGCTTCTGGTCCGTCGTCCACCCGTCCCGGAGAGCGATGGAGCACAAGGAAGCCATGGTGGGAATGGTGTGGAGAGGAGAAAGGGAATGGCGGCGGATGACTCCGACTATGGCCAGTGCAGCAGTTTATATAGCAATGGTGGACGACAAAGGGACGGACGGGTGATGCCGGAATAGCCACTTCGGCAACCATGTATCATTAATGTGGGCGGCAGACGAACGGACGGACGGACGACAGTTGTGTCATTTGAACGCGGAGTAGTCGCCTGCATCAGGAAGCGGCGCGGGCAGCGCTGACCATTTCAGGTGGGAAGTGCGCGGGGCGAGGAAGGGAGTTTGGGTAGGCCAGGGCGGTCAGACTCGTGCTTGGCAGTGGTCCGGTCCAGTAGCCGGACATGCTGGCTCACCACCGAGCTCGCCAAGCTCAACAACAAGAACCAGATGATGGACGAGGCTTTCGACCAGGAGCCGGCGCCACCGCCCACGTCGGTTCATGCTGTGTTCACCATAGAGCAGGTGCGGCCACACTTCGACGTCCTAATGGAGGAAGAGCTACTAGCGCTGCCAGAGTCAGCATTCCAGCAAGTGCGGGAGGACCAATGCTACAACCTCCGTCTCCTCAATGAGCACCGGCTTGCGGAGGGAAGAATCACCGGCGAACAAGCGAATGACAATGTCATCGCGGACATGTGGCACGATGATCCTGGGTTCCTGAATGAGCAGCGAGCACTGTATCAGACCATCCATAGGGCCCGCGAGGCCCTCTCCATCGTCCTTCGCATTGTTGCGCTCGCTGTGGCGCCGCCGTCTCGCATTGTCAACATGGTCAACAAGCGAGAGGAATCCGGAGATGACTTTACGTGGAGAGGATGACAGTAGGGACCAACCAGGGCCATGGTCGTACGTAGGCAAGTGCCTCCTTATTACAACTACTAAAAAAATTGCTTCCTCCTGGTTTCCTGACATCAGGATTCCACACCATTGTCAACATATAGTCAATAATTGAGAGAATTGCACAAGTAGCAGCTGATAGCTAGGACCCAGCAGCTCGAGTAGTATTTGTTTTTTTGGGTGAGCAGTAATTTTTTAGCGATGTTTTTGTTGTTGTTGAGAGGAGCAGGGTATCAACTGGGTGGGTTGTGGCACGTCTAGGCCAGGGTATTATTTTAGGGACATTTACATTTATGCCCCTAACTGGAACCCACTACTCAGTTTTGCCCCTAGTTTTTGGGTATGCTCAGTTTTGCCCCTCTGCTGTCAAGTCACCTTATACAAATGCCCTTCCGTGCCTTTAACGTCCGGTCAAAGGGCTTTGACCGTCTGGTGAACAGTATCAAAAAAATCTGAAATTTTGTGGGATCGAAGATACTCAGGTGCGCAAGGTGCATGCAAATTTTCGTGCTGTTTGGACATTCCAGGAGCTCGTGGCAAAGGAAAAACAGTAAATCTGTACGCCTGTGAACAGTAAATTAAAAAAAAAGCAAGATAATTCAAAAAAATATAAAAAAAATTGGCATCAAAGAGGCTTGGGTGTGCAAGGTGCTTGCAAGTTTTTGTGATCAAGTGACATGCGAGGGGCTCTAGCAAAAAAAAACAAAATAGTGCATTTTTTCAAAGTTTTTTTCTGAGCCAAATTTTGTTTTTTTCTCCACGAGCTCCTACAATGTTTAAACACAAAAAAAATTTGCACACACCTTGCGCACCCGAGCATCTTGGATGCCAAAAAATTTAATATTTTTTAGGATTTTCTTGCTATTTTTTTAATTTACTGTTCATAGGCGTACAGATTTACTATTTTCCTTTGCCACGAGCTCCTGGAATGTCCAAACAGCACGAAAATTTGCACGCACCTTGCACACCTTAGTATCTTTGATCCCACAAAATTTTAGATTTTTTTGATACTATTCACCAGACGGTCAAAGCCCTTTGACCAGACGGTAAAGGCATGGAAGGGCATTTCTATAAGGTGACTTGACGGCAGAGGGGCAAAACTGAGCATACCCGAAAACTAGGGGTAAAACTGAGTAGTGGGTTTGAGTTAGGGGCAGAACTAGAATTGCCCCATTATTTTATGTCGACCAAATATCCAGCCCAAATGTTAATTTTTCTATGTGAAAATGGCTAGCCCAGCTTTACTATTTTTGAGGAATACCCAACCCAGGCCAAATTGTTATTCTCCGCCTCGCTGGGCTGCAAATCTTTCCTGGGAGGGATGCATTCGGCTTGCCAGAAAAATGGGCTTTAAATGGACTGTAAATATAAAAAATGCACCGAACCGGTAATTAGTTTAAAAAAATTGGATTTTGAATTTTTTTTATTTCATTACTTGTTGCGCGCGCAAAATTTCGTTGGATTTTTACCTAATATAAATTTATTAGATTGAATGTGACTCAAAATTTCGGGATAAAAAATAGTTTGGATCCCATCAAAATGTCGGAAATTTGGTTGAAATTATTAACCATTGTCCTGGCTAGAAAATGGGTTGTAATGTTTACAAAAAGTAAATGGGCTGCAGTAAATTCCATTAGAATTAAAAATGGGATGTAAATTACTAAAAATAGCAATTGGGCTATATGTTGTCTGCCACAGATGTGATGCTCACTTGTGGGCCTACTAAGTTAACGCGTACGTAAGGGTTTGTCAACTTATAGTCAACACACGATTTTAGCAGCATGGCCATTGGATTTCCATCCAACGGCTGCCGTGCTTTTTCAATCTCTAATATTCCTGCTTCAGCCGCCCAAAGCACCGCCGATGGTACCGCCTGCCCCTGCCTCACATGGTCGGCTGTGCTGCCGCACAGGCCTCACCGGCCCACCCTACTCCCATCGTTGTCCAGGCCATTCGTCTACTCACCCACACCTCCTGTTATTCTCCGGCGACGGCAGCCTGACACCACAATAGAACCAATGAACCCTCGTACTCCCCTCCGTGTGGGCATCAACTATTGTGTCTTCGCCGGCTCTGGATACGACCTTGAAATATTGCACACATGTATATTTGTGAGGTGATTTCTAATGCAAACTATGCAATAATTTATTTGTGTCGTATCCAAGGTAGTCATGTCCTCATCACTAGGCCTCACCGTCATCCACCACGTTGGTTCTCTCGATGCGGCACGGTTAAATTTGTCAACAAACGACAGCCATCGGAAGAGGGATGTTCATGGAGAGGCTGACGGTAGGGACCCACATGGTCCATGGCCGCACGCAAGCAAGAGCCTCCTTATTATGCGAAAACAAATGATTTCTCCCCCTGACAGGTTTGACCCACTAGCTACATCTTTGCACGCAAGGAAGTGCCTCCTTATTACGTGGAAAACAAGTTTCCTCTCCCAGACAGCTAGGACTCAGCAGCTACATCTTCGCACGCAAGGAAGTGCCTCCTTATTACATGCAAAAAAAATGATTCCTCCCTATGCTAGCTGGGACCCACCAGATTTGGAGGCTGACTTGTGGGCCTACTAAGTTGACGCGTACGCAGGGCTTTGTCAACTTGGTCAATAAACGATTCTAGCTATAGTGACTGTGTTGGATGCTAATCCTATGGTCGTGCTGCTTCTTCAACCTCTGGTATTCTTGCTCCAGCCGCCCAAACCAGTGCCGACCGTACCGCCTGCTCCTGCCTCCCATGGCCGGCTATGCTGTCGCACAGGCCTTGTCGCCCCACCCTACTCCCACCGCTGACCAGACCTTCCCTCTACTCACCCACACCCCCTATTATTCCTCGGCGAGGGCGGCCTCACACCGCATCCAAACCAGTGAACCCTCGTACTCCCCTCCTTGTGGGAATCCATTTGCTGTGTCTTCCCCGGCTCCGAGTCATTCCCTTCCTAGGCCTCGCCGTCGTCCACCACCTTGTTGCTCTTGGCACGGCATGGTTAACGTGGTCAACATATGACATCCATCAGAAGAGGACTGTATGTGGAGAGGCTGACAACTGGGTCCACGGCCGCACATAAGGAAGTGCCTCCTTATTACACGGAAAAGAAATGCTTCATTTCCCTGCAGCTGAGACCCACTAGCTACATCTTCGCAAAGAAGGAAGTGCCTCCTCATTACGTGCAAAAAATAATGTCCCCTGACAGCAAGGACCCACCATGTCGAAGCGTACATAGCGTTATCTGTCTGGTCGCGAACATGTACATATATAGTGGTTGATTTGTCTCTCTACAGTGAAACCCTGGCCGAGTAAGGAGTGGCACGTGTCATAGTAGAGCCGCCGACGTAGCATGTCACGCAGTCCCATCTATATCGTGTACACGTACGTATAGCCACGCTACAAGAAAGTAAATACGGCTACATACATACATATGGGCGGAGTCTCGAACACGTACAGCGATGGCATCCTATTCATCGGCTGGGTCAGAACGGAGGGAACAACGTCGTCTTCATCGGCAGCCAACCGGCTGGGTCGGAATGGAGGAAATAGCGTCCTGTTCATCAGGAGGCAACGATTGGGTCGAAATGCGTCCTATTCAATGGGAGCCAACCGGCTTGGACAGAAGAGCCGAAATGAGGTCTGGCATACCGCAGAACGGAGGACACGCCCTTCTGTTTGACAGGTTACGGTCGAAACGGAATCACGTTCATCGGGAGGGGTCTGGCATACCACAAAATAGAGGAAACAAAGTTCTCTCTAACCGACTACGGTCAAAACGGGGTCCTGTTCATCGGCAGGATTGTGGCGAGCATAAAAACAAGGAAACAGACTTCTCTTTGATCGCCTACGGTCGAAATGGGGTCCTGTTTATCGGGAGGGGTGTGGCGTACCACAAAACGGGACACCACGGGTTACTGTTCATCCACTGTATACTACCTCGCTCCGGCCTCCACGGGCTACTATTCATTCACCATCGACTTCCTCCAGCCTCCACCGGCTACTGTTCATCGAGCCTCCATGGGGTCTTGTTTATCCACCCCCAACCAGCTGGGGTGGGTGGCAGTCTCCACGGGGCCCTATTCATCCAGCGGCAACCACGAGGTCCTGTTCATCCAACCCCCACCGGGAACTCTTCATCCACAGCCAACCAACCGGCTCGACTCACCACACGTCTCGACTCTTTCTATGTATCGCGCGCGCAGGAGCAATGGTCACTGCTCAGGAAGAGGCAACCCAACACACCGGCTGGCAACGTCTCGCACGGGGGCTCGATCGGCTTCAGTGAGTAGCGAGAAGGATCGATCGGGTTAGCAGCGAAGGAATCAGTCGGGTTCAATTAGCAGCAAAGGAATCGCTCGGGTTCAGTTAGCAGTGAAGGGATCGATCGATCGGCTTCAATACATAGTAGGACCAATCGATCGGCTTCAGTACATAGCTAGTGTGATCACTCAGGTTCAATAAGCGAATGCCTCACAAGGGTTCAGTTAGCGAGCGCCTCGCACACACGCGCGTACGAGAGAAACGCGCAAAGCACACTTCATCGCTCGGCCCCGACTACGCACCGTAACTGGGTGTAAGTGCATCTAGTGCCACCCTAGTTGGTTTTGGAGTATTGACGACAAACGTGGTTGAGGGACTAATGTGTTTGTGAGAATTGCAGGACAACACGGGTAGAAGTCCCTCATTGATTCGATTTACCTACCAGAGATGACCCCTAAAAATGTGTGAAGACATTGTAGACAAGGGTGGTTTGTGAAGACATTCACGTCGAAGATAATGATGTATGAAGACAATGAAGTGCGAAGACATAGTTTCTTTCATAGTTTCATTTTCTTCTTACTTGAGTCATAGGAACTACCGTACTGTTAAGTGGGGTCCAAGTGAACTAAGTCAGAAGACTGACGTGATGCTCAACCCAAATCCTATGTCTTCGAGTGAAGACAATGAGAGCACATCTTATCGAGAGTTGGATGAGACAGCTTTGCTTGTAGCCCAAGCCAAGCTGCCGCGTGTGTTTGAAATACGACCATTGGACATGTGTCGGTTCCTTAGTGACCCAGGGTCATTTCAGATATATCATGTCGAGTTGCCTGCTGGCTATAAATAGCCCACCCCCTCCACCATAAATTGATGGCTGCTCAGAGTTAGTACACGGCTTTTGTCGTTTGAGAGCAACCCACCTCCGAAGCCTTTGAGAGAGAGATCCTTGCGAGGACAAAGCCCAAAACACCCAGAGCCAAAGAGTGTTAGGCATCACTAAAGTCTTTCTGTTCACGTGACCTGAAGACTTGTTACACTTCAGGACTGTGTATCCTCCAGCCAGTTAGGCGTCACATTCTAAGGATCCAAGAGTCATTGTGGATCGCTGGTGAACTGAGCCTGTGAAGGTTTGGAAGTCTATCTTGAAGACTTACCAGAGTGATTGGGCAAGGACTGGGTGTCCTTAGCTCAAGGGGAATAAGGTGAAGACACGGTCTTCTGAGTTCAATATCAGCCTCCCTAAACAGACGAACAGTTGTCACAGCGACTGGAACTGGTCTACCAAATCCTTGTCTTCACCAAGCTTCTGGTTCTATTCCCCACCTCCTTTACATTTCAGTTTGTCTTCGTGAAGTCATTGCTTGTTTGCCTCATCTGTTTGACTTCACTGTGCGAAGACTATCACCTGTTTGGCTTCATACTGTCTTCCATTCCGATCAGTTCTACCTAGCTGCTATTAGTCTTTGTGCTTTCATTATATTGCTTACTTGACTATGGTCTGTCTAGAGTAGTTTATCTTCCGCTGCATATCATATAGGTTCAATTTGACCGTCTGTCTTCAAAGACCTTGTGTTTTGAAGACTTTCATAAAAATCGCCTATTCACCCCCTCTAGCCGATCACTAGCACTTTCAATTGGTATCAGAGCAAGGTGCTCCCTAGTTCTGTGTGATTCGGTTTAACCACCTGGAGTTTTAGCTATGTCGACTGCAGGGATAATCAAGGTCTCCGCTGCGTGCCCCGGCTTCGATGGCACTGATTACCCCTACTGGAAGAATAAGATGCGCATGCATCTTGAAGCCATTGGCATAGACCTCTGGTATGTCGTCAAGACTGGCGTTCCCAAAGTCGGTAAAGGCGTCACCGCTGCTGATGTCAAGAGGTTCGCGCAACTGGACTCAACCGCCAAGAACATCATCTGTGGTCATCTGACCAAAGGACAGTATGGCCATGTGAGTGCTCTGGAAACTGCGAAGCTAGTCTGGGACTGGCTGTCCAAGGTCAACGAAGGCGTCTCAACATAGAGAGACTCAAGAATAGATGTTCTTCGCAATCTCTTCAACCGATTTAAGAGAAATGACAATGAGAATGTCTAGCTCACGTTCGACCGCCTCACTGATATCACAAATGAGCTTCGCGCACTCGGCGCCACTAAGATCACCAAGCATGAAATTGTGAAGAAGCTACTGAGATCACTTGACAGCTCATTTGACACTTTGGCCCTGATGATCCAAGAACGTCCTGACTTCAGAGATCTTGATCCGTCTGACATACTTGAGAGGCTCAACACACATGAGTTCCAGCTGTCTGAGAAGAGAGATATCTATGGCCCCAACTATGGCCGATCCCGTGCTTTGAAGGCAAAGGTTGTATCCTCATCTGAAGAAGAATCTGACTGCAGTTCTAAAGATCCTGAAGACATTGGCAAAGAGCTAGCAATGCTTGTGAGAAAGTTCGAAAAGTTCTCCAAGAAGAATCGGTTCAGCAAGTCTTTAAAATCCAGTTCCAAGAATGATGAGGCTTCCTCTCATGACTACAAGAAGAGAACATGCCACAAATGCAAGAAGCCAGGCCACTACATATTGATACGTCTCCAATGTATCTATAATTTTTTATTGTTCCAGGCTATTATATAATCTGTTTTGGATGTTTTATATGCATTATTATGCTATTTTATATTATTTTTGGGACTAACCTACTAACCTAGAGCCCAGTGCCAGTTTCTGTTTTTTCCTTGTTTTTGAGTTTCGCAGAAAAGGAATACCAAGCGGAGTCCAAACAGAATAAAACGTTTGCGATGATTTTTCTTGAACCAGAAGACACCCCGGAGACTTGGAGTTCAAGTCAGAAGAGCCACGAGGCGGCAACAAGGGGGGAGGGCGTGCCCAGGTTGTAGGGCGCGCCCCCTGCCTTGTGGCCCCCACATGACTCCATCGACCTACTTCTTCGTCCTATATATTCACATATATTCCAAATCTCTCAGAAGCATCCACGAAAAGACTTTTCCACCACCGCAACCTTCTGTACCCATGAGATCCCATCTAGGGACCTTTTCCGGCACCCTGCCGGAGGGGGATTCGATCATGGAGGGCTTCTACATCAACTCTATGGCCCTTCCGATGAAGCGTGAGTAGTTTACCTCGGACCTACGGGTCCATAGCTAGTAGCTAGATGGCTTCTTCTCTCTCTTTGATTCTCAATACCATGTTCTCCTCGTTGTTCTTGGAGATCTATCCGATGTAATATTCTTTTGCTGTGTGTTTGTCGAGATCCGATGAATTGTGGATTTATGATCAGTTTATCTATGAATATTATTTGAATCTTCTCTAAATTCTTATATGCATGATTTGATATCTTTGTAATTCTCTTCGAATTGTCGGTTTGGTTTGGCCAACTAGATTGGTTTTTCTTGCAATAGGAGAAGTGCTTAGCTTTGGGTTCAATCTTGCGGTGTCCTTTCCCAGTGACAGTAGGGGCAGCAAGGCATATTGTCATCGAGGATAAAAAGATGGGGCTTACATCATATTGCTTGAGTTTATTCCTCTACATCATGTCATCTTACTTAATGCGTTACTCTAGTCTTCATGAACTTAATACTCTAGATGCAGGCAGGAGTCGGTCGATGTGTGAAGTAATAGTAGTAGATGCAGAATTGTTTCGGTCTACTTGACACAGATGTGATGCCTATATTTCATAATCATTGCCTTGGATATTGTCATAAATTTGCGCTTTTCTATCAATTGCTCGACAGTAATTTGTTCACCCACCGTATTATTTGTTATCTTGAGAGAAGCCTCTAGTGAAACCTATGGCCCCCGGGTCTATTTTGCATCATATAAGTTTCTGATCTACTATTTTCCATCATATAAGTTTTCGATCTACTATTTTATACTCTTTTATTTTCAGATCTATAAACCAAAAAACCCAAAAATATTTACTTTATCTTTTGTTTAGTTTTACCTATCTCTATCAGATCTCGCTTTTGCAAGTAACCGTGAAGGGATTGACAACCCCTTTATCGCGTTGGGTGCAAGTTGTTTGATTGTTTGTGCAGGTGCTAGGTGATTTGTGCGTTGTCTCCTACTGGATTGATACCTTGGTTCTCTAACTGAGGGAAATACGTATCTCTACTTTGCTGCATCACCCTTTCCTCTTCAAGGGAAAAACCAATGCAAGCTCAAGAAGTAGCAGGAAGAATTTTTGGCGCCGTTACCGGGGAAATCTACGCCAAGTCAAGACATACCAAGTACCCATCATAAAACTCTCAACTCTTGCATTACATTATCCGCCATTTGCCTCTCGTTTTCCTCTCCCCCACTTCTAAAATGATTTTCGAAAAGATTTGCCTTTTCTCTCGCCATTCTCTTGTTTGCCCAAGTCTGTCTTTCTTTCGCTATGGCCGACCCAAAAAGGGTTAAGGGTTTTCTCCCGAGTTTTAATACTTTGGATAGCCCCTCTGTTCTTTCTAAGCTCATAAATAATGAGGCTACGGAAAGACCTTCCGAGGTTGTTAAGAAAAATTTAAACAATTTTGATGAAGATGATCCCGGAATTTTTCGTTACTTGCTTGATGAATCTTTGAAAGATGCGTGGGATAGATTATTGAGGATTTGAGCTAGCCATGTGCCTCAATATCATATTGAGATATATTTGAGAAGCTTTTATGTTGGTTTGCCTCTTTCCTTTAAACAAGTTTTAGATTCTATATTTGAAAACGGTTTTCTTGGAGGAGATGCCTTTGATACTTATGAAAAGTTGAAAACCATAGTTGGGCACTCCAAAGGTGAAAGTGTTGAATCAACTGCTCTTATGTGCTTTTATCAAAATGAAATAATCAAAGAGATGGAAGCTAGTTTAGATGCAAATTTTTGTAGTGTGCTAAATCTTTCTTCTACTATTAATGGCCATATGCTTTCACAAAATAGAAAGATAAATGCTACGGATAAGAAATTCTCTCTTTGCTTCCAAATGGGGGGAGATGACAATACCTAGATCTATTTGTGTTTTTATGCCTAGCTAAGGGCGTTAAACAATAGCGCTTGTTGGGAGGCAACCCAATTTTATTTTTGTGTTTGCTTTTTTGTTCCTATTTTGCTTTGAATAATTCATCTAGCCTCTGGTTGGATGTGGTTTTGTGTTTTAATTAGTGTTTGTGCCAAGTAAAACCTTTGGGATCGCTTACGGTGATAGTTGATTTGATCTTGCTGAAAAATAGAAACTTTTGCGTCCAGTCACAGAATTTTAATAATTCACTGGAGCATTGAAAAACCCTGAACTTCTTTATACGAGATTGATATACAAATTTTCTCTGTTGTCCTAATTTTTCAGAACTTTTGGAGTTACAGAAGTATTACAACAATTCGGATCTTCGCAGACTGTTCTGTTTTTGACAGATTCTGTTTTCTTTGTGTTGTTTGCTTATTTTGATGAATCTATGGGCAGTATCGGGGGGTATGAACCATGGAGAAGTTGGAATACAGTATATATTACACCAATATAAATAAATAGTGAGTTCACAACAGTACCAAAAGTGGTGATTTATTTTCTTATACTAACGGAGCTTATGAAATTTTCTGTTGAGTTTTGTCTTGTGAAGTTTTCAAGTTTTGGGTAAGGATTTGATGGACTATGGAATAAGGAGTGGCAAGAGCCTAAGCTTGGGGATGCCCAAGGCACCCCAAGGTAATATTCAAGGACAACCAAGAGCCTAAGCTTGGGGATGCCCCGGAAGGCATCCCCTCTTTCGTCTTCGCCTATCGGTAACTTTACTTGAGGCTATATTTTTCTTCACCACATGATATGTGTTTTGCTTGGAGCGTCTTGTATGATTTGAGTCCTTTCTTTTTAATTTGCCACAATCATCCTTGCTTTACACACCTTTTGAGAGAGACACGCATGAATCGTGATTTATTAGAATATTCTATGTGCTTCACTTATATCTTTTGAGCTAGGCAATTTTGCTCTAGTGCTTCACTTATATCTTTTTAGAGCACGGCGGTGGTTTTATTTTATAGAAATTATTGAACTCTCATGCTTCACTTATATTATTTTGAGAGTCTCTAAACAGCATGGTAATATTCTTTGGTTCTGAATTTAGTCCTAATATGATAGACATCCAAGAGGGATATAATAAAAAAATTCATATAAAGTGCATTGAATACTATGAGAAGTTTGATTCCTTATGATTGTTTTGAGATATAAAGATGGTGGTATTAGAGTCATGCTAGTGAGTAATTATGAATTGTAGAAATACTTGTGTTAAGGTTTGTGAGTCCCGTAGCATGCACGTATGGTGAACCGTTTCGTAACGAAGTTGGAGCATGAGATATTTTTTGATTGTCTTCCTTAACAGTGGTGGTCAGGGATGAGCGATGGTATTTTCCTACCAATCTATCCCCCTGGGAGCATGCGCATAGTACTTTGTTTTGATGACTAATAGATTTTTGCAATAAGTATGTGAGTTCTTTATGACTAATGTTCAGTCCATGGATTATACGCACTCTCACCCTTCCACCTTTGCTAGCCTCTCTAGTGCCGCGCAACTTTCGCCGGTACCATACACCCACCATATACCTTCCTAAAAACAGCCACCATACCTACCTATTATGGAATTTCCATAGCCATTCCGAGATATATTGCCACGCAACTTTCCACCGTTCCATTTTATTATGACACGCTTCATCATTGTCATGTTGCTTTGCATGATCATGTAGTTGACATCGTATTTGTGGCAAAGCCACCTTTCATAATTCTTTCATACATGTCACTCTTGATTCATTGCACATCCCGGTACACCGCCTGAGGCATTCATATAGAGTCATATTTTGTTCTAAGTATCGAGTTGTAATTCTTGAGTTGTAAGTTAATAAAAGTGTGATGATCTTCATTATTAGAGCATTGTCCCATGTGAGGAAAGGATGATGGAGGCTATGATTCCCCCACAAGTCGGGATGAGACTCTAGATGAAAAAAAAGAGGTCAAAAGGCCAAGCAAAAAAAATGAGAGAAAAAGAGAGAAGGGGCAATGCTACTATCCTTTTTCCACACTTGTGCTTCAAAGTAGCACCATGATCTTCATGATAGAGAGTCTCCTATTTTGTCACTTTCATATACTAGTGGGAAATTTTCATTATAGAACTTGGCTTGTATATTTCAACGATGGGCTTCCTCAAATTGCCCTAGGTCTTCATGAGCAAGCAAGTTGGATGCACACCCACTTAGTTTTCTTTTGAGCTTTCATACACTTATAGCTCTAGTGCATCCGTTGCATGGCAATCCCTACTCACTCACATTGATATCTATTGATGGGCATCTCCATAGCCCGTTAATATGCCTAGTTGATGTGAGTCTATCTCCTTATTTTTTGTCTTCTCCACAACCACCATATTCTATTCCACCTATAGTGCTATGTCCATGGCTCACGCCCATGGATTGCGTGAAAGTTGAAAAGGTTTGAGAACATTAAAAGTATGAAACAATTGCTTGGCTTGTCATCGGGGTTGTGCATGATTTGAATATTTTGTGTGATGAAGATGGAGCATAGCCAGACTATATGATTTTGTAGGGATAAGCTTTCTTTGGCCATGTTATTTTGAGAAGACATAATTGCCTTGTTAGTATGCTTGAAGTATTATTGTTTTTATGTCAATATTAAACTTTTGTTTTGAATCTTATGGATCTGAACATTCATGCCACAATAAAGAAAATTACATGGATAAATATGTTAGGTAGCATTCCACATCAAAAATTCTGTTTTTATCATTTACCTACTCGAGGACGAGCGGGAATTAAGCTTGGGGATGCTTGATACGTCTCCAACGTATCTATATTTTTTTATTGTTCCATGCTATTATATTATCTGTTTTGGATGTTTTATATGCATTATTATGCTATTTTATATTATTTTTGGGACTAACCTATTAACCTAGAGCCCAGTGCCAGTTTCTGTTTTTTCCTTGTTTTTGAATTTCGCAGAAAAGGAATACCAAATGGAGTCCAAACGGAATAAAACTTTTGCGATGGTTTTTCTTGGACCAGAAGACACCCCGGAGACTTGGAGTTCAAGTCAGAAGAGCCACGAGGTTGCGACAAGGGGGGAGGGCGCGCCCAGGGGGGTAGGGCGCACCCCCCTGCCTTTTGGGCCTCACGTGACTCCACCGATCTACTTCTTCGTCCTATATATTCACATATATTCCAAAACCCTCAGAAGCATCCACAAAAAGACTTTTCCACCACCGCAACCTTCTGTACCCGTGAGATCCCATCTAGGGACCTTTTCCGGCACCCTGTCGGAGGGGGATTCGATCATGGAGGGCTTCTACATCAACTCTATTGCCCTTCCGATGAAGCGTGAGTAGTTTACCTCAGACCTACGGGTCCATAGCTTGTAGCTAGATGGCTCTTCTCTCTCTTTGATTTTCAATACCATGTTCTCCTCGTTGTTCTTGGAGATCTATCCGATGTAATATTCTTTTGCGGTGTGTTTGTCGAGATCCGATGAATTGTGGATTTATGATCAGTTTATCTATGAATATTGTTTGAATTTTCTCTGAATTGTTATATGCATGATTTGATATCTTTGTAATTCTCTTCGAATTATCGGTTTGGTTTGGCCAACTAGATTTGTTTTTCTTGCAATGGGAGAAGTGCTTAGCTTTGGGTTCAATCTTGCGTTATCCTTTCCCAGTGATAGTAGGGGCAGCAAGGCACGTAATGTATTGTTGCCATCGAGGATAAAAAGATGGGGTTTACATCATATTGCTTGAGTTTATTCCTCTACATCATGTCATCTTACTTAATGCGTTACTATGTTCTTCATGAACTTAATACTCTAGATGGAGGTAGGAGTCGGTCGATGTGTGGAGTAATAGTAGTAGATGCAGAATCGTTTCGGTCTACATGACACGGACATGATGCCTACATTTCATAATCATTGCCTTGGATATCGTCATAACTTTGCGCTTTTCGATCAATTGCTCGACAGTAATTTGTTCACCCATCGTATTATTTGTTATCTTGAGAGAAGCCTCTAGTGAAACCTATGGCCCCCGGGTCTATTTTCCATCATATAAGTTTCCAATCTACTATTTTCCATCATATGAGTTTCCGATCTACTATTTTGCAATCTTTTATTTTCAGATCTATAAACCAAAAAACCCAAAAATATTTACTTTATCTTTTGTTTAGTTTTACCTATCTCTATCAGATCTCACTTTTGCAAGTAACCGTGAAGGGATTGATAACCCCTTTATCGCGTTGGGTGCAAGTTGTTTGATTGTTTGTGCAGGTGCTAGGTGATTTGTGCAGGTGAAAGTTGAAAGGGTTAAGGGTTTTCTCCCGAGTTTTAATACTTTGGATAGCCCCTCTGTTCTTTCTAAGCTCATAAATAATGAGGCTACGGAAAGACCTTCCGAGGTTGTTAAGAAAAAATTAAACAATTTTGATGAAGATGATCCCGGAATTTTTCGTTACTTGCTTGATGAATCTTTGAAAGATGCGTGGGATAGATTATTGAGGATTTGAGCTAGCCATGTGCCTCAATATCATATTGAGATATATTTGAGAAGCTTTTATGTTGGTTTGCCTCTTTCCTTTAAACAAGTTTTAGATTCTATATTTGAAAACGGTTTTCTTGGAGGAGATGCCATTGATACTTATGAAAAGTTGAAAACCATAGTTGGGCACTCCAAAGGTGAAAGTGTTGAATCAACTGCTCTTATGTGCTTTTATCAAAATGAAATAATCAAAGAGATGAAAGCTAGTTTAGATGCAAATTTTCGTAGTGTGCTTAATCTTTCTTCTACTATTAATGGCCATGTGCTTTCACAAAATAGAAAGATAAATGCTATGGATAAGAAATTCTCTCTTTGCTTCCAAATGGGGGGAGATGACAATACCTAGATCTATTTGTGTTTTTATGCCTAGCTAAGGGCGTTAAACAATAGCGCTTGGTGGGAGGCAACCCAATTTTATTTTTGTGTTTGCTTTTTTGTTCCTATTTTGCTTTGAATAATTCATCTAGCCTCTGGTTGGATGTGGTTTTGTGTTTTAATTAGTGTTTGTGACAAGTAAAACCTTTGGGATCGCTTACGGTGATAGTTGATTTGATCTTGCTGAAAAATAGAAACTTTTGCGTCCAGTCACAGAATTTTAATAATTCACTGGAGCATTGAAAAACCCTGAACTTCTTTATACGAGATTGATATACAAATTTTCTCTGTTGTCCTAATTTTTCAGAACTTTTGGAGTTACAGAAGTATTAGAACAATTTGGATCTTCGCAGACTGTTCTGTTTTTGACAGATTCTGTTTTCTTTGTGTTGTTTGCTTATTTTGATGAATCTATGGGTAGTATCGGGGGGTATGAACCATGGAGAAGTTGGAATACAGTAGATATTATACCAATATAAATAAATAATAAGTTCACAACAGTACCAAAAGTGTTGATTTATTTTCTTATACTAACGGAGCTTATTAGATTTTCTGTTGAGTTTTGTGTTGTGAAGTTTTCAAGTTTTGGGTAAGGATTTAATGGACTATGGAATAAGGAGTGGCAAGAGCCTAAGCTTGGGGATTCCCAAGGCACCCCAAGGTAATATTCAAGGACAACCAAGAGCCTAAGCTTGGGGATGCCCCGAAAGGCATCCCCTCTTTCGTCTTCGTCTATCGGTAACTTTACTTGAGGCTATATTTTTCTTCACCACATGATATGTGTTTTGCTTGGAGCGTCTTGTATGATTTGAGTCTTTGCTTTTTAATTTCCACAATAATCCTTGCTGTACACACCTTTTGAGAGAGACACGCATGAATCGTGATTTATTAGAATACTCTATGTGCTTCACTTATATCTTTTGAGCTAGGCAATTTTGCTCTAGTGCTTCACTTATATCTTTTTAGAGCACGGCGGTGGTTTTATTTTATAGAAATTATTGAACTCTCATGCTTCACTTATATTATTTTGAGAGTCTCTAAACAGCATGGTAATTTGCTTTGGTTATGAATTTAGTCCTAATATGATAGACATCGAAGAGGGATATAATAAAAAAATTCATATAAAGTGCATTGAATACTATGAGAAGTTTGATTCCTTATGATTGTTTTGAGATATAAAGATGGTGGTATTAGAGTCATGCTAGTGAGTAATTGTGAATTGGAGAAATACTTGTGTTAAGGTTTGTGAGTCCCGTAGCATGCAAAGGGTCCTTCAATAGATCCATCCACTTTATCTGGCTTCACTTGTGCTAACCCCATTATCATTGATGAGTCCTTTGACTCCAATTATAAGTTGTTTAAGAATCAGAATGGTGAAGTGTTTGCCAGGTTTATTGGTGCTAACTGCAGGAACGGACCACCTATGAAGAAGATCTGGGTCCCTAAAAGTTGTCTGGAGAATCTTCCAGTGAATGTCATCATGACACCACCAGGGAAGAAGACAAACCCTAGACCAAAGGCTTCATATGGTCCAAAGGCTTCATACAGATGAAGGACCTCCTATGCTCACCCTAACGCCAATGTTTTGCATTGAAATCTTCATCAGGCTCATGAATATGAGCGTGTTTCATCAAACCACTATGTTCACAAATCAAAGAATTTTTCTGCATATTCTTTTGAGTACTATTCACCTCCTGCAAAACTATTTGCTAGGGCTCCAAAGACAAAGTTCTCAGATGCTGCACTTAGACTCATTGCTTCTAAGCCACCCCTCAAGATGTGGGTGGTTAAGAAGAATTAACTTCTCTTGTAGGGAATGGTCTCCAGCCAAAAATCATTGACTTCTGAAGACAATGCTAGGGACCTAAAACATCTTGTGGGACGCAAGATTAAGTGCCAAAATGGTCTTATCATTTATTTCGTCCCTGGATTTATTGATGAGCATCCAATCTTACCATCCAAGAATCTTAACTTTGATAGTATGCTTGTACGTCAAATGTTTGTGCTTCACAATACTCTTGGTGAGGCCTATCCCGCTAACTGTACTGTAGGGTACGACTCCGAAAGCTACTGAATGGATTATGGACAGTGGATGCAACAACCACATGAGTGGTGATCGAAGTCTTATCATGGATTCAACCCTACGTCCATCTACTAAAAGCCACATCACATTCGCTGACACTGGTAAAAGCAAAGGTATTGGGCCTAGGTAGAGTTGCTATCTCAAAGGATCAACACATGGATAAAGTGATGCTTGTTGAATCCCTTGGATACAACTTAATGTCTGTCTCAATGCTTTGTGATCTTGACATGATTGTGATATTTGGAAAATATCGTTGTCTTGTGCTTATGGCTTCTGACAAATCTCTAGTCTTGAAAGATATCGAAGAGGTGATCTGTACATGGTAGATTTCTCTGCAGGTCCACAGCTTGCCATATGTCTTCTAGCAAAAACTTCAGAGCGTTGGCTTTGGCATCGATGGCTAGGACATGCGGGCATGAGGAACTTGCACACTCTCGTGAAAAAGAAGCATATAATTGGCATCAAGGGCGTTAAGTTCAAGAAGGATCATCTATGTGGTGCTTGTGAAGCCGGGAAGATGACTAGGGCAAAATATCCCTCGAAGACAATCATGACGACTTCACGTCCCTTCAAGCTGCTACACATGGACTTATTTGGCCCTACTCACTACTCAACCCTTACTACCACTGCACATCTTTATGGCTTCGTTATTGTTGATGATTATTCTATATATACCTGGGTGCACATAATTCTCTATAAGACTGAAGTGCAGGATGTCTTTAGACGCTTTGCCAACCATGCCATGACCAACAATGGCATCAAGATCAAGCACATCAGGAGTGACAATGGCACAAAATTCAAGAACACTTGCCTCGACACTTATCTTGATACACTGGGCATCACTCATGAGCTCTCTGCTCCATACACACCTCAGCAGAATGGCGTCGTGGAGCGCACGAACAGGACCCTTATTGATGGCTCGTACGATGCTTGATGAGTACAAGACTCCAAGAAAGTTCTGGCTTGAAGCCATTGACATTGCATGCCATATCATCAACAGAGTTTATCTTCACAAATTCTTCAAGAAGACATCTTATGAACTACTCACTGGTAAAAAGCCAAACCTAAGCTATTTCAAAGTCTTCGGTGCTAGGTGCTGGATCAAGGATCCACATCACACTTCCAAATTTGCACCGAAAGCACATGAGGGTTTTATGCTTGGTTACGGAAAGGATTCGCACACCTACAGAGTCTTCAACCTCTTTCACTATAAAGTGGTTGAAACAGTAGATGTGCGGTTCGATGAGACTAATGGCTCGCAAAGAGAGCACCTGCCAAATGTGCTAGCTGAAGCTTCACCTAGTGAATCTATCAAGCTAATGGGTACTGGAGAAATCATACCCACCGAGGAACAGGCTGAAGAAGAAATCGTCATTCCAGCTCCTACTCAATGTGAAGACACTGATGAGCCTGAAGATAATGCTGAAGATGAAGACAATGGTCAGCAACAACAAAATCTTTGCCCTGTTCATCCTCGTGTGGCCAATGAAGTTCAGATTGAGAAGATAATTGATAGCATCAATGCACCTGGTCCACTCACTCGATCAAGAGCAACGCAACTAGCAAACTTTTGTGGGCACTTTGCATTCGTGTCCATATCCAAACCCAAGAAAGTTGATGAAGCTTTTATGGAACCAGAATGGATTCAGGCTATGCAAGACGAGCTTCAACAATTTGAACTCAACAATGTCTGGGATCTAGTCAAGCTTCCTGATCCTCGCAAGCACAATATTATTGGCACCAAATGGATCTATCGCAACAAACAAGATGAACAAGGCCAAGTCATCAGAAACAAAGCTCGTCTTGTTGCTCAAGGTTACACACAAGTAGAGGGAATTGACTTCGATGAAACCTTTGCTCCCGTGGCTAGGCTTGAAGCCATTCACATACTGCTAGCCTATGCTAACCACAACAACATCCTTCTGTATCAAATGGATGTGAAGATTGCCTTCCTCAACGACAAAATTGAAGAAGAAGTGTATGTAGCTCAACCACCTGGTTTTGAAGATCCAAAGCGTCCTGATATGGTCTACAAACTCAACAAGGCACTGTATGGCCTCAAACAAGCACCTCGCGCTTGGTATGACACACTCAAAGACTTCCTGAAGAGCAAAGGCTTCAAACCTGGTTCTCTAGATCCCACTCTCTTCACGAAGACATATGATGGAGAACTGTTTGTATGCAAAATCTATGTGGATGACATTATCTTCGGCTGCACGGATAAGAGATACAGTGATGAGTTTGAGCATATGACGCAAGAGCAATATCAGATGTCCATGATGGGAGAGCTGAAATTCTTTCTTGGTCTTCAAATCCGTCAACAAAGAAATGGCATCTTCATATCACAAGAAAAATACCTCAAAGATTGTCTGATGTCGTGGTTCAACACGGCCACCTATGGGGCCATTGGCCCTTTGTGGTTCGGCAAGGGGGAAGCGCGCGTTGCACAAAGAGCGAAGACCGTAGAGCAGCACGATAGTCATGACACGGGCAGTTTTTACCCAAGTTCGGGCCGCCGCGAGGCGTAAAACCTAGTCCTGCTTTGCTGGATTGATGAAAGGACCATGGTGGAGACGCAACGCTCAAGCCCGGCAAGATCACCTTGGGACGAGAACAGCTACGCGTGTATGATTGTACAAGGGTCCGAATCCTCTATAAGGTAGCCAGGACCCTCCTTTTATAGGTCCAGGAGTTACCACAATGGCAAAACAGTCATTATCGAGTGATTAGATAGCCACAGTGCTATCATACCTAACTCTACAGACAGGACAGAGTGCATTAAATGTACCGCATAGTGTCACATTGCGGGGGGAGCCCGGCAAACCTTATTCGTCCACCTTCTCGCCTGCCTGCATGACACGCCTCTGGACAGGTGTCATTTGGGGGTGATCTTCCTCAGAAATGGCTGCCACATGCCAAATAACAGCCACTTAATCACTTGGGGGCTCGACACCGCACCGATAGGTGACTTGCATCGCTGTGAGGTGGAGCGGTGGCGTCTTGGCAGGGTGATCCGCCCTCGACATCCCTGGCAAGCTTGCTGGGGGAGTCTTAAGACTTGTCTTCGGGGTGACCTCGACCTTGCCAGGCTCGCCTGCCCGGCAAGGGAGGTTTTTCCATAGTGATTTCTTGCTTCTTTGGCTTGTCTTGGTCTTCTTGATCCGCCCTTTGATTTCTCAAAGAGCTATATCTTCTGCTTGGCCTTGTCTTGGATGTTGTAACCTTGCCCTTGAGCCTGTGTACAGTCCGGGTAACATACACCAGGGTTTGTTGCACCGACAGGAGCCCCCGGGCCTGGTCCGAACGCGCTGTCGAGCGTCGTTGGGGTAGGCCCTATCCAGTACACGGGCGAAGATTTTGGGGTAGCTCATCCTTGAGATTTTTTTGCTTCTTCATTAACCTGTGCTTGGGTCAGTTCCCGGTTTTTCCGCGCGTCATGCAAGACGTCATGAGGGAGTCACGAGCCACGATCCGTGGGCTACCCACGTCCCATGTTCATAGGGCGGTAACTGCTATTCCACTAGCTTTTCCGGTTCTAGTGTTTTCGCCACGTATGCTGCATGCATTGCATAGGGTTGGTGGCAGACGCGGTGAGCACGGAAATGTGTGCGATGGCAGAAAGCCAGGCGCCATGGATTGGCGCAGGGGGTCGGCCTTGATTCCATGAGCCGTTGATGGCGCGGGGAAGCCAGATTGGTAGAGAGGGGCAGTTGCCTCCCCTGAGTGAGGAGCCAGCCCCCGGCCCCGTTTGCCTATAAAAAGGGGACGCGGGCGAGGTGCTGGCTCACATCCATCTCCTCCTTCTTTCTTCTAATATTGTTTCTTCATCATGGTGAGGGGAAGAGGGTGCAGTGGTACTCCAGTAGCGGCGATGAGGGCTTCTGCTCGACAACGCCTCCCTCCTCCCATTGGGGACGCGGAAGCGGAGCCCGCCATGAGGGGAGGTGGGAGAGGGCGAGGTCGTGGTCGCCGCGGCGCTCGGGGCCGAGGAGGACGAGGTGGTCCTTTGATCGCACCTCCTGCTGCTGCTCAAGAACCTAATGAAGGCCATGTCGGGAACCAGCCACTGGAGTTTATTGTCAAGCTGCGAGGGCCTCCGCGTAGCCGGCTTCGGCTTCCCACTCCATTTGCAAGAGTGATGGAAGTTGAGCTGCCGCCGGGCCGGAGGCTGCACATGAGGGGCTGCTGTAATGGCAGCATGCAGGCGGACGTGGAGTTCCCCGCTCCTCGTGTCATGCTTCTCCGGTGTGGTTGGAAGTCCTTTGCTCATGCCCACAGCTTGGCAGCCGGGCACGTCCTCCATTTCAAGTTAATGGACGCCACCCTACTCATCGTCAAAGTCTTCGGACGCTCGGGTGCTGCGCGGAGAGCTCGACCGACGACGAAAGCTCCTCCTCGAGCGATAGCAACGAGGAGGATAGTGACGGCGATGACGACGGCGCTGATGGGGAGGATGAAGGCTCTGACTCCGGCTGAACACCAGCCGCACCATCATCGTCAGGCGGCGGCACCACCATCTGCACCTGCATCTCCTCTCCAGCAATGGGATTTGCCAGGGAGTTGGATGTGGAGTTGTGGATGGTGTCTCCGGCTCCTCTAGCAGCCTTCCAGCTGGGCCCCGACAGGCTTCCTCATGGGCTCTGGCTTCGTTTGCCCTGCCGCGTCCTGCTGACCCTGGTGGCGGTGACCAGGAGGTCATCTCCACCACTCTCTTCACCATCACCTTCGCCCGCGCCCTCTCAATCTTGTCAGGCTCCGTATCATGGGGCCTAACAGGGTCAGGCTGGGCTTTTGCCCAGGCACTCCTTTTGCCCTCTTCGCCTCCCATGGTAGTTCCCAGGAGAAGAGGGACAAGAAAGGGATTACGGGGCACTTATCTTTTTTCAGTCTAAAATATGTAGGCACTTGCCAAACTTTAGTCTAAAAGATGTAATCTTCTTTATCCATGTTTATGTCCTGTAAGATCTGTACTTGCTTATCGCATATTAATGAAAAAAGAAAAGCCTTGCCGGGTACTTGTGCATGTACCATGTCCATGCAGAGGTGAGATGCCTCTATACGTTTAAGTAAACAAGTTTTCTCCGGCAAGCTATCTTGCTGGTGCCTTCCGTTTATTGCCGCGGGCCTAACCTGCCGGGCACAAAACTATGGAAAGGGACCAGCTCCTCGTCGAACCTCCTCCATTAAAGGCCACTACAACCACCTTGACCAAAGCAACGTTCGGGACACAGGATGGGAGCACCTATGCTTTGATGGTGATGAGGTTTTCATATGCACAAGTTTTCACTTTACAGAACATGTATGGATAAGAAAGAACTTATCTATTTGGCTTGTCGGGGACTGATATGTAGGCTTGTCTTCATTTCTTCTCTTCGGGATTGAGTCCACTGTAAGAATCCTGCAGCTTAGTGCAGAGGAAAACAATGCTACATATGCCTTGATCTACATGATCATGCGATGCTCTTATCTACATGATCATGCGATGCTCATGTTATGCTTATGCATGCAAGTTCTTGGGGCCCCCAGCGCTTCCTTTATTTATCTGCTGCTTAGGGTCTGTGCCTGGCTTTGTACAAAGGGTTACATGCAACATCGGCAAGGCTTGTACAAAAGGGTGGCTGGCCCGACAGCCGCGCCTTACGGGTAGAACTTACGGAGATTCTCAATGTTCCATGAGCTTTGCAATGGAATGCTATCTCTGGTCTCGAGACGGACTGCGCCATGTCTGGTGACTCGTACTACCCAGTAAGGGCCTTCCCAGTTCGGCGTCAACTTATTTGTACCCTTGGCGGACTGAACGTGCCTAAGGACAAGGTCGCCTTCCTCAAGGCTCCGGGCATGCACCCTGCGGCTGTGATAGCGACGCAGGGCTTGCTGGTAGCGTGCAGCACACGTAGCAGCCAGAGACGGTTCTCCTCAAGTAGCACAGCATCGTCATGCCAGTGCTGTTCTTGCACTACTTCATCATAGGCAAGTACTCGAGGTGACCCGTATATGAGTTTCGTGGGGATCACTGCTTCTGCCCCATAGACTAGGGAGAAGGGAGTTTGGCCGGTAGCTAGATTTGGTGTCGTTCGGAGGGACCAAAAACCGCTGACAACTCGTCGATCCATCGCCTGCCACACTTCTGCAGCATATCAAATGTTCTTGTCTTGAGTCCTCGCAGCACTTCAGCGTTCACCCTCTCAGCTTGTCCGTTGCTTATGGGATGAGCAATAGAGGCAAATGAGACCTTGCTTCCGAGGGCATGAATGTATTGCATGAAGGCGCGGCTTGTGAATTGGGTGCCATTGTTAGTGATGACTCTGGCGGGTACTCCGAAACGGCACACCAATCCTTTCAAGAACTTGATACCTGACTGTGCGGTCACCTTCCTCACGGGCTCCACTTCTGGCCACTTTGTCACCTTGTCGATGGCGACGTGCAAGAACTCAAAGCCCCTGGTAGCACGGGGGAAGGGGCCCAAGATGTTGAGCCCCCAGACCGGAAAGGGCAATGACAAAGGGATTGTCTGGAGAGCTTGAGCAGGTAGATGGATATTCTTGGAGTGGAACTGGCAAGCTTCACATCTGGTGACTAGCTCAATTGCATCTTGGAGGCCCGTGGGCCAGTAGAATCCTTACCGGAAAGCTTTTCCAACCAGGGCCCTTGATCCAATATGGGAGCCGCACATGCCTTTGTGTATCTCTGCCAACAGTTCCTTTCCCTCTTCCCAGCAAATGCACTTCAATTTCACACCGTTGGGCCTTCTTCTGTATAGTGCGTCATCGACGAACTGATACATACTGGCCCTACGGGCTACTCTTTCAGCTTCTTCTTGCTCTTCGGGAAGCTCTCCTGTTTGGAGGTAACAGACTATGTGTCGTGCCCAAGTTGGAGCCTGAGGCTCGACAACAAGGATCAACGGCACCTCCTCGTTCGTGGGAGCGCATGCCTCAACCGCGAGGATTGGTAGTTCGGTGGGAGGGTGCTGCTCACCAAGCGAAGTGGAGTTGTTCCCGCCAACCTCTCTGCCGGGGGCTTCTGGAAGCTCTGCCGGGAGAGGCTTGCCGGAGTCCAGTTTCCTCCTCTTTCTGGCCATTGTTGCCGGGGATACGAAGGGCTGAGTCAGGTGGAGAACAAAAGTCCCTGGCTCCATAGGAAGCTTTTGCGTAGCGCACTTTGACAGATGATCAGCAATGCTATTTTCTGCACGGGGTACGTGCTCTATTTGCAATCCATCAAAGCGATCCTCCAGCTTTCTCACTTCCTCCATGTATGCCTCCATCAATGGACTTTGATAATCCTTGTTCACTTGCCTCACCACAAGTTGTGAGTCTCCATGAATGATCAACTTCTTGATTCCCAGTTCTGTTGCGATCCTGAGCCCAACAAGGAGTGCTTCATATTCTGCAGTGTTGTTGGTAGCCTTCTCTTGGGGGAAATGCATTTGAACCACGTACTTGAGGTGCTCCCCAGTGGGTGCGACGAGAAGCACGCCAGCTCCTGCACCTTGTAGGGAGAAGGCACCATCAAAGTACAAGATCCATTCTTGGGGCGCTTCCTTGCCGGGGATAACTGTCTCCGGCGTCTCTTCATCTGGAATTGGTGTCCATTCTGCAATAAACTCCGCCAATGCCTTGCTCTGAATAGTTGATGTGCTCTCAAACTTCAAACCAAAACTTGATAACTCCAAAGCCCATTCCACTATTCTGCCAGTGGCCTCAGGGTTCCTCAGTATGCGTTGCAAGGGGAAGCGGGTAACAACCGTGATCTCGTGGGCTTGGAAGTAGTGGCGCAGTTTCCTTGAGGCCATGATGAGGCCAAACATCAACTTTTGCACGTGAGAGTACCTTGATCTAGCCCCCTACAGTAGGGAGCTGACAAAGTACACTGGCCGTTGCACCACCTTCTTCCTTGCGATGACCCTGGAATTGTCTCCACTGCCCTGCTCCTCTTTGTTCTGATCTGCACCTGATCTTGCGGGGACGAGTTCACTTTCTCTGAAGGGGATGGTAGTCGCGGCTGCTCCTTCATCTACTTCCCGCTGGGTCACCAGTGCTGCACTAACCACTTGATTGGTTGCCGCTAGGTACAGCAGCAACGACTCTTGTGGTTTAGGAGCGACTAGGGTGGGAACAGAGGAAAGGTAGGTCTTCAAATCTAGCAGCACAACATCTGCCTCCGGGGTCCACTCCATGGGCCCTGACTTCTTCAGGATTTTGAAGAATGGCAAGGCGCGCTTGGCAGACTTGGAAATGAACCTGCTCAGCGCAGCAACTCATCCAGTCAAACGCCTCACATCTTTGACTGTCTTGGGTGCTTGAATCTGCTCGATCGCCTTGATCTTGTCAGGGTTGGCCTCTATCCCCCGGTGGGACACGAAGAAGCCAAGTAGCTTGCCGGAAGGAACGCCAAACACACACTTCTTTGTGTTCAGCTTCAAGTTGATCTTGCGCAGATTTGCAAAGTTCTCTTCCAAGTCTTGAATGAGAGTTGATTTGTGCTTGGTTTTGACCACTATGTCATCCATGTAAGCTTCAATATTCCTATGCAGCTGAGAGTCAAAACCAATTTGCACTGCTCTTGCAAAAGTGGATCCAGCGCTCTTTAACCCAAAGGGCATCCGTACAAAACAGTACGTGCCGCATGGGGTTATGAACGCGGTCTTCTCTTCATCTTCCTTGGACATGAAGGTCTGGTGGTACCCGGAGTAGGCATCTAAGAAGGAAAGCAGGTCACATCCAGAGGTGGAATCCACAATTTGATCAATGCGCGGCAAGCGGAATGTGTCCTTCGGGCATGCTTTATTCAGATCTGTGAAATCTATGCAAAGCCTCCACTTCCCATTCGCCTTGCGCACTACCACTGGATTTGCCAACCATGTTGGATGCAATACTCCTCTGACCAAACCAGCAGCTTCAAGTTTCTTGATCTCTTTGGCAATGAACTGCTGCCGCTCCAAGGCTTGCTTACGGACCTTCTACTTGATGGGCCAGGCATGAGGGCAGATAGCAAGGTGGTGCTCGATTTCCTCCCTGGGAACACCGGGGATGTCAGATGGTTGCCAAGCAAACACATCGACATTCGCCCGTAGGAAGGCAATGAGCGCGCTTTCCTATTTGTCATCAAGGGTGGAGTGATAGTAAATGTA
Source organism: Thinopyrum elongatum (assembly GCA_011799875.1). Taxonomy (NCBI): domain Eukaryota; kingdom Viridiplantae; phylum Streptophyta; class Magnoliopsida; order Poales; family Poaceae; genus Thinopyrum; species Thinopyrum elongatum. The sequence goes on along the minus strand of CM022299.1, from coordinate 284,730,821 downwards.
CCATCAGCGCCAACCAGCCCTGCCGGGACCTTCTTCACAGCCGGTGCAGCAACCTTGGGTCTCTTGCTAGTAGAACTATCCGGCAAATCATCGACGGGTGGAGGACACTCCGGAGAGGCGCGCTTCCCGGATTCCTTGCCGGCATCCTTGCTAGCTTTTCTCCCTGGCTTGTTTTCCTTGGTGGGGACTGTGGCTTCCGCGGCCTCGGCAGCGACCGCGTCCCAGTACATCTTGTCCACGCATATAATTGCGTCCTTCTTGTCCGGCGGGATAGAAATAATGCCCATTGGTCCTGGCATCTTCAGGGTGTTGTAGGCATAGTGGGATGCCGCCATGAACTTTTCCAGAGCAGGTCATCCAAGTATCCCATTGTACGGCAACGGAAGCTCAACCACATCAAACACAATCTTCTCAGTCCGATAGTTCAATTCACCTCCAAACGTCACTGGCAGCGTGATCTTCCCTTTTGGACGACTCATGCCGGGGTTGATCCCTTGAAAGGTGCCGGTAACTTTGAGCTCTTCTTCTATTATCTGTAGCTTGCTGATGACTTTGGGAGAAATCAGATTCAACCCGGCCCCACCGTCAACCAACATCTCTGTGACCTTGAGGTTGCGGATCGTTAGTTAAACCAACAACGGCAAGCACCCTACCGCGGTGGTGCAGTCAGGGTGATCCTCTTCGTCAAAGATGATGGGCTTGTGGGACCACTTGAGTGGTTTCCGAGAATCTGTCGCTGGCTCCACAGCATTGACCTCACGCGCCCACTGTTTAAGCTGGCGGTGAGAGGAGTGCAAGGGTGCACCTCCGTCAATGCATAGGGCGTCAGTGGCCTTCTGGAACTCCTGCTCACTGGTTTACTCTTCATCACCTTCATCGCTCTCATTATCGCATGCCTTCTTCCCATGGCCTTTGGCAGGCTTCCCTTGATTCTGAGGGACCTTGCTGGGGTGACTTCCTCTGCCACCTCGGCCCTTCCCGCCACCACTATCTTGGTCTCTCTCTTTGTCATGCTTCTCGTACTCAGCCTTCTGCTTCTTGACGAGTTGCTCAACTTGATGACACTCTTGGAGATCATGGCCCTTGGCCTGAAGGATCTTGCAGTACGGCCCGTCAGCCTTCCTAGCCTTCTCGGCTGCCACAGCTTCCCGGCAGTCATTGCATGCGGCAACCTCCTTGCCGGGAGCTTCGGCCTTGGCCTTCTTGCCGGTACTAGGAACACCACACCCTTCGACAGCCAGAACCGTCTTCTCCTTGTGCTTCTTGTTGCGTTTCTTGTTCTTCTTCGTCTGATTGGTAGCATCGTGGTCGTCCTCTGAGTCAACGTCGATGCCGTCTACTTCTTCAGGGAATCGCCTCCCCTCCTCTGTTTGGGCACACTTATCCGCCAAAGTGTATAGCTCATTCACAGTCTTGGGCAACCGGACGTTGATCTTGGAACGTATCCTGCGGTTGCGTACGTTGGACTGGAACACAGCTATCACAACTGCCGGGTGGATGCCCGGAATGTTCCTATGCACCTGGCAGAATCTCTGCATATATTTCCGCAAACTCTCTCCTTCCTTCTGTGGGAGGAGCTGCAAGTCGCTAGGCTGCCCTGGTTCTTGATGGCCGCCCGTGAAGGCGCCAACAAACTCATTGCACAGGTCAGCCCAGGTCGAGATGCATTTGTCTGGTAAGTGCATCAGCCACGACCTCACATTTGGCTTGAGTGCCAAAGGGATGTAGTTGGTGAATACCTTCTCATCTCTTCCTCCAGTGGCTTGAACAACGATGGTGTAGATGCTCAAGAACTCTGCCGGGTTCAGTCTTCCATCATACTTTTCTGGTATCTCTGGCTTGAACGTGCGGGCAGATGGCCAACAGACTTGCCGAAGCTCACGAGTGAAGGCAGGACACCCAACCTCGAAGGGTAAGTATCTGTCTCCACCGGGCGCAGGCTCGTCGATGTCGGGGCCATTGCGCCTGTCGTACTGGCGGTGGGTTTCGCGGTGCCATTCTATGGTGACGTGTGTGTCTTCCCTTCGCCTGTCTTCCAGGACCCGCCGCTAATCTTGACGGGCTCGGGGATCAGACAAAGCCATTGATACCTCATCGGGTTCTTGATTGTGTGGTTGTGGCTCTGGCTGCGGCCCCTGCGCTGGTTACCGTGGAAGGGACTGCACTGTAGGTGTGGCCCCTTCGGTGCGGCCAGTGGCTCAGGCCGTTGTTGCTGCCGGTGGAGGCTGCGACGGGCCTGCCCGCTATGATCCTCCCGCCTCAACAAAACCAATCAGGCTCTGAATGGTGGCTCTCCACTCATCCATTTGATGGGCCGCTGGCGAAAATCTCAATAGGAGTTGGGCCCGTGCCATGGCTTTCGAAGCGGTGTTTGGCATAGACGACGACGCTGATCACGACGTCGCCTGACTTCTGAAGGTGCTGGTAGTGGCACCGCCGTGCTCTCGTCGCCGTGAGCCAATCGCCAGGGCGGCGTGGTGACGAGGCGGATGTGCTTGGGGATTGATGACCCCATTCGATGCATCGTCTTGGCCAGCTTGCCCTGGGGATGGTGTGTGCCCTGTAGCCATACCCGCAGTAGGGGCGGCCAGAGGGTTGCGATTCACACTAGAGCGAGCGCCATCGCCGCGGCTGCGTCCTTCAGCGAGTTGGAGAGGCAGAGATGGAAATCTCTCCCCACCCGTATCCTATGGAGCATGGCCGCTAGGATGCTGTTGATGTTGTCCTCCTCCGGCACCTCCTGCTCCTGCTTCAGCCGCAGGTGGAATGGTGATGGCGCCACCTGCGCCGATCACGTCCCCCGCGGCGTCCACGTCCCCGTGCGCCCCCGGAGCCCCCATGGCATCAGTGGCTGCATGCGAGGGGGCCTTCGAGGTGGACAGGTGAGCTGTAGCGCCGGACTTTTTCTTGGGCGCCATGGATGATGGAGCCGTCGATGAAGAAGACGATGATGCAGATGACGCGCTACTTACACCCTTGGGTTCGCACAAGCGCTTCCCCCTACCTGGAGCGCCAAAGATGTCGTGGTTCAACACAGCCACCTATGGGGCCACCGGGCCCTTGTGGTTCGGCAAGGGGAAGGGCGCGTTGCACAAAGAGCAGAGACTGTAGAGTAGCACGACAGTGATGACACGGGCCGTTTTTACCCAGGTCCGGGCCGCCACGAGGCGTAAAACCCTACTCCTGCTTTGGTGGATTGATGAAAGGACCGTGGTGGAGGCACAACAATCAAGCCCGGCAAGATCGCCTTGGGACGAGAACAGCTACGCGTGTATGAGTCTACAAGGGTCCGAATGCTCTCTAAGGTTGCCACGACCCTCCTTTTATAGGTCAAGGGGTTACCACAATGGCAAAATAGTCATTATCCAGTGATTAGATAGCCACAATGCTATCATACCTAACTCTGCAGATAGGACAGAGTGCATTAAATGCACCGATTAGTGTCACATCGTGGGGGGGGGGAGCCCGGCAAACCTTGCCATGCTATTCGTCCACCTTCTCGCCTGCCTGCGTGACACGCCTCTGGATGGGTGTCATTTGGGGGTGATCTTCCTCAGAAATGGCTACCACGTGTAAAATAACAGCCACTTAATCACTTGGGGGCTCGACACCGCACCGATAGGTGACTTGCGTCGATGTGAGGTGGAGCGGTGGCGTCTTGGCGGGGTGATCCACCCTCGACATCCCCGGCAAGCTTGCTGGGAGAGTCTTAAGACTTGTCTTCGGGGTGACCTCGACCTTGCCAGCTCGCTTGCTCGGCAAGGGAGGTTTTTCCTTAGTGATATCTTGCTTCTTTGGCTTGTCTTGGTCTTCTTGATCTGCCCTTTGATTTCTCAAAGAGCTATATCTTCTGCTTGGCCTTGTCTTGGATGCTGTAACCTTGCCCTTGAGCCTGTGTACAGTCCGGGAAACATACACCAGGGTTTGTTGCACCGACACCTGAAGAAGTTTGGAATGCAAGATTGCGAAGGGTACACGACGCCAATGCCAAGCAAAGGTCATCTGGGCTCCGACGACAATGGTAAAGATTTCGATCAAAAGGTATACCGCTCCATGATTGGTTCTTTATTGTACTTATGTGCATCTAGGCCAGATATAATGCTTAGAGTTTGCATGTGTGCCCGATTCCAAGCGGCACCAAAGGAGTCGCATCACCTCGCGGTGAACGAATACTTCGATATTTGGCTCACACCCCAACGCTCGGATTATGGTATCCAAAGGGCTCAGAGTTTGATCTAGCTAGTTGGTTACTCAGATGCTGATTATGCTGGTGACAAAGTTGATCGCAAGTCCACATCAGGCAGATGTCACTTTCTTGGACGATCTCTTGTCTGTTGGTCTTCAAAGAAGCAGAACTGTGTATCACTATCCACTGCTGAGGCTGAATACATTGCTGCTAGATCTTGCTGCGCTCAGCTTCTATGGATGAAGCAAGCCCTCAGGGACTATGGCATCAACATGAAGAATGTGCCCCTCTACAGTGACAATGAAAGGGCAATCAAGATTGCTCACAATCCAGTTCAGCACTCGAAGACAAAGCACATTCAGATCCGTCATCACTTTCTCAGAGATCATGTGTTGAAGGAAGACATTGATATCATTCAGGTTAACACTGAAGAGCAATTGGCTGATATTTTCACGAAGCCCTTGGATGAGAAAAGGTTTTGCAAGCTGCGGTGTGAGCTAAATATCTTAGAATCCTCGAATGTCCTGTGAATGGACACACATCCTAACGCTTATGCATATTGATGACTTAGGAGTGCAACACACAAAGTAACTTATGTCTTCAACTCATGAAGAGATACACTCTGAGTGTGAATACATTAATGCAGAATTTGACTTCGGAGCGCCACGATAATTGTGCGCCGTGTCTGGGCTAATACTTCCTATACGGTGGGTAACGCCACCACCAACCTTTCTTGAAGATTTTTGTTTGGCATCATGTTGCATTATCTTCAAAGTTGGTTTGTCTTCAACATTGCCTTGTCTTCATGATTTATCTTCACAATGTTCGATTTGGTGTTCACTAATATATATATATATATATATATATATATATATATATATATATATATATATATATATATATATATATATATATATTCTGTCCTCTACAGCATTCACTTATAGCAATGTCTTCAAGTAGCCATTTTTTGCACTAAGTGAATGTGATCGGACCCTAACCCCTTCCGTCCTTATCTCTCTAATTCTTTTCTGTCTCTTCATATGCATTCTATTGACACGTGTCGAGTGTCTTCATTGTGTCCTTGTTAGCTGAAGATATAGAGACAAACATTTAAACTCCTTTTACTATCTCTATCCTTTTTGCTTGAATACCGGAGAAGCCTGAACGACCACCTGACAAACCAGGCGCGCGTGGGGTCGTGGCACAACATTCAATCTGTTGCATGCTTGCCACATGTCCTTCAGATGTGAACCACCAGGGGCACCTGAGTAATTGCACTGCATCGTCCCTCTTTCTTATAAATACGCCACCTCTCACGGTCATTATTTCTTCTCCCCTCGCTGTCTCGCTCAAACCCTAGCGCCACCGCTAGCCTCCGTCGTCGCCGGAGACGAAGCGCTTTGCTGCCGTGACTTCTCTGACATCGTCTTCACACCGGCTGCGGACATCTTGCCCCCACCGCCACCGTAGGTGTCTTCCACCACCAAGTTAGGGCGCGGGAGATTGGACTGCTCGGCCTCCATCCTCCTCGTCCAGCAGTTCTTCTTGCGGTAAATAAGAACTCACCTTTTACCGTTTATTTGATCCGTTGAAATCTTCGCATCCCCCAAAAGCTATTTTTACACTTCCAAATCTGGATATTGTGTATTCTGAATCTCATAATTTGCAAAGAGCTTTCACTTATGCTCACTACTAGTTAGATTCCTCACTTGTACCTATTCATGGATTCGTACAAATCTGGAACCAACATACATCTATAAGTGAATGTCTTCGGGCTATGAGGTCAATGTCTTCAAACTGATTTATCTTCAAAATCTTCTGAGAATGCATATGACCTCTTCCCCTTCCCTCGCATCTCTAATGTTGTGATAGGTACATGTCCGTGGGAGAGTCCCTTGGTTCTCATAGTACGCATTCAATTGCAGTGTTCTTACAGCATCATATTGAATCGCCTGAAGCCAGTTATTGTCTCACCAGTCGCCTAAAGCCAAACACTATCGTGAAGCCTTTCAGTCTGACTCCAATGGCTTCTGGCAAATCTGCAAAGAAGGGTGGCAGGCAGCACCGTGACAACACTGCTTTGGACTTGCCACCAGATCTATATGAGATGTACAAGACTGACCAAGAAGAAACCTATGGTGTGCGCAAGTCTAGAGTCCAATGGATTCGCAGATACTAGGCAGAGCAATGGTTCCTATATCACTTTGTGACTCCAGAATACGTAGACAAAAATGATGTGAGGCTGCCATGGGCGGATATTGTGTACAAGAAGCTTCACCCCAAGACAAAGGCTGAAGCCTTTGCCAAAGGCTTCTTTCCTTGCATGGTCAGAGGCCCGATGCCTGAAAATGCAGACCCATCCAGTCTTCGATGGTGTCATGAGGATGATCTGTTTGAAGCCAACTTTCAGTTTGCTAAGGCTTCAGCAGCTCAAAACAAGAAGGATCTTGGGATTGACTTCAACCCAGGTCCAGCTACTCCAAGGCCAGATGGCTGTCGCGAGGCTGAGCCCAATCTAATTGGCCCCTTTGACGACTTTGCTTCATTCTTGGCACATTGTGCCACTCAAAGGGCCACTGTTGAAGAAGCTGCTGAGGAAGAGGAACACGCTGAAGTTCCAGAGCCCCTGAAACCAGTGAAGAAAGCAAAGGCTTCAAAGTCTTCTACTGCTCCGAAGGCTTCAAGAGTGAAGCCATTGAAATCTGCACCGCCTGAATCCAATGTGTAGTCATAAGACTTATCTCGCACATCCAAGAAGCCCAAGAAGATTTCTAGGCAAGGCCTTACTCCGGCAAGCATCCTGCACAATGAAGAAGATGTCATAGATATGTCAAGTGATGAAGATATTGCTGATGATGCTCTGGAAATGCTAATCAAGAGCAAGCAGGAGGCTAAAATCTTCAAAGATTTGCCTCTCTTTGATGCTGACATACTCAACAACTTCATTGATGAATGGTTCGAAGATACTACTCTCACCATTGATGATCTGCAGCTGCCAATTGACATCAGCGTCACGTTCCAGGGCTGCATAGCCAAAGAGCTTGCTATTGCTCAAAAGATTGTTGAGCTGAAGAACAAAATAGACCATGAGAAAGCTCTATTCAAGAAGCACACGGCCAAGCTCAGTGTCTCTGATGTTCAGAACTTCAAGAAGATGATGGCAGATCTCAAGGATGAATTCCATAAGCGTCGCGATGAAGCCAAAGGCTCTAGAGAGCGCATGAAATACTATGCAGAGAAGTGTGTACAGGCTCACAATGAAGCCATGAAGAGAAAGGCCCTTGGGCGTCCTGGAATTGACCCCTGATTGGCTGCCAAGAAGAAGCAGCCCACTGAAGCTGAAACCGAAGCTCCAAGGCAGGAAAGACCAAGCATTGTCTTCCCTGCCAGTATGACTGGCTCGAAGCCAAAGGTCCCATCAGCTGCTTTTGAGAAGAAGAAGACAAAGCAGGCTGAGGCTGAGGCCAAGAAATGAAAGCATCAAGAAGCCTCTGATGCTGCTCCTTCTCAAAAGAGGCTGAAGAAGTCCTCTAAGGCTTCAAGAAGGGCCCAAGTAAAGACTGCCTCATCTGCTCCTGGAGAGTCGCTGCTTGTTGAACCCATTTCTGTTGCCTTTCCTGCATCCTCCAACCGCGAGCATCATCTGGTTGTCCATGAGCCTGCTACCACAGAGGCTCGTGTGTCTAAAGAGATTCCAGCTGCTGACACCATCACAGCTGAAGACATTTGTCTTGAAGACAATGTTGTTCATGATGAAGTCCTTCCTCAGTTTCCCCAGATAATGCCCAAGCCGGTATCATCGCCTGCTCCATCGAGCAATGAACAGATAAGCATTGGCGGTCCCACAACGCCAATCACAAATGATGATTTCTAGGAAGAGCACCACCCCAACAGTTCGCTCCACAAGGTCATTCCTCGCACACCACCAGCTCAAGTCACTACTCCTGTGATTGAGACTCCACAAGACACACCTGAAGACATAGAGAAGACCACCTCCTCACCACAGGCATCGCCATCTTTCCGAAGGCTTCGCAGAGGCCCTAGGCCCACGGTATCCATGTCGAGCATTCCTGAAGAGGATGTGCAAGCCACAAGCTCAGTAGCATGCCAAGTGTTCCCTAATGCCATCCCCTCAGAAACTGCTCATGAGTCTGAAGCCAAAGAGGCTGAAGATATTCCGGCTGCATCAGCCGAAGGAAACGAAGAAGAACCTAAAGTTATTCCCCCTACCACTAAACCAGTTGTGAATCAAGATGTGATTGTGCCTGACCCACCAGTACCTGAAGCCACTGAAGCCACAGCAAATGAGGCTACTGATACAACCGCTACTAAAGCCAATGACATTGTCATGGCTGAAGACAATGCGCAGCCCGAAGCCACTCTTCAGACTGAAGCCCATGATGCCACAGAAGATCTTCAGCCATCCTCCTCGGATGTTGTTGCTGCTCCATCTGTTCCACATACAATGGCAAGGGCCTTCAATCATGCAGGTGAGCTCATCAGTGTCAAGTGGCCCATTATGACGCCTCTAGTTCCTCATGGTCCCCAATATTATTACCATGTTGAGTAAAGGCCTCAGACATAGAAGCCGAAGCCCAAACTGCCAAGACTTCCAAGTGTTGTTACAACTCAAGGTGCTTTCAGTGTCTTATGCTTTAGAGAGCACAACATATTCTTTGACAAGGCCAAGAATCCTTACAAGAAGCCAAAGATCTCCTCTGATAGGATCTGGAGCCACCAGCAACGAAGCTATTACTCTTGCATCTTGTACAACCAGGACAGGATCTTCCCCCACAAGCGCCTGTGTTGCGATGCCATTGCTGGACTCCCCTGCCTTGAGGAAGCTCTTGACTGCTTTTGTGAAGTTGGCTTGCTCCCATTTGTCGTTGACAAGGAGCATTGGAATGACGAACTCTTGCTGCAATTCTATGCCACTCTCCATATATTAGGCTACAACAGGGATCCGAAGACATGGGTCTTTGAGTGGATGTCAGGTGATGTACATCACGAAGCCAAAGCTCAAGACATCATCGAGCTAACTTCCCTGCCCACTCCTAGTGATCTCTATGAGCCAGGTTGTCAGCGTCATGAACAAGAATTGCAGAGTATCTTTCAGAAGCCTGAGCCCAATATGAGTCAAATGCTCAGCATGATGAAGCCATTGCCTGTCGATGCAGAATACCCCAAGAAATTCTTTGTCAATGACCTCGAGTACCTGCCCCGCACTATCTATCACATACTGAGGCATACTCTATGGCCAATCAAGGGGCATTCTCCTCATGCCAAGCTTGAAGGCACTATGAAGACATTGGTCTTCTACATCATCAATGGCATCAGATTCAATACCCAAGATTTCTTCATCCGTCAGGTGGCAGCTTCTGGCATTGATCTGTTCGGTCTCAAGTTCTTTGCTCCATGGGTCATGCGGCTGATTAAGCTTCACTCAACTATCAATTATCAAGCTTCAGCGCGCAACCATGTTGTCTTTCTGCCTGACGTGGATATGTCACATGAAGCCATATATCCTGAGCCTGCCAAGGAACCTGTTCGAGAAGACAATGCTGCCTTCCAAAGCTTCACTCAACCTCTCGATGGGATTCATGTGCCGAACCCAACCACTACTGTTGCTGGTCCTCTTGTTAGTCAGCTTTGGCTGCCGCATCTTGCCAACACTGATGCAACAGCCAACACAGTTGCCCAAAGGCCTCAGAAGCATGCTCATGTGCTGAATGACCGAGAGCTTCTTGTTTCACTTCATCAGAAGTAGAATAGGCATCATGACTGGTTAAAGCGCCAGATGCACAGTGTCCTTGTTGATGTCAATCGTATTCGCAACCTCGCCACCAAGTACTCATTTGTTGCTCATGAAGCCCGTCAGCGCACTAGGAAGAGCCTCACACTGATATGCTCTGAAGATGATCTTCAAGCATATGGCTTCACTGAGAGATTCAAGTTTGACTCCAGGCCTCCATAGTCAGCAAGCTGGCATCCAACTCCTTCCATTGAAGATTCTGAGTATTCATCTTCGGCTCCAACTATTGTTGCGTGAGTCATTGATGAAGAGGATGATGCCACTTCACCAGCCATGACTTCCCTGCACCAAGATTTTGCATCAGGCCCCTCTGCACCGCCAAACTCCACAGTCGACCCTGCTACCCCAACATGTTCACCAACACCGCATGGGAACGCTTAGACACTCTATGTCTTCACACCTTTTTAGCCATTCCTGACAAAAGGGGGAGAAGCATATGAGTTGATAGTCTTCAAGCGGGTCTATATGGGTCGGGTGCTTATTTTTGTTAAGTTTTGCAACTCCCGTTCTTGAACTATTGTTGTTTGAGTTGTAACACTTAAAACTTGATGGTCGTCTGCCACTTTTGCTGCTACCGTTTATTGCGATGATAAATTCTGCATGAAGTCATTCTACAGACGCCCAATTTTCATTGTGCATGTCATTATCTTCATCACATTCTTGCTTGCACGATGAATTGTCTTCATGAATTGAAGGAGATCTCCACAAAGCAGAACCTGCTATGTGCATTTGCATTCAAATGAAAACTACTTATATGCACATCTTCAGGGGGAGCCCTCTCAACTTCATGAAGCCAATGACTACGTTCTTTAACTTACGCATATTTTTATCCCCGTTGAAAACTTCAACCAGTTTGTCATCAATCACCAAAGGGGGAGATTGTAAGTGCATCTAGTGCCACCCCTAGTTGGTTTTGGAGTATTTATGACAAATGTGGTTGAGGGACTAATGTGTTTGTGAGAATTGCAGGACAACACAGGTAGAAGTCCCTCATTGATTCGGTTTACCTACCAGAGATGACCCCTAAAAATGTGTGAAGACATAGAAGACAAGGGTGGTTCGTGAAGTCATTCACGTCGAAGATAATGACGTATGAAGACATTCACTTGAAGACAATGAAGTGCGAAGACATAGTTTCTTTCGGAGTTTCATTTTCTTCTTACTTGAGTCATAGGAACCACCGTACTGTTAAGTGGGGTCCAAGTGAACAAAGTCAGAAGACTGACATGATGCTCAACCCAAATCCTATGTCTTCGAGTGAAGACAATGAGAGCAAATCTTATCCAGAGTTGGATGAGTCAGCTTTGCTTGTAGCCCAAGCCAAGCTGCCATGTGTGTGTGAAATCTGACCGTTGGACATGTGTCGGTTCCTTAGTGACCCAGGGTCATTTCGGACATATCATGTCGGGTTGCCAGCTGGCTATAAATAGCCCACCCCCTCCACCATAAATTGGTGGCTGCTCAGAGTTAGTACACGGCTTTTGTCGCTTGAGAGCAACCCACCTCCGAAGCTTTTGAGAGAGAGATCCTTGCGAGGACAAAGCCCAAAACATCCAGAGCCAAAGAGTGTTAGGCATCACTGAAGTCTTTCTGTTCACGTGACCTGAAGACTTGTTACACTTGAGGACTGTGTATCCTCCAGCCGGTTAGGCATCACGTTCTGAGGATCCAAGAGTCATTATGGATCGCTGGTGAACGGAGTCAGTGAAGGTTTGGGAGTCTACCTTGAAGACTTACCAGAGTGATTGGGCGAGGACTGGGTGTCCTTAGCTCAAGGGGAATAAGGTGAAGACGCGGTCTTCTGAGTTTAATCTCAGCCTCCCTAACCAGACGTACAGTTGTCACAGCAACTGGAACTAGTCTACCAAATCCTTGTCTTCACGAAGCTACTAGTTCTATTCCCCACCTACTTTACATTTTAGTTTGTCTTCATGAAATCATTGCTTGTTTGCCTGATCTGTTTGACTTCACTGTGCGAAGACTATCACCTGTTTGACTTCATACTGTCTTCCATTCCGATCTGTTCTACCTAGCTGCTATTAGTCTTTGTGCTTTCATTATATTGCTTACTTGACTATGGTCTGTCTAGAGTAGTTTATCTTCCACTGCATATCATATAGGTTCAATTTGATCGTCTGTCTTCAAAGACCTTGTGTTTTGAAGACTTTCATAAAAATCGCTTATTCACCCCCCTCTAGTCGATCACTAGCACTTTCACTGGGAACTCCCCAAAATTTTCCTTGCCCTCACTTCTACCATGATTTTTTATGTCATAGACGGCCCAAAGAATGTCATGCAGGTGCGTCACCGGCCCGCCTAGGACGAAAAACCCATCTTCTGCCATAATTTTTTGTCATAGAAGTAGGAGCCCACCACATCTATGATGATACATGTTTTTGTCACAATTATCATCATAGAAGAGTCATAACCATGACAGAAAAAGTTTTCGTTCGGTCCGTAATGTCACGGATGTGTCTTTTTTTGGTAGTGTATATTGGGAATAATTGGGAATTTATAGAGGCGGAATTAGGTCAAGAGGTGCCATGAGGGGCCCACAAGCTCAACGGGCGCCCCCCTCCCGTCGCCCTGGGGCGCGCCCTATGAGCTTGTCGCTCCCTCGTGGCTCTTCTGGTCTTCTCCTAAACCTTTGTGGGTCCTTTCTGGTCTATAAAAAATCACCATAAAGTTTCATCGTGTTTGGACTCCGTTTGATATTGATTTTCTGAAAATCCAAAAACAAGCAAAAAAAAACAGCAACTGGCACTGGGCACTAGGTTAATAGGTTAGTCCCAAAAAAATGATATAAAATAGCATATAAATGCATATAAAACATCCAAGATTGATACTATAATAGCATGGAACAATAAAAAATTATAGATACGTTGGAGATGTATCACCTACCAGCCATTGGATTGACATGCAACATCTATCGTGTTTCTTCTATCTCTTATCTTCTTCCTCTAGCCACCCAAACCAAACCACGCCGTCGGTCCTGCCTGCTCCTGCCTCCCACGGCTGGCTGTGCCTCTGCCACCCTACCGTACCCTCAAACATTAGACAGTCCATCCCTCTACTCCCCCACATGTCCTTTTAGTCTTCGGCGACATCAGCCCCAACCCACACCAGCACCCAAACCAGTCAACCCTCATACTCTCCTCCGCCTACGACTACACTATCGCATCTTCCACGGCTCCTATTCATTCTCGTCCGAGGCCTCGCCGTCGTCTTCCGCCTTGGTTCGCTCGCCATGCATGGTGCGGTGCCGTCTGGCATTGTCAACATGGTCAACAACCGAGAGGGATCAGGAGATGAATGTATGTGGAGAGGATGACAGTAGGGACCCACCAGTGTCATTGAAGTACACAAGCAGGTGCCTCATTATTACAAGCCAAAAAATGCTTCATCCTAATGGTTTGACATCTGGGTCCCACGCCATTGTCAACGTAGTCAATAAATGAGATAATTACACAACGAGCGGCTGAAACCAGGGACCCAGTAGCTCGTGCAGTTGTTTTTTTAGTTTTAGAGACGGAGTAGGGTATCAACACGGCTGTGCGGGGCCGTGGCCCATCTAGCCATGCTTTTATTTCATGTTTACAAAATGACGAGCCCAGTTGTTTCTTTTTGTTTCTGAAAATGGCTAGCCCAGTTCTATTTTTTTAAGGATACCCAAACAAGGCCTACATGCTTTTCTCAGTTGCTAGGCTACAAATCTTTCAAGACGAGGAGGGTTGTATTCGCTTGCCCAGTAAATGGGCTATAAGTAGTAAGAAACGGGCTATAAATTTTAAAAACACGGCAAACTGGCAATTAGTTTCAAATTTCATTTTTTTTAGGATTTTGAGATTTTACATTTCATTGATTTTTTTGCAGGGAAAATTATGTTGGATTTTAAATTGATATAAATTTATTTTTCAAATTAATTTGATTGTGACTCGAAATTTCAAGATTAAAAACAGTTCGGACCTCACCAAAATATGCAAAATTTCATTGAATTTTTTAACCATGGCTAGAATATGGGATGTAATGCTAACAAAAAGAATATGGGCTTCAAAAAATCCTTAAGAATTTGCAAATGGGCTGTAAATTATTAGAAATTATGGCAGATGGGTTGTATGTTGTTTTCCACAGATTTGAGGCTGACTTGTGGGCCTACTAGGTTGACGCGTACGCTTTCCTAAAAAAATTGGTTGATGCGTATGCAAGGTTGTGTTAACTTAGTCAACACACGAGAGCGGTTAATGTTGGATATCCATCCAACGGCCGTCATGCTTCTTCAATCTCTGATCTTCCTGCTATAGCCGCACAAACCATCACCGGCAGGACTGCCTGCTCCCTCCTCCCGTGGCCGGCTATGCACTCACACAGGCCTCACCGACCCGCCCTACTCACACTGCTGTCCAGGCCATCCCTCTACCCACCTACACCTCATGTTAATTTACGACAACGGTAGCCTCACCCTGCAGCTGAACCAGTCAGCCTTGTACTCCCCTCAGTGTGGGCATCCACTGCTGTGGCTGCGCTGGCTCCGGGTCATTCCCTTCCTAGGCCTCACCGTCGTCCATCGCATTAATGCTCTTTGCGCGGTGTGGCAACGTGGTCAACAAATGACAACCATCGGAAGAGGGATGTAAGTGGAGAGGCTGACAGTAGGGACCCACATGGTCCATGGCCACATGCAAGCAAGTGCCTCCTTATTATGCAAACAAAAATGATTGCTCCTCCTGACAGCAAGGACCTACTAGCTATATCTTCACACGGAAGGAAGTGTCTCCTTATTACGTGAAAAAACCATTCCTACTCATGACAGCTCAGACCCACCAGATTTGGAGGCTGACTTGTGGGCTTACTAAGTTGACATTTACGAAGGGATTTGTTAACTTAGTCAACAAACGATTCTAGTAGCAGTGACCGTTGGATGTTAATCCAATGGCCGTGTTGCTTCTTCAATCTCTGGTCTTCTTGATCCAGCCGCCCAAACTAATGCTGGCGCGACCGCCTACTCCTGCCTCTCGTGGCCGGCTGTGCTACCACGCATGCCTCACAGCGCCACCCTACTCCCACTGCTGGACAAGCCTTCCCTCTACTCACACACACCTCCTGTTATTCTTCAATGATGGCAACCTCACACCGCAGCCGAACCAGTCAACCCTCATACTCTCCTCCGCGTGGGTATCCACTGCCTCGTCTTCCCTAGATCCGCATCGTTCCCTTCCTAGGCCTCAGCGTTGTCCACTGCCTTGATGCTCTCGGCGCCGCATGGTCAACAAGGTCAATGAACGACAACCATCAGAAGAGAGACTTTAGGCAGTGAGGCTGACAACTGGACCCACCAGCTACATCTTCGCATGCAAGGAAGTGCCTCCTTTTTTTGAACCTTGAATAGTAAGAGAACCTCCTACTGTGAATGAATTAATATAATGAAAGGAAAATGTACATAGTTTAATTACAATAATCCATCCCCCTTTGGGGGAGGTAAGAGTCAGGGTCTATCTAAGAGAGGATAGTATCACTGGTACAGCAAGCTGCTATACAAACGGTTTTTAACCCCTTTCTGCGATGGCATTTTGAACCGTCGCCAAGCGAGTGTGGACGATAGGGGGTCCTTCCCACACGACCTAGAAACCGTCGGGGATAGAGAGTAGGAATGTATACGTTTTCCAGAACAAAGCGTATGTGATGCCCGCTCCCATCCAAAAAGCGATTCTTCACACAATTGTTTGGGATATATCTAATATCCCAAACGCTCCATCCTTGCTACTCGTGTGTGCTGGCATCACCATCGCAGTCGGACTTCTGTGGTTTTACCTAAAACTAGGCACATTCCAGGGACGGGATTTTTTCAGGCACGTACCAAGCTGGCTCTACGTTTACGATGCCCGGCACATCACAAATAGTTCATGATTGCAAACCGTGTACGATAGGTCGACAATCACATACATTTAGTTTTCCTGCACAGTTTGTGATATTGTCTGACATCACACATGCTTTGCAAACGGCAACTGTGTGCATGGTTACACATGTTTCCTCTCCGTGAACCGTGTCAGACTATGATGTATATCACACACATTGTGCTTTATAGACGGTGTGCGCCATAATGACCTTCAGAGCGTAATTCCACCCTAGTTTAATGGCTACTATTTAAAATTGTACCTAATTTGAATTTGAAAGTAGGCTATACACTGGTACAGCGAGGTGCTATACAAAAGGTTTTTAACCCCTTTCCGCGACGGCATTTTGAACCGTCGCCGAGTGAGTGTGTGCAATACGGGGGTCCTTCCCACATGACCCAGAAACCGTCGGGGAAAGGGAGCCTTGATGCATACAGTTGTCCCTATAAAACTATTTCTGATATCTCGAATATCCCAAACACTTCATCCTTGCTACTTGTTTGTGCTCGCATTGCCATCGCAGTCGGTATTCTATGGTGCTACGTTTACGATGCACGTCCCATCACAAACAGTTCACGATTATAGAACGAGTACAATAAGCAGACAATCACACACATTCACTTTTCCCGAACCGTATGCGATAACTAATTAAGAAGATTAGCTAATCATCGTATGAGTGTCGGATAGGATTACGAAACGTTGGACCTTCGTAACATCGTCGTACATGATAACTATCGCACATGCTATTCTGTGGTGCAACGTTTACGATGCGTACCACATCAGAAATAGTTCATGGTTGCAAATCGTGTACGATAAGGCAACTATCACAAACGTTTAGTTTGCCCGCACTGTTTGTGATATTGTCTGACGTCACACATGATTTGCAAACGGCAACTGTGTGCATGCTCGCACACGTTTCCTCTCTGTGAACCGTGTCGGATTATGGTGCATATTACAAACGTTTGTGTTTTACCGACCGTGTGCGCCATAACGACCTGGAGAGCGTAATTTCACTGTAATTTAATTGCTACTATTTCAAATTGTACCGGATTTGAATTTGAAAGTATGCTATAGCTTTATTCATATCCATCAGGTTCAAACAACCAATGCATTATTCGATTCACAGGTACATATGTTCAAGAATTACATAAGCACCAAATAAAGAATGATGAACCACAGTTGTATACTTGTACTATTAAAGACGGTAAAGAAAGAGGCGAAATACATTCTGGTTGCTGAACAAGGTGAAGCGGAATGCCCATATTGTGCCCTCCTCCATGCAGAAGGCACTAACAACTCTAGTCCAACCCCTTGTGATGTTCGACCACCCATCCTTCACTGTCTTCATGAACACATCTAGATAATCATCCTGTTCTGGTAGAAATACTTTAACCTTTGCATGCCCACCAATCATGCAGTTTGAGAGGTAATCTTGAGTAAACTGCTTTGGGAACCACTGCAAAGGAAAAAGATTCAGACATTGTCATCTAACACAACTCATTATGGGCAGTAAGAAGAAGGCTGCAGAGTTCTTACTTACCATCCTACAGTTCGCTGTTGTCTTGGATAAAGTGTAAACAAATAGTTTAATTACTAACAATCTTTATCAGCTTCCTCACTTGATGTTGGTTCATCAATATCTCATTGCCCCATACGCAGAAAGGGTCGAAGTGCGGATCTTTACCAATTACATATGTACCTAAAAGTACCAAGTCAATATTAGAAGCTAAACAGCAATTGCACAATGATGTAGTACAACACTCCCTCCATCCCATTATATAATATCTTATAACATCCAATGTACTCACATATTGGATGAATTAACATCTTATATTATGGGCTGGAGGGATTTTATTGTATTTTTACAAATTATCGGTTGATTAACTGTTGTTGTTGTTGACATTAAGGTAACACTCTTCTTTGTTGCTATGTAGCCTAGGATTGCATATTTAGACATTCAGTACAGTGCATGTTGCAATGTAGCCTCAGATATATTACATATGGCCCTAGTTAACCTAACGATAAATGGGTTACAGATATATTCAGTTAAAAGTCTGATTCACCGATTAGTCCCTTATCATCTCCCGGCCTATATGGTACCAGCTACCAATATCCTGAACAGTGAGTACATATAAGCCATGGGATGAAACTAACCTCGATGGAAAATAGCAGTCGTTCCCAAAATTGTCCTCTGTAAGTACATCGAGAGGCATATTAAGCACAACAGGCTAAACATTAACCAAATATATCCATGGCAGACAAAATAATCTCCAAAAGATAGCTTCAGTGTGTAGGTTTAAGCACGCTAGTTAAGCAAAACAAGTGGAAAGGTGTGTTAACTGCAACAGGCCTAACATTTAACAACAAGCAAACATAGTCATTCAAACTGGTATTATGCCGGTCTAAGTACACTGGTATTGTTAAATAAAAATGGAAAGGCATGTTAACTACAACATGCAGCAACCAAATGTAGTCATTCATAGTGGTATTGTTGAAACTGGTATTGACAAAATTGAACTGCACAGTTCATACTTGCACATATAGAACATCACGTTGTGAATAACTAGAATAAACAAGGCATACTACGAACAACCAAAGATAGCATTTGAAACTGGACATATGCTAACTACAAACAACCGAACAACCAAAAAACTTTAAAAGAGGCATATGCTAGCTATAACAGGCTTAACAACAAGCAAATATATGCATTCCTATCGGTATGTTTAAAACTGGTATTGATGAAAATGTACTACACAGTAAATAGTTGCACATATAGAGCATCACATTGTGAACAACTGAAATAAACAAGGCATACTATAAACAACCAAATATAGCAATTAAAACTGGACATATTCTCACTACACTACAAAAGGGACTGGACAAAACAAATCATGGGTTCCCCCCTGTGAAGAGGCACGGCAAAAAAAATAATGGGTTTCCTCACTTGTCATAGATGGGCTCGTTCCCGTGGGAAGAGCACGGACCCTGGGTGCGCTCCATGTTGTCGCAGATGGGCTCCTTCCCCTTGGAAGAGCACGGCTGTAGGGTGCCCTCCCTAATGTCGCAGACGGGCTCTTTCCCCTTGGAAGAGCAGATGGGCTCTTTCCCCTTGGAAGAGTCGGAGAGGGCGCCCTCCTCGTGGTCGACGTCGATGAGGTCTAACTTGGAAGTCGTGGATCCCAAGCCAGCGTTGCAGAACGTGTCTTTAAAAAATGACGTAAGGGGCTCGATGGCGATGTAGGATGGCAAATTCTTGACAGCGAGCCAGAGGAGATCAGCGGCGGGGCCATGGATGATATCGACGGTGGTTGAACCCGAGGGGTTGGGGGTGGGCCACTTAACCTGTGACATAGCCCGCGTCAGGCCATCGCTGTCGATGACCTCGATGTTGTAGCCGGCGTCCGCGACATACCCGCATACTCCAGCCCGCTGATTGAGTGCTCGCGACTAGTAATGTTCGTCAGCTTCCTCGGCGGCCACCTCAGCGACGTCAGGCGAATAGGCCGCGATACACCTCTTTTGGGCCAGTCACTCCTTGAGCTCCACAGGAAGCGTAGCCGGGCTTAGGCTACGACGCTCTGGAGTGGGGGATTGGGATGGGGATCTATTGGAAATGGGGCGTTTGGTAGGCGTCATCTAAGAAACTCAGGGCGGCCTATGTATGGAGATCGGTGGGTAAGCTGCACGGGCAAAACAGCAGATGTTGACAATGGAGGCCTTGCGGCGGCGGCGGCTACCTTGCTAGGGTTTCGAGCGAGGGAGGGGTTGTGGTGGGGGGTGTGTGTGTGTGCACGCGCGCCCGAGGAGTTTTTGGGGTGTGTGTGTGTGGAGGGGGGGTGTTTGAGGAAATGACGTGGCTACTGAAAATTTTACTACGCGGGAGTCAAACACGGGAGTAAAATGCTGGGGCTATTGAAAATTTGGATGATGGTGTGTCGCACACGGTCCGAAAATAATAACCGTATGTTATGAAACAAAAAAACCCTCAAGCCGGGCATATATTTTCGAGGGATGCAGGCGGGAGTGGGAACAACAAACATCACACACGGTCGAAACATAATAACCGTGTGTTATCAAACAGAAAAAACCTGCAAGCATGTAGATATTTTTGAGAGGGGAAGCCTCATGGAGCCCAATGTACTGTGCTAATGTGCGTGACAGGGGCACCGGCGTGGCACACGATTAGTGTGAATGAACCGTGTCTGTTGTGTCATCCGACTTGTCTAATGTTCATAAATTTGGCAAAGATGATGTAGGAAAAGGTCAGAACACGAACACACTTGCATGTGGACCAAATATATGTATGAAAAGGGTGGTTTGATGTTCAAATACCAAATGCACAACTTCGATGTGGCACCTATCTCATAAAGCGCATGGTATTGCTTGTCCCCACGGAGGTTCACCTAGCAAAGTGCGAAGTAGCAGTCCCCCCCCCCCCCCCCCATCACACACACACACACTTTTAGTCGACGGGAGAGGGCATCTCACCAAGATGTATCGTAAAATGGACCAAGAATAATCCACCTTGGTCGTACAACCTCTCTCTTGTTGTTGGTCAAAGTGATGGCCGTCCATGCGACCCCAGAGATGGGCTAGCTCGCCAATAATCACGCAAGTAGCTAGTCACCGAAGACAACCACTGCCTGCATGTGGCCCAAACATATGTATGGAGTGTTGATGTTTGAATACACAATGGAACAACTTTGTTGTGGCACCGTGCTTTGGAACCAGAAATCCCCACACGAAGCAAGGGTTAGTTTACGATGCATATGTATGTCACACCACACTTCGAGCCGATGACGGGGATTCATGCATGCATGCATAGTATGTGCTCAAACTTAATTACGTCTGAATCTCACCATGACCTACTACGATAACACGAACCAAAGGAAGAATCCACCATGGTAACCTATCTCGTTGTCGGTCAAAGTGATCATGGATGTCCACACGGGCCCACGAATATATAGGCTTGTCGCCGATAACCATGCGAGGGAGTGTCCCGTTCGAAGACAACCACTACATGCATATGTATGTATGGAGGTGATGCGTGCATGCATGTTTGAATACCATTCACAACATTGATGTGGCACGTGCGTCCAAAATCATACAGTCCCCACACAGCGAGATCGGTTCATGACATGTCGTGGTACTGGCCACTTCGACTCGATGGGAGGGATTCATGCGTACACATGCAAGTGTGCTCAAACTATATCATGTCATCCCAGAGCATGACCTATATACCGTAATATAAACCAAAAAATAATCCCCTCCTAAGTCAAATTAACCTCTCTCGTTGTCAAGCAAAGCAGTGATGGACCAAGCGGGCCCACAGATGGAAAGCATCGATATCGCTGATAACTGTGTGAGTGGGTGCCAGAGGACACCATCGCTTTGCATGTGGGATAAACATATGTTGAATACCAAAAATGCACAACTTTGATGTGGCACATGCCTCAAAAACTGTAAAGTCCCCACACAGAGCGAGGTTCATGAAGCGTACTACATATGCTGGTCCCCTTCCCCCTCTTCGACGCATACTATATGCTCCTACCGTAATACAACCCAAAAAGAATCCTCCTTGATGGTGAAATTAATTAACCTGTCCAGATGTAGATCAAAGTGATGCATGCATCGACGATGACCTCGCGGGCCCACAGATGGAAGCGTCGCATGTGAGTGTCCTAGGATAACCACCGCATGCATGCATGTGGCCCAAAGAGGTGTTGTGTGATGTTTGAATAGCCAATGCACAACTTTGATGTGGCACGTGCCTCGGAAACCGAAAAGTCCCGACACTGAGTGAGGTGTGTTCACGGACGCATACGTAGTATATATGCTAGTCCCCTCCCACCTCTTCGACGCGTACTATATACTCCCACCATAACACAAACAAAAAAGATTCTACCTTGCTGGTCAAATTAACCTTTCTGCCTGCTGTTGGTCGAAGTGATGGCGAGTGAGTGTCGTGTAGGACAACCACTGACTGCATGTGGCCAAAACATGTATGTATGAAAGGCTTGTGTAATGTTTTAAATAACAAATTCACGACTCTGATGTGGCACCTGCCTCACAAAACGGTCAACCAAATGGTGGCTCACGACTCGTAGTGTACTGCCAGCCCCCCCACCCCATACACGCGCGGCGCACACACACACACACACACACCGCGCATCCACCGCAACTATGATGCATGTTAAATTTTCCCGCGGTGAACATATGATACCAAAGGAGGGACATTTTAATTATGAAAAAAAACAAAGATCATTAGGATGTTTTAGTACATTGATTGATTTTCCAGGGGTATAATGTACAAAAATCAAATTTGAGCTACTTGCACACTGATACGTCTCCAACGCATCTATAATTTTTTATTGTTCCATGCTATTATATTATCTGTTTTGGATGTTTTATATGCATTAATATGCTATTTTAAATTATTTTTAGGACTAACTTATTAACCTAGAGCCCAGTGCTAGTTTCTGTTTTTTCCTTGTTTTTGAGCCTCGCAGAAAAGGAATACCAAACGGAGTCCAAACGGAATAAAACTTCACGATGATTTTTCATGGACCAGAAGACACCCAGGAGACTTGGAGTTCAAGTCAGAAGAGCCACGAGGCGGCGACAAGGGTGGAGGGCGTGCCCAGGGGGGTAGGGCGCGCCCCCCTACCTTGTGGGCCCCACGGGACCCCCCTGACCTTGTTCTACCTCCTATATATTCACATATATTCTCAAACCACCAGAAGCATCCACGAACACACTTTTCCACTGCCGCAACCTTCTGTTCCCGTGAGATCCCATCTTGGGGCCTTTTCCGGCATCCTGCCGGAGGGGGATTTGATCATGGAGGGCATCTACATCAACTCTATTGCCCTTCCGATGAAGCATGAGTAGTTTACCTCAGATCTATGGGTCCATAGCTAGTAGCTAGATGGCTTCTTCTCTCTCTTTGATTCTCAATACAACGTTCTCCTTGATGTTCTTGGAGATCTATCCGATGTAATCTTCTTTTGCGGTGTGTTTGTCGAGATCCAATGAATTGTGGAATATTATTTGAATCTTCTCTGAATTCTTATATGCATGATTTGATATCTTTGTATTTCTCTTCGAATTATCGGTTTGGTTTGGCCAACTAGATTGGTTTTTCTTGCAATGGGAGAGGTGCTTAGCTTTGGGTTCAATCTTTCATGATTTCACCCAGTGACAAAGTAGGGGTAGCGAGACACGTATTGAATTGTTGCCATCGCGGATAAAAAGGTGGGGTTTAAATCATATTGCATGAGTTTATTCCTCTACATCATGTCATCTTACTTAAGGTGTTACTCCGTTCTTTATGAACTTAATACGCTAGATGCATGCTGGATAGCGGTCGATGTGTGGAGTAATAGTAGTAGATGCAGGCAGGAGTCGGTCTACTTGACATAGACGTGATTCCCATATTTCATAATCATTGCCTTGGATATCGTCATAACTTTGCACTTTTCTATCAATTTCTCGACAGTAATTTTTTCACCCACCGTATTATTTGCCTTCAAGAGAGAAGCCTCTAGTGAAACCTATGCTCATCGGGTCTATTTTCCATCATATTACTTTCCGATCTACTATTTTGCAATCTTTTATTTTCGGATCTATATACCAAAAAAAACCCAAAAATATTTTATCTTTTGTTTATCTATCTCTATCAGATCTCACCTTTGCAACTGACCGTGAAGGGATTGACAACCCCTTTATCGTGTTGGGTGCAAGTGATTGATTGTTTGTGCAGGTGTTGGTGATTTGTGCGTTCTTCTCCTACTGGATTGATACCTTGGTTCTTAACTAAGGGAAATACTTACCTCTACTGTGCTGCATCACCCTTTCCTCTTCAAGGGAAAAACCAACGCAAGCTCAAGAAGTAGTAGGAAGAATTTCTGGCGCCGTTGCCGGGGAGATCTACGCCAAGTCAAGACATACCAAGTACCCATCATAAACTCTCATCTCTTGCATTACATTATTCGCAATTTGCCTCTCATTTTCTTCTCCCCCACTTCTAAAATGATTTTCGAAAGATTTGCCTTTTTATTCGCCCTTCTTCCGTTCGTCTTTTTCGTTTGCCTTTTTACTTCCCTATTTGTTAGATGGATTTGTTGCCACCATGTCTGAATCTGGGGAGATTATCATTGAGGATAGTGGTAACGATGAGGGAAACTTTGAAAATTTTGCTAATATTAATCCTCATGAAGAATCTACTATCTTGCACACAAAAAAACTTCGCATAGGTAGCGGCAATATTATTGGAAAAGGGGTTATTCAAGATTTCTTTACTTGTGCCGGTGCGCTGCCCATGCTAGGTGGATCTATTCTCCATAAAACTAATAGTCTCGTGGATGCTATACCTTTGCTTATACTTGAACTTGAAAGATAATTTGTTCATATGCATCCAAGCATGCAAAGGATTTTTCTAGAGTTCTCTAATATTGAGCATTCTTCTGTTAAACGCGCTGCTACTATATTTCTAGCCCATGAGTTTAGATTCATTATGAAAGAAGCTAATGAAATTTTTGCGCATTATAAGGTACATGGTGGTCGTCCTCCCATAGAGGGGATTCTCTTTAATCAAGAAGAAATAATGCGTTTGCGATCTCTTGATCGTGTTGCTTATAATGAAAATTTGAGAAAAAGGGTCCCTACCGATGTTTTAGTTGATAAAATTTTTGAACTTAATGATAATTTTGCTATACAAAACAACGGATTGGGTTTCTCTCTTGGAAATAAGCTCATGACTTTTTGCCAAAAGAATTCTTACAATGATGAGTTGATCATACAATATAAGGGGCCGAAGGAGGAACCAATTCCTCCCGAGCTTGATCTTAGGGATCCTTATCCCGTTAAATTTAGCCCTATTTATTACTTTTGCTTACCACAAAGAAAACTTTCTGCTGAACGAAGGGAGTACGAGAAGAGCTTTTGAAATTTGCCTTACTATTACTATGACAATACCTAGATCTATGTGTTTTTATGCCTAGCTAAGGGCGTTAAACAATAGCGCTTGTTGGGAGGCAACCCAAGTTTTTTTGTGCTTTTTGTTTTGCTACTGTTCTTGAATAAAATACACATTATTACCTCTGTAGTAATTGTGTTTTGGTGTTTTAATTAGTGTTTGTGTCAAGTAAGACCTTTGGGATAGCTTACGGTGATAGTTGATTTGATCTTGCTGAAAAACAGAAACTTTTGCGTCCAGTCACAGAATTTTTTAAATTAACTGGAGAGTGGAAAACCCTGATTTTTTTTACAAAGGATTTATATATAAATTTCCTATGTTTTCCTAATTTTTCAGATTTTTTTAAGTTACAGAAGTATTAGAACAATTCAGATCTTCGCAGACTGTTTTGTTTTTGAGAGATTCTGTTTTCTTTGTGTTGTTTGCTTATTTTGATGAATCTATGGGTAGTATCGGGTTTTATGAACCTTGGAGAAGTTGGAATACAGTAGATATTACACCAATATAAATAAAGAATGAGTTCACAACAGTACCAAAAGTGTTGATTTTATTTTCTTATACTAACGGATCTCACGAGTTTTCTGTTGAGTTTTGTGTTGTGAAGTTTTCATGTTTTGGGTAAAGATTTGATGGACTATGGAATAAGGAGTGGAAAGAGCCTAAGCTTGGGGATTCCCAAGGCACACCAAGGTAATATTAAAGTAAAACCAAGAGCCTAAGCTTGGGGATGCCCCGGAAGGCATCCCCTCTTTCGTCTTCGTCTATCGGTAAATTTACTTGAGGCTATATTTTTATTCACCACATGATATGTGTTTTGCTTGGAGCGTCTTGTATGATATGAGTATTTGCTTTTTAGTTTGACATAATCATCCTTGATGTACACACCTTTTGAGAGGGACACACATGAATCGTGATTTATTAGAATACTCTATGTGCTTCACTTATATCTTTTGAGCTAGGCAATTTTGCTCTAGTGCTTCACTTATATCCTTTTAGAGCACGGCGGTGGTTTTATTTTATAGAAATTGTTGAACTCTAATGCTTCACTTATATTATTTTGAGAGTCTTTTTAAACAGCATGGTAATTTTCTTTGGTTATGAATTTAGTCCTAATATGATAGACATCCAAGAGGGACATAATAAAAACTTTCATATAATGTGCATTGAATACTATGAGAAGTTTGATTCCTTATGATTGTTTTGAGATATGAGGATGGTGATATTAGAGTCATGCTAGTGGGTAATTGTGGATCGTAGAAATACTTGTGTTAAAGTTTGTGATTCCCGTAGCATGCATGTATGGTGAACCATTATGTAACGAAGTTGGAGCATGATTTATTTATTGATTGTCTTCCTTATGAGTGGCGGTCGGGGACGAGCGCATAGTACTTTGTTTCGATGACTAATAGATTTTTGCAATAAGTATGTGAGTTCTTTATGACTAATGTTGAGTCCATGGATTATACGCACTCTCGCACTTCCACCATTGCTAGCCTCTCTGGTACCGCGCAACTTTCGCCGGTACCATACACCCACAATATACCTTCCTCAAAACAGCCACCATACCTACCTATTATGGCATTTCCATAGCCAGTCCGAGATATATTGCCATGCAACTTTCCACCATTCCGTTTGTTATGGCACGCTTCATCATTGTCATATTGCTTTGCATGATCATGTAGTTGACATAGTATTTGTGGCAAAGCCATAATTTTTATACATGTCACTCTTGAGTCATTGCACATCCCGGTACACTGCCGGAGGCATTCATATAGAGCCATATTTTGTTCTAAGTATTGAGTTGTAAGTAAATAAGAGTGTGATGGTCTTCATTATTAGAGCATTGTCCCATGTGAGGAAAAAATAAAAGAGGCCAAAGAAACCAACAAAAAAAAGAGGCCAAAGAAGCCAAACAAAAAAAAATGAGAGAAAAGAGAGAAGGGGCAATGTTACTATCCTTTTTCCACACTTGTGCTTCAAAGTAGCACCATGATCTTCATGATAGAGAGTCTCCTATGTTGTCACTTTCATATACTAGTGGGAATTTTTCATTATAGAACTTGGCTTGTATATTCCAACGATGGGCTTCCTCAAATTGCCCTAGGTCTTCATGGGCAAGCAAGTTGGATGCACACCCACTTAGTTTCTTTTTGAGCTTTCATAAACTTATAGCTCTAGTGCATCCGTTGCATGGAAATCCCTACTCACTCACATTGATATCTATTGATGGGCATCTCCATAGCCCATTGATACGCCTAGTTGATGTGAGACTATCTCCTTCTTTTTGTCTTCTCCACAACCACCATATTCTATTCCACCTATAGTGCTATGTCCATGGCTCATGCTCATGTATAGCGTGAAAGTTGAAAAGGTTTGAGAACACCAAAAGTATGAAACAATTAGTTGGCTTTTCATCAGGGTTGTGCATGATTTGAATATTTTGTGTGATGAAGATGGAGCATAGTCAGACTATATGATTTTGTAGGGATAGCTTTCTTTGGCCATGTTATTTTGAGAAGACATCCCTACAAAAAAAAGACACATCCGTGACATTTTGGGCCGAACGAATTTTTTTTCTGTCATGCTTATGACACTTTTATGATGATAATTGTGACAAAACCCGGTATCATCATAGATGTGGTGGGCTCCTACTTCTATGACAAAAAATCATGACAGAAAATGGGCTTTTCGTCCTGGGCGGGCTGGAGACGCAGCTGCATGACATTCTTTGGGCCGTCCATGATGGAAAAAACCGTGGTAGAAGCGAGGGCGAGGAAAATATCGGGGAGTTCCCGGTTATGGTGGGTGGTCGGGGCCGAGCGATGCACAGAGGGATTGCGCATTTCTCTCGTACATGTACGCGCGTGGGTGCGAGGTGTTGGGCTCTAACTGAACCCGAACAAGGCGTTCGCCTACTGAACCCGAGCGATTGCACTGCAGGCTACGCGTTACTGAACCCGAGCGATCGATTCCTTCGCTACTGCTGCTAACTGAAGCCGATCGAACCTGCTTCCTCTTGATGAATAGTGAGCATTGTTGGGGGTTGGATGAACAGTTCCCAGTGGGGGTTGGATGAACAGGACCCCGTGGTAGTAGAGGCCGTTGCCGCTGGATGAACAGGACCCCCTGGAGAGCTAGTTGAACAGTAGCCGGTTGAGGGCTGGATGAACAGTAGCCCGTGGAGGGGTGGTTGAATAGTAGCCGGTGGAGCAGCGGTGGAGGCTGGATGAACAGGAGCCCATGGATGAACAGTAGCTGGTGGAGGCAGGAGGGAGAAGCCGTGGATGAACAGTCGCAGGTGGAGGCTGGAGGAGGTCGACGGTGGATGAACAGTAGCCCGTGGAGGCTGTAGCGAGGCAGTAGATGGTGGATGAACAGTAGCCCGTGGAGTCCCGTTTTGCAGTACGCCACACCCCTCCTGATGAACAAGACCCCCGTTTCGACCGTAGGAGGTCAAAGAGAAGTTAGTTTCCTCCATTTTGCGGTACGCCACACCCCTCCCGATCAACAGGAACCCATTTCGATCGTAGGCACTCGAACACAAGTCCGTTTCCTCCATTTTGCGGTAGCCAGACCCCTCCCGGTAAACAGGATCCTGTTTCGACCGTAGGCGGTCGAACACAAGGCCGTTTCCTCCGTTCTGCGGTACGCCAGGCCTCGTTTCGGCTGTTCCGTCCAAGCCGGTTGGCTCCTGATGAACACGACACATTCTGTTGCCTCCCGATGAACTCGACGCATTCCGTTGCCTCCCAATGAACACGACGTAGTTTCTCCGTTCCGACCCAGCCGGTTGGCTGCTGATGAACAGGACGCCGTCGCTACCTCTCCATGTACACGAGCCCTGGCCATACGTATGCGTGAGTAGGTGTTCGAGACCCCGCCCGTATGTACGTACGTGGCCGTATTTACTTTCTTGCACCCTGGCAGTACGTACGTGTACACGATATTGACGGGACTGCGTGACATGCTACGTCCGCGCCTCTACTACGACACGTGCCCTTCCTTACTCAGCCACGGTTCATCGCTGCAGCCTGCAGACAGACCGATCGACCAGTATGTACCTACATGTTCGCGACTAGAATGACAACGCTACGTACGCTTCGACCAGGTGGGTCCCGACTGTCAGGGAGGATAAGGAGGCACTTCCTTGCGTGCGAAGACGTAGCTGGTGGGTCCCAGCAGTCAGGGGGGAAATGTTTTTTTCGCGAAATACGATGGCCTGTCCAGTGGGTCGCTACTGTCAGGTGGAGGAATCATTATTTTGTGCGTAATAAGGAGGCACTTCCTTGCTGCGGTCATGGACCCAGCTGTCATCCTCTACACGTACAGTCCTCTTCCGATGAAAGTCGTTCCTTGACCACATTGACCACGGCGCGTCGAGAGCACCAAGGCAGTGGACGACAGCGAGGCCTAGGAAGGGGACGACGCGGAGCCGGGAAAGACGCGGCAGTGGATGCCCACGCGGAGAGGAGTACGAGGGTTGACTGGTTTGGCTGCGGTGTGAGGCTGCCGTCGCCGCAGAATAACAGGGGTTGTGGGTGAGTAGAAGGATGGCCTGGCCAGAGGTTGGAGTAGGGTGGGGCGGTCAGGCCTGCGCGGCAGCAGAGCCGGCCACGGGAGGCAGGAGCAGGCGGCACGACCGGCGCTGGTTTGGGCGGCTGGAGCAAGTAGACCAGAGGTTGAAGAAGCACTACGGCCGTTGGATGGACATCATACGGTCACTGGAGCTAGAATCATTCATATTGACTAAGTTGACAAAGCCCTCCGTCCGCGTCAACTTAGTAGGCCCACAAGTCAGCCTCCCACTATGGTGGGTCCCAGCTAGCAGGGGCACTTCCTTGCGTGCGAAGATATAGCTGGTGGGTCCGAGTTAGCAGCGGTAGGAACACATTTTTCACAAAATACAGAGGCCCTTTCAGTGGGTCCCAGCTGTCAGGTGGAGGAATCATTATTTTACGCGTAATAAGGAGGCACTTCCTTGCGTGCGGCCGTGGACCCAGCTGTCAGCCTCTCCACGTACAGTCCTCTTCCGATGGATGTCATTCGTTGACCACATTGACCACACCGCCGAGAGCACCAGGGCGGTGGACGACGGCGAGGCCCCAGACTGGAACGACCCGGAGAAGCCCCACTGTTTTCGCGTAATAAGGATGCACTTGCTTGTGTGGGTCCCTACTGTCAGCCTCTCCACCAACATCCCTCTTCCGATGGCTGTTGTTTGTTGACCATGTTGACCACGCTGCGCCGAGAGCACAAATGCGGTGGACGAGGGCGAGGCCGAGGAAGGGAACGACCCGGAGCCGGCGAAGCCACAACAGTGTCGGGCCCCTTTCTGGAATAAATCACAGAAAAGCCCTAAGTCACACCAGCCCCAAGATCAACACAACTGGTGGACCTCCTTGATACAGATAACCAGTACAATATAATATTACACAAGGTTGAGTCTGAGAGCTCAACAACATTATTACAAACTTGCCAAATATATGGCAGTGGCAGAATATGACAGTGGTGTGGTGGTGATACATCTCTGATACAATAACGTAAAGCCAAGCGTCGGTGTGAGGCTTGACTATTTTATTGGTGTAGCGGAAGCTAGGCGGATGATACATGTGGTAGACTCCTATCTCACAGGTTGACTGACTGGGACTCCTCTAAGTGTCGGGCTCGCTAGCGCAATCCTCCTCCACAGGCTTGTCCTCCTCCAGGTCTGGCCAAGTAAATAGCCAGGGACAAGCCAGTGAGTACGTTGGAATGTACTCGCAAACATTATGAACAAAAGATATAATGAATGCATATACTCATGATAACATGCTCATGCTGACTATAATCTTGGTCATGACATAATTATAAAATGATGCGGAAGTAAATAAAACATGTTAGGCATAACCAGTCTTATTTGAAAATGAAAGCAAGTGAATGCCACGGGTAGTCTAGCCAGGCCAAGTGACATTCAGAAAAATAAGAGAAATGCCAGTCGGGTGTCCACAAGAGTAGTGGCATGATAAACCGCCTGTTAACTCGGGAGACGCCACAACAGATCTTGAAAAGAAATGCCTATCGGGCGTCAAGTGACGCCATGGTCGGACTTCAAGAGAAATGCCAATCGGGTGTCTACAAGAGTAGTGGTGAGATAAACCGCCTGTTAACTCAAGAGACGCCACGAGAGGTCTTGAAAATAAAATCGAGTGCCCGGGGTAGTCTAGCCAGCCCCTGAGACACTCGGGAAATAAAAAATAAGAGAAACGGTTAGTCCTCAATAATTTTGCATAATCATGAAATAGTAATATTATTCAAAATAACCAAGACAGTGTTAGTGATGACAATAATATCCTGCAAAAATAGTTCATGTCCAAATTAATTGTTTTCCTCCGGAGACCGACACCGGGACCGACACTTGACCCACCCAGCTAACACCCTTGACCGTGGACAACGGCTATCCGAATAAGTTTAAACTCTGCAGTGGGTGTACTCTTTACCCACAAGTAAAGGATTTCTTTAGTCAGTACCGTGATACTGACTAATTCCCATTACGGTCTTTGGGTTGAAAACACACTTGACCAGCACACACCAAATTAACTTTCCGGATGCCAGGAATCACCCAAGGCATCGTTCAAGAAAAACTCTAAGACGGAGAGACAAACGCCCTGCATGGGATCACTATTAATACGCGCAGATTCCAAGGGGTGCCCCCTCTTGTTTACAACCGGAAACACCCGCCCCCTGACCAGATGACATGATTTAGTCCAAGGCCATGGAAACCCTCATCGTGGCCCTCTGTACGGTGTGCACTTAGACAGGGGTTATCAACTTACTAAGCCGTACCTTCCTTGCGGAAGGACCCGCGGCAGCACGGTATCCAGCTAGGTGTAAAGTAACAAGACTCGATCTAGGCCGACTCAGGAGGATGTTAATTATCATCACTGGAATATTCCAGATAAGTCACGTGACACCACCGTGTCGAAAAATAATGGCCCGTGCCCACCGGCACGTCCAAGGCAGGAGACACTCTCCTGGATACTCACAGCTTTACTATGTTAGAAGGATTCTTTCCTTGAGTGAAGTGCAAGACATGAGCAAGAAAGTGATATGACCGAACATGCACGCACTAGTGATATATGGGGTGCAATACCAACGGATGCAAACATGCAAATGCAAAACGCAATCACCATATCCCAAGTTCAATAATGCTTGCCTTGTCCAAAGTAGTCAGGTGAAAACCCTTCGAAATTCTCGGCAAGATTTCCCTCTTCTTTTTCTGAAAATATTCAAAATCATCTCAAATTAAAAATTTGACAACAGTGCAAAAAGTTGTCTCAAAACATTTTTAAATAAATACAAAAAAACTAGAGAGAAAAATAAGAATTTCAAAAAAAAGTTCAACTCAAACAGAGTTGTGGTTTAAAAGTTATTAAACTTTCAAAACCAGGGGCTTTTCTGTAAAACAGCAGTCCCTGCTCAGTTAAAACAGAAAACACTTCGGCTGGAGTACGCTTTCCAGTGGAGAAGGCATAAAAAGAAGAATACGCCTTCATTTTAAACAGAGAAAAAAAAGGAAAGGACCGCGCGGGGTGGGGGCCCACCCGTCAGGTTCAAATTTGAACCCGATCGCGCGCGAGACAGAGAAGTGACGGCGGTCGCCGGCAGCGATCGCCGGGGTTCCTGCAGCTGGCGATGGTCGGAACATGACCAGGGCGGAGTGCCGCGTCGAAGGGAGGTGGTGGTGGTCGCCGGAGAGCACCTGAACGCCGGCGAGGTCCACGGCGGCGGACGGTGTCTCGCTGGTTTTGGAACTCGCTGGAGAGGGCTCGGGCAGTGAAATTGGAGCGCGGGATTGATGGTTTGGTGGATAATATGGCTACTGGCAAGATCTGAGTGGTGGTGGTGGCGTAATGACATCGAACCGAACGGGGACAGAGGAGGCGGAGTGGTGGTCGGAGGGGAAGAAGAAGACCTCCCCGAGGTCAGGTGAGTGCGTGGGAGGGCGATTGGGAGCTGGTGGAGGCGATGGGTGAGGATATTGGAGCTTGGGAGGGCCTTTTATAGGCGATCCGAGGCGGTCCGGCGAGGTTCGGATCACGCCAGAGTTACAGTGGTCGGCGAGGTAGGTTTTGGGCGGTGGTCAGGGACGGTGAGGGGTTTATGAGGGTGGCGGAGTCTTCTAGAGATGCCAGCGCGATCGAGGTCAAGCGCTTCGGCCTCATCCACGGGACGAGTCCCGTACGGGTGCGGCGGCGAGGAAAACTCCGGCGACTGCCAGGAGGGGTCCAGAGGTTTGGGACGGTCTGGCGATGGCGCAGAGAGGGGCGACGCGTGGAGCTGGAGGTAGGCAGGGAGGCTGCGGCGCAGTAACGGGAGTTGGTGGCCGAGGTGACTCCGCTCGTCCGCCGCGGATGAGCACGGTGTAGGGCATTGCACCAGCCAGCCGCCAGCTCACCAGCGAGGAGTGACTGCAGAGTGGGCCAGGGAAGGGTGAGGCATTGATGATCTTGGCGTCGCCATGAAGGAGAAGGAAGGCGAGGGGTGCACGGCACCGTTTCCCTCTGTTGCCTGAAGACAAATTCAGTTAACTGAATTTCTTTCAGTTATGAACAGTGCACTGATTGCTCATATGGGTGTAAGGCAGAGAGTGCTGGGGATTTTTAGAATTTTTGGAAATTTTTGTGGTGATGTGTTGATACATATGAGAGGGCCTGGCAAAGTTTGGGAATTTTTGGAGTATTTAAAAATATGTTTGGATCAGAAATATTGAATCTGGTCCAAATTTGAATTGAGTGGAATTTGAAAATTTTGAACTGTGGTACCCCATGTCTTTGGAGAAATGGGTTGTGGGTACCATATATTTGCTGAGATAATTTTGGTGGAGGTAGAAACCTTGTGGAAATTGTGGTTCCTTTGTAAACCAAAGGAATGATGGATAATATGAATTCCAACTTTGGAATTTATTTGGATTGTGAAAAATATTTTTGTGGGGTAGGAGAGAGTTGGATTCTATCCTATATGATGTGAGTGACTTCTGGGAGAAAGTTGGAGTGGAAGAAAAATGGTGGATGGATTTTAGAAGGGTTAGAGAGAAGTGAAAAGAGCCATTCCTTTTGAAAAAAAAAATTGTCAATCCCAAGAACTTTTTTTTGAATGAAACTATTTAAAAACCTCCAATTAAATTTTAAACCTTTGAAAACAGAACCTCTAAAGAGAATTTGAAAACTTATTAAAGTTGAGAATAATTTTCAAAATAAAAGGTCTATGAAGAGAAAAATAGCAGGAATAATTCAAAAATATTTTATTTTAAGGGAAAGGTTTTGGAAGTCCAAAAGAAAATATTTTTGGGCTGTTACAACACCTACCCCCCTTAAGAAAAATCTCGTCCCCGAGATTTCGGCTGTCCCTCAAACAGGTATGGATATTCAGTCCTCAGGTGATCCTCTCTTTCCCATGTTGCTTCTTCCTCGGTGTGATTACTCCAATGAACCTTGTAAAATTTTATTACATTCTGCCGGGTCCTCAGTTCAGATTCCTCCAAAATCTTTATAGGACGCTCCCTATATGTGAGGTCTGGTTGAAGGTCCAAGTCTTGGTGTTGCACTTGCTTGTCTGGGTTACTAACACATCGTCTCAGTTGTGACACGTGAAACACATCGTGAACATCCGATAATTGTGTCGGTAGCTCTAGTTGATAAGCAACCTTGCCTCTTCTTGCGATCACTCTAAATGGTCCAATAAACCTCGGTGCTAATTTTCCTTGGACCTTAAATCTTTGTAGTCCTCTTGTTGGAGATACTCTGAGATACACATATTCATCAGGCTCAAAACTGATTTGGTGGTGCTTTTGATCATAGTAACTCTTTTGACGGCTCTGAGCCGCTCTTAGTCTGTCCTGAATAAGCTTCACTTTTGTTTCTGCCTCCTTAAGAACTTCGGGACCAAAAATTCGACTGTCTCCAGTCTCTGACCAATTGAGTGGGGTACGGCACCTTCGTCCGTACAGGGCTTCAAAAGGTGACATTTTTAAACTGGCTTGATAACTGTTGTTATATGAGAACTCTGCGTATGGTAAACTATCTTCCCAGCTAACTCCGTAAGTGAGCACACATGCTCTTAATATGTCCTCCAATATTTGATTTACCCGCTCAGTTTGTCCTCCGGTTTGCGGGTGGTATGCTGTACTGAACGTTAGTTGAGTTCCTAGGACTTGCTGTAGGTGCTCGCAAAATCTAGAGACAAATTGGGTGCCTCTATCAGAGACTATGGTCTTGGGTACTCCGTGTAAGCAAACAATCCGGGAGAGATATAACCGGGCGAGTCTCTGTGTGGAGTATGTGGTTTTTACCGGAATGAAATGTGCCACCTTGGTTAAATAATCTGTTATAACCCAAATAGCATCATTTCCGTGTCGTGACCTTGGTAGTCCGACGATAAAATCCATTCCTATTACGTCCCATTTCCATTCAGGTACTCTGAGTGGCTGCAATAGTCCTGCTGGCCTCTGGTGTTCTGCTTTTACACGCTGGCATGAATCACAACGTGCGACATATACGGCTATATCTCTTTTCATCCCGTGCCACCAATAATTTTCTTGTAAATCCTTGTACATTTTTGTTCCTCCTGGATGAATAGAATATGCGCTTCTGCCAAAATTTGTTGCTTTATATCTTCCTTATTAGGCACGCACAATCTTTTCCCGAACCATAAAATTCCCTGACTGTCTACAGTAAATTCAGTCGCCTTGCCCAATTTTATTTTCCTCTTAATCCCTTTAATACTTGGGTGTCCTTTTTGGGCTTCTCTGATCTGATCCTCTAATGTTGGTTTTATTTCCAGTTGGGCAACGGTTCCTTCTGTGACTAGGACCGTATTGAGTTTGGTAAATTCCTGATTAAACTCATGCTGTAAGAATTGCGCACTAGTATTGTTCGTGCAGGGATTTCAGCTGAGGGCGTCTGCCACAACATTTGCTTTACCCGGATGGTGATGAATTCCGATGTCGTAATCCTTTATTAACTCAAGCCAGCGACACTGTCTCAAGTTTAATTCTGGCTGGGTGAAAATATACTTAAGACTTTTGTGGTCTGTGTATATTTCACATCGTTCGCCGAGAAGAAAGTGTCGCCATTCTTTGAGTGCATGTATTACCGCAGCAAGCTCCAAATCATGAGTAGGATAATTCTCATCGTGTCGTCATAGCTGTCTTGAGGCATGAGCCACGACTTTTCCTTCTTGCATCAATACACATCCATGGCCTTTCCTGGACGCGTCACAGTATATCTCAAACTTTTTGTGCACATCGGGTACGACCAGAACGAGTGCCGTTGTTAATCTTTTCTTCAATTCTTGGAAGCTTTTCTCACAGGCTTCAGTCCATTCAAACTTCTTATCCTTCTTAAGCAATTGGGTCATGGGTTTAGCTATGGTGGAGAATCCTTCAATAAATCTCCGGTAATAACCTGCCAGACCAAGAAAACTCCTGACTTCGGTCACGTTGGTGGGTTGTTTCCATTCTTGGACAGCCTTTACC
Source organism: Thinopyrum elongatum (assembly GCA_011799875.1). NCBI lineage: Eukaryota > Viridiplantae > Streptophyta > Magnoliopsida > Poales > Poaceae > Thinopyrum > Thinopyrum elongatum. Next base: position 284,694,443 of record CM022299.1, on the reverse strand, counting down.
TTGCTTGGGTCTACTGCTATCCCATCCTATGTCAGTACGTGTCCCAGAAAGCCAACTTCTCATAACCAAAATTCACATTTACTGAACTTGGCATGAAGTTGGTTTTTCCTTAATTCTTCAAGGACTATTCATAGGTGTTGTTCGTGTTCTTCGGGTGTCTTGGAATAAATAAGTATGTCATCGATAAATACGATCACGAACTTGTCCAAATATTTCATGAAAACCTTGTTCATGAGATGAACAAAATAAGCAGGAGCGTTGGTTAAGCCAAAAGGCATCACTGTAAATTCGTACAATCCATATCTGGTAGTAAAGGCAGTCTTGGGTATATCTGACGATCGGATTTTTAATTGATGGTAGCCCGACCTCAAATCTATTTTTGAGAATACCTTGGCTTCTGCTAGCTGTTCGAACAAGTCATTTATCCTGGGCAGCGGGTATTTATTTTTGATGGTGACCATATTGAGAGCCCTGTAATCAATACATAGCCTGAGGGTACCATCCTTTTTCTTGGCAAATAAAACTGGCGATCCCCATGGTGATGAGCTGGGTCTGATGTATCCTTTTTCCATTAATTCCTTAATTTGTTTCTTTAGTTCAGCCAATTCGGTCGGAGCCATATGATACGGCTTCTTATAAATGGGAGCCGTTCCAGGTGCTAATTCAATAACGAACTCAATTTCACGATCAGGTGGCATGCCTGGTAACTCCTCTAGAAATACATCGGGGTATTCACAGACTACAGGGACCTTACTTAATTCTGCCGCATCCACTTGATTTAATTTTCCTTGTGATGCGGAAATCCTCCTTGTGCCAAATTTTATTGTTTCTCCCTGGCAGCTTGTAAGAGTCACCGTGCGGTTGTAGCAGTCTATGAAACCTTTATTTTTTGTTAACCAATCCATTCCCAGAATAACATCCAGTTCGACTACTTCCAGAACAATAAGGTTGGCTAAAAATACCATTCCATTGATCTCAATATTTACATCCTTGCAGTACCATTGTGTGCTTTGCTTCGATCCCGGGGACTGAATAACCATGGAATTTTGCAAAGGCGAAAAAGAAAATCGATTCTCCGAGGCAAACCTTTTAGAGATAAACGAATGCGAAGCTCCAAAATCAAATAAAACTATAGCATTAATTGAGTTGACAGGAAACGTACCAAACACAATATCCGGTGCATTTTGTACTTCCTCAAAGGTCACGTGGTTGACCTGTCCCTTCCTTTGGTTGTTATTGTGGTTGATGTTGTTGCGTTTGGGGGCTGTGTTTGTACCACGGCCATTGTTGTTGGGTTTGGTAGTATTATTTCCCTGCTTTGGACATTGCCTGGAGTAATGCCCTTCTCCTCCGCAGGCATAACAGGTGATGGCCGGATAGAATGTCGTATTTTTGGTCCTGTTGTTGAAAGCACTGCGATTCTGTTGTGGTGCTACCATTGCTGGTCGGGGTGTTGTAGGCTTCTGAAATTCATTCTTGGGCTTGTTGTTGCGAACCTGGGATGTGTGGTTCATACGACGCTTGCGTATTTCGTTCATGTTGCGGTGCTCGTTCTCCAGTATAATTGCCTTGTCCACCAGTGTCTTGAAATCAGGAAAGGTGTGGACAACCAGTTGGCACTTTAAAGACGCAATAAGTCCATCGAGAAACTTTTCCATCTTTTTGTCTTCTGTCATATATTCATCGTTGGTGTACCGGGCCAGCTGAGTAAACTGATCCAGGTACTGTGTCACCGTGGTGCCTCGCTGCTTGAGATCCTCAAACTCCCTCTTCTTCAGTTTCATGATACTGTTGGGGATATGTGCTCCCCGAAAGTTTTCCTTGAATTGTTCCCATGTCATATTGGCTCCGTTGGGATGAGTGTGGCATAAGTTTTCCCACCATGATGCTGCTGTACCAGAAAAATAGTATGGGGTATAAAGCACTTTTTCCCGGTCCGTACACTGGGCCATAACCAATTTTCTTTCAATATCATGTAGCCAATCATCTGCCTCCAATGGTTTGTCGGTGTGAGAAAACACAGTAGGATTGTTCTTCTAGAGCTCAGATAATTTTGACCTGTTCTGATTTTGTCCTTGGTGATTTCCCATATTGATTAAATGCTGAATCATCTCTTGGTGCTATTGTTGGCTTTGTTCGTACAGACGGCACACTTGTGAAAATGCTGTGTCACTGTCCTGTTGACTACTTTGTCCTTGTGTAAAATCATTTCCCATTTGTCCATGGTAGCTCTCTGGCGGATTTGGCATAGAACGGGTCCATGGGCGATGCATTTTCTTTTTGGGGGTATTTGTGTAACACCAATGAGAAAAGAAATTATAAAGGCAGCAAATAAATTTTTGTAAGAGACTGAAATAAATCTCCCCCCAGGATGCAAGTACAACAGGTTATATCATACATGCATGAGTTAATTATACAAGCATGACTTAATTATACAAGATGCTTGCAGAAACTGTATACTACAAGACCACTTATTCAACTAGCGTACTACTTCGTCCTCTCAACGTGCTGTGGTCCGAGTCTGTTACTCGCCATCTTACAAAAGAAGAAGAAGAAGAAGAAACGGAAAATAAATATCTTACAACCACGTCATCATAAAAAGACTACTATAGTGCTGATGCTCGATCTATCCTCACGGAGTGTCTGAGACACTGTAAGCTCCACTGAGGTTGAGTCCCAGCTGTGGCTCTCGAGACTCAACCTCCTCCTCCTCTGGAATGGTCTCCAGTCGTGTAGAGGTTGATGCCACGCCTGTCTGAGGTGGCACCGTGTGCGTCGACAGTGGAGCTCTGGTCGGAACAAGAGCAGCCAAGCGACTAGCCTCATCACTCGGGGATGAGCGCTAAACTATGGGCTGAGTAGGAGAATAGTGTGGTGGAGTCGGAATACGAGGGGCACGTGGTGAAGGTGAACGGAACTCACTCATGCGAGTGATCCTCGCACGAGCCAAGTCCATTCGTGCAGCAAGATGGTCGTCCACCAGTGTGGTGAAGACCGACTCTAGTGCCATGATATACTAGACAAGGGGCTCGATCGCCTCATCCCTTTCTCCTGTGGTGCAGGAAAAAGCATAATGGTTGGTATAAGGAATATGGCTCGGAAGGTAGGGATAGGGACGGGTCTGCATGACAGGCAGGATGTCCCTGAGACGAGCAATAGCCTCACGGGCAGCCATCTGGATAGCATGCCTCTCAGAGGGCATGACTCTCCCCATTAAATGGTAATTGCGGAAAGACAAGGTACTTCCACCCCGAATATATACCAAAGCCTGGTACATAGTCAGAGTGTCTGTGATCCTGTCAGGAAAAACAGTGTACTCTGGACGGCTCGGAGATCTCATCGCATCTCTAGCGATGATGGTAAGAAGACAGGAAAATCCCGCAGGCTCATTGGCGAAAATCTGGGATGGGCTGCTGCCGCCAGACATCTACATCAGTAGACAAAAATCCAAATAGTCATATCATAAGAATATGATGACCAAGGAGAATCTGCTACAATGCATGAAATGCATGCTAAAAAAATGTTAGTACTGACTCGAGTGCTAGCGATCGTGCCTAGGGCTTCCTACAGTCAGCCTGGCTCTGGTACCAAGGTCTGTCGGGCCCCTTTCTGGAATAAATCACAGAAAAGCCCTAAGTCACACCAGCCCCAAGAACAACACAACTGGTGGACCTCCTTGATACAGATAACCAGTACAATATAATATTACACAAGGTTGAGTCAGAGAGCTCAACAACATTATTACAAACTTGCCAAATATATGGCAGTGCCGGAATATGACAGTGGTGTGGTGGTGATACACCTCTGATACAATAACGTAAAGCCAAGCGTTGGTGTGAGGCTTGACTATTTTATTGGTGTAGCGGAAGCTAGGCGGATGATACATGTGGTAGACTCCTATCTCACAGGTTGACTGACTGGGACTCCTCTAAGCGTCGGGCTTGCTAGCGCAATCCTCCTCCATAAGCTCGTCCTCCTCCACCTCTGGCCAAGTAAATAGCCAGGGACAAGCCAGTGCGTATGTTGGAATGTACTCGCAAATATTATGAACAAAAGATATAATGAATGCATATACTGATGATAACATGCTCATGCTGACTATAATCTTGGTCATGACATAATTATAAAATGATGCGGAAGTAAATAAAACATGTTAGCCATAACCAGTCATATTTGAAAATGAAAGCAAGTGAATGCCACGGGTAGTCTAGCCAGCCCAAGTGACATTCAGAAAAATAAGAGAAATGCCAGTCGGGTGTCCACAAGAGTAGTGGCGTGATAAACCGCCTGTTAAGTCGGGAGACGCCACAAGAGATCTTGAAAAGAAATGCATGTCGGGCGTCAATTGACGCCACGGTCGGACTTGAAGAGAAATGCCAATCGGGTGTCTACAAGAGTTGTGGCGAGATAAACTGCCTGTTAACTCGAGAGACGCCACGAGAGGTCTTGAAAATAAAATCGAGTGCCTGGGGTAGTCTAGCCAGCCCCTGAGACACTCGGGAAATATAAAATAAGAGAAACGGTTAGTCCTCAATAATTTTGCATAATCATGAAATAGTAATATTATTCAAAATAACCAAGACAGTGTTAGTGATGACAATAATATCCTGCAAAAATAGTTCATGTCCAAATTAATTGTTTTCCTCCGGAGACCGTCACCGGGACCGACACTTGACCCACCCAGCTAACGCCCTTGACCGTGGACAACGACTATCCGAATAGGTTTAAACTCTGCAGAGGGTGTACTCTTTACCCACAAGTAAAGGATTTCTTTAGTCAGTACCGTGATACTGACTAATTCCCATTATGGTCTTTGGGTTGAAAACACACTTGACCAGCACACACCAGATTAACTTTCCGGATGCCAGGAATCACCCAAGGCATCGTTCAAGAAAAACTCTAAGACGGAGAGACCAACGTCCTGCATGGGATCACTATTAATACGCACGGATTCCAAGGGGTGCCCCCCTCTTGTTTACAACCGGAAACACCCATGCCCCTTGACCCGATGACAGGATTTAGTCCAAGGCCCTGGAAACCCTCATCGTGGCCCTATGTATGGTGTGCACTTAGACAGGGGTTATCAACTTACTAAGCCGTACCTTCCTTGCGGAAGGACCCGTGGCAGGACGGTATCCAGCTAGGTGTAAAGTAACAAGACTTGATCTAGGCCGACTCAGGAGGATGTTAATTATCATCACCGGAATATTCCACAAAAGTCAAGTGACACCACCGTGTCGAAAAATAATGGCCCGTGCCCACCGGCACGTCCAAGGCAGGAGACACTCTCCTGGATACTCACATCTTTACTATGTTAGAAGGATTCTTTCCTTGAGTGAAGTGCAAGACATGAGCCAGAAAGTGATATGACCGAACATGCATGCACTAGTGATATATGGGGTGCAATACCAACGGATGCAAACATGCAAATGCAAAACGCAATCACCATATCCCAAGTTCAATAATGCTTGCCTTGTCCAAAGTAGTCAGGTGAAAACCCTTCGAAATTCTCGGCAAGATTTCCCTCTTCTTTTTCTGAAAACATTCAAAATCATCTCAAATTAAAAATTTGACAACAGTGCAAAAAGTTGCCTCAAAACATTTTTAAATAAATACCAAAAAAAACTAGAGAGAAAAATAGGAATTTCAAAAAAAAGTTCAACTCAAACAGAGTTGTGGTTTAAAAGTTATTAAACTTTCAAAACCAGGGGATTTTCTGTAAAATAGCAGACCCTGCTCAGTTAAAACAGAAAACGCTTCGGCTGGAGTACGCTTTCCAGCGGAGAAGGCGTAAAAAGAAGAATACGCCATTGTTTTAAATAGAGAAAAAAAAGGAAAGGACCGCGCGGGGTGGGGGCCCACCCGTCAGGTTCAAATTTGAACCCGATCGCGCGCGAGGCATAGAAGTGACGGCGGTCGCCGATGGCGATTGCCGAGGTTCCTGCAGCTGGCGATGGTCGGAACATGACCAGGGCGGTGTGCCGTGTCGGAGGGAGGTGGTGGTGGTCACCGCAGAGCACCTGAACACCGGCGAGGTCGACCGCGGTGGACGGTGGCTCGGTGGTTTTGGAACTCGCCGGAGAGGGCTCGGGCAGTGAAATTGGAGCGCGGGATTGATGGTTTGGTGGATAATATGGCTACTGGCAAGAACTGAGTGGTGGTGGTGGCGTAATGACGTCGAACCGAACGGGGACAGAGGCGGTGGAGTGGTGGTCGGAGGGGAAGAAGAAGACCTCCCCGAGGTCAGGTGAATGCGTGGGAGGGCGATTGGGAGGTGGTGGAGGCGATGGGTGAGGATATTGGAGCTCGGGAGGGCCTTTTATAGGTGATCCGAGGCGGTCCGGTGAGGTTCGGATCACGCCAGAGTACGGTGGTCGGCGAGGTAGGTTTGGGCGGTGGACAGGGACGGTGAGGGGTTTATGAGGGCGGCGGAGTCATCTGGAGACGCCAGCGTGATCTTGGTCGAGCGCTTTGGCCTCATCCACGGGACGAGTCCCGTACGGGTGCGGCGGCGAGGACAACTATGGCGACTGCCAGGAGGGGACCAGAGGTTTGGGGCGGTGTGGCGATGGCGCAGAGAGGGGCGACGCGTGGAGCTGGAGGTAGGCGGGGAGGTTGCAGCGCAGTAATGGGAGTTGGTGGCCGAGGTGACTCCGCTCGTCCACCGCGGATGAGCACGGTGCAGGGCGTTGCACCGGCCAGCCGCCAGCTCACCGGCGAGGAGTGACTGCGGAGTGGGCCACGGAAGGGCGAGGCATTGATGATCTTGGCGTCGTCGTGAAGGAGAAGGAAGGGGAGGGGTGCACGACACCGTTTCCCTTTGTTGCCTGAAGACAAATTCAGTTAACTGAATTTCTTTCAGTTATGAACAGCGCACTGATTGCTCATATGGGTGTAAGGCAGAGAGTGCTGGGGATTTTTAAAATTTGTGGAAATATTTGTGGTTATGTGTTGATACATATGAGAGGGCCTGGCAAAGTTTGGGAATTTTTGGAGCATTTAAAAATATGTTTGGATGAGAAATATTGAATCTGGTCCAAATTTGTATTGAGTGGAATTTGAAAATTTTGAACTGTGGTACCCCATGTCTTTGGAGAAATGGGTTGTGGGTACCATATATTTGCTGAGATAATTTTTGTGGAGGTAGAAACCTTGTGGAAATTGTGGTTCCTTTGTAAACCAAAGGAATGATGGATAATATGAATTCCAACTTTGGAATTTATTTGGATTGTGAAAAATATTTTTGTGGGGTAGGAGAGAGTTGGATTCTGTCCTAGATGATGTGAGTGACTTGTGGGATAAAGTTGGAGTGGAAGAAAATTGTTGGATGGATTTTAGAAGGGTTAGAGAGAAGTGAAAAGAGCCATTCCTTTTGAAAAAAAAAATTTGTCACTCCCAAAAACTTTTTTTTGAATGAAACTATTTAAAAACCTCCAATTAAATTTTAAACCTTTGAAAATAGAACCTCTAAAGAGAATTTGAAAACCCATTAAAGTTGAGAATAATTTTCAAAATAAAAGGTCTATGATGAGAAAAATAGCAAGAATAATTCAAAAATATTTTATTTTAAAGGAAAGGTTTTGTAAGTCCAAAAAGAAAATATTTTTGCGGTGTTACAAGCAGTGGATGCCCACGCTGAGGGGAGTACGAGGGCTGACTGGTCGGCTGCGGGGTGAGGCTGACGTCGCCTGAAAATAACAGGATGTGCGGGTGGGTAGAGGGATGGCCTGGCGGGAGCACAGCCGGCCACGGGAGGAGGGAGCAGGCAGTCCCGCCAGCGCTGGTTTGGGCGGCTGGAGCAGGAAGATCAGAGATTGAAGAAGTACGACGGCCGTTGGATGGACATCCAACAGTCACTGCTCTATGTCGACTAAGTTGACAAAGCCTTGCGTACGCGTCAATTTTTTTTAGGACAGCGTCATTGTCAACCTAGTAGGCCCAGAAGTCAGCCTCCAAATCTGTGGAAAACAACATACAACCCATTAGCCATTATTTTCAATAATTTATTGCCCATTTTCTAATTCTTAAGGATATTTTGATGCCCATATTCTTTGTATTAGCATTACAGACCATATTCTGGGCACTGCTAAAAAATTCAACGAAATTTTGCATATTTCGGTGGCGTCCGAACTCTTTTAATCACGATATTTTGAGTCACATTAAAAATAATTTTTAAAAATTTATATCAAAAAAAAATTTAAAAAAATTCTCCGCAAAATAATGAATGAAATTTAAAATCTTGACTAGCAAGATGCCCGTGTGTTGCACGGAACATCAAGATGCATTTGTATGAGTAGTTTATCTTGTGGGAGAAAAGGATGAATGAGGGAAGGCCTTATCTGCGAATGTGGATAGGAGTGCGGGTAAATTGTCATAGTTTCCTTCCTATCCGTTAGATATAGATCGGACGACCTATATTGCAAGATGGCAGGCACACCATCATCACCAACTCTGCTTTTTATAAGAGTAGAGAAATCCAGAAAAAATGATATTTGAATGTAATTGCCGGTTGGCTTTGGTTTAAAAATTTACAGCCCATTTCTTACTACTTATAGTCCATTTTCTAGGGAAGCCCATTTCTTACTACTTACATCCCTCCTCGTCTTGAAAGATTTGCAGCCCAGCAGGGCTGAGAAAAGCAAGTAGGCCTCGGTTGGGTATTCTCCAAAAAAAAAGAACTGGGCTAGTCATTTTCAGAAAGAAAATATATCAACTGGGTTCGTCATGTTCTTAAATAAAAGCGTAAGCATGGGCTAGACGGGCCACAGCCCCCACACAGCGCGCAGTTGAGCTCCGTCTCTAAAACTAAAAAACAACTGGGCGAGCTGCTGGGTCCCTGGTGTTATCCGCTCATTGTGTAATTTTCTCGTTTATTGACTACATTGACAATGGTGTGGGACCTAGTTGTCAAACAATTAGGAGGAAGTATTTTTTTGGCTTGTAATAACGAGGCACCTGCTTGCGTAATGCAATGACCCTGGTGGGTCCCTACTGTCAGCCTCTCCACATACAATCATCTCCTGATTCCTCTCGGTTGTTGACCATGTTGACAATGCCAGACGGCGGCGGGCACAGTGAGCGAACCAAGGCGGAGAACGACGGCGAGGCCTCGGACGGGAACGAACAGGAGCCGTGGAAGATTTGGCAGTGTAGTGGCAGGCGGAGGGGAGTACGAGGGCAACAACATGTAACTCAAGCTTACAAACGGTACAAAAAGCCCAAGGATTAATTGTTCATCAAATTTAGACAAAACCCAGATTGAACATGGCAATAACATCTAACCCAACCACTCTTTTTCGCAGTCACAAACAAATGGATCGGTCTGATCCATAAAATCAACATCCTGTGCAAAAAAAATTATTGGAGGATGACTACAATTTGTTGTAAATAGAAGCCGAGCACGTTTAGAAGCCCATTTGTCCACCTGAAACTTCTTTTTTTGCTGTTCAACGTGTCCGTCCGTGAGAAATCTCTTGTCGTAAAACTTAACCCTCATCAATAGTAACCTCGCATTCAACAGGAAGAATGTGACAAAGCTTCTGTTTGCCTGGTTGGATGCATATCCTTCCATCGTTATTGTCCTCAAACGAATGTCATGAGAACTGAGAAAATCCTGGTGCTTATTATGCCACAGATTGGTTATACGTTTTTCTCCATGTGTTAGCAGTGCCTAAGTAGACATGAAGATTGAAAATAGTTAAGGTCTGAAAAAAGAGTATGTCGAAAGAGCGACAGTTGAATGGTTAATTCTAGTACAATATATACGGGCTTTCAATGTGCATGAAATCATCACCTTTATATATAAATTCTCCAGAGATTGAAAGCATCGCAGCAAGCCAATAATTATGTTCAGATCAAAACTAAACATTCCGATATATAAGATCTTGATAGAATCCAGCAGCATTGATAGGCTATCCATGGACGAACTCTTCATTGAGCATATAACATAATATTAGTACCCAAAGTGTACTCCAAGATGATATAAAACTTATGCGCACAAATGAAAAATGCAGCTTATGATTACAAATGTGTAGATGATAATATACGGTACCTGAAAAAGTGAGGAGCCAAACACCAACTTCCTGTGATCATTAAATGGATCACTAATTACACCCAAGGTCTTTAGTTTGGGCGCAGAGACGACAGTTATTTGTGAAGGTTTATAACAATCATCAAGGAGCAACCTTTGAAGTGAAGGGGCATCTTCGATGATGAGCTGCTGTCCTTGAAAACAAATTCCAATGCTTTTAAGGTGAGGCGACTTTATTTGGAGACTACTGATAGGGATTTCTATTCCCAAAACAATCAGCAAGCGCTCCAGGGAAGGGCAAATGGAGTGGATGATGCTGTGCAGTGAGGCCTCCTACAGATAAACCACCACAAGCAAAAGTTTTTTAGCAGTGGGAGTCGAAGCATTTGTACCAGATCGTCTGGTAGATGGCACCGGGCAATGGTGGCGGTGTGGAGAGAGGAGGAAAACCACGAGATGGACAACGGTGGTGTGGGCACAAATTCTTGGTGTGTTCTTGGTATGAAACTTTCGTGGTAATGGTAGAACTCAAACTATTGGAGTTTTTGGAATTTAGAGGATGTCAGCCAAGTGTCCACCATGCAGGGTATGGACAGCAGGTAGCGTGTCGGGATGTAGAGGCGTTGAACGGGGCCCTGCTGGTGAGAGGAGACAATGGCTCTGAGGAGATCAAATTCAGGAAGGACAGATATCTGACGACAGTCGACATTGAGGGGCGCGGTGCGCCATAGAGGGTGCCACTGAGTTGAGAGGACTTGTGTGCGGCAGCAATCCTTGGTGGGGAGAAGCGAGATGATCACCCCAAGGATGTCGTTCGGGAGATCGCTGATGCAGTCCACCGGAGATTCTACGGGTTCCTCAGATCCGGGTGGGGGGGGGGGTTCGCCGCTTCTCCCGCGCTGCCGGGCGCGGGATCTACAACCGGCGTCGCCACTGGCCGGAGCCTCATCTTCTTGGCGCTGGGGCCAGCCGACTCCATTTTCCTTGCGGGCGTCGCGCCGAGCTCCCGGGTTTGAGCAGAGTAGCCAGAGACGAGCCTAGGGGCAGTGCGAGTGGGGAAGAAGGAGGGCTGGGGTTTTCTATAGGAGTGGAAGAAGAGGAGCAGGCGTTTTCTGTACGAGTGAGGAAGAAGGTGAGCGGGGGTTTTCTGTACGAGTGAGGAAGATGGGGAGCGGGGGGAATTGGGGGGTGACGGAAGCGGGAGAGTCCAGCGAGCTGCAGTATAAGTGGAGGCGAGGATGAAGGAGGGTTTTTCTGGGATCACCCCCTCTTTAAGAAATATGGGCTTTTCCTCGCAAAAAAAACAAATGGGCTTTAAGATGGATAGGTTTTTGTATCGGCCTAGTCGGCTGCCCGTGTTTCGTACTAGAGGCCCTTAACACTAGAGGCAGCCCATTAGAGACACTCTCCAGCTTATTGCCCATTCGAAAGAAAAAAAGAGATGAATCTATCTTAATTATGGCTCCTCATCGATAACATTTTTCAACTTAAAAAAAGTTATAGCGCCTTTTCGGGCCGGCTTGGCATCCACCAAATTAGAGGATGGTGTACTGCATGCAGACACTCACACTGGTCGTAGCGCGGCAAAATGAGGGGTCAAATAACATGCCCACAATATACATAGATTGTAAAGGTTGACACGCTAACATTTAAACTAAGCTTCACAAGATACGGTATGCATACTAGCTAACATTCACAAGCACTTAAGTTCAGCATGTTTACACATCTAAATGGTTCAAGGGGTTTTAACGGGGATTAACAGGGATTGTGGGGGATTAAATCATGTACAAGCCAAATTACCCTCCATTCCTCTCCAAACCGCTTGGTAGGAGGTTGAACCGAACAAGGCCTAAGACTAACCACAGTGGGAGTAACTTAATTCCATACGGTATCATAATATGATACTCAACCCTCTCTTTCTTCATTTAATTCTATGCCACCTCATCAAATTTGCCTAGTTGGCATGCATAATACTACTTATGATACTCCCATTACAACCAGCCTGGTAGAATTAATATACCTAATCTAAATGGTCGCTGCCCGATCTCTACTCTCTACTCTTATAAAAAACCGAGTTGGTGATGATGGTGTGCCTGCCATCTTGCAATATAGACCGTCCGATCTATATCTGACGGATAGAATGCAAACTATGACAATTTTGCAAAAATATACCCGCACCTCTCTCCACATTTGCAGATAAGGTCTTCCCTCGTTTGTCCTTATCTCCCACAACTTCATTGTTGATCAATTAAAAAAAGAAGCCTCTAGAACAATCTGGCATGGTGGCCGCTGCCGGCGTCGTCCATCCTCATGCCTCCGCTCAGTCCGACCACCAATCACCACCACGCCCCACTCCTCCTCACCTACCTCTCCTCTTTCTCGAGATATAATTAGTTTTTACACATGAATTACTTCCGCATGGGTCAATCAAAACATGTGTTTTGTAAAAAAATGCATCTTGATGTTCCGTGCAATGCACGGGCATCTTGCTAGTATTATTTATCTACTACTCTTATAAAAAACAGAGTTGGTGATGATGGTGTGCCTGCCATCCTGCAATATAGGCCGTCCGATTTATATCTGACGGATAGGAAGAAAACTATGGCAATTTTTCAAAAAGATACCCACACCCCTCTCCACATTTGCAAATAAGGCCTTCCCTCGTTCATCCTTTTCTCTCACAAGATAAACTACTCATACAAATGCAGCTTGATGTTACGTGCAATGCACGTGGATGTTTCCTTGGGGGTCTCTCCAGCGCTGCGTGGTCGTAGATGCAAGTTGACGCCATTTGAGATGCCGACGTTGAGGGGCACTCGGATTTTGTCCGATGAGCAGGTAAGTGATGAGTTTGATCACGTAGTAAATGCATTCTAAAGACTACTTCCATGTCCATTTCCTCATTCCCCTGCTGCCCACTGTTTCACAGGTTAGGCTTGGTGCCAGTGGAGATTGGCTTGCATATGTACGGGAGGGTACCGACATCAATTTGCACAACATTTACAATGGTGACACTGTTCCCGTAGAACCTTTGTCCAACATTGGGATCAGATTACAATGTCCATTAAATCGTTGCATGCATGTACTAGTTTTTTATTGGTCATTTATATCTGACGGATAGGAAGGAAACTATGGCAATTTTGCAAAAAGATACCCACACCCCTCTCCACATTTGCAAATAAGGCCTTCCCTCGTTCATCCTTTTCTCCCACAAGATAAACTACTCGTACAAATGCATCTTGATGTTCCGTGCAACGCATGGGCATCTTGCTACTAGTAAATGTAGGTTTTTGAATGCGGCGAGAAGGCGGGTACAGCTGGGAGTGCAGTGGGCAGCGCCCTCGGCCGGCGCACCGCTTCAAATGGCGGACGCAGTGAGAGGTCGCGTCCGCCCTTACCCCCTTGACCGTGGACCTTGACCGTGTATGTCCGACTTTGAGGACAACATTATCCTTGACGGTGTATGTCACCTTGTGTCCAGATCTGAGATGCCATGTGTACTAGATGAATGACTCCAAGTTCGACCACCATGATGCTAGGTGCGAGCCGAGGAACACTGTTGGAGAGACCCCCCTCATAATTTTCGTACATTGGTCGTTTGATTCATAGGATAGAATGCTATAGGATTTTGTTCCTATGTAGTCATGTGTTAATTGGCAATCTAGCATCCACTCCAACTTTTTTTTTCACTTCCTTTGTTTTTCCTGTGTCAAACACTCTGGTTTTTTTAGGGGAACACTGTGTTAATGCTATGTGATTCAAGTGGACATGCCACTCCAATCCTTTATTTTTCCTATTCCTACATTTTAAGTTCCTACGAAGGCCCTATTTGGAAACTCTAACTTAGCTAGAGGTTAGAGTTAGTTTCTACCTCATGACTAACCCTGAACTAACTCTAGCCAAAGAGGTGTTTGGATGACAGAGTTAGATTGACAATAAATGCACTAGGGGAACTAGCTCCATTTAGCACCTCTTGGGTGGGACAGGTTTTTTGGGTGGGTTAGATGCTACTAGCTCAAACTAGCACTCATGTTTGGATACTTTAGGCCTATTTGAGCTCAAACTAGCTCAAACTAACTCTAACCCATGGATCCAAACAGGGCCGAAGAGAGTACTTGCTCTAAATGATGTGCCGCTGCAAGAGCCGCCTATATTAATTAACCATGCTCTAAAAGGTGGACCAGCTTTGGCTATAGTATACTAGTACTGTACTAGGTTAGGAGGTGACCTTGCGCTTGGCTCTTCTCCTCTTCCAGAAGTCGAACAATAATGATGGTACTATAGTAGTACTTCTAGCAATCTGACACCAAATGAACTACTGCACGCCCACCGCTTGTACGCAAAAGTTTCTCCTCGTCCTGCGAGCCACCGCGCACGCGTTGGCGAGGGAGAAGGCGTAGTAAGCAAGCTTCTTGTCGTTCTGCAAGTTGACGGGACACATCTCCAAAAAGGGCCGACCTTGTCCATGGCTACCATTCCGTGCTCCGTCATTGAGTACGTGTACTATTCACATGCCATCGAGGAGAAAAAATATTGCATAGCAGGTGCCGTCGAAGTGCATGACTCACTTACGCACTGGTTATCTGATCATCTCCATTTTCTTCATGACACGTGCACCTTGATGCTAGATGCCCCGCGTGTTGGCAAAAGGATGAACAAAGCTCACGCCAAAAAATAAAGAGTGGAAAAACATAGATTCCCGACGACCGAGAAGGAGCAAGGAACCTCGCGGTGGAGCGTCTGCACTCATAATATTTTATATTATTCAGCGATATAAAATCAACCAAATCTCTCCATATTCATATACCATTCTATAGTGTGAGAATAACTTTGAATGTTACCTCCATGGAACACCTAGTTATAGTATATCCAGCAGCCCATGCATATCGCTTCTCACTCCTCGTCCTTATAACCTGCTGACTATACCTTATATACACTTGCTCTTTGAGCAAAGACCTCCCTAAGCACGCATTAATTTCCTGGGCATGCTTCTTTCCTGGGAAGCTGGTCCTTGCTGATATAGGATGCCTCTTCGTATCATTTATGGCGTACCCGGATGACCGTCTGTTGCCGCCCAATGGCCAATGCCACGTCCCCCGCGAATGTAGCAGCTTCCCTCCCTCTTCTTGCTGGTTCGCGCATTTTCCCCTGTTTTTTGCCGCCTGCCCACCTATAGAACCACCTCGTGATGGCCAATTCCTTTCCAAACACCTAGGGAGGCGGTTGAACCGAACAAGTCTAACTTGTTTTTAGTGGGTACATTGACATGGCATCGAAAGGGTGTGATAGCTGACTCTGGCAAAATAATTGACTACCATGTTGGCATACATGAGCATGGGGCCCAATTGTCAGTGTGCTGGACGGAGGAAGGAATGCAAGACAAAATGGAGCGCGGAAGGGTGCTAATTGATTGGCTCACGTGTGATAACCACTGGAGCAATCCACTCAGATTGTACTACGTTAAAAAATTCATGCAAACACGGCCGGTTATACTATGAGTAGGTGACCGTGCGCTTGGCTCTTCGCCTCTTCCGGAAGTCGAACAATGATGACAGTATAGATACTTCTGGCAATCTGACACTGAATGAACTGCTGCACGTCCACCGCCTGTATTAAGCGCACTATCGTAAAGCAAAAGCTTCTCCTCGTCCTGCGAGCCACCGCGGGCGCGCGCGTGAGCGAGGGAGATGGCGTACTAAGCAAAGCTTCTCCTCGTTTGCGAGTTGACGGGACACATCAAAAGTAGTGTATTAGTCTCCAAAAAGGGCTGACCATGTCCATGGCTACCATCCCGTGCTCCATCATTCAGTGCGTGCATGATTCACGTTCCATTGAGAAAATAATGTTCCGTACGTGCCATCGAATAGAATAACTTAATTTATAAAAAATGCGCCACCGCGTCATGATCGAACTTTTATTCGTCCACGCGTGGTTCCCATGAACAACTACTACACTCGCCAAATTATCTGGTGAGCTGCCCCTTCGTACAGAAATGAGCTCACCGTGTAACTGCGCGTGAGTATTAGGGAAAGAGGCAAAGAGTACCTGCGTTGGTGCTTGCACCTCTTCTCTTCGTGCTCGTATTCCTTTTTTTTCGGGTGATTCGTGCACGTACTCCACCTACGTTCATGACCATTGGTGAGTCTCTCCTACTATACTTAACTCCATTTTCTTGCATGACACGTGGACCTAGATGTTGGATGTCCCACGTGTCGGCAAAACTTAGAGGAACACTTTCTGACGATCGAGAAGGAGCAAGAAACCTCACGGTGGAGCATCTGGACTCTTTAATATCTTTATTCAGCGATATAAAATCTACCCAATCTTCTCCACAGTAGACCTGAAGAGTCCGAAACACGGCAGCCCAGTGTAGTTACATCATACATGGCCAACCCATGCTATCACCATATTTCTTGGCCTCCGTGCGACACCTAGCTCTAGTAATCCACCAGCCCGTATCGCTTCTCGCTCCTCGTCTCTCTAAAAGTGTGGCGGGCTGGCGATTTTGCCGTCTATTGAGGTCGGTTAACTCATCACATGTTAGCGACATGCCAAGAGCATTCTAAAAAATTTACTGTACTCTATTGTTATGCCAAGAAGAGGAAGCGCTTTGACCGATGGACCAAACGAGACATGCGTGCCGTGTCGTGAGTGGGTCCAGTTTCTCATTTTGAACTTGTTTGGTATAGTAGTAACACTTGGTTTTGACTATTGATAATATTTTATATAGGGCCTAATGTATTCTTTGAGGTTGCCTTTGACTATTGATAAGATTTTATATAATTTGAAATTATATCATTCGAAGATCCTTTCACGTTCCGTTTCAAAAAAAAAATCTTTCACGTACGAATTTGACGGTATGCTTTGAGCAACTTGCATGTCCTATACTGCTCCTGTTTGGATACTCTAACTTAGCTAGAGGTTAGACTAACTCATGACTAACCCTGAACTAACTCTAGCCAAAGCTGCGTTTGGATGACAGGGTTAGATTGATAATAAATGCACTTGATTGAGAGAGAAATGTGATTTTTCAGTGGGCCCCATGAGAACTAGCTCCAATTAGCACCACTTGGCTGGCGGGATAGAGAGAGAAAAGTGATTTTTCAGTGGGCCCAATGAGAACTATCTCCAATTAGCACCTCTTGGGTGGGATAGTTTTTTTTTGGTGGGTTTGGTGCAACTGGCTCCAATTTAACCCTCATGTTTGGATACTTTAGGGCTATTTGAGCCCCAACTAGCTCAAACTAACTCTAACCCATGGATCCAAACAAGGCCAAAGTTAGTCTCGGAAAATGCATTAAGCCCTATATACATGGACACACGGAGTACATGATACTAGCAAACGCTCACCATTAGTAGTAGTTCATTGGTTGGTTTCGATTTTTGATTTAGTTGCTGTGCTGCTACCGTCCAATATTCGCGTGTGGTTGTTTCTAGAATAAAAAAAGGAGGTAGTACTTACTGTGGGAAAGGTGAAGTGATGGTTGCTTCGCCCGAGCAACTTATTACTACTCTGGGAATATTGGAGTACCAGTGGATTCAATGAAGAGATAAATGATGGTTTCTTTGTCCGAGCAACTTACTGTGGCAAAGGTGGGGCTCTGTGATTTGACTACTCACTAGACATTATTACTGCGGCACAACGACCGGGGTGAATCTTCCCTGCAGTTGTGCACTCAATATTGTTTCATGGCAGGTGGAGCCGGATGAAGGATGTCCCACATGTCGGCGAAACGAAGTTGAATTGTTTCTGGCATTGCTATCAATCCTTCAGGATTTGTTTATATGTACGCATAATTTTCCAGCATAATGAAATAGTACTGTGATGCTATGAATGTTTCAACTTTGGTTCCCGCAGGAAAAAAAAGGTTTCAACTTTAGGATTCATGTGTCCTCTTGCCTCAAGATTGTCTCGTTACAAAATTCCATCAAATACAAATGAAACTACCATGGCTGCTAATGCATCTCAATGGTTCACAGATCAGCGCCAATATTCACATCACAACTGAAG
Source organism: Thinopyrum elongatum (assembly GCA_011799875.1). Classification (NCBI taxonomy): domain Eukaryota; kingdom Viridiplantae; phylum Streptophyta; class Magnoliopsida; order Poales; family Poaceae; genus Thinopyrum; species Thinopyrum elongatum. Next base: position 284,676,402 of record CM022299.1, on the reverse strand, counting down.
ACAAAGTTGTGAGAAGGTGTACAAATAAAGAAAAATATATAATTGATCGATGTTGTTCGTAGGCATGGCTCCATTTCCTGGGCAAAGTGTTCATTGGTTGGCAGCTAGTTTCACCCAGCTTTGTAGCCAAAAAAGAGGTGTATGGAGGACATCACAATCTAATCATTTTGTGCAGCTCCACTAAAATCGAGTTGATCATTCCTGTTTGCAAAGATATTCAGTCAGTGTGATTACAATAATAGTGGAACTAGATGATGAAACATAACACACACAAATAGAAGCCGATCACCTCTGCGATCTCTCTTTAGGACTAACTACTTGTTGGAGAAGATTAGGCACATAGTTGGATGAGGAGGATAGCGAAACCAATCTCCTTTCTGCAGTCCCACAGAAATGTAATAACGTTGCCCATGTGACATTTTGGCGGAACTGCACAAAACACTCTTAAGAAAAAAGTGATTTGTGCAATTCACCAAAAGGTCGCAATAGCAACGAGGTGAAATGGATAGCCCTGTTTGCAAAAGGAGGTAGAAAGGAAACAATTACTGCCCAATAACACGAGTTGAAGACACATACGCCAACAAAAAAGAAGCATATTCCATGTAATAAGGGAAAGATAGCAGCATGGTGGTTTATCAAAAACGGTTTGTGGACGAGATTGCAAGATGGAAAGTACGCCGGCCGAGATACGTTTTAAGCAAACAACTAAAGAAGATCCACATGCAGGATTTTCCACATGCAACAATGTGGGAAGATGGGCAGTGGAGCAAGGCTGGAGGAAGCTGTACCTGAGGGTCGTCGGGATGTAACTAAAAGGGCGCCGGAGGCCAGGATCTGCCCATACTGTGGCAGCAATCAAGTGGCGAAGGCCCTACCAAGCCGGAGCTTGGTCAGAGAGAACGGCGGGTACCGCAAATCGGGACGTGTTGCCTCAACGCCGTCGAACGGAGAAACAATGCACATCCACCCTTTCCGCCGGCGGACGGGATGCGGCCGGATCAGTGACCGACGGTGAGAGAGAGAGGCCACCGCCGCCTTGTGTGAGATAGTGTGACGAGAGACAAACCCCGGCAGGCAGGCTCCATTGTTTATAGTGGAGCGGATTTTTTTTCCCGATGACAATCGTTTTATATTCTGTACGTGCCATGGAGGAATATAACTTTATTTTTAATACTAACGCGTCAAGTCGAACTTTGTTCCGTCTACGCGTGGTACACGACCCTCCTTCGAGTAAACAACCGCTACACGCGTCAAATTATCACGTGGGCTACCTTTTCATACAGAAATGAACTCCACCGTGTACCCGCGCGGGTGTGCCCGGGAACGAGACGTGAGTACATGCATTGTGCGTGCACCTCTTCTTTAGGTGCAGGTACGTACGTGGGTGGGTGTGAGAGAGATGGTTTGTGCGAAATAGAGGCAATGTGTCGATGATATCTCAAACAAAAAAACGTAACATATGCAATGTGTGTGAAACAGAGTCATGGATATATCATATATAGAGGGAGCGATCCACGAGAAGAGAGTGGAGGGATCATCGGCGTGAGATATCGATAGAATCAAAAACAGGGATGAAGTGTGTGGGTGCGCGATCGATAAAGAGTGCCATCGAATTTGTGTTTGCCCATGTCAAAGATACAGGGCGGCTGGCCTACTGGAATGTGAGAGGGCAGAGGTGCAGTTTTTCTCTATGGCATGGATACCTACCTACAATGTTCGACTATCGGTGTGTGTGTGGGGTGGGGGTGTGGGATAGAGAGGTAGATCGACTAGTATATGTGTGGAGAAGAAGAGAGACCTAGCTATGTATTGAGGGAGATCGATCGGCATCCATGCATATGTGTAGTAGAGGAATAAGGTTGGGAGAAATACAAAGGTAGAGTGTCAGAGGGTTGGTGGTGGAGTTGCTTCTCACAAATGGTGGGAGAGGCCTGCTAGACAAACAGAGGGTACGAGTGCAATATCAATAAGAGAGGGGATGTATGTCTGTCTATGCACGTGCGTGTGAGAGACGGGCCGGGAGGTATGCAAGGATGATGAGGGGGGACGATATGATTGTGGTAAGCAGACGTAACTACATAGGAAGATCAATCGTCGTGTGTCCGAGAAAGGGAGAGACATAACTAGTGAGGTAAGTCGATCAGTGCGTGGGGAAAAAGAATTATAGTCGACCTAGCTATATGTAGGGAGATCGGTACATATACATGCATGCATGTGTTAGAAGAAAATAAGGTCTGAAGAGACGGACAGGGGGAGAGGGGTGCGGCTAGGAGGTGGTGCGAGAGGCCTACTATGTCGAGGGGGAGGAGTGTGCGAGTATGAGATCGATGAAAAGAGGGCGGGAGTATGCACCTGCGTGGAACCGTATTGGACATAGGGGGGCATGGACGGTGAGAAGAGAAGAGGGGAAGTGTGTATTTGCGGTAGGCACACTTGGCTAGAGAGGTATATCGACCAGTGTGTGCCGGAAAGAAGGAGCCAGGGGTCCTACACACACCGTGGGTGAACGACCTAAAGAGAAACGAATGTGTGCGATGGAGGGGACGCTGAGGGAGGGTGGGGGGCGGGCGTGTGCATGCACGATAGAAAGTTAGCGCTAGCTAGCTACAAAGAGAAGAGGATAGTGAAGGTGTAAAAGACGAACATAGATCGTAATTCATTATAAAAAAGTGGATTCGGATATTTGAAGAAGATATCATAGTGTTTTAAACCGACGCATGCATGAATGAATATATAATGGTGATACGCATGGTGTGGTTATGAACATGTTATACTACATATAATATATATAACATTGATTATAAATTGGGATAATGTGTGGCTTTTGTAGCTCAGGGCTAAATACTTGTCATAATGTAGGGAGCGGGGCACTATTCTTTGTGTGATAAACACGGTGTACGTATGGAACATGGTTTAGATTATGAATATCTTGCTAGTACATCAAATGTAGTATTATTTGGAATCAACATCAAGTGTATTCAAAATTTTGAATTTGAGTTCATATAGCACACATAGTTCATATCTATCTCTATAGTAATCATGTGGTGTGTTGTTAAGGTAATACACGAATGATGGTTTAAGTTGGCAACAATCATGATTGTAGATTCTTATTCAAATAGAGCAACGAATTCAAATTTAGTTTGAATTGCAGCGGTAGTATAGACATTTGGAATGCACTAAAATGTTGGTATGAGTAGGTTACATGCATTATACAGCCAGCGAAAAAAATTAATTGGACACAACATGGATTCATAGCTTTGAATAGCATTTGTACAGTAAAACGAGACAAGACACTCTCTTTGTGTGGTGTGAATAGTTTTATTTTTTTCATTTTTTTCGTTGAGGGAAGTGCGAATTGATTTGGTACGTACAATATTACACGTTAGGCTTGTCCCTAAAATTCAACCCGTGCCTTGTTATATCTCGAAAATTCAGATATCGTGCTCCCAAAACTCGCGCCTTCACAACCCGCGCCATGCTATCCCGAAATTACAACGCGCGCGAAAACTCCCTCCAGCTGCCAAATCCCGACACACGAAATCCCCTTTCTAACCCTGAGCCGAAAGGGCCGCTAGTTCAAATCGGTGGGGGTACTTTTGTAACACACCCTACATTTTGGACAAGCGCGTCCCTAAGACATGGTTCCCCCCCTCCCATCGCCTCCTTTTCGCCATTCGAAATCCGAGGCCGCCATAACCTCTCTGCTCCAGCCGCGAAACCCCACCCTCCTCCGTCTGCCACCTCACTGTTGCCCAGCCGGAGCCTCTTCCCTGACGACGTCGTACACCGCAACAGCTCAACGTCCCTCATCCACCTCCCCGGATGAGAATCCGTCGTCGATCTCGTCATCCCGCCGGTTCAGCCGCCCCATCCTCGACCTCCAAGGAGCTGCTCTGATGATTGCCTCGTCTATCACGGCTGCTCCATCCCCACAGCGTCGCCTTAACCTGCTCCACCGGAACTGCATCATCCTCACCGACTCCTCAGACGAAGGCGAGGCCTACTCGGCGCCACCAAAGAGGTTGTACACTCATCGCATCGCACCTTCTCCTTAACTCGACCTCCCGGCGCCGACCGTGCTCCATCCCGCACCCCCATGGTGTGGCTACCTCGAAGCTAGCGCCGCAGGCAACATCTCCATGGCGGCTCTCCCCCAGTGCGAGGCCCCTTCAGCGGCGGCGTCCATACCAGCCAAATCTACTGCTGCTGCTCCGGCTCTCGCTCGCTCGCGCTGCTGCTGCTGCTGCTCCGGCCCTCGCTCGCGCTGCTGCTGCTGCTCTGGCTCTCGCTCGCTCGCTCGCGCTGCTGCTCCGGCTCTCGCTTGCTCCCTTGCGCTGCTGCTGCTGCTCCGGCTCTCGCTCGCTCGCTCGCGTTGCTGCTCTGCTCTCCCCTTCACTCGTGCTGCTGCTCTGCTCTTGCTCTCACTCGCGCTGCTGATGCTGGTACACAGGTTGCTGCAGCAACAGGAGTTGCTGCTCTGGCTCTAGTTCGTGCTGCTCCTCCAGGCGCTACTGCTCCGGTTGCTATCCGCTACTGTGTTCCCCGTCGATCGCCTACTGATTTAGATCATTGTTTCTCTACTACTAGTGCTCGAGCGGCCTAAACTACATGTGAAGTGCCTCTGTGCTACCAGTGCGTTCAGTTTCGACAGTAACATTCAGATTCCACAGTAAATTTCAGTTTCGACAGTTAAGTCTAGAGTAAACAGTTTTTACCTCATCTATTGTAGTCAGGTGTTTTGCACAGCCGGAGCCGGAGGTCCACACCAACTCCGGTGATGACTCGGGCGATGACTCCGACGACGACGGAGAACCGGTTAGTCATCTATACCCATTTATGTATCAAATACATCCTAGGGTTTCTCTGGTTACTCCTACCTCCACCTTTTTGGAATAGAAATCCTATGGTTATGTTCTCCCAATCCATGAAATCTGAGTAAGTTTCATTAGATCCGTGTAGTGTATTGATTGTTTGAATGGTACAAGTGATAAGTGATTAGTTGTTTCATCTGTGCAAATGATTTCTGCTAATAATGCGACTAGGGTTAGTGTTCGTGCTAATAATTTCTATCCAGGTCTTGACAATTGATTTTGAATGACCTACATATATGTTTGTGCAATTATTTTCTTCAAGATTGGTCTGTACATAGACGATTGTGCTTAAAAATCGAACCATAATCTTTGGATATGTCCAAAAAATAGCCATAAATTCCTGATCCTACTTTACGGCATGTAAACATTGATTTGATGCCAAATTTTTGGCAACTACCAAATGTTCGCTAGAGATTAGTTTGTATTCCAAATTTGATGCCTTATTTTTTTACTATATGTATAGGTGCTATCTGATGATGTCGACAATGAGGATTAAGATGGCCAGAGGAGGTACAAAAGGCAAATCCTCAGGGAGCTTTAAGCGGGAATGCATAACAGGCGTATTAGGACCTGCAACTAGGGCTATCAATGCCCATTTTGCAGCCAAAAGCTTTATGACGCGTATCAAAGTGTTCTGGCGCATGCAAGAGGACAAGCTGTTGGCTCCTTCAAGCAGAAGTATTCTCGTAGGGTGGCGCACGCCGCGTACGCCGAGTACCTGGAGAAGCTTTAGGATTGTGCCGGCAGATGAGATGAGATGTGGGATTGAACTATGTATGGCTATGTAGTATCTTAATTATAATTGCGCTTGAGTATGCTTAATGACGGTTGAACTATATACTTATGGTTGAACTATGCTTGTGTATGCTTATTATCTATGTCTGAGTATGTTTAATCTATGTTTACTTATGTCTAAATGTGGGATATGGAAGCAATCAGTTCGGCTGATGGAATCTACCTCCGTCCTGGTTTATTGGTCCCCTTTGTAATTTGTGTTAAATTTTGACCAAAGATTTAACTACAAAATGTTAGTGCAGGTCAGCAAAAATTATATCATTGCATGCGTATTTGAACATAGTGTTTAATGATATAATTTTTTTTGACAAGCATAAACATTTGTTAGTTAAATCTTTGGTCAAAATTTGGCACAAATTACAAAGGGAACCAATAAACCAGGACAGAGGTAGTACGTCAATCACACACGGTTCCCAAAATTGGAACCGTATGTAATGACTTTCATTTTCCCTGTTACGTCAATCACAAACGGTTGGCTCTAACAAAGCGTTGCCTCCAAAACTCTTTGTGGGACAGAAAACCCTCACCACCGAATTCATAAAAGAAAAAAGAAAACCCTCACCATCCCCACGTCACAAAAACCCTCACCCCTCCCGCCACCCCCTCCGGTCCACATTCACACCTGCACAAGCTCCTCCATTACTCTGCATGGCACCGCCTATCGCCGCGGCAACCACTTAGCTCGACGCCTGTCGCCACCAGGCTGCCGGCAAACCCCACCACATTTTGCCACTTCTGCTTGCCACCGCCTATCGCCATCGACTTTCTCGACGCTGCTCGCGGTAGACCCAGCTCTGCCCGATTGGGGAATCCGCCGTATTGAGGGTTTTTTCTCAAGGACAAGTTAACTAATTTAATGAGATATTATCTCATCTCTTATCCCAGTTCATTTACCTCCTTTCATCACCCGGCCGAAATCACCGTGAATTCATTTTTATTCGAGCTGATTTGAGGGTTTTCTTTCATTCATAGAGTGTACAGTGTGCGGACACATCAGGACTTTGCGGCCTCGGCCAGACATCCATGGAGTTCCATCTCACCGTAACAGATGACTTGAGGATGCGTGCGGTATGCTCGATCTCACCCTAAATTGGTTGGCATGGCCTACTTGCCTGAACATATACTATATATTGCTACATTTGGATAAAAGGTGCCACATGCAGCATATACGTCAAAAGGGATTTTTCCCTCTTCTTTCTATATTAGGAAAATTAATGATGTATTGTTCTTTCGATTACTCTCATATTTCCATGACATCATGGTTACCCTATCTGTTTAATTATAGATTTTTGTCCTTTGATTTCAACTGTTGTATAGTTCTTTCAATTTCGCCCATATTTGCATGTTACCATATTCTTTAACAATCCTACCATTTTCTGCAGCGCATCCCTTGCTATGCAACAACATCTGTAGTACACAATCTTGCCCTTTACATAAATCAAGACTGAAGGGATGTCATGCTGAACACAAACCATGGATTTACAATCGTTGCTTCTGTAAGACTTGATGAATGTGGTCACTCCTATTTTGCCAAGGGCCTTTGGACAGAAATTTCTAAGTTTTATGTACTAAAAGCTAGCACTAAAATTGCACTGCACATAAAAGAGGCTGGTCATGAGATATATGCTAACTTCCCCGACGATATCATCTGTCCAGACTTTGTTCGAAGTAAGTGTTCTTTTCAAGTGTCTGCATGTTGACTTGCCCAGAAATATCAAAGGAATTGTGTAGTATTTAAGCAACCAATTGTTATTCCATTTTCTTACTCTATTCCTACCTACTAACTTCTAGTTACTGATGTCGCTTGAACTACGTCGGTATTTCCCCAAAGAGGAAGGGATGATGCAGCACAACTACGGTAGGTATTTCCCTCAGTTATGAAACCAAGGTATCAATCCAGTAGGAGAACCAAGCAACACTATGTAAACGGTACCTGCACACTAAGAACAAATACTTGCAACCCGACGCGTATAAGGGGTTGTCAATCCCTTCTTCGGGTAACGACACCAGAAATTGTCAAGTTGACGGGATAAAATTGTGATAGATTGGATAAATAGATCTCGATAAAACGCGAAATAAAAGATGCAAATAAAAAGTGCAGCAAGGTATTTTTGTGTTTTTGGAATAATAGATCTAAAAATAAAAGTGGCAAATAATAGATCGAAAAGCAAATATGATGAAGAATAGACCCGGGGCCGTAGATTTCACTAGTGGCTTCTCTCGAGAAAAATAGCATACGGCGGGTGAACAAATTACTGTTGGGTAATTGATAGAACTTCAAATAATTATGACGATATTGAGGTGTCGTGGTTTGACACGATCACCTATGGGGCCGTCGGCGCCTTCGTGGTTCGGCGGGGGGAAGGGCACGTTGCACAAAGAGCGGAGACCGTAGAACAACATGGCAATGGTGATACTGGTGGTTTTTACCCATGTTCGGGCCGCCGCGAGGCGTAAAACCCTACTCCTGCTTTGGTGGATTAGGTGGAAGACCGTGACGAACACGCAGCGCTCAAGCCCGGCAAGGTTGCCTCGGGGAGAGCAGCTATGCGCGTATGAGTGTACAAGGGCCTGAATCCTTTCTATGGTTGCCTCGGCCCTCCTTTTATAGGTCATGGGGTTAACACAGTGGCAAAACAGTCATTATCCAGTGCTTAGATAGCCACAATGCTATCATACCTAACTCTGCAGACAGGACAAGGTGCATTAAATGCACCGCTTAATGTCACGTTGTGGATGCAGCCCGGCAAGCCTTGCCGTGTCATTCAACCACCTTTTCGCCTGTCTGCATGACATGCCCCTGGATGGGTGTCATTTAGGGGTGGTCTTCTTCAGAAATGGCTGACACGTGCTGAATGACTGCCACTTAATCACTTGGGGGCTTGACACCGCACCGATAAGCGACTTGTGTCACTGTGAGGTGGAGCGGTGGAGCCTTGGCGGGATAGCAGGCCGCCAGAGCCCCGGCAACCCTTGCCGGGGATGTCTTGGGACTTGCCCTTGGGGTGGCCTCGACCTGACCAGGCTCGCCTTCCCGGCAAGGAAGGCTTTTCCCTTAGTGATATCTTGCTGTTTTGGCTTGTCTTGGTCTTCTTGATCCGCCCTTTGATTCTCAAAGAGCTATCTCTTCTGCTTGGCCTTGTCTTGGATACTTGGTGGGGCTTTCCTTGTTGTTGCCACGCCGGAGACGTGCGTGTCTGTGCACAAGTGAGGGGAAACATACACCCCTATTTGTGTACCCCGGCACCAAGCAATGATCATTATATAGGCATCACGTGCAAGATTAGTAGACCGACTCCTACCTGCATATACTACTATTACTCCACACATCGACCGCTATCCAGCATGCATCTAGTGTATTAAGTTCATGTAGAAATGGAGTAATGCAATAAGAACGATGACATGATGTAGACAAGATCTATTCGTGTAGGAATAGACCCCATCTTGTTATCCTTAATGGCAACGATCAGTACATGTCTTGCTGCCCCATCTGTCACTGGGAAAGAACACTGCACGACCGAATCCATCACAAAGCACCTCTTCCCGTGGCAAGAAAAATCGATCTAGTCGGCCTAACTAAACCAAAGATTCGAAGAAGAAATATGAGGCTATAAGTAATCATGCATATAATAGATCAAAGAAACTCAAATAACTTTCATGGATATATATCTGATCATAAACTCAAAGTTCATCGGATCCCAACAAACACACCGCAAAAAGAGTTACATCAAATAGATCTCCAAAAGACCATTGTATTGAGAATCAAAAGAGAGAGAGGAAGCCATCTAGCTACTAACTACGGACCCGTAGGTCTACAATGAACTACTCAAGCATCATTGGAGAGGCACCAATGAGGATCGTGAACCCCTCCGTGATGGTGTCTAGATTGGATCTGGTGGTTTTGGAACTTGCGGTGGCTGGAATTGTGTTTCGTCGACTCCCCTAGGGTTTTTGGATTTTCAGGGTATTTATAGAGCAAAGAGGCGGTGCGGGAGGCGGCCGAGGTGGGCACAACCCACCAGGGCACGCCTGGGCGCCCAAGCGTGCCCAGGTGGGTTGTGCTCCCCTTGGAGCCCCCCTCTGGTACTTCTTTGGCCCAACAGGTATCTTCTGGTCCAGAAAAAATCTCCAAAAAGTTTCACTACGTTTGGACTCTGTTTCATATTGATTTTCTGTGAAGTAAAAAACAAGCAAAAAACAGCAACTGGCACTGGGCGCTATGTCAATAGGTTAGTCCCAAAAAATGATATAAAGTTGCGATAAAATGATTGCAAAATATCCAAGAATGATAATATAACAACATGGAACAAGCACAAATTATAGATACGTTGGAGACGTATCAGTTACCAATACACTTCTCTATTGCCCTGTTTTAACTAAATATTCCATGTACTCCCACTTCTATCAGAAAGCGCCGCTAACGAGGAGACTCCAGAGGTGGAGAACGGGGCTGCCAACAAGCGGAGGCGGGTCGAGCAAGAACCGCAAGCGACTCTAGCAGGCCTAGACTTCATCAGCAGCCTCCCCGATGATATGTTGATAGTCATCATCTCCCTCCTCCCAATCAAATATAGGGCGCGGACAACCGTCCTTTCCCGGTAGTGGCGCCCCCTATGGCATTCCACCCCTCTCGACCTCATCGACACCCACAAGCTTTGCCATGGCTATCGCAACAGCTTGGATGCGTTCTCCCAGATCCTCGGCAGTCACGATGGCCCAACCTGAGGCCTTAGAATGGGCAAGTTCCGTTCCAATGGCAAGGACCGAGCCAAGCTTGATGAGTGGTTCTGATCCCCCACCCAAGATCAGCTCGAGGAGCTCACTTTTGATGATGGGCATATGCGCTCGCTGCCAACGTCCGCGCTCCGCCTCGCGCCCACGCTGCGCGTCGGCAAGTTCATAAACTGCCATCCCCCCCTTAATGACACGCCCGCTCTTATTCTACCATGACTGAAGCACCTCGATCTCGTCACCGTCTGCCTCCCAAACGGTGACATGGAGCACCTTCTCCGTTGCTGTACTGCACTCGAGTACCTTCGTCTTCAGGCGATCAATTGGTTGGGTAGCTTCCACATCACCTCCTTGACTCTCCGGACTATTTATGTGTGTTGCTGGTGCTGCAACAAGACATCACAAAATGTGTACCATATTATGGTCATTGAGGACATACCTTCACTTGAGAGATTACTTGTAGTTTATCAAGAAGGTCCAACAAGAATCAATGTCATTTCTGCACCGAAATTGACAGTGGTGGGCTACTCGTCTGACAAATACTCCGAACTTGTTATTGGATCCACACCTGTTCAGGTACAACAATCGCCTTCTACCTCTCCTTCTTGAAATTAACATTATTTCTAATTTTGAAGATGTATGTTCGCCTGTCATCCAGAAAATGATTCCGACAAGCTTGACCCTGAAACTGCGCACAGTGAAGGTCTTGGCACTAGAATCTATCGGCCCCAACCTGGACCAAGTTGTCAGTTTCCTGAGATGCTTTCCGTGCCTGGAGAAGCTATATATCGAGGTGATGTTCCTTTCCTGTTAAATGTTAACCATAAGGAACTTCAATTTTTGACACCTTTTCCCAAGTTTACAATGACAATGTACTATGATTTCTGAAGGAATTTTGGAGGATTTCAGTACATAGATGCCCCCCCCATATTGGTTGCTTGATCCATATGTTTACAATCCATAAGCATTTCTCCTTTGGATTCATCTGTACTAGATTTCTTAGGGAACTTTTCATCCACTCCAACCTCTTGTGAAGAAGGCTACATTTTTCTAGATTGTAATCAAATGCCCATGTTAATCATGTCGGATCAAATATGGCACGTTAGTGCATTTTACAAATCCTGCAAACCAAATAGGCCTGTAGTAGTGTTCAAAACTGCATGTAGGCACTAACACGTTTTCTTATTTTGCAGATAAGATTAGGCCCGGTGGTGTATAATGTGATACATTATAACAATCACATCGAATACCTAGATCTGCATCTCTCAGAAATTACTTTGAACTTGTACCGAGGGACCTTACGGAGATTATATTTGCCAGGTTCTTTGTTGTCAGAGCAAGGCTGCTGAAGGTAATGAGGTTTGCCCTACATTTATTTTGCAAAATGAATGGTTTGTTGATCAGCGCTGGTGGCTGCGGCAGAATGGAAAAGGCTCCGAAAAAGCTGAATTTCATTTTGGAACTTCAGATGACAGAGTAATCGGAAGTCATCGTGTCAACCCCATACATGACTTCTCAGTGGCTGATCCCTTTGCAAAAATGACGAGGTTTCAAAACCAGCCTTACAAGTGGTAATATTAGTTTGAACCTCTCTTATTTCCATGTTCAGTGGATCAGCGTGGGCGTTTGCAGTTGATGAGCTGAATTTCATTTCTAATATCAGTTTGAACCTTGTAATTTTCGAATTTGAGCCATATAACTCTGGAATTTAAACCTTGTAATATTTCGAGCTTTTGTGGTACAATCGTTGAAATGGCAACGTATGAGACTCGTATATTGGTAGCACTATTTTGACCTTAATATGCAATGGACTTAGATTTTATTAACCATTCTCGAATGTGTTTACCTTATCGATCTCATAGCACATGATCTGTATAGCTAACTCGACTGCGATCTTCGACATTATTGCAGACAGTTGGTTTCTTCAATCGTGTGTCATGTAGAGCGCAGAATTAATTATCGCACTCGAGTGTCCATCATCACCCTTTTGTGTAACTTTGACCTCATCACCGAAGGGTAAACTTATGACTGAAATCATTCCACACAGTTCATTTTTACAAAGCCTTTTGCCAATAAACGCCCATGATTTGCCCCTCTTCTAGCCAACGTGTGGCCAAACTAGCCGGGCGGGAAGCTTGCGCGGTAAACTATGCGGTTGTGCGGGAACAGGCTCATCAATGATACATTTGGCACCTCTTCGAGCCCATGCGTGGTCAAACAAAACGCTTCCGGGGTCCTCAAGCGTGCACTGGAATCCTCCGCTATGAACGCGGTGACAAGACGTGATGATTACAGGCCGGCCAACCCCCATTTATTACAGCGGCCATTTAACCCTTGTGTCTCTTCAACCTTTCGATCGCGCCCCACTATTGCAAGAAGCACACCCACCATGACAAATTCTTAGAGGGTATCCTGCGCGGCTCCAATGGCGCTCCGAGTGGCTGCCGATGACAAGCAGCAGTTCACCATGCATGCCATGTGGACACCCACAAAAGGTTCACAGAGCTCTTGGTGGTGTACACCAACAACCCGGTCTGGGTGGAGCACTCCATCCACATCATGGAGCTGTTGCTTGCTGAGGAGAAGTACAAGTTGGTCGGGTTCGACCTTGAGTACACCCACGCTCGTGCCGGGTCTCGTCCCAAGGTCGCTGTCGCCCAGTTGTGCATGTGCAATCACGTCCTCATCTACCACTACTGCCTTGGCACAAGGCCTTGCGAGCATTTTGCCAGGTTTGTCAACAGCCCCCACTACATGTTCGCTACGGTGGACATCACCAACGATGTAAAGGTGCTCAAGAATTCGGGCATCGCCTGCCAGAATCTTGTCGACATCCAGGGCCAATACAAGATCTGGGGCAGCAACGAGCATGAGAAGGACTCACTGGTTCACCTCACCGAGCCCATCATCAACCCCTACTATAGATACATGAAGGATTCCTGCAACAAGGACAAGCGTGCCTGGCACTGGGCCTGGATGGAGAAACTCAACAAAGCTCATGTCGTGTATGCGGCCAAGGAGGCGTACATGGGCTACAAGATGTACAGGCGGATCGTTGACATGAGGAAGTGCCTCCTTCCCCAAAATGGCCACGGATCCAGCCGGAAGCAGAGCAATGGCAAGCATCGTCGCAACAAGAAGTAGATGATTAGATCCTCAGTTCTCCTAGTTTAGTATGCATGTAATTGCTTTCTTTGGGGTGTCAAAATGTTATGTGTGTAGTCACTTGTGTAATTGTATGCTTAATTTGGGTATGCAATGCTATCTTTTTAAGTATATATGTTGATGCTCTGTAGATAGAGCGTAGATGTTGTGCAAACAGAGCAAATCACATCGCACATGGACTAACAATGGATCCCGTCGGTGATGTTTTCATCAATCACTCACAATTGTATACCAGCAATCATTTGCTCACAACACACACGGCTTGTTAACAGGAATCGTCTATGTTGTTATCGGTCTTCCCACACATTTCCGATTGCAGACCTATTTGCCGCGTATCACACACATCTTGTTAAGTTGAACTGTTTCTGTTCTCTTGGCTCAACGCAAATAGTTCATCCGAGTGAACTGTATGTCGTATATCGCAGACACATTCATCGGGCTGACCGTTTATTTTGTGTTGCCTAATCACAAACAATTCATCCGAGTGAACTGTATGCCGTATATCGCACACACCTTGATCTGGCAACCCATTTCTGTTGTTCTGCCTCTTCGCAAATAGTTTATCAGGGTGAACTATATGTTGTATAGCGCACACACCTTGATCTGGCTGCCCGTTTATGTTGTTCTATCTCATCGCAAACAGTTCGTATGGATCAACCATATGCCCTGCATCGCACACGCATCTAAAATCTGAACCATGTTTGATGTATCCACCATCGCAAACGTTCTGCATCTTTTTTGACGGGTTTTTTACATCGCCGTTTGCGATTAATGCATCGCACACAGTTTCGTCGAATGGTCTATGATTGTAGTGTCGCGTTAGCAGCATCCTACAATAGTGATAGCTTTATTCATATCCATCAGGTTCAAACAACCAATGCATTATTCGATTCACAGGTACATATGTTCAAGAATTACATCAAAGAAAAGAATTACATAAGCACCAAATAAACAATGATGAACCAGGGTTGTATACGTGTACTATTAAAGATGGTAAAGAAAGAGGCGAGAGAGATTCTGGTTGCTGAACAAGGTGAAGCGGAATGTCCCTATTGTGCTCTCCTCAATGCAGAAGGCACACACCACTCTAGTCCAACCACTTGTGATGGTCGGCTGCCAATCATGTAGTTTGAGAGGTAATCCTGAGTAAACTGCTTCAGGATCCACTGCAAAGGAAAAAGATTCAGACATTGTCATCTAACACAGCTCATTATGGGCAGTAAAAAGAAGGCTACAGAGTTCTTACTTACCATCCTGCACTTCACTGTTGTCTTGCATAAAGTGTAAACAAATAGTTCAATTGACATCTTTTGACCCATTTTAATAACATTCTTTATCAGTTTCCTCACTTGATGCTGGTTCATGAATATCTCATTGCCCCATACGCAGAAAGGGTCGAATTGTGGATCTTTGGCAATGACATATGTACCTAAGAGCACCAAGTTAATATTAGAAGCTAAACAACAATTGCAAAATGATGTAGTACAACACTCCCTCCATCCCATTATATAAGATCTTATTAAGGTAACACTCTTCCTTGTTGCTATGTAGTCTGGGATTGCATATATAGTCATTCAGTACAATGCATGTTGCTATGTAGCCTCAGATATATTAAATATGGCCCTAGTTAACCTACCGATAAATGGGTTAAAGATATATTCAGTGAAATGCCTGATTCGACGATTAATCCATTATCAGCCCCCATGCTATATGGTACCAGCTACCGATATCCTGAACAGTGAGTATATATAAGCAATGCGATGAAACTAACCTCGATGGAAAACAGTACCTGTTCTCAATATTGTCCTGTATGAGTACATATAAAGGCATGTTTAGCACAACAGGCTAAACATCAACCAAATATATCCATGGTAGACAACATAATCTACAGATGATAGCTTCAGTGTGCAGGTTTAAGCATCCTAGTTAAGCAAAACTAGAATTGGAAAGGTGTGTTAACTGCAACAGGCATAACATTTAAAAACAAGAAAATATAGTCATTCAAACAGGTATTGTGCAGGTCTAAAGTACACTAGTTATTGTTAAAAAAATGAAAAGGCGTGTTAAATGGAACATCCTTAACAACAACCAAATATCGTAATTCACAGTGGTATTGTTGAAACTATTATTGAGGAAATTGAAATGCACGGTAAATAGTTGCACATATAGAGCATCGCATTGTGAATAACTGAAATAAACAAGGCAGAAGGCCATCTCTAGTCGATCCCCTAAAAGTTAACGGACTAAAACCCTTAGTGGAGTATATATATACTCCAGCAATTTTTGATCGTTTCTACTCGATCCCCTAAACTTAACATTGTAAACTTCAATTTGATCAAGTTCAAAGCAGGTTCAATCGAAAGTAGCATGCATTCAAACATAAACATAGATAGGTTTGCATAACCGAACATAAAACATAAATTTAAACTAAGTGGTCGAAGTGGAGGTGTGCCGCGAGCCGGGTCTGGGACGGTGTGTCGTCGGGGTCGTTGGGGAAGACACTGCTCCACTCATCAACGTCGATCTCCTCGTCCTCGCCGCCCACCTCGATGCCCTCCACGCTGCCGTCCTCGCCGCCTTCGACCTGGTCATCGGAGGAGAGCAAGATAACCTCGCCACCCTCTGCATCGGGAAAGATCATCCGCTCCGCCTCCACGAGCTCCGGGTGCTGCCGGCGGAGCTCTTGCATGTAGGCCTCGACGGCGGCCTCGGCCTTGAGGCGCTCCCACGCCTCGCGGTCCTCCAATGCCATAGCCGAGCTCACCAGCCCTGGCTCGGGCAGGACAAGGTCGACCGTACATGTGTCGAAGGGGAAATTGAGGCTAGCCGCTATGCCGTGGTAGCAGACCTGCCAGCGGTCGTACTCCATGGCCGCGAGCTCTGCCGTGTGGAAGCTACCGAGCCACCGATAGGTGTGGGTGTCCCAATCCGTAATCTCCGTGACCCACATCCCCCACTGCCGCTGCCAGACCCCAAGGTAGGACCTCATCGGCTGTCGGGCCTGAGGGAGGACGAGGAAGTCCTCGAACCGGCGTAGGGCCGCGACGGCGGGTGGATCGGGCGACCGGTGTTGGCGGATCGATAAAGAGCCAGCGGAGGACGACGGGGACACCTCAGCGGCCACCTCGGATGTTGTGCTAAGAGGCCGTGATAAACCTCATTTGTGCCATTGGCTCCTCGAGCTCCCCAGCACACAGGCAGAGGTTGAGGATGGAGGCGGCGGCGGCGATGGCGACGACCTACTAATGGTTTCGAGCGAGGGAGGGGTGGTGTGTGTTTGTGTGAGCGGAGGTTTCGGGGTGTGTGTGGTGGGGGGCAAGGTGGTGTTTGAGGAAATACCGCGGCACCTGAAAATTTTACTAGGCAGCAGTAAAATGCCGTCTACTGAAAATTTGGATCAAGGGCGAGTAGATATTTTTGAGATTGGGAGGGATGCAAAGGCAGGAGTAACAAGCCGGGGCTACTGAAAATTTGAATCAAGGGTGAGCAGATATTTTTGAGATTGCGAGGGATGCAGAGGCAGGAGTAACAAGCCGGGGCTACTGAAAATTTGAATCAAGGGCGAACATATATTTTTGAGATTGCGAGGGATGCAGAGGCGGAAGTAAAATGCCGGTGCTACTGAAAATTTGAATCAAGGGATTGAAGCAGAGTGGGAGTAACAGACATCGCACACGGTCCGCACATACCAATCGTGTGCTATCAAGCATAAAAACCTTCCAGGCGGTAGATATTTTCAAGATTACGAGGCAGTAGATATTTTTGAGAGCGGGAGGCAAGCCTCGTGGAGCCCAATCTACTATGCTGATGTGAGTGACTGCAGGGGCACGAGCGTGGCACACGGGTAGTCTGACCGAACCGTGTCTGTTGTGTCCCCAATCGCGGACAGTTGCTGCATCCAACTCGTGTGCTGTTTATAAATTTGGCAAAAAGAATAACGCGGGAAAGGGTCAGAACATGAACACACTTGCATGTGGACCAAATATATGTATGAAAAGGGTGGTTTGATGTTCAAATACCCAATGTGCAACTTTGATGTGGCACCTGTCGCACAAAGCGCACATTATTGCTAGTCAGCCACCCCCATCGAACCCCACTTTGTGTCAGCAGTAAGGGAATCCTAGCTACGAATGCATGCCCCGAAATAGCTAGGTCTAAAATCTCACCCTATCATAACACAAAACCTATAGGAGTCCATCATATTTATGGTCAAACTTCCCCTTTCGCTTCCGGACAAAGGTGGAACGTGTGCCGACCCACAAATGTGTGCTTGTGGCGCGAGATGGGTGAGACCACATACGAACCAACTGCGGGTGGACCTACTATATGTATGAAAAGGGTGTGGTGAGATATTTAACTACCATTCACAACTTTGATGTGGCACGTGTGCCTCGCAAATTAACCAGACTTCCCCGACCCCACGGAGGCTGCAAGTAGTGCGAAGTAGCCCCCCACCCCCCACCCCCCACACACACACGTCCGGGGGGGAGGGCATCTCACCAAGACGT
Organism: Thinopyrum elongatum; assembly: GCA_011799875.1. Classification (NCBI taxonomy): domain Eukaryota; kingdom Viridiplantae; phylum Streptophyta; class Magnoliopsida; order Poales; family Poaceae; genus Thinopyrum; species Thinopyrum elongatum. The sequence goes on along the minus strand of CM022299.1, from coordinate 284,658,332 downwards.
ACTGTAACACGGACCAAGCAGAATCCAAGTTGGTCGTATAACCTCTCTCGCTCGTGGTTGGTCAAAGTGATGGACGTCCACAAGGCCCCGCAAAATGGGCTAGCTTGTCGCTGATAACCTAGCGAGGGAGTACTATCTGAAGACAAACCCACTCTATGCATGTGGCCCAATTATGTATATGGAAGTGGTGTGTGTGGTGTTTGAATACCCAATGTGCAAATTTGATGTGGCACCATGCTTTGGAACCATAAAATCCCCACACTGAGCGAGGGTTCACGACGCGTAGCACGCGCTCAAACTTAATTAGTCCTGGAATGATCGGCCTACTATACGGTAACTCGAACCAAAGAAGAAGAATCCACCCTAGTAACCTTTCTCGTCGTCGGTCGAAATGATGGACGTCCACGTGGGCCCACGAATATATATAGGCTTGCCGCCCATAACCAAGCAAGTGAGAGTGTGTCTAAAGACAATCATTGCATGCATGTGTCCCAAACATATTTATGGAGGTGTGTCATGCATGCATATGTGTTGAATACCCAATGCACCACATTGATGTGGTGCATGCGTTGAAAATCGCAGAGGTCCCCACACAGAGCAAGAGGTTCATGACGTGTCGTGTGCTCGCCCCCCTTCGATCCAGCAGCATGGATTCATGTGTACACATGCGCTATTATATATGTAATCTCACATCATGACCTATATCATGAGACAAAAAAAATTAATCCCCTGAGTCAAATTAATTAACCTCTCTCGTTGTCGGTGAAAGTGATGGACCAAGCGGGCCGACAGATGGAATCATCACCGATAACCACGTGAGTGAGTGCCAGAGGACAACCACCATCGCTTGCATGTGTGCCAAAACATATATATGGAGAGGTGTGTGGTTGTGATGTTTTGAATACCTAATGCACAACTTTGATGTGGCATTTGCCTCAAAAACCGCAAAGTCCCCACACAGAGTGAGGTTCCTATGACACCTAGTATATGCTGGTCCCCCCCCTCGACACGTACTATACTCCTACCATAACACAACCCTAAAAGAATTAATCATCCTTGTTCGTCAAACGTACCTCTATCTCGTTGGGTCAAAGTGACGGACGACAACCTCGCGGGCCCATAGAAGGGAAGTGTACGTTGCACGCGAGTGAGCATCCAATATAGGACTATGTAGCACCGTCTGCATGTGGCCCAAAGAGGTGTTTGTGTGATTTTTGAATACGCAATGCACAACTTTGATGTGGCACCATATATATATACCTCGAAAACCAAAAAGTCCCCACAGAGAGCGAGGTTCATGATGCGTGGTGTGTCCTATGCCCCCATTCGACCCGTGGTATATATATATATACTTCTACTATATAGCACAAACCAAAAAAGAATCATTCCTTGATGGTCAAATTAACCTCTCTCTCATTGGGTCAAAGTGATGGAGGACAACCTCGTTGGCCCACAGATGGAAGCGTCGCACACAAGTGAGTTCCTATAGGGCAACCACCGCCTGCATGGTATTGCGTGATGTTTGAATACCAATGCACAACTTTGATGTGGCACCTGCCTCGGGAACCGGAAAGTCCCCACATGGAGTGTGGTTATGACGCATATATATAGAGTATACATGTTGCCCCCTCTTTGACATGTACTACATACTCCTACCGTGCATATACGTAACACAAACCAAAAAAGAACCATCCTTGTTGGTCAAATTAACCTCTCTCTCGTTGTACGTTCAACTGATCGACGACGACCTCGCGGGCCCACAGAGAGAGTCACACGCACGTGAGTGTCATAGGACAACCACCACGTGCATGTGCCCGTGTGTTGTGTGATGTTTGAATACCCAATGCACAACTTTGACGTGGCACATGCTTCGCAAACCGGAAACACACTACACCATGATGCGTAGCCCCCTCACTTCGAGCCGGTGGGAGGGACTCATGTGTACGCACGTGCCCGAACTTTGATATGGAATCTCACCATGATCCACACCGTAACACACATGCCAAGATGAATCCACCTTTGGTCAAATGCCTCTCATTGTCGGTGGAAACTGAAAACCTTTGTGGGCTAACGAATGGGCACACCGCTGTTAACCGCACGAGGGAGTGTCCAAGAGGACCACCAATGCATGCATGTGGCCCGAACATGTATGTATGAAAGGGTTGTGTAATGCTTTAAATAACCAATTCTCGACTTTGATGTGGCATATATGACTCACAAAATGATCAATAATCCCACACAGAGGCTCATGACTACACGTTGTGTACTGCCGGACCCCGCCCCACACACACACACACAGACACACACATCCCACACCACCACCGCCACTCTGAGGCATGTCAAACATTTTCTGTAGTGAACATGTGACCAAAGGAGTGTCGTGTTAAAATTTGAAAAAAACAGAGATCATTCGACCCGTTTTATACATTGATTGATTTCCTAGGGATTTAATGTGCAAAAAATCAAATTTGAGCTACATGTGCACCAAAATGGATTATAAAATCATATGTGTGTCCCTGGGTGCATGTTTCCCCGTGAAAGAGATTTCAAAACATTGAGAATTTTGATTTTTAAAATTTAGTAAATCCAAAACTTAGTTGAAATTCATGAAACTTATCGTGGTGTCATATATGGACACCAGTAGACTGTGATATTGTATTTTTTAGTCAAATTTGAGACAAGTTTGATATAATCTTCTTACAAACAGGAGATTGTTAATAACTGGCAACCATATCTCATACGGATTATTTATTCGTACCGTGTGCGTTAGACCATGCCATGCTTTGGTTAAGTAGTAAAGCGGTAGAATGAATCATCAAAAAACAAAAAAAATATACGTGTCTACACGCGCCCCGTGTGCCGTGCGAGCAGGCGTGAGTTGACGGGACGCATGCGAGCAGTCCGCTGCGCAGGCAGACCGGGAGGCATGCGTGCAGGTGTGTGAATTGACGGGAGGCCTTTTTGCTGCGCAGTGTCACAGGGAGGCATGCGAGTAGCTGTGTGAAATGATGGTAGGAATGCCAGAAGTCTGCCATGCAGGCTCACGGGGAGGCGAGACAGCCTTTGACCGCCGCCCGCCTCGCTCCCACTGGTCCGTATTAATGGCGCACCTGAGCTGCTGGCCATAATAGGTGGCCGCACCCCTGGTCCACAGTGGTCACCAACGTCTGGACTCTGGAGTGTATGAGGCTGCCGCCGAAGCACACCATCGGAGGGTGTAGCGACGCCGGGGCTGGTGAAGCACCCGCGCAACGTGTGAAGCTGGGCATAGAGGTTGTCGTCGCTGCCAATGAGGTCTCGCGCGGGCAGCAACACGACCTTGACTTTGTCGGTGCCGTCGTGCCCCCCAGCCGAAGCCGGAGGTCAACAGCAACTCCGGCAATGACTACGACTCCGATGGAAAACCGGTTAGTCATCGATATGCCCATTTCTGCGGCAAACATATCATGTGTTTTCTCTGGTTACTTCCCCCCTCTCTAAATTTTTTGGAATAGAAATCCTGTGGTTATGTTCTCTCAGTCCATGAAATCAAAGTAATTAAGACCCGTTAGATGCATGTAGTGTATTGATTGTTTGAATGGTATCCGTATAGGGTTAGTGATTAATTGTTTGTTCTGTACAAATGATTTTTGCTAATAATCCGACTAGGGTTAGCGTGCGTGCTAATAATTCATGGCCAGATTTTGAGAATTGATTTTGAATGTCCTACATATATTTTTGTGCCTTTTTTTTCTTCCAGATCTTGTGAATTGATTTTGAATGTCCTACATGTATGTTCTTGCCAGTTTTTTCAGAATGGTATGTACATAGATGAGGCTCCGGCCAGCGCCACCGCCGGTTGTAGATCTTGGACCCAGCAGCGCGGCCAGAAGCGGCCACGCCCCCAGCCCCCCTGGACCTGAGGAACCAGTAGAATCTCCGGCAGACCGCATCAGCGATCTCCTGGACGCCATCCTTGGGGAGATCATCTCCCTTCTCCCCACCAAGGATGGCTGTCACACACACAAGTCCTCGCATCTCGGTGGCGCACTCAGTGGCGCGCCACACCTCTTAATGTCGACTGTCATTAGCTATATGTCGATGATGATTCTGAAATCCCCGGAGCCATCATCTCCTCCCACCAGGGCTCCATTCAATGCATCTACATCCTGGCATGCTACCTGCTGGACATACCCTGCATGGTGGCCGCCTGGCTGACATCCCGTCAATTCGAAAAACTCCAGCAGCTTGAGTTCTACCATTACTACAGCGATAGGTTACCACCAATCGTTGCATTTGTGCCCTCACCACCGATGCCCATCTCATGGTTTTCCTCCTCTCTCCACACTGCCACCTTGACCCGGTGCCATCTAGCAAACAATCTGGTACAAATGCTTCGACTCCCATTGCTGAAAAAACTTGCACTTGTGTTCGTTGATCTGTCGGTGGCCTCACTGCACAACATCATTCACTCCAGCTGCCCTGCCTTGGAGCGTTTGCTGCTTGTTTTTGGAAATGCATTCCATATCCCTTGTCTGAAAATAAAGTTGCCTCACCTTGTAAGCATTGGAATTCGTTTCGAAGGATAGGAGCTGATCATCGAAGATGCCCCTTCACTTCAAAGGTTGCTCCGTAATTCTTGTTATAAACCTTCACAAATAACTGTGGTCTCCACGCCTAAAATGGAGACCTTGGGTGAAATTTGTGATCTGTTTAAAGGTTACAAGATGGTGGTTGGCTCCACACTTATTCAGGTACTGTATATTATCCATGTACACTTTTGTAATCTGCATTTTTCATTTGTGCGCATAAGTTAAATATCATCTTGGAGTACACTTTTGGTGCTAATATTGTGTTATATGCTGAATGAAGAGCTTGTCCATGGATGGCCTATCAGGGGCGCTAGATTCTGTCAAGACCTTATATATTCATATAGGGTGTCTTGATCTGAACACCACTATTAGCTTGCTGCGATGCTTTCCATGTGTGGAGAATTTGTATATAGAGGTGATGATTTCACACAAATTGAAAGCCCATATATAATGTACTAGAATTAACCGTTCCGCTGTCGCTCCTTCGACATACTCTATTTTAGATATTAACTATTTTCAATCTTCATGCCTATTTAGGTAATAGGTTATCGAGAAAAAGGTCTAACCAATCAATGGCAGAGGAAGCAAAAGGATTTTCTCATATCTCATGACATTCGTTTGAAGACAATAACGGTGGAGGGTAATACGTCCATTTTGCATGATGCTTTAATGTTACTATATATTGCATTATGGGCTGTTATTACACATTATGGTACAATACTTATGCCTTTTCTCTCTTATTTTACAAGGTTTCCACAAAGAGGGAGAATGCCGACAGCTGGAATTCTGGACCAGAAATGAGCAAATCTGAGAGACCTATTCTGCACAACTCCAAAAGTCCTGAAAATTTACGGAGAATTATTTTCGAATATATAAGAATTATTGGGCAAAGAAAATACCAGAGGGGACCCACCAGGTGGCCACAAGCCTGGGGGCGTGCCCTACCCCGCTGGGCATGCCCCTAGGGCTTGTGGGCCCACTGGCAGGTCTCCGGTGTCCATCTTCTACTATATGAAGGGTTTTTACCTGGAAAAAATCAAAAGGAAGCTTTTGGGACGAAGTGCCACCGTCTCGAGGCGGAACCTGGGCAGAAGCAATCTAGGGCTCCAGCGGAGCTATTCTGTCGGGGAAACTTCTCTCCGAGAGGGGGAAATCGAAGCCATCATCATCACCAACGATCCTCTGATCGAGAGGGGGTCAATCTCCGTCAACATCTTCACCAGCACCATCTCCTCTCAAACCCTAGTTCATCTCTTGTATTCAATATTTGTCTCAAAACCTAGGATTGGTAATTATGGGTTGCTAGTAGTGTTGATTTCTCCTTGTAGTTGATGCTAGTTGGTTTATTTGGTGGAAGATCATATGTTCAGATCCTTAATGATATTCAATACCCCTCTGATCTTGAACATGAATATTCTTTGTGAGTAGTTACATTTTTTCCTGACGACATGGGAGAAGTCTTGTTAAAAGTAATCATGTGAATTTGGTATTCGTTCGATATTTTGATGAGATGTATGTTGTCTTTCCTCTAGTGGTTTTATGTGAACATCGACTACATGACACTTCACCATGATTTGGGCCTAGGGGAAGGCATTGGGAAGTAATAAGTAGATGATGGGTTGCTAGAGTGACAGAAGCTTAAACCCTAGTTTATGCGTTGCTTCGTAAGGGGCTGATTTGGATCCACATGTTTCATGCTATGGTTAGATTTATTTTAATTCTTCTTTCGTAGTTGCGGATGCTTGTGAGAGGGGTTAATCATAAGTGGGAGGCTTGTCCAAGTAAGGACAGCATCCAAGCACCGGTCCACCCACATATCAAATTATCAAAGTAACGAACGCGAATCATATGAGCATGATGAAAACTAACTTGATAATAATTCCCATGTGTCCTCGGGAGCGCTTTGCTTTATATAAGAGTTCGTCCAGGCTTATCCTTTGCTAAAAAAAGGATTGGGCCACCTTGCTGCACCTTTGTTACATTTGTCACTTGTTACCAGTTACGAATTATCTTATCACAAAACTATATGTTACCGAGAATTTCAGTGCTTGCAGAAAACACCTTGTTGAAAATCGCTTGTCATTTCCTTCTGCTCCTCGTTGGTTCGACACTCTTACTTATCGAAAGGACTATGATAGATCCCCTATACTTTTGGGTCATCAGGACTCTTTTCTGGCACTGTTTCCAGGGAGTGAAGTTCCTTTGGTAAGTAAACATTTATATTACGTGCTGAAATTTACTGTCACTTGTCACTATGGAAAATCATCCTTTGAGGGGTTTGTTCGGGGTATCTTCACCTCGACCAGAAGAGCAAAGAGTTGCCCCTCAACCTACTGCACCTACTGAAAATATTTATTATGAAATTCCTTCGGGTATGATAGAGAAATTGCTAGCTAATCCTTATGCAGGAGATGGAAAACTACATCCTGATTTGCATCTAATCTATGTGGATGAAGTTTGTGAATTATTTAAGCTTGCAGGTTTGCCCAAGGATGAAGTCAAGAAGAAGGTCTTCCCTTTGTCTTTTAAGGGAAAGTCATTGACATGGTATAGGCTATGTGATGATATTGGAGCTTGGAATTACAACCGATTGAAATTGGAATTTCATCAGAAGTTTTATCCTATGCATCTGGTTCATCGTGATCGAAATTATATATATAATTTTTGGCCCCATGAAGGAGAAAGTATCGCTCAAGCTTGGGGGAGGCTTAAGTCAATGTTATATTCATACCCCAATCATGAGCTCTCAAGAGAAATTATTATTCATATTTTTTATGCTCGGCTTTCTCGTAATGATCAATTCATGCTCGATACTTCTTGTACTAGTTCTTTTATGAAGAAGACTATTGAATTCTAATGGGATCTCTTAGAAAGAATTAAATGAAACTCTGAAGATTGGGAGCTCGACGAAGGTAAGGAGTCAGGTATAAACCTTAAGTTTGATTGTGTTAAATCTTTTATGGACACCGATGTTTTTCGTGAATTTAGCACTAAGTATGGACTTTACTCTGAGATAGTAGCTTCTTTCTGCGAATCCTTTGCTACTCATGTTGATCGCCCTAAGGAGAAGTGGTTTAAATATCATCCTCCCATTGAAGTAAAAATAGTAGAACCCACCAAAGCTGAAGAGAAAACTATTACTTATAATGTTGATCCTGTTATTCCTACTGCTTATATTGAGAAACCACCTTTTCCAGTTAGGATAAAGGAACATGCTAAAACTTCAGCTGTAGTTCATAAGAGTTATACTAGAACACCTACATCCCCTAAACAAATTAAAGTTCAACCTAGTATTACTATGGTTAAAGATCTCTTGGTCGATAATATTGATGGGCATGTTATATATTTCTGTGGTGAAGCTGCTAGAATTGCTAAACCCGATGAAAAAGATAAACATAGACCTGTTGTTGGCATGCCTGTGGTCTCTGTTAAAATAGGAGATCATTGTTATCATGGCTTATGTGATTTGGGTGCTAGTGTGAGTGCAATTCCCTTTACTTTATACCAAGAAATTATGAATGATATTGCACCTGCTGAAAGAGAAGATATTGATGTCACTATTAAGCTTGCTAATAGAGATACTATTTCACCAATTGGGATTGTTAGAGATGTTGAAGTCTTGTGTGGGAAAATAAAATACCCTACTGATTTTCTAGTTCTTGGTTCCCCGCAAGATGATTTTTGTCCTATTATATTTGGTAGACCTTTCTTGAACATTGTTAATGCTAAAATAGATTGTGAGAAAGAAACTATTAGTGTAAGTTTCGGGGATTTGTCTCATGAGTTTAGTTTCTCCAAATTTCATAGACAACCCCATGATAAAGAATTGCCTAGTAAAGATGAAATTATTGGTCTTGCTTCTATTGTCGTGCCTCCTACTGATTCTTTAGAACAATATTTGCTAGACCAGGAAAATGACATGTTCATGAATGAAAGAAATGAAATAGATGAGATATTCTTTAAACAAATGCCTGTTTTGAAACACAATTTACCTGTTGAGACTCTTGGAGATCCTCTACCACCCAAGAGTGATCCTGTGTTTGAGCTTAAACAATTATCTGATACTTTGAAATATGCTTATCTCGATGAGAAGAAGATATATCCTGTTATTATTGGTGCTAACCTTGGAAAGCATCAGGAAAAGAAATTATTGAAAACTATGAAGAAGCACTGTGCAGTTATTGGATATACTCTTGATGATCTTAAGGGCATTAGTCCCACTCTATGTCAGCACAAAATTAATATGGAACCTGATGCTAAACCAGTCGTTGATCACCAGCGACGGTTGAATCCTAAGATGAAAGAACTGGTAAGAAATGAAATACTAAAGCTTCTGGAAGTAAGTATAATTTATCCTATTGCTGATAGTAGATGGGTAAGTCTTGTTCATTATGTCCCTAAGAAGGGAGGTATTACTGTTATTCCTAATGATAAGAATGAATTGATTCCACAAAGAATTGTTACAGGTTATAGAATGGTAATTGATTTTAGAAAATTAAATAAAGCTACTAGGAAAGAACATTACCCTCTACCATTCATTGATCAAATGCTAGAAAGACTATCAAAACATACACATTTCTGCTTTCTAGATGGTTTTTCTGGTTTTTCTCAAATACCTGTGTCACAAGAGGATCAAGAAAAAACTACTTTTACATGCCCTTTTGGTACCTTTGCTTATAGACGTGTGCCTTTTGGTTTATGTAATGCACCTGCTACTTTTCAAAGATGTATGACTGCTATATTCTCTAACTTTTGTGAAAAGATTGTTGAGGTTTTCATGGATGATTTTTCCGTTTACGGAACTTCTTTTCATGATTGCTTAAGCAACCTTGATCGAGTTTTGCAGAGATGTGAAGAAACTAATCTTGTCTTGAACTGGGAGAAGTGCCACTTGATGGTTAATGAAGGTATTGTCTTGGGACAAAAAATCTTCGAAAGAGGTATTGAAGTTGATAAAGCTAAAGTTGATGCTATTGAAAAAATGTCGTGTCCTAAAGATATCAAAGGTATAAGAAGTTTCCTTGGTCATGCTGGTTTCTATAGTAGATTTATTAAAGACTTCTCTAAAATTTCTAGGCCTCTTACTAATCTTTTGCAAAAAGATATTTTATTTGTTTTTGATGATGATTGCGTAGAAGCTTTTGAAATACTTAAGAAAGCATTAATCTCTGCACCTATTGTTCAACCACCTGATTTGAACCTATCCTTTGAAATTATGTGTGATGCTAGTGATTATGCTATTGGTGCTGTTCTAGGACAAAGAGTTGATAGGAAATTAAATGTTATCCATTATGCTAGTAAAACTCTAGACAATGCTCAAAGAAATTATGCCACTACTGAAAAAGAATTTTTAGCAGTTGTATTTGCTTGTGTTCAGATCTTATATTGTTGATTCTAAGGTAACTATTCACACTGATCATGCTGCTATTAAATATATTATGGAAAATAAAGATGCTAAACCTAGACTTATTAGGTGGGTTCTTCTGCTACAAGAATTTGATTTACATGTTATAGATAGAAAAGGAGCTGAGAACTCCATAGCAGACAACTTGTCTAGGTTAGAAAATATTCTTGATGACCCATTAACTATTGATGATAGCTTTCCTGATGAACAATTAGCTGTTATAAATGCTTCTCATAGTACTCTATGGTATGCAGACTATGCTAATTATATTGTTGCTAAATTTTTGTCACCTAGTTTCACATACCAACAAAAGAAATAGTTTTTCTATGATTTAAGACATTACTTTTGGGATGACCCACACCTTTATAAAGAAGGAGTAGATGGTATTATTAGGCGCTGTGTACCTGAGCATGAACATGAACAAATCCTAGACAAGTATCACTCCGAGGCTTATGGAGGACACCATGCTGGAGATAGAACTACACATAAGGTATTACAATCTGGTTTTTATTGGCCTACTCTTTTCAGGATGCTCAGAAGTTTGTCTTGTCTTGTGATGAATGTCAAAGAATTGGTAATATTAGTAGACGCCAGGAAATGCCTATGAATTATTCACTTGTTATTGAACCATTTGATGTTTGGGGATTTGATTATATGGGACCTTTTCCTTCCTCCAATGGGTATTGTCAGTGCGAACGACACCTATGGGATCGCAAGGATCCCTTTACAGTTCGGCAGGGATGAGGAGTGCGCAAAGAGCGGATCTAACAATCAACACGATGGATTTTTACCCAGGTTCGGGCCGCTGAGAAGCGTAAAACCCTAGTCCTGCTTGGCTGTGTTTATCTTGTGTTCTTCTGCTCTTGGACTAGCAACTATGCGTGTCCAGTCCAAAAAGTCCGAATCCTTCCACAATACGCCTCGGGCCTCCTTTTATATGTCAAAGGGGTCACCACAGTGGCACACACGAGGTGGAAAGTATCTACAATGTACAAGTTTATCGCCTGACATCATAGGACAAACGCATTTAATGCGCTGCCTACGTGCCCTCTTGCTTTATCGGGGACGGCAACAGAGCACGTCCCGTCCGTCGCCACCTCGCCTTGCTTCGACGTGCGTCCAAGCTGATGAGGCATGCAGCGCCATGCTGGCTGGCTGGCTGCTGTGCTAGTGCGGTGACAGGGCCTTCACGAAGATCTGCCTGCCACCACGCAGGTGCTTGGCTAGTTGACTTAGAAGCTGCATGCTGCCACGCAGGTGCTCGCCTAGTTGGCGGGCTAGTCGTCGTATCGGAACGGCCGTGGGGCAGCGAAATGTTGGCAGGTGCGGGCCTGGCCGCGGCCCCGCTGATGCTCCCGGCAAGGGTCTTGCCGGGGTCTCGCCTCCGTCCCCGGCAAGGATCTTGCCGGGGGTCTTGTAGCCGTCCCTGGCAAGGATCTTGCTGGGGGTCTTGCGGCCATCCCCGCAAGGATCTTGCCGGGGGTCTCCGTCTTCTAGTCCTTATCTAGACTCGCAGGCCTTTGGTTTTTCACAAAGATCTGCATGCCACCACGCAGGCGCCCCTAAGTCTTTCCTTCGTCTGCACCGCCGAGCATGGCCGTAGGTGTGGCTACGACTGCCCGTGCACAAGTAAAGGGGTACAAAAGGCCCCTACTTTTGTACACCGACAGGATCCCCCGGGCCTGGGCCACACATAAGCGCGAAGCTTTGTTGGGCCAGGCCCAGAACGGTGCGCGGGCGTGCTTGGCAGAGTCTTAACTGCGGTAACTTCTTCGCCAGTTGCGCTTCCCCATGATCCGCATTGAGTGCGTGACGTGGGGGTCGTGCGTGGAACGGTCACAGCACGGTTGCGTCGCCTCATGGTGAATAGTAAAGAGGCAGCTCGCGCCTTCCCCATAAAAAAGAGGAAGCCGCAGGGTCGCTACTCATTTACAAAGTGGACTCGGGTCGTGGGAAAATGTTGTCCCACTTGTCTCCTCAATTTCGGCTCGCCCGCCACGTGTCCCCCATGCCTCATGGAGGGTAGGTGGCAGATACGGAGGGCACGGGCCTTAACGCCGAGGTGGGAAGCCGGGTGTTGCTGATTGGAGCAGCGGGTCGGTCTTGATTCCCTGCGCCTCCGGCGGCCGGATTGGTCGAGTGGGGTGGCTTCCCTTAGGTTGGGGGGCCGAGCCTCGGCCCCGCCCCTCTATAAAAAGGGAAGAGGGACGGCGTTCTTCTGCATTCATCTTCTTCCTGCTTGGTCCCTTTCCTCCACTCGTCATGGTGAGGGGGCACGCCGGCGCTCCAATGGCGGCGATGAGGGCTTCTGCTCGACAACGTGTCCCCCCTCCTCCGGAGCCCATGGCAACGGAGCCCGCCATGAGAGGAAGAGGGAGGGGGCGAGGCCGAGGCCGCCGTGGCGCTCGGGGGAGAGGAGGACGGGGCGGCGCACTGGCCGCGCTTCCGCCAATGGCTCCTCCTCCAATGGAAGGCCATGTCGGAGACCAGCCCCGCGAGTTCTTCATCAGACTGTACAAACCAGTGTGCGGTCACCTCCGCCTCCCAACCCCGTTTGCTCGGGTAATGGAGCTTGACCCACCACAGGCCTTGAGATTGCATATGAGGGGCTGCTGGAACGGCGGCATGTGGGTCGACGTCGACTTCCCCGCCCCTCATGTCATGTACTTCCGCCGTGGGTGGAAGACCTTTGCCCGTGCCCATAGCCTGTCGGAGGGGCACGTTCTCCAATTCAAATTAATGGAGAACGGCCTACTCTTCGTCAAGGTCTTCGGGCGCTCAGGAATCCGCTTAGGGTGCTGCGCGGAGAGCTCCACTGACAACGAAACCTCCTCCTCGAGTGACAGTGATGAGGAGGACAGCTACAGTGACGATGACGGTAGCGGGCGGGAGGACGCCGATTCCAACTCCGGCTGACCATCGGTGGCAGCACCATCCTCGGCCTCGTGCCTTGCCAAGGGCCATCCCCACCATGCTCTCTATCGGCGCGTTCCCCGTCGTCTCTTTTTTGCCTTCACCTACCGCACCTGGGAGGAAAGGGGCAAGAATGGAGATTACGGGGCACTTATCTTTCTTTTAACTTGTAGGCACTTGCCAAATCTTAATTTCTAAATAATGTAATCTCTCGAGCCCATGCTTGTGTCCTATAACATTCGTACTTGTATCAGCATGTCAGTGTAAAAGACCAGCCTTGCCGGGAACCCGTGCATGTATACGTCCATGCAGAGGCAAAATGCCTCTTTAGTGCAAATAAACGAGTCCTCTCGGCAAGTTATCCTGCCGGTGCCCTCTGTTCCTGCCAGAGAATCACATCTGCCGGGTTACAAACAAAGGGTCCAGCCCCTCGTCACCCTTCTTTTAGCGAAGGCTACTACGACCATCCTGACCGAAGCAGCGTTCGGGTTAGGGATGGGAGCACCCGAGTTTAAAAGAGAGTGGAGAGGTTTTCTAATGCACAAGTCACAGGTTACCAACACGAATGGGCAAGAGGTGAACTTTATCTATTTTCTTTTGCGGGGGATCGCTGTGTCGGGCAGTCTTCCCAACTTCTTGCCGGAGCCGAGTCCTTGGCGGAATTGAGCATCCTTGCCGTGGCTGGAAAGAAGGGAGCACAGGAGTATGGAACCTTGGCGGTCCATTAACATTTATTGGAACCAAAAAGCAGTACAATATCCTGGACAAGCATGCATATACGTACACACATAAACATGGAAATCAATGGGAAACTATACATACTAAAGGTTTCTCTAACTGCGCACTGGGTCTGCGCCTGGCTTCGTACATAGGGTTATATGCCTTGCCGGCAAGGCTAGTACAAAAGGGGGTTGTCGGGGCTCCCAGCAACCGTGCCTTAGGGGTAAACCTTGCGAAGATGTTCGATATTCTAGGAATTGTTCACCGGAATGCCATCTTCGGTCTCCAGGCGGACTGCGCCGGGCCTAGTGACTCGTATTACCCGATAAGGGCCTTCCCACTTTGGCGTCAACTTGTTGGAATTCTTGGCCGATTGAACATGCCGAAGAACAAGGTCGCCTTCCTCAAGGCTTCGGGCGTGAACCTTGCAGCTATGATAGCCGCGCAAGGCTTGCTGGTAGCGAGCAGCTCGCACAGCAGCCTAAAGACGATCTTCCTCAAGGAGCGTCGCATCATCTTGGCGCAACTACTCTTGCTCAAGCTCATCATAAGCGAGCACTCGAGGTGACCCGTACATGAGTTCCATGGGGAGAACTGCTTCTGCCCCGTATACCAGGGCAAAGGGTGTCTGGCCAGTGGCTCGATTTGGCGTCGTTCTGATTGACCAAAGAACCGTTGGCAATTCATCAATCCAGCGCCTTTCGCACTTGTGTAGCCTGTCAAAAGTTCTGGTCTTGAGGCCTCGCAACACTTTTGCATTCGCCCTCTCAGCCTGGCCGTTACTTCTAGGATGAGCAACAGAAGCAAAACAAACCTTGCTGCCGAGGTCTTGGATGTACTGCATGAAGGTGTGGCTCGTGAACTGCGTGCCGTTGTCAGTGATGACTCTATTTGGCACACCAAAACGGCAGACTAGTCCTTTGAAGAACTTGACGGCTGATTGTGCTGTCACCTTTCTCACCGGTTCCACTTCCGGCCACTTTGTGAACTTGTTGATTGCGACGTACAAGTACTCAAAGCCCCCGACAGCACGGGGAAAGGGGCCCAGTATGTCGAGCCCCCAGACTGAAAATGGCCAGGAAAGAGGGATTGTCTGAAGAGCTTGAGCTGGTTGGCGGAGTTTCTTTGAATGGAACTGACACGCTTCACACTTGGTTACTAGTGCAGTTGCATCTTGGAGAGCAGTGGGCCAGAAGAAACCTTGCCGGAACGCTTTGCCAGCAAGGGCTCTTGACCCTATGTGGGAGCCACACATGCCTCGATGTATCTCTGCCAACAGGTCCAGTCCGTCCTCCCGAGGAATGCACTTCAGTTTCACACCGTTCGGTCTCCTTCTGTATAGGGCATCATCCACGAACTGGTACATGCTGGACCGACGGGCTACTTTTTCTGCCTCTTCTTGTTCCTCAGGGAGTTCCCTTGTTTTGAGGAAACGAACGGTGTGCTGCGCCCATGCCGGAGCCTGGGGCTTGACGGCAAGGACTAAAGGCTCATACCCGGCCGTAGGGGCAGCTGCTTCTATGGTCAGGGCTTGGGGCCCTGCCGGAGGCCGCTGCTCCCCGGCAAGCTTGGGATACCCGGCAACTTCCTTGCCGACGGCTCCTGGGAGCTCAGCGGGAAAGTACTTGCCGGGGCCTGCCTTCCTTCTCTTGTTCTGTCCCGCTGATGGCTCAACGGATGGCTGGGTTAATTGAAGCACATAGGTACCTGGTTCCACAGGCAACTCGAGGGCAGCACGTTTCGACAAGTCGTCGGCGATGTTGTTCTCTGCTCGGGGAACATGCTCTGCTTGTAGACCGTCGAACCGCTCCTCCAACCTCCTCACTTCATCCACATAGGCTTCCATCAACTGGCTCTGGTAATCCTTGTTAACTTGTTTGACGACAAGCTGTGAATCACCCCTGACGATGAGCTTCCTGATTCCGAGGTCTGCCACGATCCTGAGACCAGCAAGCAATCCCTCGTACTCCGCAGTGTTGTTCGTTGATTTTTCCCGGGGAAAGTGCATCTGGACTACGTACTTGAGGCGCTCTCTGGTGGGTGCGACGAGTAGCACGCCGGCACCAGCACCTTGCAGTGAGAAAGCTCCATCAAAGTACATAATCCAATCACGGCTCGTCTCCTTGCCGGGAAGGGTAGTTTCTTGAATTTCTTCATCGGGCGTTGAGGTCCATTCTGCTATGAACTCTGCCAAGGCTCGGCTCTTGATTGTTGAAGTACTTTCAAACTTGAGGTCAAAGCTCGACAGTTCCAACGCCCACTCCACAATCCTCCCAGTTGCATCCGGGTTGTGCAAGATTCGTTGCAAAGGGAGGCGAGTGACGACGGTGATCTCATGTGCATGGAAATAGTGACGCAGCTTTCTCGAGGCCATAAGGAGGCCAAAAAGTAGCTTCTGTATACCAGAATATCTTGATCTAGCCCCCTGCAAGAGGGAACTGACAAAATAAACCGGGTGCTGCATCACCTTCTTCTTCTGTTTGACTTCGCCCACTTGCGCAGACTCTGTCTTGCCGGGATCGGGCTTTGCCGGGGGTTCCGCCTTGCCGGCATCAGGCCTTGCCGGGGGGAGCTCCGACCCATCATCCGACGGCCTTGCCACTGCTGCTGCTTCTTCCTCAACTTCTCTCTGTGCTACTAGCGCGGCACTGACCACTTGATTCGTTGCCGCTAGATATAGCAGCAACGGCTCTTGCGGTTTAGGCGCGACTAGTATTGGCGTGGAGGAGAGGTACCTCTGCAAATCTTGAAGTGTTGCCTCTGCCTCCGGAGTCCATTTCACTGGACCCGCCTTTTTCAAAACTTTGGAAAAGGGGAGGGCGCGCTCAGCAGATTTGGAGATGAACCTACTCAGAGCAGCAATGCAGCCGGCGAGCCTACGGACGTCCTTGACTCGTCTTGGCGCCTCAATCTGCTCAATCGCTTTGATCTTGTCGGGATTTGCTTCGATTCTGCGTTGAGACACAAAGAACCCAAGAAGTTTGCCGGATGGGACGCCGAACACGCACTTCTCTAGGTTGAGCTTGAGGTTGATCTTGCGCAGGTTTGCAAATGTTTCCTCTAAATCCTGCACGAGCGTGGCCTTGTCCTTGGTTTTGACCACTATATCATCCATGTATGCTTCCATATTTCTGTGCAGCTGGGGTTCAAAACCAATCTGGACCGCCCCTGCAAATGTCGAACCTGCGCTCTTCAACCCGAAAGGCCTTCGTATAAAACAATACGTACCACATGGGGTGATGAACGCGGTTTTCTCTTCATCCTCCTTCATCCTGAAGATTTGGTGGTATCCTGAGTAGGCGTCAAGGAATGACAGCAAGTCACACCCGGCAGTGAAGTCCACGATCTGGTCAATGCGCGGCAAAGGGAAAGGATCCTTTGGACAGGCTTTATTGATGTCTGTATAATCAATACACAGCCTCCATTTCCCATTCGCCTTGCGCACCACAACCGGATTGGCCAACCAGGTTGGGTGGAGCACTCCTCTGACTAAACCTGCCGCCTCTAACTTCCTAATCTCTTTGGTGATAAACTCTTGCTGCTCCAATGCTTGCTTCCTGACCTTCTGCTTGACGGGCCGCGCATGAGGACAGACAGCAAGGTGGTGCTCAATCACCTCCCTGGGAACACCGGGGATGTCAGATGCCTGCCATGCAAACACATCGACATTCTCCCGCAGGAAGGCGACGAGCGCGCTTTCCTATTTGCTGTCGAGGGTGGAGCTTATGGTGAAAGCTCTGCCCATGCCGTCCTCCTTGACGGGCACCTTCTTGGTCTCTGGTGGCGCTGCCTTGGATTTCTTGCTCTTGCCGGTGGAGCTCTCTGGCACGTCCTCCTCGACGAAAGCACAGCACTCCGAAGAGGTGCGCTTGTCGGAGTGGGTGCAGGAGGTCTTGCCGGGGCAAGAGGTCTTGCCGGTCTTCTTCTCTCCAGGAGCTCCAGTGGCAGGAGCAAGTGCCTTGGCGGCAGGTGCTACGACCACCTCCCGATAGAGCTGATCGGTGCAGATGAGCGCATCTTTCTTGTCAGAGTTGACAGTGATGATGCTCATCGGGCCGGGCATCTTCAGCGTGTTGTAAGCGTAGTGCGATGCTACCATAAACTTAGCCAATGCTGGACGGCCAAGGATCCCGTTATATGGTAACGGGATCTTGGCAACATCAAAGACGATCTTTTCTGTCCTGTAGTTCAGCTCACCACCAAATGTGACTGATAGTGTAATCTTTCCCTTGGGCTGGCTTCTCCCTGGATTGACCCCTTGAAACGTGCCCGTCTCTTCGAGATCTCCATCAGGGATTTGCACCCTCTTGATCACCTTGGGCGAGATCAAGTTCAGGCCGGCCCCACCGTCCACTAACATTTTCGTCACCTTGAGGTTGCGAATTGTTGGTGAGACCAACAACGGCAAGCACCCGACCGCAGTTGTGCGGTCAGGGTGATCCTCGGCGTCAAAAATGATAGGCGTGTTGGACCATCTCAATGGCTTCTGGGCATCGATCGACGGCTCTGTCGCATTGATCTCGCGCGCCCACTGTTTAAGTTGGCTGTGAGAAGAATGCAATGAGGCGCCACCATTGACACACATGGCCTTTGTGGCTTTTTGGAACTCGTGCTCGCTGGACTCGTCGTCCTCTTCATGGTCATCATCTCCCTCTTTCTTGTCACGGCCTCGAGCAGCCCTCTCTTGTTGCTTATCCTTACCGCGGCGCCCCCCTTGGCCACCGTGCTTCTTGCCGGGCCTGTTAGCACCATCCTGGCCCTTCTCTTTGTCTCGCCTTTCATACTCAGCTTTCTGTCTCTCCACAAGCTGCTCGACCTGCCGACAGTTCTGGAGGTCATGGCCTTTGGTGCGATGGATCTTGCAGTATTGCTTGTCGGAGCCCTCCGGCTTGTCGGCGGTCGCCAAGTCCTGGCAGGCAGCGCACCCAGCAACCTCCTTGCCGGGGTCGACAGCCTTGGCCTTCTTGGCAGTGCCGGGGTTGCCGGATTCCTCGACGGCAAGCACGGTCTTGCCCTTGCGCTTCTTGTTGCGTAGTCGGCCCTTCTTTGCCGGGGTGACCACATCTTCGTCTTCAGAGTCACTTCCCACACTGGCATCTTCGCCGGGGTACTTCCTTCCCTCTTCAGCTCGAGCACATCTGTCGGCCAGAACATAAAGCTCGGCAACATCCGTGACCTTGTTCATCACCAGCTCCTCACGCATCTTGCGGTTGCGCACATTCTGATGGAACGCGCTGATGACGGCAGCAAGATGAACATCCGGGATGTTGTACTGCACACGGCTGAATCTCTGTATGTATTTGCGCAAGGATTCGCTATCCTTCTGTGGGATGAGATGTCAATCACTTGCCTGGCCAGGAGTCGTATGGCCTCCAGTGAAGGCACCAACGAACTCATGGCACAGGTCCGACCAAGAGGAGATGGAATCTACTGGCAGGTGCATCAACCACGACCTAACGTTGGGCTTGAGCACCAACGGGAAGTAGTTAGCAAGCACCTTGCCATCCCGAGCTCCGGAAGCTTGCATGGCGATAGTGTAAACGCTCAGGAACTCGGACGGATGAGCTTTGCCGTCGTACTTCTCCGGGACCTCTGGTTTGAACGTGCGGGTAGTGGGCCACTGGAACTGTCGCGGCTCACAGGTAAAGGCTGGACAACCTACCTCGTAAGGCAGGTCCCCAGTATCCCCCGGCGCAGGCCTGTACGCAGTGGGCCCTGTGCGCCTATCAGATTGCTGGTGTGCATCCCGTCGCCGCTCGATGGTAGTTCGAGCGTCCTCCTTGCATCGTTCCCGAAGAACTTGACGTTGGTCACGGCGAGTTCGTGGGTTTGACGATGCCGTGGATCCATCATCACGGGCATCGACTTGCCGAGCTGGCGACCGTTGCTGGCGTGGTGGAGGGGAGTGCACCGTGGTTGCGGCGCCTCTGGCCCTTCCACCATCGACACGTGCCGGTTCGGTGGACTGACGCCGCGAAGGGCCTGCCTCCTGATACCCATCCTTATTGGCATGGCCAATAAGGCTGTGGATAGCAGCCCTCCACTCCTCCTGCTTCTCCGCAGCAGGGGGAAAGTCGAGGAGCAACGACGCTCGTGCTAGCGCCTCTGCTGGCATGGGGGGCAGCGACAGGTGCGAGGAACGGGAGGTGCTCGGACTTCCAACCATGTTGGAAGGAGCCCCCTCACGGTTCCGCGGCAGGGCGCCGTTTCCACCAGTATCATGGCGTGCGTGCTGGCCCTGCGCATCTCGAGGATGATGCTGAGGGCTCTTTCCATGGGAACGCCGGTGGTCTCCAACGTCGTGGCGCCGTTCCTCGCGCACGACCTGGGAAGGCTGTGGCGCGGTCGCCGGCCGGGGTGCCTAGGAGGTCACTGCACCGCCCAGAGGCAGCACGGGTCCGTCCTTGGACCCAACGCCGCACGGCTCGTCTCCGTGGACGCGAACGACGCCGCTTGCCTGGTTTCGGTTGCCAGAATGTCGTGGATGCTCGTGATCCGCACCTTCGCCGCCATCCGCGACTGCACCGCCGCCCGTCCGCGCTGGCTCGGGCGGACCGGCTCTAGACGAACCAATCGCCGCGATCGCCTTCTTCTTGGGAGCCATGGTGATCAAGGAAAATAACGCGCTGACTACTAGATCTGGTTTGCACAACCTAACACCCTGTAACACCCCATGTATTAAGCTACAGTGATCACCCTATTGATTATGCCATGTCATCATGATCAACAGTGCTTAATCATCATTTGTATCATATCTCATTTCAAATTCAAACTCAATTGGAAATTCAAACTGAAAGTGAAAATAAAAGTTGTCCAAACTCAGAAACTAAATTGTTCATTTAATAGCAAGTAAATCAGAGACAATTCTAAAATTGAAACCAACATTATTGAAATTGGATAAGTGGCTTGAACATCCTCAAACAGTGACTGAAAACCATATTTAATAACCTATTAATAAATATAAAATAAATCTGAAATGATAAATACCCCAAACTAATTTTTGGTGATAGGGTATGCTGCCCTCTGAATTATGGACCAGTTTATATATTTTACAAAATTCTTTTGGGTACCTAATTATTTTGCAAAACAGAAACTAAAAAGGAAAACAGAAAAGAAATAAAAGAAAAGAAAAAAAGCCCATTGGCGCCTGGGCCTAAGTCAAACCGGGCAGGCCCAGCCCACCTCCCCTTCCTCCTTCCTACTGCTCCCTCTCTAGCACGCTGTCGCCTCGCCCGCACCCACCGCGCCGCCCCCCCCCTGCCCGCGGTCGACAACGCGCCGGTGCCCGCCCGTCAAGGTTAAAGCCGTAGCTCCCGCACCCCACTGAGCCTCCCTCGACCCCTCGCTCGCTCTCCCCCTCCTCCAGATCCCCCCCCCCTCACCCGAGCGCAGCCACCGCCACGGCCTCGCCGTGCGCGTGGCCACCGGCCGCCGCCCTTCGTTCGCCCGCGTCAGGGAGCTTCCCCGCTGTCGCCTACGCCGATTGTGGCCACTTCCCCGAGCTAGGAGGCCCTGCCCCGTCGGCTTCGCGGTCGTCTTCAACCTCCATACGCCTCGGGCTGCCGCACGCCAACGCCGTCTCCGGCCACCTCGACTCGTCCCCGGGCCTCCTCGTCAACGCTGTGAGCATACGCGCCCGCTTCCCTTCTCTCCCTTCTGCGCTATAGCACGCACTGTCGCCGTCCCCGCGAAACAGGGTTCCGCCGGCCGCCATGGCCGCCGACTACGCACTGAGCGCGCTCCCGACCGCGCGCCAGCCACTGGCGCGCTCCAGGGCGCGCGCGACACCGCGCCGAGCCCCTAGCTCTCCCTCCAGCCGCTCCAGCCTCGCCCCTGTCCACACCCGATCCTCGCCGCCGCCACGGCTCGTCGCAGGCACCCCTGCCGACCACCACTGCTCCTGCAACCACCACCACTAGATGCGCGTGAGCGTCAGGGTCCCGTAGAGCTACTCCGCGCGTGATTTGGTGGCCGGAGCACGATTTCCAGCGACGTCCGACGCGCGCCACCGCGCAAATTGGTCACCGGCGTTGAGCCGCCGGCGCCGTTGACCTGGCGCCGACGTGGCCGGCCCCTGCGCCGCTGACTGTGGGCCGGTGGGGCCCGATTGACTGGGTTGACCCAGTCAACCCTGCTGACTGGGCTGGCCCAGTCGCTGACGTATGGGGCCCATCCCCTGCTAATTAGTTAAATTGATTAAGTTAATTAGTTTAGCCTAATTACACACTGATGTGTGGGCCCAGTAGTTTAATTAAGTAGATTTAGATTAGTTTTAACTCTGTTTAAGCCCACTGTCTATGACATGTGGGCCCCACATGTCAGTTTGACTCTGGTCAGCCAGAGTTGACTGCTGACGTCACCATTATGTCATGCTGACATCACCAAACACTGTTCTGGATAATGTTGAGTTATATAAATATTTAAATTCCAGAAATCAATAAAAACTTTAGAAAATCATATCTTTTAATCCGTAACTCCGATGAAAATAATTTATATATGAAAAATGCTCAGAATTTCGAGACGGATCCGAATACGCGATCCGTTCGTCGACCACATGTGCCTAGCTACCAAAACATGGAACCGTTCCCCTCCGGTCATCTGTCTGACAAATGTCCGGAATCAGGAAAACATTCCCGGATGAATTCCCCCTTCGCCAGTATCACCCGGCACTGCGTTAGATCACCTCTGTCACCGCGTATTGCCATGTTATGCTTTGTGCTGCACTTGTTTGCTTTGTATTTATTGTTTCCTCCCCCTCTTCTCTCTCGTTAGACCCCGACGTAGTTCCCCGAGACCGATGCAGCTCCGGAGCCCGACGCCACCGTTGACGACTTTGCCCTTGCCGCCGAGCAACCAGGCAAGCCCCCCCTTTGAGCATACCGATATCGTCCATTCTATTTTCTCATGCTTGCATTAGAATTGCTGCTGCTACCGCTTTACCTATTCTGATGCATAGCCTGTTTATTGTAACCTGCGGTTGATAATTACCTGCATATCCTAAACTGCTTAGTATAGGCTGGGTAGAGACCTATCAGTGACCCCACTTATCCCGATTGCCCCGCTGGATTATCCGAACACCCGATCAATGGGATTGAAGACCAGGCCCCGACACCGCACATCACCCCCCTTAGTTGTAACGACACTGCAGCGTTACTATCGAGTGCTGAGGGTGATACCTCGTGTAGCACTTCTGATGTTAACTCTGTAGAGTAGCTATTTGGTCGTGGTCATCGAGGGTGATTCCTCCTTCACCACTTCCGGTAACGACGCTGTCGTGCAACACATCAAGTGTGAACCCATCGAGGGTGATTCCTCCGAGTTCACCTTGACGGATACATTGAGTGGGAATTCAACGAGGGTGATACCTCGGATTCCCCTGATGTTATGGACACACGGATACTTGGACTGTACTATTGTTACTTGGAAAGGTGAGTCGACCCTGAGGGCTACCCGTGTGTGATGTGAAGACGGGTTGCCTTTATGGTGCCCGAGTGATGAATACGAGGCGCTGCCGGGCATTCTTAACCCTTGCAGCAAGTCCTCGAGACGGGGCGATAGGGTCACATCTTTCGTGAGTCTCTGCTCGTTACCGCAAGCCCAAGGTACTAACGATTTGGATATTTGATCCGAGCAGGCCTCTGGCCTGATAGCACTAACCATCTCGTGGGCATAGTATGGGCGTTCTGCATCGTATGCATCAGCCGAAAGCTCTGTCAGACGTCCAGTTTAGCATGGCGGCACGGTCGGATCGTGTCGGCCACCCGAGGCGATGCTGGTATCCACCCTGTGCGCAATGACCCGGAGGGCGAGGGGCGATGGCCAAGACACCCTTGCGCTTAGGATGTAGACCGGCGGGGACCTCTCTGCTGAGCTGTAGGTAGGATTGCGGTGTATCATTTGGCCGAGGCCGGGCATGACCCAGGAAAGTGTGTCCGGCCGGAGTTAATCGAGCGTGTTGGGTAAGTTGGTGCACCCCTGCAGGGAAGAACACATCTATCGATAGCCGGTCCTACGGTAACGGACACTCGGAGTTGTATCCCGATAGATACAGCAAGAAGTTGAGATGAGACCTGGATATGAGGCTCTGGGATTGCTTCTCGCAGGGAGTCGAGAAGGGATCTCAGGACGAGGTTGATGACTGTATGGCTCTAGGATTGCTTTCTCGCAGGGCGTCAAGAAAGGATCTCTGGGTGAGGATGAGACTTAATGATACTGCTACTTTATATTGATCTATTCTGCTCTCTTCTATTGCTGCAAGACCGATGAAGATGCTAGTCTTTGATAGGACTAGGCCTTCTCCCTATTCTGGCATTTCTGCAGCCCAGTCCACATATACAGCCTTCCTTTGATAATGTTGCATATGTAGTGTAGATCCTTGCTTGCTGAGTACTTCTGAGTACTCACGGTTGCTTTGTTTTCCTTTTCTCTCCATATCAGTTTGACATGACCAAGATGACGGAGCCCCTGAGACAGATGCCCCGTCGATCGACTACTACTACTACCCAGAGGATGGATACTACTACGAGTTGACTGACGACCAGGAGTAGGATCGGAGGGTCCCAGGCAGGAGGACTACGCCTTTCGATCATAGTGTTTTATTTTGCCCCGCCTTTCTAAAGGCCTTTCTGTTTCTCTTTTAATATCTGTACTCAGATATCTGATGCTTCCGCTGACGATTGTACGCAAGCTTATGTATTCGAGCCCTCGAGGCCCCTGGCTTGTAATATAAAGCTTGTATGACTTTATTTATGTTTTAGAGTTGTGTTGTGATATCTTCCCGTGAGTCCTTAGGCTTGATCGTGTGCATTTGCGTGTATTATTAGTGCACGATTGAGCCGGGGGCGTCACACACCCCCTGCCTGGCGCGCCAAAGATGTCGGTGCGAACGACACCTATGGGATCGCGAGGATCCCTTTACGGTTCGATAGGGATGAGGAGTGCGCAAAGTGCAGATCTAACAATCAACACGATGGATTTTTACCCAGGTTCGGGCCGCTGAGAAGCGTAAAACCCTAGTCCTGCTTGGCTATGTTTATCTTGTGTTCTTCTGCTCTTGGACTAGCTACTATGCGTGTCCAGTCCAAAAAGTCCGAATCCTTCCACAGTACGCCTCGGGCCTCCTTTTATATGTCAAAGGGGTCGCCACAGTGGCACACAGGAGGTGGAAAGTATCTACAGTGTACAAGTTTATCGCCTGACATCATAGGACAAACGCATTTAATGCGCTGCCTACATGCCCTCTTGCTTTATTGGGGACGGCAACAGAGCACGTCCCGTCCGTCGCCGCCTCGCCTTGCTTCGA
The DNA here is from genome assembly GCA_011799875.1 of Thinopyrum elongatum. Classification (NCBI taxonomy): domain Eukaryota; kingdom Viridiplantae; phylum Streptophyta; class Magnoliopsida; order Poales; family Poaceae; genus Thinopyrum; species Thinopyrum elongatum. The sequence goes on along the minus strand of CM022299.1, from coordinate 284,633,422 downwards.
AGCGCGTCCAAGCTGTTGAGGCATGCAGCGCCATGCTGGCTGGCTGGCTGCTATGCTGGTGCGGTGACAGGGCCTTCACGAAGATCTGCCTGCCACCACGCAGGTGCTTGGCTAGTTGGCTTAGAAGCTGCATGCTGCCACGCAAGTGCTCGCCTAGTTGGCGGGCTGGTCGTCGTATCGGAACGGCCGTGGGGCAGCAAAATGTTGGCAGGTGCGGGCCTGGCCGCGGCCCCGCTGATGCTCCCAGCAAGGGTCTTGCCGGGGTCTCGCCTCCGTCCCCGGCAAGGATCTTTGCGGGGGTCTTGTGGCCGTCCCCGGCAAGGATCTTGCCGGGGGTCTTGTGGCCGTCCCCGACAAGGATCTTGCCGGGGGTCTCCGTCTTCTGGTCCTTATCTAGACTCGCAGGCCTTTGGTTTTCACAAAGATTTGCATGCCACCACGCAGGCGCCCCTGAGTCTTTCCTTCCTCTGCCCCGCCGAGCATGGCCACAGGTGTGGCTACGACTGCCCGTGCACAAGTAAAGGGGTACAAAAAGGCCCCTACTTTTGTACATCAATAGGTATACACATATTTTTGGTTGTTGTTGATTACGTTACTAAGTGGGTAGAAGCTATTCCAACTAATAGTGCTGATCATAACACCTCCATTACAATGCTTAAAGAAGTTATTCTCCCAAGGTTTGGAGTCACTAGATATTTAATGACTAATGGTGGTTCACACTTTATTCATGGTGCCTTCCTCAAATTGCTTGCTAAGCATGATGTTAACCATAGAATTGCATCTCCTTATCATCATCAGTCTAGTGGTCAAGTGGAATTGAGTAATAGAGAAATAAAATTGATCTTGCAAAAGACTGTTAATAGATCTAGAAAGAATTGGTCTAAGAAACTTGATGATGCATTATGGGCTTATAGAACTGCTTATAAAAACCCTATGGGTATGTCTCCATATAAAATGGTTTATGGAAAAGCATGTCACTTACCTCTTGAACTAGAACATAAAGCTTATTGGCTAATTAAAGAGCTCAACTATGATTTCAAACTTGCCGGTGAGAAGAGGTTATTTGACATTAGCTCACTTGATGAATGGAGAACCCAAGCCTATGATAATGCCAAATTGTTTAAAGAAAAGGTTAAAAGATGGCATGACAAAAGGATACAAAAGCGTGAATTCAATGTGGGTGACCATGTCTTGCTATACAATTCTTGTTTAAGATTTTTTGCAGGAAAACATCTCTCTAAATGGTAAGGGCCTTACATTGTCGAGGAAGTTTATCGTTCCGGTGCCAACAAGATCAACAACGCCGAGGGCAATAACCCGAAGGTGGTAAACATCCAAAGAATCAAACATTATATCTCAGGTACTCCCATAAATATAGAAATCAATATTATTAATACCATAACACCAGAGGAGTACATAAGGGATACCTACCAGAACGCTCCAGACCCCGAAAAGGAATAGGTATGTGATACGGTAAGCAAACCGACTCCAAAACTTTCCCAAAAGGAATTTTACTCCATTTTGGAATATTTAAAAAAATTGGAAAATAAAAAGTAGTCCGAAAAGCGCACGAGGAGGCGACAAGCCTTGGGGGTGCGCCCTACCCCCTGGGCGCGCCTCCCAGGCTTGTGGCCACCTTGTGTGCCCTCCAGATTCCATTTTCTTGCAGTACACTTCTTTTGGTCGGTAAAAATTCATTCTATAATCTCTCGAACTTTTTGACCACCGTGCCACGGCAATATCATATGTTCTTGTTTCGAGCTGTTTTTCCTGACAGATCTAGATCACCATGACAACTCCAAGCGCCCCCAAGGACAAGTTTTTCAAGAAGGTCATCAACCCGTACCTTGCCGAGGTGCTGCAACACCCTCAAAGCATCGAGATGCATGATGGGGTGCTTCACATCTATGATGTTCAAGAGTCAAGGAGGACCAAAAGCGTGGAGTCCAGGCTCGAAGCGGTGGAGCAAGAGGTCTTCAAGTGCAAAGGGATGGTGGAGCGCAGACTCAACGCCAATCACTCCATGATCAGGGATTTTACCCGTGACCAGAAGATGGATGCTAGTGAGATTGGGACGGCCATCTTCAGGCTTCATGAGAAAATCGAGCATCACCAAGCCTAGATCTATGACCTGCAGAACCAGAACTGTGAATATGAATATAGATTTAAGAGGATGAGTTTGGCTGCATATTTGAGGATTCCGGAGACTCGTTCATCTTTCTATGATGGTGAACCTATGCCCTGGAAGATGGAGGACAAGCCCACAACACCATCAACTCCATCATCACCACCTCCGAAGAAAGAGACTTGAGTATATGGGTAAGGGCACTCCCCTTGGCTAGTGCCAAGCTTGGGGGAGGTGCCCCGGTATCGTATCACCATCACATCTTTACCTTTATCATTTTTATTAGTTCGATCCTTTTTGTTATATCTTACTTTAGTAGAATAAAGTTTTTAGTATGATCTAGTTTTGAGTTTTGCTTTGTGCTCCCTCTATGTAATCGAGTCCGAGAGTTATATAATAAAAAGTAGTTTTGAGTTGAGGCTTTGCTTTCTTGCTATGATCTTGAGAAAAAGAAAAAATAGAGATGAAAGAAATAAAAAGATTATATAATGATCTTATGGGAAGTGATGACTTCACCTATTAGAAGTATGTCGTATAAAATTTGTTCGGAGTTGACAAACATAGTTTTGGTCATTGATGCAATTAATAGGAAGTAATAAAGAAAGAGAGGTCTCACACATAAATACACTATCTTGGACATCCTTTGTGATTGTGAGCACTCATTAAAATATTATATGCTAAAAGGTTGATGTTGGACAAGGAAGACAACATAATATGTTATGTTTCCTTATACCCAAATAGAAGTTATATTGTCATGGATCCTCCAACATGTTGAGCTTGCTTCTCATCCTATGCTAGCCAAATCTTCTACACCAAGCAGAGATACTACTTGTGCATCCAAAATCCCTTAACCCAGTTTTGCCATGAGAGTCCACCATACCTACCTATGGATTGAGTAAGATCCTTCAAGTAAGTTGTCATCGGTGCAAGCAATAAAAATTGCTCCCGAAATATGTATGATCTTTTAGTCTGAGGAAAATAAGTTTTATACGAACTTGTGATATGGAAGAAATACAAGCGATGGACTGCCTAATAAAGTTCTTTATCACAAGTGGCAATATAAAGTGACGTTCTTTTGCATTAAGATTTTGTGCATCCAACTATTAAAGCGCATGACAACCTCTGCTTCCCTCTGCGAAGGGCCTATCTTTTACTTCTACTTCCTACCCTTATACAAGAGTCATGGTGATCATCACCTCTTCTTTTTATACTTTTTCTTTTTGGCAAGCACTATATGTTGGGGAAGATCCAGATATATATATATATATATATATATATATATATCCACATAGATGTAGGTATTCATAAACTAATATTGTTGACGTTACCCTTGAGGTAAAAGGTTGGGAGGCGAAGTTATAAGCCCCTATCTTTCTCTGTGTCCAATTGAGGCTTTGATCTCATAAAATATCGCGTGAGTGTTAGCAATTATGAAAGACTAAATGATAGTTGAGTATGTGGACTTGCTATATAAAAGCTCTTACATTGACTCTTTCCGATGTTATGATAAATTGCAATTGCTTCATGACTGAGATCATAGTTTGTTGGTTTTCAATAAAGTTTTTAATTCATGCTTTACCTTGTGAACGAATTGTTACTTTACCATAAGAAATTATATGAAAATATATGTTGTTGTTCCAAAGATGATCATGATGCCCTCATGTCCGTATTTTATTTTATCAAAACCTCTATCTCTAAACATGTGGACATGATTATCGATTTCGGCTTCCGCTTGAGGACAAGCGAGGTCTAAGCTTGGGGGAGTTGATATGTCCATTTTGCATCATGCTTTTATGTTGATATTTATTGCATTATGGGCTGTTATTACACATTATGGTACAATACTTATGCCTTTTATCTCTTATTTTACAAGTTTACACAAAGAGGGAGAATGCCGGCCGCCGGAATTCTGGACCGGAAAGGAGCAAATCCGAGAGACTATTCTGCACAACTCCAAAAGTCCTGAAAATTTGCGGAGAATTATTTTGGAATATATAAGAATTATTGGGAGAAGAAAATAACAGAGGGGACCCACCAGGTGGCCACAAGCCTGGGGGCGAGCCATACCCCCTAGGCGTGCCCCTAGGGCTTGTGGGCCCCCTGGAAGGTCTTCGGTGTCCATCTTCTGCTATATGAAGGGTTTTTACCTGGAAAAAATCAAAAGGAAGCTTTCGGGATGAAGCGCCATCGTCTCGAGGCGGAACCTGGGCAGAAGCAATCTAGGGCTCTGGCGGAGCTATTCTGCCGGGGAAACTTCCCTCCGGGAGGGGGAAATCGAAGCCATCGTCATCACCAACGATCCTCTCATTGAGAGGGGGTCAATCTCCATCAACATCTTCACTAGCACCATCTCCTCTCAAACCCTAGTTCATCTCTTGTATTCAATCTTTGTCTCAAAACCTCAGATTGGTACCTATGGGTTGCTAGTAGTGTTGATTACTCCTTGTAGTTGTTGCTAGTTGGTTTATTTGGTGGAAGATCATATGTTCAGATCCTTAATGATATTCAATACCCCTCTGATCTTGAATATGAATATGCTTTGTGAGTAGTTACGTTTGTTCCTGAGGACATGGGAGAAGTCTTGTTATAAGTAATCATGTGAATTTGGTATTTGTTCGATATTTTGATGAGATGCATGGTGTCTTTCCTCTAGTGGTGTTATGTGAACGTCAACTACATGACACTTCACCATGATTTGGGCCTAGGGGAAGGCATTGGGAAGTAATAAGTAGACGATGGGTTGCTAGAGTGACAGAAGCTTAAACCCTAGTTTATGTGTTGCTTCGTAAGGGGCTGATTTGGATCCACATGTTTCATGCTATGGTTAGATTTGTCTTAATTCTTCTTTCATAGTTGCGGATGCTTGCGACACGGGTTAATCATAAGTGGGAGGCTTGTCCAAGTAAGGACAGCACCCAAGCACCGGTCCACCCACATATCAAATTATCAAAGTAACGAATGTGAATCATATGAGCATGATGAAAACTAACTTCACAATAATTCCCATGGGTCCTCGGGAGCGCTTTGCTTTATTGTAATACCTTGGATTTTGCCCATTTTTTTCTTTTGATTTTGGTCCGGATTCGCTTTTCTGTGGCTTAGTAGTCTTGCAACCTGGAGGGATCACTCTTCAATCTTCTTCCCAAGTGGCTTGCCAACCTCAAAACCATCCCAAGACCCTGTCATTTCCATCTTGGACCAACCCCAATATTCTTTTCCTTGGGAATGTTCCTTTTTCTATTAAAGGAAGAACCCTGTTTGCTCTGGGTTGTGAAGCAACCCACATATCCATCATTCCAAAGATTCCCAAAATAATTTTCATAAATACTTTGGGACATATCTTCCTCAGATATGTCAAAACCCTTCCTTGCCATGTTCAAAAATATTTCACAAATATTCCTTTTCTGATTCTGCCCCAGCTGCCAAGTTGAGAAGCAAGTACTCTTTATATTTGCTTGCTTGATCTCAAACTTTTTGGGCATTCTTTCCTATCCATATCATTGCCACATGCCAGAATTCAACTTCATTTGGATATTAAATCTCCCTTGGCTAATTTCCAAAGTTTCTGGTCAACTGGAACCTTTGTGAAGCAAGTGCTAGCTAGGAGTATCCAAATGAGTTGAAATTTTGCAAGCATCTTCATATGCTCAAATCATGACTCTCCACCAAGTTTCAACCCTATCCAATCATCTATGTGAGCACAGCCTCAAATCTTGTTTTCTGGTCAGATTTTCACATTGTGAAGCAACTATATTTTATACTGCTCCATAATTGCTAAAAATTTACCAGAGCATTATCCTACCCATATAACCTATCTCCACAAAATTTGGGCTCATTTCATCTTCCAATAATTCCCTAGATTTTTCCAAGATTCTGGTCAGAGAGGATATCTGTGAAGGAAGTACCATTTTGGCTTGTCCAAATGGCATGAAATTTTTATGGCACTCTCGTATGACCAAATCATCATGCTATACCAAATTTCAACCCAATTGGCTACTCCATGTGAGTGGCACATCAAGATTGAGTTTCTGGACCAGATTGGTCAGTTGCAAAGCAACTATATTAAGTCTTGGTCCATTTCTCTCCAAACTTAACGGGATTGTAGTCCTTCCTACCCTAAACCTCCCAGACATCTCATTTTGACCTTATCACTTCTCTGTTCATCACAGTGGTGTGGTCAAGTTTGCTGCAGCAAACTTCAGGTGATCACTCCCATCCAACCACAGTTCCTCTCATCGATCAATCACCTCCCTGAGATTGTGCCTTGGAGGGACTACCCACTGGACATGATGTGGCCGGACAGGGTGCACCGGGTGCGCCAGTTCACGCGGTGACCACGCATTTGGCATGCGAGCCAGCGCGCTCTGGCAATTAAACCTCTTGGGTTCGTCGCGTTCCTCCTCTCCCTCGCCACCTAACCATGTCCAGCAGCTTCCCCTTGGCCTCGTCTTCACTCTAGACCCATCTTCCCCTCCGGATTCTTCCCCGGCGAGCCATCCCCATCGAGGAACAGTGAGCGCACATGGCACCATCGTCGTTTTCCTCTGTCCTCATCCTCCTTCGAGCTCTCCCGAGCACCCTCGAGCTCTCTCTCCTTCCCGCGAAGCTCCTCGACGCCGGAACCCGCCAGCCACGTCCTCCTGCAGCGCCAGTACGCCGATAAGATTGCTGCCGTCGCCATCCTTATCGCCTCGCCTCGGCCATCTATATATATCCCTCCTCGCACCCTCTTGAGCTCACCAACCTCCTCCTCTCTTCCTCTTGTCCACTCAAGTGCCCGCGCTCGACCGAAATCCTCGCCGGAGCGCTTGGATTTCCGGCGAGCTCACTCCACTGCCCCGCCACCATTCTCATCACCCGAGCCACCCTGGCGCCCGTGGACCTCACCTCGGGGTGAGCCGCACTCCGGCAACCAGCTCTGGATCGCCGCCCGCCTCATTCCATCACCGGAGTGTCGGAATCATGCCGGAGCCAGAGCTCTCCATTGCCGCCGTCCGCCTCCACCTCGCCCGCCTGCTACAGAGCGTCCCCGCCGCCGCCACGGGTACCCACCGGCGTGGAAGGAAGTGCCGCTTCCATTCCGCCCCTCGCAACGGGACCTCGCCCACCGGAGCCGCGGCAATGCCGGCGACCGGCCGCCTCTGCCTCTATCTTCGTGGAAGCAGACGACCAGGGAGGAGGAGGGAGATAAGGTGGGCCAGCCCACCAGAGCCCACCGACTTTTTTAAAAAGAAGGAGAGCAGCAGTGGGGTGGGCCGGCCCAGATGAGCAGCAGCAGCCGTAGTGCTTCCGGCCCAACGCGGCCTAGCAGCACAGTGTCATTTAATCTTTTCCGCAGAAAAACAGCTGAGGACTCAGTTGCAAGTATTTTTATTGTAGATGGGTCCCTGGTAGTCAATCTATCACAACTTTTCCTCCGTAACTCCGATCGAGGTGATTCCAAATCCCACTTCTTCGTCTCATCGAGCCTGACATGTTGGTATCATTTTCATAATGTTTTGACACTGTGAAAATAACCATTTTGCCATTGCCCCTAAACAGCCCCTCTGAGAGAGAACTGTTTCCGGCAACTCCTTCCGCGACCATTCCGCACTCCTTCCCGATGGTTTCTTCATCTCCAGGCAAGCCACAACTCTCATTTTCATAATTCCATCGCAATACCATAGTTAAGCTAATTATTTCAACAGTACGTATGGATTATTTGTGAAATAGATTAGACTATGCAATGCCTGAGTAAACTCTTGAATAGGCGACCATGCGGAGTACCGGATTGTTAGTGACTAGTAGTTTACCCACTCGTTGATGCCATGAAATTGAGATTATCGTCTATGATTATTTTGGATTTCATCCGGCAGTTCGTGGAGATGAGTTAGTAGCAGTGACTTAAGCATACTGGTTACTGGATTTCTAGCCTGATATCGTTTTGACTTGGATTGCTATGATATCGGAGTGTCAGCCATGACAGAGATTGTTTGGAGATTAGATACTTCATGGTTGATCTAGAGTCACCTGTCCGGACTTATCCGTGCAGCCACATTGGCCGGTATGGTATGGCCTTGACTTGGTCTGATCACGTGCTCTTTCACCGGTACCGCCCGACAAGGAAGGTTATGCGTGCGCGCTACCCTGTCCCGGTAGGCGGCAATAACCTTGTGAGCCCAGTTGAGTTATATGGTACCAGGTCCCCGTTTGGGATAGTTTGTTAGCCACGACGGTGGCAGGTGTCACGCAGTGACATAGGCGCCACCCATGGCAGGACTCCGGGGGAGGATGATTGCCGGTGGTACGATGGGAGGGTCACGGGTCAGGCGCGATTCGTTAGAGCAATGCTGGTCCACCCGAATGGGATCGCGAGGTCAGGTGCTCCATGGTGTGGGTAAAGTGCGCAACCTCTGCAGAGTGTAAAATCTATTCGAATAGCCTTGTCCATGGTATTGGACAGTCTGTCCAGACCTCTTTAGGTGGTCAACCATAGTAGTGATAATGATGGAAGAACTCGTCGTAAGATCGGGAGTACTCGGTGGATCGTGAGTATTCTGAGGGTTGTGAGACAACCCGGAAGAGAGTAAGTTTGTCAGAATTGTGGTGCAGATGGTACCAGGAATATGATATGTTAGCCATGGGATGGCTATGAGATGAGTGGTCGGATGACTACATGATTTGGATTGGATTTGGAACAGAATCAGATTGGATCCTGAGATTATTCGGAGTATGGATAAAATATGCTTTACCTTACTGCATCTACTTCAGTAGCTAGGTTGCTATGATGTTGTCTTGCTTTAATGCTGATGTTTGTTGTGAGCTTGCGAGTACATTCAAAGTACTCACCTGGCGTGTCATGCCAGTTTGCAAGTCATGCCATGATTGCTTGCTTGTCGAGGATTTTGATTTTGCGAGCTAGGATACGCGTTCTAGCCAGAGTCCCTGCGGAGTGGAGTCCATCACCGCCGTCGCTGTTCCACTGCCGAGAGAGTTACTCCGCTGTTAGCATAGAGCTACCCCGGGCAGGCGTAGTGTCGCCGTACCGATGTAATCCACGTACCCTTTGTAACCATATCCATTGTAATAAAGAGCTGATTTGTTCTATGCCAACAGTGCCGTATTCTAGAGGACTTGTCCCTGGGCTAGAATACGGGGCGTTCCGGTCTTCTATGAGCCGGGGTGCCACAGAGGTTGGTATCAGAGCAGGTCTGGCTATAGGGCATCCTAGGCCCTAGACCGCGCGAGTGTTAGTAACCGGTAGTATAGGATCCAGTTGGTTTGCTGCACTTGTTTGTTGCATTTGGTTGTGCATATCATGCATATAGATTATTTATCACTAACGATGGATCTGGTGAGTGTACGTGGCATCGGTTTCGACCCACTACCTGCACCCCCCAGTTGCATATTTGCTCCTTGGTGTGGTGTCATCTTCGTCCCAGCGGAGTGATGCCAAGGTGCTTGGTAGTGTCGATCCCTTGCAGGATTGACGCACCGGTACCACACCAATATATTCCCTTCAGCCACCCCTATCATTTCGGTGATAGACAAGTTCTATCCCGGATCGTGCCATTCCACTAGCCGCTTTGGCAACCCTTACTGATCCTTGTTATCAGAAAAGGGCAATGCCTACAATCCTTTCTCTCCACCACTAACTCATTCCGCCACCTATTCTTTGGATGTGTACGGTTTTTTTCCGTACGCTTGATGATGATGTGGTCGTAACTTCTGTGTTCCGACCCCCGATCACCAAGTTCATCCTCGCCACCGTGTCCGTCTAGATGGAACCGGTGTTAAGCTCGTAATTGGTGTTGCTTTGTTTACACCAATTTTCTTCCATACATTGATTCACTTTCATGCACATCGCCACAGCATGTTAAACCGTAATTCCGGAGTTCTTGCGAGATTTGTGTGCTTAAGTAGGAATGCATATTATTGTTGTGAATAGCTGTAGAATGTGATATTGCTTGTGTGTGTGATCTTGCTGCTTTGTGTGCTTTTGTTTTAGTTGTTTCTTTTGTTTTTTTATTTGGGCCCTTGGTGTTACCTTATTTTCCCCTTATGGAAGTTGCTCACTGACCCTAAACCCAAAGAGTCAGTGAAGAGACAGCCATTTGGAAGCTCAGCTCAGCAATATGGAATTCTCAGCAGACTATGTTATATCGGGAATATCGGGCCTGAATACAAATGATATCCTAGCTGGATCGATTATCAGCATCAAGTATACACCAGTGCAACCTTCACAGTAGTAATTATCGCATCAGCAAGAGGGCAAATTGTGTACATGATCCATAGTGCATTCCGTGCCAAAGGTATGATTCATATACACGGTTTGAGTCTGCTATGAGTACAATTTGAACCCTGCTATGTCTTGGAATCAAGCCAGAATGTGCTATGAACTTAGTGTTCAGCAAGAAGGATAGCCAAATACCCTCTATGCATAATAGTGAGCTGTTTGGGACGTGGATGAACCCTTGCCCGTCTTTCTTTGGTGACGGCACCACGCCTGTGTTCTGAGCTGTTTTCAGCCGTCCGGGGTGGATGCCGACTTTTATTTCTCTTGTCAGCAACTGGCCCATGTTCTGAGCTGCTTTTCGGCCGTCTCGGGCAGTTGTTGCATTTCTCTCCGTAGCAGTGACCCTATGCTCTGAGCTGTTCTTCGGCCGTCTTAGGGAACTGCTACTTTCTTCTTATCGACACCGTCTCATGCTCTGAGCTGCTTTTCAGCCGTCTTGAGTCGGGGTTGAGTTACTCCAGTAATGTCCCAGATCTGAGTTGTAAAGACTGTTCTGGTGGCTACAGGTTTATTTGTCGGTTTTATCCAAGGGTTCAGACGGTCGTTACCGTACAGCTACAACTTGTAAAGTAATATGCCTACCGGAATATTGCACCTGACAACACCTATGGTCACATGGAGAATCAAGAACACATAAAGCCAAGTTCTTTCAGCAAAGGATCCAGACAAAGAGAATTATAATGAAAAAGCAAGGTTGTCCATACGGGTATGGTAATGGTACAAATACTCCGGACAGTCTGGTTCTATACTGACCACCATGGGTACGCACCCACGGGGTCTATCCCATTTGCAAGGACACCATACCGAGACAACCCGCCTAGCCAACCAGGTATGCTCAAAATTGTCAGAAGTGGGCTACCAAGCTGGTCAGGTCAGCCAAAAAATTAACTCGGCAGTTCAAATTCAGCAACCATGTTAAAGCATTACACGGCCTACCATCCATATAGAGATACTGACAGACTGAGTAATCAGAAGGATGAACAACAGTCTAGAAGCATGTGTCCTCACAGATGGAAATCAGTTAAAGACTAACCTGCCGTAAACAAGATTCTGCTGCCAGGACCGCTGTCAGTCAAGTCTATGGATAATATCACCGTACACCTTTATGCTAGTCATGACAGGTGACAGTCAAATATTTGGTAGGAGCCTTATACCCAAGATAGTGAAGATAGCCAAGATGACCCAGCTATCCGTGTGAGAAGTCAGATTCCGCCAGGAGAACGGTATGATTCACAGTACTGTTTTGAGCCTGGAGGACACATAGCCATTTGAAGTTACCCAATGCAATGAGTAAAAGATTTCGTGTCCACCAAGAGAATCTGTTCACAACTCAGTGAACGGTCGTTCGTATTGGACCTCGTCACGACACGTCCATGAGGAACCACCCTCGGACTTACGAGCAGGGCACATAGTTTGGTCAGGATAATTTATTGCCCCAGACAGGTCAGCAGACACAAAAGGAGTGAGTCAGAGTAACATATGAGGTAAGATTTGCCAGAAAAAGGGTCCAGTGAAGCAAACTACCCCGAAGCAAGGCAGTAAGTCATATGAAATTCAGTGGGAGCATTATACAAAGGTAAAAAGGAAACCCGAGTTGGAAACGGTTTCCTCAAGTGGAAATATTCATGTTTGATCCCTGAGCAACCAAATCTCGAGGACGAGATTTCTTTAAGGGGGGTAGGTTTGTAACACCCTAGATTTTGCCCATTTTTTTTCTTTTGATTTTGGTTCGGATTCGCTTTTCTGTGGCTTAGTAGTCTTGCAACCTGGACGGATCACTCTTCAATCTTTTTCCCAAGTAGCTTGACAACCTCAAAACCATCCCAAGACCCTGTCATTTCCATCTTGGACCAACCCCAATATTCTTTTCCTTGGGAATATTCCTTTTTCTATTAAAGGAATAACCATGTTTGCTCTGGGTTGTGAAGCAACCCACATATCCATCATTCCAAAGATTCCCAAAATAATTTTCATAAATACTTTGGGACATATCTTCTTCAGATATGTCAAAACACTTCCTTGCCATGTTCAAAAATATTTCACAAATATTCCTTTTCTGATTCTGCCCCACCTGCCAAATTGAGAAGCTAGTACTCTTTATATTTGCTTGCTTGATCTCAAACTTTTTGGGCATTCTTTCCTATCCATATCATTGCCACATGCCAAAATTCAACTTCATTTGGATATTAAATCTCCCTTGGCTAATTTCCTAAGTTTCTGGTCAACTGGAATCTTTGTGAAGCAAGTGATAGCTAGGAGTATCCAAATGAGTTGAAATTTTGCAAGCATCTTCATATGCTCAAATCATGACTCTCCACCAAGTTTCAACCCTATCCAATCATCTATGTGAGCACAGCGTCAAATCTTGGTTTCTGGTCAGATTTTCACATTGTGAATCAACTATATTTTATACTGCTCCATAATTGACTAAAATTTACCTGAGCATTATCCTACCCATATAACCTATCTCCACAAAATTTGGGCTCATTTCATCTTCCCAATAATTCCCTAGAATTTTTCCAAGATTCTGGTCAGAGAGGATATCTGTGAAGGAAGTACCATTTTGGCTTGCCCAAATGGCATGAAATTTTTATGGCACTCTCATATGACGAAATCTTCATGCTATACCAAATTTCAACCCAATTCGCTACACCTTCTGAGTGGCACATCAAGATTGAGTTTCTGGACCAGATTGGTCTGTTGCAAAGCAACTATATTAAATCTTGGTCCATTTCTCTCCAAACATAACAGGATTGTAATCCTTCCTACGCTAAACCTCCCAGACATCTCATTTTGACCTTATCACTTCTCTATTCATCGCAGTGGTGTGGTCAAGTTTGCTACAGCAAACTTCAGGTGATCACTCCCATCCAACCACAGTTCCTCTCATCGATCAATCACCTCCCTGAGACTGTGCCTTGGAGGGACTACCCACTGGACATGATGTGGCCAGACAGGGTGCAACGCGTGCGCCAGTTCACGCGGTGACCACGCGTTTGGCATGCCAGCCAGCGTGCTCTGGCGATTAAACCTCTCGGGTTCATCGCGTTCCTCCTCTTTCTCGCCACCTAACCATGTCCAGCAGCTTCCCTTTGGCCTTGTCTTCGCTCTAGACCCATCTTCCCCTCCAGATTCTTCCCCGGCGAGCCGTCCCCATCAAGGAACAGTGAGCGCACATGGCACCGTTGTCGTTTTCCTCTGTCCTCATCCTCCTTCGAGCTCTCCCGAGCACCCTCGAGCTCTCTCTCCTTCCTGCGAAGCTCCCCGACGCCGGAACCCGCCAGCCACGTCCCCCTACAACGTCAGTACGCCGATAAGATCGCCGTCATGGCCATCCTTATCGCCTCGCCTCGGCCATCTATATATAGCCCTCCCAGCACCCTCTTGAGCTCACCAACCTCCTCCTCTCTTCCTCTTGTCCACTCCAGTGCCTGCGCTCGACCAAAATCCTCGTCGGAGTGCTTGGATTTCCGGCGAGGTCACTCAACTGCCCCGCCAACATTCTCATCACCCAAGCCTCCCCGGAGCCCGTGGACCTCACCTCGGGGTGAGCCACTCTCCGGCGACCAGCTCTGGCTCGCCGCCCGCCTCATTCCATCACCGGAGCGCTGGAATCATGCCGGAGCCAGAGCTCTCCATCGTCGCTGTCCGCCTTCACCTCGCTCGGCTGCTATAGAGCGTCCCCGCCGTCGCCACGGGTACCCACCATGCGTGGAAGGAAGTGCCTCTTCCGTCCCACCCCTCGCTGTGGGCCCTCGCCTATCGGAACTGCGGCAACGCCGGCGACCGGCCGCCCCTGCCTCTGTCTTCGTGGAAGCAGACGACCAGGGAGGAGGAGGGAGATAAGGTGGGCCAGCCCACCAGAGCCCACCGGTTTTTTTAAAAAGAAGGAGAGCAGCAGTGGGGTGGGCCGGCCCAGATGAGCAGCAGCAGCCGTAGTGCTTCTGGCCCAATGCGGCCTTGCAACACAGTGTCATTTAATCTTTTCCGCAGAAAAACGGTTGAGGACTCAGTTGTAAGTATTTTTATTGTAGATGGGTCCCTAGCAGTCAATCTATCACAACTTTTCCTCCGCAACTCCGATCGAGGTGATTCCAAAGGCCACTTCTTCGTCTCGTCGAGCCCGACATGTTGGTATCATTTTCATAATGTTTTGGCATCGTGAAAATGACCATTTTGCCCTTGCCCATAAACAGATTCTCCGAGAGAGAACTGTTTCCGGCAACTCCTTCCGCGACCATTCCGCACTCCTTCCCGATGGTTTCTTCATCTCCAGGCAAGCCACAACTCTCAGTTGCATAATTGCATTGCAATATCATAGTTAAGCTAATTATTTCAATAGTAAGTATGGATTATTTGTGAAATAGATTAGACTATGCAATACCTGAGTAAACTCTTGAATAGGTGACTACCATGTGGAGTACCGGATTGTTAGTGACTAGTAGTTTACCCACTCGTTGATGCCATGAAATTGAGATTACCGTCTATGATTATTTTGGATTTCATCCGGCAGTTCGTGGAGATGAGTTAGTAGCAGTGACTTAAGCATACTGGTTACCGGATATTGTTTTGACTTGGATTGCTATGATATCGGAGTGTCAGCCATGACAGAGATTGTTCGGAGATTAGATACTTCATGGTTGATCCAGAGTCACCTGTCCGGACTTATCCGTGCAGCCACATTTGCCGGTATGGGACAGCATTGACATGGTCTGATCGCGTGCTCTTTCACCGGTACCGCCTGATAGGGAAGGTTATGCGTGCGCACTACCCTGGCCCGGTAGGCGGCGATAACCTTGTGAGCCCAGTTGTGTTATATGGTACCAGATCCCCGTTTGGGACAGTTTGTTAGCCACGACGGTCGCAGGTGTCACGCGGTGACACAGGGGCCACCCAGGGCTGGACTCCGGGGGAGGATGATTGTCGGTGGTATGATGGGACGGTCACAGGTCAGGCGGGTTTCGTTGGAGCAATGCTGGTCTACCCGAATGGGATCGCGAGGTCAGGTTCTCCATGGTGTGGGTAAAGTGCGCAACCTCTGCAGAGTGTAAAATCTATTCGAATAGCCGTGTCAATGGTATTGGATAGTCCGTCCAGACCTCTTTAGGTGGTCAACCGTAGTAGTGATAATGATGGAAGAACTCATCGTAAGATCGGGAGTACTCGGTGGATCGTGAGTATTCTGAGGGTTGTGAGACAACCCAGAAGAGAGTAAGTTTGTCAGAATTGTGGTGCAGATGGTACCAGGAATATGATATGTTAGCCATGGGATGGCTATGAGATGAGTGGTCGGATGACTACATGATTTGGATTGGATTTGGAACAGAATCAGATTGGATCCTGAGATTATTCGGAGTATGGATAAAATATGCTTTACCTTACTGCATCTACTTCAGTAGCTAGCTTGCTATGATGTTGTCTTGCTTTAATGCTGATCATTGTTGTGAGCTTGCGAGTACATTCAAAGTACTCACCTGGCGTGTCATGCCAGTTTGCAGGTCATGCCATGATTGCTTGCTTGTCGAGGATTTTGATTTTGCGAGCTAGGATACGCGTTCTAGCCAGAGTCCCTGCGGAGTGGAGTCCATCACCGCCGTCGCTGTTCCACTGCCGAGAGAGTTACTCCGCTGTTAGCATAGAGCTACCCCGGGCAGGTGTAGTGTCGCCGTGCCGATGTAATCCACGTACCCTTTGTAACCATATCCATTGTAATAAAGAGCTGATTTATTCTATGCAAACAGTGCCGTATTCCAGAGGACTTGCCCCTGGGCTGGAATACGGGGCGTTCCGGTCTTCTCTGAGCCAGGGTGCCACATTTATATAAGAGTTCGTCTAGGTTTATTCTTTGCTACAAAAAGGATTGGGCCACCTTGCTGGACCTTTGTTACATTTGTCACTTGTTACCCGTTACGAATTATCTTATCACAAAACTATCTGTTACCGATAATTTCAGTGCTTGCAGAAAATACCTTGCTGAAAACCGCTTGTCATTTCCTTCTACTCCTCATTGGGTCCCCTATACTTGTGGCTCATTAGAAGGATATCAATCCAACACTGCAAACACTAGATTTTTCACATTCTTGATGTTGAATGCGAGGGCACTATTGTCCGTGAGGATTAAGTTTTTTGGCAAGAAATTTCTCATGGATGGACATGTTGAACAGCATAAAAAGAAGTTTCAGGTGGACCAAAGGGCTTCTGATCGTGCTCGGCTTCTATTTACAACAACTTGTTGTCATCATGGACCAGTAGATCTTTTGTATCGGGATCTTGATTTTATGGATCGGACCGATCCATTTGATTGTGACTGCCGAAAACTTTGGTTGGTTTAGATGTTATTGCCCTATTCATTCTGGGTTTTGTCTAAACCTGATGAACAATTTATTCTCGTGCTTTTGGACCGTTTGTAAGCTGGAGTTAGATATTGTTGCCCTTTTCAACTCAGCTTCGAGCCATATTTTCTTTCATACTGGGCCAAAGGCTTGCCATTTCTTTAATTAAGACTTAAATATTATGAGCAATCACAACATAGGGAAAGAACATCACTCTCGCCGGATCCTTGAGATCATTGTTCATTACAGAACCCGCAAGTTCTTAGCGCCCGCAGCACCCACAAACTTATTCTCAGCTAGCACACCAAATGAGCTGCA
Organism: Thinopyrum elongatum; assembly: GCA_011799875.1. Classification (NCBI taxonomy): domain Eukaryota; kingdom Viridiplantae; phylum Streptophyta; class Magnoliopsida; order Poales; family Poaceae; genus Thinopyrum; species Thinopyrum elongatum. The sequence continues at coordinate 284,616,372 of CM022299.1, read as the reverse complement.
ATTCTTAATAAGAAAAGTTGCATGGTAGTGACATATTTTGATTCTGACATTTGGGAGCCACGAGGAAAAAGCCTATCCAAGGCAGTGTCGACTCGATAGGAAACATTGAGAAACCTGGTTTTAAAATTACTCTAAATCCAAAACTCGCCTAAAAATCATGAAACTTGGCATGGTATTATGACATGGCACCAACATGCTGTGGTAAAAAATTAGTCCAATTTGGGACATGTTTTGGTATAAACTTCTTACAAACCGGAGCTTCTCTCAAAAAGGCTCATGGTTCCGACAGGGAACTTGTCACCTATGCGTGCGAAACGACATACGCTGTCTCTTCCCGCCTTGATTTATTTTACAGAGGCAACATGCAACTATAGGAGCGTCGTCTTAAAAATATGAAATTATTCAGGGTTCGTTTTGCCTTTTTATACATTATTTGAGTTTTCTAGGCATTTTGGAACATACTTTGGTGTGTGCAAAGGTCATGTGTGTACTAGCCACCTATGTAATTGGATGTTCAATCTATTTTGGAATCAAGTCCTTATAAGTTATAAGTACATATGTTATTGTTCTGTGTGCAATGACATCGCACACAGACCATACTAGGGAACCCGTCGGTGATGATTTCATCAATCGCTGGCAATTGTATACCAGCAAGCTTTGCCCACAACACACACAGCTCATTAGCAGCAATCGTCTCTGGTATTATCAATCTTCGCACACATTTCTGATTACGGACCTGTTTGCCGCTTATTACACACATCTTGTTAAGTTGAACCATTTCTGTTCTCTTCGCTGAACGCAAACAGTTCATCGGAATGAACTGTATGCCCTCTCTCCCACACACCTTGATCTGGCTAACCATTTCTGTTGTGTTGCCTAATCAAAAACAGTTCATCCGAGTGAACTATATGTCGTATATCGCACACACCTTGATCTGGCTGACCGTTTCTGTTGTCTTTGCTCATCACAAATAGTTCATCGGGGTGAACTGTATGCCGTATATCGCACAGACCTTCATCTGGCTTCCCGTTTCGTTGTTAAGCTCATCGCAAATAGTTCATTCGAGTGAACTGTATGCCCTGGATCGCACACACAACTAAAATATGAACCGTGTTTGATGTATCTGCCATCGCAAACATTTTGCATCTTTTTTTACGGTTTTTTACATCACCGTTTGCGATTAATGCATCACACACAGTTTCATTGAAGGGTCTCTGATTGTAGTGTCACGTTAGCAGCATCCTGCAATAGTGTATAAGGGGTATGAGGTGTTTATGTTTCTCCTTCACACTATAGGAAAGGAGAGAGAAGTTCATTTTGAGTCTATCTAACCAAGAGGATCTTGATGGAGCAATGCCTCGAAAATGTTTGTTGTTGCATTCCTTCCATATACTCTAGGCTGCCAGTAAGAATAGTTCCATAAAGAGTGGTTGGCTCCAGTTTTCTTTGGCCCTAGTTATATTTTGGAGTCTCGAGCCACCATGAGGCCAAGCAACGTCAAGGCTGGTCCAGCAATGAGCATGGAATTGGCTTTCGAAGAATAGGTGCTCCAGAGTTTCTTCAATATGTAGTCCACAGAGTATACAGTCATGATGATCTCCTATATTGTAATGCATGCATTTAAGCATGTTTCTAGTGTAAGTGCCTCCTTATTACTCGCAAAAAAATGATTCCTCCCCATGAAAGTTGGGACTCAGGAGCTATATCTTCGCACCCAAGGAAGTGCGTCCTTATCCTCCATGGCAGCTAGGACTCTCCCTGTCGAAGCGTACGTAGCATTGTCTGTCTGGTCGATCGGTCTCTCTACAAGGATGAACCGTGGCCGATTAAGTAGCGGCACATGTCGTACTCCGACATAGTAGTTTTAGGCAGTCCTATCTAAATCGTGTACACATACGTACAGCCACACGGCAAAACATACGGCCACATACGTACATATGGGTTGGGTCTCGAGCGCGTACAGCAATGGCGTCCTTTTCATCGGTAGCCAACCGGTTGGGTCAGAATGGAGAAACAACATCATGTTCATCGGGAGGCAACAGACTATGTCGGAATGCATCATGTTCATCGGGAGCCAACCGTCTTGGACGGAATAGCCGAAACGGTGTTTGGCGTACCGCAAAATGGAGGAATCGGCCTTCTGTTCGACCGCCTACGGTCGAAACGGGATCCTGTTCATTAGGAGGGCTCTGGCATACCGCAAAAAGGTGGAAATGGACTTCTCTCCAACCACGTATGGTCGAAATGGGGTCTTGTTCACCGGAGGTGTGGCATACCGCAAAACAAAGGAAATAGACTTCTCTCCAACCGTCTATGGTCGAAACGGGGTCCTATTCATTGGAAGGGGTGTGGTGTACCACAAAACGGGACTCCACGGGCTATTGTTCATCCACCGTATACTGCCTCGCTCCAGCCTCCACGAGCTACTGTTCATCCACCGTCAACTTCCTCCAGCCTCCACCAGCTACTATTCATCCAGCCTTCGCGGGGTCCTGTTCATCCACCCTGAACCGCCTGTGGTGTGGCGGCCTACTCGGGGTCCTGTTCATCCAACCCCCACCGGTTGGGGTGGGGCATACGAGCAGGCGGCAGCAATGTGAACTATTCATCCACAGCCAACCAACCTGCTAGGTCGACTCACCACGTCTCGACTCATTCTACATATTACGCGCGCGGCAGCAACATGCACTATTCATCGAGAGGCAACCCAACACCGGTTGGCTATGTCTCATACAGGGGCTCGATTGGCTTCAGTAAGCAGCGAGAAGGATCGATTGGTTTCAGTTAGCAGCGAAGGTATCGGTCGGGTTCAGTTAGCAGCGAAGGAATTGCTCAGGTTCAGTTAGTAGCGAGGGGATCGATCGATCGACTTCAGTATGTAGTGGGATCGATCGCTCGTGTTCAGTATGTAGCTAGTGCAATCACTTGGGTTCATTAAGCGAATGACTCGCTCGGGTTCAGTTAGCGAATGCCTCGCACACACGCGCATGCAAGAGAGAACCGAGTAAACCACACGGCATCGTTCGGCCCGACCACCCAGCGTAACCAGAACTCCCCGAAGTTTTCCTCGCCCTCACTTCCACCATGATTTTTTATGTCATGGACGGGCCAAAGAATATCATGCAGGTGCGTCTCCAGCTCGCCCAGGATGAAAAGCCCATTTTCTATCATAATTTTTTGTTATAGAAGTAGGAGCCCACCACATCTATGATGATATGTGTTTTTGTCACAATTATCATCATAGAAGTGTCATAACCATAACAAAAAAAGTTTTCATTCGGGCCATAATGTCATGGATGTATCTTTTTTGTAGTGGAACTTATCATTAGGGGGCAGGTTTACTAGGACAGGGGCCTGTCTCACAAGCATGCCAATATTTTGTTTCTCAATGTACAGATTCCCTAAAACTAATCTAGGGAGAATGAATAAAGCTATTAGGATTTTTTTGGCAAGGCAGCAATGAAAAAAAGAAATATCACCTGGTTAAGTGGCAGCTGATATGCAGACCTAATAAGAAAGGAGGTTTAGGAATTATAGATTTGGAAAAATTTCCCATCAATTTGCTATGTAAATGGTGGTGGAAGGACATTGTGAAAAGAATATAAAATTGACAATGGTATTAGGCAGGTCAAATTTACTGCAAGAGGCTCCCCTGCTGGTCTGATTTACTGAAGATAAGAGAAATTTATCTACATGGGAGGAGGATGCATGTAAATAATGAGAGACTGACTAACTTTTGGAATGATGGCTGGATAGGTAATAATACCTTGAAAGAGCAATTCAGGGAGCTGTATGCAATTTGTTAGGAACAAAACATCTCTGTAAGGAGAATGGCTAAGAAAGGATGGAATTTAAGCTTCAGAAGGTGGTTGTCCGCCAATCAAATGATCCAGTTGAATAGGTTGAGAAGAATGTTTTGACTATTGAGATAAATGATGAGGGGGAGGATACTCCATTTGGGTGTGGAATAACAAGAAGTTTTTACAGTGAAATCAGTCAACGGCCACATGTTTGATTTATGCCTAGATAGACCTTTTGATCATCTGTGGAAAGCTAAGATCCCACTAAAAACAAAATCTATTTGTGGTTGATATGGCATAATGCCGTGGCGACAAAAGATAATATGATTAGGTGAAAACGGACAGGTGACCCTGTCTATCAATTCTGTCATGAACATGAAGGGATTCAATATCTCTTTTTTGGATGCTCGGCTGATAAATACTGTTGGGGTCATTTGTAATGCGTTGGGGGCTGTTTCTAGACCCACATGCTTTATGCAATATTTCTGGTGGATATCTCATTTTATTCCACACAATACAAACTTGCATATAGTTGGGGTGGCTGCCTAATGCTTGGCCATCTGGAAGCTTAGGAATAGAGCTTGTTTTGAAGGGAAACTTGTAAAATCTCCAGCTAAGTTTATTTGCTATGCTTGTTCTTTCCTTTGATATTTGGCAAGCCTGCAAAATGAGGTGGACAAAAGGATGGTGCAGCAAGGAGCTGATATTTTGCAAGGGGTGGCGGTGGGGATGCACACAACTGATCCGCCAGCCAGTGGCGATGGCCTTTCGATGTTGAGAGATGAAGAGAAGATGCAGGAAGACGAAGCTGGGAAAGAAAAATTAAAGTGGGACAAAGTTTGAAGATAGGTGTGCTACCACCTTAGTGTAGCAATGGGAGGGGGTGCAAACATGTGTTGGTGATGTTTCTTGTAGTGGATTGCTTCTATTTGACTCTTCAGTGATGTGATTCTTGCTCTCCCCACTAGCGGTGCATGCGGTGGTTTGGGCCATGGTTGGACCCTGAGAGAGAATGTTTTTTTTACTTTTGGTTGCCTCTGCATCATGCTTGAATGCTTTTGAACCTCTCTGTTCTGTTATCTCTTGATAGTGGAACCGGATCCATGTCTGAATCGTATGGGAAAAACTAAGTTCCTCTAGACAATTTAATTGACAAGTGCTATTGATTCTATTAAAAATAACAATATGGGGTTGAGTACCTCTAACATCATTTTATCTACAAATTTTCTCAACACCTAAGTCTTGGAAGACTTCCTCTTGTGCATGGTTATTCTTGGTTAAGATCACTTTCTCATCATGATCATCATCTCCCTCTTTCTTGTCGCGGCCCCGAGCGGGCCTCTCTAGTTATTTATCCTTGCCGCAGCGACCCCCTCGGCCGCCACGCTTCTTGCCGGACCCCTTAGCACCGTCCTGGCCCTTCTCCTTGTCCCGCCTGTCATACTCAGCTTTCTGCTTCTCTACAAGCTGCTCAACTTGGCGGCAATTCTGGAGGTCATGGCCCTTGGTGCGATGGATCTTGCAATACTGCTTGTCGGAGCCCTCTGGCTTGTCGGCAACCGCCAAGGCCTGTCAGGCGTCGCACCCGGCAACCTCCTTGTTGGGGTCGTCAACCTTGGCCTTCTTGGTGGTGCCGGGGTTGCCGGATTCCTCGACAGCAAGCACGGTTTTACCCTTGCGCTTCCTGTTGCGCCGTCGGCCCTTCTTTGCTGGGGCAGCGGCGTCTTCATCTGCGGAGTCACTCTCTGCACCGGCATCTTCGCCGGGGTACTTCCTTCCTTCTTCAGCTCGAGCACATCTGTTGGCCAAAACATAAAGCTCAGCAACATCCGTAAACTTGTTCATCGCCAGCTCTTCACGCATCTTGCGGTTGCGCACATTCTGATGAAATGTGCTGACAACCGCGGCAGGATGAACATCTGGGATGTTGTACTGCACACGGCTGAATCTCTGTATGTATTTGCGCAAGCATTCGCCATCTTTCTGGGGGATGGTGTGTAAGTCACTTGCCTAGCCAGGAGCTTGGTGGCCTCCGGTAAAGGCGCCAACAAACTCGTGGCACAGGTCTGACCAAGAAGAGATGGAATCTACTGGTAGGTGCATCAACCACGACCTGACGTTGGGCTTGACTACCAACGGGAAGTAGTTGGCGAGCACCTTGTCGTCCCGAGCCCCGGCGGCTTGCATCGCCATGGTATAGATGCTCAGGAACTCCGACGGGTGAGTCTTGCCGTCGTATTTCTCCCCAACCTCAGGCTCGAATGTGCGATGGGTGGGCCACTGGAATAGCCGCAGCCCATGGGTAAAAGCTGGACAACCCACCTCGTAAGGTAAGTTACCAGAATCCCCCGGCACAGGCCGATCTAAAGTGGGGCCAGCGCGCCTATCTGACTGATGGCGCGCTTCCCGTCGCCGCTCGATAGTGGTTCGGGCGTCTTCTTTGACTCGCTCTCGAAGGACTTGGCGTTGATCGCGACGGGCTCGTGGGTCGGACGATGCTGTGGAACCATTGTCATAGGTCTCGACCTGACGAGCCAGCGGCTGCTGTTGCTGCCGTGGAGGAGGAGAGTGCACTGTGGTCGCAACACCTCCGGTCCTTCCTCCTTTGGCACGCGTTGGCTCAACAGAGCGCTGACACGAGGGCCCCGCCTGCTGCGGTCCATCTTTATTGGCGAAGCCGACGAGGCTCCGGATGGTGGCTCTCCACTCGTCGAGCTTGTCCGCAGCAGGTGGGAAATCTAGAAGTAGCTGTATGCGCGCCAACGCTTTCGTTGGTGTGGGTGGTGGCGACAGCTGCGTGGATCATGAGGCGCTCTGACTTCTAACCACGTTAGAAGGAGCTCTATCACGGTCCCGTGGCCGCACACCATTTTTGCCAACGTCTTGATGTGCATGCCAAAGGGACCCTTCCACGGGAACGCTCGTGATCACCCACACCGCGGCGCTGCTCGTCGCGCATGACCTGGGAAGGCCGCGGCGCATGCGCCGGCGGGGGCGTCTTGGAGGTCATCCTTCCATCCCTGGGGTTCGCCGCGCCGTCCGTAGATAGCACGGCCCCGTCCCTGGACCTGGCGACGTGCGGGTCGTCACCGCTCACATGGCTCCGTTCGCCGGAGCGCCGTGGAAGCCCGTGGCCTCCACCAACGTCCATCCCGTCATCCGTCCGCGCCGGTGCGGGCAGATCGACCGGAGATGAACCAATCGCCACGATGCTCTTTCTCTTTGGAGACATGACGATGAAGATGTTGAAGAAGTTGACGCACTGACGCCTAGATCAGGTTCGTACAACCTCAGGCCCCCTACCTGGCGCGCCAAAGATGTCGGGGAAATGACACCTATGGGATCGGGTGGATCCCTTCTACGGTTTGGCAGGGAGGAGGGGTGCACGAAGAGCAGATCTAGAGATCAACACGAGGGATTTTTACCCAGGTTCGGGCCGCTCAGAAGCGTAAAACCCTAGTCCTGCTTGGTGTGTATATTATGTGTTCTTGAGCTTCGGCTAGCTGCTTGCAAGCTGGGCCGTAGGGTCCAAAAAGTCCGAATCCTTCTACAGTATTCCTTGGGCCTCCTTTTATACGTCCAAGGGGCTGCCACAGTGGCACACAGGAGGTGTAAAGTGCTACAGTGCATGTGCTTATCTCTGGCGTCTTAGGACAAGCGCATTAAATGCGCTGCTTACGTGCCCCCCTAAATTTATCAGGGACGGAAATAGAGCCCGTCCCATCCGTCGCCGCCTCACTCCGTCCTAACACGCACCCAAGATGACGAGGCAAGCGAGTGCCAAGCTGGCTGGCTAGCCACTGCGCTGGAGCGGTGGCAGGATCTTCATGAAGATCTGCATGCCACCACGCAGGTGCTCGCCAGGTTGGCTGGCTTATTGCTGTGCTGGGACGGTGGCAAGGCGGCAGAGCCTTGTCGTGTGTGAGCCTTGTCGTGGCCTCGCGATCTTCCCCGGCAAGGGCCTTGCTGGGGCCTCTCAGTTGTCCCCGGCAAGAGCCTTGCCGGGGCCTCACGGTCGCCCCCAGCAAGAACCTTGCTGGGAAATCCGCTCTCTGGTCTTCACGAAGATCTGCATGCCACCAGTCTTCACAAAGATCTGCATGCTACTACGCATGTGCCCCTGAGTCTTGGTCTTGACGTTGTTGATGGTGTCAGAGCTCTCAACCTCAAGGGTGGTGTTCTTGTCAGTGCCTCTCAAGTCGTCCCAGCAAGGATCTTGCCGAGGCCTCGCGAGCCGCCCCGGCAAGGATCTTGCCGGGGCTTCAGCTTGTCTTCTGCTCCCAAGTTACTGGCTTGGACGCCATCTTTGTTGTCTTGTATCTTGCCTCCAACTGCCCCCGCCAAGCCTCGCCGCAGGTGCGGCTGCGACTGCCCGTGCACAAGTAAGGGGTACCAAATGGGCCCAAACTTTAGTACACCGACAGTACACAAAGCAAAACTCAAAACTAGATCATACTAAAAACTTTATTCTACTAAACTAAGATATAACCAAAAGGATAGAACCAAGAAAAACAATAAAGGTAAAGATGTGATGGTGATACGATACTGGGGCACCTCCCCCAAGATTGGCACTAGCCAAGGGGAGTGCCCTTACCCATATACTCAATTCTCTTTCTTCGGAGGTGGTGATGATGGAGTTGTTGATGTTGTGGGCTTGTCCTCCATCTTCCAGGGCATAGGTTCACCGTCATAGAAATATGAACGAGTCTCTGGAATCCTCAAATCTACAGCCAAACTCATCCTCTTAAATCTATATTCATACTCACAATTCTGGTTCTGCAGGTCATAGATCTGGCTTGGAGATGCTCGAATTTCTCATGAAGCTTGAAGATGGCCTTCCCAATCTCACTAGCATCCAGCTTGTGGTCATGGGTAAAATCCGTGATCATGGAGTGATTGGTGTTGAGTCTGCACTCCACCATCCCTTTGCACTTGAACACCTCTTGCTCCACTGCTTCGAGCCTGGACTCCACGCTTCCGGTCCTCCTTGGCCCTTGAACATCACGGATGTGAAGCACCACCTCGTGCATCTCAATGGTTTGAGGGTATTACAGCATCTCCGCAAAGTACGGGTTGATGACCTTCTCGAAAAACTTGCCCTTGGGGGCGCTTGGAGACGTCATGGCGATCTAGATTTGTCAGGAAAAATAGCTCGAAACAAGAACAGAGGATATTGCCGTGGTACGGTGGTCAAAACCTTCGGGAGATTATATAATGAATTTTTACCGAGAAAAAGAAGTGTACTGCAAGAAAACGGAGTCCGGAGGGCACACGAGGTGGCCACAGGCCTGGGAGGCGCGCCCACGGGGGTAGGCGCACCCCCAAAGCTTGTCGCCTCCTCGTGCGCTTTTCAGACTAATTTTTATTTTCCTAATTTTTTAAATATTCTAAAACGGAGTAAAAAAAATTTGGGAAAGTTTTGGAGTCAGTTTACTTACCGTATCACATACCTATTCCTTTTCGTGGTCTGGAGCATTCTGGTAAGTATCCCTTATGTACTCCTCTGGTGTTATGGTATTAATAATATTGGTTTCTATATTTATGGGAGTACCTGAGATATAATGTTTGATTCTTTGCCCGTTTACCACCTTCGAGTTATTGCCCTCGGCGTTGTTGATCTTGATGGCACCGGAATGATAAACTTCCTCTATAATGTAAGGCCCTTCCCATTTAGAGTGAAGTTTTCCTGCAAAAAATCTTAAACGAGAATTGTATAGCAAGACATAGTCACCTACATTGAATTCACGCTTTTGTATGCTTTTGTCATGCCATCTTTTAACCTTTTCTGTAAACAATTTGGCATTCTCATTGGCTTGGGTTCTCCATTCATCAAGTGAGCTAATGTCAAATAACGTCTTCTCACCGGCAAGTTTGAAATCATAGTTGAGCTCTTTAATTGCCCAATAAGCTTTGTGTTCTAGTTCAAGAGGTAAGTGACATGCTTTTCCATAAACCATTTTATATGGAGACATACCCATATGGTTTTTATAAGCAGTTCTATAAGCCCATAATGCATCATCAAGTTTCTTAGACCAATTCTTTCTAGATCTATTAACAGTCTTTTGCAAGATCAATTTTATTTCTCTATTACTCAATTACACTTGACCACTAGACCGAGGATGATAAGGAGATGCAATTCTATGGTTAACATCGTACTTAGCAAGCAATTTGCGGAAAGCACCATGAATAAAGTGTGAACCACCATCAGTCATTAATATCTATGGACTCCAAACCTCGGGAAAATAACTTCTTTAAGTATTTTAATGGAGGTGTTATGATCAACACTACTATTTGGAATAGCTTCTACCCACTTAGTAACGTAATCAACAGCAACCAAAATATGTGTATACCCATTGGAGGAAGGAAAATGTCCCATATAATCAAATCCTCAAACATCAAATGGTTCAATAACAAGTGAATAATTCATAGGCATTTCCTAATGTCTACTAATATTACCAATTCTTTGACATTCATCACAAGAGAAGACAAACTTACGAGCATCCTTGAAAAGAGTAGGCCAATAAAAACCAGATTGTAATACCTTATGTGCAGTTCTATCTCCAGCATGGTGTCCTCCGTAAGCCTCGGAGTGACACTTGCGTAGGATCTGTTCCTGTTCATGCTCAGGTAGACAACGTATAATAACACCATCTACTCCTTTATAAAGGTGTGGGTCATCCCAAAATTAATGTCTTAAATCATAGAAAAACTTTTTCTTTTGTTGGTATGTGAAACTAGGTGGCAAAAATTTAGCGACAACATAATTGGCATAGTCTGCATACCATGGAGTACTATGAGAAGCATTTATAACAGCTAATTGTTCATCAGGAAAGCTATCATCAATAGGTAATGGGTCATCGAGAATATTTTCTAACCTAGACAAGTTGTCTGCTATGGGGTTCTCAGCTCCTTTTCTATCAATAATATGTAAATCAAATTCTTGTAGCAGAAGAACCCACCTAATAAGTCTAGGTTTAGCATCTTTCTTTTCCAAAAGATATTTAATAGCAGCATGATCAGTGTGAACAGTTACCTTAGAATCAACAATATAAGATCTGAACTTGTCACAAGCAAATACAACTACTAAAAATTCTTTTTCAGTAGTGGCATAATTTCTTTGAGCATTGTCTAGAGTTTTACTAGCATAATGGATAACATTTAATTTCTTATCAACTCTTCGTCCTAGAACAGCACCAACAGCATAATCACTAGCATCAGACATAATTTCAAAGGGTAGGTTCCAATCAGGTGGTTGAACAATTGGTGCAGAGATTAAGGCTTTCTTAAGTATTTCAATCATGAAAAACAAATGGAACATATTTTTGCAAAAGATTAGTAAGAGGCCTAGAAATTTTAGAGAAGTCTTTAATAAATCTCCTATAGAAACCAGCATGAGCAAGGAAACTTCTTATACCTTTAATATCTTTAGGATACGGCATTTTTTCAATAGCATCAACTTTAGCATTATCAACTTCAATACCTCCTTCGGAGATTTTATGCCCCAAGACAATACCTTCATTAGCCATAAAGTGGCACTTCTCCCAGTTCAAGACAAGACTAGTTTCTTCACATCTCTGCAAAACTCGATCAAGGTTGCTTAAGCAATCATCAGAAGAATTTCCGTAAACGGAAAAATCATCCATGAAAACATCAACAATCTTTTCACAAAAGTCAGAGAATATAGCAGTCGTACATCTTTGAAAAGTAGCAGGTGCATTACATAAACTAAAAGGCATACATCTATAAGGAAAGGTACCAAAAGGGCATGTAAAAATAGTTTTTTCTTGATCCTCTTGGGACACAGGTATTTGAGAAAAACCAAAATAACCATCTAGAAAGCAGAAATGTGTATGTTTTGATAGTCTTTCTATCATTTGATCAATGAATGGTAGAGGGTAATGATCTTTCCTAGTAGCTTTATTTAATTTTCTAAAATCAATTACCATTCTATAACCTGTAACAATTCTTTGCGGAATCAATTCATTCTTATCATTAGGAATAACAGCGATACCTCCCTTCTTAGGGACAAAATGAATAGAACTTACCCATCTACTATCAGCACTAGGATAAATTATACCTGCTTCCAGAAGCTTTAATATTTCCTTTCTTACCACAGCTTTCATCTTAGGATTCAACTGTCACTAGTGATCAAAGACTAGTTTAGCATCAGGTTCCATATTAATTTTGTGCTGACATAGAGTGGGACTAATGCCCTTAAGATCATCAAGAGTATATCCAATAGCTGCACGGTGCTTCTTCAGAGTTTTCAATAATTTCTTTTCCTCATGCTCTGCAAGGTTAGCACTAACAATAACAGGATATATCTTCTTCTCGTCAAGATAAGCATATTTCAAAGTATCAGGTAATTGTTTAAGCTGAAACATAGGATCGCTCTTGGGTGGTAGAGGATCTCCAAGAGTCTCAACGGGTAAATTGTGTTTCAAAACAGACATTTATTTAAAGAATATCTGATCTATTTCATTTCTTTCATTCATGAACATGTCATTTCCATGGTCTAGCAAATATTGTTCTAAAGGATCAGTAGGAGGCACGGCAATAGAAGCAAGACCAATAATTTCATCTTTACTAGGCAATTCTTTATCATGGGGTTGTCTACGAAATTTGGAGAAACTAAACTCATGAGACACATCCTCGAAACTTACAGTAACAGTTTCTTTCTCACAATCTATTTTAGCATTAACAGTGTTCAAGAAAGGTCTACCAAATATAATAGGACAGAAATCATCTTGTGGGGAACCAAGAACTAGAAAATTAGTAGGGTATTTTATTTCCCACACAAGACTTCAACATCTCTAACAATCCCAATTGGCGAAATAGTATCTCTATTAGCAAGCTTAATAGTGACATCAATATCTTCTATTTCAGCAGGTGCAATATCATTCATAATTTTTTGGTATAAAGTAAAGGGAATTGAACTCAAACTAGCACCCAAATCACGTAAGCCATGATAACAATGATCTCCTATTTTAACAGAGACAACAGGCATGCCAACAACAGGTCTACATTTATCTTTTTCATCGGGTTTAGCAATTCTAGCAGCTTCCTCACAGAAATAAATAACATGCCCATCAATATTATCGACCAAGAGATCTTTAACCATAGCAATACTAGGTTCAACTTTAATTTGTTTAGGGGGTGTAGGTGTTCTAGTATAACTCTTACGAACTACAGCTGAAGTTTTAGCATGTTCCTTTATCCTAATAGGAAAAGGTGGTTTCTCAATATAAGCAGTAGGAATAACAGGATCAACATTATAAGTAATAGTATCCTCTTCAGCTTTGGTGGGTTCTACTATTTTTACTTCAATGGGAGGATGATATTTAAACCACTTCTTAGGGAGATCAACATGAGCAAAGGATTCACAGAAAGAAGCTACTATCTCAGAGTCAAGTCCATACTTAATGCTAAATTCACGAAAAGTATCGGTATCCATAAAAGATTTAACACAATCAAACTTAAGGTTTATACCTGACTCCTTACCTTCGTCGAGCTCCCAATATTCAGAGTTGCGTTTAATTCTTTCTAAGAGATCCCATTTGAATTCAATAGTCATCTTCATAAAAGAACCAGTACAAGAAGTATCGAGCTTGAATTGATCATTACGAGAAACCCAAGCATAAAAAAATATGAATAATAATTTCTCTTGAGAGCTCATGATTGGGGCGTGAATATAACATTGACTTAAGCCTCCCCCAAGCTTGAATGATACTTTCTCCTTCACGAGGCCAAAAATTATATATATAATTCCGATCACGATGAACCAGATGCATAGGATAGAACTTCTGATGTAATTCCAATTTCAATCGGTTGTAAATCCAAGCTCCAATATCATCACATATCCTATACCATGTCAATGCCTTTCCCTTCAAAGACAAAGGGAAGACCTTATTCTTGACTTCATCCTTGGGCAAACCTGCAAGCTTAAATAATCCACAAACTTCAACCACATAGATTACATGCAAATCAGGATGTAGTGTTCCATCTCCTCCATAAGGATTAGCTAGCAGTTTCTCTATCATACCCAAAGGAATTTCGTAATAAATATTTTCAGTAGGTGTAGTAGGATGAGGGGCAACTCTTTGCTCTTCCGGTCGAGGCGAAGATACCCCAAACAAACCCCTCAAAGGATGATTTTCCATAGTGACAAGTGACAGTAAATTTCAGCACACAATATAAATGTTTCCTTACCAAAGGCACTTAATGTGACGCCCCTGGCTTAATCGTGCACTAATCATACATGCAAATGCACACGATCAAGCCTAAGGACTCACGGGAAGATATCACAACACAACTCTAAAACATAAATAAAGTCATACAAGCTTTATATTACAAGCCAGGGGCCTCGAGGGCTCGAATACAAAAGCTCGCATACAAGCGTCAGCGGAAGCATCAGATATCTGAGTACAGATATAAAAGAAAACAGAAAAAGGCCTTTAAAAGGCAGGACAAAAGATAAACACTACGATCGAAAGGCGTAGGCCTCCTTCCTGGGACCCTCCGATCCTACTCCTGGTCGTCAGTCAACTCTTAGAAGTATCCACCCTCAGGGTAGTAGCAGTAGTGATCGTCGGCGGGGCAGCTATCTCAGGGGCTCCGCTATCTGGTTGCATCAAAAGGGATATGGGGGAAAAAGAAAGCAAAGCAACCGTGAGTACTCATCCGAAGTACTCAGCAAGCAAGGATCTACACTACATATTTAACATTATCAAAGAGAGGCTGTATATGTGGACTGGGCTGCAGAAATGCCAGAATAGAGAGAAGGCCTAGTCCTATCGAACACTAGCATCTTCAGAGGTCCTGCAGCATTAGAAGAGTGTAGATTAGTACCGTATAAAGTAGTAGTATCGATAAGTCTCAACCTCACCCAGAGATCCTTTCTCGACTCCCTGCGAGAAAGCAATCCCAGAGCCATACAGTCATCAACCTCGTCTGGAGATCCCTTCTCGACTCCCTGCGAGAAGCAATCCCAGAGCCATGGTATCCAATTCTAGTTGTATCGATCAGGATACAACTCCGAGTGTCCGTTACCGAGGATCCGGCTATGCATAGATTAGTTCTTCCCTGCAGGGGTGCACCAACTTACCCACCACGCTCGCTTAACTCCGACCGGACACACTTTTCCGGGTCATGCCCGACCTCGGCCAAATGACACACCGTAGCCCTACCTAAATCTCAGCAGAGAGGTCCCCGCCGGTCTACATCCTAAGCACTCAGGGGTCTTGGGCCATCGCCCTGTGCACTCCGGGTCGTTGTGTGCAGGGTGGATACCAGCAGCGCCTCAGATGGTCGGTACGATCCTACCGTGCCACAATGCTGAACTAGACGTCTGACAGAACTTTCGGCTGATGCCACGATGCGGAGTACCCATATTTATTCCCGCGTGATGGTTAGAATCAAATATCCAAATCGTTAGTACCTTGGGGGTGCGGTAACGAGCAGAGACTCACGATCGATGTGACCCCGTCACCCCATCTCAAGGACTTGCGGCAAGGGCTAAGAATGCCCGGCCACGCCTCGTATTCATCACTCGGGCACCATCTAGGCAACCCGTCTTTACATCACACGCGAGTACCCCTCAGGGTCGACCCGCCTTTCCAAGTAACAATAGTACAGTCCAAGTATCCGTGTGTCCATAACATCAAGGAAATCCGAGGTATCACCCTCGTTGGATTCCTACTCGATGTAACGGTCAAGGTGAACTCGGAGGAATCACCCTCAATGGGTTCACACTTGAGGTGTTGTACGACGGCGTCGTTATCGAAAGTGGTGAAGGAGGAATCACCCTCGATGACCACGACTGAATAGCTACTCTACAGAGTTAACATCAGAAGTGCTACAAGAGGTTTCACCCTCAGCACTCGATAATAACGCTGTAGTGTCATTACAACTAAGGGGGGTGATGTGCGGTGCCAGGGCCTGGTCTTCGATCCTGTTGATCGGGTCTTCTGATAATCCAGCGGGGCAGTCGGGACAAGTGGGGTCACTGATAGGTCTCTACCCAGCCTATACTAGACAGTTTAGGATAAGCAGGTAAGGTTTCAATAGCAGGTTACAATAAACAGGCTATGCATCAGAATAGGTTAAACAGTAGCAGCAGCAATTTCTAATGCAAGCATGAGAGAGAAAGAATAGGCGATATCGGTATGCTCAAGGGGGGGTGCTTGCCTGGTTGCTCGGCGGCAAGGGCAAGGTCGTCAGAAGGCTGCTCGTCCAGATCGTAGTCGTACACAGTAGCGTCGGCGGCGGTCTCGGGGTCTAACGAGAGAGAAGGAGGGGGAAGAAACAGTAAATACAGAGCAAACAGGGTAACATAATGTACGACATGACAATATGCAGTGCCGGGTGTGTCCTAACGTATGGTTGCATGTCACCGAGGATGGGGGAATCCATCCGGGAATGTTTTCCCGGTTCCGGACATTTGTCAGGCAGATGACCGGAGGGGAATGGTTACATGTTCGGATAGTTAGGGACGTGTGGCGGACAAACGAACTGCGTATTCGGATTCGTCTCATCATTCTGAGCAACTTTCATGTATAAAGTTTTTCGATCGGAGTTACGGATTATTTTATATGATTTTACAAAGTTTTAACAATTTTCTAGAATTTAATTAATTATTTAATCCAACATTATCCAGAATAGTAATTGATGATGTCAGCATGACATCATGCTGATGTCAGCAATCAACAGTGCAGTTGACCTAGTCAACTGACGTGTGGGTCCCACTGTCATTAACCGTTTAGGTTAATTAACAGATTAGTTTAATTAGCAGGTTAATTAAGTTTATATAAACCAGATTAATTAAGTTAATTAATGATTTAGTAATTAATTAATTAATAACATTTATTTTTATTTATTATTATTTTTCTTTTTTTTAACAGGGGCTGGGCCCTTCTGGTCAGAGACCCAGCCCAACCGGGGCGGCTGAGCAGGCAAACGGGCGCAGGGGCAGGGCGTCACCCGATCGGGCGCGGGCGAGGCCGTAGAGCCGGGGCTCGCCGGAGCGCGGCCACGGCGAGCAAGGTGGCAGAGGCGAGCGAGCGGGCGGGGACGCGCGGTCCGGGGCAGGACGAGGCCAACGCGGGCAGCGAGCAGGGGAGGCGCGTGCGTGCGCACTCGGTGGTGGGGCAGCAGCAGCTGCAGACGGCGAGCGAAGGCGCGGCGATGCACGGGCGGGCGCCGGGCGGAGCAGCGGCGGTACGGCCATACGGGTAAGGTCGCAGGGAGCAAGGCGCGCGGGCTGCGGGGTTGGCGGCGGCCGAGCGCGACCGCGGCGGACTAAGACGCGGAGGAGGCGTCGGCCACGGGCAGAGAAAGCCAGGGGGGCCGCGGGGGCGCGCACAGCGTGAGCGGGCGCGGGGCTCAGTGGGGCGTGGCCCGAGCACGACGCGGACGGCGGCAGGCGCGAGCATGTCGGGGGGGCGTGGCGACCGGCTCGGGCGCGGGCATGCGTGGGAGACAGCGAGGAGGGGGGCGCTCACTTTCATTGCAGGGGAACAGGGGGGCGGCGAGGCTCGATGTAGCTGTTGGGGAGGAGGACGGGGACGGCGATGAGGTGGTGGTGATGACGGGCGATGGCGTCAGGTCGACGACGAGGCGAGGCCTCGGCATCAGGCGGGCGTCGCGCGAGGGAGAGGAGGGGCGAGGAGGAGTCCAAGAGGCAAGCGGCGGCGCGATGGGGTCGGCAACAGCAAGCGTCGGGGCGGCGCGGTCGCCGGGGTCGCTGCCCCGGTGTCCGATCCATATGGGATCGGGAGATGCAGAGGGGGGAGGGGGAAGTCGGGGTAGTGGAGGAGGGGGATTAGGGTTGTGGGGGGTTACGGGGGGGAGCCGGGTGGGCCGGCTTGTGGAGTGGCCGTCTGGGCCGGCCTGGTGGGCCGCTTGGCCTGCTGGGTCGAGGCCCAGTCGGGGGTCCTTTTTCCTTTTGTTTTAACTTTTGTTTTTATTTTTCTTTACTTATTTTCTGTTTATTCATTTCCTATTTTATTTCCTATATATTTTAGTTTTATAAAATATCTAAACATCATCTAACTTAGTGTTACTAAATATGTTGCTGCCATTAAAAGTTTTACTCTAGAATAATTTATTTTAGTATTCTATAGAATACCAAAGGCATTTATATAATTGTTTTAACTACTGTTTTAATTGTTTAAGTGCATTTAATTAATTTATAAAAAATGTGGTTTCTACATGGCAAATATCCAGAGATTATTCGCCACACTTTATACATTTTTGTTTGTCATTTGAAAACTTTATTTGTTTGGCTGTATTTTAAATTTGAATTTGAACGGGATTTGAATCATAGTGAGGTTTAGTAAATTAATAGCGATGACATGGCACCATTAGTGTGTGATTACTGATGAGCTACAGGGGTGTTACAAAGCTCCTCCACTACAAGAAATCTCGTCCCGAGATTTTAGAGATGGAGATAAGGGAAATAATCGGTTACGAAAGTCTAACGAGTCTTCTCGGTCTTGGTTGCTCTTCTCGAAGAGGTCGACCCATTAGGTTGATGTCTTCATTTCTCTGCATCAGGTCATCATGAAGTCGGCATCCTTTCTTCGGGAACTCCATCGTACTTACGAAAGAATGGGGGGGGGGTATTCTGGGAGAACAAACCTCTGCAAGGTTGACTATCTGGTCGATAACATCGGGGAAGGTGGCGGAAATCATCTCTCGAATTGAAACTCAAGAAGGTCACCGAGAGCAAGGTACGGAGGTGCAATAAGAAGCTTCAACCGGATAGGCAATCGTTCGTTGCCTAAAACAGAGGGTGAAAGGGGTTCAAAGCAATGGGAATAAGCATTGCGTATGATACCAGAGTAGATCACTAGGTGGGTGGCCCGTGATGTACTTACGAAGCCAAGCGCGAGAAACCATTTTGGAAAACAGGGATGTACAGGAGAGTTAGGTTTCGATCCTGTGGAACTGTGGGTTATGGCCCACCATGCGGGTTAAAAGTAGGAAGGGCGGTGACGTCTCGCACGATCATGTAAGCAAGGCATGTCAGAGGATAGTCTGTCGGTTATGTCGGCAACAACATCAGTACCAAGGGCGAGGGACAAAGAGAACCATTTTCCTGCTCGTTGAACGAGGCGGACCAATAGGCAAAGTTCTCGTCCGTCGGCGATTACCGGAATGTCATCAACAGTAGAAACATGGTCTCACTGACAAGGTTGTACATCGAGGTGTTTTCATAAGCAGGGAATTATTTCTGCTTGTATCATATAGATTACAAGAAAGGTTAAACAAAACAATGGAAAGGAAAATGTGTTTATACACATATTCCAGGGGTATATCATTCGCAAGGACAAGCAGAGCATGATATCCATGGCAGGATAGAAAGTAGAAAACGCTTTAGGTAAGGGGAGAGAAATTCTATGACATTACCCATACAATGGTGTTTGGATAATTGTAAAAGAAATTTTTGGCATTATGCTTCAAATGTTCTTATTGAAGATCGGAGTACCACAGTCATGCTTCGAGATAACATTGACATGGTCTTCCAGTAAAGTTCAGACTTTGGATACACAAAGGATCCATCAAGAGGCAATAGGGTTGCTAGAAGTTTCGAATTCACACATCATAGTTCATTTGTCGGCATTACGGTCATAAACAACACGGGGACCAAGAAGGAATGGTGATGGTGAGAAGTAACACTTGTATCAAGAATTCTCAAGAGGTGGTGAAATTCCCACGACATTCTTGACATAAAAGGTGGTAATTTTCCAAGGTAATGAAGAACAAATGTTGGATAGCAAGGAACTCAAGGTATAGCACAAAACACGGATAAGCTTGTGTTGGGGGGGGGGGGAGGGCAATAAAGTGGCTAATGATATCACAAATCATCGAGGTAAGGATGGTATTCCTCATCATGAATTCAACTGATATCCTGGAAGAGCTCAGAATGCTGATGATGATCACGAAACATTTGTCGAGAGATTTCATGAAGATGCAATCGATCAGCGATGACATCAAGTCAAAGAAATGATGAAGCGAAAGGTTATTGGAACCATGGGTACGATACAAACTCGAAATCAAGTTTGTTGTTCAAGGAGAAATGATACGACGAGGAAATTCGACGTAAGATTAGCTCACCGTCGAAATTTGTGCTCTGGGAAGAAAGACCAGGTAGCACTGTTAATAATAGCACGATAATGATGTATCCATTCAGGCTAGGGTTAACATTATGGAGTATTAAACTTGTAAGCAATGAAGACTTCGAATACTTGTCGAATCGCAATGTGGGCTCGATTCCGTTATCGGTGTCCTTGGGTGTTTACCAACTCAGAACCCGGGGAAAATTGGAATCGGTGAGAAATAATAGTAGATGAAGAACTCATAAGGAGTTATGTAGCTTCCTGATAATCTCGAGATACTAGGGGGTAATCCCCAACGACAGATCAAAGCAGAGGTTGGACTGGAGTATTGCTCTACAGAAGACAAGTGCTCAACTTGCTCAAGAAATCGTAGTTAAAAGGAGGACATGGTCGGAACCACGACTGCAAAGGATCAATTCATAGATACAAGATGAACTTGTACCAAGGAAATAATTAGTTTTACGAGCAGCTTCCATGATAAGTTCTACATCGGGTCCATGGGCATGAACACAAAGGTTCAAGGTCGACTCCCACTTCTGCAATGCATAACCTTTCATACGCTGCTCTATAAAAAAATGATTTGAGTGCGAAGGCCTACATGGTGAATTACCAGAGGAGTATGAACCTTGGAACACTTTCAAGTTCACACAGATTAAGGAAGGGTTCAACCCATCAGGGCATCTTAGAAACATATACCACAAGGTCCGAGAGTAATTATCACCAGCTTGAAAGCAGAGCATGGTTGGACAAATCAGAGAATAGGATTTACCAATGGCATTATGTATCAGAGAAGAACTTGAGGTTTTTGCATACAAAGGACCCTGTCGAATGATAATTCAACAAAGGATCTGACGGTCCATATCGGGGTTGATGTGAGCATCGGCACACAATCAAAGGACGAAACAAAGCAAAGGCATTGGATTATAGAATCAACTGACTAATTCAAAGCTCAATTGCAAAGGATTTATGATTTCCAAATCAAGGGATCAGATGCAAACTCCCTGATTAAAGATGGATAAGTAGAGTAGGCTTAGGGGTACAATCGATGGCTATTTGATTGATCGAGATCCAGCTCATGTTAAAAATGACGTCTGAGCCGGAAGGATGAATTCTAGGATCTGATTGAGGATTGCGAACATTCGCAACATATTGAATCAAGGGACTCAACATGATAAGGCAAAGGACGTCAATGAATACCGCTAGGCATTTGGAATTAACCATGATGCAGGCAGACAAGAATTTCAAGAGTATAGGCTGTAGGGGATTCTTGAAAGATTGGATAGTACTTCAAAGAATTTTGTGAGACACCTAAACAACTGGGGATGGACGGATCCCCGGTAAGTGCGAGGATTTGTTCGTGGGGGTATTAATGCGGAAAAGAGCTGCGAAGCAATAGGCTCGAACGATTCTCGGGATATCGGAGAATTTTTCAGGGTATCAAGTAATAACAAGGCAACTGAGAACAAAGGTATGAACGTCAAGTGTAAGTAGTTATACATAAGGGTTTACCGGTGGTCGGGAATAGCAAAAATGGTGGGCACAAAGTCTCGAGAGAACATCAGAGAGTATCTTCGGAATCTTCTGGTGCACCAAGTAATCATCTGGAGTAAGGGGCTCTCCGGGAGGAAGTAGTTACGAGAACCTAATGTTGAAGTTAGTAAAATTTTAACCCGAATAGAAGAGAGATCAGAGTCCCAGAGTAAAGGTTGAGGAGTAAAAGATCCTAATACCACCCATTTGGCGACGTGGGCCCGTTAGCCACACATCCAAGTTAGTAAAACGGTTTTCAAGTACTAGACTCAACTTCGGCCAAGGAGTTTGAAAGGGGGTTCCTACAGTCAGTCGGCTCTGATACCAACTTGTGACGCCCCCGGCTTAATCATGCACTAATCATACACGCAAATGCACACAATCAAGCCTAAGGACTCACGGGAAGATATCACAACACAACTCTAAAACATAAATAAAGTCATACAAGCTTTATATTACAAGCCAGGGGCCTCGAGGGCTCGAATACAAAAGCTCGCATACAGCGTCAGCGGAAGCATCAGATATCTGAGTACAGATATAAAAGAAAACACAAAAAGGCCTTTAAAAGGCAGGACAAAAGATAAACACTACGATCGAAAGGCATAGGCCTCCTGCCTGGGACCCTCTGATCCTACTCCTAGTCATCAGTCAACTCGTAGAAGTATCCACCCTCGGGGTAGTAGCAATAGCGATCGTCAGCGGGGCAGCTATCTCAGGGGCTCCGCTATCTGGTTGCATCAAAAGGGATATGGGGAAAAAGAAAGCAAAGCAACCGTGAGTACTCATCCGAAGTACTCAGCAAGCAAGGATCTACACTACATATGCAACATTATCATAGAGAGGTTGTTTATGTGGACTGGGCTGCAGAAATGCCAGAATAGAGAGAAGGCCTAGTCCTATCGAAGACTAGCATCTTCAGAGGTCTTGCAGCATTAGAAGAGTGTAGATTAGTACCGTATAAAGTAGTAGTATCGATAAGTCTCAACCTCACCCAGAGATCCTTTCTCGACTCCCTGCGAGAAAGCAATCCCAGAGCCATACAGTCATCAACCTCGTCTGGAGATCCCTTCTTGACTCCCTGCGTGAAGCAATCCAAGAGCCATAGTATCGAATTCTAGTTGTATCGATCGGGATACAACTCCGAGTGTCCGTTACCGAGGATCCGGCTATGCATAGATTAGTCCTTCCCTGCAGGGGTGCACCAACTTACCCACCACGCTTGCTTAACTCCGACCGGACACACTTTTCCGGGTCATGCCCGGCCTCGGCCAAATGACACACCGCAGCCTTACCAAAAGTTCAGCAGAGAGGTCCCCGCCGGGCTACATCCTAAGCACTCAGGGGTCTTGGGCCATCGCCCTGTGCACTCCGGGTCGTTGTGTGCAGGGTGGATACCAGCACCGCCTCGGATGGTCGGTACGATCCGACCGTGCCACAATGTTGAACTGGACGTCTGGCAGAACTTTCGGCTGATGCCACGATGCGGAGTACCCATATTTATTCATGCGTGATGGTTAGTGCTATCGGGCCAGAGGCCCACTCGAATCAAATATCCAAATCGTTAGTACCTTGGGGGTGCGGTAATGAGCAGAGACTCACGATCGATGTGACCCCGTCGCCCCGTCTCGAGGACTTGCGGCAAGGGCTAAGAATGCCCGGCCATGCCTCATATTCATCACTCGGACACCATCCAGGCAACCCATCTTTACATCACACGCGAGGACCCCTCAGGGTCGACCCGCCTTTCCAAGTAACAATAGTACAGTCCAAGTATCCGTGTGTCCATAACATCAAGGAAATCTAAGGTATCACCCTTGTTGGATTCCTACTCGATGTAACTGTCAAGGTGAACTCGGAGGAATCACCCTCAATGGGTTCACACTTGAGGTGTTGTACGACGGCGTCGTTATCGGAAGTTGTGAAGGAGGAATCACCATCGATGACCACAACCGAATAGCTACTCTACAGAGTTAACATCAGAAGTGCTACAAGAGGTTTCACCCTCGGCACTCGATAATAACGATGTAGTGTCGTTACAACTAAGGGGGGTAATGTGCGGTGCCGGGGCCTGGTCTTCGATCCCGTTGATCGGGTCTTCTGATAATCCAGCGGGGCAGTCGGGTCAAGTGGGGTCACTGATAGGTCTCTACCCAGCCTATACTAGAAAGTTTAGGATAAGCAGGTAAGGTTTCAATAGCAGGTTACAATAAACAGGCTATGCATCAGAATAGTTTAAAAAGTAGCAGCAGCAATTTCTAATGCAAGCATGAGAGAGAAAGAATAGGCGATATCGGTATGCTCAAGGGGGGGTGCTTGCCTGGTTGCTCGGCGGCAAGGGCAAGGTCGTCAGAAGGTTGGTCGTCCAGATCGTAGTCGTACACAGTAGCGTCGGCGGCGGTCTCGGGGTCTAACAAGAGAGAAGGAGGGGGAAGAAACAGTAAATACAGAGCAAATAGGGTAACACAATGTACGACATGACAATATGCAGTGCCGGGTGTGTCCTAACGTATGGTTGCATGTCACCGAGGAAGGGGGAATCCATCCAGGAATGTTTTCCCGGTTCCGGACATTTGTCAGGCAGATGACCGGAGGGGAACGGTTCCATGTTCGGATAGTTAGGGACGTGTGGCGGACAAAAAGACTGTGTATTCGGATTCGTCTCATCGTTCTGAGCAACTTTCATGTATAAAGTTTTTCGATCGGAGTTACGGATTATTTTATATGATTTTACAAAGTTTTAACAATTTTCTAGAATTTAATTAATTATTTAATCCAAAATTATCCAGAATAGTAATTGATGATGTCAGCATGACATCATGCTAATGTCAGCAATCAACAGTGCGGTTGACCTAGTCAACTGACGTGTGGGTCCCAGTGTCATTGACTGTTTAGGTTAATTAACAGATTAGTTTAATTAGCAGGTTAATTAAGTATATATAAACCAAATTAATTAGCAGGTTAATTAACATTTATTTTTATTTATTTATTTTATTATTTTTTTCTTTTTTTTTAACAGGGGCTGGGCCCTTCTGGTGAGAGACCCAGCCCAACTGGGGCGGCTGAGCGGGCAAACGGGCGCAGGGGCAGGGCGTCGCCCGATCGGGCGAGGGCGAGGCCGTAGAGCCGGGGCTCGCCGGAGCGCGGCCACGGCGAGCAAGGTGGCAAAGGCGAGCGAGCGGGCGGGGACGCGCGGTCCGGGGCAGGACGAGGCCGACGCGGGCAGCGAGCAGGGGAGGCGCGTGCGTGCGCGCTCGGTGGCGGGGCAGCAGCAGCTGCAGACGGCGAGCGAAGGCGCGGCGATGCACGGGCGGCCGCCGGGCGAAGCAGCGGCGGTGCGGCCGTACGGGCAAAGTCGCAGGGAGCGAGGCGTGCGGGCTGCGGGGTTGGCGGCGGCCGAGCGCGACCATGGTGGACTAAGACGCGGAGGAGGCGTCGGCCACGGGGAGAGAAAGCCAGGGGGGCCGCGGGCGCGCGGCTCAGGGGGGCGTGGCCCGAGCACGACACGGACGGCGGCAGGCGCGAGCATGTCGGGGGGGGCGTGGCGACCGGCTCGGGCGCGGGCATGCGTGGCAAACAGCGAGGAGGGGGGCGCTCACTTTCATTGCAGGGGAACATGGGGGCGGCGAGGCTCGTTGTAGCCGTTGGGGAGGAGGACGGGGACGGCGACGAGGTGGCGGTGATGACGGGCGATGGCGTTAGGTCGACGACGAGGCGAGGCCTCGACATCAGGCGGGCGTCGCGCAAGGGAGAGGAGGGGCGAGGAGGAGTCCAAGAGGCAAGCGGCGGCGCAATGGGGTCGGCGGTCGGCAACAGCGGGCGTCGGGGTGGTGTGGTCGCCGGGGTCGCTGCCCCGGTGTCCGATCCAGATGGGATCGGGAGATGCAGAGGGGGGAGGGGGAAGTGGGGGTAGTGGAGGAGGGGGATTAGGGTTGTGGGGGGTTACGAGGGGGAGCTGGGTGGGCCGGCTTGTGGAGTGGCCATCTGGGCCGGCCTGGGGGGCTGCTTGGCCTGCTGGGTTGAGGCCCTGTCGGGGGTCCTTTTTCTTTTTGTTTTTATTTTTCTTTACTTATTTTCTGTTTATTCGTTTCCTATTTTATTTTCTATATATTTTATTTTTATAAAATATCTAAACATCATCTAACTTAGTGTTACTAAATATGTTGCTGCCATTAAAAGTTTTACTCTAGAATAATTTATTTTAGTATTCTATAAAATACCAAAGGCATTTATATAATTGTTTTAACTATTGTTTTAATTGTTTAAGTGCATTTAATTAATTTATAAAAAATGTGGTTTCTACATGGCAAATATCCAGAGATTATTCTCCACACTTTATACATTTTTGTTTGTCATTTGAAACTTTATTTGTTTGGCTTTATTTTAAATTTGAATTTGAACGGGATTTGAATCATAGTGAGGTTTAGTAAATTAATAGCGATGACATGGCACCATTAGTGTGTGATTACTGTAGATGAGCTACCGGGGTGTTACACTTAACTCCCCGACAAAGGCACTAGAAAAGAGTCTCGATGACCACAAGTATAGGGGGATATATCGTAGTCCTTTCGATAAGTAAGAGTGTCAAACCCAACAAGGAGTAGAAGGAAATGACAAGCGGTTTTCAGCAAGGTATTTTCTACAAGCACTGAAATTATCGGTAACAGATAGTTTTGTGATAAGATAATTCATAGCGGGTAACAAGTGACAAATGTAACAAAGGTGCAGCAACATGGCCCAATCCTTTTTGTAGCTAAGGATAAGCCTGGACGAACTCTTATATAAAGCAAAGCACTCCCGACGACACATGGGAATTATTGTCAAGTTAGTTTTCGTCATGCTCATATGATTCGCGTTCGTTACTTTGATAATTTGATATGTGGGTGGACCGGTGCTTGGGTGTTGTCCTTACTTGGACAAGCCTCCCGCTTATGATTAACCCCTCTCGCAAGCATCCACAACTACGAAAGAAGAATTAAGATAAATCTAACCATAGCATGAAACATGTGGATCCAAATGAGCCCCTTATGAAGCAATGCATAAACTAGGGTTTAAGCTTCTGTCACTCTAGCAACCCATCATCTACTTATTACTTCCCAATGCCTTCCCCTAGTCCCAAATCATGGTGAAGTGTCATGTAGTTGACGTTCACATAACACCACTAGAGGAAAGACAACATACATCTCATCAAAATATCAAACGAATACCAAATTCACATGATTACTTCTAACAAGACTTCTCCCATGTCCTCAGGAACAAACTTAACTACTCACAAAGCATATTCATGTTCAAGATCAGAGGGGTATTGAATATCATTAAGGATCTAAACATATGATCTTCCACCAAATAAACCAACTAGCATCAACTACAAGGAGTAATCAACACTACTAGCAACCCACAGGTACCAATCTGAGGTTTTGAGACAAAGATTGAATACAAGAGATGAACTATGGTTTGAGAGGAGACGGTGCTGGTGAAGATGTTGATGGAGATTTACCCCCTTTCGATGAGAGGATCGTTGGTGATGACGATGGCTTTGATTTCCCCCTCCCAGAGGGAAGTTTCCCCGGCAGAATAGCTCCGCCGGAGCCCTAGATTGCTTCTGCCCAGGTTCCGCCTCGAGACGGTGGCGCTTCATCCCGAAAGCTTACTTTGATTTTTTTTCTAGGTAAAAACCCCTCATATAGCAGAAGATGGACACCGGAGACCTGCCAGGGGGCCCACAAGCCCTAGGGGCACGCCCTGGGGGGTAGGGCGCGCCTCCTAGGCTTGTGGCCACCTGGTGGGTCCCCTCTGGTAATTTCTTCGCCCAATAATTCTTATATATTCCAAAAGAATTCTCCCTAAATTTTCAGGACTTTTAGAGTTGTGCAGAATAGGTCTCTTAGATTTGCTCCTTTTCGGTCCTGAATTCCAGCTGCCGGCATTCTCCCTCTTTGTGTAAACCTTGTAAAATAAGAGAGAAAAGACATAAGTATTGTACCATAATGTGTAATAACATCATATAATGCAATAAATATCAACATAAAAGCATGATGCAAAATGGACGTATCAGTGACCTCCCCCAAGCTTAAGCGTTAGCAAGCCCGAGCCGGTGAGTGTAACACCCCGAGAATCTCGCTATAGTAATCTCCCCCTGATGGTGGCCATGTCATCGTGATTACTATGCAAGTTGCCACTTGTTTGAAAATCAAATTCAAATTTAATTTGCAGGTGAAATTTAAAGTTTCACCAATATGGTTGCAAAATAGTCCACCATTTAGCTACTAATCCATAACAAATAATTGTTAAGGAAAACTACATCACCACAATGCTAAATGGGTTATAGCAATTAAAACAATACCAATTCAGCCCATTTAATCACTTTTCCTATTATGAAATATTCAAATTAACTCCTATGTCTCCCAAACTTTTTGTGTTAGTACAAAAGATTGCAATATAATTAAATGCCCAAGCTCCATAATTTTGCAAAGTCATTTGATGGCTTATTTAATTGCAAACAGTGGTTGTATTAAATGTCAGAAAAAGAAAAAGGAAAAAGAGGAAACTAGATACTGTGCTAATGGGCTCTTTCTACTACAGTGAACGGCCCAGCCCACTACCAGGGCCTTTTGCTTCAACCTCTATACAGGGAACAGAGGCCATGGTGTGGTGGACGCGCGCCCGCCTTCCACGCCGACGATTGACGCCGTGTCGAGCATTCGACGACCCTTCCCGATGGATAAGAACACCCCGCACCCTCTGGACAAACCCTAGCACCCTTTACCTCTCTCCTCCACTCGCTCTCATCCCCACAGCCCGCAACCGAAGCCTCGTCGCCATTCCCGTCGTCGTCCGCGCGCCCCTGGGCGTGTGCCCGTTCGGGCGGCGCCTGGAACGCCCGCACCCGCTATGGCCACATGGGCTGGTGACAGCTGGGCCCCGCCCCCTGAGCCACTGACGAACGGGGTCCACCCCCAGAACGTTCAAAAAAAGAAAAGAAATTAAATAAAATATTAATTAATTAATTAATTAACTTAATTAATTCTTCTTAAATTAACTAATTAAGTTTAATTAACTTAATGACTAATTGAATTAATTAACTACTGTTAATTAACTAAACAGTCACTGACAGGTGGGACCCACTTGTCAGGTTGACCCAGTCAACGGTCAACGTTGACTGATGATGTCATGATGACGCATTAATTAATTTCGGATTAAATTAATTTATTAATTCCGGAAAGTTGATTAGATCTTTAAAAATTAAAATAAAATAATCTGTAACCCGGATGAAAATACTTTGTACATGAAAGTTGCTCAGAATTTCGAGACGAATCCGAATACGCAGTCCGTTTGTCCGCCACACGTCTCTAGCAAAATGAACATGCAGCAATCCACCTCCGTTTCATCTGCCCGAAAATGTCAAACACCGGGAATACTTTCCCGGATGTTTTCCCCCTTCACCAGTAGCACCTAGTATCGCGTTAGGGCATACCTAGCAGGGCATATTGTCATGTTATGTTTTGTGATGCTTTGTTTTCTCCGTATTTACTGTTTCTTCCCCCTCTTCTTCTTCGGTAGACCCCGAGACCGACGCTGATGCCCCTGAGTACGACTACGTCGACGACAACCCTTCATTCTCAACCGAGCTTCCAGGCAAGCCCCCCTTTGATCACTCCGATATTGCCCATTCCATTCTCTCATGCTTGCATTAGATTTTGCTACTGTAAATGGTTGCTCCTATTCTGATGCATAGCCTGCTTTTGTAACCTGCTTATTGCTACCTTACCTGCCTATTCAAACTGCTTAGTATAGGTTGGTTACTGAACCATCAGTGACCCCTTACTTTGTCCTTGTAGCCTCTGCTTCATCATCGACGACTCGATCAACGTGATCGACGACCAGAGACCGACACCTCACTTCACCGCCCCCCCTTTTTGTTGTACGACTCTGCATAGTTACTATCGAGTGCCCAGGGTGATACCTCGTAATGCACTCCTGATGATAACTCTGTAGTGTAGCTGTTCGGTCGTGCTCATCGAGGGTGATTCCTCCTTAACCACTCCAGATACGACTCTGTCGTGCAACCCCTACAGTGTGAACCTCGAGGGTGATTCCTCCTACGTTCACCTTGATGATTTCATCGAGTGGAATCCATCGAGGGTGATTCCTCGGGGTTTCCCCCTTGATATTATGACCACACGGTTACTTTGACCTTTGTCACAGGCAGGTCGACCCTGAGGGTACCCACGGGGAAATTATCTAGTCGGGTTTGCCAGGAAGGCACCCGAGAGAGATATTGTGGCGGAGCATCAGAAACTCTGATCGTCTCCGTGAGTTATTAAATACGCCTAACGGATTTGGGTAATTGATCTGAGTTGGCCAATGGCCTATACGCACTGCCACCACGCGGGATAATGGTTTACGGGGCCCTCTACGTCGTACGTTTCTCCCGAAAGCTTATCAGATGTCACAGTTCACCGTGCGGGCTAATTGTTGGGGTTGGGCTGGATACTTCACTGACGAGTTCAGTGTCGCGCCAGCTCCCCGGCCAGTCTCGCAACGCGCAGGAGCGCTCGGGGTGATGGCCCAAGACCCTGGGTGCATAGGTTAGTCCGGCGTGTTGACCTCTCTGCTGAGCCTAGGTAGGGCGCTACTTCGTGTCGATCTCCCGAGGCCGGGCATTACCCAACAAGTATGTACGGCCAGAGGTGATCGAGCGTGTTGGGTAACACTAGTGCACCCCTGCAGGGAAGTGATCTATTCGAATAGCCGTGTCCACGGTAACAAGATGCTCAGTTTGGTATCGCGATCTATTACCTGAACTGGATACTTGTTTAATTAATTGAAGCTTCAGGATCGCTTTCTCGCAGGGAGTCGAGGAAGGATCTCTAGGCTTTGCCTCAACATGCTTGCTTAATAAAATGCTTTTCTGTACTCTTCTAATTGCTGCAAGATGGTGGCTTCGTGAAGATGCTAGTCTTCGATAGGACTAGGTCTTCTCTCGATTCTGGCTTTTCTGCAGCCCAGTCCACATATACAGCCTTTCTTTGATAATGTTGCATATGTAGTGTAGATCCTTGCTTGCTGAGTACTTCGGATGAGTACTCACGGTTGCTTTGCTGCCTCTTTTTTCCCCATACCCGTTTTGATGTTACCTCAGACGATGGAGCTCAGGATCCAGATGACACCGTAGGAGCTTACTACCAGGAGGGCCCAGACGACATGTACTACTGGATCGAGCCAGCCGACCAGGAGTAGGATCTGAGGCCCCAGGCAGGAGGCCTTCGCCTTTCGATCTAGAGTCGTTGTTTGTGCTAGCCTTCTTAAGGCAAACCTTGACTAACTATGTCTGTACTCAGATATCATTTGTATGACTGACTTATGTATCCGGATCCTCGTGATCCCTGGTCTGTAATATTCGTGGATCTCCGTTTATTTGTATTAGAGTTGTGTTGTGA
Organism: Thinopyrum elongatum; assembly: GCA_011799875.1. NCBI lineage: Eukaryota > Viridiplantae > Streptophyta > Magnoliopsida > Poales > Poaceae > Thinopyrum > Thinopyrum elongatum. The sequence continues at coordinate 284,585,487 of CM022299.1, read as the reverse complement.
TATCTTCCCGTGAGTCCCTGTGCTTGATCATGCATGTTTGCGTGTATGATTACTGCACGATTAAGCCGGGGGCGTCACAAGTTGGTATCAGATCCGACTGCCTGTAGGAAGTCCCCTTCCAATTCCTTGGTCGAAGTTGAGTCTAGACATCGAAAAACTAATTTACTAAATTGGCTGTGTGGCTTACGGGCCCACGTCGCCAATTGGGTGGTATTAGGATCTTTTATTCCTCGTCTTTACTCTGGGATTCTGATCTCTCGTCTACTCGGGTTAAAGATTTTACTAACTCTCACATTAGGTTCTCGTAACCACTTCATCCCGGAGAGCCCCTTTACTACAGATGATCGCTTGCTTCGCCAGACGATTCTGCAGAGACTCCTCGATGTTTCCCGAGACCCTGTGCCCACTGCTTTGCAGTTCCTGACCACCGATAATCCCCGTGAATAACATCCTTGCCGTTTGTACCTTCATTCCCAGTTGCTCTTGTTGTTACAAGCTGCCCCTAATACTATCTGATCTTCCGAGAATCCTCTGCAACCTATTGCTCTGGAAAGTCTTGCCTGCCAGCATTATGGTTACTTCCATATGTCTAGCAATATTCATTAGCATCCTTTGTCATCGTCATTTTGAGCATTTGATTCGATATGTTTGTGAATGCTCGCAATCATCAGTCACAGTTAGAATTCTTCCCTTCGGTTCAGACGTCACTCCGGACATGAGCTGGTGTTCGGCAAATCAAGCCTTGAATGATTGTCGATCTATGCCTATTCAACTTGTCTTTTGATCAGAGCCTCTACTTCTGATCCCCCGATTTGGAGTTCATGATTCCTTTGTATTTAAGCTTTGAAATTATCTAGATAGTCCTATATTCCGATGCCTTTGCATTATTTCTTCTTCTGGTTGAACATCGATATTCATAACAGATTCCTTGTGGACCACCAGATCCTTTGTTGGATTTTATCCGACAGCGTCCTTCATATTCAATAACCTTGTGAGCCTTTCCTCGGACACATAATGCCTTTGGTAAATTGTATCCTCTGCTTTGTCAGCCATGCTCTACTATCGAGCTTGAGATATTTACTCCTGAAGTTTGTGGTATATGGTCCTAAGATGCCCCGAGGGGTTGAACCTATGCCTTCTTTAATCTGTGTGAACCCGATAATTTTCGCAGGTCATACTCCTCTAGTATTTCACCAGGTAGTTCTTCATGGTCATATAATTTTTAACAGAGCAGTGAATGAAAGGTTATGCATTGAAGAAGTGGGAGTCGACCTTGAACCTTTGTGCTCATGCCTATGGACCCGATGTAGAAATTATCATGGAAGCTGCTCGTAAAAATAATTATTTCCTTGGTACAAGTTCATCTTGTATCTATGAATTGATCCTTTGCAATCGTGGTTCCGACCATATTGTTCTTCTTTGATCATATTTCTCAGACAAGTTAAAGTGCTTGTCTTCCACAGATTAATACACTAGTCTAACCTCTATTCTGATCTACCTTCGAGTTTTACCCCTGGTATCTCGAGAATATCACGGAACTACATAACTTCTTATGAGTTCTTCATCAACTATTAATTCTCACCGATTCCAATTCTTCCCCGGGTTCTGAGTGGTTGGGCACTCAAGAACACCGATAATTGAATCGAGTCCGCATTGCGATTCAACAACTCTTTGTAATCTTCATTGTTTACGAGTTTATACTCGATCATGTCATTTCCAGTCGGTTGGCTACATCATCATCGTCATGCTAAAGGTTGACCGTGCTACCTATGTCTATCATCCTCAGAACACAATCCCGACAGTGCGCTAAGCTACATTGAGCCTTCAACATCATATTGTTTGCCTTGCAAGGCAACTTCGATTTTTAGCTTGCAATCCTATCTGTGGCTCCGATAAACTTTCACTTCACCACTCCTTTTGCTTGATGTCATCGTTAATCGATTACATCTTCATGAAACCTCTCGACAGAAGGTGTCATAATCATTAGCAATATTTTGACTTCTTCCAAGATATGAATAGAATTCATGATGAGAATTATCATCCTTTGCCCTCGATGAGTTGTTGTTGAGCCCGTTGGCCACATCCTCATCTTTCCTTGCTGAAATTTTATGACTTATTTTATAAGTTGCTTCTGATGGATCCTTTGTGTATCCAAAGTCTGACCTTTACCTGATAACCATGTCAATGCTATCCCGAAGCATGATTGTGGTACTCCGAACATCCTTAAGATTATTTGAGCTGCAATACTAACTGTTTCTTGATCACTTATCCAAACAACGTTGTATGGGTAAAGTCATGAATTTTTCTCTCCCCTTTTCCTAAATGGGAATCTACTTACTATCCTGTCATGGATGTCCTCCTCTGCTTGTCCTTGGGAAGGATATACTCTTGATATTTGTGTTTAAACACATTTTCCTTTCCATTGATATGATTAAATTACTAATCACATTTTCCTTTCCATTGTTTTGTTTAACCTTTCTCATGATCTATATGATATAAGCAGTAATATTTCCCTGCTTATGTAAACACCTCGGTGTACAACTCTGTCAGTAAGACCTTGTTACTATTGTTGTTCACATTTCGGTAACCATCGATGGACGAGAACTTTGCCTATTGGTCCGCCTCGCCTTGCGAGCAGGAAAATGGTTCTCTTCGTCCCTCGCCCTTGGTACCAACGTTGTTGCCACCATAACTGATAGGTTTCCCTCTGATGTGCCTTGCTATCATGACCGTGCAAGATGTCAACGCCCTTTCTACTTTTAACCCACATGGTGGGCCCATAACCCACAGTTCCACAGGATCAAAACCTGACTCTCCTGTATACCCTTGATGATAAAGTATCCTTTACACTTGGCTTCGTATGTAATTCATGAACCACCTTCTGAGAGATAATTAATTCTGGTATCAGACACAATACTTATTCCCGTTGCTCTGAAACCCCTTCACACTCTACTTCAGGCATCGAACGATTGCCTGCCCGTTCGAAACTTCTCGTGGTACCTTCTTACTTTACTCTTGGTGTGTATCATTTGTTCAACTCGAGAGATACTCATGTGTTCATTTATGGGATAACCCCAGATGATTAGAACTTATAACATCCTATCGTTGTCGAGCTGCCCCTTACCTATTACGTAAGTACAATGGAATTCCCACGGAAAGGATGACGACTTCATCGGGATGGCCCGAAGCAGAGAAAGGAAGACATCAACGTAATGGACCAACCTCTTCGAGAAGAGTAACCAAGACTGAGAAGACTAGATAGAATTTCGTACCCAAATCTTTTCCCCTTACTCCACCTCTTAAATCTCGGGACGAGATTTCTTGTAGTGGAGGAGATTTGTAACACCCCGAGAATCTTGCTACAGTAATATCCCCCTGATGGTGGCCATGTCATCGTGATTACTATGCAAGTTGCCACTTGTTTGAAAATCAAATTCAAATTCAAATTTAATTTGCAAGTGAAATTTAAAGTTTCACCAATATGGTTGCAAAATAGTCCACCATTTAGCTAATAATCCATAACAAATAATTTTTAAGGAAAACTACATCACCACAATGCTAAATGGGCTATAGCAATTAAAACAATACCAATTCAGCCCATTTAATCACTTTTCCTATTACGAAAAATTCAAATTAACTCCTTTGTCTCCCAAACTTTTTGTGTCAGTACAAAAGATTGCAATATAATTAAATGCCCAAGCTCCATAATTTTGCAAAGTCATTTGATGGCTTATTTAATTGCAAACAGTGGTTGTATTAAATGTCAGAAAAAGAAAAAGGAAAAAGAGGAAACTAGCTACTATGCTAATGGGCTCTTTCTACTACAGTGAAAGGCCCAGCCCACTACCAGGGCTTTTTTCCTTCAACCTCTGTACAGGGAACAAAGGCCATGGTGTGGTGGACGCGCGCTCGCCATCCACGCCGACGATTGACGCTGTGCCGAGCATCCGATGACCCTCCCCGATGGATAAGAACACCCCGCACCCTCTGGACAAACCCTAGCGCCCTTTACCTCTCTCCTCCGCTCGCTCTCATCCCCAAAGCCCGCAACTGAAGCCTCGTCGCCATGTCCGTCATCGTCCGCGCGCCCCCGAGCGTGCGCCCATTCGGGCGGCGCCCGATAAGCCCACATGGGCCAGTGACAGCTGGGCCCCGCCCCCTGAGCCATTGACGAACGGGGTCCACCCCCAGAACGTTTAAAAAATAGGAAAAGAAAATAAATAAAAATAAATATTAATTAATTAACTTAATTAATTCTATTTAAATTAACTAATTAAGTTTAATTAACTTAACGACTAATTGAATTAATTAACTACTGTTAATTAACTAAACAGTCACTAACAGGTGGGACCCACCTGTCAGGTTGACCCAGTCAATGGTCAACATTGACTGATGACGTCATGATGACGCATTAATTAATTTCGGATTAAATTAATTTATTAATTCCAGAAATTTGATTAAATCTTTAAAAATTAAAATAAAATAATCCGTAACCCGGATGAAAATACTTTGTACATGAAAGTTGCTCGGAATTTCGAGACGAATATGAATATGCAGTCTGTTCATCTGCCGCACATATCTAGCATAATGAACATGCAGCAATCCACCTCCGTTTCATCTACCCGAAAACGTCAAACACCAGGAATACTTTCTCGGATGTTTTCCCCCTTCGCCAGTAGCACCTAGTACTGCGTTAGGGCATACCTAGCACTACATATTGTCATGTTATGTTTTGTGATGCTTTGTTTGCTCCGTATTTACTGTTTCTTCCCCCTCTTCCTCTCCGGTAGACCCCGACACCGACGCTGATGCCCCTGAGTATGACTACATCGACGACAACCCTTCCTTCTCAACCGAGCTTCCAGGCAAGCCCCCCTTTGATCACTCTGATATCGCCCATTCCATTTTCTCATGCTTGCATTAGATTTTGCTACTGTAAATGGTTGCTCCTATTCTGATGCATAGCCTGCTTTTGTAACCTGCTTATTGCTACCTTACATGCCTATTCAAACTGCTTAGTATAGGTTGGTTAGTGAACCATCAGTGACCCCTCACTTTGTGCTTGTTGCCTCTGCTTCATCATCAATGACTCGATCAACGTGTTCGACGACCAGGGACCGACACCTCACTTCACCCCCCTTTTTGTTGTACGACTCTGCATAGTTACTATCGAGTGTCGAGGGTGATACCTCGTAATGCACTCCTGATGATAACTCTGTAGTGTAGCTGTTCGGTCATGGTCATCGAGGGTGATTCCTCCTTAACCACTCCAGATACGACTCTGTCGTGCAACCCCTACAGCGTGAACCTCGAGGGTGATTCCTCCTACGTTCACCTTGATGATTTCATCGAGTGGAATCCACCGATGGTGATTCCTCGGGGTTTCCCCTTGATATTATGACCACACGGTTACTTTGACCTTTGTCACAGGCAGGTCGACCCTTAGGGGTACCCGCGGGGAAATTATGCAGTCGGGTTTGCTAGGAAGGCACCCGAGAGAGATATTGTGGCGGAGCATCAGAAACTCTGATCGTCTCCGCGAGTTATTAAATACGCCTAACGGATTTGGGTAATTGATCTAAGTTGGCCAATGGCCTATACGCACTACCACCATGCGGGATAATGGTTTATGGGGCCCTCTACGTCGTACGTTTCTCCCGAAAGCTTATCAGACATCACAGTTCACCGTGCGGGCTGATTGTTGGGGTTGGGCTGGATACTTCACTGACGAGTTCAGTGTCGCGCCTGCTCCCCGGCCAGTCTCGCAACGCGCAGGAGCTCCTGGGGCGATGGCCCAAGACCCCTGGCGCATAGGTTAGTCCGGCGTGTTGAGCTCTCTGCTGAGCCTAGGTAGGGCGCTGCTTCATGTCGATCTCCCGAGGCTGGGATTACCCAACAAGTGTGTACGGCTAGAGGTGATCGAGCGTGTTGGGTAAGAGTAGTGCACCCCTGCAGGGATGTGATCTATTCGAATAGCCGTGTCCACGGTAACAGGATGCTCAGTTTGGTATCCCGATCTATTGCTTGAACTGGATACTTGTTTAATTAATTGAAGCTTCGGGATCGCTTTGTTGCAGGGAGTCGAAGAAGGATCTCTAGGCTTTGCCTCAACATGCTTGCTTAATAAAATGATTTTCTGTACTCTTCTAAATGCTGCAAGATGGTGGCTTCGTGAAGATGCTAGTCTTCGATAGGACTAGGTCTTCTCTCGATTCTGGCTTTTCTGCAGCCCAGTCCACATATACAGCCTTTCTTTGATAATGTTGCATATGTAGTGTAGATCCTTGCTTGTTGAGTACTTCGGATGAGTACTCACGGTTGCTTTGCTACCTCTTTTTCCCCCATACCCATTTTGATGTTACCTCAGACGATGGAGCTCAGGATCCAAATGACACCGCAGGAGCTTACTACCAGGAGGGCCCAGACGGCACATACTACTGGATCGAGCCAGCCGACCAGGAGTAGGATCGGAGGCCCCAGGCAGGAGGCCTTCGCCTTTCGATCTAGAGTCGTTGTTTGTGCTAGACTTCTTAAGGCAAACCTTGACTAACTCTGTCTGTACTCAGATATCATTTGTATGACTAACTTATGTATCTGGATCCTCGTGATCCCTGGTCTGTAATATTCGTGGATCTCCGTTTATTTGTATTAGAGTTGTGTTGTGATATCTTCCCGTGAGTCCCTCTGCTTGATCATGCATGTTTGCGTGTATGATTAGTGCACGATTGAGTCGGGGGCGTCACAGTGAGATCATTATGGAAGCTGGTCAAGAGCCCATCATTGGCTCCAGTTGGAGATGCTTGTGTTCACGTAGATGAACATGCTTGAAAGGGACTCGGTGAGGTTGCTCATGTCATTGATGGAGCCCTGACGACTATAAAGGTCCATGTAGGTGGTGTAGGTTTCTCATTGTGGCTGCTCCTCTTCTTCATTGGGGGAGAGTTCTTCTTCATCAACTTGTTTTGGTTTTGGGCCTTCTTGGTGAAAAGTTGCATCTCCTTCCTGTGGCACATAATGCAATTGTCCATTTTCTATGGAGAAACGGTCAGGCAAAGGAGTACACAACAAGTACCTAACTCGAGGAATTTGAACGCAATGATGACCACGATGAACTACTACCATTCCAGCGCTAGAAATGACACGAATATTAAAAGGGTTGTTACCGACAAATCAGGCGTGGATGATTGTAGTTGAGGCCTACTACTGTGAAATGCGTTGGGATTTCCCTGAAGAGGAACGGTGAAGTAGTACAGCAGTAGAAGGTATTTTCCTCAGTAAAGAACCAAGGTTTATCGAACCAATAGGAGATTCAGGCAAACGACCTTTAGCAGTACCTACACACACAAGAGAAAATACTTGCACCCAACACGGGCAAGAGGGTTGTCAATCCCCTTGTACTCGTTAATTGCAAGGATTAATTCTGATAGTAGGAGATATAAAAATTACAAAACTAAATAAAATGAAATAAATTGCAGCTAGGTATTTAGGGTTTTAGGAATATGATTTAAATGGACCCAGGGGCCATAGATTTCACTAGAGGCATCTCTCTAAAGAGCCTAGCAAATGGTGGGTGCACAAATTACTGTTGGGCTATTGATAGAAAAATGCATAGTTATGATGTTATTCATGGCATGATCAGTACATAGGCATTATGTTCGTGACAAGTAGACCGGTAAACTTACTGACGCCTACTATTATTACTCCACTTCAAGAGCGCTTCTATGCTTGCATGTCTACGTATTAAGTTCATGACAAACAGAGTAATGCTTTAAGTATGATGACATCATGTAGACAAAATAACATCAACTAATATGATCGAACCCCATCATTTTATCCTTAGTAGAAACAATAGAAACACGTGCCTCGCTACCCCTTTGGTCACGAGGTGAGGACACCGCAAGATTGAACCTACTACTATGCACCACTTCCACTAAGATCTAATCATCAACTTGGCCAAAGATAACTCATAGATTGAAAAGCATTACATAGCTATAACAATCACACATAATAAAGTTCAGAAATAACGCAATTGCTTTCAATGAATAATCTGATCATAAACCCATAATTCATTGGATCCCAACAAACACACCGCATAAAAGGATTACATCATATCGATCTCCGAAGATAACATTGTATTGAAGATCAAAGAGAGAGAGAGCCATCTAGCTACTGCTATATGGACCCATAGATCTTGTGCGGAACTACTCACACATCATCTGAGGTGCAGCAAGGTTGATGTAAAGGCCCTCCATGATCGATTCCCCCTCCGACAGAGTACCGATGGAGGCCTCCTGATGGGATCATGGAAGAACATAGGCTTGTGGTGGCGGAATAATTGTTTCGGGTCTTGCTCGGGTAGTTTCTAGATTTAGGGAATTTATGGGCCTGGAAATAGGACAAACAGAGTTGCGAGGGGGCCACAAGCTCAGACGGCGCGTCTCCCCTGGGGTGCGTTGTGTGAGCTTGTGCCTCTCTCATGCGGCATCTGGTCTCCCCCCAAAGCTTCTAAGGTCCCTTCTAGTCCAGAAAAATCATCGTAAAGTTTTATCACTTTGGACTTCGTTTGGTATTGTTTTTCGGCGAAACAATAAAATAGGCAAAAACAGAAACTGGCATTGGACAGTACGTTAATAGGTTAGTTCCCAAAAATGATATAAAAATGTATATAAAGCACACAATATTGATAATACTAGCAAAAGAGCCCGTGCGTTGCAACGGGAAAAATAGTCATAATCTTCAATTGCTGTGACCACATTTTGCTGCATCACCAAGATACACTATCACTCTCATTTTCGTGAAATCATGAATAATTTTTGAAATCATAAGCATTTTTTAAACTCGTGAACATATTTGAAATCATGATTCGTTAACACTTTTACAAAATTTTGAACATTTTCTAAAAGCAAGAACATTTTTTGAATTTATAAACATTTAGTATTATTTGCCAACATTTTGTTTTAAAATATGATTTTTTAACAATTTTCTTGAATCGGCGACCATTCCTAGAACTGACAAACATATTTTGGAAATTGATGGAATAATTTTTTAAATTGATGAACATTTTTTTGATTTAACGAATATCTTTCAAAATACATGATCATTCTTAGAATCAACGAACATCTTATTAATGAATAAACTATTTAGTAAGTCACGAACAGTTTTTGAATTTTTAGGATATTTTCCATTCATGATTTTTTTTAATTTCTGAAATTTTGTTCAATTTTATTAATATTTTCCATACACGAACTTTTTAAGAAATTATGAACATTTTTTATTTCTCAAACATTTGTTTTTGAAATTTCATATCTTTTTTGAATAAGAAAATCATGAATTTTTTTGAATCCACAAACATTTTATGATTTATTAAACATTTTATTTCAAAATTATCATTTTTTGGGAAAAAAAATTGAAGTCCCAAATTATTTAAAGTAGAAAAAAGGGAAAATGACAATTTAAAAAAAAGTTGCCCAGACATGGGCCAGCCCAAACAGGCACGATGTATCTTCTCCTACTGTATGGGCCGTCCTAGACGGGTAATTCCCTGTGTAAAACCATTTTTATCACTTATAGGTGGCATTGGTGGGCAATATTTTGCAATTTTGGGGGGCAATTTCCGTGGCAGAACCAGGCTAAAAGGACTGGAAATTATAAATTGTAGTTGAACATAAGAATTTTAACATTCCTTTCAAAATCGAATAAATACATGTGGGAACGTCTACTGCATATTTGGTTCATAGACAGCTTGTGAAGGTCTCACAAAAGAAATACAACATTACAAACTGTACGCTCCTCGTAGAGAAATATCAGATATACTGAAGAGGCATCTAATGTGAAAATCAATGAGGTTACATTTGCTTTCAACATACTACAGATACAATCCACCAAATAGGACTACCCAGCAGAGTACAAATAGGGCAATCATGTCCAGCAATGACCTGACTATCCATGTCATTGTTGTCAGTGGGCACGACAAAATATCTGGTGGAGTCTCTGTCTCCCGTGCACCAGACAATCTCTGGTGGTTCCAAGCTAAGCTAGGCTCGCCCAAATGACAATTTGGCGGAGGACATTGTTATATCATCACTAATGTCTGAATTAGATTTTAGGATACCCATCTTGCAAACAAAGTAATCGGCTTCTCTGTTTCCATAAACAAAAAGTAAACACAATCCATCAGTGTGTAACTACAACTATCAACACAAGGCCATACATTTCTTAGATTTTGAATCCAGATTGAACTATAGATTTATTAGCAAAAAGGACTGCATCTGAAAAAATAAATATTGTACCAGAACATGCATTTGTAGAACTTGATACTATGGAAATAAAGTATAGTGCATTGGAAATGATAATAAACTTGATCAAGATTTTTTTATTAGCACGGTACTTGCAAGGTATTACGACTGGACCACTACTGAACCACTACCAAGATTCCAAAACACACACACACACACACACACACACATATATATATAGGGTGGGTCCATTCTGCTAACACCCTTAAGAGTCTTATTCTGCTAACACCACGCTTATTCTGCTAACACCAGACGCCAAACAGTAACAAAAACAGCCCACCCCACCCACCGACGGGCACAACCACCCACCACCACCCCCACCGGCGGCCAAAATCCACCGGCCCAGTACCCACAAGCTTCTCCCCGATCCCCCACCGCCTCCCACCGCGCTCCTCGCCCACCACCACGGCCACCACCTCCCGCCGCGCCGGCCACTGCCCGACCACCATCTTCCACAATGCCGGCCACCGCGCCGCCCGACCACCACCATGGCCGATCTGCCGCGGCCGCCCTCCCCAAACCACGGCAGTGCCGCCCCTCCCCAGGATGTCGTCGTGCCCCTGGCCGACACCGCCTCCTACCACCTCCCTTCGCTGCTGGCCATCGGGCCTGCCGGATCGCCACACCACCCCACCTCCCTCCCAGCTCTGGCTACCAACACCGACCCCCGACGACCTCCTTCTGTGCCGCGACGGCTGGATCCACCCTCCCTCGCCCCGGGAGCCACGGCTCGCCCGCTAGCCCACGGTGGCCTCCCCACTGCGGCCCGCCCCACACTGCCGTGGCAACCCACCCTTGCCGCCTCCTCCCATGGCGGTCGCCCCGGCGTCATTGATGAGGAGGGCTGACGGCGACCTCCCTCGATCTCGTCTCCCGTTGTTGTCGCGGCGACGGATCTTTCACTGTGGGCGCCAGCAACTGCCGCAGCAGTGAGCCCCTTCTGCCCCCTCACCCATTCTCCTCCGCTACGGATCACAAATCGGTAGCCTTCGGGCAGGATGACGACATTGACTCCTCCTATGAGAACAGCAACTATGTCACCCCATTACTCTCCAATCATCACCTGGTTCATTTGTGATTTGGCAGGGACAAGTTAAGGGATGACAGGCGTGTGTGCAATCAGTTGGAACAATGCATATGGATCAAATGGGCCATCAATCTTCAGCAACGGATTGGATGCTCATTGTGGATATGTAGCCAGTCCTCGTGTTGTTCTTCTTCGTTTAAAATTCACCAGCAATGAAGTGCAGGTTACTCCTCGAGGCAGGTCATTTCCATCGTCGGCGCAATTAACTGGCGTGCAATTTTGTTAGTGAGGGGAAGCGGTTCTGCAACTTGCATGCACCGTTTCACCGGAAGGCAGTCCACTTCTCAGAGAAGCAGCAGGAATTTTTCCCGGAAACATGACACAGCAGTACAGCTGGATCCCATGGAGGTTCAGATTCTTATTTCAGCGTTCATATTTGCAGTGCAGTGCTTGTTTGTGGAACAAAAAATGGCTATTCATTCTGGCGCTTTTCTCTTGCATTCAAAAACTTGTTATGGCTTGAGGAGTGCAGTTAATTGTTGGGTGTTGTACTCTTGACTTTGTTGTGTAGTACAGTTCATTTGTAGGCATAGGCGAACAACAAAAATGACAACTAAAACAACAGGAAAAACACACAGAAAAGACATGTAGTCTGCTTGTCTAGTCCTTGTGGTTCATTGCTAGCAAAAATCTTTTTATTGTGTTTGTTGCGGTTCACTTGTACCTCGCGTGGGTATATTGAAAAATGTTTTGATCAGTTTTCGTGGGCCTAGAGGTTCACTCCATAAAAAAATGCAGCTCGCTTTGTAATATTTTCTATAGCAACAACGGTGCACAATGATGCAGTGCGGCTGGTACCGACATGCGGTTCAATGTGATGTTTTTTAAATTCAGTTCTGATGTGTTGCTGGAGTTTTGTTGTTGTTAAAGAAGTCCATTGTAGTTCACTTGTGTCATTAGTACATACTCGTCTCTGCGGTCCACTAACCTCGATCCTACAGTCCACTCACCTTGTCCTCGCGGTAAATACTCAGGTGTTAGAAAAAGGTCTCGCCTTGCAGCAAAAGACAAATAACAAAAAAATGCATGCAGTCCCCTCTGACAACAATGCAGTGTGGTTGCCCTCTTCTCTGCTGTCCATTCTCATTTATGAAAAAGTCAGAGAAAGGACAAAATATTATGAAAAAGTCAGGGAAAGGACAAAACAAATCATGTAGTCCGTTTATCCGTCTGATGCAGTGCGGTTTTAAATTTGAAGCAGTGCGGTTTTCTATATGATGCAGTATATTTGTTAATTTTGGTATCGCGAAAAACAGAGTGTCCGCATTTTTGTTATTTCAAAACTGCTTTTAAACCGTAATAAATTAGAGAAAGTAATATACATGAAATAGTTGCGCGTCAACGATATCTTTCCAATGACGTATCATTTGAATCATTCCGACAAGCGGTTTGTAAAAATTTCATGAAAAACGGTCGCTGCCTCTCGTCGCCAGCCGCACGATTTTCAAAATTAACTAAAAATCGTAAGGAATCTCAAAAACATTTCAACATATGAAAGTTGCACCTCGTCCATAGCTTTTCAACGGTATATTACACGCCTCATTTCGAAAAACGGTAAGAAAATTGGAGCGAAAACAGTACCAAAAATTTGAAAATTTTTTAAAAACAGAATTCTCCGATTTAGTAAATTTGAAACTGCTCTTAAACCGTAACGAATTAGAGAAAATTATAGATATGAAAAATATGCGCCTCGATGATATCTTTCCAACGGTGTATCATTTGCTTCATTCCGACGAGCGATTTAGAAAAAAACGGGAAAAAACGCTCGCTGCCACTCGTCATGCGCCGCGCCATTTTTTAAACTGCTCTTAAACTATGATGAATCTCGAAAAGTGTTCAACATGAAGAAGTTGCGCCTAATCCATAGATTCTCAACGATATATTACGTGCATCGTTCTGATAAACGGTTAAAAAACTAGAGCGAAAACAGTACCGAAAAAACAACACATGCAGTTTTTTCCGACACGAAGTTCACAAGTCTCTGTATTGCAGTACCTGCGCTACTGAAAGTGCAGTGCCCTCGCGTTGAGCGTGCAGTGCGAAAGTGTTAGCAGAATAACTATTCTGCTTATAGCAGAATAGACCGGCTGTATATATATATAGTTAGCAAATCCATTGAGAGTAGCATTGTTACATATGTAAATCATCATACTAATTAGAAGAGCATACCCTGCGGCTTGCGCCTCCCTGGTCACTACATCGAGCCCGGTCTTCTTGGCAGTCGCCTTGGCCTTGACAGCATGCAGCCCCTACCCCTGGTGTGTCCACGATGGTTGCGACGATTCTCCAGTCCATGGTGCCAATCCCTGTGAACTACCAAGTTTCAATGCAAAAGAAGAGTAAATATTCACATCAACCTAGTGCAAGCTGCTACCTGGCACTTGCAGCTACCATTCAGAAAAATGTGTGTGACAAGATGGTTTTATAAAATCTTATGCAATTTCCCTATGAAAGCTCTAATGCAAACACATTAATTACACATATTTGATAATATTCTAAAGTATAGGCGACTAACTTATAATCATGATTGCCATCTTGAAAAGAAGATCTCGCACATGGACTGACATATTTTAAACACAGTATTACAATCTCCATCACAATAGTTCAGAGATGAATGGTAGGCATAGAAAAGTAAATGAAAATTTCTAAAACTCACGTCTGACGAAACTCCATAGTCAAAACTTTTTACCAACAGAATATATACATGGATCAGTGTGCAGCGCATGTAGTAATTAAACACAGGGCAAAATGTCAATCTAACCTGTGCAGTTTAATCCTACGCCAGTGCGTCCACTACTATTGTGTGAGAAACTACGTTTGAATACTGCAGGCTCTTCTACAAGATAGACATGAAAAACAAAATCAGATCGAGCTATCAGCAAGGAAAAAGCCATACACAGCGATTTTTTTCGAGGTATATATAGCGAACTTGTTTTGAGCAGCAGCCAGCTGGGCCAACCGGCCAGGCCGTCCCACCTCCTCACCTCCCTCCTCGATCGTGATTTTCAAGTATAAATGGCAGCTAAAGAGAGCAACGTGAAGCTAAGGTCTTCCAAATTAATGGAAACTTATCAGTACAACATCCTCTTATTTTAATATTGAATTTGTTACTGTTACCTTTTTTTGAATATTGTGAAATCATTTACTTTTGTAGGTGCCGCCACATCCTCTTGTTTCAATATTGCCAGCACTTCAGCTCAAAAATAAATAAATATTGCCGGCCCTTGATACCACCGGGCGAGTTATGTGGATCGGAGCTAGTGATCTGAGAGGGGCTCAGATGCAAATGAAAAACAAAAAAATGCAGGAGAAAAAAATGAGCAACCTCGGTGATTTAATCCCTTGACCTCCAAGGTATAGAATTGCTGCGCTAACCATCTCAAATATCGCTATGGTTCTGCAACATGGGCGCGTTGTCTCTTTACAAAGAAAACATACCACACTCATCTTCTCCAGCGAGGAAACAGCGGAGCTCGGATGTGACGCCGGTGAGCAAACGCGGCAGCGACTATGGCTAGAAGATAGTTGCTGGCATGCGGATTTTAGCATGGATGCATGGGAGTGAGTGGCTGAGGCAAAGGTGCGAGCAAAGTGCTCGGGTGCACAGGAACTCGAGGTCGAGCAGGAGCTCATCTCGGGCATGCGGCAGCGAGGCAGCGGCTACTACAGCAGTAGAGCAACGGCGGGCGTGCAGAAACGGTGTAAAGTGCAGTGCGCGGGTGCAGTGTGGGCTCGGCTAGGAGAAGGGATGATTCGTGGAGAGGCACGGCTGGACATGGCCACAGCTACGGCCATGGATGCTGGTTGGAGCGGCGATGTAAACCTCGAGCCCATCGCGTCCCTCTGCTACGGCCTCCTCGTAGGTCTCCTGGCGCTCTTCTCCGCGCCTCCCTGTTTCAGCACACCGGACCCGTACCAGCGAAGCGCTCTCCTCCGCGTGTCCTACTTCAGAGCAAATGAAACATTTTTTCAACTTATAGGTGGCATCGATGGTAATTTTGAGCAATTTATAATGGTAATTACAATAACAGTGAGCGGACAGAAACAATAATCGCTTTATTATTAGGGAAAGATAATAGCATGAAACAATAAAAAATTATAGATATGTTGGAGACGTATCAACATCCCCAAGCTTAATTACTGCTCATCGTCGAGTAGGTAAATATAAAAACAGAATTTTTGATGTTGAATGCTACCTAACATGTCTTATCATGTAATCTCTTTTACGGTATGAATATTGTGAAATGATGAAGTAACATTAACAAAATAATATTCATGAATACTAGAAAATAATCATTACTCTTCAAAATATACGATGCTTAACGAATATTACCCCTACTCACTAAATTATGTAAGCATGGCATGACTCTGTCTTCCTCACTTAAGTACAAAATCATGAGCATCCCCATGTCAAACCAAGCAATTTTATCATACTTTTTCTTGCTTAAGCATTTTCAACTTCACTCAATATATGAGCGTGAGGCATGGATTTAGCACTACGGGTGAATAGAGTATGCTAGTAGAGGTTTATATGGGAAGACAAAAGTGGAGAAAGTCTCGCATCAACTCGATGGATCGTTAGGAAATGGAGAGGCCTTACAATCGATATCAATGTGAGGAGTAGGAATTGCCATGCAATGGATGCACTAGAGCTATAAGTGTATGAAATCTCACTACTGAAACTAAGTGGGTGTGCATCCAACTTGCTTCCTCATGAAGACCTCGAGAATTTGAAAAAGCTCGTCATCGAAATATACAAGCCAAGTTCTATAATTTAAAAATTCCCACTAGTATATGAAAATGACAAATCATGGAGACTCTCTATATGAAGAACATGGTGCTACTTTGAATCACAAGTGTGGTACAAGGATAGTAGCATTCCCCCTTGTCTCTTTTTCTCTCATTTTTTTTCTTTTCTCATTTTTTGGAACAATATCATGAACCTCATTCCCACTTTTTTGAGGACTCATTATTCTTCATCATTCTTTACCTCACTGGAACAATGCTCTAATAATGATGATCATCACACTTCTTTTTAGTTACAACTTGATAAACTGAATAATATGACTCTATACGAATGCCTCTGGCAGTGTACCAGGATGTGCATTGATCTAGCGTAACATGTATTATGATGATGAATGGTGGCTTTGCCATAAATATCATGTCAGCTCTATATGATCATGCAAAGCAATATGACGATGAACACACAAGTCATGTGAATAGTAACCATGGAAGTTGCATGGCAATATATCTCGGAATGGCCATCGAAATGCCATAATAAGTAGGTATGGTGGCTGTTTTAAGGAAGGATATAATCAGGCTTATGTGTGATAGAGTATATCATATCACGGGGTTTGGATGCACCGGCGAAGTTCGCACTAATTCTTGAGGTAAAAATGGGCAATGCATGGTTCTAGAGAGGATAGCAATATGTGGATAGGTGTGCCGTATTAGTCCATGAACTCACATTAGTCATAAAGAACTCATATACTTATTGTGAATGTTTTATTAGCCCTCGAAGAAAAGTACTACTTGCATGACTCTAGGGAGGAGGTTGGTAGGAGTTAATCAACGTGCACCCCTGATTCGAACAACACAAAGGATTTCAACGAGGAATAAAAATGCTCCAACATTGATCCCCATCATGCCATGACAGACACTTAAATGAGTAGTACATAACAAGATTTAATATCGATATCTTTAATAAGCAATGATTATGAACTAATACTCTTTCATATTACTACATAAATATAATTAAATCACACGTTTCATATTCAGTGATCTACAAGAAAATTTTATTATACCGCTCTTTTATACCTATCATTCTTGGAATAGTCATATAACCCGTGCACATTACCACTTCCTATTTATAAACTCTCAAAAAGGTATCAGTGAAGTATGAGAGTGCAAATCATTTCTATAAAATATAACAACCGCCATGCTCTAAAGATATAAGTGAAGCGCACTAACAACTGCATAACTCAATAGATATAAGTGAAGCACATAAAGCATTCTAACAAATCATGATAAATGTGTGTATCTCTCAAAAGGTGTGTCCAGCAAACAATGATTGTGGCAAACTAAAAAACAAAATAAAACTATATATAGCATAAGACGCTCCAAGTAAAACTCAGATCATGTGATGAATAAAAATATAGCTCTTAGTAACATACCGATTATTTGTAGACGAAAGAGGGGGATGCAATCCTAGGGCATCCCAAAGCTTAGACGCTTGGGTCTTCCTTGAATATTACCTTGGGGCACCTTGGGCATCCCCAATCTTAGGGTCTTGTTGCTCCGTATTCCTTGATTCATCGTGATCTCATCCAAAACTTGAACACTTTAGCACACAAAACTCAACAAAACCTCGTCAGATCCATTAGTATAATCGGTGAACCATAAACTTAGGCATTGTTATAAACCAATTCAAAATTTTTCTTGCATAATACCTACTATATTCTAACTTATCCATGACTTATACGCCCCGATATAATCCATAGCATCATCAAAATAAGCACACTATGCAACAAAAATAGAATCTCTCCAAAACAGAACAATCTGTAAAGATCTGAACTAAAACCATACTTCGGTAACTCCCAAATTCTGAAAAAATAGTACAACATAATAAATTTGTATCTTAATATTGTGCAAAAAATTCACAATTTTATCATGTTCCATTAAAAAATGTAAATTCCAACACTGGGTGCGAAAGTTTTTGTTTTTGCACAGATTAAATTCAACTATCATTCAAATCAACCCAAAGCCTTTACTTGACACAAACACTAATTAAAAGATAAATATCCAATCATTACAGTAGCAATAATCATTTCGTCACACAAAACATAAAATAAAAGGCAGCAATAAAGATAAGTATTGGGTTGCCTCCCAACAAGCGCTATTTTTTAATGCCCCTAGCTAGGCATAATGCATAGTTTTAGGTATTGTCATCTTTAACATCCAATTCCTCAATTATACATCCAGACTTTCTAGGAGGTTTAGCAAACATGCTGTTAATAATGACACTCCTAGGAACAAAATGAAGGAATTTGTTTTCAGTAATGTGTTTCTTTAAAATTTTAATGAAGGTGGGGTGCACACTAATCATTTTTAGATCTTCTTTCTCTTTACTAGATGAAGAAACTTTGTTTTGGGAACATACATAAGCCTAGAATTCTTGTTTGTAGGAGTCCTTTTGATGGTTTTAATGGAAGAAAAATCTGAAGCCAAGTTATTAATGATCTCTTCAGTTTATCAATTCTAGCAGGACTTTGCTCCACTCTCTTGGTGATTGGTTCTTTAATCTGTAGTAATTTTAATGTGGTTCCCACCGAAGAGCCAAATTTAGTAACTTGGTTATGCACCTTCTTATCAAGATTTTCAATATGTTCAATAGTCAGCATTTTGTTCTCAGTGATTTCTAACATTTGCATAACATGTTCCAAAGTCAATGCAGTTTCATTAATAGTGATACGTGGTGATCCACTAAATTTCCCATAGAATTTAAAGCATCCAAAGGGTGACTACTTAGGAAATTTCCTCCAGTAATAGTATCAAGCGCAAATCTATACCAAGTAGTGACACCCGCATAAAAGTTGCGGAGAAGAATAGTAGTGGATTGCTTATGAGTAGATATATTTTGAGCATCACAAATCCTATACCAAACATCTTTTAAACTTTCCCCTCCCCTTTGTTTAAAATTAAGCACTTCATTTTTTGGGGTACAAGCAACAAGTGAAGAACTAGCCATAGCAACGAGCAAATAAAGCACAGGAGATATGTTTTAATTTTTTAACGAGACTAATAAAGGCAAAATAAAAGCAAGTAAAAACTAGAACAAGTAAATGATAATGTTTATGAAGGGACCTCGAGTTGTATGATGAAATCTCCATGCCAACGGCGCCAGAAATTCGTCTTGCTACTTGTGAAAGGTGTCGGGATTTCCTGAGGACGAAGGGTGAAGTAATACAGTAGCAGAAAGTATTTTCCTTAGTAAAGAACAAAGGTTGATCGAACCAATAGGAGATTCACGCAAACAACCTATAGCAGTACCCACAAACACAAGAGCAAATACTTGCACCCAACACGGGCAAGAGGGTTGTCAATCCCCTTGTACTCATTAATTGCAAGGTTTAATTTTGATAGTAGGAGATATATAAATTGCAGCAAGGTATTTAGGGTTTTAGAAATATGATTTAAATGGACTCGGGGGCCATAGCTTTCACTAGAGGCATCTCTCTCAAGAGCATACCAAACGATGGGTGCACAAAGTAATGTTGGGCAATTGATAGAAAAGTGCATAGTTATGATGTTATTCATGGCATGATCAGTTCATAAGCATTACGTCAGTGACAAGTAGACCATTAAACATACTAACACCTACTACTATTACTCCACTTCGAGAGCGCTTCTATGCTTGCCTCTCTACGTATTAAGTTCATGACAAATAGAGTAATGCTTTAAGTATGATGGCATAATGTAAACAAAATAAGATCAACTAATATGATCAATCCCCATTGTTTTATCCTTACTAGCAACAATACAAATACGTGCCTCGCTACCCCTTCTGTCATGAGGTGAGGACACCACAAGATTGAACCTACTACTATGCACCACTTCCACTGAAGATCGAATCATCAACTTGGCCAAAGATAACTCATAGATTGGAAAGCATTACATAGATATAACCATCACACATAATAAGGTTTAGAAATAACTCAATTACTTTCAATGAATAATCTGATCATAAACCCACAATTCATCGGATCCAAAAACACACTGCATAAAAGGATTACATCATATTAATCTGCGAAGAGAACATTGTATTGAAGATCAGAGAGAGAGAGAGAGAGATCTAGTTACTGCTATAGCTCCAGTGAGAAACTACTCACACATCATTGGAGGTGCAGCAAGGTTGATGTAGAGGCCCTCCGTGACCGATTCCCCCTCAGGCAGAGTACCGACGGACGCCTCCAGATGGGATCATGGAAGAATAGAGGCTTGTGGTTCTGGAATAATTGTTTCAGGTCTCGCTCTGTTAGTTTCTAGATTTTAGCGGCGGCTGAATAATTGTTTCGTGTCTCGCCAGGGTGGTTTCTGGATTTTAGGGAATTTATGGGCCTAGAATTAGGTCAAACGGAGTTGTGATGGGGCCACAAGCTCAGACAGCACCCCGAGGGGCACATCATGTGAGCTTGTGCCTCTCTCGTGCGGCATCTGGTCTCCCCGTGAAGCTTCTAGGGTCCCTTATGGTCTAGGAAAAATCACTGTAAAGTTTCATCGCGTTTGGACTTCGTTTGGTACTATTTTTCTATGAAACAATAAAATAGGCAAAAACAGGAACTGGCACTGGGCACTAGGTTAATAGGTTAGTTCCCAAAAATGATATAAAAATGCATATAAAGCATACAATATTGATAATATAATAGCATGAAACAATAAAAAATTATAGATACGTTGGAGACATATCAAGGCCAAGGGAGTTGGCGAACATGGTGATGACTCCTCCCACACGATTTCCCCTTGTGCATGATTTGCTTGGTGCATGAGGTGTAGCAAAAGTATTGCCCCTAGGTTCGGTGAATAACCGACATCAAGGTTAGATGCTTTCCCAAGAATTAGTATATTCTCATCATTCACCTTAGAAACTTCTCCTTGTGCCTCGGGTGCGGTTCTGTAAAATCATAACCATAGCGGATGTCATCATCGTTGTTGGTGAAGCCAAAGTGAGCACACCAATCATCTAAGGTGATGTTGAAGTCTTGGTCCACGAGACGAAAAGTGATATGCTCTTCCTCATAAGCATTTGGCATGAGACCAACATTATGCGAGAGAGTACTAAGAAACTCTAGCGTCATGCGTTCATATGTATCACGTCCCTGATAAACAAAATGATGCAACCCAACATTATCACAAAGCAAATTGAAATCATTATCGATGCCCAGTTTGGCTATCATGGACTCGCAATCCCACTTTGTGGTCTTCATCTTCCTTGTACGAAGCTTGTATTTCCTCATCGCTTCCCGGACGATGAAGATGATCACGTGCGTGAAAACTTGTTCTTGTTGCGCGGCACTCACGGATGAACCTGGTGCATCACCACGAGCAACACATGTGGACCTCTGATACGTCCATTTTGCATTATGTTTCCTACTTTTATTTATAGTGTTTTGGGTCAATATTTCACTTCATCAGGCAATTCTAATGACTATTCCTTCTCATTTTGCAAGTTTCACACAAAGAGGGAAATTGACGGCCGATACATCTCACACGTATCTATAATTTTTTATTGTTCCATGCTATTAAATTATCAATCTTGGATGTTTTATATGCATTATTATGCAATTTTATATAATTTTTTGGGACTAACCTATTAACCTAGTGCCCAGTGCCAGTTGCTGTTTTTCCCTTGTTTTTGTCTTTACAGAAAATCAATACCAAACGGAGCCCAAACGGAATGAAACTTTTTGACGGTTTTTCTTGGACCACAAGACACCCTGGAAGCTTCAGGAGGAGGCCAGAAGAGCCACGAGGGGGCCACAAGCTCAGGGGGCATGCCCCTCAAGTTTGTGGGCCCCCCCGTGGCACTTCCAACCCTAATTTTTCTTCTATAAATACCCAAATATTCCCCATAGACCAGAGGGCACACCAAAAATACTTTTCCGCCACCGCAAGTTTCTGTCTTTGTGAGATCCCATCTGGAGATCTTTTCCGGTACTCTGCCGGAGGGGGATTCGACCACGGAGAGCTTCTAGATCAACCTTGCTGCCCTTTCGACGATGTGTGAGTAGTTTACCACAGGCCTATGGGTCCATAGCTAGTAGCTAGATGGTTTCTTCTCTCTCTTTGATCTTCAATAAAATGTTCTCCTTGATGTTCTTGGAGATCTATTCGATGTAATCTTCTTTTGCGATGCGTTTGTTGAGATCCGATGAATTGTCGGTTTATGATCAGATTATCTATGAATATTATTTGAGTGTTCTCTAAACTCTTTTATGCATGATTTATATTGCTTTATATTTCTCTCCGACCTATTGATTTGGTTTGGCCAACAAGATTGATTTTTCTTGCAATGGGAGAGGTGGTTTGTAATGGGTTCAATCTTGCGGTGCTTATTCCCAGTGACAGAAAGGGACATGACACGTATTTGTATTGTTGCCATTAAGGATAAAAAGACGTGGTTTGTTCATATTGATTGGATCTATCATCTAATGAATTGTCTGTTTATGATCAGAATATCTATGAATATTATTTCAGTCTTCTCTAAACTCTTTTATGCAAGATTTATATTGCTTTATATTTCTCTCTGGCCTATTGATTTAGTTTGGCCAACTAGATTGATTTTTCTTGCAATGGGAGAGGTGCTTTGTAATGGGTTCAACCTTGCGGTGCTTATTCCCAGTGACAGAAAGGGACATGACACGTATTTGTATTGTTGCCATTAAGGATAAAAAGATGGGGTTTGTTCATATTGATTGGATCTATGCCTATCCATCATGTCATCTTGCTTAAGGCGTTACTCCGTTCTTGTTAACTTAATACACTAGATGCATGCTGGATAGCGGTCAATGTGTGGAGTAATAGTAGTAGATGCAGGCAGCTGTCAGTCTACTTGTCACAGACGTGATGCCTATATACATGACCATTTCCTTAGATATCATCATAACTATGCATCTTTCTATCAATTGCTCAACAGTAATTTGTTTACCCACCATATGTTTCTTTCAAGATTGAAGCCTCTAGTGAAAACTATGGCCCCGGGTATATCTTTTATCATATTATTTTTAGATCTATAAAATAAAAAATGCAAAAATACCTTGCTGCAATTTTTTTACTTTTATTTTATTTTTCACTTTTACTTATCTTTTACATCTATCGCTATCAGATCTCATCCTTGCAAGTAACCGTGAAGGGATTGACAACCCCTTTATCGCGTTGGGTGCAAGTATTTCTTTGTTTGTGTAGGTGCAATTATTCGAGAATTGTGTGTTCCTCCTATTGGATTGATACCTTGGTTCTCAACTGAGGTAAATACTTATCTCTACTTTGCTGCATCACCCTTTCCTCTTCAAGGGAAAAACCAACGCAAGCTCAAGAAGTAGCAGGAAGAATTTCTGGCAGCTTTGCCGGGGAGGATCTACATCAAGCCTACCAAGTACCCATCATAAACTCTCATCTATTGCATTTACATTATTTGCCATTTGCCTCTCGTTTTCCTCTCCCCCGCTTCTAAAATGTTTTCAGGAAAATATAAAAATATTTTCCTTTTCATTCGCCTTCTTCCGTTTGCTTTTTCATTTGCTTTTTGTTTGCTTGTCTGCTAGATTGCTTGCTTTGTCACGATGTCTCAAGAAAATACTAAGTTGTGCGATTTTTTTAACACTAATAATAATGATTTTATTAGTACTCTGATTGCTCCTGCCACTAGTGCAGAATCTTATGAAATTAATGCCGCTTTGTTGAATCTTGTTATGAAAGAACAATTTTCTGGTAGTCCTAATGAAGATGGTGCTTCCCGTCTCAATACTTTTGTTGAATTGTGTGATATGCAAAAGAATAAATATGTGGATAATGATATTGTCAAATTGAAGTTATTTCCGTTCTCACTACAAGATCGTGCTAAAACTTGGTTTTCTTCCTTGCCTAAAAATAGTATCGATTCATGGAATAAGTGTAAGGATGCTTTTATTTCCAAGTATTTTCCTCCCACTAGGATCATCTCTCTTAGGAACGATATAATGAATTTTAAGCAACTTGATCATGAACATGTTGCGCAATCATGGGAGAGGATGGAGTTACTGATAAGAAATTGCCCTACTCATGGTTTGAGTTTATCGATGATCATACAAAAAAATTATGCTGGATTGAATTTTGCATCTAGAAATCTTTTAGATTCCGTTGCGAGTGGTACTTTTATGAAAATAACATTAGGAGAAGCTACTAAACTCCTAGATAATATTATGGCAAATTACTCTCAATGGCATACCGAAAGATCTTCTACTAATAAAAAAAGTGCATGCTATTGAAGAAATTAATACTTTGAGTGGAAAGATGGATGAACTTATGAAATTGATTGCTAGCAAGAGTGCTCCTATTGATCCTAATGATATGCATTTGTCTACTTTGATGGATAATAATAATGAATCTATGGATGTGAATTTTGTTGGTAGGAACAATTTTGGCAATAACGCGTATAGAGGCAGTTTTAATCCTATGCCATTTCCTAGTAATTCCTCTAATAATTATGGTAATTCCGACAACAATTCTTATGGAAATTATAAGAAGATACTCTCTGATCTTGAGAATAATATTAAAGATTTTATTACCTCTAAAAAGATTTCCAATGCTATGGTAGTAGAAGAACTGCTTAAGATTGATGACGTGGCTAGAAATGTTGATAGAATTTCTCATGAGATTGATTCCCTTAAGACTAGATCTATGACACCCAAGCTTGATATTAATGAGTCTCTAAAATCTATTCAGATTTCTATTAATTAAAGTAGGGAGAGAACCGCTAGGATGAGAGCTAACAGAGAATGGCTAGAAAAAGTATGTTCTTCTAGTTTTTGCAATAATCATGATGAAGATTTTAAAGTAATTGGTGTGACTCCTATTGAATCTTTGTTTGCTAATATAAAACTTGGTAAAGAAGGAACTGGATAAGAGCCAACTTTAGCTAGAAGGTGTCCCAATAATTTGGAGGGTGAAGATCTTAATGAAAATATTGATAAAAGTGGGTTTGGCGAGGACAAAACTTTAACTAGTGATGAGCCCACTCTTTTGGATTTCAAGGAATTTAACTATGATAATTTTTCTTTGATTGAGTGTATTTCCTTGTTACAATCTATGCTTAATTCTCATGCTTATAATCAAAATAAGGCTTTTACTAAACATATCGTTGATGCTATGGTGAAATCTTTTGAAGAAAAACTTGAGTTGGAAGTTTCAATCCCTAGAAAGTTATATGATGAATGGGAAACTACTATTAAAATTAAGATCAAAGATTATGAGTGCAATGCTTTGTGTGATTTGGGTGCTAGCGTTTCCACTATTCCAAAAACTTTATGTGATGTGCTAGGTTTCCATAAACTTGATGATTGTTCTTTAAATTTGCACTTAGCGGATTCCACTATTAAGAAACCTATGGGAAGAATTAATGATGTTCTTATTGTTACAAATAGGAATATGTGCCCGTAGATTTCATTGTGCTTGATATTGATTGCAATCCTACATGCCCCATAATTCTTGGTAGACCTTTCCTTAGAACGATTGATGCAATTATTGATATGAAAGAAGGAAACATTGGGTTTCAATTCCCATTAAGCAAGGGCATGGAACACTTTCCAAGAAATAAAATTAAGTCACCATATGAATCTATTATGAGGGTCACTTATGGATTGAATACCAAAGAGGACAATACCTAGATCTATGCAATATGCCTAGCTAGGGGCGTAAAACAATAGCGCTTGTTGGGAGGCAACCCAATTTTATTTTATGTTTTTCCTTTTTCTTCTGTTTTTCAATAAATATGCAATTATACTTCTGTTATGATTGTGTTTTAATGCTTTAATTAGTGTTTGTGCCAAGTAAGACCTTTGGAATGATTTGGAAGATCGTTGATTTGATTATGAGAAAAAACAGAAACTTTTGCGTCCAGTAGCAGCATTGTCAAAATTTGCTTGAATGTGGAGAAATTCTGAATTTTTTACACAAGATTTATATATAGATTGCCTACATCATCCTAAGTTTTCAAAACTTTTGGAGTTACAGAAGTATGAGCTTAATTCAGGCTTCTAGACATTGTTCTGTTTTTGACAGATTCTGTTTTCATTGTGTTGTTCGCTTGTTTTGATGAATCTATGGGTTGTGTCAGGGGGTATGAAGCATGGTGAAGTTAGAATAAAGTAGATATAATGCAAATATAAAATTGTAATGATTTTACAACAGTACCTAAAAGTGGAGATTTTTTTATTATACTAATGGATCTCACGAGTTTTCTGTTGAGTTTTGTGTTGTGAAGTTTTCTAGTTTTGGGCGAAGTTTCGATGGGCTAAGGAATAAGGACTGGCAAGAGCCTAAGCTTGGGGAAGCCCATGGCACCCCAAGGCAATATTCAAGGACAACCAAGCGTCTAAGCTTGGGGATGCCCTGGATGGCATCCCCTCTTTTGTCTACAATCCATTGGTAAATTACTTGAGGCTATATTTTTATTCACCACATGATATGTGTTTTACTTGGAGCGTCTTGTATTATATGAGTCTTTTCTTTATTTTCTTTTTAGTTTGCCACAATCATCCTTGCTGGACACACCTTTTTGAGAGGGACACACATTAATAGTGAATTTATTAGAATACTCTATGTGCTTCACTTATATTTTTTTGAGCTAGGTAGTTGCTCTAGTGCTTCACTTATATCATTTAGAGCACGGCGGTGGTTATATTTTAAAGACATTGATGAACTCTCATGCTTCACTTATATTATTTTGAGAGTCATATGAATAGTTTGGCAATTTCCTTAGGTTATGAATTTAGTTCTAATATGATGGGTATTCAAGAGGGATATAATAAAAACTTCCATGAAGATCATTGAATACATGAGAAGTTTGATTCCTTGCATTTGTTTTCAGATATAAAGATGGTGATATTAGAGTCGCGCTAGTGAGCAATTGTGGTTTAGTAATAATATTTGTGTTAAGGTTTGTGATTCCCGAAGTATGCACGTATGGTCTCTAGTTATGCTATGAAATTGGAGCATGATTTATTATCGATTGTCTTCCTTATGAGTGGTGGTCGGGGATGAGCGATGGTCTTTTCCTACCAATCTATCCCCCTAGGAGTATGCATAGTAGTACTTTGCTTCGAGGGCTAATAAATTTTTTCAATAAGTATGTGAGTTCTTTATGACTAATGTGAGTCCATGGATTATACGCACTCTCACCTTTCCGCATTTTGCTAACCTCTTCGGTATCGTGCATTGCCCTTACTCACCTTGAGTTGTGGTGCAAACTTCGCCGGTGCATCCAAACCCCATGATATGATACACTCTTTCACACATAAGCCTCCTTATATCTTCCTCAAAACAGCCACCATACCTACCTATTATGGCATTTCCATAGCCATTCCGAGATATATTGCCATGCAACTTCCACCGTTCCATTTTATTATGACACATATCATCATTGTCATATTGCTTTGCATGATCATATAGTTGACATAGTATTTGTGGCTTGGCCACCGTTCATATTTTTTATACATTTCACGCTAGATCATTGCACATCCCGGTACACCACTAGAGGCATTCATATAGAGTCATATTTTTGTTCTAGTATCGAGTTGTAATTCTTGAGTTGTAAATAAATAAAAGTGTGATGATCATCATTATTAGAGCATTGTCCCACGTGAGGAAAGGATGATGGAGACTATGATTCCCCCACAAGTCGGGATGAGACTCCGAACAAAAAAAGAGGCCAAAAGAGCCCAAGAAAAAAAAGAGGCCGAAGTGCGCAACAAAAAACATTAAGAAAAAAATGAGAGAAAAAGAGAGAAGGGACAATGTTACTATCCTTTTCCACACTTGTGATTCAAAGTAGCACCATGTTCTTCATCATAGAGAGTCTCCTATTTTGTCACTTTCCTATATTACCAGTGGGAATTTTTCATTATAGAACTTGGTTTGTATATTCCAATGATGGGCTTCCTCAAACGCCCTAGGTATTCATCAGCAAGCAAGTTGGATGCACACCCACTTAGTTTTCTTTTGAGCTTTCATACACTTATAGCTCTAATGCATCCGTTGCATGGTAATCCCTACTCCTTGCATTGATATCAATTGATGGGCATCTCCATAGGCCATTGATTAGTCTTGTCACTGTGAGACTTCATTCCTTTTTGTCTTCTCCACACAACCTCCAACATCATATTCATGTATTGCGTGAGAGTTGAAAAAGCTGAAGTGCGTTAAAAAGTATGAACCAATTGCTTGGCTTCTCATCAGGGTTGTGCATGATAAATACTTTGTGTTAAGAAGATAGAGCATGACAAGACTATATGATTTTGTAGGGATAACTTTCTTTAGCCATAATATTTTGAAAAGACATGATTGCTTTTTAGTATGCTTGAAGTATTATTGTTTATATGTTAATATAAACTTTTGTTTTGAATCTTATGGATCTGAATATTCATGCCACATAAAGAAAGATTACATGATAAACATGTTAGGTAGCATTCCACATCAAAAATTCTGTTTTTATCATTTACCTACTCGAGGACGAGCAGGAATTAAGCTTGGGGATGCCTGATAAGTCTCCAACGTATCTATAATTTTTGATTGTTCCATGCTATTATATTATCAATCTCGGATGTATTATATGCATTATTATGCTATTTTATATCATTTTTGGGACTAACCTATTATCCTAGTGCCCATTGCCAGTTGTTGTTTTTCCTTGTTTTTATCTTTATAGAAAATCAATACCAAACGGATGTAACATCCCCAGATGTTAACCCTGTCATCAAGCTAATTAATGTGCCATGTCATCATATTTCACTAAGTCAAAATGCCACTTGTCCCAAATCCAACTTCAAATTCATACTTGAAATAAAGTCTGATATTCATTTCTTCAAACTGCAAAACTAAAATGTACATAGTATTGCAAATAATCCCAGAACAATTATAAAACTAAAACCAACATTAAGTAAATTCCCAAGTTGACCCTAGCAACTAAAACAGTGGATCAATAGCACCTTTTCTTTCCATTTAAATTCAAATGAAATCATTTGGTCTCCCAAACTTTTCATGGCAGTGCATAATATTGCATTGAATTTATGTGGCTAAGTCACATATTTTACAAAAGTCAAATGGAGCAAAAAGAAAATGCAACAGAAAAGAATAAAAGAAAACAGTGAAAGAAATAAAAAGAAAAGAAAAAAAGGCCTGGACTGACTGGGCCTTAGTGCACAGTGGCATGCCCAGCCAGCCCAGCCTGCCCCGCGCACAGTCGTCGTCCTCATCGCGCGGTGTCGCCCACGCCCGCCGACACGCCTACGAGGCCACACGCGTCGCCCATCCGCCGCCTCCCCGGGGTGGATAAGGACCCCAGTGGCCTCCCAAAACCCTAGCCAGCCCCAGTCTCCCCCCCCCCGTCTCTCCCCTGCCACCAGATCCCCCACCACAGAGAGCCACCGCCACCGCATCTCCGTCGTCTTCACGGCCACCGGCGACCCTGCGGGCCACCACCGTGCCTGGGAGAAGCACCGTGCTCGACCACGTCGGCTGGCTTCCTCCGTTGGAGCCGAGGGCCCCTGCACCTGCCGAACACCGCCGCCCCCTTTCGCCTCTGTTTCCGGCGAGCTTCTCCGACTCCGGCTTCCCCTGCAGCTCCTAAACCACTCACCGGGCCTCCTTGAGCCTACACGGTGAGCTCGCCCTCCTCTCCCTCCATTTGCGCCGTCTCCCATAGCTCGTAGACATGCCGCCATGGTGCCGTGCTCCGCCGCCGCCATGGCCACTGTTGACGTGCCCCCGAGCCGCTACAAGCTCGCCCGACCGCTCTGGCGTGTTCCTCATGCGTCGTAGACCCCGCGTAGCTAGCTAGGTTGCCTGCTCGCACGCTCAAACGCCGAACCCGACAAGCTCGTGCTTCGGTCCCCGCCATGGCTCATCGCCGGCGCCGTTTCCGGCCGAGTCCGGCTGCGCCACCACCACCAACCGACGTGGCATGTTCGACTCGTTCGAACGAGCCCAGCCGCGTGCCGAATGGCGCCCTGTAGGCATTTTCCGACGAGGGCCAAGGCCCTCCGCTGCATCTGCTGATCGCCGACGTTATGCCACCGGCCGCCGCTAAGCTGGCTGACACAGGCCCCACCTTAGAGTCACTGACGCTGGGCCCCATGGGCCCTAGTTGAACAGGGTCAACTGCTGACTGGGCACCGTGTCCCACTGACATGCAGGCCCCACTAGTTTAATATGTTTTTAAAATAAATAAAATGTTAATTAATCTATTAGTTAATTAGTTAGCTAATCAGTCACTGACAGCGGGTCCCAGTAACTAATTAGGTTATTTAGTTAATTTAATCTACTATTAATTTAGTCTAGTCTATGACAGAGGGGCCCCACCTGTCAGGTTTGACTCTGGTCAGCCAGAGTTGAATGCTGATGACATCATTGTGTCATGCTGACGTCACCCTTTACTGTTTTGGATAATTCGAATTTAGTAATTATATTAATTCCAGAAATTCAGTAAAACTTTGTAAAATCATAGAAATTAAACCGTAGCTCCGATGGAAAAACTTTATACATGAAAGTTGCTCAGAACGACGAGACGAAGCCGACCATGCTATCTGTTTCCGTATCAGAACCCTCTACGGAGGTGAATCCGCAACTTTTAGCCTATTTCCAGTAGATGAATAGTGCATATACACCGGTTAAAAATTCCAACTTAAATCCTAAAATAACTAATATGACTTAGACATGCTTTTAGGCAACCCTGCACTGCATCCTAGCATAGCATGCTATGTGTTGCATATATTTGCTATGTATTTATCTGTTTCCTCTCCCTCTTCTCTCTCGATAGATCTTGTTACCAACGTAGTCCCTGAGACCGACGCAGCTCCGGAGATCGACGAACCCACTGACGAACTTGCCTTTGCCGCCGAGCAACCAGGCAAGCACCCCCCCCCCCTTTTGAACATGCCTATATCGCCTATTCTTTCTCCCTCCTGCTTGCATTAGAATTTGCTACTGCTTTGAGTTATCCTATTCTGATGCATAGCCTGTTTATTGTAACCTGCTATTGATACCTTACCTGTTATCCTAAACTGCTTAGTATAGGATGGATAGAGCCCCACCAGAGACCCCACTTTATCCCAGTTGCCCCGCTGGATTACCAAATGACTCGATCAGCATGATCGACAACCAGGACCCGGCACCGCACATCACCCCCTTAGTTGTATGACACTACTGGGTTACTATCGAGTGTCGAGGGTGTTACCTCGTCAGCACTTCTGATGTTAACCTTGTAGCGTAGCTAAATGGTCGTGGTCATCGAGGGTGATTCCTCCTTCACCACTCCCGATAACGACGCTGTCGTGCAACACCTCAAGTGTGAACCTCGAGGGTGATTCCTCCTAAGTTCACCTTGACGGATACATCAAGTAGGAATCCAACGAGGGTGATACCTCGGATTCCCTGACTTTATGGACACACGGATACTTGGACTTTACAACTGTTACTTGGAAACGCGGGTCGACCCTGAGGGGTACCCGCGAGTGTTGTGGAGATGGGTTGACCTGGTGGGTGCCCATGAGATATAATTACGAGGCGTGGCCGGGCATTCTTAGCCATTGCCACAAGTCCTCGAGACGGGGCGATGGGGTCACATCGATCGTGAGTCTCTGCTTGTTACCGCACTACCAAAACACTAACGATTTGGATACTTGATCCGAGAGGGCCTCTGGCCCGATAGCACTAACCATCACGCGGGAATAAGTATGGGCACTCTGTGTCGTACGCTTCTTCCGAAAGCTTTGTCAGATGTCCAATTCAGCATAGCGGCACGGACGGACCGGCGCCATCCGGGCAGAGGTGGTGCCTGGCTTCACCATGTGCGCAACGACCCGAAGTGCACAGGGCGATGGCCCAAGACCCCTGAGCGCTTAGGATGTAGACCGACGGGGACCTCTCTGCTGAGCCTAGGTAGGACTACAGCGTGTCGTTTGGCCGAGGCCAGGCATGACCCAGAAAAGTGTGTCCGGCCGGAGTTAAGCAAGCGTGGTGGGTAAGTTGGTGCACCCCCGCAGGGTAGAACTAATCTATGCACAGCCGGATCCTCGGTAACAGACGCTCAGAGTTGTATCTCGATCGATACAACTAGAACTGGATACTTGTGATGAGATATGGATATTAGGGCTCTGGGATTGCTTTCTCGCAGGGAGTCGAGAAAGGATCTCTGGCCGAGGTTGATACTTAATGCTACTACTACTTTATACTGTACTAATATACACTCTTCTAATGCTGCAAGACCACTGAAGATGCTAGTCTTCGATAGGACTAGGCCTTCTCTCTATTCTGGCATTTCTGCAGTCCAGTCCATATATACAGCCTTTCTTTGATAATGATACATATGTAGTGTAGATCCTTGCTTGCTGAGTACTTCGGATGAGTACTCACGGTTGCTTTGCTTCCTCTTTTTCCCTATATCCATTTGATGCAACCAGATGACGGAGCCCCTGAGACAGCTGACCCCGTCGACGACTGCTACTACTACCCCGAGGGTGGTTACTACTTCGAGCTTGGCGATGACCAGGAGTAGAATCGGAGGGTCCCAGGCAGGAGGTCTGCGCCTTTTCAATCGTAGTGTTTTATTTTGCCCCGCCTTCTTAAAGGCTTGTCTGTTTTATCTTTTATATCTGTACTCAGATATCTGATGCTTCCGCTGACGCTTGTATGCGAGCTTATGTATTCGAGCCCTCGAGGCCCCTGGCTTGTAATATAAAGCTTGTATGACTTTATTTATGTTTTAGAGTTGTGTTGTGATATCTTCAAGTGAGTCCTTACACTTGATCGTGTGCATTTGCATGTATGGTTAGTGCACGATTAAGCCGGGGGCGTCACAACGGAGTCCAAACGGACGAAACTTTTTGATGATTTTTCATGGACCACAAGACACCCCTGGAAGCTTCGGGAGGAGGCCAGAAGAGCCACGAGGTGGCCACAAGCTCTAGGGCGCACCCTAGGGGGTGCCCCACAAGCTTGTGGGCCCCCCGTGGCACTTCCAACTCTAATTTTTCTTCTATAAATACCCAAATATTCCCCATAGACCAGAGGGCACACCAAAAATACTTTTCCACCGCCACAAGTTTCTGTCTTCGTGAGATCCCATCTAGAGACCTTTTCCGGTACACTGTCGAAGGGGGATTCGACCACGGAGAGTTTCTACATCAACCTTGCTGCCCTTCCGATGATGTGTGAGTAGTTTACCACAAACCTATAGGTCCATATCTAGTAGCTAGATGGCTTCTTCTCTCTCTTTCACCTTCAATACAATGTTTTCCTTGATGTTCTTGGAGATCTATTTGATGTAATCTTCTTTTGCGGTGCGTTTGTTGAGATCCGATGAATTATGGGTTTATGATCAGAATATCTATGAATATTATTTGAGTCTTCTCCGAACTCTTTTATGCATGATTTATATAGCTTTGTATTTCTCTCTGATCTATTGATTTGGTTTGGCCAACTAGATTGATTTTTCTTGCAATAGGAGAGGTGCTTTGTAATGGGTTCAATCTTGCGGTGCTTATTCCCAGTGACAGAAAGGGACATGACACGTATTTGTTCATATTGATTGGATCTATCCCTCTACATCATGTCATCTTGCTTAAGGCATTACTCCATTCTTGTTAACTTAATACACTAGATGCATGCTGAATAGCAGTTGATGTGTAGAGTAATAGTAGTAGATGCAGGCAGGAGTCGGTCTACTTGTCATGGACGTGATGCTTATATACATGATCATTTCCTTAGATATCATCATAACTATGCGCTTTTCTATCAATTGCTCAATAGTAATTTGTTTACCCAACGTATGCTTTCTTTCAAGAGAGAAGCCTCTAGTGAAAACTATGGCCTCCGGGTCTATCTTTTATCATATTGTTTTCAGATCTATAAAATCAATAACACAAAAATACCTTTCTGCAATTTCTTACTTTTACTTGTCTTTTATATCTATCACTATCAGATCTCATCCTTGCAAGTAACCGTGAAGGGATTGACAACCCCTTTATCGCGTTGGGTGCAAGTATTTCTTTGTTTGTGTAGGTGCAATTATTGGAGACTTGTGTGTTCCTCCGACTGGATTGATACCTTGGTTCTCAACTAAGGGAAATACTTATCTCTACTTTGCTGCATCACCCTTTCCTCTTCAAGGGAAAAACCAACGCAAGCTCAAGAAGTAGCACCGACAGCTGGAATTCTGGACCTGAAAAAGCTACAGAAGAGACAGCTATTCTCCAGAGCTCAAAAAGACCTGAAAATATACAGAGATTTATTTTGGAATAAATACAAAATACTGAAAGAAGAATCATCAAGAGGGGCCCAGCAGGGCTCGAAAAAATACTGGATTTTTTTGTATTATCATATTTTAAGGATAAAACATAAGTAGCTCTCGTCGTTAATTCATAAGGAGGATTAATTTTCTTCCTAGGAAAATGTTCCATACCTTTCTGTAGAGGAAATTGGAACCGTATGTTACCTTCCATCATGTCAATTATTATACCTATAGTTCTTAGAAACGGTCTCCCAAGTATAATAGGACAAAACAGATTACATTCAATATCAAGCTCAATAAAGTCAATGGGCACATAATTTCTATTAGCAATTATAGGCACATCATTCACTCTACCCATATGCTTCGATTTAACAATATCATTATCCACATCTTTAATTTTTTGTATATCACATAATTCAACAAAGGTATTAAGATGGGAAGCAACATCTTCATTATAATTTCCAAAAAGTTTTTCTTTCATACCAAGATTTAGCAAAGCAGCTTTAATATCATAAGACTCTGCACTAGTGGTGGGAGGAGCAATAGGAGTACTAATGAAATCATTGGTAGCAGTACTTGAGAAATCACAAAGCTTGGTATTTTCAGGAGTAGACATAGTAACACAAGATTTTTTTTTGTATTTTCGAAATTTTTGGTAAGCAAACAAGAAGGCAAATAAAAGGGTAAAACGATGGGGTAACACAAGATTGAACCCAAGCAGAAATAGTAACACAAGATTTATTTTTTGGTATTTTGGAAATTTTTGGTAAGCAAACAAGAAGGCAAATAAAAGGCAAAAGGTAACTAGAAAAGAAATAAAAACAAGAAAAATAAAGTGTTGTGTGAAGGTACCTTATTTGCTAGATAATGACTCCCCGGCAACGGCACCGAAAATTCTTCTGCTACTCACGATGGAGTTGTTAGATTTTCCCGAAGAGGATGGGTGATGTAGCACACTAACAGAAAGTATTTCCCTCAGTTAAGAACCAAGGTTTATCGAACCAGTAGGAGTCACAAAGGTAACAACATTGGCAGCACTTGCACACAAACAAATAATTTGCTTGCACCCAACAAAGGCAAGGAGGTTGTCAATCTCCTTGTTCTTGCTAGCTACAAGATTAAAAGCAAATAGTGATAGGGCAAAGTGGCAAGAAAGTAAGAAGTAGCTATTGTAGAACTTTTTATATTGATGGAAAATAGACCCAAGGGCCATAGGTTCACTAGAGGAATCTCTCTCGAAAGCATGTAGGGGCATGGTAGACATATTATTGTTAGGCAATTGACAGAATAGCGCAAATTATAACTATGATCATTCATGGCATAATCTCACATCGGCATTACGGCCGTGATAAGTAGACCCTTAAACTTACTGATGTCTACTAATATTACACCACCCCAAGATCAATATCCAACATGCATCTCAGAGTAGTAAGTTTGCAAGAAACATAGTAACGCGATAAGCAAGATGACATAATGTAGACAGAAGAAAACCTAGCAATAAGATTGACCCCTTCGTTTTCTCCTTAGTGGCAACAACACAAAGACGTGTCTTGTCCCTTTCTATCACTTGGATATAGTGTTGGAAATATGCCCTAGATGCAATAATATTGTATTATTATATTTCCATATTCATAATTAAGTGTTTATATTTCATGCTATAACTGCTATGATCTTGGAATATGTGATTCGGTGGAAAACTCATATGCACATGTGGAATGATAAACGGTAAAGTAAAAGGTTCCTAGTCTCACCTCTAAGACTAGATCAAGTGTTGTTGGCGATCACGTTTTCTGGATCTTAGGATATTGTGACAATAGTCCTAAAACAACATTCAGATTATGACGTTGGAAGAACGATCATATTGAATTGACCCAAAATTTTTGTTATTGACATGTTTCCAATGTATCTATAATTTTTTATTATTTCATGCTATTATATTATCAATCTTGGATGCTTTATATACATTTTTATGCTATTTCATACCCCATCCATTTTTATATACAAGGCCACTATCAAAATTACAATTTACAGCTATACAAGACCACTAACACTAATCGAATCAAAATTGATGGTGTTTGCCTCGTACTAGCAAGGAGGACATTAATTGTCCCTTGCATGCATGTGGGTGTGAGAAGGTTGGCTTCATGTGCCTCATTAATCAACCAAAGAGGAGTAAGAGCATTAGCTTGCTGTGGGTGAGAGAGAAAAATACACATTAATTAACACATCAAATAAGAAGACAAGCTGGCTTGCAATATTGGCTTAAGCACACATTAAGTTTTGCCTTGGTACCTGTAATATGAGTTTGTTGCCTTGTATACAAAAATGGAGGGAGTATCTTTTTTGGGACTAACCTATTAACCCAGTGCCAGTTATTGTTTTCTGCTTGTTTTTGGCTTTTCAGAAAATCAATACCAAATGAAGTCCAAACACGATTAAACTTTACGATGATTTTTTCTGGACCAGAAGAGACCCTAGAAGGTTCGGGAGGAGGCCAGAAGAGCTACAGGAGAGCCACGAGCTCATAGGGCATGCCCTAGGGCGATAGGCGTGCACGCAACTCCGTTTGACCTAAAACCACTTCTATCAATTCCCGAATATTCCCAAACCTACAAAGAGCCACCCGAAACACTTTTTCCGCTGCCGCAAGCTTCTGTTCTTCTGCGATCCCATCTGGAGGCCTTTTTTGGTACTCTGCCGAAGGGGGAATCAATCATGGAGGGCTTCTACATCATCCTTGCTGCCTTTCGCTGATGCGTGATTAGTTTACCACAGACCTACGGGTCCATAGCTAGTCGCTATATTGCTTCTTCTCTCTCTTTGATCTTTAATACCATGTTCTCCTCGATCTTCTTGGAGTTCTATCCGATGTAATGTTCTTTTGCGGTGTGTTTGTTGGGATCCAATGAATTGTGGGTTTATGATCAGATTATTCATTGAAAGTAACTGAGTCTTTTCTAAACTTTATTATTCATGATTGTTATAGCTTTGTATTTCTCTCCGATCTATCCGTTTGGTTTGGCCAACTAGATTGATTTATCTTCAGTGGGAGAGGTTGTGATGGGGTCAATCCGTGGTGTCCTCACCCAGTGACAGAAAGGGTAGCGAGGCACGTATAGTGTTGTTGCCATTAAGGGTTAAATGATGGGGTTTTATTCATTTTGATTGGGTTTACATTGTCTACATCATGTCATCTTGCTTAAGGCGTTACTCTGTTTGTCATGAACTTAATAGCATAGATGCATGCTGGATAGCGATCGGTTGGTGGAGTAATAGTAGTAGATGCAGGCAGGAGTCGGTCTACTTGTCACGGATGTGATGCCTATATATATGATCATTGCCATGAATAACATCATAACTATGCGCTTTTCTATCAATTGCCCAACAGTAATTTGTTCACCCACCATATGCTATGTGTTCGAGAGAGAAGCCTCTAGTGAAAACTATGGCCCCGGGGTCTACTTCTACATATTATTAAACCAAAAATACCTTGCTGCAATTTATTTACTTTTATTTTTTTTTCAATTTACTTATCTATCTATCACTATCAGAATTAATCCTTGCAAGTAACGAGTTCAAGGGGATTGACAACCCTCTTACCCGCGTTGGTGCAAGTATTTGCTTTTGTGTGTGTAGGTGCTATCAAAGGGGGTTTGCTCGGTTCTCCTATTGGTTCGATAACCTTGGTTCTCACTGAGGGAAATACTTATCTCTAATGTACTACTTCACCCCTCCTCTTCAGGGAAATCCCAACGCAGTTTACAAGTAGCGGGAAAAACTTATGGCACCGTTGCTGGGGAGACATTATCAAATCCTTATCAGGTTCCTACATACAAACTATCATCTACTTGCTCTACTTTTTATTTGCCTCTCTTTTTCATCTCCCTCCACTTCTCATAAAAAACAAAAACACAAAAATATTTTGCTTTGTTAGTTTGCTTGCTTGCTTGTCACCATGTCTCAAGAGAACACTAAGTTGTGTGACTTTTCAAATACTAATAATAATGATTTTATTAGTACTCCAATTGCTCCTCCCGCCACTAGTGCGGAGTCATGTGATATTAATGTTGCTTTGCTAAATCTTATTATGAAAGAACAATTTTCTGGAAATCCTAATGAAGATGTTGCATCCCATCTTTATACTTTCATTGAATTATGTAAGTTGAAATTATTTCTTTTCTTGCTAAGAGATCATGCTAAAACTTGGTTTTCATCCTTGCCTCGCAATAGTATTGATTCATGGGATAAGTGTAAGGATGCTTTTATTGCCAAGTGTTTTCCTCCTGCTAAGATTATTTCTCTTAGAAATCAAATTATGAACTTTAAGAAACTTGAGCACGAACATGTTGCACAATCTTGGGAGAGAATGAAATTAATGATTATAAATTGTCCCACTCATGGTTTAAGCTTATGGATGATAATCCAAAACAATTATGCAGAACTAAACTTTGTGTGGAGAAATCTTGTAGACTCTAATGTAGGTGGTAATTTTATGGAAATCACATTGGGAGAATCTAAAAAACTCCTTGATAATGTAATGAAAAATTATTCTCAATGTCACACTGAACGAGCTTCAACTGGTTAAAAGGTAAACTATATCGAAGAAGTTTCTACTTTGTGTGATAAAATGGATGCTCTTATGAAAATGCTTGCTAGTAAAAAAATGCTCAAGTTGATCCTAATGATGTGCCACTATCTACATTGGTTCAGCAAAATAATGATGCTATTGATGTGGGTTTTATCTCTAGAAATAGTTTCAACAATAATGCTTATAGAGGTAATTTCAATCCTAGACCGCATCCCGATAATTCCTCTAATAATTATGGTAATTCCTATGGAAATTCTTATAATAATAATAATAATAATAATAATAATAATAATAATAATAATAATAGGATACCTACTGATCTTGAGAACAACATTAAAGAACTCATTAGTTCTCGAGAGATTTTTAATGCCATGGTAGAAGAAAAATTGAATAAAGTTGATGATATAGCTAGAAACATTGATAGAATTGCTCATGATGTGGAAACTCTTAAATCTATACCTAAGCATGATATTAATGATTCTATTAAGTCTGTCCAAGTCTCCATTAATGAAAGTAAAGAGAGAACCGCTAGGTTGAGAGCTAAGCGAGAATTCCTAGAAAAGGCTATTCCACCCGGTTTTTATCGTAGTCATTATAAAGATATTAAAATGATTGGTGTCTCACCTATTGAATCCTTGTTTAGTAATATAAAAATTTATGAAAAAGGGACTAGAGATGAGTCAACTTTAGCTAGAAGGCGTTCCAATTTTTCAGAGGGTGATGATCTTAATGATAAAAATGATAAAAGTGTGTTTGGAGAGGTCAAGACTTTAAATAGTGATGTGCCCACTACTTTGGATTGCAAGGACTTTAATTATGATATTTGTTCTTTAATTGAATGTATTTCCTTGTTGCAATCCATGATAAATTCACCCAATGATTATGAACAAAACAAGGCTTTTACTAAACATATTGTAGAAGCTATGATAAAAGCTCATGAAGAAAAGCTAGAATGGGAGGTTTCTATACCTAGGAAATTGTATGATGATTGAGAACCTACTATTAAAGTAAATATTAAAGATTATGAATGTAATCCTTTGTGTGATCTAGGTGCTAGCATATCTACTATACCAAATCCTTTATTAGACGTGCTAGGTCTCACCGATATGGATGAATGTTCCCTTAATTTGCACTTAGCGGATTCAACTATTAAGAAACCATTGGGTAGAATAAATGATGTTATCATACTTGCTAATAGAAGTTATGTGCCTATGGATTTCATTGTGCTTGATATTGAATGCAATCCATCTTGTCCTATAATACTTGGTAGGCCTTTCCTACGAACTATATGTGTTATTATTGATATGAAAGAAGGTAAAATACGATTCCAATTTCCATTAAAGAAAGGGATGTAACACTTTCCTAAGAAGAAAATTAAGCCACCATATGAATGTATTATGAGGGTCACCTTTGGAATTAATGTAAAACATGACAATATTTGAAACGATGACTTACGTCTAGCTAGGGGCATAAAACAATAGCGCTTGTTGGGAGGGAACCCAATAGTTATCTTAAATTTTTGCTTTTACTTTCTATTTTTGTGTGTTGAAACAATTATTTCTACTGTTATTATTGTATTTTTATGTTTTAATTAGTGTTTGTGCCAAGCAAAGCCTTTGGGATGATTTGGTTGATAGTTGACTTGATTCTGTGAAAAAACATAAACTTTTACGCCCAGTGCTGGAATTACTATAATTCACTGGAACGTGGTAAAATTCTAAAAAGTTTTACACATGATTGATATACAAATTTCCCATGTTGTCCTAATTTTTTAGATTTTTTGGAGGTACAAAAGTATAGTGTTTGTTCAGATACTTACAGACTATTCTGTTTGAGACAGATCATGTTTTCTATTGCATAGTTTGCTTGTTTTAATGATGTTATGGATTATATCGGGGGGTGTAAGTCATGGAGAAGTTAGAATATAGTAGTTATTATGCAAGAATAAAATATGAATGGGTTCATAACAGCGCACCTAAAGTTTATGATTTTTCCATTATACTAACGGATCTCACGATGTTTCTGTTGAGTTTTGTGTGCTGAAGTTTTCAAGTTTTGGGTGAGATCACGATGGATGAAGGAATAAGGAGCGGCAAGACCCTAAGCTTGGGATGCCCAAGGCATCCCAAGGTAATATTCAAGGAAGACCCAAGCGTCTAAGCTTGAGGATGCCCCAGAAGGCATCCCCTCTTTCGTCTATAATCAATCGGTATGTTACTTGGAGCTATAATATTATTCATCACATGATATGTGTTTTGCTCGGAGCATCTTGTGCCATAGTTTTGCTTTGTTTGCTTTTTAATTTGCCACAATCATTATTTGCTGGACACACCTTTTGAGAGGGACACATATTTATCGTGATTTGTTAGAATATTCTATGTGCTTCACTTATATCTTTTGAGCTAGACAGTTGCTCTAGTGCTTAACTTATATCTTTTAGAGCACGGCAGTGGTTATATTTAATGGAAATGATTGCACTCTCATGCTTCAATTAAATCTTTTTGAGAGTTCATAAATAGGAATTGGTAATGTGCACGTGTTATAAGACTAGTCCGAGAAGGATAGGTATTCAGGGGGGATATAATAAAAACTTTCATGTAGATCACTAAAAATGAAATGTATGGTTTAATGATATTGATGTCCTAATATGAAAGGATATTGGTTCATGATCATTGGTTAGTAGAAATATCAGTATTAAAGCTTGTTATTAACTGCTCATCTAAGTGTTGGTATGGCAAGGTGAGGAGGTTTGAGCATTTGCATTTCTGATTGAAATACTTGAGTGGGGTTGTAATCGAATGCGCGCGATGGTTAACTCCTACCAACCAATTCCCTAGGGGAATGAGAGTAATACTTTACTTCGAGGGCTTATAGGCTTTCACAATAATTATATGAGTTATTTATGACTAATGTGAGTCCATGGATTATACGCACGCTTACCATTCCGCAATTTGCCAGCCTCTTTGGTATCGTGCATTACCCATTCTCACCTTGAGAGTTGGTGCAAACTTCACCGGTGCATCCAAACCCCTAGGCATGATACGCTCCATCACGCATAAGCCTCCTTATATCTTCCTCAAAATAGCCACCATACCTGCCTATTATGGCATTTCCATAGCCATTCCGAGATATATTGCCGTGCAACTTCCAGCATTCCATTTCCATGACATACGTGTTCATTGTCATATTGCTTTGCATGATCATATAGCTGACATGATTGTCGGTGTCAAAATCGGCAGACCTTGATGTAGGGCGTCCCGAGCTATGGATCTCGAATCGAGGGTAATAGGGACAAAGGAGACGATGTTTCGGTTCGGGTCCTCTTGATGGAGGTAAAACCCTACGTCATGCTCTTGTTTATATCAATGGAGAAGTATCAAGTACAGAGTTGATCTACCTCGAGATCTTAATGTGTGGTCTAACTCTAGGGCTAGGTGAATGATTTTGAGTTGATGTCCCCTCTGCGGGCTAAACCCTATGGCTTATATACACACTAGGAAGGGTATCTAGGGTTACAAGGTCGGTAACTATGAGCTAGACGGCGGCAGAGATCTTGGAGTATACGTCAAGTCTTCGGGGGAGGCAGCCTTGATCACGCCTCCTATGTATGACCTTCGGAGTCCATCTTATCACGAATGGTGGCTTACCGGCCCAGCCCAAGGAGAATGGGCCAACTGGGTTAGTACCCCCTTATCGAGGACACCGTTAGTAGCCCCCGAACTAGTCTTCTATGCCGAGGATGATCCTTCTTGTAGAAAACCTTAGACCCAAAGTCCTTGGCTCGACAGACGAGTTCCTCCTTGCAATTCTCAAACCACTCCTTCAAAGGAGCGATCCCTTCGCCCGAAGAGGACAGAAAACTTAGCCTTGAAGGCCGAACACCTCGGTATGAATGGTTCCATGTTAGTCTAGCAACTTTATCGAACCGACCCACCGCACGATATGTGTAGCAGTTACTGGTTCCCTCAAATCGTGGCCCGAGGCAAGACTTTTACTGGTACATCCCTTCGAAGCAGAGTTCGTGCCCATTTTATCAGGGATATCATCAAGATTTTGTTTCCCCCCATATGCTTCAATGGCATCTTTGACGGGAGTTGGCGAGTCTATCAGTGCAGCGAGGGGGACTCTTGGCCTTTCTCAAGCCTATAAGAGCGAAGGGGAGGTCAGTGCAACTGACCACACTCCCATTCTCCCCATCTCGCTGCTTTGTCTAGCTCTAGCGCCCAGATCCATTTCCGCACCTTTCAACTAGCGAGTCCATCCTTCCCCGCCAACCATGGCCGAGACTCTCCAAGGGAACTGGCGCGGCTCCATTGTGACCGATGAAACCATCCAGGAGCTGCGCAATGCGGAGTATCTATCCACTAACACTGTCGCCTGCGCTCCTACCGCCGACCAGCAAGTAGATGCTCCCAACACTGGGGAGCAGGTAGTCTTCGTCCCCCACCTCATCAGAGGGCTGGGGTTCCCACTGCACCCCTTTGTGCGCGAGATCATGTACTACTACGGGCTCGACTTTCACCGCCTGGCCCTGAACTCCATCCTCCATCTCGCTGCCTTCATCACGGTCTACGAGGCCTTCCTCTGCTGCAAGACACACCTCGGCCTATGGCTGAAGATCTTCGGAATCAAGCCAAAGTCCAGTGGCTCTGACCTCGCGGAATGCGGAGGAGCCATGGTCAGCAAGAACCAAGGGGCCGAATGGTTCAAGGGCACCTTCATCGAAACGGTAAAGGAATGGCAGCGGGAGTGGTTCTACATCACGGAATCACTTGCCCCTGGCCAAGCCGAAGTCCCAGCATTCTCGGCTAGGCCTCCCAAGAAGCTCAAGTCCTAGAAGGAGAAGGGCATCGCCTGGGGGAACCAAAAGGAGGTGGAGACCTTGGTTAAAAGGGTCACATGGTGGTCCACCATGGGGAACGTGGAGCTGGCGAACTTCATCAACGTCATGCTCAACTGACGCATGCTCCCTCTCCAACTCCAGGCCACCCCTATGTGGTTGTAAAAGCCCGAGGACATGGCCCCCTGAACGCCTTCTTCTGGTCCACCTTGGCTGCCATGTGGAGCAAGCTCATGAAGCTGGCCAAGGACAAGATCCCCAAGGAATTCGAGGACCGCGACCTCGAGGATGGCCATGAAGCCTCCCCGGTAAGTGATTTTACTCACAAGTTGTTATCTTTGTCCTCCGAAGAGTAGACCTTAACGAATCATTATGCTTGACACTTTTGCAGAAGTGGCTGGCCTGGGTAGCAGGCGTGCAATGCCCCGCTCCATTGCTAGAGGAACAACAATGTCCCCTACTGGTGGTGCTCCTTACATTGGAGCCGCACTTGGTGGCCCCTAAAGGGACGAAGTCCCAGAAGGGGAAGCTAAGTGCCCGGACACGGAAGACTTCGATCACTCGGTCCGAGGAGACCCACACCTCCACCGCCCATGATGGCGATGTGGAGGTGGATGACGTGGAGGACCTCCCTCCTCCAAAAATGAAGAGGGCAGCATCGGAGGACACCGGAACCGGCATGCAGCCCAAGGGCTCAAAGAGGCCGAGGAGGACCTCGGCCAGAGCCACCGACAAGTTGCCGGAGAGAGTCGAGCTCTCCGGTGACTCATAAGAAGACCTCCTCGTGACGGGGAGGAAAAAATCAGCGCCTCGAGGGTAAGCCGTAGTCTTTAAATCTTATCTTTCTTATTTGACAAGTTTTCTTTTAACAAGGGAGACTCATAGACCTCCCTGTCTTTACACAGCCCGCCAAACGTGAACCCCAATGGCTCTTCAAGCAGGTTGCCATCCGCCAGCGAGACTCCAGAGCCCGCCGCTCCTCCCCTGATGCATGACGGGCTAGGGGAGGCAACATCCACCCTGGCCCCCGAAG
This sequence comes from Thinopyrum elongatum, assembly GCA_011799875.1. Taxonomy (NCBI): domain Eukaryota; kingdom Viridiplantae; phylum Streptophyta; class Magnoliopsida; order Poales; family Poaceae; genus Thinopyrum; species Thinopyrum elongatum. The sequence goes on along the minus strand of CM022299.1, from coordinate 284,540,606 downwards.
TCAACGTGGCGGGGGCCGATGAGGTGGCTAGCAGGGTCGAGGTCAACACCTCAGCTTAGCAAGACCCAGGGGAGCGACTCCCCGAGGTCATCGAGGAGGGGCTCGGCCAGACACTGGCTCAGCTGATATCTGCTTCAGCTTCGCCACCACAGGTAGAGCCTACTCGGGCCGGCACGTCGGTGCCTGGGTCCGAGGTCATTCCTTCACTCCCGCCAACTGCCCCAGAACAGGCCAGCACGGTGTGGACTGAGGAGATGAAGGAGACCCTTAAGGGTTCCTCCCTTAAGGAAGAGCATCGTGCCTTTATAGCCGCGGCGTTGTAGGATTTTTGGTCTGCGGGGGCCGGCCAACATGAGGCTTTCAAAAGCCTTGTGACGAGCTTCGAGGTATGCTTCTATCCCTTTATTTGGGTGCCATGTAATTGTCCGAAGACATGTCACTACAGCCTTCTAAACGGCATAGTGAGCGAGTAGCCCCCAAGCCCAAAGTTAGTTTCAATAAACCATCCTTTGGGTTGTATGATTTAAGAGCAACTTTTCATGTAGCCCCCAGGTCGTTTGCTTGAGGCAGTCGTCTTGGATAAGTATTTTGACTATGGGTGTTGTATTAAGGATTTATGTTGACAGGTTTTGACCTCGGTTCTGAGCTCCGTCTCCGAGGAGATAGCGGAGATGAACTGGAAGCTCGAGAGGTCCCAGAAGGACCTCGACCTCGTGAACCAGAGATTTGAGCAGTCTCAAGGTAAGCAAGTCAAAGCTTGCGTGATATTTTCACAAGGAATAATATATTTTATTGGATCAAACACTAAGGTTGAGTTGTTTTAATGACAGCAGCGCTAGCTGAGCTTGAGACGCTCAAGGCCGAGCTCAAAAGAGTTCGGCAAGAGTCGAAGAAGCATGAAGTTGCCGTCGCGAAGGCATACGAGGCCCGAGCCGCCGAGAAGGTGGCCGAGGACAAGAACCGGGCGCGGGTGGCTGAGGTCGAGGAGACCCTGAAGGGCATGTTTGAAGCACGCGGCCAGCTTTAGGTGAAAGGGCAGCAAATGAAGGAGGAGCTTGAGAAGCTCAAGCTTGCCCATGCCGACCTCAAGACCGCGGCCCGGGCGGACCGTGAGGTGCTCTAGTAGTTGGAGCAAATCACCTCGAGTAAGCACTACTTATTGCAATGTGTGTTTGGCAGCAAAGGGTGCGTTGAGCTCACCCAGCTGTGGCATTTCGCAGAAGTCTTTGCCAATCTCCCGCAGAGTGTGACGAACGCCATTGCACACTTCGACCAACTGGCGGGTCATGAAGTTGAGAAGGCCTTCTGGGGGCAGTTCCCGGCGTCTCTGGCGGTGCACCTGCTATGCAATCGAATGAAGCAGCTAGCCGAGCTGCTTCGCATGGCGAGGCAGGCACTTCAAGACCTCTACATCGCGCTCAGGCCTGCCGATGTCCTTTTGGGCAGCCTTTTCGGCCTCGTGGTGTGCCTATGTGGGGCTATCCCGTGGGCTGATATCTGGAAGAGGTCTGCGTCCTTTGAAGGAGCACGGAGGGCGTACGCCTGCGTTAAGATGCATTGGCGCAAGGTTGATGCTATGATTGTGGCTGTGGGCCCTCCTATGGACAAACCTTGCACTGCGGAGCAGTTCTATGAAGAGGTGGACGAGGGAGCTCGGCTGACCAAGACCTCATGTTCAAAGGACACTTTGTATTATTAGATAGGACCTTGGAATGCCGAAGTGGTGAGATGTATAAGACTTGATCTTTTGCTTAAATGGCTTTAAATTCCATATGCGTATCTTTTAATTATTTTTACCTCCTGGGTGACTTTTTTAACCTGAAAATGGTCAGTCATCGACTTCAATCCCCATGTAGTTTATTACAAGGGGTGTTCCGAGATGCAGTTTTGACCCTTAGCCGACGTCGCGGTGCCCGGAGGAGGTCTTCTGCATATAGGAACAAGGCAATCAAACTATGGTGGCTTGAGAGCTTTCAAGTAGTCCTAGGAGTTTCATAGCAGGGCTGATGACCAGCCCCCGGTGTGGGAACTGGTTGGCCCGGTAGGCCGATGTCGAGGCCGTAACAAACTTCGGCCCAAAAGTAGAGCCCTTCGTTTAACACGGGTGATCTCTATCGTCACATTGCTTAACGCGGTCTACGGATGGCCGACCAGTTTGCACCTACCTAGATAGTCAATTTTCGGCTTTCTCCACTGAGGCGCTCTGCCAATTAACCTTGCGGCACTATCGTAGTTGTTCTTCCATTACACACTTAGCCGAATTCATCGGGAACGTAAGGGGTACTGTCGGTGTGGACGACCATCTATGGGGCCATCTAGCCCCTTTGTGGTTCGGAGAGGGAAATGCACATAGGAGCCGGGCAACCCAACTATTGACTAGAATCTAGGTTCAAAATTGATGCATATAAAGCCGAAATCCGAGATGCTGAGTATTTCGGACTTGTAATACGATTGTATCTCTTTCTTTTGAAGGATTTCTTCTCAATGACGGGCCGTGCCTATAAAGAAATACTATAAAGACCTTTAAAGGGCATAGTTTCTTTATTTCATAATTTCAAGCCATTACATGCCCAACTGTGACAAGAAAAAAAGAGAGAAAGTAGAATGTAAAGGGGAAAAGGAGGAAGGAGAAATACAGGGCAGGTATTGACATCGGGCTTTTAGGAACCCGGGCCGCATCCTGCCGCACGTCTTCTGCTTCCGGACTGTTGATCAGCTTGTGCGCATAGACAGTGGTGTTTTAAGTAAGACTGGTGCAATATTGGTCCTTTATGTGTGCCAGGCATTTATTGGCCGAGCCCCTTGAAGGAAGTCTTGCAGGAGTCTATTTGCGTGGTTTTCAGCCACACTGATGAGGTCATGGTTGTTGGCTCTTTGACAGAGGCCTGCTGATGAAAGGGCTCAAAGCCACATCAGTTCTCAGTTAAGCCATTCTGACGTGTTTGTGGTTTTTCGGCTCCTCGGCGGCCCAGGGAATCTTGAGTGCGAAATTATGCACCCTGGGGATATAGTCCCCCCATCCATAGAGGGCACGTAAGGGGCCCGTATCCCTATTTAGGGTGCGGGGGTATGTGGCCGAGGTCGATTTGTGCGGCCCAGGTGCTTTGAAGAGCTAGCGGTACGTTTGTCGCTACTGGCCGCCTCCTAGGATGCTTGCACCTCGGCTGCAAAAGCCACGGTCTGCTCTTCAGTCCGGAGTGAGCGTCGGTGTTGCCATTGACTGTTATAACACCGTTGGGTCCTGGCAATTTAAGCTTCAGATAAGCATAATGTGGGAAAAAATTAAAGCGTGCGAAAGCTGTGTGCCCTAAAAGCGCGTGATAACCGCTCCGGAAGGGGACGATGTCGAAGATTAATTCTTCACTTCGAAAGTTTTCTAGCGAGCCGAAGACTACTTCGAAGGTGACCGTGCCCGTGCAGCGGGCCTCAACGCCTGGAATGACACCTTTAAAGGTGGTAGTGCTCGGTTTGATCCGAGATGAGTTGATGCCCATCTTCTTAACTGTGTCCTCGTAAATGAGGTTGAGGCTACTGCCTCCGTCCATGAGGACTCGTGTCAGGTGGTAACCATCGACAATTGGGTCCAGGACGAGTGCCACCGATCCACCATGCCTAATGCTGGTCAGATGGTCGTGCTTATTGAAGGTGATCGGACAAGCCGACCAAGGGTTTAACTTCGGGGCAACTGGCTCCATCGCGTAAACATCCCGAAGCACTCACTCTCCCTCTTAGGGATGTGGGTGACATAGATCATGTTGACCTCTGTTACCTCATTAGGAAACTTCTTTTGGCCTCCATTATTGGGCCGCCGAGGTTCATCCTCATCTTCACTGCGGTTTTGGGTTTTACTTGGACCTTTTGCAGCAACTTTGCCGGCTTGTTTAAAGACCCGGCAATTCTTGTTAGTGTGGGTTGCTGGTGTGTCCTGAGTGCCGTGGATTCCACATGGCGGTCCAGGAGTCTATCAAGCTGGCTAGCTCCATCCATGTTCCCTTTGAAGGGCTTCTTTTTGTGTCCGGATTTAGGTCCGTGAACCCCCCGTTGACCGCAGTGTCCTCTTTGTCGCTTCCGCCGTTCTTATACCTGCGCTTGTTTTTATTACGCTTGCGCTTTCCATTAGCGTCATGTGTTTCCAAGGTGCTCGCCTCACCGTTGTGAGAACTGCGGGCGAGCCAACTATCCCCTCCCGCACAGAAATGGGTCATCAGTGAGGTGAGGGCAGCCATGGTTCTTGGCTTATCTTCGCCAAGCTGACGGGCCAACCATTCATCTCGGATATTATTCTTGAATGCGGCGATGGCCTTGGCTTTGGAGCAGTCTATGGTCTGGTTCTTCTTGGTGAGGAACCTGTTCCAGAATTTTCGGGCTGATTCGCCTGACTGTTGGGTGACATGACTGAGGTCATTGACGTCCGGAGGTCAGACATATGTGCCCTGGAAGTTTGCTCGAAAAACATCTTCTAGGGCCTCGCAGCTGCCAATAGATTGAGGAGGCCAGCTATTAAGACAATGCCTGGCCGGTCCCTTTAGTTTGAGTGGCAGATATTTAATGGCATGGAGGTCATCTCCATTGGCCATGTATATGTGGGAGGAAAACTTCGATCCATACAGCTAGATCGGTGGTGCCATCGTATGATTCACTATTGATGGGCTTGAATCCTACAGAGAATTGATGTTCCATTATCTTGTGTGTAAAGCAGATTGGTTGAGCCGGACCTTGGAACCGAGGAGCATCTCGTCGGAGGTTGGGGGAGAGCCGTGAATAGGCTTGATCTCGGGCATGACCGTTCCTGTCCATCCAGGCATCATAGTCGTCGGCTCGGCTGGGGCGCGCCCTCTTGATCCATAGATGGAATGAGGAGGTACCCTGTTTGCCTCGATGTGACATCGAACATCATGAGGATCTAGGTAATCCATGGGGCCCTTGCCATAATGGCGTGGAGGTGGCCGCTCGCTGAGGTGTTCCTGCATTGGCCTGCCCCACCCTCTAGGGGGTCGATCCTGGTCGTCAGCGAGCTCCTCATTGAACTCCGGAAGGAGATGCCTACATGGGTATGATTTTGGTCTGTTACGACGCCGTTCTTCCATGTCTTGCTCGGCGGAGCACTTAGACCCACTTTTCATTTAGTGCGTTGGTATTAGCCTGTAGTTGGCGTTGCTTGCGCTTCATGCTCCGAGACGTTGCAATGAGGCGCCGCCGGAAGCGCTCTTGTTCAAAGGGGTCTTCGGGGACAACAAAGTCCTCGGTAACGAGGCTTTCATCCTCCTCGGATTCTGGCATGTAATTATCATCAGCTCCTTCAAAGTGGTCATCGGGATCTGAATCCCCAAGATGTCCATCGAGTGTGACGTTGCGCCCTGGGGAGGCTTGATGATCTCTCTCGGGGTTGTCGGCATCACCGGCTTCTGCATGCCATTATCGGCAGTTGCATTATTGCCGCTAGGTTCCCTGTTGTTGCCTCTTCAGTGTCTTCACCGATGTCTTGGAGGGGTATTGGGGGTGTCCACCATGTAGACATCGTAAGTAGATGTAGTGGTCCACCTGCCGTTGTTTACCACGGGTGAGGTGTCTTCTGCAGAGCCATCGGCATCTTCATCCATGTCCGTGGCTTAGTCATAGTCTAGTACGTCAGTTAAATCATCGATCGTGGTGACTAGGTGGGTGGTGGGTGGGACATAGATTTTTCGATCGTCGGCTTTAAGTCCAATCTGATCATAGAACGATGTCTTGCCTTCCGAGATGGACATGCTTTGGATGCAATCAAGCATCTCATTGAGGTGAGACAATTCTTCGGGATTCATTACTGTGCTATAAGCTGGGCTGGCCTGAAGTATGCCCGGAGTGTACCTTGATGTGTCTTCGGCGCGAGGGAGACCCAGGAGTGTTTTCGGATCCTGCACTGGGGTCAGTTCTAAACTTGACATGATTTTTGAGGTGGGAGCCGGATCTATGTTCGGATCGGAGATCGGAGGGGCACTGGCCGAAGTAGTTATGTCAGGGGTCTCTAGCGACACTGCGACGGAGGTCGGTTCTGGAGTTGAGCTTCTGGAGCCAGTCGAGTTCTCAATTTGGCTTGGGGCCCATCCGAACAAGATGAGCTCACCAAGGGAATCCGCAGTGTACTCGAGGCCACCAAAGGTCACAATCCGACCTAGGGCATAGTCCTCGACGGAGGCCCGATGACCTGTCGAGTCAGCGCAAAAGACCATGTTGCCAAACACAAAAACTGGCCGGGGCGAAAATGCTCCCGAGGCCATTGGAGCAGTTGATCTGCAACTGAGCCATCAATCCTTCTGGTGATCACACAGCGGAACTCTCAATGAAAGAACCAGTGTCGGTGTCAAAACCGGCAGACCTCGGGGTAGGGGTCCCGAGCTGTGGATCTAGGATCGAGGGTAACAGGGACGAAGGAGACGATGTTTACCAAGGTTCAGACCCTCGTGATGGAGGTAAAACCCTATGACCTGCTCTTGTTTATATCAATGGAGAAGTATCTAGTACAGAGTTGATCTACCTCGAGATCGTAATGTGTGGTCTAACTCTAGGGCTAGGTGAATGATTTTGTGTTGATGTCCCCTCTACGGGCTAAACCCTATGGCTTATATACACACCAGGAAGGGTATCTAGGGTTACAAGGTCGGTAACTATGAGCTAGATGGCGGCAGAGATCTTGGAATATACGTAAAGTCTTTGGGGGATGCGGCCTTGATCACGGCTCCTACGTACAGCCTCAAGAGTCCATCTTGATCACGAATGGTGGTTTGCCGGCCTAGCCTGAGGATAATGGGCCGGCTGCGTTAGTACCCCCTTATCTAGGACACAGTCAATGATATTTGTGGCACAGCCACCGTTCATCGTTATTATACATATTACACTAGCTCGTTGCACATCCCGGTACACTGCCAGAGGCATCCATATAGTCATATTTTTCTAGTTATCAAGTTGTTATCTTGAGTTGTAAGTAAATAAAAGTGTGATGATCATCATTATTAGAGCATTGTCCCAGTGAGGAAAGGATGATGGATACTATGATTCCGCCACAGGTCGAGATGCTACTCTAGACCAAAAAAGAGGGAGAGAGAAAAAAGGCCAAAAAGGTCCCAACAAAAAAATGAGAGAAAAAGAGAGAAGGGGTAATGTTACTATCCTTTTCCACACGTGTGCTTCAGAGTAGCAACATGTTCTTCATATAGAGAGTCTCCTGAGTTGTCACTTTCATATACTAGTGGGAATTTGTGGCACCCCGGCTCAGAGATACCGGAACACCCCGTATTCCAGCCTAGAGATCAAGTCTTCTGGAATACGGCACTGCTTGGCATAGAACAAATCAGCTCTTATTACAATTGATATGGATACAAGGGTTCGGGTATCACAAGAGATCACATAGGCACGGCGACACTACGCTTGCCATGGTAGCTCTATGCTAGCAGCGGAACAACTCGTGGAAGCGTAATAACATCTAGCAGCGAAATAGCGACGATGGTGATGAACTCCACTCCACAGGGACTCTACCTGGAACGCATATCCTTGCTCACAAACTCGGGATCTTTGACAAGCAAGCAATCACGGCATGACATGCAAGCTGGCATGACACGCCAGGTGAGTACTTTGAATGTACTCGCAAGCTCACAACAACCAAAGCAATAATGACAAAAAATAACATGGCATTTACAGGTTAATAATGATGATCATGATATCACTAGAACAATACATGATGAGCATGGCATGAACATGTTACTCATGATGTGGTGATACTAGCATGCAACATGTTTACAATTATGATGGACCAACTTACTCTGTTCGGAGGTTACCTCGTAACCACCACATGTATCAACTTACCATCATGGACATCACAAGATCACCTCAGGATCAACCAAGCTTGTTATTAACAATACCATAGTGATCATCACATGACCACAAGGAGCTCGATCTTTACCCATGGTCATCACATGACACCATAAAGATCCACCAACTTCGGTATCAACGATACCATTGTGATCCTCCCACGATCACATAAAGATCAACTACTTCTTTCCTCATCGAATCAGGGTTGTTTAATAGTCAGGTTATTATTATTGTTGACCCATAGTGTGACCTACTACGAACTGGTCCCATATCCGCGGGCGCGGCTATCGATAGATTATACACTCTGCAGAGGTTATTACAATGTACACACACCACAGAACCCATGGCCTCGTGTTCCCATTCGGGTGGACCAACGGCGTTCCGACAAAACCGATCTATTGCATGACACTCTCCCGACCACTCCGACAAACTCCCCTTTGGGCTAAGTCATGGGTGGCCCTGAATGCTAACTCTTGACATCTGCCACCTTCATGGCTGGCCACCGTCGTGGCAAAACAAAAACGGTCCCAAACGAGGACATGAGCTCAATACCAAACACGGGCACACAAGGCTATGGTCGCTTACCTGATCAGAGTAACGCGCACACATAACCTTCCCTAGTGGGAGGCACCAGTGAGAGGCATGACAATAGACCGAGTTAGCCCCCCCCCCCCCATAAGGCAAGTGTGGCTGCACTGGTCAGCTCGATTTGGTGGCACCATGACTCAGCCAACATGTGTTCAATTTCAATTAATGTCAGGTTTAACTTGAATGGTAATGAGCTGAGTCATAATAACATAATGAAATAACAATGCATATGAGCATGATATCAACATGAACATGGATGGGAAACATAAACATTTAGCATGTAAATCTTAACTTCAATAGCAATAAAGTATTTACTCTACTAGATGCAAATGAGCATGGCATAGCGATGATCACAAGTATAACAAAGCAAAGCACTCATATGAGCATAGCATGACTACTAGTATTGGAAAATAATACCAGAATAGAACATGACAATAACATTAGTAAGTAATCATTTAACCAACTAGATGCAAATAATCATGGCACAAAGATGAGCATCGATTCACAAGCTTAAATATAGCATTCAGAAAATATTAACATGAACAAAACAATTTAAATATTCATGTGGAAAACCATGGCTACTGCAAGGCCATCATGCAAGTGGCTATCGTGGCTTGCCTGGGGGTGAAGAAATCATTGGGAAGAAGTGCGAGGAACTCGCGGAACAGTTCATCGGAAATGTATCTCTCTCGAAGGGGGCTGATTAGGGGCAAGGGAAAATGCTCATTTTTAGAATGTTAGAACATTATGGAAATGGTACCAACGGAACGGGCTCGACGAACAAAGAATATGGGCTTTTGAATCACCTGAATCGGAGTTACGGTTGCAGAGTTACGGCCATTCATTCGTTAGGCAGAAAACAAATAAAAATTTATTCATTTCTGCTCTTAACTGAAGAACGTTCGCAATATAGAGGTTCTGGCCGGCGGCTGAAACTGAAGTGTCTTTCAGAGAATACATATTCGCTTCAAGAAAATGCATTCTCGACGGAAGGAGAACTGGAATACGCTTTCAGAAAAGGGAAAGCGCACTTCACGGAGTACGTCTCCACTTATGCTGACTGGACCAGCTCCTGGGTCATTGACGGGTAGATATCGACTGGTTCTTCTCTCTCTCTCTCCTGCTCCTCTTCTCCTACCTCATGACAAGGGAGGCAGAGGGCTCGGCTGCACGCACCGGTGCTCGTCCCTGACGGCACAGACCACCTCCAGCCGAGGTCCGGCCACCGGCAGGATCGGGAGAAGATGTCGCATCCGCCTGGCCCAGGCGCGGACGTCGAGGAAGACCGGGGCCGTAGTGGCTAGGAGGTCCGCGGATGTGGCCATCGGCCAGTCTTAGCTTTGAGCCCGCGGTCGTCGTGGGAACAAACGAAGGGGATGGGGAAGCTCGCCGGGCTCTAGGTGATCCTCTGGTGGTGGCAAGAGGGAGAGGGAGGGCCAACATTGCGCCAATTTAGGCCAGGGCCGACGGCGGCCATGGCGGCAGTGAGGGGCGAGGAGGGCTCTGGGAGCTCATTGGAGAGGCCGGGAAGGCTTCTGGGAGGGAGGTGAGGAGGATGATGGCTCGGAGGTCTTAGGAACGGCTTAAATAGCCACGGGAGGTGTCGAACTGAACACCGCCGCAGACGCGTGGCCGGAGTTGTGGTGAACCATAGACGCGTGGGCGCTCGGGCACGCTAGGGCGGTGAGGCGACGGGTCAGCAACTCGGGAGCTGACGCGGGATGGCAGGGGCGGGAACAGAAGCTGTCGGCGCACTGCGCACCCGCATGCATGCGACGGCTAGCGTCGACGAGCGGGCTACAGGAGGGGGAGAGGGGTCTAGAGGGCGAGGTGGAAGAAGGAGAGGGTGGATGGCACCAGAGGGTGCGAGGAAATGGTCAGGGAGGAGGGGCCCGAAGCAAAACGACATCCAACTTGCGTCCATGGCATGCCAGACCGCATGGTCATCGCGTGAACAGGCGCACGCGATGCACCCTGACATGCTACAGGCTGCCTACCGTGTGGACCCTGCTGGTTAGAGACTCACTAAGGGCTTGGTTTGATCAAATCACCTCTGTGCTTAGTGGTAGCATATACTGTAGATCCTGGAAGCAAGATGATTGTTGTGTACTGGGGAAGGATCACTTGGTGATAGATTCTGATCTTTTGCTAAGTGTGATCAGACACTAAGGTGATCATCTCTGCAAATTTTTAGCTCAAATGGATGAAGTTAGCTAGCACTTGCTTCACAAACTGCCCCACTGGACTGAAACACAAAAGTTGAAGCTGTGCTCAAATGAATGATTGGATTAAGTTGAAATTTGGAGGGGGATGATCATTTGGGCATATGAAGACACTGTAAATATTTCATACCATTTGGACACACCAAAATGCTACTTCCTTGACAGTGGCTCTCTCTGGACAGAATCTTGAGAGAATTATAGAAAAATATTGGCTTGATGAAATGAGCCCAAATTTGGTGGAGGGAGTTTATATAGGTAGGAGAAGGTTCTGGTTAAACTTTAGAATTTATGGAGCAATATAAAATATAGTTGCTTCACAACCTGAAAATGTGACCAGAATCAAAGATTGGGTGGTGTGCTCACCATGAGCATGGAATCTTGAATATTTTTGCATATCCAAGGTTCATATGGTCCAAAGGTATTTTGAGAATTTTGTGGGAATTTTGGGAAAGACAAAAATGTAGGTTGCTTCACAACCTAGGGCAAAAAGAATTATTCCTTTAATAGAAAAAGGAATATTCCCAAGAAAAAAATATTGGGATTGGGCTAAGATGTAAATGACATGGTCTTGGGAAGGGTTTGAGGGTGACAAGCCACTTGGGAGAGAAATCAGGGATGATCTTCCCAGGTTTCAAGACCATAGAGCCACAGAAAATCAATCCAAAGCAAAAATTTCAAATAAACCCAAAGAAAAAGAAAAGGGCCAAAAACCAGGGTGTTACAAACCTTCCCCCCTTAAAGAAATCTCATCCTCGAGATTTGGTTGCTCAGGGAACAAGTATGAATATTCTAACATAAGGAAACCATTTCCACCTCGGGTATCCTTTTTCCTTTATATGATGTTCCCACTGAATTTTATATGACTGACTGCCTTGCTCTGGGGTGGTTTGCTTCACTGTATCCACATTCTGACAGGTCTTACCTCATATGTTACCCTGACTCAATTCTTTTATATCTGTCGGCTTAGCTGGGGGTGCGATAGATTATCATGACTGAAATATGTGCTCTTCTCACAAGTCCAAGAGTGATTTCTGATGGATATGACATTCTTATATCCAACACTGACAACATTCCATGGAGTTGTGAACAATTTTTCTCGTTGGACACCAAATCTTTTACTACTTACATGGGGTGGCTCATATATATGCATGTCCTCCGAGTTCAAAACAGAGTTGTGAATCATAACCGTTCTCCTGGCGGGATCTGACTTCTCGTGGGGATTCCTGAATCTTCTTGACTAGCTCCACTATCTTGAGTATAAAATCTATACCAAAGATTTGACTATCGCATGTCGTGACCAGCATAAAAGAGTACGGCCTTAGAAGAGCATCTCGAGACTTGACGGGCAGTGATTCTGGTAGAAGAATCTTGTTCATGGCAGGCTATGCTTTAACTGATTCCCCTATGTGCGGGCACATGCTTCGAGGCTGTTGTTCAATATTCTGATTACTCATTCTATCGGTATACCCGCATGGAGTAGTAGGCCGTCCGATGCTTTAACACGGTCACTGGAGTCAAACTGCTGACTTGGCCTTTGGTCTGACATGACAGATTTGGATATTCGATACTGACAATTCTAAGCATATACTGTTGGCTGAGCGGGTTACCTTGATATGAGGTACTTATAGATGGAGTAGATCCCTTAGGTGTATATTCATGGTGATCGATACTGAATCAGGCTGTCCTGGGTATCTGTACCATGTTGTTCATGCAACAATCATCATACCTGTATTGCCGGTATTGCTCCTTCTTTATTGTTTTCTTTGTCTGGTTCTTTTGTTGGAATGAGCTTGGCCATATATATCCTTAATTCTTCGTGTGACCATAGGTACTGTCAAGTGCAATACTTCGGCACTCATACCTTAGCCTTGTTCATATCTCGTGTCATAGAAAATATACCAGGTTCACATGTGCTTGTACGGAGCTCATTGTTGTCCTTAATCATACAAGACCATGACAAAGGTTAATGATATGACTTTGTCGGGTGTGAGGAAGCTCGCCTTGATAAGCACTATCAAAATTGTTGTCCCATGTTGTCTTTCTTCAAAGCTTGTCGGTCCTTTCATCACCCACTGAGGTGTATAACTAGCTTTCTTCTTCGTGCATCACTCATGTGGTGGTTGAATTTTTAACTTCCTTCGGTGAATCTGCTTGAACATAACTGCATCCTCATATAAGTGACTTGTATGAACTTGGCAGCATGCTCACAGTATATATAGAAGTATCTAACTCCCGAGGCAGACTTGTGTTCTGACTGATTCTTGCTTCTGAACAAACTGTTGCGGATCTGATCATTGGGATGCACTACCATATGATGTCAACTTATTGTGTATTACTTTGTACTAGTGTAAGGAAGATTGAACAGCTTGTGTTGGAAGCCATCGAGAGTATCGTGCTGAGGAAGACTGAATGGCTTGTGCTCGAAGCTTTCGTTTGACAGCTTGCTGAAGGAGACTGGGTACCGTACTTCAAAAGCTTCCCACCTTAATGGCTTGCTGGGAAAGACTCGGTACCTTATGCTGGAAGATTTCTGCAGTAGCTTACTGAAGAAGCATGAGTATCTTGCACTGGAAGTCATCCATGTATCGTACTGAGGAAGTCTGAGGAATCTTGCATTGTAAGCTTCTGTGATAGCTTGCAGAGGCAAACTGGGTTGCTCACACCAGAAGCTTCTCTTTGTGATATGCGGACTGAATGTCATTTGATATTCCTATTGTGTGTCACTAGTATATAAAAAAAATCTGTCAGACTATCCTTCTGGCTGAGTACTAGATACATGGCACATTCTCGCTTGCTACCGGGTATAGCATGCTACAAATTTTACTCAAACAGAGCCAAACTTCATATATGATCCATACCTTTGACTAAAAATATATAGTCGGTCTTGCACACAATCTATCTTCCTGCTGATTTCATCATTACTGCTGTGAAGATTGCATACTGATGTACCATTGATGCTGATAATCAATCATGGATGTCTTCAGCATTCAGACCAAATATTCCCAATATAATGCAGTCTGCTGAGTATTCCATAATGTTTAGCTGAGCTTCCAAATATTTAAAATCCTTGCTGATTCTTCGAGTCCAGTGTCGGTTGATGAGAAACTTTAATAAGGGGAAGTAATCTGACACTGAAGGCCCAAAGAAAGAAGCGACTAAAATAAAAGCACACAAAGCAATCAAGATTACATACAAACATCATATTTTACTACTATACACAACAATATGCATGCCTACTTAAGCACACAAATCTCGTGAGAACTCTGGTATTATGGTCTAACATGCTGCGGCGGTGTGCACGAAAGGGAATCCATGTGTGTAAAGAGTTGGTGTAAACAAAGCTACACCAAGCGTTGGCTTACACTACTGCAGGATGCTGTTAACGCGATACTACGATCAGAGACCCTTTGACGAAACTATGTGCGATGCGTTAATCGCAAACGGTGATGTAAAAAACCGTCAAAAAAAGATGCAAAATGTTTGCGATGGAGGATACATCAAACACAGTTCAGATTTTAGTTGTGTGTGCGATGCAAGGCATACTGTTGAATCATACGAACTGTTTGCGATGAGATAGAACAACAGAAACGGCAGCCATATCAAGGTGTGTGCGATATACGGAATACAGTTCGCTCTGATGAACTATTTTCTATTAGGGAATGCAACAGAAATGGTTAGCCAGATCAAGGTGTGTGTGATATATGGCATACGGTTCACTCGGACGAACTGTTTTCGATTAGGGAACACAACATAAATGGTTCAACTTAACAAGATGTATGTGATATGCGGCATACAGTTCACATAGATGACCTGTTTGTGATGAGCCAAAAGAACACAAATGATTCATGTAAACAAGATGTGTGTGATACGCGGCAAATAGCCCACTCGGATGAACTGTTTGCGATGAGAAAATATAACACAGACGGTTACTACAGTTAATTCATGTGCGATTCTGTGTGTACAAAAAACTTTGAAAAATGCAAACTAGTTGCTTGCGGTGGCTAGGAGTATCACACACGATGCATCTACAAGTACTCGTGTGCGATGATTAGTAAGTTACACATACGTTTCCTTATGTTAACACGTGTGTGATAGATAACACGTGACACCGCATATGGTAGTCGGGTTGTGTGCTCCACTTAGTCTTTCCGCGCTCCAGGGAAGGCTTCTGCACTCCAGCGAATGCTTCCCGCGCTCCACATGGGTGAATTGTAAAATCCATGCCTCTTGCCTGATCGGTTTCCCGCCACCAGCTAATGGCTTGCTGCATAGGACTTAGGCGGCAACTCACCGTCGCGACACTGTGCGCAGATCTAGTCCTTACACATCTACCATTAGTTATTCCAAGCATGCTAGGCAATGATCAAAGCTTCGACGTCGACCCCTACCTGTGTTACATCTTCGGCGAGGAGAACGAGCCGGAGCAGGTCGGGGAGCAAGAGCTTCATCGGCCGGTGCAGGCACCATGGCCCATCAGCAGCGATATCGCCGTGACAGTCCTTGGGCGCACAATCGAAATTTTGCAGAGGAAGTGTGATGAGCAGTTTGCCATCCACCATGCAAAAGATCCAGAGCTACAAGGCGGCATGATCGACGACCCACCCGAAGAGCCGCCATCACCGGTGCTCATCGAGAGCCTGATGCCCCACCAGGAATGGGCACAAGACCTCTGCAATTCAGTTATGAGACAGCCAGTCTGCAGCTTCATCATTGCCGACGGCGGCCGTGTCAACCTCGATCCCGACGATGTGGTGTCCAGGCTCGAGCGCACCCTTGCCGGAGTTGATGTCACCAACGAAGTAGAACATCGCTAACGTGGTATCTTGAGGATGCAGGTGATGGACGGAATTTGCTACCAGGGCAGAGACATGGAAATGAAGCGATTCCGCGGGCATGTCATGCGCGCGATTGCACGCTGTCAAGCTCTACTGGAAGAGGCCCAACAGCCCCAAGATCCTCCCAGCACCAGCAGCTCCGTAGGCGGAGGCGGGTCGGGACACTTGGAATGAACGGCCGCAAGGGTGCTATGCTGATCATGGAGTCCGAGAACACCATCGTCGGAAGGCCGCCAGCTCATCCTTTTAGCTATATTTTATTATAATTGTATGCAAATGCCGCATATCGACATTTTAATTCACTAACCATATGTAGGTCATGAGTGTTTTGGGCGTTGCCGCATGTGGCATTTTAAATTATCCTGAATATGTAAGACAATTATTAACCATTGCCATTGTAAATATGCCTCAACGGCGAGCAGAGCGCGCAGGGACGCCAGAGCGGAGCGCGTCGTGACTGCCTCAATGGCGAGCAAAACAAGCGAATGGACACCAGCAGAGCGCGCCGCGGCTGCCTCAACAGCGAGCAACCACACCTGCATATTGCAATTCTGGTCAACCTTCTGGCACCCCATGGGAGGCGCAACGGCGTATCCATCGGTCACGATGGTGATATCTGGACCGTGTCTGATAGTGGGCAGACACGTACATGTACATCTGAGAACGCGGTCCAACGTACGCTATCCGTGAACCGTTTCAGGCTTCCGATGCATGTGTGATGCGTGGCATACGGTTGATCCATAAGAACTATTTGCGATGAGCCAGAACAACAGAAATGGGCAGCCATATGAAGGTGTGTTTCGGGCTTCGAGCCCAGAACCATCAATAAATTTTGACCTTGTTTCTCGTCACATTCCATATTACCACGCAATAAGTAATTGCAAATCTGTTCACACCGATCAAACCTAAATGTGTTCACACTTAGCATCGGGCAATAAAAACTACCCACTCAAAAATTACTTCACAGTTCCTCTCCTCGTCACCCACAAAATAGGTCTTTCCTATCAAGTCGTTCCGCCATGACTGGTAGGAGGATTTTCAGGTCGACATATAACCAGGGAGCAAAGACCAAGGCCGTGGAAGCAATATAGAGGTCCCGCCGCTACACGGCAGCCGCAGCAGAGATGTCCTGGTGCGCCGTGGAGCCCTCGGACAAGCTCTCACCAGCACGCGAGGGCTCTCACAAGCGCACTCGCCGCGTTGGCGATCGTGATGAGCTGGCGATGCTGAAGTCCTTGGCCAGCGACGACGACATTCTCACTGGCCTAATTAAGCAGCAGGAGCTGGTCGACGGCTTGATGAAGCTACTCGAGATTAGCGATGCCTCGGTTGAGAAGGCGACCAGCCTCGTCGAGCAACTCATGGGTGACAATGCAAAGCTCCTCGAGGCGCTCGCCGAGATGGAGGAGGAGGACACCGGCTGGAAGAAGCTGCATGAGCAGAGCAGTGCCTCGGGGATGATGCTGAAAGTGATCGTCGAGGAACTGATGGGTGACTTGAGGAAGCTCCGGATCGAGCGTGAGCAGGAGGTGGAGGAATCCGTGGCTGCTATCAAGCAAAGTCATGAGGAATTGAAGAAGGAGCTGGAGGATGTCGTCGCCCGGTGATCCATCGAGGAGTAGAGACAGTAGCGACCCAGATCGTTGTCTATGATTTCCTTATTCTCTTGCCCCCATGTCTTCCAGGCTTTGCCGCATGTGGCATTTTAAATTATCCAGAATATGTAAGACAATTATTATCAGCACCATTGTAAATTTGTCGTCGTATTATCTGTTGCCATTTTATTTGTCGTCGTATTATCCGTTGCCCTATGTGGCATTTTAAATTATCTGAAATACGAGTTGAAAACACAAACAAAGCAAATGCTAACATTGAGCAGGGCCATGGGATCACAAGAAAAGACCCTCTGTCCAGGTGCTTTAATTAACCGTGTGTTAAACAGTGGCTCAGCCGCCATTAATGGAGAAGTTGTGAGCGAGGCGGGCGGCTGGTGAATGGAGGTCAAAGAGCATGCTTCCCGGTGAGCATGCACGACCTTGGCTGCTCGCACGTGTCCCGTCGAGCCTGCGAGGTGGACAGGTCACATGCGTCCAGTCAAGCCTACACGGCGGACTGCTCGCGCGCGTCCCGTCGAGCCTGCATGGTGGACTTCTCGCGCTCGTCCCATCTAGTCAAACAGCTGCACGCATGCCACCGAGTATGGTTAAATTTTGGCACAAAATACAAAGATGACTAGAACGAGGACCGAGGTAGTACTATCCCATAAGAAAAGAGGGACACGTGGCCGCGCTTAAATGGTTACGGGAACAAACACGGTTCATATAATACAAATGTTTGTGATATTAACGTGTCAGCTATTTGTTTCAAAAGGACTTCGTTGGCTATTAATGTGTGCTTGTTGTCTCAAACTGGACGATTTTATTACCATGGTATATTTGTGCCATGTCATGAAACCATGCCAAGTTTCATGTTTTTTTGGTGAGTTTTTTATTTACTGGGATTTAAAAACCAAGATTCTCAATGTTTCAGGACGACGAGACGTTTGTAATTCATTCCCATTCGTTCAATGAGACCTAAACATGCACCCAATGAAACATGTATGATTTTCCACCCATTTTGCTTCACTGGAGCATGTGCTTGTAGTTCAAATTTGAATTATGGACTACATTAAATGCCTAGAAAACTCAATTAATATATAAAATGGCCAAACGAACCCTGAACAGTTTCAAATTTCAGCATGACACACTTGTTATTCTATGTTGCCTGTAGAAAACAAAATACAAGGCGAGAAGAGGCAGTGATTATCGTTTCGCCCACAAGAGGGGGAATGTTTCCCTTCCGGAACCATGAGGGTTGCGAGAAGCTTTAGTTTGTAAGAGGCTTGTAATATAGCTTGGCCCCAATTGGACAATTTTTTACCACGACATATATGTTCCATGTCGTGACACCATGCCAAGTTTCATGATTTTCTGGTGAGTTTTGGATTTATGGAGATTTAAAAACTGAGATTCGCAATGTTTGAGGCCGAGACGGTTGAATTCATAACTATTCCTTCCATGGGGCCTAAACATGCACCCAAGGACACATGTACGATTTTTCTAGCCATTTTGGTGCACTGGAGCATGTATTTGTAGTTCAGATTTGAATTATTGAGATTAAATGCCTAGAAAACTCAATTAATGTATAAAAAGGGTCAAACAAACCCTGAATAATTTCAAAGTCCATGGTGAATCTCCCGTTGTTCCATGTTGCGTGTAGAAGAAAATACAAGGCCATAAGAGGGAGTGATTATCGTTTCGCCCACAAGGGGACACGTTTCCCTATCGAAACCACGAGAGTTCTTGCGAGAGGCTCCGGTTTGTAAGAGGTTTGTAATACAGCTTGGCCCAAATTGGACAATTTTTTTGCCACGACATATATGTGCCATGACGTGACACCATGCCAACTTTCATGATTTTCTGGTGAGTTTTCGACTTACGGGGATTTAAAAACCGAGATTCCAAATGCTTGAGGACGAGCCAGGACGCCGATACGGTTGTAATTCATTCCCATTCCTTGCATGGGACCTAAACATGCACCCAAGGACATATGTATGATTTTTCCAGCCATTTTGTTGAACTGGAGCATGTATTTGTAGTTCAGATTTGAATTATGGACATTAAATGCCTAGGAAACTCAATTAATGTATAAAAAGGCCAAACGAACCCTGAATAATTTGAAATTTTAGCCCGGATATCCTGTCGTTCCATGTTCCTTGTAGAAAAAATACATGGTGAAAAGAGGCAACGATTATCGTTTCACCCACAAGGGGGACACGTTTCCCTATCGGAACCATGAGGCTTCTTGAGAGAAGCTCCGGTTTGTAAGAGGCTTGTAATAAAACTTGCCCTGAAATGGACAAATTTTTTCCACGACATATATGTGCCATGTCGTGATACCATGCCAAGTTTCATGATTTTCGGGTGAGTTTTGGATTTACGGGGATTTAAAAACCGAGATTCTCAATGTCCGAGGCCGAGCTAGACGCCGAGACAGTGTTGTAATTCATTTCCATTCTTTGCATGGGACCTAAACATGCATCCAAGGACACATGTATGATTTTTGTAGCCATTTTGGTGCACTAATTTGAATTATGCACATTAAATTAATGCTTATAAAACTTAATTATAATGTATAAAAAAGGCCAAACGAACCTTGAATATTTAAAGCTGTTCAGGTCAACCATCTGTCACCCGTGGGTAAGCACTGTGCGCATGCGTCGTGCTAGCTCATGCTTCCTTCTTTGCTAAGTTTTCCATATTAATGTTGTTATTTTTTCAAACACGCTACCATTTCCCGCCACTCCTCCCATCGGTTTCCTGCCTCTTCTCTCATCGGTTTCCTGCTGCCACTGTTAGTGCTCATAGAAGGCTAAGCGGCGACAAACCGGCCATGTAAATATTGCACATAGTTTCTAATAGCACAAACGTGTGTGATAGTAGGGAGTAGGTCCCATAGGGTGACCAGCGTGAAACGCCTTAAAGGCAAGGAGGCAATTTTATCAATAATGGGTGGCTTCCCATCCACTAACCTAGTCGAATAGAACGCAGAATTTAAGCGTGCTAGGGCTGGAGTAGTCTAAGGATGGGTGACTCGGTGGGAAGTTGCATATCTCAAGCTTCATTAAATCACCATGATACGGTCATTATAGACATTTATCATCTAAATGTATCATGATGATTATATAAACCTTGGGATCCTTGTTTTGGTAATTTGTAGAATATTATTTTTATTGGTTATTTCTTGTTCTCAAAAATTAAAGAATGATCGACATCTGTAGGCCCAAACAAACTATCCCTTTGACCCAACGCATGAGAAGGGTTTCCTCTTTGCTCTGTGTGCTATGTTAGAGCAAATCAAGTTTCAGCACATGCATTGGACAACACACCCTACCCCCCACCCACCCACCTCAAAGTTGCGGAACCGACATCGTACGTCTTTAACCTGGCTGGGGGTACGATGTTCAGTTTGTAATGTTTCTAATGTAGTTGGTGCCCCATTGAAGTTGTGCATTCGGGATTTGAAAAAATCACACACCAGACCCATACATTTTTTTGGGCCGCATGCAGAGTATAGGGGGTGTTCTGATCAAGCACGTCTCCCTTGTGCGGTTTATAGACGCCACACATATTTGTGGGCTCCCCGAGGTCTATATATATATCATCCTTGACCAATAATGAGGGGGCCTATACAATCTATCCCTTTGACCCAACATACGAGAAGGGTTTGACCATGATGGTTTGCTATTACTATGTGTGCCATATTAGACCAAATAATGTTTGAGCGCATGCGTTGGACGACACCCCCCCCCCCCCCCGCCGCCGCCGCCTTGAAGTTGGGGAACCGACATCGTACGTATTGAACCTGGCTTGGGGTCGGGTATGGTGTTCTGTTTGTAATGTAGTTGGTGCCCCATCGAAGTTGTGCATTGGGGATTTGAACACATCACACACCACCCATACATATTTTCAGGCCGCATGCAGTGTATAGGGGGTCTTCTGATCGACCACGTCTCCCTTGTGCGGTTTTTTGTGACGACACACATATTTGCGGGATCCCCGGGTGTATATATATCATCCTTTTGACCGATAACAAGGGGTATGTGTTGGCCAAGAATGGATTCCTCCTAGTTCGTGTTAGGCCAGTCATTGTCACATGTCGTTCAAGCAAAGTTCAAGCTCATGTGTTGTCAGGATTCCCTCCCACACGCTCGGATTGGTGGGTTGGACCGACACCGTACCCTATGTATCTCGTCCTTAATTACCCGGCTTTCATGGCGGTTGTCTGTATCGAGAGGCAGGTGCCACATCTAAATTGTACATTATTCGATATTGAAAACACACATCACCCCTTCCAATGTACATCATTTTGGGCCGCATGCAGGCGGTGCTGGTTTTATGGTCCCTCTCATGTGATTTTTTATGATGGTTCAATCTATTGGCCCAAGTAGTTTATATATATATTATATCCATTTTTTATCGACAACAACAGTTGTCATTTGACCAAGCGATAGATTCACTGGTCCGTCTTATGGTAGGTCATGGTGACATGCATGTATGACCAATGTATCAGTATGTGCATCCGCCCTGCCGACACGAAGTAGGAGGTGGGTCAAGCACCCTAGCTAGATAGCTATGACATTATGTCATTATAGATAAATCCAAGGGGGCTTTCGGGTTTGCGAGGCAGGTGCCACCAAAGTTATGCATTGTGTATTTAAAGTTTTAAACATCACACCCTATATTCCTACATATATTTGGCCACTTCCAGGTGGTTCTTGACTTCTTGCCCCTCTCATCGATCTTCGACGACGCGGCCAACCGTGGGCCTGCGCGATCAAAGTTGTGCATTGGAA
The DNA here is from genome assembly GCA_011799875.1 of Thinopyrum elongatum. NCBI lineage: Eukaryota > Viridiplantae > Streptophyta > Magnoliopsida > Poales > Poaceae > Thinopyrum > Thinopyrum elongatum. The sequence goes on along the minus strand of CM022299.1, from coordinate 284,518,722 downwards.
TTTTGAACATCACAGACCACCCTTTTCATTCATATATATTTGGGCCACATGCTAGTGTGGCTATCTTCTGACCCTCTCTGACGTTTTTTTTGCGGCAAAGACTCGGATGACGCTCAATGGACATGGGTGTACTGGCTTAACCGTGTGCGATGCAAGTGCGCTGTGAAGTCACCACGACTGCGCAAGCGCGATCAAGGGTGTAGGTAGTGGATTAACCGTGTGCGATGCTAGTGGGCTGTGAAATCACCACGACTGCCCAAGCGCGAGCAGGGGTGGAGGTAGTGGCTTAACCGTGTGCGATGCAAGTGCGCTGTGAATCACCATGACTGCGCAAGCGCGAGCAAAGGTGGAGGTAGTGGATTAACCGTGTGCGATGCAAGTGCGTTGTGAAATCACCAAGACTGCACAAGCGCGAGCAAAGGGTGGAGGTACTGGCTTAACCGTGTGTGATGCTAGTGCGCTGTAAAATCACCACCTATGCAAGCTAAAGGCGAGTAGTTTATTTAGGATGAATTCCATGTTTGCATCGGAAAATTAGGATGAACCGTGTGTGGTAGACCAACTAGCTAGAAATCTAAAAACAAACTACCCGCCTTGAACGATGCAAAAATCGGCGGTTCTGCCGCTTTTCCTTATTATCATACACGCATATTCTTATTGGATCATGTGCGATCTTGGGTGCTCCCGCCCCGCATAAATTCCTTTACCCAAATTTTAGTAGCCGCGGTACTTCAACCGTCGTCCCCACTCCTCCAGCACCGACCTTATAGTAAAATTGCCGTAGCCGAGGAATTTGAACCGTCGCCCTCCCTCGTCCACCAGCATCTCCACCCACCATTACTACAATTTTCAGTAGCCGCGGCGTATCCTCAAACACAACCCCCCTCCAAAGTCCCCCCCACCCGCCCCGCTCCCCCCTCGAACCCTAACTCATCGCCGCCGCCAACCCCCGCCGGTCTGCCCGTTCCTCCTAGCTTAGATAATAAAGTTTAGGTTACCCAGCGATACCCATACCATCGCCCCACCCCCTGAGATGAGGCATGCGGTGTCCCTCCTCGCCAGATCCACATCCCCGGCTCCAGAGACTCGGAGCCTAAGCCCAACCACGAATCCTTGGAGCCCGACGAGCGTTTGGCCAAAAAGAGGTTTATCATGGCCTCTCCGGCGGACGTTGGAGAGGTGGCCGCCGTTCGTCCCGACCTATCAATCCCGGAGCAACACCTCCCCGCGGAAGCTGGCGAGGACGTTGACTACGTTGCCATGCCGAAGGCTTCACGTCAGCGGGCTAGCGTATTACTGTATCTCGTGAAAGCTGGCTACGACATCAAGCTCGTTGACAGCGACGTCTTCACGCAGGACATGTCACATGTTAAATGGTCCATCCCCAACCCCTCTGGTTCAACTGCCGTCGATCTCTTCGACGGCCCTGCTGCTGATCTCCTCCGCCACGTGGTTAAGGATTTGCGATCCTTGTGCGCCATTGAGCCCATTTTGTCATTTCTAAAGGACATGTTCTACGGCGGCGGCTTGGGATCCTCAATTGCCAAATCAGATCTCATCGACTACGACCATGAGGAGGGCACCCACAAAGGTTCTTCTAAGGTGAAACAACCCATCTGCGACATCAGAGAGTGCACCATGGGTCTGTGCTCTTCCAACTGGAAGGATCCCATCCATGACATGTGAGGCAATATCCTATCAGCAAATCTTACCTTTTCTAACTTGCCAACCCGTACCCTTTGTTGTAGTAACTTTTGACATGCGGTATTTTAACTGTGTCGTGTTTAATTATTTCAGTTATGCAAAAATGTAATATTCAATAGGGCTATGTGATGTTTAAGTATGAATTGTCCACTTCAGTTTCATGAATGGCTATATTTGGGTGTTTATAGTGAGTAGATGCCTTGTTTATCTGTATTTGGTTGTTAGGTTGGTTGCAGTCAGCATTTGTCCAATTATCAAGCAGATGCCTTGTTTATCTGTATTTGGTTGTTAGGTTGGTTGCAGTGAGCATTTGTCCAGTTATCAAGTAGATGCCTTGCTTATCTGTATTTGGTTGTTAGGTTGGTTGCAGTGAGCATTTGTCCAGTTTTCAAGCAGATGCCTTGTTTATCTGTATTTGCTTGTTAGGTTGGTTGCAGTGAGCATTTGTCCAGTTTTCAAGCATATGCCCTATTTATCTGTATTTGCTTGTTAGGTTGGTTGAAGTGAGACTCTGTCCAGTTTTCAATGGCTATATTTGGTTGTTACACTGATCATTTATGCCTTGTTCATTTTAGTCATTCACAATGTGATGTTCATTTTGTGCACGTCGGAACTGTGTCGCTCAATTTCATCAATACCAATTTGAACGGGTATATTTGGTTCCAGTTATGCCTGGTGTAGTTAACACATGCCCTTTATTTCAGTTTTACACATTTATCCAGTATGATGTTTAAGGATGAGCTACGTTCTATTCATTTTCAACAATACTAGTTTGAATTGCAGTATTCATTTTTCTTAAGCCTGTTGTAGGTAACATTCCCTTCCATTTTATATCTACTTTAACAGCATGCTGAAACCAACACATTCAAGCTATCATTTGGAGATGATGTTGTTTACCTTTGCTATATTTGTTTGATGTTAAGGTTGTTGTACTTATCATGCCTTTCCACTACTTATGCAGGACAACAATGGGAGTGGCCAGCATTTTCCGCCGAGGTTAGTTTCATCCCTTGCTTTAACTCCCCCTATCGTTCCATAATGTAACGCATATAGATCCAGGCCTGGACACTTGTTAGCTTCTAATATTGACTTGTTGCTTGTAGGTACATATGCCCTTGGCAAAGATCCACGCATCGACCCTTTTTGCGTATGGGGCAATGAGATATTCATGAACAAGCATCAAGTGAGGAAACTGATAAGGATTATTAGCAAAAAGATACGAATGGTGGCAAGCAAATTATTTGTTTACGCTCTATCCAACACAACAGTGAGATGTAGGACGGTAACTACAAACTCTGCAGCCTTCTCTTTTTACTGCCCATAATGAGTTGTTAGACAACAATGTCTGAATCTTTTTCATATGGGTTCGCAAAGCAGTTTACTCAAGATTACCTCGCAAAGTACATGATTGGTGGACACACAATGAAGGTTAAAGTATTTCATCCAGACTACAATGAGCATCGAGAAGTCCTAATGAAGACAGTGAAGGATGGGCGGGCAGCCATCACAAGGGGTTGGCCTAGAGTCGTGCGCGCATTATGCATGGAGGAGGGAACAATATGGGCATTCCGCTTCGCCTTCTCTAGCAACCAGAATGTCTTTCGCCTCTCTCTTTATAGTGTTTAGTACAACTGTGGTTCATCAATCTTTACTTGGTGCTTCTGTAGTTCTTCAGTATATGTACTTGTGCATCGAATTATGGATTCATGATTGAAACTATATTTGTAATAAACATGGTTCGATATGAAATAAGTGATTGGCTACTTTCAAATTCAAAATCTATGATTTTTAAATGCAAGGATTAAATTAGGGATAAATTAGCAATTAAATTAGGGATTACACTGCACACGGTTTGCGAAAGCAAAATGTCTGTGATAAGCATGGAGATCAGACACGTTTCTCGGATCCACTACGTGTGCGATCAATCTGTACTGCACACACGATCAGCCAAGAAAAAACGTGTGAGATTAAGAACAGCATCGCACACAGTTCCTTCTTATTAAATGTTTGTGTAGGATCGAAAGTATTTCTAGAGGGGGGGTGGTTAGACTACTTGACCAAATAAAAATCTAGCCTTTTCCCAATTTTAAGTCTTGGCATATTTTAGCAACTTAGCACAAGTCAAGCAATCAACCTACACATGCAATTCTAAGAGTATAGTAGCGGAATGTAAATCATTGCATATGAAGGTAAAGGGGAGGAGCTTGGAGGGAGCAAACGCAATGTAGACACGGAGATTTTTGGCGTGGTTCCAATAGGTGGTGCTATCGTACATCCACGTTGATGGAGACTTCAACCCACGAAGGGTAACGGTTGCGCGAGTCCACGGAGGGCTCCACCCACGAAGGGTCCACGAAGAAGCAACCTCGTCTATCCCACCATGGCCATCGCCCACGAAGGACTTGCCTCACTAGGGTAGATCTTCACGAAGTAGGCGATCTCCTTGCCCGTACAAACTCCTTGGTTCAACTCCACAATCTTGACGGAGGCTCCCAAGTAACACCTAACCAATCTAGGAGACACCACTCTCCAAAAGGTAATAGATGGTGTGTTGATGATGAACTCCTTGCTCTTGTACTTCAAATGATAGTCTCCCCAACACTCAACTCTCTCTCACAGATTTGGATTTGGTGGAGGGATGATTTGAGTGGAAAGCAACTTGGGGAAGGCTAGAGATCAAGATTCTTGTGGTTGGATTGGAATATCTTGGTCTCAACACATGAGTAGGTGGTTCTCTCTCAGAAAATGAGTACTGGAAGTGTAGGCACGTTCTGATGGCTCTCCCCATGAACGGAGGAAGGGTGGAGGGGTATATATAGCCTCCACACAAAATCTAACTATTACACACAATTTACCAAACTCGGTGGGACCGAATAGTGAAACTCGGTCAAACCGATTTAGTTCAAAATGTGAATGTTAGGTTTTTCGGTGGGACCGACATGTCAACTCGGTGAGACCGATTTCGTTAGGGTTAGGGCATAACGTAATCTCGGTGAGACCGATCACATGAACTCGGTGAGACCGATTTCTGTAATAGGCAAACAGAGAGTTGGTCAGGCAAACTCGGTGGGACCGATCGCTCATTTCGGTGGGACGGAAACGTTACGAAGAGGAAATAGAGAGTTTGCATTGCGAACTCGGTGGGACCGATCGCTCATCTCGGTTAGACCAAAATGTTACAAAGGGAAATAGAGAGTTAGCAATCCCATCTCGGTGAGACCGAGATCCCTATCAGTGAGACCGAACTGATTAGGGTTTCTGGCAGTGGCTATGTCAAATGAACTCGGTGGCGCTGGATAGATCAAATCGGTGGGGCCAAGTTTGACTTTAGGTTTGGGACATATGTGGATATGAGAAAGTGGTTGAGGGCTTTTGGAGCATATCACTAAGCATTTTGAGCAAGCAAGCCATTAAGCAACACCTCATCCCCTTTTAATAGTATTGGCTTTCCTATGGACTCAATGTGATCTTGGATCGCTAAAATGAAAAAGAGTAGAGTCTTGAGCTTGAGCCAATTTGTGTCCTTAGCATTTTGAGGGGTCCACATTCCTAGTCCATGTCATGCCAATCATTGAACTTTCTGAAAGGATCATCTTGAAAGAGTATTAGTTGAATGAGCTATATGTTGTTAAGAATTACCAAAACCACCCAGGGATTAGTTGCACTTTCAATCTCCCCCTTTTTGGTAATTGATGACAACATATAGATCAAAGCTTCGACACATGATAATAAGAATGAAATATATCGTCGCTTTGAGAAGTATGTGATAAGCAAGAGCTCCCCCTAAATTTGTGCATTATTTAAAATTTGCTTTTGAATGCAAATGCACAATCGATTCGGACCATGGGTTACTCTTCCATGTCACATACATCTTGGTGGAGCGCTCAAAATGATGGAATATGAAAAATATGCACTCATCACCAAGGCAAAGTGAATGATCATACAAGAGAGATAAATAAGGTCATCATCCAAGCACAAACATTAATATAGGATATGATCAAACACATGACCATAAGTATCTCACACACATAAACATAGAGTATCAACCAAGCAAGCACACAAAAAGAGTAGCAAAGAGAATGGCAAAAAGAAGCAAGCACTCTCTCTCGAAGCCTATGATCTATACACTTTCTCCCCCTTTGGCAACAAGTTACCAAAAAGCTTGAAAATGCATAGTGCTATGCGTCTCTCTAGGCTTGATCTTTGGGAGGCGGTGAAGAGAGGACTCCAAGAACAAATGCATCTGTTGAGGTTGTTGGAGCTGGTGGAGTTGCAACCGGAGGGGCAACTGAAGCTGTAGCTGCAGGTGCTGACGCAGTAGCTCTTGTATCTATCACAGGCACTGCTGCAGATCTCTGTGACCTAGGTACTCTCTGAAAAGCATCTGTGGTAGCTTTCCCTTTCCTCTCCTCAGCTTCTTCCTAGAGCTGCTCAACAGATGTCTGCATCTCTGTCACCTTCAAGTCCAGATCATAAAACTTTGTTTCAATGATCCTCTCCAGGCTCTCTTGATTCTGAGTCAGGGTGGCCAAACCTTTCTCAATCCTCAATGTAGCTTGAATGAGATAGCTAAGTTGATCTTGTTTTGACTTGAGAAAAACTTGAGATGCCTCTTCAACACTTGGTATCTTGGCTGCCTTCTCTGCCTTTGCTTTCTTCCTCTTCTCTTGAGCCTTTACTGATGTAGGAACTTCAGCATCCATGACAACTGTGTTGTCCTCAAATTCAGGCCTCAAGGGAAGGTGTTCTTTATCCAACAAATATGTGCATGTGCCCATCTTGGAGTTGATGAGCATCTGGATGTGTGGAGCATACCCACATGATCTCTTCTGGTCTGCAGCTGTCCTCTTGATTGTCTCAACAATCAAACTCATCACCTTAAACTTCTGGGGCACATCAAACAACAGAAGCAAATTGATGGAGTGGCCTCTGATCATCCTGTGATCTCCTGATTTGGGCAACAAGGTGTGCCTCAAGATGGTGTTAATAGTGGCCAGTCCCGACAACAGATAATATACAGAGCCTAGCCTATGAGTCTCCAAGGCTTTGTCAGGAATCTCCTTATACATGTTGGCCATGGAGTTGTGATCTTTCTTTTTCTTGGCATAGACATCTATGTCATCCTCAAGCTCTGCAGGGGCATTGATCAGCTTGGCCCACTCAGCAACTATTGATTGGTACCTAGTACCTTCAGACATCCATACAATCCTTCCATCTAGATAGAAATGAGCTGTAGAATAGAATTGCATAATGAGCTCATCATTCCACTTGGTAAGCTTCTGACCCACAAAAGTGTCTACTCCATTTAGTCTGAAACTTTCATGCACTCCTGGGAAGTGGTCTTCATTGTTGTCGATGTATTCCAAGTCTACCCACTTCATGTCACACACTATGGGCTTCTTATCCAAAAGAATTGTCTCATAGAAGTCCTGTTGCTCCTTGGTGTGAAATCTATAGTCCACAGCAGTCCTTCTCCTCACAGCATATGGATCTGATTGTCTCCATAATCTGAGACCTGCATCCTTCCTTGCCTTCATGTTTTCAGCAACTGGATGATTGTCATCATGGTCAGGAATCTTGGGCTTCAACTTTCTAAGCACTTGGGCTTCTTCTTCTTCTTCAACTTCAGGCACTGGGGCCTTGTTCTTTTCAGCAGCTGGTATGTTCCTTGTGCTTCTCTTTGGTGCAGACTTAGAAGCTTGAGCAGTAGACTTGGGGGCAGTCTTGGGCTTTGCTGGAGCAGCCCCAGACTTGATGGCATCCCCCATCAGTTTCTGAGTCTTTGGTGCTGGTGCAGCATCTTCCTCTTCATCTTCTTCCTCATCAGATTGGATCATCATTGATGGCTTTCCGACAACTCTAGCCATAGTCTTCTTGACCCTTTCCTTTCTCTTCTTGCCCTCACTAGCAGCCTCTCCAGCAGTTGATTTGGAAGTTTCAAGAGTTGAGGCTCTGGCCTTAGACATGGGCACTCTCTTTGCAGGAGCCTTCTTATTCAGACCAGGTCTTGTAGAGGCTGTTGTGCCAAATTCTTTCTTGACCACCTTCTTCTTTGAGCTGACCTCTTCCTCAGCAGCCACATAATCTTCATCTTCAGAATCATAATTTCTCTTTCTCCTCTACCTCGTAGTAGCCTTAGTCAGGTTGCTAGTAGTACTTCTGCTGCCATCCTCATAGCTGTCAGAGGGACTAGTGCCCTCACTTAGATTCACTTGCTCCTCAGACTTGTTCTGGCTATCACTCTGATCAGACATTCTGGCATTGTAAACTGAAAGCTGTCCCTATGAATAGTTATAATTGAGATAGAATGGATGAGCATCACAAAGTGCAGAGATTTTGCAAAACAATTGAGTCAAAAACTTAGTTTTAGTTTTCCACAGAAAGCATTTCGGAGCTACCGATTTGTTAAACTCGGTGCCATCGAAGCAATACTGGAGTCTGAACTAGTGAGATCGGTCAGACCGAGACACAGTTTGGTGAGTCCGAGATTGCTAGGGTTTCACTAAGGGTTGAACTCGGTCACACCAATTTGCAATTTTCGGTCAGACCGAAAGCTACAAGTGCAATGGCCTAAGCCAAATCGGTCAGACCGATTTCTACAACTCGGTCGGTTCGAGATGAGTTCGGTGGAAACCTAACCCTAAATTTTTGAATCAAAACAAATCTAAAGGAAGTTTCCATTGGATAGATTGATCTCATACGTGGTAAGAATCATGGCATTGACTTTGTGCTAAGAATCGGAGGTATAGGATTGCACAAAGGGTCGAACTCATACCCTAACTCGGCGATGAGCTCACTACGGCGGCAACGGCAGTGAAGATTTCCATTGACGGTGGCGGAGACCAGCGGCAGGGGGTTGCTAGCGACGAGAGGACAATCCGGAGACCTGAGTCGGCAGAGCAGGACACGCGCGGGCGAAAAGTTTTCGGAGAAATTTCCAAAATTTGACCCGTCGGTATATATATCCTGACCCTGTCGGTGTGACCGAGTGGAACAACTCGGTGGCACCGAGATGCAGAATCGCAAGCGGTTACTGCAACTTGGTGTGACCGAATGGTTCTAATCGGTTGCACCGAGATTGAAAATCTAGATCAACTCAGTGAACTCGGTATGACCGAAAAGGATGAATCGGTCAGACCAAAATGCACAGAGAGGTTTTGGAAGTTTAAGTCTATGACGAATCGGTGACTCCGAGTGCTCCCCATCCAGAGGGTTTGAATCTGACTTGATCAAACTTTGTGATGTAGCATGAATAGAGTTTGAGACGAGAAAAGCATAGATAGCTAGAGGAAGTTCTTAGGCATTCTTGTCCATCCATTTGGCAAAAGAAAAAGAGCCAAACAACCAAAGCAACAAATGGATGTCCTTGAATGAGAAAAGAAATATGCAACCAACATGCTCACACAATAAAATGGCAAATGAAATATGTGACAAAGCATGCACAAACACTCTAGCATCTATCAAGCAATTGGCGATGACTAGGTCATCTATATATGAGTATATTGACTTAGGAGTCAAATGAGAACATTTGATCATAGGTCATACTCATCGTTTAAGCATAAGTGGGGTTACCACTTTTACATAAAGAATTGTTGTGTTCACACCATTAGAGTTGCTTTAGCTCAATTCTTAGAGTAAAGCTCCCCCTAGATGTGATATCCCTCCTAAGAGGGATGAACTAACCTTGGGTTTTGTCGATGATGACTTCATGTAGATGTTGAAGATGTGGATGCTCAATGTTGATGTAGATCATTTGGAGCAATCCATTGGAGTGAGTTGCACTTTCAATACCTACATGGGTTAGTCCCACAAGGAACAAACAAGGATATCCATAGACATAGAGTGAAGTACACACAAGATGATGTCCATGAAAGCATTAGGTTGCCTTGTCCCTTGTCTTACCAACAAGAGGGTTTGTGACTCCTCGAACTAGTGCAAGATGTGGAAGTTGACTGCACTTGTTCTTGCCAAAATGATATGAGTGAAATATGTTGGTGGAGTCACCCTCAAGAATTCTCTAGTTCTTCTTCTTCGGGATCCACATCATCTTGTGGGAATCCTTGGAGTTGTAGTCGTACTTGATGAAGTAGAACTTGATGTAGTCTTGGGAACCCACTTGACCAAGGCCTTAGGAGCTTCTTCAAATGCATCAATTTCCTCTTGAAGCTTGTCCTTGCTTTCTGAATCCTTGCTTCTGCGAGAGGTTCTTCGTTCATAACGATCATCTCTACTCCTTCTCTCCCTTGGAGGTGATTCTTCTCTTTTGCTTCTTCTTTTAGGTGAGTCTTCTCTTCTTTTGTAGGGAGCCGTACACTCATTAGAGTAGTGTCCGGGTCTTCCACAATTGTAGCAATTACGCTCACGACTAGAAGATCTTTTGTCATTGTAGGACCTTGACTTGGAACTTCTTTCCTTGCTTCTACTCTTGTAGAACTTGTTGAAGTTCTTCACCATTAGGCTCAATTCCTCATTGAAGGCTTGTTTCTCACTTGATGATGTAGGAGCATCACATGAGGCTTTGTAAGCACCACTAGACTTGTTGTGAAGCTCTTCTTTATCCTGGAGTGACATCTCATGAGTTACAATTCTTCCAATGACTTCAGTTGGCTTGAGATCTTTGTAATTTGGCATCATTTGGATCAATGTGCACACGGTGTCATATTTTCCATCCAAGGCTCTTAGGATCTTCTTGATGATGAATCTATCGGTCATCTCTTCACTTCCTAAGCCGGCAATCTCATTTGTGATGAGAGCAAGCCTAGAGTTCATTTCAGCGACACCTTCACCATCCTTCATTTTGAACTTGTCAAGCTGACTTTGAAGCACATCCAATTTGGATTCCTTGACGGAGTCGGTACCTTCGTGCATATTAATCAAAGTATCCCAAATTTCCTTTGCATTCTCAAGACGGCTGATTTTGTTGAATTCTTCGGGGCACAATCCGTTGAAGAGGATATCGCAAGCTTGAGCATTGTATTGCAACATCTTCAATTCTTCTGTGGTAGCTTCACGATTCGGTTCTCTCCCATCGAAGAATTCACCTTGCAAGCCAATACACACAATAGCCCAAACGACGGGGTTATGTCCAAGAATATGCATTTTCATCTTATGCTTCCAACTAGCAAAATTAGTACCATCAAAGTAAGGACCTCTACGGTGGTAATTTCCCTCGCTAGACGCCATACTCTCCTAGGTTGTGAAACCAAGGCTATGATCACCAAAGCTATGGAGATCAAGGCAAATGGAGACCAAAGCTCTGATACCACTTGTAGGATCGACAGTATGTCTAGAGGGGGGTGATTAGACAACTTGACCAAATAAAAATCTAGCGTTTTCCCAATTTTAAGTCTTGGCAGATTTTAGCAACTTAGCACAAGTCAAGCAATCAACCTACACATGCAATTCTAAGAGTATAGCAGCGGAATGTAAATCATTGCATATGAAGGTAAAGGGGAGGAGTTTGGAGGGAGCAAACGCAATGTAGACACGGAGATTTTTGGCGTGGTTCCAATAGGTGGTGCTATCGTACATCCACGTTGATGGAGACTTCAACCCGCGAAGGGTAACGGTTGCGCGAGTCCACGGAGGGCTCCACGCATGAAGGGTCCACGAAGAAGCAACCTTGTCTATCCCACCATGGCCATCGCCCATGAAGGACTTGCCTCACTAGGGTAGATCTTCATGAAGTAGGCGATCTCCTTGCCCATACAAACTCCTTGGTTCAACTCCACAATCTTGACGGAGGCTCCCAAGTAACACCTAACCAATCTAGGAGACACCACTCTCCAAAAGGTAATAGATGGTGTGTTGATGATAAACTCCTTGCTCTTGTGCTTCAAATGATAGTCTCCCCAACACTCAACTCTCTCTCACAGATTTGGATTTGGTGGAGGGATGATTTGAGTGGAAAGCAACTTGGGGAAGGCTAGAGATCAAGATTCTTATGGTTGGATTGGAATATCTTGGTCACAACACATGAGTAGGTGGTTCTCTCTCAGAAAATGAGTACTGGAAGTGTAGGCATGTTCTGATCGCTCTCCCCATGAATGGAGGAAGGGTGGAGGGGTATATATAGCCTCCACACAAAATCTAACCGTTACACACAATTTACCAAACTCGGTGGGACCGAATAGTGAAACTCGGTCAGACTGATTTAGTTCAAAATGTGAACGTTAGGCTTTTCGGTGGGACTCACATGTCAACTCGGTGAGACCAATTTCGTTAGGGTTAGGGCATAACGTAATCTCGGTGAGACCGATCACATGAACTCGGTGAGACCGATTTCTGTAATAGGCAAACAGAGAGTTGGTCAGGCAAACTCGGTGGGACCGATCGCTCATTTCGGTGGGACCGAAACATTACGAAGAGGAAACAGAGAGTTTGCATTGCGAACTCGGTGGGACGGATCGCTCATCTCGATTAGACCGAAACATTATGAAGGGAAACAGAGAGTTAGCAATCCCATCTCGGTGAGACCGAGATCCCTATCGGTGAGACCGAACTGATTAGGGTTTCTGGCAGTGGCTATGTCAAATGAACTCGGTGGCGCCGGATAGATCAAATCGGTGGGGCCGAGTTTGACTTTAGGTTTGGGACATATGTGGATATTAGAAAGTGGTTGAGGGCTTTTGGAGCATATCACTAAGCATTTTGAGCAAGCAAGCCATTTAGCAACACCTCATCCCCTTTTAATAGTATTGGCTTTCCTATGGACTCAATGTGATCTTGGGTCACTAAAATGAAAAAGAGTAGAGTCTTGAGCTTTAGCTAATATGTGTCCTTAGCATTTTGAGGGGTCCACATTCCTAGTCCATGCCATGCCAATCATTGAACTTTATGAAAAGATCATCTTGAAAGAGTATTAGTTCATTGAGCTATATGTTGTTAAGAATTACCAAAACCACCCAGGGATTAGTTGCACTTTCAGTTTGCGAAAGTCACCTTATCACACACGCTTGTCAATTATGGACTGTTTATGATTATGTGCGCATCACAAACGTCTGGTCATAGAAGAACGCGTCTGATAGCTCTTCATCTGACGTGGGTACGATGGATGAATCGTGTGGGATATATTCAAGCTTCGCATACGGTTTTATAGGGACAATTATATGCACTCTTACATCAAATCGCATATAGTCGAGGAAAAGTAAATGTGTGTGATTGTCTGCTTATCATAGACATTCTGTAATCATGAACTGTGTGTGATGGGTCGCGCATCGTAAACGTAGCACCACAGAATACCGATTGCGATGGCAATGCGAGCACAAACGAGTAGCAAGGATGGAGCGTTTGGGATATTCAAGATATCAGAAACAGTTTTATAGGGACAATTGTATGCATCATGGATCCCTATCCCCGATGGTTTCTGGATCGTGTGGGAAGGACACCCCCTATCGCACACACTCACTTGGCGACGGTATAAAATGCTGTCACGGAAAGGGGTTAAAACCATTTGTATAGCATCTCGCTGTACCAGTGTTACACTGGTCGCAACTGGACTGTTAGAGGTGAGGACATACTCACTGATCATGTAGCCAGACACGGATGTCACGGCCACATCATCATCAAGCGGACAGAAGGGAGCCGTACTCGTCCAGAGAATGGGTGACAAAGTAGGATAGTGGTGAAAGACATGGCTTGCTAGCATTGCCCTTTTCTGATAACCAAGATCAGTAAGGGTTGTCAAACTAGTGAGTCAGAAAGCATGATTCGGGATAGAAACATGTCTATCACCGAAATGATAGGGGTGGCTGACGAAAACATATTGGCGCGATACCTGAGCACAAATCCTGCAAGTGTTCGATACCACATGGTACCTCGGCATCACTCAACTGGGACAGAGATGACGCCAAACACTGAAGAGCAGTTATTCAAAGCTGGAGGGTGCAGGTAGTGGATCGAAACCGATGCCACCTACACTCACAAGATCAACTGTTGGCGACAAAATAATGAGTCTATATGCATACTATGCAGCAAACAAATGCAACAACCAAATGCAACAGACTGACTAGACTCTACACTACCGGTTTCTAACGCTCGTGCGGGATAGGGCGTCCTACAGCCAGACCTGCTCTGATACCAAAGCCTGTGGCACCCTGACTCAGAGATACCGGAACGCCCCGTATTCCAGCCCAGAGATCAAGTCATCTGGAATACTGCACTGCTTGGCATAGAACAAATCAGCTCTTATTACAATCGATATGGATACAAGGGTTCGGGTATCACAAGAGATCACATAGGCACGGCGACACTATGCCTGCCAAAGTAGCTCTATGCTAGCAGCAGAACAACTCATGGAAGCGTAATAACATCTAGCAACGAAATAACGACGACGGTGATGAACTCCACTCCGCGGGGATGGTGGCTGGAACGCATATCCTAGCTCGCAAACTTGGGATCCTCGACAAGCAAGCAATCAGGACATGACCTGCAAGCTGGCATGACACGCCAGGTGAGCACTTTGAATGTACTCGCAAGCTCGCAGCAACCAAAGCAATCAAGACAAACAATAACATGGCATTTATAGGTTAATTAATGATGAGCATGATATCACTAGAACAATACGAGATGAGCATGCATGAACATGTTACTCATGATGTGGTGATACTAGCATGGAGCATGTTTACAACTATCATGGACCAACTTACTCTGTTCGTAGGTTACCTCATAACCACCACATGTATCAACTTAGCATCATGGACATCACAAGATCACCTCAGGATCAACCAAGCTTGGTATTAACAATACCATAGTGATTGTCACATGACCACAAGGAGCTCGATCTTTACCCGGAGTCATCACATGACACCATAAAGATCCACCAACTTCGGTATCAATGATACGATTGTGATCCTCTCACGATCACATAAATATCAACCACTTCTTTCCTCATCAAACCAGGGTTGTTTAGTAGTCAGGTTATTATTACTATTGACCCATAGTGTGACCTACTACGAACTGGGACCATATCCGTGGGCGCGGCTATCGATAGATTATACACTATGCAGAGGTTAGTACACTGTACCCACACCACAGAACCCATGGCCTTGTGTTCCCATTCGTGTGGACCAACGGTGTTCCGACAAAACCAATCTATTGCATGACACTCTCCCGGCCACTCCGACAAACTCCCCTTTGGGCTAAGTCATGGGTGGCCCTGGATGCCAACTATTGACATCTTCCACCTTCGTGGCCGGCCATCGTCGTGGCAAAACAAAAATGGTCCCAAACGGGGACATGAGCTCAATACCAAACACGGGAAACAAGGCTATGGCCGCTTGCCTGATTAGGGTAACACGCACACATAACCTTCCCTAGTGGGAGGGACCAGCGAGAGGCATGACAATAGACCGAGTTAGGACCACCCCCCCCATAAGGCAAGTGTGGCTGCACTGGTCAGCTCAATTTGGTGGCACCATGACTCAGCCAATAGGTGTTCAAGTTCAATTAACATCAGGTTTAACTTGAATGGTAATGAGCTGAGTCATAATAACATAATGAAATAACAATGCATATTAGCATGATATCAACATGAACATGGATGGTAAACATAAACATTTAGCATGTAAATCTTAACCTCAACAGCAATAAAGTATTTACTCTACCAGATGCAAATGAGCATGGCATAGCGATGATCACAAGTATAACAAACCAAAGCACTCATATGAGCATAGCATGACTACTAGTATTGGAAAATAATTACCAGAATAGAACATGATAATAACATTAGTAAGTAATCATTTAACCAACTAGATGCAAATAATCATGGCACAAAGATGAGCATTGATTCACAAGCATAAATATAGCATCCAGAAAATATTAACATGCCCAAAACAATTTAAATATTCAAGTGGAAAAACATGGCTACTGTAAGGCCATCATGCAAGTGGCTGTCGTGGCTTGCCTGGGGATGAAGAAACCATCGGGAAGAAGAGCGAGGAACTCGCGGAACGATTTGCCGAAAACGTATTGATACGTCCATTTTGCATCATATTTTCCTACTGTTATTTATAGTGTTTTTATGCATTATCACACTTCGTGGAGTAATTCTAATGCCTTTTCTCTCATAATATGCAAGGTTTACACAAAGAGGGAGAATACCGGCAGCTGGAATTCTGGACTTGAAATAGCTATGTCAGAGATACCTATACTGCACATCTCTAAATCAGCTAAAATTCTACGGAGAATTATTTTGGAATATATAATAAATATTGGACAAAAGAACTACCACAAGGGGGCTGCCAGGTGGCCACACTACTAGGAAAAGGCTTATTAGTGGTGCACCTATTTTGGCCATTAATGGCGCACTACAGGTGCGCCACTATCATCACGCCATTAGTAACAAATAGTAATGGCGCACCCCTGGTGCGCCATTAGTATACCAGACAGTAGTGGCGCACCAGGAAGTGCGCCATTAGTATGTCCCCTGGTGCGCCATTAGTATGCCTCCCAGGGGGCCATATTTACCTTGTGCTCTGGGTTACTAAGTCAGATAGTAATGGCGCACCACATTGAAGTGCGCCATTACTAACAAATTTTTTTCAAATTTTTTTTTTCAAAAAAAAAAATTTCAAATTTTTTTTTTCGTTTTTTTCTTAATCTCGAGTCACTATGGCTAAATCTCGATTCAATATGCTTAATCTCAAGTCAAATCACACTAAGTGGTCAAACTTCCCGAAAGGTCACCCATCCTCACACTACTCCAGCCCGAGCACGCTTAACTTCGCAGTTCTATCCAACCCCAACACCACATCACTTAACAAGCACTTGTTGATATATCTATGATATCAATCCTATTAAACCTTGTTGATGTCTAGGACTTTGTTCATGTTCATTAGTGTGATGAAATTTTGAAAAAATATTTCAAACCTCCCGGTCATATTACGTATCATATTTTGAAAAAAAAATCCAAAAATAAAAATTTGAAACCAAATTTTTTTTCTGTTACTAGTGGCGCACCTAGCAAATGGTGCGCCACTAGTAAGTTTGAATTTTTTTCCATTTTTTCCCCTCTAGATCTTAAAAGTTCCATTTTTTTCATTTTTTTTCCCTCGGATGTAACTTTTCGAGTAGATGATTTTTCATATAAAAAACTTTTTCATCGGAGTTCGTATGCAAAAGTTATGCCCATTTTACAAATTCTCGAGAGATTTTGCAAAAAAGTCGAAAATTCATGTTTGTAAATTTTGCTAACAACTAGACCACATATCACATGGGAATCTTATTTTCTTTTATTTTTTTGACATTTCTATCATTTTCTTTTATTTTTTTTAAACTGAAAAGGCGGTCCACAGGGGGGTGCATTTGGTGAATAAATTGTAAGACTCGGAAAGTTAGTAATGGCGCACCAAGTAACAGGTGCGCCATTAGTAACCCTGGTTACTAATGGCGCACCTGTTACGTGGTGCGCCATTACTAGTTTTGCAAAAAAAATAAAAATAAAATGTTTAGTAGTGGCGCACCAGTGGATAGTGCGCCATTACTAGTTTGAACTAGTAATGGCGCACTGTACCCAGGTGCGCCATTACTAGTTTTGAAAAAAAAAAGTAAAAAAAAATTTGTTAGTAGTGGCGCACGGAGTGTGTGGTGCGCCATTACTAGTTAAAACTAGTAATGGCGCACTGTGCCCTGGTGCGCCATTAATAGTTTTGGAAAAATAAAAAAAAATAAAATTCGCTAGTAATGGCGCACCGTGTGTCTGGTGCGCCATTAGTAATGAAGACACTAATGGCGCACCTGTATCTGGTGCGCCACTGCTATATAGCAGTGGCGCACCACATACATGGTGCGCCATTAATGTCCATATCAGCTATAGCCCTTTTCCTAGTAGTGCCACAAGGCACCAGGGCGCGCCAGACCCCTTGGCACGCCCTGGTGGGTAGTGGGCCCCTCGGCCTGAAGGGGGGAATCGAAGCCATCGTCATCACCAACAACCCTCTCATCTTTGGGAGGCCAATCTTCATCAACATCTTCAACAGCACCATCTCATCTCAAACCCTAGTTCATCTCTTGTGTTCAATCTTTGTATCAAAACCTCGGATTGGTACATGTGGGTGACTAGTAGTGTTGATTACATCTTGTAGTTGATGCTAGCCGGTTTATTTGGTGGAAGATTATATGTTCAGATCCATTATGCTATTTAATATCCCTCTGATCTTGAGCCTGAATATTATTTGTGAGTAGTTTCCTTTGTTCTTGAGGCCATGGGAGAAGTCATGTTGCAAGTAATCATGTGAATTTGATATGTGTTCGATATTTTGATGATATGTATGTTGTGATTCCCTTAGTGGTGTTATGTGAATGTCGACTACATGATACTTCACCATATTTGGGCCTAAGGGAATGCATTGTGGAGTAGTTATTAGATGATGGGTTGCTAGAGTGACAGAAGCTTAAACCCTAGTTTATGCGCTATTTCGTCAGGGGCTGATTTGGATCCACATGTTTAATGCTATGGTTAGATTTTTATCTTAATACTTCTTTCGTAGTTGCGGATGCTTGCGAGGGGGTTAATCATAAGTGGGAGGCTTGTTCAAGTAATAACAGCACCCAAGCACCAGTCCACTCACATATCAAATTATCAAAGTAGCGAACGTGAATCAAACCAACATGATAAAAGTAACTAGATGAAATTCTCGTGTGCCCTCAAGAACGCTTTACTTATTATCTGAGACCATTTCGGCCTGTCCTTTGCCATCAAAAGGATTGGACTACCTTGTTGCACTTATTGTTATTATTATTACCTGTTACTTGTTATAAATTATCTGGCTATCAAACTACCTGTTACCGACAATTTCAGTGCTTGCAAAAATTACCTTGCTGAAAACCACTTGTCATTTCCTTCTGCTCCTCGTTGGGTTCGACACTCTTACTTATTGAAAGGACTGTGATAGATCCCCTATACTTTTGGGTCATCAAGGCTCTTTTCTGGCGCCGTTGCCGGGGAGTGAAGCGCTCTTTGTAAGTGGAAATTGGTAAGGAAAAATTATTGCTACGTGCTCAAATTTAGTGTCACTTGTTACTATGGAGAATCATCATTTGAGGGGCTTGTTCGGGGTATCTTCACCTTGATCGGAACCACAATTAGTTACCCCTCAACCTACTGCACCTACTGAAAATATTAGCTATAAAATTCCTTCGGTTATGATAGAGCAACTGCTAGCTAATCCTGATGCAGGAGACGGAACGAAGCATCCCGATATGCATTTGATACATGTGGATGAAATTTGTGGATTGTTTAAGCTTGCAGGTTTACCCGGAGATGAAATTAAGAAGAAGGTTTTCCCTTTATCTTTGGGAGGAAAGCATTGACATGGTATAGGCTATGCGATTATATTGGATATTGGAATTGGAATCGATTGAAATTGGAATTTCACCAAAAAAATTATCCTATGCATCTAGTTCATCGTGATCGGAATTACATATAACATTTTTGGCCTCGTCAAGGAGAAAGTATCGCTCTAGCTTGGGGGAGGCTTAAGTCAATGTTATATTCATGCCCCAATCATGAGCTCTCAAGAGAAATTATCATTCGGAATTTTTATGCTCGGCTTTCTCGTAATGATCAATCCATGCTCGATACTTCTTGTGTTGGTTCTTTTATGAAGAAGACTATTGAATTTAGGTGGGATCTTTTGGAAATTATTAAACGATTCATGCCCCAATCATGAGCTCTCAAGAGAAATTATCATTCGGAATTTTTATGCTCGGCTTTCTCGTAATGATCAATCCATGCTCGATACTTCTTGTGTTGGTTCTTTTATGAAGAAGACTATTGAATTTAGGTGGGATCTTTTGGAAATTATTAAACGCAACTCTGAAGATTTGGAACTCGACGAAGGTAAAGAGTCAGGTATTAAGCTTGAGTTTGATTGTGTTAAATCTTTTATGAATACTGATGTTTTTCACAAGTTTAGCACTAAATATGGGCTTGACTCTGAGATAGTAGCCTCTTTTTGTGAATCATTTGCTACTCATGTTGATCTCCCTAAGGAGAAGTGGTTTAAATATCATCCCCCTATTAAAGAAGAAATTAAAGAACCGGTAATAGTTAAAGATGAAACTATCATTTACAATATTGATCCTATTGTGCCTACTGCTTATATTGAAAAACTACCTTTCCCTGTTAGGATAAAGCACTGGTACAGCGAGGTGCTACACAAACGGTTTTTAACCCCTTTTTGTGACAGCATTTTGAACCGTTGCCTAGTGAGTGTGGCCGATAGGGGGGTCCCTCCCACACGACCCAGAAACCGTCAGGGATAGGCCCTCCGATCACACACGCTAGGCAAAATGAGCAATCAAATACGGTTATACGTACAGTTGTGTTCAAAAAAATACAATTATACAGGCCCAATTTTTTACAGTCGTAAGTACATCCCACATAGTCAGTCCCAGACAAACATTTCTGTTCGTATGTACATTCCACACAGTCAATCCAAGGAATATATTTTCGTTCGTATGTACATCCCACACAGTCAATCCAAGAAGTACATTTATGTTCGTATGTACATCCCACACAGTCAATCCTAGGAAAACATTTCCGTTCATACGTACATCACACAAAATTTTCCCCATTAAATCATTTGTGATAGCGTTGCCATTGCAGATGATATTAACAATTTTACCGTTTACGTTATTGAATGCATCACACACGATGCATAGAAGAAACGTTGTGGCATAGGCTGTCCATCACACACACTTTTTATGTGGTAAACGTCTGCGCATGGTGGCATAACACAAATAGTTTTCAAGAGGAAGTCATGTGTGATTATTCATTGATCCAACACATTTTATTCCTAGAAACTATGTGCGTTGTCTGAGGTCATCGCCCATGGTGTTTTCTTAATAACCGTTTGCAAGAGAAAAACCCAATTAGCAGGCTAATTGGCCTATTATTAATAATCCATTTATTAATCTAATTGATATTTTATATTAAGCACACAATATATTTCATTTTTGTATTAAGGAAGCAGGATTTCATAATTGAAATACATCAGAGTACAACATCATATAGCTTCAGCACTCAGCTACCCGATTACACAACTGCACCAGCACCAAGTTTCACATGCAACATCTATAACCTTTCGAAATTAGCATCATAGACGGTACATAGACAGATGAATCTCATCAGGAAAACTGCTGAAGCGGAAGGTGAATATTGAGCCTTCATTGATGTTGAAGGTCTTTGCAACCTTAGGCCAGTGCCTGTGGATGATTGATCGTCCATCCTTCATCCTCTTCAGGAAGACTTCAATATTGAACCGTGGGTGTTGTATGAATACCTTCCTCGCCTCCTGACCATACAGTTGGTTTGAGAGTTAATCATCAGTGAACTGCTTTGTAAGGCCTGAAAACAAGGATATGCATAAATATCTTCTCTAGATTTGAAATGGCGCAAAGGAATAAAAAAGACAAGGTATAACAGTTAGTACCATACTGTAGTGAACTGATGTCTTCTTCATTGTGCAGACAAAGATCTTGTTGTTTTTTGTTGCTAATTTCTTTATCCTAACAATCTTTCTGAGTTTCTTGACTTGACTGATATTCATGGACAACTCATTTCCCCATATGCAAAAAGGGTCGAACAGTGGGTCAAAACCTCTGATAGCAGGACCTACATGTGCAAGACCAAATTGTTAAAAACCTAATATTTAAAAACAAGAAGTGGAAAGGTGTGTTATTAATTGCAATAGGCCTAATATTTAAAAACAAGCAAACATAGTCATTCAAACTTGTATTGTGCAGGTCTAAGTACACTAGTTATTGTCAAATCAAATGGAAAGGCCTGTTAAATACTCCCTCAGGTCCTTTTTACTCTGCATATAAGAATTGTCTGAAGTCAAACTTCATAAAGTTTGACCTTATTTATACGAAAAAATATCCACATCTACCATGCTAAAGTTACACAATATCAAAATTTAAGTCATGACACATCTACTGATATTGATTTCATATTATGAATGTTGGTATTTTTTTCTATAAAGTTGGTCAAACTTTACGAGGCTTGACTTTAGACAAATCTTATATGCAAACTAAAAAGGACCGGAGGGAGTACAACATGCTTAACATCAACCAAATATAGCCATTCATAGAGCTATTGTTAAAATTGGTATTGATGAAATTGAACTGCACAGTTCATACTAGCACATATAGAACATCACATTGTGAATAGCTGAAATAAAAAAGGCATACTACAAACAACCAAAGATGGCAATTGAAACTGGACATATGCTAACTACAAACAACCGAACAACCAAAAACCGTAGAAATAAACAAGGTGTTATGCAAATAACCAAATATAGCAGGACAAATTCTCACTACCAAAGGGGCTTGAGAAAACAAATCATGGGATTCCCTCGGTGAAGAGGCACGGCAAAACAAATCATGGGTTTCCTCACTTGTCACAGATTAGTTCCTCCTCATGGTCGCCGTCGATGAGGCCTGACTTGGCAGCTGAGGATCCCAAGCCAGCATCACAAAACGTGTCCTTCAGAAATGACAAAAGGCGCTCCATGGTGATGAAGGATGGCAAATTGTTCATAACAAGCCACAGGAGATCAGCGGCAGGGCCATCGATGGGATTGACGGCTGTCAAACCCAAGGGGTTGGGGGTGGGCAACTTAACCTGTGACATAACCCGCGTCAAGCCGTCGTTGTCGACGACCTCGATGTCGTAGCCAGCATCCGCGACATGCCAGAATACTCTAGCCCGCTGATTGAAAGGTTGCGTCCAGTCATTGTCGTCAGCTTCCTCGGCGGCCATCTCACCGACGTCAAGCGAAGAGGCCGCAGTAAAGCTCTTTTGGGACATTCGCTCCTCGAGCTCCCCAGGAAGCATAGTCGGGCTTAGGATGCGATGCTCTAGAGTGGGGGAGGGGGTGGGGATGGGAATCTGTGGGAAAGAGGGCATTTCACAGACGTCATCTAAGAAACTCAGGGCGGCGAGGGTATGTATATTGGTGGGTAACCTGCACGGGCAGACCGGCAGAGGTTGACGATGGAGGCGGCGCGGCGGTGGCGACCTAGCTAGGTTTCGAGCGAGGGAGGGGCGGTGTGTATGTGTGTGAGCATGGGATTTGGGGTGTGTGTGCGTGTGGAGGGGGTCCAAGGTGGTGTTTGAGCAAATGTCGCGGGTACTAAAAATTTGACTAGGCGGGAGTAAAATGGCGGGGCTACTGAAAATTTGAATCAAGGGATTGAAGCAGAGCGGGCGGGAGTAACGAACATCACACACTGTTAAAACATAATAATCATGTGCTATCAAACAAAACACTCCAGCTGAGCAGATATTTTTGAGATTGCGAGGGATGCAGGCGGGAGTAAAATGCTGGGGCTACTGAAAATTTGCATCAACTGATTGAAGCAGAGCGGGAGTAACAGACATCGCACACGGTGCACACATACTAATCATGTGCTATCAAACAGAAAAACCCTCTAGGAGGGTAGATATTTTCGAGATTGTGAGGGAGTAGATATTTTCGAGAGCGGGAGGGAAGGCTCGTGGAGCCTAATCTACTATGATGATGTGGGTGACAGGGCAGGGGCGCGGCACACGGGTAGTCCTTGGGAACCATGTCTATTGCGTACCCGATCGCAGACGGTTGCTGCATCCGACTCGTCTGCTGTTTATAAATTTGGTGAAAAAAACACGGGAAAGGGTCAGAACACAAACACACTTGCATGTGGACCAAATATATGTATGAAAAGGGTGGTTTGATGTTCAAATACCCAATGCACAACTTTGATGTGGCACCTGTCGCACAAAGCGCACATTATTATTGCTAGCCCCCCCCCCCCCGACACACACACACACTTCATGTTGGCGGGAGGGGAATCCTAGCTATGAACTCATGCCCCCAAATAGCTAGGTCTGACATGTCACCCTACCATAACACAAAACTGAAAGGAGTACATCATGGTTAACCCCCCCCCCCTTTTGCTTTTGATTAAATGTGGGCAGTGTGCGGGCCCACAGATGTGTTCTTCTGGCGTGAGATAAGTGAGACCACATACGAACCACACCTGTGTGTGTGTGTGTGTGTGTGTGCACATGTGTGTGAGTGTGTGTGTGCGGGTGTGTGTGTGTGAAAACGATGTGGTGTGATATTTAAATAACCAAATCAAAAATTTGATGTGGCACATGTGCATCGCAAATTAACCGGATATCCCCGACCCCATGGAGGTTCATCTAGTGTGAAGTAGTATTGTGCCCCCCCCCCCACATACACACACACACTTTGAGTCGGTGGGAGGGGGCATCTCACCAAGGCGTATTGTAACACTGACCAAGAAGAATCACCACCTTGGTCGTATAACCTCCCTCGTTGTTGGGTCAAAGTCATGCATGGATGTCCACACGCGGCCCCACAAATAGGCTAGCTTGTCGCCGATAACCACACGAGGGAGTGCCTGAAGACAACCACTGTGTGCATGTGGCCCAAACATATGTATGAAGTGTTATGTGGTGTTTGAATATACCCAATGCACAACTTTGATGTGGCACCGTGCTTTTGGAACAGGAAAGTCCCCACACGGAGCAAGGGTTCATGACGCGTACACTATATATATAGGGATTCATGTGTATGCAAGCCCTCAAACTTAGGTCTCGAATCTCACCATGATCGACAGACGACTATATGGTAACGCAAACCAAGAGAAGAAGAATCCACCCTGGTAACCTCTCTCGCGTTGTTGGTCGAAGTGATGGACATCCACGCGGGCCCACGAATATATAAACTGTCGATGATAACCAAGCGAGGGAGAGTGTCCAAAGACAACCACTGCATGCATGTGCCCCAAACATATGTATGGACATGCGTGATGCATGCATACATGTTTGAATACCAAAAGCACGACATTTTGATGTGGCGCATGCATGCGTCAAAAATCGCACAGTTCGCACACAGATCTGGTTCATGACGCATCGCGTGCTCGCCCCCCTCCCCCCACTTCGACCCGGTGGGAGGGATTCATGCGTACACATGCGCTCAAAGTATAATATGTTATGTCTCACATCATGACATGCATGTACCGTACCTTATAAGACGAACCAAAATTTAACCCCTCCTAATTATAGGTCAAATTAACCTCTATCGTTGTCGGTCAAAGTGATTGACCAAGCGGGCACACATAGATGGACGAAGCATCTTGCCAATAACCCCGTGAGTGAGTGCTAGAGGACAACCACCATCGCTTGCATGTGGGCCAAACACATGTATGGAGATGTGTGGTTGTGATGTTTGAACACCTAATATATATGCAGAACTTTGATGTGGCACCTGCCTCAGAAACCTTTAAGTCCCCAACACAAATCGAGGTTCATGACGTGCAGCATATGCTGGGCCCCTCCCCTCTTCGACGCGTAATATATACTCCTACATACCGTAACACAACCCAAAAATAATCCTCCTTGTTCGTCAAATTACCTTTCTTGTTGTGTCATATATTAGATGGACGACGACCTCGCGGGCCCATGGAGGGAAGCATCACAGGAGAATGAATGACAACCATCATCAGCACATGGCCCAAGGTGTTGGTGATGTTTTTAATACCCAATATGCACAACTTATTTGTGGCACCTGCCTCAGAAACCGAAAAGTCCCCACACAGAGCGAGATTGTTCATGACGTGTGTGTAGTATGTGCTACCCCGGCCCCCTCCTCCCCTCTTCGATGCGTACTATATACTCCTACCGCAACACAACCCAAAAAGAAACCTCCTTGTTGGGTCAAAGTGATGGAGGACAACCTCGCGGGCCCACGGATGGAACCATCGCACGCGAGTGACTGTCCTATATGACGCATAGTATATGTTGCCCCTGGTCACCTTCTTTGACGCATACTATATATACCCCTACCGTACGTAACAAAAACCAAAAAATGACCATCATTGTTGGACAAATTAACCTCTCTCACCGCAGGTCATAGTGCTGGACGATGACCTCGTGGGCCCACAGAGAGAGTCACACACGAGGGAGTGTCCTAGGACTACCGCGTGCATGTGGCCCAAAGATGCATGTCAAACTTTTTCTGCAGCGAACATGCGACCAAAGGAGTTTAGTGTTAAAAATTGAAAAAAAAAGATAACATTTGTCCATTTTTATACATTGATTGATTTCTCCGTGATTTAATGTGCAAAAATCAAATTTGATCTACATGAGACCCGTGATAGTGCACGCAAATGGATTGGAAAATCATATGTGTGTGTGTCCCTGGGTGCATGTTTTGTCCCCATGCAAGAAATTTCTAACATCGAGAATCTTGATTTTAAAATCCAGTAAATCCAAAACTAAGTTGAAATTCATGAAACTTATCGTGGTGTCATATGGACGCCAATAGACTATGATATTATATATATTTTCCAAATTTGAGACAAGTTTTGATATAATCTTCTTACAGATAGGAAATTATCAATAATTATCAACCAATATCGCAAACGGACCCTTTATTTGAACCGTGTGCATTAGACCAACAATGTACGTGTCGTGCTTCGGTTAAGCAATGAAGCGGCAGAATTAATCATCAAAAAGGAAAAATCAATATAATATGTGCCGCCATGCGTCCCGTGTGCCATACGAGCTTGCGTGAGTTGATGAGACACAGGCTAGCAGTCCGCCGCGCAGGCAGACCAGGAGGCCGAGGCATGCGCGTGTTCATTACGCAGTCACCGTGGGGCGTGCTAGTAGTTGTGTGAAATGACGGTAGGCATATGAGCAGTCCGCTGCGCAGGCTCACCGGGAGGCGAGCCAGCCCTTTGACCGCCGCCCACCTTGCTCCCACTGCTCCATATTAATGGCGCGCCCGATCCGCTGGTCATAATAGGCGGCCGCACCCCCCGTCCATAGTTGTCACCGCCGCATGGAGTGTATTAGGATTTTGCCAAAGCGCACCATCGGAGGGAGTGGCGATGCCGGGGCTGGTGAAGCACCCACGCAACACATGAAGTTGGGCACAGAGGTTGCTGTCACCGCTGACGAGGTCTCGCGCGGGCTTCAGTGCGACCTTGACTTCGTCACCGTCGTCGTGCCTCCCCAGCCAGTGCCGGAGGTCCACAGCTACTCCGGCAACGACTCCGACTCTGACGGAAAACTATTTAGTCCCCCCCTTCTTTTGATGGGAATAGAAATCATTGGTTATGTTCACCCCGTCCATGAAATCAGAGTAAGATTCATTAGATCCGTGTAGTGTATTGATTGTTTGAATGGTATCTATGGTTAATGATTAATTGTTTGTTCTGTACAAATGATTTTTTTGCTAATAATCCTACTAGGGTTAGTGTGCGTGCTAATAATCGTAGCCAGATCTTGAGAATTGATTCTGAATGTCCTACATATATGTTTGTGCCTTTTTTTCTTCCAGATCTTGAGAATTGATTTTGAATGTCCTACATGTATGTTTCTGCCTTTTTTAGATTGCTATGTACACAGATGAGGCTCCGGCCAGCGGTGCTGCCGGCTGTAGATCCTGCACTAGGTAGCGCGGGCAAAAGCGGCCACGCCCCCTGGATCCAAGGAACTCGTAGAATACCAGGCGGACCGCATCAGCGATCTCCTGGACGCCATCCTTGGGGAGATCATCTTCCTTCTCCCCACCAAGGATGGCTGCCGCACACAGGTCCTCGCATCTCGGTGGCGCACTTTGTGGCACGCCACGCCTCTTAATCTCGACTGTCGCCGGCTATCTATTGTTCATGATTTTGAACTCCACAGAGCCATCATCTCCTCCCACCAGGGCTCCGTTCAATGCCTATGCATCCCGGCATGCTGCCTGCTGCACATACCCTGCATGGTGGATGCATGGCTAACATCCTATCAATTCAAAAAACTCCAGCATCTTGAGTTCTACCATTACTATGCAAATAGCTTCCCGCCCTCACCACCGATGTCCATCTCTTGGTTTTCCTCCTCTCTCCACACCGCCACCTTGGCCTGGTTCCATCTAGCAGACAATCTGTTACAAATACTTCGACTCCCACTTCTAAAAAACTCGCGCTTGTGGTGGTCGATCTGTTGGAGGCCTCACTGCACAGCATCATCCACTCCTGCTGCCCTGCCCTAGAGCGCTTGCTGCTTGTTTTTGGAAAAGAAATTCATATCCATTGTCTCCAAATAAAGTTGCCTCACCTTGTAAGCATTGGAATTTGCTTTAAAGGAGAGGAGCTCAACATCAAAGATGCCCCTTCACTCCAAAGGTTGCTCCTTGATTATTAGTGTGCACCTTCGCAAATAACTGTGGTCTCTGCGCCTAAACTGGAGACCTTGGGTGTAATTCCTGATCTGCTTGAAGGTTATAAGATGGTGGTTGGCTCCAAACTTATTCATGTACTGTATATTATCATCAACACTTTTGTAATCATAAGCTGCATTTTTCATTTGTGCGCATAAGTTTTATATCATCAACACTTTTCTAATCATAAGATGCATTTTTCATTTGTGCGCATAAGTTTTATATAATCTTGGAGTACACTTTTGGTACTAATATTATGTTATATGCTCAATGAAGAGTTTGTCCATGGATACACTATCAATGGTGCTCAATTCTGTCAAGACCTTACATATTAGTATGTGGTGTTTTGATCTGAACATGATTATCAGCTTGTTGCGATGCTTTCCATGTCTAGAGAATTTGTATATACAGCTGATGATTTCAAGCACATTGAAAGCCCATATATAATTTACTAGAATTAACCATTCAGCTGTCGCTCTTGCGACATACTCTTTTTGTAGACATTAACTGTTTTCAATCTTCATGTCGATTTAGGCAAAAGCACATGGACAAAAAGGTATAACTAATCGGTGGCATAAGAAGCATCGGGATTTTCTCAGTTCTCATGACATTCGTTTGAGGACAATAACGCTGGAAGGATATGCATCCAACCATGCAAACACTAGCTTTGTCACATTCTTCCTGTTGAATGCGAGGGTACTATTGTCCATGAGGATTAAGGTTTTTAACAAAAACTTTCTCAAAGATGGACATGTTGAACAGCATAAAAAGAAGTTTTAGGTGGACAAAAGGGCTTCTGATCAGACTGATCCATTTGATTGTGACTGCCAAAAACTTGTCTTCATGTACAACAACTTGTCTTCATGTACCAGTAGATTTTCTGGCCCAGGATCTTGATTTTATGGATCAGACTGATCCATTTGATTGTGACTGCCAAAAACTTTGATTGAGTTAGATGTTATTGTCCTATTCAATCTGGATTTTGGGTAAACCTGATGAATAATTAATCATCGTGCTTTTGTACCTTTTGTAAGCTGGAGTTAGATATTGCTGCCCTTTTCAACTTGGCTTTGACCCATATTTTCTTTCATACAAACCGGAGCTTCTATCAAGAAGCCTCATGGTTCCGAGAGGGAACTTGGTCACCTAATTTGTGTGCGAAATGACATACGCTGTCTCTTCCCGCCTTGATTTATTTTACAGAGGCAACATGCAACTGTGCTGAAAATAAGAAATTATTCAGGGTTCGTTTCGCCTTTTTATACATTGATTTTCCTAGTCATTTTTAACAAATAGCCACCACGTTATTATCGCAAACGGTCGTATTAGTCCAACTGCGGGCGTTCAACTAACCATTTACTACCACGGGTAGCTGTTTGATTAGACGGGATGACTGCGAGCAGTCCGCCGTGCACGCTCACCGTACCGGGAAGCGAGCCGCGAGCGCTGCAATTTATTGCTGGTTTTGAACTTTTGATTCGGCCACCTCGGGAAGGTACTTAGAGTAGTCCTCTGTTCTCATCTACAAGCACCGCCGCTGAGGATCGCCGCCTACTGCGAGATGGAGGACGAGCCAGCCAACATGCGGGGGCGGGTCGAGCCAAAACCGCAAGAGCCTCCGGCGAACATGGACTTCATCAGCAGCCTCTCCGACGAGATGTTGGTAACCATCATACCCCACCTCCCCATCAAATCTGGCGTGCAGACCACTGTCCTCTCATGGCGGTGGCACCCCCTCTGGCACTCCACCACCCTGGACCTCATCGTCGATGACGAGTTCTGCAGTGGGGAGCGACAACGCCTGGATGCATTGTCCCACGTCCTTGCCACACACGCTGGGTCGGTCAGATGCCTTGCTATCGGCAGGTTCAGTTCCCACTGCAAGGCCGAACCCAAGTTTCACTACTGGTTCCTATCCCTGGCCCCGGATTGACTCGAGGAGCTCGGTTTTCATGCTGGACGTCTGCGCTCACTGCCACCGTCCGTGCTCTGCCTCGTACCCACGCTACGCCGCGCTACATTCAGGCAGTGCATTTTCCCCTGGATTGATGCCGCGTGCGCTCTTCATCTCCCTAAACTTAAGCACCTCGAGCTCATTGTCGTCCCTATCTTGAAGGAGGATTTGGAGCGCCTGCTCATCAGCTGTACAGCGCTCGAGTACCTTCTTCTTCATGCGATGGATGGGTTCAGTAGCCTCCACATCACCTCGACGAATGCCCGTGCGATTTATTTGCATTGTTGGCGCCGCCCAAGGCTCTCAGTTGAGGTGTTTCACGATATGGTCATTCAGAATGCGCCTTTCCTCGAGAGATTGTATGTACTTGATAAATTAGGTCCAGCAAGAATCAGGGTCATTCATGCACCAAAATTGACAGTGTTGGGCTATTCATGTGCTGAATTCAACGAACTTGTTACTGGATCATTATTCGTTTAGGTACAGCAGTCTTCTTCTTCTCCTTCTTATATATCATTGGACAGCAACATTTTATCTAATTTTTGTTGATCTATATGTTCACCTGCCATCCAGAAAATGATTCCCACAAGCTTGACCCAGCCTCTTTGCACAGGGAAGATCTTGGCACTACAATTTGTCGGCCCCGATCTGGATGAAGTTGTTAGATTCCTTAGATGCTTTCCTTGCACGGAGAAGCTATACATCGAGGTGATGCTCCTTTCCTGTTAATTGTTAACCACAACGGAGCCCAATTTGTTGTTACTTTTACCCATGATTACAAAGACGAAAGTAGAATGATTTCTAAAGGAAATTTGGAGGATTTCAATACATATATTTTTTGAGATGTTAATCATGAAAGATTGAAGGTGGCATTTCACTCTTTTCATGTATTTTAGAAATCCTGCAAATCAAACAGGCCTGAAGTGTTCAAATCTACAGCTAGGCACTAATATGTCGTCTTCGTTTGCAGATACTAGCTGGCCCAAAACTAGAAAATGTTGGCGAATATAACAGGCCCATTGAATGCCTTGATCTCCATCTCATAGAAATTACTTTTAATGAGTACCGAGGCACCACAACAGAAATTAAATTTGCCAGGTTCTTTGTTGAGAAAGCAAGGTTACTCAAGGTAATGAGGTTTGCCCTATATTTACTACGCAGAAGTGAATGGATTGCTAAAGAGCGCAGGTGTCTACAGCTGAATGGAAAAGGCTCTGCACAACTGAATTTCAGTTTGTAACTTCATATGACAGATTATTCGGAAGTAACTATATCAAGCCGCTATATGACTTCTCAGTGGCTGATCCTTTTGCAGAAATAATGCATGAAAAAGATTCTGAAGAAGATAAATTTTATTTGTCAGAATAGTTTGAACCTTGTAATCTTTGAATTTGGGCCTTGTAAAGCTGGAATTTGAACCTTGCAATATTTATGGTATTTGTTATATAACGTAATAGGATGTTTAATTTGGTTTTGCAATCATGTCCTGTTATAAGTATATTTATGGTATTTGTAATTGGAGTATGTTGTTCTTCTGTAGAAAGAGCATAGATGTTGTACAAACAGAGCATATCACATCACACGTGGAGCATAGTAGGGAACCCGTCGGTGATGAATTCATCAATCACAGACGGTTGTATACCAGCAAGCATTTGCCCACAACACACACGGCTTATTCCATCACAAACAGCTCGGATGGATCAACTGTATGCCACATATCGCACACGCAACTCTAATCTGAATCGTGCTTGATGTATCCGCCATCGCTCGCACAGTTCATCTTATTTGCCACGTATCACTGTGCCGACCTCTACTCACGTCCCTCGGTGCGCTCTGCTCGCCGTTAGGCGCCGTGGCGTGCTCTGCTAGTGTACCTACACGCGCACGGCTTGTCGACAGCTTTTCCTTGTTTGTTCAACTGCTATATGCATATTTATGGTTGCTCATTGTTGAGGCGGCTGCGGAGCGCTCTACTCGCGTCCCTTTGCGCGTGCTCTGCCAGCGGTTGGGGTCGGTGCACGATCATGTTGGGGGCCCCCATATGCATGTGGTTGCACCACGGGCGTCGCCACGATGCAGTTACGTGCGGCACGATGGAGTTATGCGCTGCAATTAGAACTGCCATCGGGCGTGCCAATATTCCAAGTCGTCCGGCTTCCCCATTAATTCCTGCAACCATTATAACCTTAGTCTCTTCAACCTTTCGATTGCGCCCCACAACACAACAAGCACACCCACGACAACACATACAGACAGGATATCTAGCGGCGCTCCAATGGAGTTTGGCGAGCATAAAGTGGAGACCCACGCGAGGGAGACAGATCTCTCGGTGGTGTACACAATTGACCCGGCTGTGGTGGAGCAGTTGCTTGCTCGAGACAAGTACAAGGTGGTCAGCATCGACCTCTAGTACACCAGCGGTCATCCCGGCAAAGATCACAAGGTTGTCATTACCCAGTTGTGCGTGCGCCATTAGGCCTTCATCTACCACTACTGCATGGCCACGGAGTCTTGCGACCATTTCGCCAGGTTTGTCAACAGCACCGACTACAAGTTCGCTATGGTGGAAACCTCCGACGATGTAAAAGTGCTCATGGTTACGGGCTTGGCCTGCAAGAACCTTGTCGAAATCCGTGACCACTACAGGGTCTGGGGAAGCACGAAGAAGGACTCTCTGGTTGAACTCGCCTCGGCCATCATCGACCCCTACTACAAAAAGATGAAGCAGGATGCCAACAGAACACGTCCCGTATCCTGGCACGGGGCCTAGATGCAGCAAATGGATGAACCTCACCTCAGGTTCGCGGCCAAGAGCGTGTACACATGCTATGAGATGCACAGGCATATCGTTGACATGAGGAAGTGCCTCCTTCCCGAAATCGACGAGGCCAGATCGAGCCACAAGCAGAACAGTAGCGGCAAGCATCACAAGAAGTAGATGATGATCAGATGATCGTTTATCCTAGTTAATTATGCATGTAATATATAGTTTACTTTGGTGTGTGGAAATGTCATGTGTGTAGTAGCCACCTATGTAATTATGCATGTAATAGTTCACTTTGGTGTGTGCAAATGGCATGTGTGTAGTAGCCACCTATGTAATTGGATGTTTAATTTGGTTATGCAACCATGTCCTTATAAGTGTGTGTGTGTATATATATATATATGCTATTGTTCTGTATGCAATCACATCGCACAACACACACGTCTTATTAGCAGCAATTATCTGTGTTATTATCGGTCTTCCACACATTTCTGATTACAGACCTGTTTGTCGCGTATCACACACATCTTGTTAGGTTGAACCATTTCTGTTCTCTTGGCTCAACGCAAACAGTTCATCCGAGTGAACTGTTTGCCCTCTATCGCACACACCTTGATCTGGCTGACCGTTTCTTTTGTGTTGCCTAATCACAAACAGTTCATCCGAGTGAACTGTATGCCGTATATCGCACACACCTTCATCTGGCTGCCCGTTTCTGTTGTTCCGCCTCATCACAAATAGTTTATCCGAGTGTACCATATGCCATATATCGCACACACCTTGATCTGGCTGCCCATTTCTGTAGTTCTGTCTCATCGCAAACAGTTCGTATGGATCAACCGTATGGCCCACATCACACACGCAACTAAAATCTCAATCATGTTTGATGTATCCGCCATCGCAAACGTTTTGCATCTTTTTTGACGGGTTTTTTTACAACACCGTGCGATTAATGCATCACACACAGTTTCGTCAATGGGTCTCTGATTGTAGTGTCACGTTAGTAGCATCCTGCAGTAGTGAAGGAACATATTAAGGTATCAACAGTGGTTCGCAAAAGTAACATTAAAGCACCTAAACCCTCTGAGCAAATTAAAGTAGAACCTAGTGTTGCTATGGTCAAAGACCTCTTGGTGGATAATATTGATGGGCATGTTCTTTATTTCTATGATGAAGCTGCTAGAATTGCCAAAACCCGATACTAAAGATAAGAACAAGCCTGTTGTTTGCATGCCTGTCATCTCAGTTAAAATAGGAGATCATTTCTATCATGGTTTATGTGACTTAGGTGCTAGTGTGAGTGCTATCCCTTTTACTTTATACCAAGAAATTATGAATGATATAGCACCCACTGAAATAGAAGACATAGATGTTACTATTAAACTTGCTTATAGAGATACCATCACACCACTTGGGATTGTTAGAGATGTTGAAGTCTTGTGTGGAAAAATAAAATATCCTACTGATTTTCTAGTTCTTGGTTCCCCACAAGATGACTTTTTTCCCATAATTTTTGGTAGACCCTTCTTGAACACTATCAATGCTAAGATAGATTCTGAGAAAGAAACTATCAGTGTTAGTTTTGGTGATGTGTCTCATGAGTTTAATTTCTCTAAGTTTCGTAGACAACCTCATGATAAAGAATTACCCAGTAACGATGAAATAATTGGTCTTGCTTCTATTGTTGTACCTCCCACTGATCCACTAGAACAATATTTGCTAGACCATGAGAATGATATGCACTTGCGTGAAAGAAATGAAATAGATAAAAATTTCTTCGAACAACAACCTATCCTTAAACACAATTTGCCTATTGAAACTTTAGGAGGTCCTCCTCCACCTAAAGGTGATCCTGTATTTGAATTAATGCAATTGCCTGACACTTTGAAATATGCTTATCTTGATGAGAAAAAGATATATCATGTTATTATTAGTGCTAACCTTTCAGAACATGAAGAAGAGAGATTATTAAAAATTATGAAGAAGCACCGTGCTGCTATTGTATATACTCTTGATGATCTTAAGGGCATTAGTCCCACTCTCTGTCAGCACAAGATTAATATGGAACCTGATGCTAAACCTGTTGTTGATCACAGACGATTGAATCCTAAGATGCAGGAAGTGGTAAGAACTAAAATACTAAAACTTCTAGAGGCAGGTATAATCTATCCCATAGTAGATGGGTAAGTCATGTTCATTGTGTCCCTAAGAAAGGAGGTAAACTATTGTTCCTAATGATAAAAATGAACTTATTCCACAAAGAATAGTGACTGGCTATAGAATGGTAATTGATTTTAGAAAATTAAATAAAGCTACTAGAAAAGATCATTACCCTTTGCCTTTCATTGATCAAATGTTAGAAAGATTGTCAAAGGACACACACTTCTGTTTTCTTGATGGATATTCCGGTTTCTCTCAAATACCTGTATCGCAACCCGATCAAGAGAAAACCATATTTACTTTCCCTTTTGGAACTTATGCTTACAGACTTATGGCTTTTGGTTTACGTAATGCACCTGCTACCTTTCAAAGATGTATGACTGCTATATTCTCTGATTTTTGTGAATAGATTGTTGAGGTTTTCATGGATGATTTTTTCGTTTACGGAACTTCTTTTGATGATTGCTTAAGCAACCTTGATCGAGTTTTGCAAAGATGTGAACAAACTAATCTTGTCTTCAATGGAGAAGTGCCACTTTATGGTTAATGAAGGCATTGTCTTGGGGCAAAAGTGGATGCAATTGAGAAAATGCCATGTCCTAAAGACATTAAAGGTATTCGTAGTTTCCTCGGTCATGTTGGTTTCTATAGGAGGTTCATTAAAGACTCCTCTAAAATTTCTAGGCCTCTTACTAATCTTTTACGAAAGGATGCTCCATTTGTTTTTCATGATGATTGTGTAGAAGCCTTTGAAATACTTAAGAAAGCCTTAACTTCTGCACCTATAGTTCAACCACCTGATTGGAACTTGCTTTTTGAAATTATGTGTGATGTTAGTGATTATGTTGTTGGTGCTGTTCTAGGCCAAAGAGTTGATAAGAAATTAAATGTTATCCATTATGCTAGCAAAACTCTAGACAGTGCCCAAAGAAATTATGCTACTACTGAGAAAGAATTTTTAGCAGTTGTGTTAATCTTACATTGTTGATTCCGAAGTAATTGTTCACACCGATGATGCTGCTATTAAATATCTTATGGAAAAGAAAGATGCTAAACCTAGACTCATTAGGTGAGTTCTCTTGCTTCAAGAATTTGACTTGCACATTACTGATAGGAAAGGAGCTGAGAACCAAGTAGCTGATAACTTGTCTAGGTTAGAAAATATTCTTGATGACCCACTACCTATTGATGATAGCTTTCCTAATGAACAACTAGCTGTCATAAATGCTTCTCATAATACTCCTTGATATGATGACTATGCTAATTACATTGTTGCTAAATTTATACCACCTAGTTTCACATACCAACAAAAGAAAATATTCTTCTATGACTTAAGACATTACTTTTGGGATGACCCACATCTTTATAAAGAAGGAGTAGATGGTATTATTAGACATTGTGTACCTGAGCATGAACAGGAACAAATCCTACAGAAATGTCACTCCGAAGCCTACGAAGGACATCATGCGAGAGATAGAACTGCACATAAGGTATTACAATCTAGTTTTTATTGGCCTACTCTTTTCAAGGATGCCCGTAAGTTCGTCTTGTCTTGTGATGAATGTCAAAGAATTGGTAATATTGGTAAGCGCCAGGAAATGCCTATGAATTATTCAC
The DNA here is from genome assembly GCA_011799875.1 of Thinopyrum elongatum. NCBI lineage: Eukaryota > Viridiplantae > Streptophyta > Magnoliopsida > Poales > Poaceae > Thinopyrum > Thinopyrum elongatum. The sequence goes on along the minus strand of CM022299.1, from coordinate 284,482,298 downwards.
TTGTTATTGAACCTTTTGATGTTTGGGGCTTTGATTATATGGGACATTTTCCTTCCTCTAATGGGTATACACATATTTTGGTTGATGTTGCTTAGGTCACTAAGTGGGTAGAAGCTATTCCAACTAGTAGTGTTGATCATAACTCCTCCATTAAAATGCTTAAAGAGATTATCTTCCTGAGGTTTGGAGTCCCTAGATATTTAATAACTGATGGTGGTTCACATTTTATTCATGGTGCTTTCCGTAAAATGCTTGCTAAATATGATGTCAACCATAGAATTGCATCACCCTATCATCCTCAATCTAGTGGTCAAGTTGAACTTAGCAATAGAGAGATAAAATTAATATTACAAAAAACTGTCAATAGGTCCCAAAAGAATTGGCCTAAGAAACTTGATGATGCACTTTGGGCCTATAGAACAGCTTATAAAAATCATATGGGTATGTCTCCATATAAAATGGTTTATGGAAAAGCTTGTCATTTGCCTCTTGAGTTAGAACATAAAGCATATTGGGCAATTAAAGAACTCAATTATGATTTCAAACTTGCCGGTGAAAAGAGGTTATTTGATATTAGCTCACTAGATGAATGGAGAACCAAAGCTTATGAAAATGCCAAAATATTTAAAGAAAAGGTTAAAAGATGGCATGACAAAAGAATCCAAAAGCGGGAATTCAAAGTTGGTGAACATGTTCTATTGTACAATTCTCGTTTTAGATTTTTTGCAGGTAAACTTCTTTCAAAATGGGAAGGACCATATATCATCGAAGAAGTTTATCACTCTGGAGCTATCAAGATTAATAATGCCGACGATACCAACCTGAAGGTGGTCAATGCACAAAGAATTAAACACTATATTTCAGGTACGCCTATTAATGTTGAAACTAACATTATCCAAACCATGACACTGAAGGAACACATAAAAGAAACCTTCCAAAACACTCTAGAACCCTGAAAAGGAAGAGGTACATGATACGGTAAGTAAACGGTCTCCGAAAAATCCGCAAAAATGTTTTCTGTCAGTTTTGGAGTATTAGAAAAAATAGAAAAATAAGAAACAACCGGGAAGGCAACCCAGGTGACCACAAGACACCAGGGCGCGCCTGCCCCACCTGGCGTGCCCTGGTGGGTAGTGGGCCCCTCGGGCACCTTCCCAACTCTATTTTCCTTCCGTATACTTGTTTTCCAAGATAAAAAAAATCTTTATATATACCCCCGGACGATTTGACCACCGTATCGTGGAGAAATCCTCTGTTCTAGTTTCGGGCTGTTTTTCTGTCAGATCTGTCAAGCCAGGCATCATGTCTTCTCCCTCCTCCAACAATGTAGAAGAAGATGCTTGGCTGCTGAAGATGGAGCTAAGGAGAGAAGAACCAAAAGAAGCCACTAAGGAGGACAAGGTCAAGGAAGTTGTGGGAGATCAGGCTCAAGAAGGGGGGCCGCGAGCTCACAGGGCGCGCCCTAGGGGGTAGGCGTGCCCCCTGAGCTCATGGGCCCCACGCAACTCGTTTTGACCTAAAACCACTTCTATAAATTTCCAAATATTCCCAATCCTACAGAGAGCCACTCGAAACACTTTTTCCACCGCCGCAAGCTTCTGTTCTTCTGCGATTCCATCTGGAGGCCTTTTCCGGTACTCTTCCAGAGGGGAATCGATCATGAAGGGCTTCTACATCATCCTTGTTGCTTCTAATGATGCGTGAGTAGTTTACCACAGACCTACGGGTCCATAGCTAGTACCTAGATGGCTTCTTCTCTCTTTTTGATCTTCAATACCATGTTTTCCTTGATCTTCTTGGAGTTCTATCAGATGTAATGTTCTTTTGCGGTGTGTTTGTTGGGATCCGATGAATTGTGGGTTTATGGTCAGATTATTCATTGAAAGTAATTGAGTCTTTTCTGAACTTCATTATGCATGATTGTTATAGCTTTGTAGTCCTCTCCGATCTATCCGTTTGTTTTGGCCATCTAGATTGAATTATTTTCAGCGGAGAGGTGCTTTGTGATAGGTACAATCTTGCGGTGTCCCCACCCAGTGACAGAAAGGGTGGCGAGGAACGTATAGTTTTGTTTCCATTAAGGGTAAAACGATGGGGTTTATTCATATTGATTGGGTTTAGTTTGTCTACATCATGTCATCTTGCTTAAGGCATTACTCTATTTGTCATGAACTTAATACCATAGATGCATGCTGGATAGCTGTCGATGGTGGAGTAACAGTAGTAGATGCAGGTAGGAGTCAGTCTACTTGTCACGAACATGATGCCTATATACATGATCATTGCAATGAATAACATCATAACTATGTGCTTTTCTATTAATTGCAGAACAGTAATTTGTGCACCCACCGTATGCTATGTGTTCGAGTGAGAAGCCTCTAGTGAAAACTATGGCCCCCAGGTCTACTTTTACATATTATTAAAACCAAAAATACCTTGCTGCAATTTATTTACTTCTATTTTGTTTTGCAATTTACTTATCTATCTATCACTATGAGAATTAATCCTTGCAAGTAACGAGTTCAAGGGGATTGACAACCCTCTTGCCCGTGTTGCGTGCAAGTATTTGCTTTTGTGTGTGTAGGTGTCATCGAAGGGGTTTGCTTGGTTCTCCTATTGGCTCGATAACCTTGGTTCCCACTGAGGGAAGTACTTATCTCTACTTTACTGCTTCACCCCTCCTCTTCGGGGAAATCCCAACACAGTTTACAAGTAGCAGTTATGAATTGAGATAATATCATCTATAATCGATTGTAATAACATGAAGTGTTGACATGTGATCTTCCTCCTTAGGCCATGAGAGTATCGCGGTCACTTCTTACCATACGGTGGGCTTTGGGGTTGCTCTAACGTCACCTGTAACACGGCGATCATAACGACAACTTACAGGTTCATAGGAAAGTTTGACAAGTGGTTGGATAGCTCGAGAGTGGGTTTTGCACCTCCAATGATGGAGAGATATTCTTAGGGCCCTCTCGGTGTGACGGCATCCATCATCGTCTGGCCAGACACAAGTGACTTCGTCACGGGGATGCCGGAACACGACAATGAGAAAGAAGAACAAAACCGGTAACGAGGATAACGGTATAGTGAGCATGGTGATGACTCAGGAGGATACCGGTACATCCCGAGTTTTGTGAAGTATCGCGAAGCAAAGGTTACATCACATGATAACCAAAGGTTCACTCGAATATCATTCGTGTGCTCATAGGGACCGATGTGGACGTCCATGGTTCCGTTGCCGGTCATTGAACGAAGAGGTTTCGTTCATGTCTATGAGTTACCGAACCTACGGGGTCACAAGTTTAAGGCAATCACGATCTCTTGAGTGTTAGTAGGATGGGAGTGATGAGCATATATTTGTGGAATTGTTTCATTAATATTTTGAATAGTTCCAAGAGGGTCCGGAAGCATTTCGGGGTCACCGGAAGGGTTTCGGTGAATATCGGGTAAAACCGGGTATTACCAATAAATATATATATAGGTGGAAAATGTTTCTGGGGATTTTAAATTATATATATAATGGTCTAAAAGTATTTAGAACTATTTTATATTTAATTAAATATCAACGGGCCTTAAAGGCCAAGAGGTGGAAGGCAACTTGTGCCACAAAGGCCCATGTGGGTAGGTGCCTCCCTCCCCTTGTGGCGCCCCTCCTCTCCCCTCCAACCTATATATACTAGAGGATTTCCACCCTTTTGATATACAAGTTTTGGAGCCTCCTCTGGTTCTTCTAGTTCTACTTCTAGTTCTAGTTCTAGTTGGTCCTAGTTGACTAATTAGAGCTACACTAATCATCTAATCCTCATAATTAGAAGCCCCGTGTGGTTCTAATCTCCTCCCTCTAATTCTTCAACGATGATTAGCTCTGGATGGCGAAGCGCTGCCGGATCGTGAAGGCTGCATGCTTGCAACCAAGTATAGAGGTCATGCTTTCAGTCTTTGGTTCGAGGGACTGTTCATGGGCGGTTCGCGGGATCGTTCATCAATGGTTTGAGGGACTCCAAGTATGATCTACACCGAAATGTTCTTCTTTCGCTTCAATTCAGTTACGGTAACGATCGTGATCCCAACCCATTATGCATCTTCATATTGATCTTGGGTGTGCGTAGGCGTGATTTTTTTTCTACTATGTTTCCCAACATATAGAAATTACTGCCAGATTGAACCCACTACAAAGAACCTCTCCCACTGAAGATAAATCAATCACACTTGGCCAAAGTAGACGGAAAGATCGGAGAGAAATACAAAGCTATAAATTACGCAACAAAGAAACTTCAAAAGATTCATATAAATTCAATGAACAATCTAATCATAAATCCACAATTCATCGGACCCCAACAAACACACAACAAGAATTACATCATATGGATATCTGGAGAGATCATTGTATTGAAGATCTAGAGAGAGAGAAAGATCTAGCTACTACTATGGACCTGTAGGTCTTGAAAGAACTACTCACACATCATTTTGAAGGCGGCAAGGTTGATGAAGATGGCCTCCCAATGATTCCCCCCTCCTGTAGAGTGCTAGAACAGGGCTCCTGATGGGATCACGTAGGAATAGAGACTTCGGCGGCAATAAATTGTTTCAGGTCTCGCTTCGAGGGTTCCAGAATATATGTAAATTTATAGGCCAGATATTATGGTAAACGAAGCATCAGGGGACCCACAAGTCAAGGTGGCGTGCCCTACCCCCCAGGGCGCACCCTTTGGGCTTGTGGCCACATCGTGGGTCTTCTAGTCTCTTCTGGGAGCTTCTGGGGTCTCTTATGTTCCAGAAAAAAGTGTCAAAAAGTTTCATCGTGTTTGGACCTTCGTAGGTATCAATTTTCTATAAAACCAAAAACAAGTGGAAAACAACAACCGGCGCTGGGCACTAGATTAATATGTTCGTCCAAAAAAATATAAAATGATGGCCAAAGTATGTAAGAATGATAATATAATAGCATTTAACAATAAAAAATTATATATATGTTTGAGACATATCAGCCTCCTTCGCGCGGGGAGGCTCGCAAAGCGGGCGGTGAGGTGTCTGTCTCTGGTGTTGCGGCGCATGAGGGGAGTGTGGAAAGAGGTGGAGCACGGCTGAGAAGGAAGGAGATGTGGTCTTCTCAGGACGGCGGGGTTGGAGCTGGAGGTCGCGGCGCGGACGGGCCTTGGTGGCACCGGGATCTCGGCTAGGATAGGGTGGCCGGGAGCAGTGGCCAGAAGCCGCTGCGGAGGCTGGGGCGCACGATGGACTACTGATGTCATTGGAGTGGACATGGAAGGCGGCACTTTGGGGTGATGGTGACTGTGTGGGGTGGATTTTGAAGCTCGATGCAGCGTCTCGCGGTAGGGTACGCCGTTGGGGGCGGTCACCCGCGTGCGGGTGGCGCGGCACGTTGCCTCTCGCGTGTGAGGCCCAGGGTTGCTGCCACGGCTTGGCTAGCTGCCAGGAGGTGGCGTGTCTAGCTCCCACTTGTGGTGTCGGCGGATCTGAGCGATGTTGGCTGTGAGTGGTTTGGAGCCTGTCTTCTTCGACCATGCAGGAGCTAGGTGTTAGTCTGAGTGCTCTCGGTCATGCGAGGGGTCGTTCTTCCACTAAGGTTTGATTCATGATGGCGAGGTACTGCGGCAGCGATGGTGTGACCCCGACAGTTCGGCCAAACCCGATTGTAGGGGTGGGAGGTGTGCGACGGTGTGGATGGAAATCCTGCTTGGCTTTGGTCGGAGCTCGCGACGATGGCGCCCGTGGGCGTCATTTCCCTCCTTGGAGGCGATGCCGAGGTGTGTCAGCATCTCGCCTTCTTGATCGGGTTGTGGTCTTCGGCCAAAAGCCTTGGTTCGTTGTAGGCCGGTGATGGCGGCGTCTTGGCGTCATTACTCTATTGAGAGCATCATGGGCAGAGACTTGGCTTGGAGGTCATGTGGTGTGGTTCTCCGGTGCTTGCTGCTGGTCTGAATTGATCTTCATGGGCGATAAGTACGAGGTGTCGGTGCCCCAAGACGATGGCTTTCTCAAGTTTGACCGAGTCCCGCTATCCGCTCATCGTCTCCTATTAGGCATTCAAGGGCTATCCGCTCGTCGTCTCCTCTTAGGCATTCAAGCATGGGTAGTGCGTTGGCAAAGAAAGTCTGGCTAAAGTTATTTGCTCTTGTGGTGATCAGCGTTTGTTGTGACATGGCTACATAACGGAGTACTCTTCTCCAATATTTTGTCCGCATTCTAAAAGAGAAACAAGCAGACACATCACAGGTTTACCATGTTGTATATGAAACTCATTTTGGTAAACCAGTTCAGTAGAAAGGTGGACAGGATAACAGCATGAAACAAACATATATCTATGCACTATGGTCACTATATGGTCTATATCATTCTAGTTTATGTTGCCAAATCAAGATAGAGACAGTTCAAATCATATATGTTTAAGACAAAGCAGCATAGACAGAATATAAGTATGGGAAACTACACAGCACTAACAACACTTGTAATGTGCATGGCATGAGAAGATAACTGTTTATTCAATTGAAACTGAAATCAACATAGAACAAGTTACAACAGCAAACCAGTTAAAGAAACAGGTTTAAAACATACCTGTTGCGCCATTGGATTTTCAATTGCATCCTTCAAATTTGGAATTAGTTGTTATTAGTAAATACAGTGATGCAAGAGCAAAGGTGTATGAACCATAGCTACGGAACCTGACCTGAGAACAATTCTTCTTCTGCTTTAAGCGTTGACTTGGGGTTCGGAGCGGTGGTCCTCGTGCTTTGGGCACTGCAGTTGCCTTACTAACTGCTCGTGTTTGGTGCTCTGTGGTGGAGATGTTGTTGTGTCAACTGGAACTGGGTTACTATCTGCTGGGGTTGGAAGGGGTGTAGCTAGTTCTCTGTCCAAGTGGGTAGGGGTACAATCTGCATGAGTCTAGGTTATATGTGGTGGGGCTGGTTCTTGGGCAAGTACAACCGTGGTTCTATCTGCATAGACGGGTAGCACTATCTTTTCTGAAGACCGTGTTTTTACTCCCATAGATACTGCCATCACCCCCTCCAATTCAAATGGCTGATAAACAAGAAAAGTAATTGAATGTACAGATATTGTATGATAGACAAGGTGCAATGGATAGTAGGGAAGAAAACAGGGCATGAAATAATTCACATTTATGTTGTCTAACCAAACAGGATAGCATGACACAATTTCACATATATGATGGCTAACTAAACCGGATAGCATGACACAATTTCACATATATGATGGCTAACTAAACAGGACAGAATGACATACTTCAAAATATGATGACTATGTAAACAGGATGACATGATATAACTATACGATGTGTCTATTAAAGTAGTTGGCAAGCCATAATTCACATACATGCCGTCAATGGAAACATGATGGCATGATATAATTCAAGGATAGAATGACATAATTCAAAATATGATGACTATGTAAACAGGATGAGATGATATAACTATATTATGTCTTTAGAAAATGGGTTGGCATGCCATAATTCAGATACATGCTGTCTATGTAAACATCATGGCATGATATAATTCAAATATATGATTTATATACTAAGCAAGTAAGCAGAGGGCAATCGCATATATGATGTGTAAACTAAGCAGATGGCATTCAATATTGTGTATATGATGTAAAAACTAAGCATTGCAAGACAACATATGCATGATATGAGTAATATAACCCTGCCAAGTTTAAGCATACACCTCAGGGGGGGAATAGGACAGGTCATCTGTCTCTGAATCCTCCTCTGAGGAGCTATCTGTAACCAGCAAGATATCTGCTTCAGCAGGTAGCATTGTCTACTCTGAAGACCTTGTTTTCACTCCAGATTTTTTCATCAGCAATTCAAATGGCTGATGCATAGGAAGAGTAGTTGAATATACAAACATTGTCGACAAATGGAATATGTAATACAAAAAAAGGATGGCATGATATAATTCACATATATGATGCTTGGCTAAACAGCATGGCATTGCATAATTCACATATATAATGCTTTGCAACAAGATAGCATTGCATAATTCACATGTATATGTCTTGCAACAAGATCGCATTGCATAATTCACATATATGGTAATTAGACACTACAGGTGGCATTCACACAAAGCATGTCTAAACTAAGCAAATGACATAGCAATGCAAGACACCATATGCACGATATGAGCAATATAACCCTGCCAAGTTTGAGCATGCACCTCGGGGGGAAATAGGACTGGTCATCTGTCTCTAAATCCTCCTCTGAGGAGCTATCTGTAACCAGCAAGACATGCGCTTCGTCAGATAGCATTGTCTGCTCTGGAGACCTTGTTTTCACTCCAGATTTTTCCATGACCATGTCGAATGGCTAATGCACAGGAAGAGTAATTGAATTTACTAACATTGTTGACAAATTTAATATGTAATAAAAAAAGGATGGCATGATATAATTCACATATAAGATGACTGGCTAACCAGGATGGCATTTCAAAATTCACATATATGATGTCTGGCTAAACAAGATGGCATTGCATGATTCACATATATGATATAGAAACTAAACAGATGGCACTCACACAAAGCATGTCTAAACTAAGCAGATGACATATTTTATGTATAAAGTAAGCAATGCAAGGCACCATATGCAAGATATGACCAACATCAGCTTGCCAAGTTAGAGCAAAAGACCTCAGGGGGTAAATAGGAGTGGCCTACTCCCTCTGAATCCCCCTTTGAACAGTTATCTTCCTCTTGATTACAGTCTGGAATGGGGGGAGGGGGGTTGCTTTTGCGCCCACCATGGAGCGACGTCTGCATGAAATTTTATTGCCACGCAAGGCTTGTCTCTTTTGCTGTACATCTTTAGTAGCATTGTGTACAATAACTGACATGCATTGGAATAAAACATAGTGAGATTATGTAAGGAGTGCATGCACAAATCCAGAGTGATGGTAGCAACCTGTGGATAGACCCAAAACCAATGGTAGCAGGCAGATAATAGCTTCGGTTAAAAAATACAGATAATGGCTCCTTTAATGTTTGTTTCCCACCCAATATGAAATTCATAGTAGACACCTGAGATTAAGCAGATAGTAGATAGATACTATTGATTGCTGCCCCAATATGTACCCCACAACCATTTAAAAACTCAAGTTTGAGCATTCGTTTGGACCTGACTCAGAGTCTAATCGGTGAACAGGACAATAAAGTAGCATGCCATATTAAACGATGCATAACGTAAGCAGACACGAAAGAGTGTGACCTCTCTTGCGGACCCGTGTAGTCCTCAAGGTCATCTGCTCAGTTGATGATGGTAATGCAGTTGTCGTGGCTGCCAGCGGCGGGGAAGAAGATCTGAGGCCGCGAAAGACAGTCTGGAGGGCGGATCCCTGCTGTGGTGAACCCTTCTTTCGTTAGAGCACCTGAGCTGGGGTGGACGACAGCGCCGCAGGAGCGGCACAAACCAAACAAGGTTTTCTTTGACACATATCTGTAATAGAAGTAATTTTGTAAGGGCTTGTTAGAATTGGAGGATTCTAACAATGCAGGGGTAGGAAATACACAGGAATAGGATAGGAATGCACGTGCAAAACAGAGAATTTAAAAACACAGGATTTCTGTCAATCTGGGTGTTTGGTTCACAAGAATTGGAAGATCACAGGAATGCAAAGCATGGTGAAATTAAGTCAAACCACAAGAAAATGTACAGTTATAATGTTATTATGCTACTATCTCCTAGTCTTGTGCTTCATGAATAGAAATTTGAAAAGGAGGCCAAGTGGATGTTAAAATTCCTACGGTTTTTCTTTGAAGGAGACACTAAAGGAACAAATCATACAGTTTTCCTTTGCTCCATTCCTTTGAACCAAATGCATGAATAGTACTACCATAGGAAACTTTCCAAATCCTATGTTTTTCCTTCTCTTTTCCTTTCAAGTTGTGGTGATTCTATAGGCAGGCTTGAACAGGCAAAAGCGTACACTCCATAAATGTTTTTGTGCTACTTCTACTACTTTGGACCCAGGCCACTGCCCTACTAGCTAAACTCCCAGGCCCATCTACAAATGCACAACTCAAACGCGCAGAAATAAATAATGATGGCTTTCGAGAGAGTCCATCACGGATAGCTAAGTTGCCTGGTACCTCACTGCTTGTCATATAGTAGGAGAAACTAATCGTATTTCATGTTACTACACAAGCTCAGTGGACAATATATATAACATGTAGAGTAAAAAAGTGATGCAACAAGTGTACAACCTCTTTGGCGAAGCCATGTAGATCTCAGCATCATTGGGTTGGTCGCTGAGGATGTTGCAGCTGATGTGGCTATCGGAGGAGGGGAAGAAGATCTTAGGCATCTGGAGATGGAGCTGAGGGTACTGCTCCGCTGTGATGGAGGGTTTCGTCGTTGGAGCAGTTCCGGTGAGTTGTACGACGACGAGGCTGAAGCAGGACAAGAGAGACAATGTAAACCTGAGAGGAATTCTAATACCATCTCCAATAGATGATGTAAAATACATAACCAGAAAGTGCTAGATGTAAAATACATCAGCCGCTCATCTCTGAACTTAACTGTCGAAACTGAATTTAACTGTCGAAACTGAATTTTACTGTCGAAACTGAATTTTGCGGTCGAAACTAAATTTTACTGTCGAAACTGAATGCACTAGTAGCAGAAAAGCAGTGCACTAATAGTTTTGCCCCCTCGAGCACTAGTGGCAGTGTAGCAGTGATCTAAATCGTTAGCCGCTCCGGCAGGGAACATACTACCAGAGAGCAGCTGGGGCAGCTGGTCGTGCAGCAGCAGCGCTCGGAGCAGCAGCGCGTGCGAGAGCCAGGGCAGCTGGTCATGTAGCAGCATCTCGAGTAGCAGTAGCAGGAGCTCGAGCGACAGCCAGAGCTGCTTCTCATGTAGTAGCACTGCGAGCAAGAGTAGACCAGCAACGCAAGCAAGAGCAAGAGCAACAGCGCGAGCAAGAGCAAGAGCAGACCAGGCAGGGGACTGAGAGCAAGAGCAGAGCAGCAGCACGAGCGAGAGCCGAAGCAACAGTAGCAGTGCCAGCGAGAGCCGGAGTAGCAGCAGCAGCTCCTACTGATGTCGACGTCGCTGCCGAGGGAGAGACACCGTGGAGGAAGTAGCCGGCGATGCCGCCGTAGATGGAGCCACGCCATGGCGGCTCGGGACCGAGCGCCGGCAGCACCGTGAGATCGAATCAAGAAGAAAATGTAGCGATTAGTGTAGAACCTCTTTGGTGGCGCCGATTAGGCCTCAGCTTCATCCGAGGAATCGGTGATGGTGCTGCTCTTCCGGTGGTGCAGGTGAAGACGGCGGTGTGGGAATGGAGGTGGCGCGATAGATGAGGCGAACGTCGGGGCAGCTCCTTGGAGGTGGAGGACGGGGTGGCTGAACCGGCGGGACGATGAGATCGACGACGGATCCTCATCCAGTGCGGTGGATGAGGGACGTCGAGCTGTTGCGGTGTACGATGTCATCGGGGAAGAGGCTCCGGCTGGGTGGTGGATGGAGGAGGGTGTGGGGCTTCGCGGGTTTTCGCGGCCTCGGTGTACGAATGGGGGCGGAGGGGATGGGAGGGGGACCTATGGCTTAGAGACGCGCTTGTCCAAAATGTGGGGTAAGTTATGAAAGTACCCCCACCGATTTGAACTAGGCGGTTCTTTCGGTTCAAGGGTATCACGGGAATTTCGCGTGTCAGGATTTCACAGGAAGTGGGAGTTTTCTCGCGTGTTGTAATTTTGGGATAGCAAGGCGCGGGTTGAGATGGAGGGAGTTTTCGGAGCACAACGAGACAATGAGATATCTTAAAATTTTGGGATAACAAGGCGTGGGTTGAAGAGGCGGGAGTTTCGCAGCACGATAGACAGAGATGCTAGCTTGAAATTTCGGCATAACAAGGCGCAGCTTGAAATTTGGGGAGAACAAGCTTAACCTGTACAAAAAAACAAAAACAAGAAAGACAATTCGCACCCCACTAGAGAGAGCCATGTCCTGTTTTACTATATTATTACTAGAAACGACATTCAAAAACAATAACGAAAAACTAAAAAATCAGGACAACAAGCTTAATGTGTACAGTACCAAATCAATTTGCACTTCCCTCAACAATAAAAAAGCATTTCCTATTGTCTAGCATATGGACTAAATTTGAGTACATTTTCCCTGTTTGAATGGGATTGTACTCGGGTTAGTTATACAACCATCTAAATATTATCTTCACAACACATGACATGAATATGAGAGTAGTAAATTCCCATATAAATATGAACTACATGTACATATGATCTCGAATTCAAATATATGTATCCATTTTATGTTGAATTCAAATCATAGTACATGTATGCTTTAGCTATATGTTCGGAATCTAAACCATGTATGATACTATGTACAATGTGTTTAACACGCACAACACACACACACACACACCATTTGTGCCGCGAAAGCCACCCATCATCTCCAATTTGAATAGTGTGTCCATGCATGGATGCAATGTCGCCAAACGATGCCTGCCATCGGTATCTCAAATTCAAATCAGTTTGACCTTGTTCAATGTGTATACAGTATAGCATGCTTGTTTCAAAACCACACCACGCATATCTCAATTATATTCATGCATGCATGGGTTTCAAACATCATGATCTCTTATTCAAATATTTGAATTCAACTTTACATTGATTATGACCTCACCAAGTCTTTTACACCTGCACAGTTGTCTTCTCTTTATAGTTGTACCACTTACTTTCTGTCGTGCATGCATGCACACACACACTACCACTCGGCATTATCCATCGCACACACGCAATCTTTTTCTTCAGGTTAGTCTCCCATGCATTCACACACACACACACCTCCCCCTCTTCATCACTTCGGCCATTCTTTATCTCTCACATGCATGCACAATGATCGATGTTCCTCTATGTGTGTATATATATAGTTAGGTCTTTCCCAGTTTTCCACACAAACCGATCAATCTATATCTCTAGTCAGGTCTCACCCTGCTCTTTCCCACATACACATCGATCAAATCTACCACTCTATATAGGACTACACAACTAATACATACACATTATCTATCCATCGTCTCCCTCTCATCATCCATGCCTTCCGCTTCATCTCTCAGACGCGCGCAAAGTGGCGAAGATAGGGGCAACAAGGGCCCTGGCCCCACTAACATCACTGTATTGAGGCTAATATTAATGTGATCAGTATATCAATTGCTGGTAAAATGGTTTAAGTTGATGAATTGGCCCTCCCCATAAAGGATTAGCAATGCTTGGCCCCCCTAGATCATTTAATTTTCATGGCTCCGCCACTGCACGCAAGCGCGCACGTTCTTGCCCCCTCTATTTAAATATCGATCTCGCACTTGTGCACTCCTTCCCAGTCTCCCTCCAGTTGGCCCCTCGTACCATCTTCCAGCACCCCCCATATCCCAGTGCTTCTACACTCATAGAGCTCTTCCCTCTATCTGTCTCTATCGATATCTCGCATGGTCGACCCCTCCCCTCCCTTCTCGTATATTACCCCGGCCCCATGCACATACATGTATGTATATAGGCCTCTCCTTCACACAAATTGCATTGACACATATTCCTTCACCATATCTCAGTATCTCTCACATACACAGACTACGTGTATGAAATAGAAGAGGTGCACACACGCACTCGTTCCCACATACAAACGGGCGGGTGCACGGTGGAGCACATTTGTAAAAAAATGAGCGTGTAGAAAGGCTTTAGACGATGTGCCACTAGTCTATGTATCTATATCTATACCCCTATACAGTGTGCGAATAACTTTGAAAGATGGTGGTTGGATGAAGCCAATCCGACGGTGCAGAGATGGCAAATCCGAGCACTGCCGGCCGTTGGATATCATCTACATTCCACCAGATTCTGCCACATGTACAATCTAGAATATTCCATGGTTGAACTTAAGCATAATGCACAAACCTCAAAACACAAGCACTTCTCCTTTGTTCTAGAATCTTCCATATCATAATTGCCCAATTTTTTTCTAGATGAATTGCCATTATTTGTTTTTACTTTATGCTTTACAACGCACAATTCCATGAATCTTAAAATAGATTAACTTTTTTTATAAAAACTAATTGGTTTTGAATGGGATGAACTATAAAAATTAAACGAACATCTACATCATGCATATATGACTCAAAGCTTACATGCTATAGTGTGGTGTTTATTCATAATTTGGTTGCCAAATCTCATGCGTGCAATGCACGTGTACCTTACTAGTACTTCCAGTATGTGCAAAACACATAAAATTAGAATTCCAATGGCACGCTACATAGTGTCTCTCCCTTTTTCATTAAAATGATGTGGGGGGCATCCATGAAGCCACGTGGCACATGTGGAGGCATCGTCGAGACCTTCTTGTGTGGATTGATCACAATGACGTGCTGTTGGTTCCAGAAGAATGTACTCGTCCTCTCTCACGCACACTGGCAGTACGTGCACGAAGCAAAGATGTGCACGCATGCACTCATTCCCTCGCACGCACACGCGGGTACACGGTGGGACGCATTTTTGTACGAAGATCCACCCCATGTGATAATTTGACACGTGTAAAGTCGTTCACTTAATTCATGGTCCATTAATACAGCGCATGCAAATTGAGTGGACGTGAGGGAGGAAGTAGTTGAGAATGACATTACTACTCCACTGCGTGCATGCGAGTTGTTAAATCATGGGTTGCTACTTCCATTGATCTCCTTTGTATTTTGTGCCAAATTTTGACCATATTTTTAAGTAACATAATATTTATGCATGTCATAAAAAGTATATCATCGAAAACTATGTTCAAATGCGATTCCAATTATATAATTTTTGGTGACATGCATTAACATTTTCTTAGTTAAATTTTTGGTCAAAAATTGGCACAAAATAAAAAGGGGGCCAATAAACCAGGATGCAGGCAGCATGATCAATTTTTGCCTGGGCTACTGTTGGTGGCCTTTGTATTTAAATATGGACGGAGTGGAGTAGTACTATCTTTATCTTAGCCTCGTAGGGCTCTCCCAGCGCCTAGGCTCGCCTTCCCGGCTCGCCCACCAGATCCTGCCATGGAGGATCCCACCATGGATAATCCCTTAGATCCCAGGATCCCGCGGGCTGCCCTCTCACTGCGACCCGCAGCACTGCCGCCTTTGAGGGAAACCCACATGTGTTTCATAGGGGATCCATTGCTCTGGAATCACAGATCGGTGGCGCCGGAGGACATGACAGGGCTGCGTTTCATGTGGTGGGCAGCAAGGGCAAATCGGATCAAGGAAGCGTCGCATCGATTGGAGACAAGTTCGAAGGAGCTGCGCCTGGTGAAGCACAAGGCGGAGGCGCAAGTCAGTCTGAGGGGAGAGATGCTGAGGGATGTCAGCATCTGGCAGCATCGCGTTGGTTTTGAGTTGGGGCTAATGGCAGAGATCATATTCACGGAGTCGACTGCGGAGGAGAGAATGTGCATGCCTACGGGATGGGATGAACAGCCAGTGGAACTGTTCAAATGGGCAGTAGGAGAAGCCAAATCGTGGAGCCAGCTGCGGCGGCGGCACTGGGCATGCATCGTAGGCGAGGTGAGCTGCCCTCCTTCCCCGCCAGTGATGCAGTGACCTCCTCGGTTACTGCTGCAGTGAACTTGCGGTGCCATGGTGGATTGCAACCGTGACAATCACTCCATCTATATGTATTGTATTCCTGTGAAAATACTTGGTAGTTTGGAAAAAGATGGTAGAAGTAATTGATTTATCACTAGTTTTTGAATGCTTGGTCGTGACAATCACCCGAAGCCACAACCACAAGTCTCCATCGCGTAATACTTACGGTCGGTCGCACCAACAGACGGTCGGTCGGACCCGTGTCTCACCGAAGGGACACACATCGGCTTGGTCTGACATGTACGACCAGTTACATCACTGACTTGTGCGATCGCATTTGAGCAGTAGTACTTGAAATTTGTGTTCCAGGAAACTCATCGGGAGCCGTTTCGTGCCTCGAAACCAAAACCATCAATTAATCTTTAGCTTGTCCCCATCACATTCCAAAGTAGTACTAGCCGGGAGTAGTATCAAACCTGAACGTGTTCCCACTATGCAGGTTTTAGTACTAGTGCTAGTACTAGGTTATAAAAAGGGGAACTACCTAGCCAAAAATTACTATACTTTCCTCCTCATAAGTCTTTCTTGTTCATCCTTCCCTGCCATGGCTGGTGTGCAGAGCTCTAGGTCGAGAACTACTAGTAAGAAGGGAGCGATGACCAAGGCGATGGAAAAAAAAGAGAGGGCTCGCCGCCTCGCGGGGGGCTCGAAAGATCTCTCACGGGTAGGCGAGGGCTCCCAGGAGCGCCCTAGCCGCGGAGGCGAACATGCCGAGCTGGCGGTGCTGGAGTCGTTATCCCTTGATGACATGCCCGCTCAGCTCAATAAGCAGAAGGAGTTGACCGACGGCTTGGCGAAACTGCTGAAGGAGAGCCTCGACGACATGCCCGCTGAGCTCAATAACCAGGAGGAGTTGACCGCCGGCTTGGTGAAGCTGTTGAAGGAGAGCCTTGCCTCGGGTAAGAAGGCGACCGGCGAAATCCTGCAACTTCAGGAGGACAAGGCGAAGCTCCGCCATGAGCTCGACCTGCTGAAGGAGGAGAATGCCGGCTGGAAGAAGCTGCATGAGAAGAGTAGTTCCTCTGTGAAGATGTTGCACGCCCTCATCATCGAACAGAAGGAGGAGTTGGCGAAGCTCCGCATCAAGCACCTGGCTGCTGTCAAGGTACGTAATGCGGCCGTGGAAGAGATGATGAACCCTCTCTTCGAGAAATCCTGCGTCATGGACATAATGAAGAAGATGGCGGAGGAGACAAGCGAGGAGATGAAGGTCGTCGAGGCGATGAAGAAGCAATTAGGACTCCACGGTCAACTCTTCATGAAGTAGAGAGCAGCGCCCCAGACTTGTGTCTACGTCTTCCTTCTTTTTTGGGGGGGGATAATCTTCCTTCTTCTGTTGCTCCTGTGTTTCTTCTTTTGCTTCGGGTGTTTCGCCGCATGTGTCACGTTCTCTGCAAGGCACAAATAGAACAATGCTAATGATGAGCGGCGCCGTGGGATCGATGACTAGCAAATTAGATCATTTTTTATCGCCATATCGCACTAGGCTATCGTGTTTCGCGCTCCTCCGTTGTACTAGTACTCCAGTGGAAAACTTGAGTATACCGCATGGTTCTTTGCTCCTCCTCAGGTCATCGGCAACATTTATATGAGCATTCAAATCACAAGGCCCCACCTTCCAACAGTAATGAGTCATCAAATCACATATGGGCCTCGCCTCTCGTGAAACCGACCAAGCGAGACTGCCCCGCCCTCTAGCCTTTTAAATGTACTACTTTTGTACAGTAGTAGTATCGATGGATCACGCCATGGAGCAAAACTAACAAGATGAAATTAAAGAAAAAGGTGGTACGTATAGAGAGCGCTCGTCGCCAAATTATGCATATAGTACTATTAAAAAAGCTAGTACATGCTTAGATGGGGTGCTAAAGTCTATTAAAGAAATTAGCATACGTATTTAATTATTTGACAACTAAACTCCTTCATGCTTTGGGTAAACTTCTCTCATTTAAGTTTTTTTTTAAATTACTTATCTCATTTAAGTGTTTTGCGTATGTGACATGCTTAGAGCGTGGTTATAGTATAGCGAATATGATGTTGGCCATATCATATATAGTACATATATAATGTGAAGAAATGAGTGGTAGTACTACCAACTACAAGATGAACTGTAAGAAATACTAGTATGTACGTACTGAAGAGTTAAAGTAACGAGAAGAAACATAACATAGTTCTGCTGGGGGCTCAGCACAACACACCCCTCAAATAAAGCTAAGCACCCTGAAATTAAACTAAGCAACTAATCCGGTAGACACTGCATTAGAACCACCATGAGCAACGACACTGCCACCTTACTCGAACTCCTCGTCCATGTGCTCGACTTCGTCCTTGTTCCTCTTCCTCTTGGCCGATACTTCTTTGCTTGAACCGCACACTTGGCTCTCGCTCTTCATCCAACCCTTGTAGATATTGAAACAAAGGTAGGCATCCATTGCAGCGTACTGGATGTGGTCTCTATCTAGTACATTCCACTACCATGCAAGATGAAACTTGGGCGGAGGTTTCATCAGTTTACCGTATGAAGGACCAACCATGGCTCCTGCCAGGGTCAGCATTGAAGGCTGACGGGAGGACACCAGCCCATTCTTCTGGAGGTCGAAGTGCTGGCCTGCAATGAGGCCTATCCAATCTAGGACTCTTCTGTCGTTCGTAAAGTCTACAGTAATGAATTTGACTTTGCCGCCCGCAAGGAAGTTCTTAAAATCCTCACACTCAACATCGGCATGGCATATGTGGTAGACCAAGAACAAGTTATGCACGCAAACCTGGACCACGGCGGGCTTCTTCCTCTCTTCCTCCTTTAGATTCTTCTCTTTTCCTAGGACTGTGGTGTACTCAACATCTAGCCCAGCGACCCACTCATCACCATTTGACTTTTCGAACATGCGTCTGAAGCGAGCAAGGCATCCTTTCACCGTCGCGGAAGAACGGGTGTAGATGACGTCGAACTCATCGCCGGTGATGGTTCTAACCTTGTACTCCCCGCCGATCATGGAGACTTGGGACGCCATGGATTTGGGAGGAGGGTTAGGATTAGTGGAACTATTGTAATGTGAAAGGACGGGATGACTAGGAGCGAACTGCCGTAATGTTAAAGGACGGCCGGGGATGAGTAGGAGCGAACTGCTAGCGGTTTTCCGATTGTAAAAAATGCTGAATGGGGCGTGCGAATGGTAGGGTTGTGGCTTGCCCGGTGGATAAATGGCTTCATGCATAGTACTATGGGGGCCCAATTAGATGACATGTCTACTAGACGCCCAATTAAATGGCTTCATGCATCTGCGTGTTCGCACGTCAAGCGTCGGGAAAATTATAGGTGATACGAAGCTTTCCATGCTCCCATGATGCGGGCTTCCGAGAGCCCTTGGATATGAGATCGAACGGTTGCATGGCATGATTCTAGACCTATGGGTGAATATCTTATCCTGGAGGGTTATTCTGCAAATTTTCAGCAACTTAGCATGCGACCGTTCGATCTCAGATCCAAGGGCTGTCAGCAGCCCGTATCATGGTCGCGCCTACCATGACCGACGCCTTGCTCGTGCGGTTGCGCCCTTGGAGATTTTAGACGGCTATAAATGAGCTTTTTTTTTTGCCACAGTACTTCGCATGCATGAAACTACTTCCTCCGTCGGTCCGTCCAGGTGAGTTAGGCTATCTGATGTTGGCATGGCACCTGTATACCATGGAGGGGATCAGGGGAGACTCACCCCGATCGTAGCGCCACAGTAATAATGATAATGTCAAGTCAAATCACAGGGCCCAACCTGTTCAGCAGTAACGAGTCATCAAATCACACAGCCCTTCATTTGCAGCAGTCTACTCCCTCATCTTCTCGCCTCTCTGTCGAACCGACGAGGCGGAACTGCCCCGCCTACCGCGCAGGAAAAGCCCCGCCATCGACTTTTAAATATAATTTTGTATCCATGGATTGCGCCATGGACCAAAGCCTGAAGAAAACGTCGGTACACATGTATACAACACGCCCGTCGTGTTCGCGTCGCACCCCAGACGGTCGGTCGGTCTGGCATGCCGCTCACCGAATGGAACGCGCGTCATATTGCATTTGCACACACATGTGGGACCGTAATTGAGACCGACCATAGGCACACCCCCCGTCCCCGCAAGTCGGCTGAGTTAATAGAAGAAAGAGACGAGCGATAGTACTGGAGCAGTGTTGTACACACATCGGTGCCTGGACGATCCCTGCACAACACGGGAGATCAGTTCATGTAGGCTGTGTTGTACAGGGCTATAGTTCTGATGAGAAATCTAAAAAAAGGTTTCTTGTCATCTCGCAATAATAGTTGTCATGTGCTTCGGATCATTACGAGGGTTAAACAGGGACAACTGCTTTCCTCCAAGTCGCTGGTCATTGGGGCACATGCACTCGGCTGCCATCTAGGTCAAGTCGGCTATGTTAACTAACTTGTCTATGAGTTTGTCTTTTAATTTGAGCTTTGATCCTCGTCTAGTTTGTCCGTCGGGATTCATGTTTTCTCCTCGGGGTAGTGAGGTTATGGTTTCTTGTCATGTGGCATTTTTTCATGTTATATGTTAACCCGGTGCTTCAGATCAAAATGACGACAACTGCGCCTCCAGGGCACGTGCATGAAGACTTCTCGACAGTCATTGACGAGGTCAAGCCGGCTCCGGTAGAAAAAAGAAAACTACTACACTATATAGGCAGGAGCCTCCGCGCTTGCTTGCTAGTGTTGCTCTCTTCACACTCCCTCATCCTCTCTAGATCTAAACACGACAGCGATGGGCACACTCTCTCTCTGCTCACCGCTGGTCATAGATCCGGGCGGATCCCCTCCGCCGGGGAAGGTGAGAAGGTGCAACGTTCATGCGGTCGTCCTCAGCGATGGCTCTTACCCACTGTCGGCGCGTCCCGATCAGCTTGCCTTGCCGTTCCCTCCCACGCAGCACTGGCTAGGGAGGGCCTTCGACCCCTTCTTCCTCGCTGCCTTAGTGTCGGCAGATATGGCCTCCCGCCGCCCACCTAGCAACATCCCAGCGACCCTCAGGTATAACTTCCTTCGAAACTGGCCTTGCTCTACTGCCCCAGCTCCTCACGTCGCTGCATTTGTATCTTTTACTATTTCTCAGGCCCTCGTAGATAGGATCGATCGGCTGTTAGAAAGCCACCTAAATTTTTACTGTTAAGAGGTAAAACTACTTCATGCAGTCGAATCTAGTAGTACTACTTCATGCAGTCGAATCTAGTACTACTTGGTTCAAACAGGGAAGAAAGGGGGTGGGGATTGGGAGAAGATTTGTTACCTGAATCTAGGACTTGGTCGAAAGAGGAAATAATGGGGGCGAAAAGTAGCAGAGACTAGCTATCCAACTGGTCTCTTGGTCTAATAGGGAAATAAAGGGAAACATAGTACAAACTCGATATAAACCGATCTATTGGTTGAAAAAGGAAAGAAAGTGGGGACTGGGGGACAAGTCAACACAGTATGTCCAGCACTAGATTTGCTAGCCTCACACAGTATAAGGTGGCTATACCAAACAAAAATGGGACCAACCCAGATATCCTGTTTGGATGTTTGTTGCCCCGAGCCCCTCTTATGTAATGCCACTGGTAAAATGTAGCAGTCCCACTATTAAAGTAAGGACACGTTAAACCAATGTTGTTTTCAATGTAATGCCTCCAGTAACATGAATCAATGGCACTGTTTTTCATGTCCTGCTAAATTTCCCATTAAGATAAGTTGCTTCTTTTCGTTAGAAATGCAACTGTCCTGGTCCGCCTACTCTCCCGTGCCCAAATACCAACTCTTTAGCAGCTGTTAATGTAATGTTGCTAGTAAAATGAAGCAATGGCACCATTAAAGTAATGTCGTATTTAACAGTTGTCATAGTTAATCCTAATGCCCACACTAATATCTAGCAATGATGTTGCTTTAGAAATTGCTACTGTCCTTGTAGGATCGCCATTCAGATAAGGAACATGCTTCTTTTCATTTGATGTATGTTTCATCACTTGTTAGTCACCCTCCTTTCCACCTTTTTGTCCAAACAGAGATATACATTTCACGCTTGATCTTAGTTGAACTGCACAAAATGATATCCAAATTATAGTTGAACATTCCACGAGCTTCACGACCAACCTTGATGTTGCTCAATTTTATTGCAACTAATGAAGAAGAAGCTGCTAGCTCATGGGACCAAGTACTTGCTAACTGCATGATGCAAATATTGCTTCATTTTAGGTGAACTACACAAAAAGGTCCCATGAATTGAATCATCCATGTTGGTGACTGGTGTCATCCCTTCTATGATGGCGTTGACTGCAGATATGGTTCCCATCACGAGGTATGTTCCTTTTTGGTCCGACCGTTTGCCAAAGATCCTGCATGTTGACTCTGCTCTTGTGCTACTATTTTGGCACTGCCATGATAAAGCAGTAATGTTATTATTTTGCACCTTAATCTACTGGCACTATTAATTTGAGGCAATGTTTTGGCATCGCTAGTGCCACTGATTTTTTTTATATCAAAAGAGGGGGTTTCCTCCGATTTCATTAAAGAAACCCAACCATAGAGAACCATTATCCGACAACATCTCAGTGTAAACGGGCAGTTATGCAACTACAACTAGAACGGACTGAGTACTAGCAGGAGACAAGTTCGCCACATAAGCTAGGCAGGTAGGGGGACATAGCCCCGGCTCGACCAAGTTTGGATTACAACCCAAAAGCTACCACAGAAACATTAGGGGGGAAGATAGGGACTGAAAGAGCCAGCTTCAGCATCCCAGTCTAAGCACTCCCGGCCTCCATCCTTGCAACGCACGGTACACCTCGCTTGCCACCTTCTCGACCCTAGTGCCACTGATAAAATGAAGTAATAATACAGTTAAAATAGAGCTAGTGTCCTCTCTATCATTTCATTTCCAATGTAGATAAAGAAAGTGCTTCTCTTTGTTAGTATATGTTTCATCAACTAGTCCCATTGTTAACGTTTAAGTGTTCCTGCAAACTGGGGTGCTTAATTTTAGTTGATCTGCACAAAAATAGAGATTGGAATGTCTCAAGGCCCCTCTTTGTACTACCGCGGTACACTGATGTTCATCACTGGCAGAAGGTGTATCGGGGAGAATTGGGTCGATTTCCAGTATGAGGCATACCGTATGAGGCGTCGTAGGGCCCATCTTGCCCTCGCAGCATGGCATACTGTGAATACTATCGCAATATTTTCCCATTAAGAAAATTAAATTTCTTCTATTTATTACTATATGCTTCATCAACTAGTGCCACTATAATGTAATCACGCTTTTTCATTATCTATGCAAACAGGGTTATTCAGCTGCATTTTGGTGGAACTGCACAAATGTACGGATGGAACCGGCATATATGCAGAGTGCGAGGTGCCAAGTAAAAATTACCAACACCAACCATGCTCCATCTAAGCATTGGCATCCACCACCGGTGGGATGGGTGGCGCTCTCTGTAGACGGATCTTTCTCGGCAGCAAATCCTCTAATCAAATACCAGTAGCTTATATTGGCACTTTTCTAGGGAGTACTCTTTTCTGAAAAAGGCACCAATCGATTTCTCTTTGTTTGTACACATTGTCACAACTTTGTTTTTGCTCCAGAGCTATTTTAGGGTGATTGGTGTAGTACTCGGAGTACTACCCAGTACTTACCCGTATGATTTTCATTAGTCGTTACCCGTATGATTTTCATTAGCCGTCACACTGATTGTAAGCATGAGCAGATGGAAGATTAGGCTAGTGCGAAGCTTACCTTAAACCCTACCACCACTGTTCAAACGAGGCGAGCAGCGAGGGAACCATGGAGAACTGCAGGGAAGCGACATTGCGCCATCCGGCCTCCTCTTGCGGTGGGAGAACGAATACTCCTGTGGCTCCGGCTGGCATTGCACCCTCACGAATGGCACACCGTACTCGATCGATTCGTTATCCTCTGGATGCTCGACCTTCGACCTGTATGCCCACCACCTCCGCCTGACTTTCGCCTCGGGCGAATCTGTCTGCTCCATCGCCTAGAGGAGATACTCGATGAACTCGAAGGACTGCGGCATGACTGTCGCCGGGGAGTACATCGCCGCCCTCATCACCGTTGTCTCGCTCTTTCACATACATTGCCACATGGCCCTCGCCGTCCTCGAAATCTCCCACTTGTTGTCAAACCAAGTAAGGATCTCCTTCAACCTGCCTAACTTCGCCTGGTTGCCGCCGGCGATCTGCCCGATTCGCTGCTGCATCCTCTCCATAGATGTCCTTCTGAGAGGTCCGGTGCTAGCTTTGGAAGATGGGAGGAGAGACGGTGGTCTTTCAATGGAGAAGAGGGAGAGGCGAGACGGTGGTTTCGCAATGGAGAAGATGGAGAGGAGAGGGGGTGGTTTTGCAATGGAGAAGAGGGAGAGGCGAGACAGTGGTTTTGGAATGGAGAAGATGGAGAGGAGAGGGGGTGGTTTTGCAATGGAGAAGAGGGAGAGGAGCATGTAGCAGCGATTTACAGGATTGGACGAGACGGCCGGCGCGCTGTGACTGTATCAAAATCAAAATCAATTTACCCTTCAACTAAGAAAGCGACCCCACATTAAGTAGTCTCCCTTGTATTCTGGGTCATATTTGACCATGATTTTAACAAATAAAATATACATTATATGTTGCCAAAATAATATAATTTGAAAGTACATTCAGATACGAACCAAACGATACAATTTTTGATGACATGCATTCACATTTTGCTTGTCAAATATAGTACGTGGTCAAACTTTGACCCAAAATACGCAAAACAAAAAAAATACTTCCAAGACCAGCACCGCTCCTCTCCTCTTAAACCACCGCCGCTCCTCTCCTGTTCTAATCCAAAACTAGCGCCACTCCTCTCCTCTTCCATTTCAAAACCACCGCCGCTCCTCTCCTGTTCCAATCCAAAACCAGCGCCGCTCCTCTCCTCTTCCATTTCAAAACGATCGCTGCTCCTCTCCTGTTCTAATCCAAACCCAGCACCGCTCCTCTCCTCTTCCATTCAAAAACCACCACCGGCGAGTGAAGGTGCTATGGAGAAGTAGATCGATGGAGGAGTACAACCAATATGTGTGGCTCGCAGGCGGCGACCCTGTGAACCTATCTAGGATGTTGGAGATACAGTCTTGGTTTGACAACCCGGAGCAATTAGCGGTGACGGCGACAGCGATAGCCAAATATCTGGAAAAGAGCAAAAAGGAGGTGATACACTGGGAGGAAGTCGCGCAGGAGTACATAGAGCTGCTCCTCTGGGCCATGGAGCAAACAGATTCACTGGATCCGATCATGAGGCTGCGGTGGTGGGAGTATCGATCCAAGATGGAGCATCCACCCGAGATTGAAGGATCGAGCATCTACGCGGTGCCATTTGTGAGGGTGCCGTGGCAGAGCGAGCCGGTGGAGTCTTTGTCGACGGAACCCAACTGCAAGAGGAGAAAAACAGTTGGTGCGACGATGCTTCCCCTCCATCCTCTCCCTCGCCATTCACCTTGTCCCACGGGGCCGTTGTCTGCTGCCGAGGAATAGGAGGGGATTCCCCCCCCCCCCCCCAAATAGTCTAAGGAGGAGCTTAGGGTTGTCAGTATTTGCAGGTTGTGAATTGTGTTTTGTGTTGTGTATTTTGAGAGTACTTTCAGATATGAATGTCTTTTGAATTTTAGATTTGCAGTATTAAGCATATGAAGTATTTTATGAATTCTAGAGATCTATTTTTAGCACTTTAAAAAATATAGTTTCATATAAAAGTGCAGACAATGTGATTCTTAGAGAAGAAACTGCAATTTTCAGTTTCAGATAAGAAACTGCAAGTTTCAGAGGCAGAGCATTTATATTAACACGCCCTTTTCATACAGGGATAACATCATGTTGGAAGTTTTGTTCATAGTCGAAAATGGAACTACTAGCCAGTTAACATCATGCTGATCAACATTCATGCATAGCACATCTTCATATGATGCACAGTCAAAAAGATATGCTATTTTCAAAATGCCCACACAATGTTGAGTGAGCGAAAGACAGAAACCGAGGGACGAAGTTTTGGCAAGTGTTGGAGGTGGTGTGCGTAGATGACAATGGGCACCCACATGTCAGAGGCAAAGGCAAAAATTTGTGGATATTTTCACTGCATCAGGTGGAATTGAACCCGGGCGGAGCAACGGTTGGGGAGTGGAACTTGACCACTAGGCTACTCCAGCACTTTCGCTAGAAATTAGGCACAACATCTACCACTACTGTAGCACGTATTCCCCGGCTCTGGTGCGTTCTTGTCCGGGGCCTGGACATCATCCTCCGCCTTTGTGCGCTTGCCGCGGCGCCGTTGTCTGTCGTTGTGGACATGCTCAACAACCGAGAGGAATCTGGAGAGGACTGTACGTGGAGAGGTGGATAGTCGGGACCCACCGGGTCCATGGCCGTACGCAAGCAAGTGCCTCATTGAAAAAATATACTTCCTCCTAATGCTATACTGACGTTGGGGGCCACGGGTTTGTCAACGTAGTTACTAAAGGAGATAAATTTACAATGAAGCTAGTCATCGGGGAGCTCGCAGGTATCATTTATTATCAGTGGGCCAACAAGTATCAGCTGGGCTGTGGGCTGCCCAGTCTAGGCTTTCTTTTTTAACATGTGTAGCCCACTACATGCCGGTTTGTATTTTTTTGAGGGCCATCATGTGTCGATCGGCCTATGGCCCTCCCATCCTAGGTTTTATTTTTTCTTAAACATCCGCAGCCCAACTTATGTATTTTTTTGAAGAAAACACAGAGGTCTATTCTATTTTTCTATATAAGAATAGGAACGCCAGGTCCAACTTATGTTTCCCTTCTAACTATATTGTATATATTTATGTTATTATATATTATTATTATTATCATCATATATTTAACAGATACTTACATATATAAGAAAAAAATCCCACGTATTACGAACTTATAAAAATAAATGTTTAACAATAAAATCCTGGGTTTTTTTTACATTAAGGTCAACGAAAATCCAAGTGATTGTGTACAAAAGCTTGGTAAGATTTAAGGATGAATGTAAATAAAGCACTTATTATTTCAATATATTTATAACAAAATTCTCAGCCCCTGTTTATTTTTTGATAACATTGCTGCGCCCAACCCAACATTATAATTAGAACGAGCCCAGCAAAATCGTGTATTTCGAGAAAGTGCAAATGGGCTGTAATTTTTTAGGAAAAAATAAATGGGCCGCATGGACGCTGCATTATTTGTTCACCCAGCCCAGCAAATTCATGTTTTTCGAGAAAGTGCAAATGGGCTATAGTTTTTTAGAAAAAAATAAATGGGTCGCATGGACGCTACATTATTTGTTCACCCAGCCCAGCAAATGGACTGTAAATTCTAAAAAAATGGGTTGAATATGTGCTACATTTTTGGAGGCTGAAATGTGGGCCAATAGGTGTTGTCAACTTAGTCAACAAATGATTCTGACATCAATAGCCGTTGGATGTAAATCCAACGGCCGGCATTCATCTTCAATCTCTCGTCTTCTTCCTCCAGCGCCGCCGGGACCACCTGCTCCCGCCTCCGGCTGCTAGCAGCTCTACTTAGCATGCTTCACTGTGAAGTGCTACCCCACCGCCGGCCAAGCCATGCCTCCACCCCTCCACACCTCCTGTTATTCTCCGTCGACTGGAGAACCATGCCGCACCGGAACCACTTAACCCTCGTACACCTCTCCTTCTGTGACTCCACTGCCGTGTCTTCCCATCACCGGCTCGTTGCCATCCGGGGCCTCGCCGTCGTCCATCGCTTGGTGCGCTCGGCGCGGCGTGATCAACGTGGTCAACAAACGAGAGTCATCGAAAGAGGACTCTACGTGGAGAGGCTGACAGTGGGGACGCACCAGGTCCATGGACGCACGCATGCAACCGCCTCCTTATTACGCTGAAATAAAATTATTCCTCCCCCTGAAAGCTGGGACCCACCACGTATATCTTCGCAAGGAAGGAAGTGCCTCCTTATTCCTGCCCCTGACAGCTGGGACCCACCAGCAACATCTTTGCATGCAAGGAAGTGCCTCCTTATTACGGGCAAAAAATATATGATTCCACCCCTGACCGCTGGGACCTGCCAACTATATATTCGCATGCAAGGAAGTGCCTCCTTGTCCTCCCTGACAGCTGGGACCCACCCAGTCGAAGCACACGTAGCGTTGTTTGTGTACATACCGGTCGATCGGTCTGTCTGCCACGATGAACCGTGGCCGAGTAAGGAGTTGTAGCAATTCAGGCAGTCCCGTCTAAATCATGTACACATACGACAGCTACGCTGCAAAAAAGACGGCCACGTACGTACATATAGGCGTGGTCTCGAACGCGTACAGCGATGGCGTCATGTTCATTGGCAGCCAACCTGCTGGGTCGGAACGGAGGAAATAGCATTGTGTTCATCGGGAGGCAACCGACAGGGTCGGAATATGTCATGTTCATCGGGAGCCAACCGTCTTGGATGGAACAGCCGAAATGAGGTCTGGCGTATCGCAGAACGGAGGAAACGGCCTTCTGTTCGAGTGGCTACGGTCGAAACAGGGTGCTGTTGATCGGGAGGGGTGTGGCGTACCGCAAAACGGAGGAAACAGACTTGTGTTGGGGCGCCTACGGTAGAAAAGGGGTCCTGTTAATCGGGAGGGGTGTGGCGTACCGCAAAATGGGACTCCACGGGCTACTATTCATCCACCGTCTACTGCCTCGCCCCAGCCTCCACGGCATACTGTTCATCCACAGTTGACTTCCTCCGGCCACCACCTGCTACTGTTCATCCACCGTCGACTTCCTCCACCCTCCACCAGACACTGTTCATACAGGGGCTACTGTTCATCCACCCTCCACTGGCTACTGTTCAACCAGCCTTCCACGGGGTCATGTTCATGCAACCCCCACCGGGAACTGTTCATCCAACCCCCACCAGGGACTGTTCATCAAGAGGCAGCTTCAATCGGCTTCACTTAGAAGCAATAGCGAAGGAATCACTCGGGTTCAGTTAACAGCCAAGGGATCAATCGGGGTTCAGTAACGTAGCTAGTGCAATCGCTCGGGTTCAGTTCAAGCCTAATGCCTCACTCGGGTTCAGTTAGAGCCCAACGCCTCGCACACACGCGCGTACGTGTACGAGAGAAACGCACAAACCTCCGTGCATCACTCGGCCCCGACCACCCACCGTAACCAGGAACTCCCCGAAATTTTCCTCGCCCTCGCTTCTACCATGATTTTTTCCGTCATGGACGGCCCAAAAAGAATGTCATGCAGGTGCGTCCCCGGCCCGCCCAGGATGAAAAGCCCATTTTCTGTCATGATTTTGTGTCCTAGAAGTAGGAGCCCACCACATCTATGATGATACGTGATTTTGTCACAATTATTGTCATAGAAGTGTCATAAGCATGACAGGAAAAAAATTCGTTCAAGCCAAAATGTCACGGATGTGTCTTTTTTTTGTAGTGCTAGGTGAGATCTTTTCACACTTGGAGGGGGAAAAGTGATGAAAACACAAGAACACAAGAGGAGAATCACTCAAACAAACCCAAATCACACATCCACTAGAGTAGCATACATGAGATCCACAAGCATACAAGAACAATTCAAGGAAAAAATCACTAGGGTAAAGTTCTTCCCACTCCCAAGATAGGTGAGGCCTTGATGATAATCTTCTCCAAGAGTAGGCCTTGAAATCCACAAGGATTCTTCTCCTAGGAGATCTTGATCTCCAAGAGGAAGGGGAAGATGAGCAAAGCTCTCTCAATGTCTATCCAATACTTTGCTATCCCTAGATATGAGCTAGGTATGGAGTACTTATAGGCTAGGGACGAATTGGGGGGGGGGGTTACAAGGGTCATTTCGCCCTAAGTGCGCGCAGACACAGCCGAACACCCGGGGTAAAGAGGCCGGGCACCCGGGGTCATCAGCGAGGAGGAGGCCGGGCACCCGGGGGTGAGGTCCGGGCACCCGGGGTAGCGCCCAGGGAGGGGGGCCGGGCACCCGGGGGTGTGAAGGCCCGGGCACCCGGGGTAGTCAGGGGGCCACGCCCCACGGGGCCAGCCGGTGCGGGCACCCAGGGGTGGAGGGTGTGGGCACCCGGGGTGTCCAGAGAGCCACCGGTGCTTTGTGTCTTGGAGCTCTTCCTTCTCCTCCTTCTTCTTGAGGCTCTTGCCTCTTCATGATCTTCTCCTCGATACCTAGTCATGCACAAAGTTTTCGTTTGAGGTAGAAGCCATTTCTCATATGAAATCAAAGGGAGCTCGAAGAGGAAAGAGGTAACCTCGGTTTCGATATCACGTGCGTGGGCTCTCATCATTGGTCCACTTGGTGTTCGAGGTGATGATGAAATGTCCATGGGGATGACCGTAGGATACTCCACATCACCTTCCCTCCTCTCGATCCCCTTCGCGTTTGTCCTCTCCATGGATAAGTCCCGCGCTTCCTCTTCGGAGGCCCTCTCCGGCAGCAAGCACGGGCGTGAGGGCTCATTGGAGGCGGGTCACTCCTTGGATCTAGAATATGAGGCCGCGCTGCGGAAGAGGTTGGAGGCTGAGTGTGCTAGCCTCGAGCAGATCGAGGCGGAGCGTGCGGCGTGGGCGGCGGGTCTGGAGTGGCTGCAGCGTGATGAGCAGGCGCGTGCGGCAAGGGCGGTGGATCCCTGGAAGGCGGCGGCTGCTGGGTCAGTGGCGGCCCTTGGGGGTTCTAGGCCCTCCTGTTGGGATCTACGGTAGGGTGCGTCGACTGCAAATTAAAATTTTCCTACGCGCAGAACAACCAAGAACATGCTACGGGAGATGGATCACAGATATTTACCACTAGACGCGTAGTGCCATGCAGTTGAAGTAGAGTTGGGGCGGCGCGTCCAGAGTCATGTCCTCCTCGTCCGATCTCCCTCGAACAGCCGGTCGTGGATCCCACATACAAGTTCGCCAGAGCGACGCAAGTGCACCGCCTCTAACAGTATCCGTGCGTGCTGGAGGAACACCATGCGGCGGACTGCTAGGTCCGATCACACAGCCGGCGGCGAGTGGAGGTGGCTACTCGCAACACATGCAAACCCTAGTGACAGCACCGAATCAATCAACCGCATGAGTGTGTCGCACCCCCACTTTATATTGGCGTCCATCGCGGGCTCAACACTTGGGCCTCGCACAGACCCTAAAGCCCAAAATCTGTTCGGCCTGGATCCGATTCCGAGTAGAATCACTCTGACTCGTGGAGTCGGACCGGGCCTCACAGGTTCCTTCACTTAGGCGCGTGACCCCTTAGGTTCTCGTTCACTTGGTCGCAAGTCAGATCACATCTGACTCGGTTAGTCGGTAGCGGCCTCTAGCAAAGCATGCCGACTCCAAGTGTCCGATGAAGCTGGTTAGGCGAACCTGTACAACATGTCACACTTTTGTTCGCTTTGCCACACGATATATGTTGTCGGGCTCAAGGCGAGTCGGTCATCCTTGTGCTACCCCGACCTCCTTCTTGTTCTAGTGATGTTGACCACTAACCGGATTATCTCATAATCCCTGTCGCATGGCCATGCTTATCTTTGTCGGATCACACAAGGGGCCCAGAGTATATCTCTCCTGATCGGAGGGGCAAATCCCATCTTGCTCGACCATGTCTCGCAGCATGGGTCTGGACAAGCCCGAAACCTACCTTTGTAACTACCCAGTCACGGAGTAGCGTTTGGTCGGCCCAAAGTAGGTCTGTCACCATCCCGATTACATGCGCCAACTCAGGTCTTAGGACATAGAATGTATGTTGTACTAGCGACTCACAGATGACATATCGCTGCGTCTCATACTTGGGTCTATCCGACTTGGACCTTATCTGAACTCGGATCCGACTATGTCAAATTCGACCAGACCCTTCCGAGTCCATATTATCCGGTTAGCATTCAATGCTCCATGGCTAGTGAGACCAAGCCATCGACCGTGTCATATGCTAGTCTAGTAGGTTGCGCGTCCACACAGCCCTTTCGACTAGGGACCTTTTAGGATAGTCATCATACAATGCATAGTCCCACAAACAAGTCACGTACTTGCTGATACACATCATTGATAATGTCCAAGGACTATCTTTATTCATAAACACATAGGAAATATCATCATACATGATTGCCTCTAGGGCATATCTCCAACACCTCCCTCCCCCGTGGTCCGGGCGGCCCGTCGCAGTTGGCGGGCCATGGGGGTGGTCCTGGCTTTGGCTCTGGCCCTGCTAGCCATGGGGGTGGCGGCCGGGGCCAGGGCGGTGGTCGGGCGTTGACTGGTGGTGGTTCTGGATCTTCTGTCTTTCCCTCCAAGGCTCACCGTCTGTCTCCACAGGATCCGGGCTCTTCCTCAGCGGTGACCGGCGACAGGATCCTTCCCCCCTTCTCCCCTTCCCCAGGGCTACCTCCCCTCTTGTGGTGCCGCTCCAGCCACTAGTGGCTGCGCTTCTTCGGGCTCTGCCACCCTCACTTGTTTCGCATGCCACAGATTCGGTCACTTCCAGTCCCATTGCAAATTTCCGCCGTTTTGCTTGATCTGCAGGGAGGAGGCCCACCTCACTGTCGATTGCGCTAACCGCTCCCGGTTTCCCTCCTTCAAGCAGTTCGGGCTTGGCCTGCCTGGTTGCTCCTTCTTTCCCTTGGATGGTGAGCTCGGCATGCCTATCATTACCCCTGTTTCGTCTTATGCAGCAGTTATCTCTGTCATCTCGGCCCTAGTTCTGACCCAAGTTATCTCTGATGAGTTGAAAGAGTGGGGGTTAGATGGGTGGGACTGGAAGATCCACCAAGTTTCTGACTCTGAAGGAGGGCCTGAGAATGATGGCGTCCTGCCCAGTTTCACCCTTCCGCTCAACGAGGTCGTCGTTTCTGTTAAGGCTGTTGTCGATGGGGGCCTGTTGCGTCCTTATCTGATGTTTGGGTCCTTATTGATGATGTCCCCTCTGGTCTTCGCAATCCTTGCTTCCTTCTTGTGTTTGGTGAACTGATTGGCAAGCCTATTGAGGTCGACTCTTCTTCTCTGGAAAACCTAGGACCTGCCCGCATGAAAATCTAGTGCCTTGATCTTCTGCGTGTCCAGGACTCGGTGGATGTCTTCCCACTCCATGATGCTTACAGGTTCCGTGTCCGCACTGAGGGACAGGCGGCTCATCAGGCCTCCCCGCCCCCTCCTCCCCCCCCCCCCCCCCAAAATCCTCCAAGCATGACCCTTCTGAGGGGGGATGAAACACTGGCGCTGGTAGCAATGCCAACCCCTTCACTACTTGTGAGTGGGAGGCCATGGGCTCTGAATCTCGTGGTATGTTCGACTTCAGGGCTCCTACTACTGATGGGGGTGGTGCGGCCAAATATGATGGGGATAGGATTGGGCAACAGGATACGCTGGATCTGGGTGGCTCTACTCCCCTGTCGTGGGCCTGCTCCAACCTCCCAGCCCGTCCCGCATCTCCCTCACTCTCTGGTATTGTGGATGTGCAGCCGACGGGTGCTGTGACCCCCCCCCCCCCCAAAAATTTTCCCGCAGCAAGCCGTTTAAGAAGAAGAAATCACCGGTCCGCAAGTTCTCGGCAAAGAGCCGGGCACCCTCTGGATCCAAGCAATAGGGGGCTGGTCTTTGCCGCCGGTTGGAGGCAGACCTTGGTGCAGTGGCTGGTGGCCTCTCGGGCAGAGACGCCTCCTCCTCGGTGGCCCGGTCCGCGGCTGCGCCGCTGCGGTCCCTGGTTTCGACGGGCAGGAAGGGCCTCCGCCGTCAGAACATTGCCGTCCCCATCCAGGAATGTGCGGAGCGTCATGCTGTGGCCAAGGATCTTTGCCCTCTAGGTACCACTAATCCCTCATCTCTTGTTCGTTTGGTATTGCCTTCCATGCCTGATTCCCACCTCATCAACATCTTATCCGACATTGGGGTTGCGTTTGATCGTAATATTGGCTCTCCCTCCTCTCTTCTATTGTTGATTGATACGTCCATTTTGCATCATGTTTTCCTACCGTTATTTATAATGTTTTTATGCATAATAATGCTTTTTGGAGTATTTCTAATGCCTTTTCTCTCATATTATGCAAGGTTTACACAAAGAGGGAGAATACCGGCAGCTGGAATTCTGGACCTGAAAAAGCTACGTCAGAGTTACCTATTCTGCACATCTCCAAATGAGCTAAAATTTTACGGAGAATTGTTTTAGAATATATGAAGAATATTGGAGCAAATAACTACCAAAGGGGACCCACTAGGTGGGCACAACCCACCTGGGCGCGCCAGGGAGCCCAGGCGCGCCCTGGTGGGTTGTGCCCTCCTCGGCCCACCTCCGGTGCCCCTCTTCTGGTATATAAGTCATTTTGACCTAGAAAAAATAAGAGGAGGACTTTCGGGACGAAGTGCCGCCGTCTCGAGGTGGAACTTGGGCAGGAGCACTTTTGCCCTCCGGCGGAGCGATTCCGCCGGGGGAACTTCCCTCCCGGAGGGGGAAATCATCATCATCATCATCACCAACAACTCTCCCATCTTTGGGAGGGCCATCTCCATCAACATCTTCAACAGCACCATCTCCTCTCAAACTCAAGTTCATCTGTTGTGTGCAATCTTTGTTCCGGAACCTTAGATTGGTACTTTTGGGTGACTAGTAGTGTTGATTACATCTTGTAGTTGATTACTATATGGTTTATTTGGTGGAAGATTATATGTTCAGATCCATTATGCTATTTAATACCCCTCTGATCTTGAGCATGATTATTATTTGTGAGTAGTTACTTTTGTTCTTGAGGTCACAGGAGAAGTCATGTTCTTGAGGTCACAGTAGTTACTTTTGAACTTGATATGTGTTCGATATTTTGATGATATGTATGTTGTGATTCCCTTAGTGGTGTCATGTGAACGTCGACTACATGGCACTTCACCATATTTGGGCCTAAGGGAATGCATTGTGGAGTAGTTATTAGATGATGGGTTGCTAGAGTGACAGAAGCTTAAACCCTAGTTTATGCGCTACTTCGTAAGGGACTGATTTGGATCCAAAAGTTTAATGCTATGGTTAGATTTTATCTTAATACTTTTCTCGTAATTGTGAATGCTTGCGAGGGGGTTAATCATAAGTAGGGGTTTGTTCAAGTAAGAACATCACCTAAGAACCGGTACACCCACATATCAAATTATCAAAGTAGCGAACACAAATCAAACCAACATGATGAAAGTGATATGATGAAATTCCCGTGTACCCTCAAGAACGCTTTGCTTATCATAAGAGACCGTTTTGGCCTGTCCTTTGCCACAAATGGATTGGGCTACCTTGCTGCACATTATTTACCGTTACCGTTACTTGCTCGTTACAAATTATCTTGCTATCAAACTATCTGTTACCGACTATTTCAGTGCTTGCAGAAAATACCTTGCTGAGAACCACTTGTCATTTCCTTCTGCTCCTCGTTGGGTTCGACACTCTTACTTATCGAAAATACTACGATTGATCCCCTATACTTGTGGGTCATCATTGATTCGCCTTAATGAGGAAGCGTGATGCGGAGCATCCTACGGTCATCCCCATGGACCTACCTACATCTTCCACAATACCACTTGGACCAATGACAAGAGCTCGAGCTAAGGCTATCGAAACTAAGGTGAACTCACTCCTCTCCGAACTACCACTTTCTACATATGAGACATGGCTACTGCCTCAAGCGGAGACCCTATGCGTGATCAGGTACTTGGAGGAAAGCCATGGAGCAGCTACACCCAACGAGCAAGACGGCGAGGACACCAAGTACAAGGACCAAGAGAACGTGCTGCCAGGAGTTCTACAGCCACCGGACGACCGGACTTCACCGGACGTCCGATGCTTGAAGCACCAGCCCGCCAGCCAAGTCCCAGCCTGCGATCGCTACAGCCGCCGAACGACCGATGCGGACCGGACGTCTGACACATCCCAGTGACCGGACGACCGAGCTCCTCCGGACGACCTGTGTCACATCATAGAATGGAAATTAACGGAAATCCGAGACCTCCGAACGATCGACGACCGGACGACCGGCCGCCTTCGAAAATCCGACACCGCCTGATCAGAGCCAAAACACCGGACGTCCGACACCTACCGGACGACCGGACCCTCGTGAGCCACCGGACATCCGGTAGCTGCCGGACGACCGACGCCTGTCTGCGCACAGTGTGTTGGGCTGAGGCCCATGTACCCTTTCGTGACCCTAGACTATATATACTCCTCCTCCTCCCTATTTCTAGGGTTAGCATTGTGATAGCTCATCATAGAGATAGAGCTTTGCTCATCCACTTGGTTCTACTCCTCGGAGAGACCGCGGCCTCTTCGGAGAAGATCCATCCTTGGATTCAAGACCCCTCACGAGAAGACCTTCAAGACCTCATCACGGAGATGAACTAGCTACCGTTTGTATCGTCCTTTGTTGCGTTTGAATCTTGTATCACTCTTTATGTTCATGGATCTAGCACATGTGTGATCGTTCCCGTTGATTTGAGTATTTCCCCTCGTGTTTCCCCTCGTGTTCTTTGTAGGATCCCCTCCATTTCGTGAAAGATCGGCCCTACGGTATCCACCCTACATTAAAGCGCAAGCCGCTTTGGCTAAAGCTAAGGAGGCTGCTACAGTGGTGACGGCCCCCCTACAGGGGATGGTGCTGGGTCGATGGGGAAGGGTAGTGGCCTTCCTGCCAGCACGAATAAGAAAGTTAGGACCAGCAGGGCTAAAGTCAGTGTGGCTCCGAGCCGGTCGAGCCTCCGAATCAAAAACCTCTCGTTTAGATGAAAGGTGTTTTTGGAATATTCGTGGTTTCGGTGCTAGGGGCGCTGTGATCAAATTCGTGACTTGGTTCATGAAGTTAATGCAGATTTTGCCGGTCTTATAGAAACATTCAAGGCCTCTTTTTCTTTCCATGAGTTATCCTAGATTACTGGTGCTGATCGGTTTTTCTGGCGTTGTCTTCCTGCCTCTGGCCACTTTGGTGGCATTCTTATTGGCGCTAGGTTGGACGTTTTTGATTTTGTGGCTTTCGATCATGGTATTTTTTTGGGCTAGTATGGTGGTGTTTCACAAGAGTCTTAATGTGCTTTGGGAGATCATGGTAGTTTATGGCCCGGCTGATCATTCGTTGTCCTCGCTCTTCCTGGATGAACTAGTTGCCAAGATCGATTCTTGCGGTATTCCCTTGGTTATCAGTTGTGACTTTAACCTTCTGCGGTCCCCTGTTGAGAAGAATAACTCTAATTTCTCATGGCCGTTGGCGGATGCTTTTAACGATTTTATTGCGGATTGCGCGCTTCGTGAACTTCCTAGGACTGGGTCTCGCTTTACCTGGTCTAATCACCAGGCAAACCCGACTCGTTCGGTGTTGGACCGTGTGTTTGCTGCATCTTCTTGGGACATGTTGTTTCCTCGCACCTCTCTATCTATCCTACCCCATGTCGGGTCAGACCACTCCCCCTCATGTTGGACTTGGGTGTCTCCCCCATAGTTTTCGCTTCTAGATTCCAATTTGACGCGTCCTGGCTTTTAGTGGATGGGTTCTTTGATTTGGTCATGATGAAGATTGCTTCCCTTCTTAACTCGGGAGTCAGATCTTTTGGCCCAATGGACGATTGGCACTTTTGCTCGTACCATCTTCAGAAATTCCTTAGGGGATGGGGCCACAATCGCGCGGCTGATGCCATCAGATGTAAACGGGATCTGTTGGGGCAGATCTCGTCCTTAGATGTTGAGGCCGACTCTTCTGATCTTTCGGCTGCTGGTTGGCAACATCGCTACAAGCTTGAGGGCTCTCTCATGCAATTACACCAGCAGGCTGAGATTTACTGGAAGCAACGCGGTACTATTAACTGGATTCTTAAAGGGATTCCCCTATGGCGTATTTTTTGCTATTGCAAATGGTCGTCGCCGTAGATGCTCTATTGACAGTTTGCTCATTGACGGTGCAAGGGTTGTTGACTCACGTCTGATCATGGATCATATTCTCAATTTCTTCTCTAATTTGCTAGCTGCCAGGCCGGCCTCGGGTTTCATCTTATCCCCTACCCTTTGGGCCCAGGACGGACGAGTTTCGGACGACGAGAATGCGGTCCTTTTAATCCCCCTCTCAGTTGAGGAGATTGAGATGGCCATTAATTCGGCCAATGTGAATTCGGCCTCGGGTCCGGACGGATTATCGATCCCTTTCTTTAAACGTTTCTGGCCCTCCCTTCGCACTTTGGTATGTAAGATCATCCAAGGTTTCTGTCTTGGCACTGTTGACATTTCGCGTTTGAATTATGCCGTCCTTACTCTCATCCCCAAAGTTAAGGGTACCGAATCCATCTCGCAGTTTCGCCCCATCGCCTTGATTAATACTTTTGCAAAGTTCCCTGCTAAAGGTCTGGCGACTAGGCTGATACCCGTTGCTCATCGCATTATTAGCCCTTCCCAATCCACTTTCATTAAAAGCAGATTTATTTTAGATGGCATTCTCTGCTTGCATGAGATTGTTCACAACCTTAGGAAGAGGGGCACCAGGGCCATTATTCTTAAGCTTGACTTTGAGAAAGCTTACAATTCGGTTAGTTGGGATTTTCTCCGCCACGTTCTTCTTGCTAAGGGTTTTGACCCCGGTATTGTTCATAGACTCATGCAGCTTGTATTCGGTGGCCATATAGCGGTGGCTGTCTATGGCTCGGTTAGCAAAAAATTTGCCAATGGTCGTGGCCTAAGGCAAGGGGACCTGGCTTCACCCATTATGTTCAATTTTGTTGCTGATGCTTTATCATGTATGCTCGACCGGGCGGCCTCGGCCGGTCATATCTCCCCTGTTATTTCCCACCTCCTCCCCCAAGGCATCACTCATCTCCAGTATGCGGACGATACGATCATTTTAGTGGAGCTGAACGACTCTTGTATTGCTAATCTCAAGTTTATACTTCTCTATTTCGAAGCCTTGTCAGGGCTCAAAATCAACTTCTCTAAGAGCGAGGTTATTGTTACGGGAGTAGATGAGGCCGAAGCGATGCGGGTTTCCCAGCTGCTCAATTGTTCTCTGGGAGCCTTTCCCTTCAAATACCTGGGTCTCCCTATATCCCCCTGCCGTTTATGCTCTAAGGATTTCAAACCTTTGGTTTCTAAGGTGGGGAATAGAGTCTTACCGTGGCGTGGCAGATATAACACCTCTGCGGGCAAAGTATCTCTCATTTACTCTTGCCTCTCCTCCCTTCCTATGTTCACTATGGGTTTTTTCAAACTCTCTAAAGGCACACACACGGGATTTGACAAACACGGAGGGGCATTTTTTTGGAATTCTGCAGATAACAAACGCAAGTATAGATTTGGTAAATGGGACACTATTTGCAAACCGAAAAGCCTTGGGGGGCTCGGGATTGTGAACACACAGGTGATGAACACTTGCCTCATTATTAAATGGTGGTGGAGAATTATGACTGCCAACCCAGGCACCCTCTGGTTCTACATCCTAAAAGCAAGGTACTTCCCAGCTGGTAGCCCTATGTTCGCCTCGGCGTTCGGTGGCTCATAGTTTTGGAAAGACTTAGTCAAAGTTAGGGATGTGTTCCGACTTCATGTTAAATTCATGGTCAATAACGGGGCCTCGACTCGCTTTTGGTTGGATTGGTGGACTGGGGACGCTCCCCTTGCGACCTCCATTCCGGTTTTGTTCTCGTACTGTTCTAATCCAGAGATCTCAATCTCTGAGCTCTCTCGTAATAGCTGGGACTTGGGTCTCCGGAGAACCCTCTCTCCTGAAGAGTTGGGGGACTGGCATCGTCTTGCTGCTTTGTTCCCTGCGCTCTCGGAGGAGGTGGACTCCGTGTCATGGCCTCATTCTGCGTCTGGGAAGTCCTCGGTCAAGTCTTTATATGCTCGGATTATTTCTGGTACCACTTCCTCCAAGTTTAGGCAAATCTGGGAGGCC
Organism: Thinopyrum elongatum; assembly: GCA_011799875.1. NCBI lineage: Eukaryota > Viridiplantae > Streptophyta > Magnoliopsida > Poales > Poaceae > Thinopyrum > Thinopyrum elongatum. The sequence goes on along the minus strand of CM022299.1, from coordinate 284,442,728 downwards.
AGGATTCCTCCGAAGATCAAAATCTTCCTCTGGCAGGCCTTCAGGGGTCGGTTACCCTCCGCCAATCAGATTCAGAAAAGGAACGGGCCTGGTTCTGCCTATTGTGCCTTATGCTCTTCTCTTGAGGATACTAATCACATCTTCTTCCATTGTGTTTCGGCCAAGTTGGTTTGGGGGTGTGTCCGTTCCTGGTACAATACCTCCTGGGCCCCTGGTTCCTTTGCCGACGTTCGCCTGTTGACGGCTAGTTTACAGGGCCGCTCCAGGAGATTATTTTGGATTGGATTGGGCGCCCTCTGATGGGCGCTTTGGACTACTCGAAACAAATTCACTATTGTGGGTGTCTTCCCTAATAAGTCTGCTGATGTCTTGTTTAAAATGTCTATCTTCCTGCAGCAGTGGAAATTATTGACTAAATCGGCGGATCGTGACGGTATGGAGATGTTGATCAATAAAGTGCGGGCGTCTGCTAATCTGATGTCTTCTCCGTCCGCTGGCGCTTCGTCGTAGCTGCTTGGATCTTTTGTGTGCGTAGGTGGTGGCCTGCGTGCCCCTTATGCTATTTTCGGGCCTGCGTGCCGCTAAACTGTTGCCCTAGGTTCCGTTACCGTGTTGGGTGGTTTCGTTTGACTTTGGGTGGTTTGTGTTGGTTATGCTGGTTGTTGACACTACTCCGTATGACTTTATTATAAAGTCCCCTTATGCTGTTTTCTGGCCCGCGTGCCGCTAAACTGTTGCCCTAGGTTCCGTTACCCAGTGTTGGGTGGTTTGTGTTGGTTATGCTGGTTATTGACACTACTCCGTATGGCTTTATTTATAAAGTCGGATGGTTCGTTTGACTTTGGGTGGTTTGTGTTGGTTATGCTAGTTGTTGACACTACCCCGTATGGCTTTATTTATAAAGTCGGGCGCATGTCTTCTTTTTGGGTGGTTTGTGTTGGTTATGCTAGTTGTTGACACTACCCCGTATGGCTTTATTTATAAAGTCGGGCGCATGTCTTCTCTCTAAAAGAGTCAATGCGATCTGTGAGGGGTGCTATCTTCTCATCCGTCGTGATTATAACATACGTTCTCTTTTTTCTTCTATATATATAAAGCTAGTGTACGCAGTTAGAGTACTCTTAAAAAAAAAAAACAGCCTGCTAGGTCAGGTATATATTCTTCAATAACATCAGAAGAAGAAATATAGATGATTCATATACATACACATGTCTGCACTGTGATCTGCCCCTAAGAAACGTACTAACAAATTACATATCCTTTCAAGTAGTTACGGCTGCATACGCCTTAACACTCTTAAGAAACATCAAGGCGGTGTGTATAGTCATCGAATGCACTTATTCCACAAAATTTACTACTAGTCCAAACTAACTTGTTCCGCCTCCAATTTGAAACAGATAATCGACGGAGCAAGTATTGGAAAGCCTTTACACCATGACCAAAGTTCCTGTTTCGCCGCAACCCTATAAAATGGAGTATCAGCAAACTGTCACGTAACAAAATATAAAAGAAACAATGTTTCCGAGTAATTTAAAAAAAAATGCATAGTGCCCCTAGCACATACTCCTATCCATTAAATATTCAGGAACAAGCCGTCCAAAACTATACTAGGGTTTGTCTCTGGTTTTTTCTGTTATGAACAGCTCATGACAGTTTTTGATCAAATACACCCAATTATTCTCAAGTAACATGCGGTTTACTTTAGATTTTTTTTCCTTTACAAATCAAACTGAGTAAGAAGTAACCAGACCACCTCACTAACACAACATGCAATGCCTGTGCAGACTTACTAATCCAATTAGCAAGAGGCCACCTCCCATTAACACAACATGCAATGCACGTGCAAACTTACTAATCCAAACTCGTTACATGGCTAGACTGAAAATCTAGAACAACTGGCAGCTTCGTATGGGCATGCCACTGGTTACAAAACCAACCATAGGAAGATCAATTAATCTAGCCAGGACAGTAATGACAAACAAATATAAGAATCTGCAGAACTTCGGCAACTCTTCAAAACTAGGAAAAGTGGCAGGCATTCATTAGTACTAGTGCAGCTTACATGGCTTAGCCTGGCTATAAGTTTCATATTGAAATCTATATAATAGTATCAGAACAACTAATATAAACCATATGAAACCGGATGTGTAGATGATTGTTCGATGATCTATCGATCCGCCATACAAGCTGCTAGCTGTCAGAGCAAGTTACAGTTACTCAGTTGTGTAGCTACGTAATTATGTACTGCCAAGTACTCAGTAGATACTTAATGTGTTGGACGGAGATGTCCATTAACTAGCATGAAATAACATCTTCCACTATATCTCTTTCACAATCAAGACTGAATTTGACATTCAGGTGAAAAGCATAAAACTCGCTTGCCATGTGTGTGCACCCATAACAAGGACTGAATAGAAGTAGGAAAGAAGGCCTTAAAGTGTTGGTTATTACATCAGAACAGTAAAAATATCAAGATACAAGGCACATAAGGTTGCAAAGCACCAAAGGAAAAGATGTAGTAGTGTATTGCTAGTTTGCTACTGCAAAATAATGTGCACAGAGAGTCAATCCACACCTTGCGACATCAGAGGAATTACTGTGCTGTTGCCTCAAACTTCTGAAGCATATCACAGTGTGGTGTCTGGTAGGCTAGCCCCCATTGGCGACGCTGCAGCTCAACCCTACAATTCTGTGTTATTATCGAGTAGTAATCCCTCTCAACATGACGCTCCAGTGTTGTACGCTCAGTGCTCTGGTGTGGATACTGATCCTCAAAATTAGGCAGCTTGACATAGTATGTTACTCCACGTTGGGTTTGAAATTTGTGCTCATAAGGGTAGGAGCGGGATAGGGAGTAGACTGGCTCAGAGGATGGCAGGAAGTTGAGTAACAGAAGCAGCAGGACAGGCAACAGCTGGACAAGCATACGGAGAGTGGAGCCACCAGAACCCTGCTGCGCACCATGAGCATGATGCATCCCGCCAGTCCTGAAATGAAACGTCCCAAACTGCCCAAACTGCCTGGTGGTGGCAGGAGCCATCCCACCAAAGAAGAAGTTCCTGAATATCTCATCCGGGTCAATGTCATCCTCGTAGAACCCATTGTATGAACGGGCAGAGGATGTCGCCCTCCTGTTGTATGCCGGCGGCTCATCAGAACCAACAAGATCGAAGCGCTTGCGGCTCTCTGCATCGCTGAGGCACTGGAAGGCCTTGGAGACAGCCTTAAAGGCATCCTCGGCACCAGGGGCCTTGTTCTTGTCAGGGTGCACCTTGAGAGAGAGCTTGCGGTAGGCCTTGCGCACGTCCTCGACAGTGCAGTCCTTTTCGAGGCCCAGGATCTTGTAGTAATCCCTAGTGTGCTTCTTGATCTGGTGGACCACCTCCAGCTGCTCCTCCGTGTACGTCCTCACCCCAGCAGTACCACCGCCGCCCTCCTCCCCATCCTTCTTCTTGCCCTTCTGCTTCCTTTCCCTCAAGCCGTCAGCACCGGCTGCTGATGATGCAGCTCGCGACGGCGGAGTCGGTGGGGGATGTGGGGCAGATGACGATGATGACGAGGCCGGTGAGGAGGACGGGTCATCCTTGTTGAGGAGGGGGTTGAGGAGGTGATCGATGGGGAGCAAGGGGTCCAGCCGCTTGGCCTTAGACAGAAACTTGAGGGCGCGGGCGGTATCGCCGGCGTCGAGGGCGTCCTTGCCGATGCGCAGGGCCTTGACAGCGTCGTCCTTGTTGCCGTCCATGGCGGACGCGGCAGATCTGTGGCCCGCGGCAGCAAGCGACCCCTCCTCAAGCTTCTCTAGATGCCAGCAGAGTCCGATCAGATCGGATCGGATCGGCTCCAGTCCAGTAAACCTCAATCCAATCAAATCCAATCTGAGTAGGTAGTTTGGGACAGAAAGCATAAGAACAATTCCGAACAAACCCTAGAATAGACGAGTTTGGACAAACAGATATTCTTACCTCGCCGGAGTTGACTGGAGGCCAGATCGGCAACGGCGCGGAGTAGGAGAGGTGGGGGAGATGGGAGAGGATTGGGCAACGCCGACGCGACGACCCCAACCTCTTTTGTTGGAAATTTTGTTTCCTTTCGACGCGTGAAGGAAAATAGTGCAGACTCTATTGGCCCAGTCCAAAGGCTCTCTCTCTCTCTCTCTCTCCCCCCTGTGGTTTGGCGCGCCGACTATCGCGAGGCTATATCTGGCTCAACGCGAGACGGAAGAAAGTCTAGAAACTGGCCAGGCCCATATACTGTTTTTTTTTCGTTCGCTGGGTTGGTTTGCCCCAGTTTTTATTTTTATTTTTTCATTTTCTTTTGTTTTTCTTTACGGTTCTCCGTTTCCTTTATCTTTTTCATCGTTTTGATCATTTTTAATGGTTCCGACCGGCTTTCTTTGTTTCTTCCCGGTTTTCACTGGTTTTTTTCTTTCTTTTTCTCTTCAGTTTTTTCTGTTTCTTTCTCGGTTTTCTTCAGTTTTTCTTGTTTCTTTGTTTACTTTTCTTTCTTTTTCCAGTTTTTCTTGATTTTCAGTACACATTTAACAATTTCCGTATACATCAGAAACATTATATATATACACATTTAACATTTCGAAGAAGATGTTCTAACATTTAAATTACTTTGACTTGGACTTGTTAATGTCAGTTGAATAACATTTATTTTAATATTTTCCATGAGATGGCTCATCATTCTGAGTGTTATCTTGTTCTGTCATTAGTTAGAAGAATATATAGGGAAAGCAACTCATGTTCCTCGATTAGACCTTATGTTATATCTATTTACTGGAAATAAAATGTTGTTCAGACGAAGGCTAATACCGCAGTGGCAGACATGCTTGCAAGATCTCGTGAAGATCGTTCTGCTGATGATGGTACTCTAACAGAAGAAGAAAAGTGTGAAAGAGAGCAAGCCAACCTTGTTCTGTTATTGACAGGGGGAAGTTGAAATCTTACCAGATAAAGTGCGTTAAGTGGCTAATATCACATTGGCAAAATGATGCGGAGCATCCCTCGTTCATCCCCATAGACGTTTCGTCACCACCGCAAGCACGAAGAGGACCGATGACGAGAGCTCGCACACGTACCATCGAAACTGAGGTTAACTCTTTCCTCTTCGAACTCCTTTCGAATTCACACGAGAGTTGGGTCCTACCTCAAATGGAAATGTTGTGCATTCTTAGGTACCAAGAAAACGACCGTGATGAGGCTAGGACGGAGACCCAAGCACCCAAGGAGAAGGAGGAGGAGAAAAGCCACTGAAAGCGCAAAGGAACGGAGGCTCTGGACACTCCGGGCGCCCGGCCCCTGATACGTCTCCAACGTATCGATAATTTTTTATTATTCCATGCTATTATATTATCTGTTTTGGATGTTTTATATGCATTAATATGCTATTTATATTATTTTTGGGACTAACCTATTAACCTAGAGCCCAGTGCCAGTTTCTGTTTTTTCCCTATTTTTGAGTTTCGCAGAAAAGGAATACCAAACGGAGTCCAAACGGAATAAAACTTTCGCGATGATTTTTCTTGGACCAGACGGAAACCAGGAGACTTGAAGATGAAGTCGGAGGAGCCACGAGGCGGCCACAAGGACGGAGGGCGCGCCCCCCATCCTTGTGGGCCCCTCGTGCACCTCCTGACCTAATTCTTTCGCCTATATATACTCATATATCCCCAAACCAACAGAGGCATCCACGAAAAGACTTTTCCACCGCCGCAACCTTCTGTACCCGTGAGATCCCATCTAGGGACCTTTTCCGGCACCCTGCCGGAGGAGGATTCTATTACGGAGGGCTTCTACATCAACACAATTGCCCTTCCGATGAAGCGTGAGTAGTTTACCACAGACCTACGGGTCCATAGCTAGTAGCTAGATGGCTTCTTCTCTCTCTTTGATTCTCAATACCATGTTCTCCTCGATGTTCTCGGAGATCTATTCGATGTAATACTTTTTTGCGGTGTGCTTGCCGAGATCCGATGAATTGTGGATTTATGATCAGATTATCTATGAATATTATTTGAATCTTCTCTGAATTCTTTTATGCATGATTTGATATCTTTGTAATTCTCTTTGAATTATCGGTTTGGTTTGGCCAACTAGATTGGTTTTTCTTGCAATGGGAGAAGTGCTTAGCTTTGGGTTCAATCTTGCGGTGCCCTTTCCCAATGACAGTAGGGGCAGCAAGGCACGTATTGTATTGTTGCCATCGAGCATAAAAAGATGGTGTTTTCATCATATTGCTTGAGTTAATTCCTCTACATCATGTCATCTTACTTAATGCATTACTCCGTTCTTTATGAACTTAATACTCTAGATGCATGCTGGATAGCGTTTGATGTGTGGAGTAATAGTAGTGGATGCAGAATCGTTTCGGTCTACTTGACACGGACGTGATGCCTATACTCATGATCATTGCCTTAGATATCGTCATAACTTTGCGCTTTTCTATCAATTGCTCGGCAGTAATTTGTTCACCCACCGTATTATTTTCTATCTTGAGAGAAGCCTCTAGTGAAACCTATGGCCCCCGGGTCTATTTCCATCATATAATCTTCTACTTTTCATCATATAAGTTTCCGATCTACTATTTTGCAATCTTTTACTTTCCGATCTATTAAACAAAAATACTAAAAATATTTACTTTATCGTTTATCTATCTCTATCAGATCTCATTTTTGCAAATAACCGTGAAGGGATTGACAACCCCTTTATCGCGTTGGGTGCAAGTTGTTTGATTGTTTGTGCAGGTATTCGGTGATTTGTGCGTTGTCTCCTACTGGATTGATACCTTGGTTCTCAAACTGAGGGAAATACCTATCTCTACTTTGCTGCATCACCCTTTCCTCTTCAAGGGAAAAACCAACGCAAGCTCAAGAAGTAGCAGGAAGAATTTCTGGCGCCATTGCCGGGGAGATCTACGCCAAGTCAAGACATACCCAGTACCCATCATAAACTCTCATCTCTTGCATTACATTATTCGCCATTCGCCTCTCATTTTTCCTCTCCCCCACTTCTAAAACGATTTTAAAAAAAATTGCCTTTTTCTTCGCCCCTCTCTTTGCCTTTTTCTTCACCCCTCTCTTTGCCTTTTTCTTCGTCCCTCTTCCGTTCGTCTTCTTCGTTTGCTTTTTGTGTGCTCGTGTGTTGGATTGCTTGCTTTGTCACGATGGCTCAAGAGAATACCAAATTGTGTGACTTTTCCAACACCAATAACAATGATTTTATTAGTACTCCGATTGCTCCCGCCACTAGTGCGGAATCTTGTGAAATTAATGTCGCTTTGTTGAATCTTGTTATGAAAGATCAATTTTCTGGCCTTCCTAGTGAAGATGCCGCATCCCTCAGGGTGAAAGTGGTAAGGATAATTTCCGTCCGAAATCATTTCCGAATCTGTTTTTATAGGATATGGTAAGAGATTTTTCACATCCGACAACAATCCGATCCGAATCCAAGTCCGATTGATAGGATACGGTATAGGATATGGTATCGCTAATATACGATGCATTAGGATAATCCGTTTTTTCTTGCCGGATAATCCGACCTTTTAATTTCCGAATCCGATTTATGGGTGAATTTGTAAGTATTAAATAGCAATATATGAATGTTATCTTTACTTATGAGACGAGACATATGTTTATTAGTGATTTATTTGGCTTATTTTAATACCATCTAGTGCTTTATGTGTTCTTAACGTGTATACGTATTAAAATTTGCTCATTGTGTATGTTTACTTTTAGTTTGAAGCATTTATATCTTCCTCGTATATGAATATGGTAAATGACTGTTTCCGATCCGACGCCGTTCCGTTACCGTACCGTGTCCGAATCCGCATAATCCGCTATTCGAATCCGCATAATCCGGCATTCGAATCCGCATCCGTTCCGCTTCCGAATCCGAAAATAAATATGGAATAGGATATGATATAAGGATTATCCGTCCGAATCCGATCCGGTTTCACCCCTACGCATCCCATCTAAACAATTTCGTTGATTTGTGTGATATGCAAAAGAAAAAAGATGTGGATAATGATATTGTTAAATTAAAGCTATTTCCGTTCTCACTACGAGATCGTGCTAAAACTTGGTTTTCATCTTTGCCTAAAAATAGTATTGATTCATGGAATAACTGTAAAGATGCTTTTATTTCCAAGTATTTTCCTCCCGCTAAGATCATCTCCCTTAGGAACGATATTATGAATTTTAAGCAACTTGATCATGAACATGTTGCGCAATCTTGGGAGAGAATGAATTGATGATACGAAATTGCCCTACTCATGGTTTGAATTTGTGGATGATTATACAAAAAAAATATGCCGGATTGAATTTTGCTTCTAGAAATCTTTTAGATTCGGCCGCGGGAGGCACTTTTATGGAAATTACTCTAGGAGAAGCTACTAAACTTCTAGATAATATTATGGTTAATTATTCTCAATGGCATACCGAAAGATCTTCCACTAGTAAAAAAGTGCATGCAATTGAAGAGATTAATGTTTTGAGTGAAAAGATGGATGAACTTATGAAATTATTTGCTAGCAAGAGTGCTTCTTTGGATCCTAATGATATGCCTTTGTCCACTTTGATTGAAAATAATAATGAATCTATGGATGTGAATTTTGTTGGTAGGAACAATTTTGGTAATAACGCGTATAGACGCAATTTTAATCATAGGCCGTTTCCTAGTAATTCCTCTAATAATTATGGTAATTCTTACAACAATTCTTATGGAAATTATAATAAGATGCCCTCTGATTTTGAAAATAGTGTTAAAGAATTTATGAGTTCGCAAAAGAATTTCAATGCTTTGATTGAAGAAAAATTGCTTAAGATTGATGATTTGGCTAGGAACGTGGATAGAATTTCTCTTGATATTGACTCTTTGAAACTTAGATCTATTCCACCCAAGCATGATATCAATGAGTCTCTCAAAGCTATGAGAATTTCCATTGATGAGTGCAAAGAAAGAACCGCTAAGATGCGTGCAAAAAAGGATTGGTTTGTAAAAACATGTTATTCTAGTTTCCGTGAAAATAATGATGAAGATCTTAAAGTGATTGATGTGACTCCTATTGAATCTTTGTTTTCCAATACAAATCTTGATAAATATGGGACTGGAGATGAGTCAACTTTAGTTAAAAGGCGTCCCAATGATTCGGAGTTTTTAGATCTTGATGCAAAAATTGATAAAAGTTGGATTGGAGAGGTCAAAACTTTAAGTAGCAATGAACCCACTCTTTTGGATTTCAAGGAATTTAATTATGATAATTGTTCTTTAATAGATTGTATTTCCTTGTTGCAATCCATGTTGAATTCTCTTCATGCTTATAATCAAAACAAAGCTTTTACTAAACATATCGTTGATGCTATGATGCAATCTTTTGAAGAAAAGCTTGAACTGGAAGTTTCTATCCCTAGAAAACTTTATGATGAGTGGGAACCTACTATTAAGATTAAGATTAAATATTATGAGTGCTATGCTTTGTGTGATTTGGGTGCTAGTGTTTCCACGATTCCAAAAACTTTATGTGATGTGTTAGGTTTCCGTGAATTTGATGATTGTTCTTTAAATTTGCATCTCGCAGATTCCACTATTAAGAAACCTATGGGAAGGATTAATGATGTTCTTATTGTTGCAAATATAAATTATGTGCCCGCATATTTCATTGTTCCTGATATAGATTGCAATCCGACATGTCCTATTATTCTTGGTAGACCTTTCCTTAGAACGATTGGTGCAATTATTGATATGAAAGAAGGAAACATTAGATTTCAATTTCTGTTAAGGAAGGGCATGGAGCACTTTCGTAGAAAGAAAATTAAATTTCCATATGAATCTATTCGTGTTTTTATGCCTAGCTAAGGGCGTTAAACAATAACGCTTGTTGGGAGGCAACCCAATTTTATTTTTGTTTTTGCTTTTTGGTTCTGTTTTGCAATAAATAATTTATCTAGCCTCTGGTTAGATGTTTTTTTATATTTTAATTAGTGTTTGTGCCAAGTAAGACCTTTGGGATGGCTTACGGTGATAGTTGATTTGATCTTGCTGAAAAACAGAAACTTTTGCGTCCAGTCTCAGAATTTTAGTAATTCACTGGAGCGTTGAAAAACCCTTAATTTTTTATTAAAGATTTATGTACAAATTTCCTCTGTTATCCTAATTTTTAAGAATTTTTGGAGTAACATAAGTATTAGAACAATTCGGATCTTCGCAGACTGTTCTGTTTTTGACAGATTCTGTTTTCTTTGTGTTGTTTGCTTATTTTGATGAATCTATGGGTTGTATGGGGGGGTATGAACCATGGAAAAGTTGGAATAAAGTATATATTACATCAGTATAAATAAATAATGAGTTAACAACAGTACCAAAGTGGTGATTTATTTTCTTATACTAACGGAGCTTACGAGATTTTCTGTTGAGTTTTGTGTTGTGAAGTTTTCAAGTTTTTGGGTAAGGATTTGATGGACTATGGAATAAGGAGTGGCAAGAGCCTAAGCTTGGGGATGCCCAAGGCATCCCAAGGTAATATTCAAGGACAATCAAGAGCCTAAGCTTGGGGATGCCCCGGAAGGCATCCCCTCTTTCGTCTTCGTCTATCGGTAACTTTACTTGAGGCTATATTTTTATTCACCACATGATATGTGTTTTGCTTGGAGCGTCTTGTATAATTTGAGTCTTTGCTTTTTATTTTTCCACAATCATCCTTGCTTTACACACCTTTTGAGAGGGACACGCATGAATCATGATTTATTAGAATACTCTTTATGCTTCACTTATATCTTTTGAGCTAGGCAATTTTGCTCTAGTGCTTCACTTATATCTTTTTTAGAGCACGGCGGTGGCTTTATTTTGTAGAAATTATTGAACTCTCATGCTTCACTTATATTATTTTGAGAGTCTTTAAACAGCATGGTAATTTGCTTTGGTTATAAATTTAGTCCTAATATGATAGGCTTCCAAGAGGGATATAATAAAAACTTTCATATAAAGTGCATTGAATACTATGAGAAGTTTGATTCCTTATGATTGTTTTGAGATATAAAGATGGTGATATTAGAGTCATGCTAGTGAGTAATTCTGAATTTGAGAATTACTTGTGTTAGGGTTTGTGAGTCCCGTAGCATGCACGTATGGTGAACCATTATGTAACGAAGTTGGAGCATGAGATATTTTTTGATTGTCTTCCTTATGAGTGGCGGTCGGGGATGAGCGATGGTCTTTTCCTACCAATCTATCCCCCTAGGCGCATGCGCATAGTACTTTGTTTCGATGACTAATATATTTTTGCAATAAGTATGTGAGTTCTTTATGACTAATGTTGAGTTCATGGATTATACTCACTCTCACACTTCCACCATTGCTAGCCTCTCTTGTACCGCGCAACTTTCGCCGGTACCATACACCCACCATATACCTTCCTCAAAACAGCCACCATACCTACCTATTATGGCATTTTTATAGCCATTCCGAGATATATTGCCATGCAACTTTCCACCGTTCCATTTACTATGACACGCATCATCATTGTCATATTGCTTTGCATGATCATGTAGTTGACATCGTATTTGTGGCAAAGCCACCGTTCATAATTTTTTCATACATGTCACTCTTGATTCATTGCACATCCCGGTACACCGCCGGAGGCATTCATATAGAGTCATATTTTGTTCTAGTATCGAGTTGTAATTTTTTTTGAGTTGTAAGTAAATAGAAGTATGATGATCTTCATTATTAGAGCATTGTCCCATGTGAGAAAAAAAAAAGAAAGAGGCCAAAGAAGCCAAAGAAAAAAAAGAGAAAGAAAAGAAAAGAAAAAAAAAGAAGAAAGAAAAAAATGAGAGAAAAAGAGAGAAGGGGCAATGTTACTCTCCTTTTTCCATACTTGTGCTTCAAAGTAGCACCATGATCTTCGTGATAGAGAGTCTCCTATATTGTCACTTTCATATACTAGTGGGAATTTTTAATTATAGAACTTGGCTTGTATATTCCAACGATGGGCTTCCTCAAATTGCCCTAGGTCTTCATGAGCAAGCAAGTTGGATGCACACCCACTTAGTTTTCTTTTTGAGCTTTCATACACTTATAGCTCTAGTGCATCCGTTGCATGGCAATCCCTACTCACTCACATTGATATCTATTAATGGGCATCTCCATAGCCCGTTGATACGCCTAGTTGATGTGAGACTATCTCCCTCTTTTTGTCTTCTCCACAACCACCTTCTATTCCACCTATAGTGCTATGTCCATGGCTCACGCTCATGTATTGCGTGAAAGTTGAAAAGGTTTGAGAACGCCAAAAGTATGAAACAATTGCTTGGCTTGTCATCGGGGTTGTGCACGATTTGAGTATTTTGTGTGATGAAGATGGAGCATAGCCAGACTATATGATTTTGTAGGGATAAGCTTTCTTTGGCCATGTTATTTTGAGAAGACATAATTGCCTTGTTAGTATGCTTGAAGTATTATTGTTTTTATGTCAATATTAAACTTTTGTTTTGAATCTTATGGATCTGAACATTCATGCCACAATAAAGAAAATTACATGGATAAATATGTTAGGTAGCATTCCACATCAAAAATTCTGTTTTTATCATTTACCTACTCGAGGACGAGCAGGAATTAAGCTTGGGGATGCTTGATACGTCTCCAACATATCTATAATTTTTTATTGTTCCATGCTATTATATTATCTGTTTTGGATGTTTTATATTATTTTTGGGACTAACCTATTAACCTAGAGCCCAGTGCCAGTTTCTGTTTTTATCCCTATTTTTGAGTTTCGCAGAAAAGGAATACCAAACGGAGTCCAAACGGAATAAAACTTTCGCGATGATTTTTCTTGGACCAGAAGGAAACCAGGAGACTTGGAGATGAAGTCGGAGGAGCCACGAGGCGGCCACGAGGACGGAGGGCGCGCCCAGGGGGGTAGGGCGCACCCCCCACCCTTGTGGGCCCCTCGTGCACCTTCTGACCTAATTCTTTCGCCTATATATACTCATATATCCCCAAACCAACAGAGGCATCCATGAAAAGACTTTTCCACCGCCGCAACCTTCTGTACCCGTGAGATCCCATCTAGGGACCTTTTCCGGCACCCTGCCGGAGGGGGATTCGATCACAAAGGGCTTCTACATCAACACCATTACCCTTCCGATGAAGCATGAGTAGTTTACCACAGACCTACGGGTCCATAGCTAGTAGCTAGATGGCTTCTTCTCTCTCTTTGATTCTCAATACCATGTTCTCCTTGATGTTCATGGAGATCTATTCGATGTAATACTTTTTTGCGGTGTGTTTGCCGATATCTAATGAATTGTGGATTTATGATCAGATTATCTATGAATATTATTTGAATCTTCTCTGAATTCTTTTATGCATGATTTGATATCTTTGTAATTCTCTTCGAATTATCGGTTTGGTTTGGCCAACTAGATTGGTTTTTCTTGCAATGGGAGAAGTGCTTAGCTTTGGGTTCAATCTTGCGGTGTCCTTTCCTAGTGACAGTAGGGGCAGCAAGGCACGTATTGTATTGTTGCCATCGAGGATAAAAAGATGGGGTTTTCATCATATTGCTTGAGTTAATTCCTCTACATCATGTCATCTTACTTAATGCATTACTCCATTCTTTATGAACTTAATACTCTGGATGCATGCTGGATAGCGGTCGATGTGTGGAGTAATAGTAGTAGATGCAGAATCGTTTCTGTCTACTTGACATGGACGTGATGCCTATACTCATGATCATTGCCTTAGATATCGTCATAACTCTACGCTTTTCTATCAACTGCTCGACAGTAATTTGTTCACCCACCGTAATATTTTCTTTCTTGAGAGAAGCCTCTAGTGAAACCTATGGCCCCCGGGTCTATTTTCCATCATATAATCTTCTACTTTTCATCATATAAGTTTTCGATCTACTATTTTGCAATCTTTTACTTTCCGATCTATTAAACAAAAATACCAAAAATATTTACTTTATCGTTTATCTATCTCTATCAGATCTCAATTTTGCAAATAACCGTGAAGGGATTGACAACCCCTTTATCGTGTTGGGTGCAAGTTGTTTGATTGTTTGTGCAGGTATTCGGTGATTTGTGCGTTGTCTCCTACTGGATTGATACCTTGGTTCTCAAACTGAGGGAAATACTTATCTCTACTTTGCTGCATCACCCTTTCCTCTTCAAGGGAAAAACCAACGCAAGCTCAAGAAGTAGCAGCCCCTGCTGCCCTCGGGTGCCCGGGCCTTCGACCGCTCCCTGGGCCGGCCCTCTGGTCACCCCGGGTGCCCGGCCAACTTGGCCCCGGGTGCTCGGCCAGAGCCTAGGCATCGCCCCAGCCAGCCCCGGGTGCCCGGCCTTTGGACCCCGGGTGCTCGGTCCCTCTCCTGGGTGACAGCCGCCCACCCCGGGTGCCCGGGCCATCACCCTCGGGTGCCCGGCCCCCTTCAGCTCCGAGGCCGCGGCCCTCTGGATGGTCCGGGTGCCCGGTCCCCCGCACCCCGAGTGCCCGGCCCCCCTGATGCATCTTCCTCCGGGTGCCCGGGCCAGTTTACCCCGGGTGCCCGGACTCCTCCGTTATGCCTGCGTGCATTTTGGGTTGAAAAGACCCTTGGACCCCTTTTCTCTCTTATTTCGTCCCTAGCCTATATAAACTCTTCCCCTAGCTCATTCTTGAGGAGAGCAAAGTATTTGATAAACACTAGAGAGCTTTGCTCCTTGTATCCCCTCCTCTTGGAGATCTAGCCCCCACCTTGGGAAGAAACCTTGTGGATTATCAAGGCCTCCTCTTGGAGAAGATCAACATCAAGACCTCATCTCCTAGGAGTGGGAAGAACTTTACCCTAGTGCTATTTTCCTTGAAATGTTCTTGTATGCTTGTGGATCTCATGTATGCTACTCTAGTGGATGTGTTATTTGGGCTTGTTTGGGTGATTTCCTCCTTGTGTTCTGGTGTGTTCATCACTTTCCCCCCCTCCAAGTGTGAAAAGATCCCCTCTAGGGTTTCACCCTACAACATCTTGGTATCATGAGCAAGGTTGATTCACATCTTGGAGTCCCATCCCCCCCATTTGCTAGCTTGATTTTGTTGTTTTTCCTCCTAATTCGAAAATCCCCACAAAAATAGCCCCCAAATTTTTTTCTTGCAATTTTTTGGATCTTGTGAGATTTGGTTGTTTTGGTCCATGGATTTGTTGTTTGGCAAGTGGATCTAGCCCCTACCCATCCATCCCCACCCTTCCCACCACGAAATCCACTGAATTTGGCCATTTCCGAACAATTTTCGCCCAAATCCGACACCCCCGGGCACCTGCACCCCGAACCCCCGGGTGCCCGCTCCCCCGGGCTGTTTGCCCCTGACCACCCCGGGCACCCGCACCCCCCCGAAACAGCCCAACTACACCTCCGTTTTGGCCATAACTTTCACCTCCGAAGTCCGTTTTTCGTGTTCTTTAGCTCGTTTGGAAGCCCTTGACATCCCCCATCCACATATATCATCACCACCACCATTTGCCTCCATCAAAAAATTCACCTTAAAAACACCCACCTTCTGCATTTGACCGATTTTGAGTTGCGGTTTCCGTTTCCTAAGGTGTTTCGGCTACTTGGGAACGGTTTGACATCGACGACACCGCTCCTCATCATCGCATCGACCTCGACATCGACAACAACCACTACAACATCATACCAACCATAAGCAAGGACAGTAACTTCGATGACACATAGTACATTTCCTTGCCTTTGCTTTGATAACCCGAGCCATTTTGCGTCACTTACCTATTGAGACTAGCAAGTTGAGAATTGCCGAGCCACGCTCTTTGTGCACCTTAGTGATACGCTTACCCTGCATAGCTACATTTAGCATGCAAATCATCTTGCTATCATCTTTGTGCCATAAGTCTCTCCCGTGCATATCTTACATACTTGTCTCATATCATACTTGGCTCGAGCATCAAGCATAGTGAAAAAAAAGAGAAAGAAAAGCTTTTAAGCAAAAGAGGAGAAACAAAGAGCTTGTAAGCAATAGCATTGAGCCATTTTGCATCGCTACATCATCTTGGTCACCACATACATAGCATAGTTAGGATTGAAGACGACACGTTTCTCTCATAGGTTGGTGCACAAGTGTATCTTGCCCATTTGAGCAATCGAGCTAGCGTCTCTCTAGCATCCGTACAACAAGAGCATTTTCCGGGGTTACACATCTTGAGCTCATTCCTTGGTGTCGGTGTACTAAGTATTGGGTCACTAGTACCCCTTACTTGTGCACGGGCAGTTGTAGCCGTCCTCGTGGCAAGGCTTGCCGGGATCAGCTCGAGGTCGATTTAAGTCATCAAGGAAATCATCAAGTCAGAGATCTGAGAATCAGCAAATAAGCAAAGCTAGAATTCGAAGACCAGCTTCCCCGGCAAGATCTTGCCGGGGTGGCCTGCGGAGCCCGGCAAAGATCGGCGCCCGGCAAGGCTTGGCGCCCGGCAAGGCTTGGCGCCCAGCAAGTTTCGGCGCCTGGCAGGATTCTGCCACTATGCCACCGCTCCAGCACAGCAACAAAGCCTGACATTCTGGGTCCTTCTCTGGATGCGTGGCAACGCGCCAGTGGAGGAGAGCTTAAGCGGTGCTGATGGGATGGCCCCTTTTTCCATCCCCAAGAAAGTGAGGACACCTAAACGGACACCTCACGGTGCATTAAATGCGTTCGTCCTAATCCGTCAGGGGTTAGGTATGATACCCTGTAGCTACTTTACACCTCAGTGTATGTACATTTTGCCACTGTGGAGACCCCTTTGAGCATATAAAAGGAGGCCCAAGGCAACTGCTACAGGGGAGGAGAACTTCTGGCCCATTCTGCATGCGTAGCTGCTCTTTGAACGTACTGTTCATTGCGAGCGCTCCTGAAGGCTGGGCTCAAGAACATCAATAAGAACACAAAGCAGGAGTAGGGTTTTACGCTGATCAGCGGCCCGAACCTGGGTAAAAACTTCCCGCGTCGATCGTCGGTTCTGCTCTTTGCGTGTACCTCTCCCCCCGCCGAATCATAAAGGGATCTCTCGGGATCCCATAGGTGTTGTACCCCGACACTTGGTTGTGCGGATCCCATCTATCTTCCGTGTGTGTGTTCCTAGTGATATCCTTGGGTTTCATCTATTTGCTTTACTTGCAATTTTGTGAACCTTCTCAACTTTACCGATATCTTGACTAACATTTGCTTGAAAGTTTGTGCCACCCATCCTCACCAAGATCCTCCATAAGCTTTACTTGTGTAGGTTTGAGAAACAAACCCGGTACCAATTCTACTATTGTATCATTACATTGAGTGATACTCGATACATCCTCAATCTTCGGAAAAGGTAACTTTGGTATTGTTCTCCCATTTCCTACTCACCTCTACTCGAGTCTTGTGATGGATAGGCAAAGCACAACATCTTCGGTCCTTGACCGCATCGAGCGACTCGCCATCGACATATGACACTCCGAAGCAAGGAAAAGGGACTACATCAACGAAAAGTTAGATGCACAGATGGATGACATCAGACACGTGTGGGCCAACTACAAGTCTTTTTCCCCTTCGTGATCTTCAAGGCGGCCATGCTCAAGTTGCAAATCGTCAAATCCGAGGCAAGCGCACTTCGACCACGTCCTCATCTTCGAGATGATGTGCACCATCCAATACAAGGTCAAGCGCGACACCGTCAACATCAACACGATGACGCTCGAGATGCACACACCGACAAGTCCCATCAAGCTCTACATCAAGCTACGGCCAAGCTTTGTGAGCACAAGAGAAGACCGTGAGGCGAGCACCACCAAGAGGAAGCTACGGCCACCACCACCACTTTGGCATCTTCGCCAAGTGTTATCAAGGCATCTTCGCCTTTGGACGTATGGCTTCTTCGCCTACTTCCCACGAGTACACCTACATTGACATCATCAAGTCCAAGGCGACCAACTACAAGCAAGGGCGACACTTCCATCTTCGGAAGATCCTCAAGGAGGATGACCGAGCATGGGAAATCCCCTTAGGTCATGGAGACGAGCTACGAGGTGCCACATCATATGGGCCTCATACAAGACGACGACAAGACGGCCGAGCAAGGGCCATCCCCTTTGACCACGGTGATGAGCGCAAACCTCTCCAACAACATGAAGACAGCGCCCCAATGGGACTCGTACTCCGAGTCAACCTACGACACCGCACGTGAGACTTTATCTTTGGTTTTGTAGGAGAGTGATGATGTGCCATCTTCAGCCTTCATCCATAGCGATGACTACAACATGGTTGAGCATGGAATTTTCCCTTCGACCGAGGAGGCGTACGGTGATGAGTTGAGTGACATATGCCACCATATTGAGAGTGAGAGTGACTTCACCACTAGCCCCATATATGACAAGTTGTCCCAATTCCCATGTGAGGAGAGCCACCACGACCACCACTTGAGTGATTTGAGTGACTCCATCATATGTGACATTGAGTGCACCTACCTTGAGGGAGTGAATGAGCCACCACCACATAGAGAGAGTGAGGCCATCTCGATTTCTAACAACTTAACCTCTACCTCTATTGTGTCTTCTCATTTGGTGCTAGGTCCCATATATGATGACGCGCCGATCCTCGACGACTTCGTCCTTCCTTTGGACAAGACCATGGCCATGGTGGACTATGATGCACCCCCCACATGGTTCCATCAAGATGAAGATATTGACCACGACTTGGTCTTTGCCACCTCACCTACACCACTCGAGTGGAATGAAAAAGGTAATATAGGTGAAGGTAATGCTCTAGTCCCACTAGTGGACATTCTTGACATTGATTGCTTGCATGATGTTGATCCACCATTTGTCATGCTTCATGCTAGTTTGACTTCCCCATGCGATGATTTACCCATTTATGATGAGTTTGATGATTGCCATGTGGAGTCTATTAGTTGTGATGCCATGTTACATAGGATTTCTTGTGATAATTCTCTCGTTCACATCATGTTTGACAATCCGGTTGACTTGTCATATGATATGCATGAGATCAACAGTATGTCATATTTGCAATCTCTTCGTAGTAACTATGCATATGCCATTAAAATAAACCCAATTTGCACATATGGCATAGATGACAAGCCCATGGTTATTGGCATTTGTTTTTCTTGTGAGGGTATTGATATGCTTCCTTTGCATCATTTATCTCATATGCCATGCCATGACCACCTAGCTTCGAATATGCATTGTTTTGGATTTTGTCCATTTTCTCCATATGATGTTTCCGCTATTGCTCATGAGGAGACCCCCATAGTTTCCTCATCCATATTAGAAGATTTTGATCCATCCCGTCCATTGCATGATTCCCATGATTGTGTGCACCATATGCATCCCATGCATACAAATGCTCTTGTTGTGCCACACACTTGCTATAATTGCATTCTCAATTTGTGTCCCCATCGTGTTATACATAACAAATATTCTTTCATGATGGATGACATGTTCTTGTACCATGCATCAACTTTCTTTGAGCGATGTTTATCTTGTGCTAACTCACACATGCACATACACATCATGATGGATGATGTGTACATTTACCATACACACAATTTCTTTCGTTGGTGTCTTTGTTGTGCAGGTCCCCATACTTACTCATCAACCTCGCAAGCCCACGAGTTGACGAAACAAGATCTAGAGAGCAATGATGATTTGGGATCCCGTGGATGGGTTTTCCCACCGCTCCCTTCGCGCATTTCTTCTACCTGGCCCTCACATGGTTATGGGTTATTGTCCATTACATATTTTATGCCCATCTTGCCATGTTCACTTTTCATGACATGCTTATTCCTATGCCTTTATCATGCATTTGTGACCCATGATTTGCATTACACATGATGATTGATTCTACTACTTGTATGTGTATATGCAAGCTTGGTGGAGATATTGTTTGTTCTTGCCATGTTTCCTTTGTGATCCATTCCAATGATGATACATTGATCTTGTTTTGTAATCATGCTTGTGATATGTCATGTGCATTACCTATGCCTATTATTTGTTCACATGACATGATTGCCATGATTTCCTCTAGTATGTTGCATCTTCGCACTACTAGCTTACACGACTTGATTACTCTTATTGCTTGCCTTGTCGCATCACCGATGATTCATACTTGTTCATTTCATAAGGTTGATAGCCACTATTGCCATGCTTTGCACATGATTGCTATTGCTTCTTGTCACATATCTCCATATGTTGTCTCTCTCATGCTAGATGATTTGCCATGTATTGAGTGCAACAATGCCTTTAGTCTTGATAATGAGTTTGCCCCCATAGCATTCTCACATATATTTGGAGATTTTGACATATTCCTTGTGAAGCATGCTTGTCTTACCTCTTTGCACCATATACCTAGTGCCATGAATATTGCCATTGTTGCATCATATTATTCATGCACTTGTGCTTCTAATGGTTATGTGCAAGAGAAGAGAACCATCATGATGGATGATGTGATTATCTACCATGCACATACACTGTTTGCTTTCTTTTGTGCATGTGTAGGAAACTTGGACTTCGTGTCAACTTTCACGTCACGTGAGTTGACAATACGAGCTCTTGAGAGCGAACCACCTTCTACCACGATGATTCTACATCACACTTGCTTGTGTTTCGGCATTGCGAAGGAAGCACAAGGACATGCTTTCAAGGTGATATCTTTCTCTTTTGAGAACCCCAAAACCATGAGCATGAATATTGTGGATCCTACTTCATGTGTTGTTTGCACCTTGACATATTGCACACATGTTAGAGATCTTGCTTCGACTTGTCATTGCCACATTGCCATGCCTCATGACATATATACCTTGTGTGTTGCATCCAACTTGTTGAGTTCTTGCTCCTATCATATGATTGGTTGCAACAATGTCATTTCTTCACATATGCCATGTCCCTTTGATTGCTACATGCTTGCCTTGATTGCGTCACACATGATGAACAATTGCCTTTCTATTGTGTTGAGTGCCACTCTATATTCACTACACCCCATGCACGTTACGCTAGGATTGTCTTGCACTTTAGACACTTCATTTATTTTGGTGTTGTGAATGCTTAATATGCATACCATAGACCATTTGTTGAGTGCCTTATGCATGCTTGCTATAAGCTTGAGGTAGATGCTTATTCTCTTGTCACACATATTTGCATCGCTACCTCACATTTACATGATTGTTTCCATGATGTCCTTGATTTTGGTCAATTTATGTACTTACATGACATGTCACAATCCCTTGTCACACCATATGCTATGCTTGATGACGACACTTGTTTGGTGAATCGCCTCTTGAATGCTTGGTTTGGCACTAATGCTAACCACATTTGTTTTTCCAAGTGTTTGTTGTACTTGCTCCTTTTGAAGGAATCACAAGATGGTGCGACATTGGAGAGTGCCCATTTCAAACTTCAACATGATAAGTGCTTGGTGGTCGTCCACTTCTACACGGCGATGCCCTCTCTTTCCCATGGTGATGAAGATCATGATCCGTGGACGGATCTCTCCCAAGGGGGGGGGGATGATGCGGAGCATCCCTCGTTCATCCCCATGGATGTTTCGTCACCACCGCAAGCACGAAGGGGACCGATGACGAGAGCTCGCACACGTACCATCGAAACTGAGGTTAACTCTTTCCTCTTCGAAATCCATTCGAATTCACACGAGAATTGGGTCCTACCTCAAACAGAAATGTTGTGCATTCTTAGGTACCAAGAAAACGACCGTGATGAGGCTAGGACGGAGACCCAAGCCCCAAGGAGAAGGAGGAGGAGGAAAGCCACGGAAAGCGCAAAGGAACGGAGTCTCTGGACACTCCGGGCGCCCGACCCCTGCTGCCCCCGGGTGCCCGGGCCTTCGACCGCTCCCTGGGCCGGCCCTCTGGTCACCCCGGGAGCCCGGCCAACTTGGCCCCGGGTGCCCGCCGAGAGCCTGGGCGTCGCCCCAGCCAGCCCCGGGTGCCCGGCCTTTGGAGCCCGGGTGCCCGGCCCCTCGCCTGGATGACAGCCGCCCACCCCGGGTGCCCGGCCCCCTTCAGCTCCGAGGTCGCGACCCTCTGGATGGTCCGGGTGCCTGGTCCCCCGCACCCCGAGTGCCCGGCCCCCCCTGATGCATCTTCCTCCAGGTGCCCGGGCCACTTTACCCCGGGTGCCCGGACTCCTCCGTTATGCATGCGTGCATTTTGGGTTAAAAAGACCCTTGTACCCCTTTTCTCTCTTATTTCGTCCCTAGCCTATATAAACTATTTCCCTAGCTCAGTCTTGAGGAGAGCAAAGTATTTGATAGACACTAGAGAGCTTTGCTCCTTGTATCCCCTCCTCTTGGAGATCAAGCCCCCACCTTGGGAAGAATCCTTGTGGATTATCAAGGCCTCCTCTTGGAGAAGATCAACATCAAGACCTCATCTCCTAGGAGTGGGAAGAACTTTACCCTAGTGCTATTTTCCTTGAATTGTTCTTGTATGCTTGTGGATCTCATGTATGCTACTCTAGTGGATGTGTTATTTGGGCTTGTTTGGGTGATTTCCTCCTTGTGTTCTTGTGTGTTCATCACTTTCCCCCCTCCAAGTGTGAAAAGATCCCCTCTAGGGTTTCACCCTACAACACAAAATGGGCTTAATGGGATACTGGGTGATCAAATCGGCCTTGGAAAAACAATTCAGACAATTGCATTTCTTTCTCATCTTAGAGGGAATGGTCTGCATGGTCCATACATGGTTATTGCTCTTCCTTCCACCCTGTCAAACTGGTTGAACGAGTTAATGAAGTAAAGCATCCAGAGTTGTGCTTCACTGTGCTTAGTTTGTTTGCTATCTTATGTGGAATACTTAATTTCAGGTTTGCTCCATCTCTAAATGGTCTAATTTATCATGGAGATAAAGTGGCTCGGACAGAGCTACGGAGAAAATACATGCCCAAAACTGTTGGTCCTGATTTTCCGATAATAATCACTTCATATGAGATGGCCATGTTTGATGCAAAGTTTCTTGCTAATTATAAGTGGAAATCACATGATCTAAATTATTGTCCTTGTATATTTCTCTCCCTTCCCCATGTATATATGTGTTGGCTAGATTCCTTTTTCCAGGGACATTGGTTAAAAAATACGAAGTGCCAATTATTGAGGGAATTGGGGCGCGTTCCAATGGATAACAAGCTCCTTTTGACTGGAACACCTCTTTCGAATAATCTAGCAGAGTTGTGGTCGCTACTGAATTTCGTTTTGCCTGATATATTCTCATCCCATGACGAATTTGAGTCATGTTATGATTCATGTCCTACCATCTAAGCTGCAATTTCTGTATGTGCCATTTTTGTTCATTAGACTTAGTATCCTTGAATTACTTTGTTTCCCAATAACTGATTGCTGTCTCATGCCTTTTTGAAGGAAATATGCCCTAGAGGCAAAAATAAAGTTGTTATTTTATATTTCCTTATTCATGATAAAGGTTTATTATTCATGCTAGAATTGTATTGATCGGAAACTTAAATACATGTGTGAATACATAAACAAATACCGTGTCCCTAGTAAGCCTCTACTAGACTAGCTCGTTGATCAAAGATGGTTCAAGTTTCCTAACCTTAGACATGTGTTGTCATTTGATAACGGGATCACATCATTAGGAGAATGATGTGATGGACAAGACCCATCCGTTAGCTTAGCATATTGATCGTTCAGTTTATTGCTATTGCTTTCTTGAGGACAAATACATATTCCTTCGACTATGAGATTATGCAACTCCCGGATACCGGAGGAATACCTTGTGTGCTATCAAACGTCAGAACGTAACTGGGTGATCATAAATATGCTCTACATGTATCTCTGAAGGTGTTTGTTGAGTTGGCATAGATCGAGATTAGGATTTGTCACTCCGAGTATCGAAGAGGTATCTCTGGGCCCTCTTGGTAATACACATCATAAGAAGCCTTGCAAGCAAAGTTACTAAGGAGTTAGTTGCAAGATGATGTATTACGGAACAAGTAAAGAGACTTGTTGGTAACGAGATTGAACTAGGTATGAAGATACCGACGACCGAATCTCGGGCAAGTAACATATCGATGGACAAAGGGAATTACGTATGTTGTCATATGGTTCGACCGATAAAGATCTTCATAGAATATGTAGGAGCCAATATGGGCATCCAGGTTTCGCTATTATTTATTGACCGGAGAGGTGTCTCGGTCATGTCTACATAGTTCTCGAACCCGTAGGGTCCTCACGCTTAACGTTCGTTGACGATATAGTGTTATATGAGTTATATGATTTGGTGACCGAATGTTGTTTGGAGTCTCGGATGATATCACGGACATGACGAGGAGCTCCGGAATGGTCTGGAGGTAAAGATTGATATATAGGACGATGATATTTGGACACCAGAAGAGTTTCGGGATGTACCGGATAGAAATCGGGTCACCGGAAGGGGTTCTGGACACCCCCGGGAGGTTAATGGGCCATATGGGCCAAATGAGGGGAACACACCAGCCCACAAGGGGTTGGCGCGCCCCTCCTAGGCCGCAGCCCTTGGGGAGAGAAGGAAAGGGGGGGGGAGTCGGCCTCCACCTTCCTTTCCTCTCCCCCTTTCCTTCCCTCCTCCGGCAAATATGGAAGGGGGCGCGGCCAAGGGCAGGAGCCCAAGTAGGATTCGGCCCTACTTGGGGCACCCCTTAGCCTCTCCCCTCTCCCCCGCCTATATATATGTGGGAGGGGGCGCCACACATAACCACGACAATCTCTTAGCCGTGTGCGGCGCTCCCCTCCACCGTTTACACCCTCGGTCATATTTTCGTAGTGCTTAGGCGAAGCCCTGCGGAGATAGCATCACCATCACCATCACCACACCGTCGTGCTGTCAGAACTCATCCACTACCTCGCTGTCTTGCTGGATCAAGAAGGCATGGACGTCACCGAGCTGAACGTGTGCAGAACATGGAGGTGCCATACGTTCAGTACTCGATCGGTTGGAGCGCGAAGAAGTTCGACTACATCAACCGCGTTAACAAACGCTTCCGCTTACGGTCTACGAGGGTACGTAGATACACTCTCCCCTCTCGTTGCTATGCATCTCCTTGATAGATCTTGCGTGTGCGTAGAAATTATTTTGTTTTCCATGCAACGTTTCCCAGCAGTGGTATCCGAGCCTGGTTTATTCTTAGATGATATGCACGAGTAGAACACAAAGAGTTGTGGGCGGTGATAGTCATACTGCTTACCACCAACGTCTTATTTTGATTTGGCGGTATTGTGGGATGAAGCGGCCCGGACCAACCTTACATGTCCACGCACATGAGACCGGTTCCACCGACTGACATGCAACTAGTTTTGCATAAAGGTGGCTGGCGGGTGTCTGTTTCTCCTACTTTAGTTGAATTGAATTTGACTACGGCCGGTCCTTGAAGAAGGTTAAAACAGCAAACTTGATGATTCACCGTTGTGGTTTTTGCGTAGGTAAGAACGATTCTTGCTAGAAGCCCGTAGCAGCCACGTAAAACTTGCAACAACAAAGTAGAGGACGTCTAACTTGTTTTTGCAGGGCATGTTGTGATGTGATATGGTCAAGATGTGATGTGATATATGTTGATGTATGAGATGATCATGTTTTGTAATATCGACAACCGGCAGGAGCCTTAGGGTTGTCTCTTTATTGTATGAAATGCAAGAGCCATGTAATTGCTTTACTTTATCACTATGCGTTAGCAATAGTTGTAGAAGCAATAGTTGGCGATACGACCCCGACGCAACGATGGAGATCAAGGTATCGAGACGGTGACGATGGAGATCATGACGATGCTTTGGAGATGGAGATCAAAAGCACAAGATGATGATGTTCATATCATGTCACATATTTTGATTGCATGTGATGTTTATCATTTATGCATCTTATTTTGCTTAGAACGGCGGTAGCATTATAAGATGACCCCTTCACTAAATTTCAAGATAAAAGTGTTCTCCCCGAGTATGCACCGTTGCCAAAGTTCGTCGTTTCGAAGCACCTCATGATAATCGGGTGTCATAGACTCTATGTTCACATACAACGGGTGTAAGACAGTTTTGCACATGCAGAATACTTGGGTTAAAGTTGACGAGCCTAGCATGTATAGACATGGTCTCGGAACACTAGAGACCGAAAGATTGAACGTGAGTCATATAGTAGATATGATCAACATAGAGATGTTCACCATTGATGACTACCCCATCTCACGTGATGATCGAACATGGGTTAGTTGATTTGGATCACGTATCACGTAGATAACTTGAGGGATGTTTATTTAAGTGGGAGTTCATTAGTAATTTGATTAATTGAACTTAATTTATCATGAACTTAGTGTTGGGGAACGTTGCATGGGAAACAAAAAAATTCCTACGCTCACCAAGATCTAATCTAGGAGATGACCATCTACGAGAGGAGAGATTGCGTCTACATACCCTTGTAGATCGCTAAGCGGAAGCATTAAGAAACGCGGTCGATGTAGTCGAACGTCTTCGCGATCCAATCATGATCCGTCCCACGAACTCCCGATCCAAGTGGCGAACGGACGGCACCTCCGCATTCAACACATGTACGGCTTGATGACGCCTTCACCTCCTTGATCCAGCGAGCGATGGTGAAGTAGTAGCTCAAGTCCTTCGGCAGCACGATGGCGTGGTGGCGGTGGTGGTGGCGGAATCTCAGCAGAGCTTCGCTAAGCACTACGGAGAGGAAGAGGGACTACGAGGGAGAGGAAGGGCAGCGCCGTGGCGTGGAGATGTGCTCTTGGGTGCGGCTGCCCTCTCTCTACCTCTCTATATATAGGGGGAAGGGAGGAGAGGAGGGGCGCCCCTAGATCCAATCTAGGGGGCGGCGGCCACAAGAGGGAAACCCTAGATGGGTTTTCCCCCCTAGGAGACTTGGCCCCCAAGCCAAAGTGGTGAGAAGCCCTAGGGGGCGCCCCAACCCTCCTGGTTACGTGAGATGGGGTGAGGGGGGTGCTCAGCCCCTTATTTTGCTGGTTTGCCCCCTCTCCTTGGCCCATGAGGCCCCCCAACACTTGCCGGGGCCCCCCGAAACACCTTTCGGTCATGCTGGTCATCACCCGGTACCCCCGGAACAATTCTGGACTCCAATACCCTTCGTCCAATATATCAATCTTCACCTACGGACCATTCCAGAGTTCCTCGTCACGTCCGGGATCTCATCCGGGACTCTGAACAGCCTTCGGTAACCACTATAATGACTCAACTATACTTATATCATCACCAAACATTAAGTGTGTAGACCCTGCGGGTTCGAGAACTATGCAGACATGACCGAGACACCTCTACGGTCAATAACCAATAGTGGGACCTGTATGCCCATATTGGTTCCTACATATTCTACGAAGATCTTATCAGTCGAACCTCGATGTCAAGGATTCAGCTAATCCCGTATGCAGTTCCCTTTGTCTATCGGTATGTTACTTGCCCGAGATTCGATCGTCGGTATCTCCATACCTAGTTCAGTCTTGTTACCGGCAAGTCTCTTTACTCGTTCCGTAATACAAGATCCCGTGACTAACTCATTGGTCACATTGCTTGCAAGCTTATTGTGATGTTGTATTACCGAGTGGGCCCTGAGATACCTCTCCGTCATACGGAGTGACAAATCCCAGTCTTGATCCATGCCAACTCAACAAACACCCTCGAAGATACCTGTAGAGCACCTTTATAGTCACCCAGTTACGTTGCGACATTTGGTACACACAAGGCACTCCTCCGGTGTCAGTGAGTTGCATGATCTCATGGTCATAGGAACATATACTTGACATGCAGAAAAACGATAGCAATAAACTTGATACGATCATATGCTACGTTCATAGTTTGGGTCTTGTCCATCACATCATTCTCCTAATGATGCGATCCCGTTATCAAATGACAACTCATGTCCATGGCTAGGAAACCATAGCCATCTTTGATCAACGAGCTAGTCCGGTAGAGGCTTACTAGGGACATGTTGTTGTCTATGTATCCACACATGTATTTGAGTTTCCGGTCAATACAATTATAGCATGGATAATAAACGATTATCATGAACAAGGAAATATGATAATAACCAATTTATTATTGCCTCTAGGGCATATTTCCAACACTTAGTCTTATAGTTTTGCATATCTATGTTGTAGATCAATGGCCTGAGCTACCGTTCCCCTGAATTTTAATGCGTTCCTAGAGAAAGCTAAGTTGAAAGATGATGGTAGCAACTACACGGACTGGGTCCGTAACTTCAGGATTATCCTCATTGCTGCACAGAAGAATTATGTCCTTGATGCACCTCTAGGTCACAGACCTGCTGCAGGAGCTGATGCAGATGTTATGAACGTCTGGCAAGCTCGATCTGATGACTACTCAATAGTTCAGTGTGCCATGCTTTATGGCTTAGAACCAGGACTTCAAAGACATTTTGAACTTCATGGAGCATATGAGATGTTCCAAGAGTTGAAGTTAATATTTCAAGCAAATACCCGGGTTGAGAGATATGAAGTCTCCAACAAGTTCTATAGCTGCAAGATGGAGGAGAACAGTTCTGTCAGTGAACACATACTCAAAATGTCTGGGTATCATTACCACTTGACTTAGCTCGGAGTTGATCTTCCAGTTGATAGTGTTATTGACAGAGTTCTTCAGTCACTGCCACCAAGCTACAATGGTTTCATGATGAACTATAATATGCAAGGGATGAATAAAACGATTCCTAAGCTCTTCGCGATGCTTAAGGCCGTGGAGGTAGAAATCAAGAAGGAGCATCAAGTGTTGATGGTTAACAAGACCACTAGTTTCAAGAAAAAGGGCAAGGGAAAGAAAGGGAACTTCAAGAAGAATGGCAAGCAAGTTGCCACTCCCGGGAAGAAGCCCAAAGCTGGACCCAAGCCTGAAACTGAGTGCTTCTACTACAAAGGGAATGGACACTGGAAGCGGAACTGCCCCAAATATTTGATATACATGTTATTACTAATGCTCATAGCAGCGTCTGGGTATTTGATACTGGTTCGGTTGCTCATATTTGTAACTCGAAACAGGAGCTGCAGAATAAACGAAGATTGGCTAAGGACGAGGTGATAATGCGCATCGGGAATGGTTCCAAGGTCAATGTGATAGTCGTCGGCACGCTACCTCTACATCTACCTTCGGGATTAGTTTTAGACCTCAATAATTATTATTTGGTGCCAGCGTTGAGCATGAACATTATATCTAGATCTTGTTTATTGCGAGACGGTTATTCATTTAAATCGAAGAATAATGGTTGTTCTATTTATATGAGTAATATCTTTTATGGTCATGCACCCTTGATGAATGGTCTATTCTTGTTGAATCTTGATCGTAGTGATACACATATTCATAATATTGATGCCAAAAGATGCAAAGTTGATAATGATAGTGCAACATACTTGTGGCACTGCCGTTTAGGTCATATTGATGTAAAGCGCGTGAAGAAACTCCATGCAGATGGACTTTTGGAATCACTTGATTATGAATCATTTGATACTTGCGAACCATGCCTCATGGGCAAGATGACTAAAACTCCGTTCTCCGGAACAATGGAGCGAGCTAATGACTTATTGGAAATAATACATACCGATGTATGCGGTCCGATGAGTGTTGAAGCACGCGGCGGGTATCGTTATTTTCTAACCTTCACAAATGATTTGAGTAGGTATGGGTATATCTACTTGATGAAACACAAGTCCGAGACATTTGAAAAGTTCAAAGAATTTCAGAGTGAAGTGGAGAATCATTGTAACAAGAAAATAAAGTTTCTATGATCTGATCGCGGAGGCGAATATTTGAGTTACAAGTTTGGCCTTCATTTGAAACAATGTGGAATTGTTTCACAACTCACGCCACCTGGAACACCACAGCGTAATGGTGTGTCCGAACGTCGTAACCATACTTTATTGGATATGGTGTGTTCTATGATGTCTCTTACCGATTTACCACTATCGTTTTGGGGTTATGCATTAGAGACAGTTGCATTCACATTTAATAGGGCACCGTCTAAATCCATTGAGACGACACCATATGAACTATGGTTTGGCAAGAAACCTAAGCTGTCGTTTCCTAAAGTTTGGGGATGCGATGCTTATGTCAAAAGGCTTCAGCCTGATAAGCTCGAACCTAAATCGGAGATGTGCGTCTTCATAGGATACCCTAAAGAAACTATTGGGTACACCTTCTACCACAGATCCGAAGGAAAGATCTTTCTTGCTAAGAATGGATCCTTTTTAGAGGAGTTTCTCTCGAAAGAAGTGAGTGGGAGGAAAGTAGAACTTGATGAGGTAGTTGTACCTTCTCTCGAATTGGAAAGTAGCACATCAAAGAAATCCATTCCCGTGATGCCTACACCAACTAGAGAGGAAGCTAATGATGATGATCATGAAACTTCAGATCAAGTTATTATTGAACTTCGTAGGTCGACCAGAGCACGATCCTCACCAGAGTGGTACGGTAATCTTGTTCTGGAAGTCATGTTATTAGACCAAGGTGAACCTACGAACTATGAAGAAGCTATGATGAGCCCAGATTCTGATAAATGGCTTGAGGCCATGAAATCTGAGATAGGATCCATGTATGAGAACAAAGTATGGACTTTGGTGGATTTGCCCGATGATCGGCAAGCCATAGAAAATAAATGGATCTTCAAGAAGAAGACTGACGCTGATGGTAATGTTACTGTCTACAAAGCTCGACTTGTTGCAAAAGGTTTTCGACAAGTTCAAGGAGTTGACTACGATAAGACCTTCTCACCCGTAGCGATGCTTAAGTCTGTCCGAATCATGTTAGCAATTGCCGCATTTTATGATTATGAAATCTGGCAAATGGACGTCAAAACTGCATTCCTTAATGGATTTCTTAAAGAAAAGTTGTATATGATGCAACCAGAAGGTTTTGTCGATCCTAAAGGTGCTAACAAAGTGTGCAAGCTCCAGCGATCCATCTATGGACTGGTGCAAGCATCTCGGAGTTGGAATATACGCTTTGATGAGGTGATCAAAGCATATGGTTTTATACAGACTTACGGTGAAGCTTGTATTTACAAGAAAGTGAGTGGGAGCTATGTAGCATTTCTGATATTATATGTGGATGGCATATTGTTGATTGGAAATGATATAGAATTTATGTATAGCATAAAAGGATACTTGAATAAGAATTTTTCAATGAAAGACCTCGGTGAAGCTGCTTATATATTGGGCATCAAGATCTATAGAGATAAACCGAGATGCTTAATAGGACTTTCACAAAGCACATACCTTGACAAAGTTTTGAAGAAGTTCAAAATGGATCAGTCAAAGAAAGGGTTCTTGCCTGTGTTACAAGGTGTGAAATTGAGTCAGACTCAAAGCCCGACCACTGCAGAAGATAGAGAGAAAATGAAAGTCGTTCCCTATGCCTCAGCCATAGGTTCTATCATGTATGCTATGCTGTGTACCAGACCTGATGTGTGCCTTGCCATAAGTTTGGCAGGGAGGTACCAAAGTAATCCAGGAGTGGATCACTGCCAGCGGTCAAGAACATCCTGAAGTACCTGAAAAGGACCAAGGATATGTTTCTCATTTATGGAGGTGATGAACAGCTCGTCGTAAATGGTTACGTCGATGCTAGCTTCGACACTGATCCGGATGACTCTAAGTCACAAACCGGATATGTATTTATATTGAATGGTGGAGCTATCAGTTGGTGCAGTTCCAAGCAGAGCGTCGTGGCGGGATCTAC
Source organism: Thinopyrum elongatum (assembly GCA_011799875.1). Classification (NCBI taxonomy): domain Eukaryota; kingdom Viridiplantae; phylum Streptophyta; class Magnoliopsida; order Poales; family Poaceae; genus Thinopyrum; species Thinopyrum elongatum. The sequence goes on along the minus strand of CM022299.1, from coordinate 284,411,004 downwards.
GTGTGAATCGGAGTACATAGCTGATTCGGAAGCAGCACATGAAGGAGTCTGGATGAAGGAGTTCATATCCGATCTAGGTGTAATACCTAGTGCATCGGGTCCAATGAAAATCTTTTGTGACAACACTGGAGCAATTGCCTTGGCGATGGAATCCAGGTTTCACAAGAGAACCAAACACATCAAGAGACGCTTCAACTCCATTCGTGAAAAGGTCAAGGATGGAGACATAGAGATTTGCAAAATACATATGGATCTGAATGTGGCAAACCCGTTGACTAAGCCTCTTCCGTGAGCAAAACATGATCAGCACCAAGACTCCATGGGTGTTAGATTCATTACAATGTAATCTAGATTATTGACTCTAGTGCAAGTGGGAGACTGAAGGAAATATGCCCTAGAGGCAATAATAAAGTTGTTATTTTATATTTCCTTATTCATGATAAAGATTTATTATTCATGCTAGAACTATATTGATCGGAAACTTAAATACATGTGTGAATACATAACAAATACCGTGTCCCTAGTAAGCCTCTACTAGACTAGCTCGTTGATCAAAGATGGTTAAGGTTTCCTAACCATAGACATGTGTTGTCATTTGATAATGGGATCACATCATTAGGAGAATGATGTGATGGACAAGACCCATCTGTTAGCTGAGCATATTGATCATTCAGTTTATTGCTATTGCTTTCTTGATGACAAATACATATTCCTTCGACTATGAGATTATGCAACTCCCGGATACCGGAGGAATACCTTGTGTGCTATCAAACGTCAGAACATAACTGGGTGATCATAAAGATGCTCTACAGGTATCTCCGAAGGTGTTTGTTGAGTTGGCATAGATCGAGATTAGGATTTGTCAGTCCGAGTATCGGAGAGGTATGTCTGGGCCCTCTCGGTAATACACATCATAAGAAGCCTTGCAAGCAAAGTAAGTAAGGAGTTAATTGCAAGTTGATGTATTGCAAAACGAGTAAAGAGACTTGCCGGTAGCGAGATTGAACTAGGTATGAAGATACCAACGACCGAATCTCGGGCAAGTAACATACTGATAAACAAAGGGAATTACGTATGTTGTCATAAGGTTCGACCGATAAAGATCTTCGTAGAATATGTAGGATCCAATATGGGCATCTAGGTTCCGCTATTGGTTATTGACCGGAGAGGTGTCTCGGTCATGTCTACATAGTTCTCGAACCCGTAGGGTCCGCACGCTTAACGTTTGTTGACGATATAGTGTTATATGAGTTATATGATTTGGTGACTGAATGTTGTTCGGAGTCCCGGATGAGATCACGGACATGACGAGGAGCTTCGGAATGGTCCGGAGGTAAAGATTGATATATAGGATGATGATATTTGGACATCGGAAGAGTTTCGGGATGTACCGGATAGAAATCGGGTCACTGGAAGGGGTTCCGGACACCCCCGAGAGGTTAATGGGCCATATGGGCCAAAGGGGGGGAACACACCAGCCCACAAGGGGCTGGCGCGCCCCTCCTAGGCCGCAGCCCTTGGGGAGAGAAGGAAGGGGGGGGGGGGAGTCGACCTCCCCCTTGCTTTCCTCCCCCTTTCCTTCCCCCTTCGGCAAATATGGAGGGGGGGGGGCGGCCAAGGGCAGGATCCCAAGTAGGATTCGGCCCTACTTGGGGCACCCCTTGGCCTCTCTCGTCTCCACCCACCTATATATATGTGGGAGGGGGGCGTCACACATAACCACGACAATCTCTTAGCCGTGTGCGGCACCCCCCTCCACCGTTTACACCCTCGGTCATATTTTCGTAGTGCTTAGGCGAAACCCTGCGGAGATAGCATCACCATGACCGTCACCACGCCGTCGTGCTACCGGAACTCATCCACTACCTCGCCGTCTTGCTGGATCAAGAAGGCGTGGACGTCACCGAGTTGAATGTGTGCTTAACGCGGAGGTGTCGTACATTCGGTACTCGATCGGTTGGGGCGCGAAGAAGTTCGACTGCATCAACCGCGTTAACAAACGCTTCCGCTTATGGTCTACGAGGGTAGGTAGACACACTCTCACCTCTTGTTGCTATGCATCTCCTTGATAGATCTTGTGTGTGCGTAGAATTTTTTATGTTTTCCATGCAAGGTTTCCCAACACTTTTGTTTGCCTTTTACTGTTTTATTGTTGTAATTATATATAAATTACCTTGATTGTTGTAATTAGCATTTTTTTAGCTTTCAAAAGGTTTAGCTTTCTCACTTCCTGGATGTTGTACTGATAGTCAATAAATATATGTATCTAACTACACAACTATGGCATTTGTCAGGTTTCTTTAAAGTACCAATGTTGGTCCTTAAAAGGACATATACTGGTTCCACCAATGCAAATGGAACTGTCAAATTTAATTTGTTGAGATATCAGTTTCCCAGTATAAGCTGAATTGTAGTAACCTGGCTGGGGCACTGCCCATTTATTAAGAAGACTATATAAATGGCTGGTCACAATAGTGGCATTGCGGGCCAGAACAATTACATCCCCTCATGGATTGTTCTAAAAAAACGAGGTACTACCATCCTCTCTGCTTTCCAGAAAGGAAGAATGCATGAACCACGGTAGAGAAAGGACCTCATGTTCCAGAGAAGCCAGTTGTGGTTATATAGCTCTGTATACGGGCGTTCTTTATTGTCGAATTGGGTTGTGTAGATCATAATCAGGAACTTTAGTTGATATGAGTATCTGCAATGGCAGACACATGTTATGACATTTCTTCTTCTGATTTATGTTGTGTACCCGACACTAATATGCCATGTTTGTCAATTCGTGTATTAATTTTTAGTCGAGCTTTAGTTGTACTATTTTTATGTTGTATGTTAATATGTCTCGTTTGCTAAGATGTATTTGGTATGCCGATGGACAAAGTAATATGGATATATTATTTAGAACTATTCAGATGGTCCCTAAACATGTGATGGCTATAATCTATCTCTATATTGAGAAATTGCTGGCCCCTAAGATGACATGTTTCAGCTATATTGTAGTTTTAGGGAGGCCTGGCATCAAGACAAAGCTAAATAATCTACTCATTCAGCTCAGTAAAAATTATGGCCACCCTGATCTTTTCCATTTTGCTTTTGACTCAAGCTGTTCGTGGTCTCATTGGACATGTCCTATTTGCATGCTCTATTTGATTGTTTTATACCTTTATCTACATTGTCATTTGTTTCATCTCTTTGCAGATCTCTATCCACCTGTTGATGAGTTTCTGGAACAATGTGGCAAATTTTAGTTGTTGGACAGGTTACTGAATGCTCTAATCAAACGAAATCACAAGCTTGGGGGTTGTCTTCTTGTTCCATAGTCTTCATATGCAATTCAATAGATATGTTTGTGGCACATGTTTCATGACGTCTATTTTTTTAGATCTGTATAATAGTTCACTTGATGTATGTTTAGGTCATAATATTTTCGCAGTGGGCAAATATTTTGGACATCCTTGACTACTATTTGTCTGAGAAACGCCTGAAGTTTTGCCGAATTGATAGTAAAGTTAAGTTGGAAGACAGGAGGAACCATGCAATGTGGTAGGCCCAATTTATTGTATTTATGTTTTGTGCTCTGAGATAGGCAATGTGGTTTGCTTTTTTTAGGGAAAAGCGATTGTTTACTATGAGAGAAATATCACATACTTTTTTATATAGTGAAGAATATCACATACCCTAGCAAGTCATTTCTGAAGAATAATTACGAACAACTGTTTTTAGGTGAGTTCCGTAGTTTACTAAAATTGGGATGCGACTCACTACTAAAAAGCATGATCCAACTCACGCCGACTAAAAACGGTCACCTGCTCGAAGCGGGCAGCTGATCAGTAAATATATATTATATATGGGCTTATCTTTTTTTAGTCTGTGTTTATATATTCACTTTTCTAGAATACAGATAAAACTAATGGATTCTGATGATGCTTTGAAAATGTGAATTGACAAAGCTTTATGATGGATGGACTGAAAACTCATCGAGTCTTACACAATTGGAAGAGATGCATACAAATAATTGTTCTTCTTTATATATTTTTTGCACATGATAATACAAAAATGTGTATTTTTATATATGTTTATTTTGCAGAGTATGAGAGATGGATATGTATTGTGTCGATGTTCAAAAAGAATCCATCGACAAGGATGTTGGTGTGATGTTGTTGGGAGGGGCCAGAAATTCACCGAGTTATATACAACAATAGAAGTATATATATACAATCAGAACAAAAATTAAAAGGCCCGTGGCAACGCACGGGCATTCTACTAGTTTTAATGGTTCCGACCGGCTTTCTTTGTTTCTTCCCGGTTTTCACTGATTTTTTTCTTTCTTTTTCTCTTCAGTTTTTTCTTTTTCTTTCTCGGTTTTCTTCGGTTTTTCTTGTTTCTTTGTTTACTTTTCTTTTTTTCCCCCAGTTTTTCTTGGTTTTTAGTACGCATTTAACATTTTCCGTATACATCAGTAACATTATATATATACACACATTTAACTTTTCAAAATACATGATTAATATTTTTTGAAATCTTATTTTTTTTATGTCTACTTTTTTCTATAAACATTGTACATTTCGTGTATATATCAAGAGTAATACATTTTTATAATATATGTTTAATGTTTTTTGTATACATGGTCAATATTTTTCTCTATACACATTTCTCAAATGTTTGATTAATATATTTTTAATACATGGTCAACATTTTTTATATACACATTTAACATTTTCAAATGCTAAATTAACATTTTTCAAATACTTGTTTAATATTTCTTCAAATGCTTGATTATTTTTTTAAAATACATGATCATATTTTCTTCATACACACTGTATTTTTTGTATACATGAGAAACATTTTCTCTATACGCATTTAACAAATTTCTAATGCTTGGTTAATATTTTTCAAATGTATTATGTAAAGTGTTTTTTGTAATATATTTATTTAGAATATTTGGAAGTATAAATAAAAGTAAAAAAATAAAGTAATAAACAAAAACACAAAAAACAGAAAATTAGGCAGTGGCCTCATGTGCGCCTGAGCCGGCCCATCTCATGCCTCCCTTCACGCGAGGCCTCCCTCTGTCTCGCGTGAAGCGAGACATAGAGGCGCCCGACGACTATATCTCGCTTTACCCTGAAGGGTTTCCTCCATATGTAGCTACTGGCCATCACATTTTCATCTTTTTTTCCTCTGTTTTTTAACGATTCACTCGCTCTCGCTCGATCGCCTCGACTTCTTTTTCATTTGTTTTTGTTTTGACACATGTTCTTTTCATCTTTCTGTTTGTTTTTACCAGTTTTCCTTTATTTCTCTCGCGGTTTTAACTAGTTTTTTTTTTCTTAATTTCTTTCTCGGATTTTTCTTTTTTTGCTTTTATTTCCTTCTTCATTTTTCTTCACTAATAGCTTGATTTTCTCAGCTTTATTGGTTTTTCTTTCTTTCCTGGTTTTTGTTGTTTCCAATCTTTTCCATTAGTTTTCTTTGGTTTTAATTTCCTTTTTTCCTTTTATTGAGTTTCTTCATTTTTCTGTTTTTTTGTGGATTTTCATCGGTTGCTTTTTTTCAACACATGTCAACATTTTTTAGTACACATTCAATTTTCTTACACATCATAAACATTTGTTATACACGCTTAACATTTTGAAACAGATGATTAAGATTTTTTGAAAAATATTTTTTTGCTTATCTATTTTTTTATGCAAAAACTTTTTGGTATATATACAATACATTTTAATACATGTTTAACATTCTCCAATTACAAGATTAATATTTTTTGAATATTGGTTACATTTTTTTTTCAAATGGTGAACATTTTATTGTAATAAAACATTTTTTCACAACACAATGTACCTTTTTCATATACATCAGGAATATTTTTACATACATGTTTAAATTGCAAATAAATAAATCAAATTTAAAATATCTTATTGAGTCTACTTTTATTTAATGTGTGTTTTACTTTGTTGTATACACCAGGAACTCTATACATTAAAAAAATTACAAATTTATTTTCTATATATTTTATACACATTTAACATTTTAAACACTTTGTTAACATTTAAAAAATACTTGATCATCATTGTTTCTAAAGACATGATCCACTTTTTCATATATATTGTACATTTTTCATATACATAAGAAACATTTTCTTTATACATAACATTTTTGAAAAGCTTGGTCAACGTTTTTCCAATGTTATATATATATATATATATATATATATATATATATATATATATATATATATATATATATATATATAATATATATATATATATATGTATGTGTGTGTGTGTGTGTGTGTGTGTGTTGTATATACAAAAAGAAAAAAAAAGTGAAAACCCAAGAAAAACCAAGGCAGTGGCCTGCGGCATGTGTCCTCCCACGCACTAGGCCAGCCCATTTTGGGAGCTGCTTGATGCGGGAGCACGCTAGGCGTAGTTTAGGCCAGACATTAAAGAAATATCAAGCCCAATACAACATCAAGGTAAAAAAATCGAGCTCACGTCACAAATTTGTAAAATCCTGGAGTTTTCCTCCTAATTAAAAAGTGATTTCAGTAAGTAAATAATTAACTTTAATAATTTATTTTGTCGTTTTGTTAAATGGTGAACAAATAAGCCCCCTATATTTTTTGGTGTTTGCGTTTCGATACTCAACTTGAACCTTCGAACACGACCTCGTTGTGATATTTGGGAGGCATCCAAATTATTCCACAATGTTTGCACAAACATAGCTATCACCATAACGCAACCCCCCCCCCCATATATTAAATGAACAGGGATACTGTCGGCGTACGACACCTATGGGATCCTAAAGGACCCCTTTACGATTCGGCAAGGAGTGAGATATGCACAAAGAGCAGAACCAACGATCGACGCGGGGCAATTTTACCCAGGTTCGGGCCGCTAATCAGCGTAAAACCCTACTCCTGCCTTGTTTTATTATGAGTGTTCTTGAGCCCAGGCTCCAGGAGCGCTTGCAATGAACAGTACGTTCAAAGAGCTGCTACGCATGCAGAATGGGCTAGAAGATCTTCCTCCCCTGTAGCAGTTGCCTTGGGCCTCCTTTTATACGCTCAAAGGGGTCACCACAGTGCCAAAATGTACATACATTGAGGTGTAAAGTAGCTACAGGGTCATCATACCTAACTACTGACGGATTAGGATGAATGCATTTAATGCACCGTGAGGTGTCCGTTTAGGTGTCCTCACTTTCTTGGGATGGAAAAAGGGGCCATCCCATCAGCACCGCTTAAGCTCTCCTCCACTGGCGCGTTGCCACGCATCCAGAGAAGGACTCAGAGTGTCAGGCTTGTTGCTGTGCCGAAGCGGTGGCACAGTGGCAGAATCTTGCCGGGCGCCGAATCTTGCCGGACGCGAAATCTTGCCGGGCTTCGCAGGCCACCCCGGCAAGATCTTGCCGGGGAGGCTGGCTTTCGGTCTTCAGCTCTTCTTATCTGTTGATCCTCAGATCCTTGACTTGGGTGTTTCTTCGATAACTTGAATTAACCTCCAACTGTTCCCCGACAAGCCTGGCTGCGAGTATGGCTACAACTGCCCGTGCACAAGTACGGGGTACTAATGGCCCAATACTTAGTACACCGACAACGTGGCAGGGGATTAACTGCTCGTAAATATCCCGCTTACTGTGCCCCCCACTACACGCGCTGAACGCGCGACGTGGGAAGCGTGCGCTGATAGGCTGCAGCTGCAGCGTGCCTGCAGAGGCGTATTTACATTGGGGAGTAAAAGAGGCGGCCTTGCTCCTTCCCCATAAAAAGGGAAACCGCAGAGGCGCAGCCTATTTACCGCCCCCCCCCCCTCTTCTCCTCAATCTGGACTCCGCCATTGCTTTCCCTTCTCGAGCTCAAAGCCAGACTTCTCCTCATCCACTCTTCGCTTCCGCACCCGCTCTATCCTCAGCCTCCGCCTTCGCAATCACCATGCCGCCCAAGGCTAGCAAGGGCAAAGGCAAGAGCAAGGAGACAAAGGCCGATGTCCCGGAGAGCGAGCTGGTGAAGATGCGGAAGAAGTTCGTCGTCTTCGCTCCGACGCTCGATGCGAGGGCCTTGAAGAACCGGTACCAGTGCATGTGGGCGAAGGAGACACAAGCTCACCCCGCGACTCGCGTGATTCCAGGTTCTTGTTCCAAGGGCAGTCCTAACAGATATCACTTCTTCGTCGCTTATTTCTATTGCGGACTCTGTCCTCCTTTCTCCGATTTCTTCAACGATATTATGTACACATACGGCTTCCATCTTCTTGATTTCACGCCGAACGCCGTAATGTGCATGTCTGTCTTCGCTCATCTTTGCGAAAACTTTGCCGGAGTAGTTCCCAATACCGCCCTCTTCCGCCATTACTTTATTCCTCGCATCCAAAAGGGGGAGGCCCTTTCCGGTTCTATCGCTTGGATTCCATGGGCTTGGAATAAGGAGACATACCCAGATGGAGTTTACCGCGAGAAGTGGGATGAATGGCGGTCTGAGTGGTGCTGGATCAAGGATGCAGATCCCCATCTGTTCTGTTCGCCTCGACGGCAGAAGGTGGTCCGCGGCAGTGATTGGAGTGATCTCGCCGCGGAGGACGAGAGGCTCACAATCGCCACCACCAGGATCCTTCGCCTGAAAGCTGCCGGGCTTACAATGGAGATGATCGGCTTCAATTTCCTCCGCCGCCGCATTGCCCCCCTACAGAGCAGGGGAAGACCAGCTTGGGAGTACCGGAACGCAGCGGACATCATGAGGCTGCGCCCTGGATTGAACAACAATCTGACGACCATGCAGCTCGGCGGTCTCCGCCACAAGCTATTCCAGCGCGATGACAAACATCGGTTGCCGGCAAGAATTATTCCTTTGTGCAACAACTCCGCCCTGGGGTCAATCATCGCCTTCATGCCAATGTTCAACACCCACGGTCTTGACGTGACTTGGGTCGAGCCAACCAAGGAGGAAGCACAAAAGTTGTTCGACAACTTGTCGGAGAAGGCCATCCGGGAAGAGACGGGCCTCATTCGCGTCACCACTGACGAAGAAGTGGCGTATATTGCCTCTAGGGTGGAGGAAGCGAATCTTGCCGCGGAGGCTGGCAGCATTGGTTTCACAGAATGGGAAACCAGCGACGCAGAGGTTGTGATGGAAGAAAATCTTGCCGGGGAGGCTGAGGCTGCCGGGGAACAGAGCAGCGCCGCTGCCGAGGGCTCGTCCGACGAGGACGTGGCCGAAGAAGAGCCGCAGGAGGAGCCCCCAGCTCCGAAGAAGACGAAACGCGTCCTTCGAAAGGCTGCTTCTGGCATCCCGACAAGCCAACCCTCTTCGAGCAGTGAGGCTCCTGGCAAGAAGGCGGCCGGCAAGACCGTGCCGCGGCAAGGAGTTCGACAGCAACCTGCGCGGCGCGCGAGACCCGCACCTACGGCAACTGCTAAGGCGGCAAGGGCGTCTCACACAACCGCACCAGAGGCTGAGGTGGCGGAATCACGCCAACCCCCCGCGCCTGCCACAGCCAAGCGACCCAGGACCCCTCCTCCACCCCCTCACATGGACATTGCAACGGAGGTCAATTTTGACATCTCCGGCTTTAGCCCGGAACGAGAAGAGGAAAAGTAAGTATCCTGTCACAGCCTTTATCTTCCAAGTTTCGGAGTAATCTCATAGCCTTGCTCTATCTCGTCTCTGTAGTGATGCAGAAACCTTGGCGGAAAGGGCGGCGAAGAGGTTGAGGACTTCCACGGGCGACGAGCCCCCGGCTGGCTCTACAAGCGCGCCGAAAATTGTCGTCGTCAGCCCGGAGCTCAGCCCTCAACGCAGCCCCCAGCGCAGCCCCCAGCGTGAGTTCTCCACTCGTTTTCCGCTGACGGGCACTGAGGTTTTTACCCTTGCCGCTGATATCTTTTGGGCTTGCAGGAGAAGAACAGCAACAGGGAGAGGTGGAAAACGCCCCGGTCGTGCCACCTTCATCTACCGCGCCATCCACAAGCGCATCCCCGGCAAGAGTTACCATCAACGAGCTTATCTTGGTTGAGGAGGAGCCAGTACGTATGGATACCGGCAACATTTCCCCAGCAACCAACATTGCCGGAAGGGGCGAGGCCACCTCTCAACAACTCGACGCAGGTAACTGTTTGCCTTAGAGCACTTGTTATCCTTTTCTTTATCTTTCTTTCTTTTTGTCTTCTCGAACTTCAGCCTTGTTCTTATTTTGTTTCCATCCTTCGTCCTCCAGAATTCCCTGTGATGGAACACATGGACGTCGACGTTGTCATCGAGGAGACCGCCAGAGACGCCGCCGTCGAAGCTGACAGGATCGCCGCTAGCGAGGCCGCCAAAGATGCCACTGTCGAGGTCGGCGAAAATGTTGCCGAAGAAACCGCCAAGGATCCTGCCGAGAGGGCCGGCGAGGAGACTGATGACCACACTGACGGCATTCCTGCCGCAGGAGCGCCAGGTGCTACATCGGCCATAGAGCCCCCAGCCGCCGGCGAGACGAACGTCGAGGACCAACCATCGACATCCGAAGCTCCCTCATCAAGCAAATATCTCAAGGTTGGCGACAACTTATTCATCAACTTGCCGGGCACGGCAAATATTGAAACGTCGACTGAAGGGGAAACCTTTGATGAAGAAATCATCGCCGCTGCCGGGCTTGAAGTTGTTGATGACCCAAGCGCCAGCAGTGGCAAATCTGAAGAGGATCAGCTCCTCCAGGTCATGGGTGAAAATTTCCGCAAGCTCCAAGCACTCCACCGTGCTCGGAAAGAGAAAGAAGACTCCAGAATGGCAGTTGTTGAAGCGGCCGAAGCAGATTTTCAGAAGCGCGTCGAGCAGATGCAAATCTGGTACGCCGAGGCCCTTCAAGAGTTGACTGCCAGCCGGGAACAAGTGAGCCAAAACTGGACGGAGCTCCTCTTGAAACAATCTGACCTGGAGAAAGCGCAAGAGGAAGTTGCACAAAGAACTGCCGCTGAAGATGCTCTCCTGATGGAGCGTCGCATTGCGCTTGATGCTCACGAGGAAGATCTTGTCGCGCGCGAGCAGGCGCTCGCCACCAAGCTTCGCGGCAAAGATGAGGAGATCGATAAACTTGTCGCGCAGTGGATCCAGGAGCTGGAGCAAAAGCACAAGGAGGCGCTCGAAGCTCTAACTGTAGATCACGCCGGCAAGCTCAAGGAGGTCGTCGATGCTGCCGAGGCTGCAGAGGCCGCCAAGAACGAGCTGAGCGACAAAGTGAAGAAGCTGGAAATGGATCTTGAAGAACACGGCAAGGAGCTCTCGACGCTCAAAGGGGACAGGGAGAAAACTCTTCACAGCCTGGCGGAGATGCAAGTTGCTATGTCCGACAAGACCAAGCAGCTCACTTCAGCCAACGACGCCATTGCCGATCTGAAGCTAAAGCTGACCACACTGGAGAAGTCCCTCAAGGACGACAGGGCCCGCGAGAAGGCCCTAAGCAAAGATCTTCAGGAAGAGAGGAACTTGCTTAAAAGCGCTGCCGCCGCCCAAATTGACTATGAAAAGGGGGTGAAAATCTGGACTGATCGCCTTGTCGATGCCGCGGCGAGGCTTACTGCACAGTTGTCAACCATGGGCCAGGATGGCCTGCAAAACTTTAGGTATTCCTCCGAAGAAAGGATATCTTCGAGCGCCAGGTTGACCATGTTCTTCGAAAGCATCGTTGACGCTTTGAAGCTGCTACAGTCCAACCGAGAGACCCAACTGGCCAATCAATCCCGTAAACTTTGCCGGGCTATCCTCCGCAAGGTACTCATCAAGGTGGTGTATAATAACCCTGACATTGATCTCACCAACGTGCTCGACCACTTGCCGAAGGACACAGATCTCAGGGCACTTGAGGAGCTTGTCGCGCCCATCCTCGAGAAGGTAGATTCAATCAAGAGGATCGAGGTCCGACGCAGGGACTAGCCGCCTCATTTTTCCTTGTCGCCACCATTCCATGCCAAAAGACAATCAAATCTTATGTTAGAACTACGACGATTTATAACTTGCGTATGTTTGGGTATATGCATGTCATTTCCGTTGTCTGATTTCTTTATGTACGGAGTACACCCTACGCTTACTAAAAACTTGCCGGCGCGCAACCTGCCGTGAGCGCTGGGTGCGGGACTTCAGCAGACTGCTGGAGGTGCAGCGGCTGGCAGGACACCTTGGCGTTCTCAGTGCAGCCACTTAAATTGTTGAGCGGACTCGAAACAAAATAAGGGCGCAACTAATTACGACAAGGGTTCCTTCGCGTGCAGGTTTTCCATACAAAAGTCGAAATCGTCTAAGGAAAATAACTTTGTAATAAAAGAGACTTGCTTTAAGTTTTAGAACTTAGCTTTCTGTCACTGTTCTTCCTCCGGCAAGGTGCCAATTCTGAACATCGCCAACTGGTACTCATATCTTCCTTCCCCCCGGGCAAACGTGCATGCGAGGAATCCTTCTGTCTTTTTGAGAAAAAGAAAGATATGGAACCTTGGCGGTTCGTTAGAACTTACCGGGAACAAGTGTTATACAACATCTTAGACAAACATGCATATATATATATGAACATGGAAATCGATAAGGAAATGCACAACACTTAAACTTATTCATCTGGGCTCAGGGTCTGCGCCTAGCTTTGTACAAAGGATTACATGCCTTGCCGGCAAGACTTGTACAAAAAGGTGGTTGCCGGGGGCCCCCGACAACCGCGCCTTACGGGTAGAACTTGCGAAGATGTTCGATATTCCGGGAGTTGCTCACTGGAACACCATCTTCGGTCTCCAGGCAGAGAGCGCCGGGCCTGGTGACTCGTACTACCCGATAAGGGCCTTCCCACTTTGGCGTCAACTTGTTTGAATTCTTGGCGGACTAAATCCGTCGAAGAACAAGATCGCCTTCCTCAAGGCTTCGGGCATGAACTTTGCGGCTATGGTAGCGGCGCAAAGCTTGCTGGTAGCGTGCAGCTCACACAGCAGCCTGAAGACGATTCTCCTCAAGGAGCACAGCGTCATCTTGCTGCAGTTGCTCTTGCTCAAGCTCATCATGAGCGAGCACTCGAGGTGATCCATATATGAGTTCCGTGGGGAGAACTGCTTCCGCTCCGTAGACCAGAGCAAAGGGTGTCTGGCCGGTGGCTCGATTTGGTGTCGTTCTGATTGACGAAAGAACCGCTGGCAACTCATCAATCCAGCGTCTTCCGCACTTTCTCAGCCTGTCAAAGGTTCTGGTCCTGAGACAGCACAACACTTCAACATTAGCCCTCTCCGCTTGGCTGTTGCTTCTGGGGTGAGCAACAGAGGCAAAACAAATTTTGCCGCCAAGGTCTTGGACGTACTGCATGAAGGTGTGACTTGTGAATTGCGTGCCGTTGTCGGTGATGATCCTGTTGGGCACACCAAAATGGCAAACTATCCCTTTAAAGAACTTGACGGCTGATTGTGCTGTCACCTTCCTCACCGCTTCCACCTCCGGCCACTTTGTGAACTTGTCGATCGCAACGTACAAGTACTCAAAGCCCCCGGTAGCACGGGGGAAGGGGCCCAGTATGTCGAGCCCCCAGACCGAAAATGGCCAGGAGAGAGGGATCGTCTGAAGAGCTTGAGCTGGCTGATGTGATTTCTTCGAATGAAACTGGCACGCTTCACACTTGGTTACTAGTGCAGTTGCATCCTGGAGAGCGGTGGGCCAAAAGAAACCTTGCCGGAATGCTTTCCCGACAAGTGCTCTTGATCCTATGTGAGAGCCACATATGCCTCCATGTATCTCTGCCAACAGCTCTAGTCCATCCTCCCGAGGAATACACTTCAATTTCACACCGTTTGGTCTCTTTCTGTACAGGACGTCATCGACGAACTTGTACATAACAGACCGACGGGCTACTTTTTCCGCCTCTTCCTGTTCCTCAAAGAGTTCTCCTGTCTGAAGGAAATGGACAATGTGTTGTGCCCATGCTGGAGCCTGGGGCTCGATAGCTAGGACTAAAGGCATCTCTTCCGCCAGGGGAACATTTGTCTCGACAGCGAAAGCGTGAGGTTCCGCCGGAGCCTGTCGTTCCCCGGCAGGCTTGTCGCTGATCCCGACAAGTTCCTTGCCGGCGGCTCCAGGGAGCTCTGCCGGAAAGTACTGTCCAGAATTCAACTTTCTTCTCTTTTCTTGCCGTATTGATGGCGCCACAGATTGTTGAGTCAAATGGAGCACAAAAGTTCCTGGTTCCACAGGCAACTTGAGGGCAGCGCGCTTTGACAGGTCGTCAGCAATATTGTTTTTGGCACGAGGAATGTGCTTCATTTGCAGACCGTCAAAGCGCTCTTCCATTTTTCTCACTTCATCCACGTAAGCTTGCATCAATGGACTATGATAATTCTTGTTAACTTGCCTGACAACAAGCTGCGAATCGCCTCTGATGACGAGCTTCTTGATACCAAGGTCTGCCGCGATCCTGAGACCGGCAAGCAGGCCCTCGTACTCCGCAGTGTTGTTTGTCGAACTCTCCAAGGAAAATGCATCTGGATTACATACTTGAGGTGCTCTCCGGTGGGTGCGACAAGCAGCACACCAGCACCGGTGCCTTGCAGCGAGAAAGCCCCGTCAAAGTACATCACCCACTCTTGATCAATTTCCTTGCCGGGGAGAGTTGTTTCTCGAACCTCTTCGTCTAGCGTTGGGGTCCATTCCGCAATGAACTCTGCCAAGGCCCTGCTCTGAATTGTTGAAGTGCTTTCAAACTTGAGACCAAAGCTCGACAACTCCAACGCTCACTCCACAATCCTGCCGGTTGCTTCTGGATTTCGCAAAATCCGTTGCAACGGAAAGCGAGTGACGACGGTGATTTCATGTGCTTGAAAATAATGGTGCAGCTTCCTCAAGGCCATAAGGAGGCCGAAGAGCAACTTCTGCATGCCAGAGTATCTTGACCTAGCTCCTTGCAAAAGAGAGCTAACAAAATAAACTGGGCGCTGCACCACCTTTTTCTTTTGCATTGGTTCTTCTGACTGCGCAGATCCTGTCTTGCCGGGACCAACCCTTGCCGAGGAAGATCCCACCGCGTCGCTTGGCGGTCCTGCCGCTGGTGTTGCCTCCTCATCATCTTCTCTCTACGCCACTAACGCAGCACTAACCACTTGATTTGTCGCTGCCAGATACAGCAGCAACGGCTCTTGTGGCTTAGGCGCAACTAGTGTCGGCGGAGAAGAAAGGTATTTCTTCAAATCTTGTAGCGCAGCCTCCGCTTCCGGAGTCCATTTCATTGGACCTGCCTTCTTCAAAATTTTGAAAAAGGGTAGGGCGCGCTCAGCAGATTTGGAAATAAACCTGCTTATTGCAGCAACACAGCCGACAAGACAACGTACATCCTTGACGCCTCTTGGCGCTTCAATCTGCTCAATAGCTTTGATCTTGTCGGGGTTCGCTTCGATCCCCCGTTGAGATACAAAGAATCCGAGAAGCTTGCCGGAAGCAACACCAAACATGCACTTCTCAGGATTGAGCTTTAAGTTGATCTTGCGCAGATTTGCAAATGTTTCCTCTAAATCTTGTATGAGCGTCGCCTTGTCCTTGGTTTTGACCACTATGTCATCCATGTATGCTTCCATATTTCTATGGAGCTGAGGCTCAAAACCAATCTGGACCACTCTCGCAAATGTAGAACCAGCACTTTTCAACCCGAAAGGCATTCGTATAAAACAATACGTACCACATGGGGTGATAAATGCGGTCTTTTCTTCATCTTCTTTTGCCATGAAGATCTGATGATACCCTGAGTAGGCATCAAGGAACGACAGTAGATCACAACCAGCAGTGGAGTCCACAATCTGGTCGATGCGCGACAAGGGAAAAGGATCTTTTGGACAGGCTTTATTGATATCTGTATAATCAATACACAGCCTCCATTTCCCATTCGCCTTGTGCACTACAACCGGATTGGCCAACCAGGTTGGGTGAAGCACTCCTCTGACCAATCCTGCCGCTTCCAGATTCCTGATTTCTTCGGCAATGAATTCTTGCCGCTCCAAGGCTTGCTTCCTGACCCTCTGCTTGACGGGCCATGTGTGAGGATAGACAGCAAGGTGGTGCTCAATTACCTCCCTGGGAACACCGGGGATGTCAGACGGTTGCCATGCAGACACGTCGGCATTCGCCCGCAGGAAGGCAATGAGCGTGCTTTCCTATTTGTCATCTAGGGTGGAACTTATGGTGAAAGTTCCTCCCGTTCCGTCCTCCTTGACGGGCACCTTCTTGGTCTCTGGTGGAGCAGCCTTGGATTTCTTGTTCTTGCCGGTGGAACTCTCTGGTGCGTCCTCAACGGAAGCACAGCACTCCGAGGAGGTGCGCTTGCTAGAGTTCACGCCAAGATTCTTGCCGGTCTTCTTCTTCCCCCCGGGAGTTCCAGCGGCAGGAGCAGATGCCTTGACGGCAGGTGCTGCAACTGCTTCCCGGTAGAGTTGGTTGGCACAGATGAGCGCATCCTTTTTGTCAGAGTGGATAGTGATGACACTCAACGTCCCGGGCATCTTTAACACATTATACGCGTAGTGTGATGCCGCCATAAACTTAGCCAGCGCTGGGCGGCCAAGGATCCCATTGTATGACATAGGAATCTTGGCGACATCAAACACCACCTTCTCTGTCCTGTAGTTGAGCTCACTACCAAATGTCACCGGTAGCATAATCTTGCCTTTTGGCTGGGTCCTTCCTGGATTGACCCCTTGAAACATGCTCGTTTCCTCGAGATCTTCATCAGGAATTTGGAGCCTCTTGAGCACGTCCGGCGAGATTAAGTTCAGTCCGGCCCCATCATCAACTAGCATTTTCGTCACCTTGAGGTTGCAGATTGTTGGTGAGATCAACAATGGCAAGCACCCGACCGCGGTTGTACGATCAGGGTGATCCTCGGTGTAAAAAATGATAGCCGTGTTGGACCACTTCAGGGGCTTACACGCATCGAACGATGGCTCTGTTGCATTAACTTCTCGCACCCACTGTTTAAGTCGACGGTGGGAAGAATGCAACGAGGCGCCTCTGTCGATACACATAGCCTCTGTAGCTTTCTGAAATTCTTGCTCACTGGACTCATCATCTTCTCCATCATCATCATCACCCTCTTCTTTGTCACGGCCTCGAGCGGGCCTCTCCCTCTGTTGCTTGGCCTTGCTGCGGCGACCCCCTCGGCCACCGCACTTCTTGCTGGACCCCTCAGCACCGTCTTGGGCCTTCTCCTTGTCTCGCCTTTCATATTCAGCTCTCTGCTTCTCGACAAGCTGCTCAACTTGCCGGCAGTTTTGGAGATCGTGGCCCTTGGTGCGATGGATCTTACAATACTACTTGCCGGAGCTTTCCGACTTGTCGGCAGCCGCCAAGGCCTGGCAGGAGGCGCACCCGGCAACTTCCTTGCTGGGGCCATCAACCTTGGCCTTCTTAGCGGTGCCGGGGTTGTCAGATTCCTCGACAGCAAGCACGGCCTTGCCTCTGCGCTTCTTGTTCCGCCGCCGGCCTTTCCTTGGTGGGGTTGCAGTATCTTCATCTTCTGATTCGCCCCCTGCTCCAACAGCCTCGCCAGGGAGTTTCCTCCCTTCTTCAGCCCGAGCGCACTTGTCGGCCAAAGCGTAAAGCTCGGCAATACTCCTGACTTTGTTCATCGCCAGCTCTTCACGCATTTTGCTGTTACGCACGTTCTGATGGAACGCGCTAACGACAGTGACAGGGTGAATGTCAGGAATATTGTACTGCACCCGGCTAAATCTCTGGATAAACTTGCGCAGGGATTCACCCTCCTTCTGAGGGATGATATGCAAATCACTCTCTTGGCCAGGAGCTTGGTGGCCTCCAACAAAGGTGCCAACAAACTGATGGCACAGATCTGACCAAGAAGAAATAGAATTCTCTGGCAGATGCATCAACCACGACCTGACGTTGGGTTTGAGCACCAACGGGAAGTAGTTGGCAAGTATCTTGTTGTCTCGGCCCCCGGCAGCCTGCACCGCAATGGTGTAGATGCTCAAGAACTCCGAGGGGTGAGTCTTGCCGTCATATTTCTCCGGGACCTCTGGCTTGAAGGTTCGGGAATTGGGCCACTGGACTTGCCACAGCTCACGGGTAAACGCTGGAGTACCTACCTCGTAAGGCAAGTCGCCTGCGTCCCCTGGCGCAAGCTCATCGACAGTGAGCCCTGCGCGCTTATCAGATTGATAGCGCGCTTCCCGTCGCCGCTCGATGGTAGTTCGAGCGTCCTCTTTGCTTTGTTCCTGGAGAACTTGACGCTGGTCGCGGCGCATCCGTGGATCGGACGACGCCGTGGAATCATCATCACGGCGATCAGTCTGCCGGGTTGTCGACCGCCGCTGGTGTCATGGAGGGGAGTGCACCGTGGTCGCACCGCCTCCGATTTTCTCCCCATCGGCTCGCGCCAGATCAATGGACCGTCGTTGCGAGGGCCCTGCCTCCTGCGGCCCATCTTTGTTGGCGAAGCCAATGAGGCTCTGGATAGTAGCTCGCCACTCCTCCATCTTCTCCGGAGCAGGAGGGAAATCGAGGAGCAGCTGCGCACGTGCCAAAGCTTCCGCTGGTGTAGGCGGCGGCGACAGGTGCGAGGTACGTGAGGTGCTCTGACTCCTAACAATGTTAGAAGGAGCACCATCACGATCACGCGACCGCGCGCCACCTCCGCTGGCAGTTTGACGTGCATGCTGGGCCTACGCACCTGGGGATCGATGCATAGAAGTCCTTTCATGGGGACGCCCTGAACCACCAGCGCCATGGCGCTGCTCATCGCACACGACCTGGGAAGGCCGTGACGCTTGCGCCGGCGCGGGAGCCCTAGAAGGCGTCCTCCGATCTCTGGAGTTCGTTACGCCGCCCATAGGCACTACAGCTCCATCTCTGGATCCAGCGGCATGTGGGTTGCCACTGCCACTGCGAACGACGCTGCTCGCCTAGCTTGGATCACCGGAACGTCGCGGAGGCTCTAAACCTCTTCCTTCTGCATCCGCGCCATCACCCGTACGCGAGGGCATAGGCAAAACGGATGTGGATGGTTGCGCCGTTGCGGCACTCTTCTTCTTGGGTGGCATGATGATGAAGATGATGAAGAAACTAAGGCGCCGATCACTAGATCAGGTTCACACAACCTCTATCCCCCTACCTGGCGCGCCAAAGATGTCGGCGTACGACACCTATGGGATCCTAAAGGACCCCTTTACGATTCGGCAGGGAGTGAGGTATGCACAAAGAGCAGAACCAACAATCGACGCGGGGCGATTTTACCCAGGTTCAGGCCGCTAATCAGCGTAAAACCCTACTACTGCCTTGTTTTATTATGAGTGTTCTTGAGACCAGGCTCCAGGAGGTCTTGCAATGAACAGTACGTTCAAAGAGCTGCTACGCATGCAGAATGGGCTAGAAGATCTTCCTCCCCTGTAGCAGTTGCCTTGGGCCTCCTTTTATACGCTCAAAGGGGTCACCACAGTGGAAAAATGTACATACATTGAGGTGTAAAGTAGCTACAGGGTCATCATACCTAACCACTGACGGATTAGGATGAATGCATTTAATGCACCGTGAGGTGTCCGTTTAGGTGTCCTCACTTTCTTGGGGATGGAAAAAGGGGCCATCCCATCAGCACCGCTTAAGCTCTCCTCCATTGGCGCGTTGCCACGCATCCAGAGAAGGACCCAGAGTGTCAGGCTTGTTGCTGTGCCGAAGCGGTGGCACAGTGGCAGAATCTTGCCGGGGGCAGAATCTTGCCGGGCGCGAAATCTTGCCGGGCTTCGCAGGCCACCCCGGCAAGATCTTGCCGGGGAGGCTGGCTTTCGGTCTTCAGCTCTTCTTATCTGTTGATCCTCAGATCCTTGACTTGGGTGTTTCTTCGATAACTTGAATTAACCTCCAACTGTTCCCCGACAAGCCTGGCTGCGAGTATGGCTACAACTGCCCGTGCACAAGTACGGGGTACTAATGGCCCAATACTTAGTACACCGACAGATACTTTATAAATTAATGTCAGAGGACCTCCGATTAGCTTGGGATGATTTATGTGGTCTCAAAATTGTCTAGTGAGGCTACATTTCAAATTTTGTCTCAGCCGGAGTTCATTTGGCGGCCAAACCTATAAATATGTGAGGCGTATAGACGGTCTAAATAATAAACGTTTTGTTGACATAAAACTTGTTATTGGGGTGAAACCTCTAGTGCGCAACCATAACCCACCTATTTCCACCTTCCTTTTCTCTCAGATTTGAGCCATCGAATGGCCATCCGACGGTTGAAAGCATCTCGCCTCTTCTATATAAAGACCCCTCATTTGGAGGAGCCTCCTCACTCTTCTATGGTTTCCTCCTTCCATTTTGCAGCCCCTCTGTCATTGTACTAAATTAGGGGTCCCTTAGTACCCCAGACTTGTGCACGGGCAGTCACAGCCCTCTGGATGACAAGGCCTTGCCGGAGGATAACTCGACCCAAGCCTCAACCCTTGGACACCAAGACCGTGAAGAAGACCTCCAGGCAGGTGATCGAGAAGTACTAAGTTAGTACCGAAGATCAAGACTTCAGTTGCCGGCAAACCTCGCACCGGCAAGCTCCTTGCCGGAAAGCTTCCCCCTTCTCGCTTCTCGACTGCTCCACCTCATCAACCCGCCAATGGCTTGTCAAGATTAGGTGTCGAGCAGGCGAGCGACTTGGGGATGATCATCAGGACGCGTGTCAACATGTCGCATGCAGATCCACTTTTATGACACTCGTCTGGTGGACGTGTCAAGGAGATAGGCTCGTCCACGTCGACAACATAGAAGGAGAGATACCTTTTGCCAAAGGATTGATGTCACTGCACGGTGCATTAAATGCCCTTGTCCTAGTCCGGTAGGATTAGGTTGGATAGCATTGATACCACTATTCACATACATGTAATGACCATGTTGCCACTGTGGTGACCCCTTTTTCTCTATAAAAGGAGGCCCATGGCTACCTTGGCACGGGTCGACACCCTGCTCACTCTTACACGGTAGCTGCACCTTGCTCACGTATTTTCGGCAAGCTGCGCTTGTAATTTGAGCCCCATGTCAATCCACCTAGCAGACAGGAGTAGGGTTTTACGCCTCTACGGCGCCCCGAACCTGAGTAATCCTCACGCGTGTAATTTTGGATTTTCCCTCCGTGCTCGTCGATCACCCTAGCCGAACTGCAAAGGGGCCTCGCTGGTCCAATAGATCATTCTCCCTGACATCTTTGGCATGTCAGGCAGGGGGTTCGCCTGTGCGGATCTACTCCAGCAGTTCTCGTGCATGTTTCGCCATCTTCTTCATCCATGGCGCCAAAGAAGAAGAGCGCGGCGGTGGGTGCACCGTCGAGCTCCAAGCTACCGGTCCAGACGCCTCCGGCGGGTAGGACCGGTGGCGAGCGCTCTCCACACCCTTCCGGCGACAAGAGTCGCACTCGATCCACCAGAAGCCAGGACCTGCGCGCCACTATGTCGAGAGGCGGCGCTGCGGTTCATAAGGTCACTACGGCTACGTCCAAGGACGACGCCACGGGGTCTAAGAATGACAGAGTTTGCGAGGCGTGCACCGAGGCCATCGCAAGATGGACATGAGACGCTTCCCCGCAACGATGTTGACCCTGGCCAACGGCCAGGCAAGGAGCATGTGCACCGTTCCCATGGTACACATGGCCTGCTGCCACGTCAAACTGCTGGCGAGCATCGACCGCGATAGTAGGACAGAGATGGAGCTCCTTCTGACTCACACAGAAGTCGAGCCACCTCTCAGTCCTTGAGCCCAGGCACGTCCACAACGCCGGCAGAGGCGTTGGCGCAGCTGGGGCTACTGCTGAACTTTCCTCCGGCTCCGGAGAAGATGGAAGAGTGGCGTG
The DNA here is from genome assembly GCA_011799875.1 of Thinopyrum elongatum. Taxonomy (NCBI): domain Eukaryota; kingdom Viridiplantae; phylum Streptophyta; class Magnoliopsida; order Poales; family Poaceae; genus Thinopyrum; species Thinopyrum elongatum. The sequence goes on along the minus strand of CM022299.1, from coordinate 284,389,169 downwards.
CCACCATCCAGAGCCTCGTCAGTTTTGCCAACAACAATGGGACGCGTCCGGTGGGGCCCTCTGAGTGGCAGCCAATGGCACTAGTGCGGGGGGCTGACGGGCGGACTATGGGTGCTGCACCAACGGTGCACTCCCCTCCCCGACAAGTACGACAGAGCTAGTGGGTCGACGCCCATGACAGCATGTCCATGGCGTCGTTCGATCCGCAAGGCCGCCGGAATCGCCACATGGACCAACGCCAGGTCATCAACGACCGGCGGCTGAAGATGCTCAAACCACCATCGAGCGACGCCGGGAAGCGCACCGTCAATCCGACGCACGAGAGGGGCCGGTGGTGAACAAGCCTGTGCCGGGGTTCCCTGGGTGCCTACCCTATGATGTGGGTTGCCCAGCGTTTACCCGCGAGCCGCGGCAAGTTCAGTGGCCCCACTCCCAAAATTTCAATCCTGACTTGCCGGAGAAGTACGATGGCAAGCTCAATCCGGCTGAGTTTCTTGGAATGTACACCATCGCGGTGCAAGCTGCTGGTGGTAGAGACAACAAGATTCTCGCCAACTATTTTCCGTTGGCGCTCAAGTCCAACATGAGATCTTGGCTGATGAACTTGCCGAAGAACTCCATTTTTTCTTGGTCGGATTTGTGTCATGTGTTCGTTGGGACTTATATCGGGGGCCACGAGCCTCCGGGAAAGCGCAGCGGCCTCCACTTGATTCCACAGAAGGATGGTGAATCCCTTTGCAGGTACGTCCAGAGGTTCAGCCATGTGTATCACAACATCCCCAATGTGTACCCTGCTGCTGTGATTGCGTCGTTCCACATGAATGTCCATAATCACAGGATGCGAGCTGAGTTGAACATCGAGCAGGTGAGCACCGTCAACGAGTTGTACACCTTGGCGGATCAGTGTGCACGCGTTGAGGAGGGGAGGAGACTTCCCGGGGAGGACGCCGGAGCCGGGGTTGATTCTGAGGATGACGACGCGTCTACCTCGACGAAGACATGCCAGAAGCACAATCGCAAGGCAAGGGTAAGGCAGTGATGGCAGTTGAAAGCTCCAACAATTCTGATGCCGCCAAGAAGCCCAAGACTGACAGCCCTGTCAACGAGCTTGGCGGATGCGCTGATTGTCAGGAGGCTACAGCAAGCGAGAAGCTGGAGGGCTCTGGCAAGCCATACTACAAGATCCACCGCACCACGGGCCATGATCTCAACGACTGCCGGCAAGTGGAGCAGCTTGACGAGAAGCAAAAGCTAGAGTATGAGAAGCGTGACAAAGAAAAAGGCAAATATGGCGCTTGTGGGTCCGGCAACAAGAACCGCGGTGGCCGTGGGGGCCGCCGCGCCAAGGGTCAGCAGCAGAAGGAGAAGCCTGCTCGTGGTCGTGACAAGAATGAGGGTGAGGATGATGATGATGAGGAATCTAGAGAACAGGAGTTCCAAAAGGCTGCGAAGGCCATGTGCGGTGACGGAGGTGCATCTTTGCACTCCTCTCACTGCGAGCTCAAGCAGTGGGTGCATGAGATCAACGCGGCCAAACCAGCGGTAGAGGCACAGAAGCCGCTCGAGTGGTCTGACACGCCCATTATTTTTGACACCGAGGACCACCCTGACTGCACCACTGTGGTCGGATGTTTGCCTTTGTTGGTCTCACCAACAATTCGCAACCTCAAGGTGACGAAAATACTGGTTGACGATGGGGCCGACTTGAACCTGATCTCCCCCGATGTGATCAGGAGGCTGCAAATCCCTGATGGAGATCTCCGAGAAATGGGAACGTTTCAAGGGATCAATCCAGGGAGGAACGAGCCCACTGGCAAGGTTACCTTATCGGTCACTTTTGGTACCGAATTGAACTATAGGACTGAGAAGGTTGTTTTTTTATGTTGTCAAGATGTCATTGCCCTACAATGGCATTCTTGGTCGTCCAGCCCAGTTTATGGCGGCGGCGCATTACGCCTATAATACTTTGAAAATGCAAGGCCCGATGAGCATCGTCACCGTCCACTCCGACAAGAAGGACACAGTTATCTGCATTGACAAGCTCTACTAGGAGGCAGTGGCAGCATCTACCGTCAAGGCACCTACTCCTGTCAACAAAGCTCCCGGGGGAGGAAAGAATAAGAAGACCGGCAAGACCTCCGACAAGCACTATAGGAAGCACACCTCTTCGGAGTGTAGCGCACTCGTTGAGGACATACCAGAGAGCTCTATTGGCAAGAGCAAGAAAACCAAGGCCTCACCACCTGCTACGAAACAAGTCTCCGCAAGGGAGGATGGCACTGGCGATACTTTTATCGTGAGTGCCACCATTGATGGCAAATAGGAAAGTGCGCTCGTTGCCTTCCTACGGGGGAATATTGATGTGTTCGCATGGAAACCATCAGATATCCCCGGCGTTCCCAGGGAGGTGATTGAGCACCACCTTGCTATTTGTCCTGATGCGAGACCCATCAAGGAGAAGGTCAGGAAGCAGGCTTTGGAGCGGCAAGAGTTCATCACCAAAGAAATCCAAAAACTAGATGCAGTAGGCTTGGTTATAGGAGTGCTACACCCAACTTGGCTAGCAAATCCACTGGTTGTTCGCAAGGCGAATGGGAATTGGAGGCTTTGTATTGACTTCACTGACATAAATAAAGCATGGTCGAAGGACCCCTTCCCTTTGCCGTGGATTGACCATATTGTGGACTCTACCGCCGGCTGCGACCTGCTCTATTTTCTTGATGCCTACCCTGGTTATCATCAGATCTTCATGGCCAAGGGAGATGAGGAGAAGACGACATTCATTACTCCATGTGGTACGTACTGCTTTGTATGCATGTCTTTCGGATTGAAGAGTGCCAGAGCAACATTTGCAAGGGCTGTGCAAATTGGTTTTGCTCCTCAGCTACACAGAAATGTGGAAGCCTATATGGATGATATAGTGGTCAAAACCAGGCATAAGGATTCCCTGATCAAAGATCTAGAAGAGACATTTGCAAATTTGTGCAAGATCAACTTGAAGCTCAACCCTGAGAAGTGTGTGTTTGGCATCCCGTCCGACAATCTTCTCAGGTTCTTGTATCTCAACGTGGAGTTGAAGCCAACCCTGACAAGATCAAAGCAATTGAGCAGTTAGAAGCAGCGAAGCGCGTCAAGGACGTGAGGTGTTGATACGTCTCCAACGTATCTATAATTTATTAAGTATTCATGCCATGTTTATAACAATTTTATATGGTTTTGTTATGATTTGAATGGAACTAACCTTGACCGATGTTGTTTTCAGTAGAACTACCGTGGTGTTGTTTTTTGTGCAGAAATAAAAGTTCTCGGAATGGGCTGAAAATTTACCGTGATTTTTATGGACCAAAAGAGACCCACGGAGCACCGGAGCAGCACCAAGAAGTGTCGAGGGAGCCACAAGCCTGGGGGGGTGCCCCCTAGGGCGCGCCACCAAGCTTGTGGGCCCCTCGGGCACCCCCCTGACATGAGACCGATGCCAAAAAATCCTATAGATTGTGAAAACCCCATAAAGAAACCTAGAACTTCCGCTCCGCCACCACAAGCCTCTGTACCAAAGCATCTCATCTGGAAGCCTTCTTCAGCACCCTGCCGGAGGGAAAAATCATCACCGGAGGCCATCTTCATCATCCTGGCGGTCTCCATGACGAGGAGGGAGTAGTTCAAGCTCGGGGCTGAGGGTATGTACTAGTAGTATGTGTTTGATCTCTCTCTCTCTCTCTCCTGGCAAGATCGTGATGTACCGCGAGCTTCATTAATATAGTTGGATCATATGGTGTTTCCCCTATCTATCTTGTTGTGATGAACTGGGTTTTTACCTTGGAGGTTTCACTATTATCGGATTGAATACTTGTTGGATTTGAGAACACTTTATGTATGTCTTGCATATGAATAACCGTGATGACAAAGGGGTGTTCTCTTGATTCACTTGATGTATGTTTTGGTAATCAACTCACGGATTCCCAAGGTGACAATCGGGTAATCTATGCATAGGGGTTGATACACGTTTTCGTCCTACTTTCTCCGATAGAAATCTTGGGGCACTCTTTGAAGTTCTTTGTGTTGGATTGAATATTATGAATCTGAAGTTGTTTGATGCCTATCGAATAATCAACTCACGGATATTTGTGGTGATATTGGAGTATCTAGGTGACATGAGAGTGGGTTGATGCGTATCATATGGTGTTATTTTAGTACGAACTCTAGGGCTGTTTGTGACACTTATAGGGATGGCTCAATAGGTTGATGGGCAAAGATAACTTTGAGGTGGTTTCATACCCAACAACAATTTCATCTTATGTTCTCCGCTAGATAAGAACTTTGGAGTGACTCTTTGTCGCATGTTGAGGGATTGTTATATGATTCAATTATGTTAGCACTGTTGAGAGATTCCACTAGTGAAAGTATGAACCCCAGGCCTTGTTTTCAAGCATTGCAATACCGTTTGTGCTCCATTTTATCATTTACTACTGTGCTATTTTTTATTTTCAGATTACAAAAACCTATATCTACTATCCGTACCACACTTGTATCGCCATCTCTTCTCCGAACTAGTGCACCTATACAATTTGCCATTGTATTGGGTGTGTTGGGGACACAAGAGATTTCTTGCATTTGATTGCACGGTTATTTGAGAGAGACCATCTTCATCCTACGTCTCCCATGGATTGACGAAAAATTGCTACTGTCCTACAGAACTCTGCGCTTGGAGGCCCAACACGAGTCTACAAGGATAAAGTTGTGTAGTAGACATCAAGCTCTTTTCTGGTGCCGTTGCCGGGGAGGTGAGTGCTTGAAGGTATCTCTTTAGATCTTGCAACTGAATCTTTTAGTTTCTTGTTTTATCACTAGTTTGGTTTATAAAAGAAAACTAAAAAAATGGAATTGAGGTTGCCTCATATTATTCATCTTTATAATGTCTTTCTTGAAAATGATGGAGCGGAAATTGTGCTCAATTGATAGAAGAAGAATTCAATAAAATGTTTGGCATAAAATATTTGAATGATGAGCATGATTACAATGTTGTTAGTATGAATTCTTTGAATACCCATGATGCTAATGATATGCAAATCCATAAGCTTGGGGATGCTATGTTTGATGAAGATTATATTTTTAGTCTCCCATGTTTTGATGTGCAAATTTGTTATGATAATTGCATGCCTCCTATTTATGATGATTGCAATATTTATGAAATGGGGTTTGGAAGAGTGTCAACTCTAGGAAGTAATGATCCTACTATTTTGGAGGGTGTTTAATCTTATTGTAATAATTTTGAAAGTGGATTTGGAGAGGTCATGACTTTATTTAGTGACGAATCCACTATTTTGGAAGAGGTTTCAATTGACTATGTATGCTATAAAGAATAATGATAACCATGAAATTTTTCATCATGATTTAATTTTCAATTCGATTATGCCAATCAAGTATCACATGATAGTTATTTTGTTGAGTTCGCTCCCACTACTATGAATGAGAATAAATTTGCATATCTGGAGAGAAATAAAATTTCTATGATTATGAATCATGAAAAAATGCTTTATGTGATAGCTATATTGTTGAATTCATTCATGATGCTACTGAAAATTATTAAGAGAGAGGAACATATGCTTGTAGGTATCTCAATAATATCAAGCTTCCTCTCTTTATGTTGAAAGTTTTGAAGTATTGCATGTTTTGCCTTCCTATGCTAGTTGATTCTTGTTCCCATGAATTTTTGCTCACAAAATCCCTATGAATAGGAAGTGTGTTAAGGTTAAATGTGCTTGCCGTGTGATTCGCGATGCTCTCTTTATGTTTCAATTCTTTACTTCTATATGAGCATAATTGAAATCATCATTCCTACCTAAAAAAGCATTAAAGAAAAGTGTTTGTTGGGAGACAACCCAATGCTTATACCTACTATTTTTGTGTTTTCACATGATTAAGGTACTATACTAATCATGTTTTATAGCTTTTGTTTCAATAAAGTGCCAAGGAAAGCCTTTGGGATAGTGTGGATGATAGTTGACTTGATTCTGTGCAAAAACAGAAACTTTTGCTCCCAGTTATGGAATTAATGTGATTCACTGGAATGAGATAAAATTCTGAATTTTTACACATGATTGATATAGAAATTTCCTACGATGTCCTAATTTTCCAGAATTTTTGGATTTATAGACGTATGGTGATTGTTCAGATCATTACAGACTGTTCTGTTTTTGACAGATTCTGTTTTCAATGCATAGTTTGCTTGTTTTCTAGTTTCTATGCCTTATATTGGTCAATATAAATTGTAGAAATAATAGGGTATAGTAGGCATTGTTTGAGAACAATTATGAATCTTATCTTGATAGTACCCAAGTGAATGATTTGTTTTATTGTACTAACGCATCTCACGAAGTTCCGTTAAGTTTTGTGTGATTGAAGTTTTCAAGTTTGAGGTGATATATCGATATGAGGAGAATAAGGAGTGGCAAGACCCTAAGCTTGGGGATGCCCAAGGCACCACAAGGTAATATTCAAGGAAGACCCAAGCGTCTAAGCTTGGGGATGCCCCGGAAGGCATCCCCTCTTTCGTCTTTAACATTATCGATGACCTCACTTGGAGTTATATTTTTATTCGTCACATGATACGTGTTTTGCTTGGAGCGTCATTTTATTTTGTTGAGATTTACTTGCTTTTATTTAGAATAATGTTTTTATCTGTTATTTCAATAAAAGTGTCAAGTCTAGACTTTACCATGCTTATTTTGCAAGTCTATATGTTGCTGTTTGAAAACAGAAAGTTTTCTATTATTGTCTGAATTCTTCAGAAAAGTCAGAACGTGATAATATTTTGAAATTTTTACACAATATGCTATGGTAAATTTTCTACAGTATGGTAAATTTTCAGAATTTTTGGAGTTAAAGAAGTATGATTTTTTTATCATTTACACACTATTTTGTTTAGACAGATTGCTATTATGTTTGCATATGTTTGCTGGTTTAACGATTCTATTTGACGATAGGAGTATTAAATATGCAGACACATTTAGTATGCAATGTCTAATTATAATTTTAGCGATTTTCTACAGTAGAGAATGATAAGGTTTTGCATTGATTTATACTAACTTATCTCATGAGTTCTTGTTGAGTTTTGTGTGGATGAAGTTTTTGAGATTTAAGGAAACCATGATATGAGAGGAATTAAGGAGACACAAAAGCTCAAGCTCGGGGATGACCAAGGCATCCCAAGTTAATATCCCAAGAAGTCTCAAGCATCTAAGCTTGGGGATGCCCCGGTAGCCATCCCACCTTTCTTCTTCAACAACTATCGGTCAGTTTTGGTTGAGCCTAAGTTTTTTGCTTCTTCGCATGAGATGTGCTATTCTTGGATTGTCATTTTATTTTATTTTTTTTGCTGTTTGAATAAAATACTTAAGATCTGAATTTTTTTTAAATGAGAGAGAGAGATTCGTCATATAGCTACTTAATTATTTAACTACTCATTTGATCTTCACTTATATCTTTTTGGAGTAGTTTTCTATTTACTCTTGTCCTTCACTTATATCCTAAGAGTAAAGTATTGAATGAATTGAATATCATAAAGTTCAAATTATATGTGCCTCATATGCTTGTATCATGCCTAGTAGTACCTTCACACTGGGTTTATAGTGTAAAATCTATTGAAGTTTGACAATCACAATTTTAGTCATACAAGCAATTCATGAATGATTAGTATAAGGAAGAGAACTTTCACATATAAATTTATATCTTGGACATATTTTATGATTTTGAATACCCATTAATTATTTTCAAACTTGAGCAAATTAGTTAAAGTTGGACAAGGAAGACAACGTAATGGGTTATGTTTGGGTATATTTGCATAGAAGTTATATTGTTATGGATCCTCCAACATGTGGTGCTTGCTTAGGATCTTTTGCTAGCCAAAAATTCGTACTAAGTAGAGATACTACCCATGCATACAAAAACCTTTAAACCTAGTTTCTTGCCATGAGTGTCCACCATACCTACCTATATACGGTATTACTCTGCCGTTCCAAGTAAATTTGCATGTGCCACCTCTAATCATTCAAATAAACATCTGTTTTGTGTGCCCATACTGCTCATGAAGCGGCAGGGGGTGGTCAGTATCTTCCATGCTAAGCGGGTTATTCTCATGACGGGTGTTTATTCACTTGTCATTGCACGAGAGAGGCTGGTAATTGGGATGCCCAGTCCCATGATCAATACAAAAAATAATGGACAAAATCCCCTGGAAAGTTGATTGTATGGAGGTCACCTGAGGATTCGGCTACCCATGGCTTGTGTTTGAATGGTTGAGGGGGAGTAAACTTTACCTTTTTGCTTGGGAACCGCTTATAATGTGTTTAGCATGGAAGATATTGAGAACTCTCGATCGTGATGTTGACAGGAAAGGCATGCCTCTCAAAATTATATTCATGTCTGTTTTAAGCTTCAAGCTCTGGCACCTCTGCAAATCCATGCTTCCCTATACGAAGGGCCTATCTTTTACTTTACAGTTTCTACTTTCATGCAAGACTCAATAGTACTCCTTCTCATTTCAACATGAATTATTCTTTAGTTGACAAGCATCATGTGGTGGGGAAAGATCCAGGCACATATGGCCATTCAAATATATTTGATCATGAATTATTATTGTTGAAAATTATCTCTATGATAAATGAGTTGGGAGGCGAAACATTAAGCCCCTATCTTTCTCTGTGTTCGATGGATGCCATTTGTTCTAAAAATAATCTTTAAGTACTAGCAATCATAGAAGACTATATGATAATTGAGTATGTGGAGCTCTTACTTAGACTTTGTTGAAGATAAGTTGAATTGCAGTTGTTTGGTCACTAAGAACATAAGTTGTTAAGTTTCAAGAGAATGCATTGTTTGGACCATGACATGTGAATTGATTGCTACTTTATCATGATGAGTTTTATGAGAAAGGTTGCTGTTATGATGCTAGAAAAAGTGATTGAAATTATCATTGATCAAACTTATGCACTATGCTAGCATTCACACTTCATAAATGATTTCTTTTATCATTTACCTACTCGAGGACGAGCAGGAATTAAGCTTGGGGTTGTTGGTACATCTCCAATGTATCTATAATTTATGAAGTATTCATGCCATGTTTATAACAATATTATATGGTTTTGGTATGATTTGAATGGAACTAATCCGGACTGACGTTGTTTTCAGCAGAACTACCGTGGTGTTGTTTTTTGTGCAGAAATAAAAGTTCTCGGAATGGGCTAAAAATTTATGATAATTTTTTGTGGACCAAAAGAGACCCACGGAGCACTGGAGCTGGACCAGGAAGTGGCCGAGGGAGCCACAAGCCTGGGGGGCGCCCCCTAGGGCGTGCCCCTCGAGCTTGTGGGCCCCTCTGGCACCCCCCTGGCGTGAGACCGACGCCAAAAATTCCTATAAATTGTGAAAATCCCAGAAAGAAACCTAGAACTTCTGCTCCACCATCGCAAGCCTCTATACCAAAACGGTCTCATCTGGAGGCCTTCTCCGGCACCCCACCGGAGGGGGAAATCATCACTGGAGGCCATCTTCATGATCCTGGCGATCTTCATGACGAGGAGGGAGTAGTTGATGCTCGGGAGGGTATGTACCAGTAGCTATGTGTTTGATCTCTCTCTCTCTCTCTCTCTCGTGTTCTTGATTTGGCACGATCTTGACGTACCACGAGCTTTGTTAAGATAGTTGGATCATATGGTGTTTTCCCCTCTCTATCTTGTTGTAATGAATTGAGTTTTTACCTTTGAGGTTTCACTATTATTAGATTGAATACTTGTTGGATTTGAGAACACTTGATGTATGTCTTGCATATGAATACCCGTGGTGACAATGGGGTGTTCTATTGATTCACTTGATGTATGTTTTGGTAATCAACTCGCGGATTCCCGAGGTGACAATGGGGTAATCTATGCATAAGGGTTGATACACGTTTTCGTCCTACTTTCTTCGGTAGAAATCTTGGGGCACTCTTTGAAGTTCTTTGTGTTGGATTGAATATTATGAATCTGAAGTTGTTTGATGCCTATCGAATAATCAACTCACGGATATTTGTGGTGACATTCGAGTATCTAGGTGACATTAGAGTTGGTTGATGCGTGTCATATGGTGTTATTTTAGTACGAACTCTAGGGCTGTTTGTGACACTTATAGGGATGCCTCAATAGATTGATGGGAAAACTTAACTTTGAGGTGGTTTCGTACCCTACAAAAATTTCATCTTATGTTCTCTGCTAGATAAGAACTTTGGAGTGACTCTTTATCGCACATTGAGGGATTGTTATATGATTCAATTATGTTAGCACTGTTGAGAGATTGCACTAGTGAAAGGATGAACCCTAGGCCTTATTTTCAAGCATTGCAATACCGTTTGTGCTCCATTTTATCATTTACTACCTTGTTATTTTTTTATTTTTAGATTACAAAAACCTATATCTACTATCCATACTACACTTGTATCACCATCTCTTCGCCGAACTAGTGCACCTATACAATTTGCCATTGTGTTGGGTGTGTTAGGGACACAAGCATTATAAAAAAACACTTTCGTGATGATACATGTTTGTCACAGTAGGTCACGTTTTTTGTCATGCATGTACATCCATGACATTTTTATGACAGAATCAAGATAGTCATACTTGTGTTGTCGTAGAAGTGTTCCATGACAATACTCAAATTATCATCACGGAAGTGTCCACTTCCATGACGATAAATGGCGCGTCGTGGAAGTGTTTTCGTCAAGAGTAACTTACACGTGGCATCGACCATAACGGGTCGTCGTTAAGCTATTGGGTCCGGTTTTGGATGCGATAACGCCTTAACAACAATCTCCAATGGCGATTTTCCACGTGTAATATTCTCATTGGCCGAAAGAACCACGTGTCAACTCCCCGTTGGGACAGATGTCATCCAGCGAATGGACAGGACACGCCTATGATACGTCGACACGTGGCTCGACCCAATAGTGGCCCATTCAGGTAAAAATGCTGGCCCGTTTGACTTGGTCAAAAGGTAGCGGGCCGACCCACGGAAAGCCTGTTAACGGCCTGTTCACATATGGCCCATTTACAGCCCGCTAACTCATGACCCGTTATGGCATATCCAAATTAGGCCCAGTAGCGTCATCTGGGCCATCCAATATGATTCCAGCCCGTTGTAATTTCTGGCCCATGTATGGCCTATGACGTCTTTCGGCCCATATGAGGCCCTTTGTAACTCTGGGCCCATTAATGGCCCGTGGTGAAACTGGCCCATAATGATTAGTATCGCTTTATACCCATTAACGACCCATTATTCCATTGGGGCGTTTCCAGCCCATGTTATCTTTTGGCCTTCTAAGGGCCCATTTATTCTTGGGCTCATTTCCAGCATTCGATTACTTACGGTCCGTTACTGGCCTGATCCGCTTGTGGGCAAATTCAGCCCGTGGTTATAGTCGGCCCGTTAATCCGATGGGCCGTTTTCATAACGTCATCAAATACGGCCCATTAACGACCCGTTATGCCTGTCGGTAGAATTAAGCCCGTTAAACATATCGGCCTATTAACGACCCGTTATGGTTGGCCCATAAACAGACAATTCCCATTCTAGCCTGTTTACGGCCCATATTGCGGTCCATTATTGGTCCACAAATAGTGCGGCCCATGTTTTGCCAATCGATCATACGGCCCGTAGAAGGCCCATGGATCCTTCGGCCCGTAGGAGGCCCATGGTCACTACAGCAGGTAGCAGGACCATGGTTACAACGGTCCATATGTTGCCCATGGTTATTGTGGCCTAGTTTTAAAAAATAGGTTATTGTGGCCACTAGCAAACCGCGGAAAAAGAACTGCAGTGACTACAAGCAAACAATAAACAAGACAATAAGGAAATAAATAAGCAAGCAACTTATGCTAGGCAATTACGGCTATTACACATATTACATCCACTGGGTATCAAAGTTCGCCACCAGTGCAAATATAGGGAACAAAGCAACATATTACATACACTAGGCGTCTAAATTGGCCACCAATGCAAATAAACACGGCAGCAAAACAAGTCCATAACTGAAACAACTTCAGAAGAACTCAAGAAATGTTATCCTAGGTATCCACCATGCTGGCAATAAGCTTAGCAAGCTTATTAGCTTTCTCCTGTTTGGCGCTAAAATCCTCCAACGCTTGCTGTTGCACCAGAAAGTATACATCTGAATTCTCCAGGGACTTCTGCTCCTTCGGTTTCTTGTCGCAGCATAGCTGATTGATGTCTTTCTGCTTGTAATTGAGACTCAAGAAACCGAACTGATTCAGATAGTGAGTTCGAAGAGCTTGTGCCAGCGGTAGTGGGTAGTAACTCGAACACTACATCAAGACAGGACTTTAGGGTTGTCTCACTGTCTTCAAGATAGTTTTCCTTAGCTGTTTTATCAGCTTTGTTGGAGACCAACAAGGATGTCTCACTATCCTAACCCTTATCTGCATTACTTCCTTTACCATTGCTTAATAAGGTACTCTTCCCCAATATTCTATCAGCATTCTAAAAGAAGAAACAAGCAGACACATAACAGGTTTAGCATGTAGTATATGAAACTCATTTCGGTGAACCAGTTCAGTAGTAAGGTGGACAGGATTAAACTACCAAGTCTTCTATTGCCAAGTAGTACATAATAAAAGCATCAAACAAACATATATGTATGTCCTATGGTCACTGCATTGTCTTGCCAAATCAAAATAGAGACACGGTTCAAATCATATCAGTTCAAGACCAAGCAGCATTGAAAGAATACAAGTGTGGGAAACTACACGACACAACAAGATTTTAGATGGGTACCATGGGTATACATGTACACAACACTATTCACTACTGCAGGATGCTGCTAACGCGACACTACAATCAGAGACCCTTCGATGAAACTGTGTGCAATGCATTAATCGCAAACGGTGATGTAAAGAAACCATCAAAAATGATACAAAACATTTGCGATGGTGGAGACATAAAACACGATTCACATTATAGTTACATGTGCGATTCGTGGCATACGGTTCACTCCAATGAACTATTTGTGATGATGCAGAACAACAGAAATGGGCAGCCAGATGAAGATGTGTTCGATATACAGCATACATTTCACTCAGATGATCTGTTTGTGATTAGGAAACTCAACAGAAACGGTCAGCCAGATCAAGGTGTGTGTGATATACGGCATACAATTCACTCGGATGAACTGTTTGCGTTGAGCCAAGACAACAGAAACGGTTTCCCTAGTATGTTCTGTGTGCGATGTGATTGCATACAGAACAACAACATATATATATATATACTAATAAGGACATGATTGCACAACCAAATTAAACATCCAATTACATAGGTGGCTAGTACACACATGCAATTTCCACACACCAAAGTAAACTATTACATGCATAATTAACTAGGATAAACGATCATCTGACCATCATCTACTTCTTCTTGTGACGCTTGCCGCCACTGCTCTACTAGGATAAACGGAACAATATTCTTTACTATGAATAGTGTGCTCTGTTGGGCACACAAGTATATGGATCATAGCCTTGGGCAAGCAATGTGCCCGCATGTGTCGTGCTAGATCGATGTTCCTTCTATGCTAAGTTTCCATTAGTTGATGGCGTTTTATGAACACGCCACCATTTCCTGCCATTTCCTCACCAGTTTCCCGCCGCCACCCAGCAATATTACGCATAAAACCTAGGCGGCACGCGACGCACCGAGGCAACAAGCGCAGCCTGTAGCACATCCACCTTTTCCAAGCATGCCAACCCACCGAAGCGCCACCTCTGCCATGAACCTCCTCGACAAGGAAAACGAGAAGGTGCCACGGCCCGTCGAGGCCGAAGCGCTCCTCGGCAACGCGATGGACGACGCCGTGCTACACATCATCGCAAGGGTTGAGAAGATCCTTGGCGCACGACGCTTCAGCGCCACAGATCAACATAGGCATGTCAACGCCGAGAGGCTGCAGCTCACCGCACAACATGATCGATGGTGCACCGCAGAGCAAGCTAGGATCGTCCGCACCGATAGGCTGCGGCTCACCGCACAGCGAGACTGTTGGAGCGCCACAGAGTGAGAGGGGTGGTGCGCCGCACAACAAGAGCGGATCCATCGGCGCTTGCCTGTTGTCGATAGGGCGTCATAGCTGGGTACACGTCCTGTCATTACGCCAATTCCTCGCCAGGAGTGGGTAGAGGCCGTCTGTGCCATACTTGCACCACAGGCTATTGGGTTCTAGGGTAGGTTGCCTCGACTGCAAATTAAAATTTTCCTACGTGCAGAACAACCAAGATCATGCTACGGGAGATGGATCACAGATCGTTACCACTAGATGCGCAGTGCCGTGCAGTGGAAGGAGAGTTGGGGCAGCGCGTCCGTGTGGATCATCTCCTCCTCGTCCGATCTCCCTCGAACAGCTGGTCGTCCGATCCCATGTACAAGTTCGCCGGAGCGGCGCAGGTGCATCGCCTCTAACAGTATCCGTGCGTGCAGGAGGAACACCGTGCGGCGGACTGCTAGGTCCGATCACACAATCGGCAGCGAGTGGAGGTGGTTATTCGCAACACATGCAAAGCCCTGGCGACAACGCCGAAGCGATAAACCGCATGAGTGTGCCACACCCCCACTTTATATAGGCATCCATCGCGGGCTCAACACTTGGGCCTTGCATGGACCCTAAAGCCCAAAATATGTTTGGCCTGGATCCGAGTCCGAGTAGGATCACATCTGACTCGTGCATTCCGATCCGGCCTCACAGGTTCCTTCCCTTAAGCGCGCGACCCCTTAGGTTCAAGTCGGCTTGGTCGCAGGTCGGATCACCTCTGATTTGCTCGGTTGGTAGCGGCCTCTAGCAAGGCGTGCCGACCACCAAGTAGACAATGAAGCTGGTTGGCGAACCTATACAACATGTCACACTTCTGTTCCCTTTGCCACACGATATATGTTGTCGAGCTCAAGGCGAGTATGTCATCCTCGTGCTAGCTCGACCTCTTTCTCATTCTAGTGATGCCGACCACTAACCGGATTATCTCATAATCCTTGTCATAGGAGCTTAAAGTTGGGAGGCCAGTTACTAGCCCCCGGTTAGTGTTCGGCATCAGCCGAGGTCTAGCCATTCAATCTATCATAGGAATGGACATGGATTAGTAACTGGCCTCGGCTGATGCCGAACACTAACTGGGGGCTAGTAACTGGCCTCCCAACTTTAAGCTCCTATGACTAAGTGAAAGTTATAAAGCCTGCATATCTGATTGCCTCGTTTCCGCTAACGCAACCACCTCTAGGCACCGAGATGTCGGCTAAGGGTTGTCTGGTTACTGTGGAAACACCCTGCGTAGCATCTACAAAGGGGTAGAAGCTGACAATGGGCCACTTTCAAATGATAAACGGTCGCAATAGAGTCAAAATAAACATATATCATTAGCATTTGTATTCAGTATACAAGCGCTGCCTTTCGTAATCATCGTTATAAAGCCATAAATATGCATCAAATTTGACTTAAGATTTTGGCCAAGCTGGGTTGCCTGGCTCCTGTGCTTACTCCCGATAGTTCGGCTAGGGGGTAAAGGGAGCACCTCTGTGATTGTTACTTCTATGTCATCCGGGTTAGTACCTCAGACTGGGTGAAGCCTAAAGCTAGCCATCTTAAGAATATAATTGGTCGGCAACGAAGGAAGTGAAAATTTAGGTTCACTAAAGAACACAGAGTTCGGGAACTTTCCCCAAACTAAATCCTCAATATTTTTCTCTCACATTGATCAGAGTTGAGGTTTCACGATCATGGTCAACATGATTCTCTGGGAAAAGGAACTTATAAAGGAACTATTTTTCCCAAAAGATGTTACTTACGTTAAAAAGTAATATAACATATCTCTCCACGTAACTTTGTTTATAAAACCGTATGGTCGGATTGCCTTGTTTACCGTAAATCATTGCCTCATAAAGGCTTTATAAAGTGGGACAAACACTCCCCGGCTACTGGCCGAGGAGGTAGAAGCCAATGGTCGGTCAACAAAGTTTTGTACAATGCGGATCCGAGCATTAATGATGCAGAGTACTTGGATACATAGAATCATTAAACATAAATTGCGAGTAAAGTCAATTTCCTGCAACCCATCTTTTAAAGAGTCAAGGGCACAATCTCACTAAGACAACCGAGCAGCTGACATAACGCTCTCATAATTCCCTATTGGCATTGATTTCCTATCTATTAAGCCCCTTGGGGCCAACCTTGGCGAGCTCAACTTTCGCTAGCTCTAGCTCCTTTAAGAGATCTTTATTCTCTTTCCGAGAAGTCTGTGTTAAACACAACAAAATTTTCTGTCAAAGTGGATATCGATCCTTAATTCGGCCACCCGTGCCCACATTAAGGCTCAGGGGCTACTGGGCTCTGTGCTTCTCACTTAAAAGACATTAACATGTTACATCGATCCCCTGATCTGGTGTTGCCACCTGAACAGTGGCTCGGTGGCTACTGCATTGCCTATTTAATGCAGAAATTCAAAGTGCAAAATAGTTTCCGAGGTGATTACGATCCTCAGGTTGGTCGGCCGCACCCAATCGGATCCTCGGGACTATGCACACCACGTTTTTGTTCCTAACGTATGCAGCCGAGATAGGAATTGATCCTCAGGCCGATTTCTCGAATCGACCTGAGTCTCAGGGGCTACTGGGATCAGCAGTTTCATGTATTCCTTCAGGTGCATCTCGGATTTTAGGTTCACACACACCTTGAGGGCTACTGGGTATACATCTCGGCAGAGAGTAAATTGCACCAATAAAAAATACATATCCACTAAAAATCAGCCCAAGACCGAGGTGGTGCACCACCTCGGAAGCAGTTTGGCATAAAGCTCGGATACAAGTGGCTAGGTCCATATAGGACATTTCCAGTATTAAGCTCAGTTGAACTCCCTCAAAATTTTCAAATCAAGCTGGTCTATGATACCTCGGATACAGTTCGACGTTGGAGCTCGGCTGCAAAATGACACCTTGGATACAGTCCAGCGTTGGAGCTCGGCTGCAAAACGACACCTTGGATACAATCCGACATTGGAGCTCGGCTGCAAAACGACACCTCGGACGCAAGAGGACACCATCGCACGGGAAACACTTCAAACCCGAGGTGTGGCGTAAAAAATAACAAGGCATTGATAAAGGCCGAAAAGTTAAAGGGCTCCTGTGATGCCCGACGTGTGAACTCTTCAGATTCTGCCCGGCGATCCTCAAGATCAAAGATGGGAAGATTGTTGAACTAGTTTTCAAGACCGACGACCGAAGACGAAGAACAATTTGGAAGAACCGAGGAGCATCCCCAACTTGAAGACCGGTTCAGGGGGATACTGACGGTGTCCTGGACTAGGGGGTACTGACCACGTCGTCTCTCGACCAGGTGGATCGGGCCGAGGACCCCCATGGCGGTTCACTATTGGGCCAATTCGGACAGCCCGTGTGTGATGCCCGGATAATTAAGCTACAATAATCCTCTGCTAATGAGACCACGTCACCACTGTTGCTATTGTTAATCTCGCTTAGATTCAAATCGGTTCAAATTCAAATTTAAAATCAAGTCAGAAATAAAAGTTTTCATAATGTCAAAACTAAAATGTGCAAACTGTGGCAAATAATTCATAAGTATTATTGGTGAAGAAACCAAATTTTTATAAAATGTTTAAATGCTCAAAATTAATTAAAACAGAGGCTTAAACAATTATATAAATGCCTTTTATAATTTCTAAAATATCAAACTAATTTATTTGAGTACCAAACTTTTTGTGGCAGTGGGCTAGGTGGTAACACTAATTTAGGAGTTTGCTTTGTATTTTATTAAACTAAAATAAATTGGAAACTAAAAGAAAACAAAAAAAGAAAAGAAGAAAGTCTCCTGTGCACTTGGCCCAGCATGAAAAGTACAAGGCACAACCCAACTAACCTCATCCTCCTCCTCCTGTTCACAGCACACCCCATGGACGATCTGAGCACGCCCATGGCCGGGATCTCCACGTGCCGGCCATCCGACCCCCTTGCCCTGCCTACAAGACCTACCTCGCGCCCCCAAACCCTAGCTGCGCTGTTCCCTCTCCCCCCGCGCATTTTTTTCCTCCGCCCGTCACCACTCGAGACCGCCCGTGCTCGTCTTCATCGATCCCGCGGCCACCGTCGTCCCCGCGCCCCACCGAGGTGTCCAGAAGCTTCATCGACGACTGCTACGTCCTCCTCGACCATGAGCTCAAGCCGGGACCCCCTACATCATCGGGATCGAGCTCCGTCTACCTCGGACCACCGCCGGCGTTCGTCTTTGATTCTGGCGCCGTCGAGCCTTCCCCGAGCCCACTTAGCACCTCTACAGGCTCTCAGTGAGCTTCTCCTCTAGTTCCCCATATTTGCTCCATCGAACCACCGCCGTAGGTCGCCGTCACCGTCGTGCCCGATGCCATCGGAGCTCGTGCTCACCGCGTCGTTGTCCGTGCTCCCGCGTGCTCCTGGCCACGCGCGGCCATGCCCTTGGCCGCCTGCGTGTGCCCCCGCTCGCGCCCGCCGCTCCCTGGCCACGCCCCCGCGAGCGCGTGGCCGTGCCCCCATCGCCTCCTGCTGTCACTGCGCTATTGCTGCCTACTCCTGCCCCTGTGCGTTCGTTGCTGCTGCGTTGCTCTGCCTGCTGCTCTTGTGGCCGCCAAAGCTGCTGTGTGTGTCGTTGCCGCTGCTTTGCTTGATGCTTTGCGCTGCTGCTTTGCTAGCTCCTGCTGACGCTGCTGCTCGCTGTCGCTGATGCCGTAGCCTGCTCGCTGCTGTGCTGCGGATGCGTACTGCTGCTTAGGCCGCTGTGCTGCTGCTTTGCCTGTTGCTGCTGCGCTGCCTGCCACTGCTCAGCTGGCCACGCCGGCCATGCTTGCCGCCCCGCGCCCAGGCACGAGCCTGCGTCCCCTACCGCCCCCTGTTGCCGCTGTGCGTGGCCGCCGGCGCGCCCCTGTGCACGCACGCGTGTTGACTCCGGCCTGCCGATGTGGCCGGCCGGTTAAGCCACTAATCCTCTCCTAATGACCCCCTAGAACCAATGACACGTGGGCCCTCTTTTAATTAAAAGTCTGTTAAATAAATCACTCAATGACACATGGGACCACATCTAGTTAAACCTAATTAAATCAGTAAATACCCTGTTAAAAAAATGTCTCACTGACAGGTGGCCCGACCTGCCAGTTTGACTAGTCAAAGTTGACCCGGTCAACTGCTGACAATGCATGCTGACTGGACCCCCCTGGCCCACTGTCATACAGATAGGCTAGCTGCCTCTGTGTTTAAAAAGCAATAGACCATTTTATTTTCGAATTAAATTAAATCCAGGAAATTTTCAGAATATGTTTAAAACTTCGAAAAATCATATAAAATAATCCGTAACTCGGATGAAAAAGTTTTATACATGAAAGTTGCTTAGAAAAATATGATGAATCCGAATACGCCATCCGTTCGTCTGTCACATGCCCCTAGCATAGCGAACATGCAACCGTCCCCCTCCGTTTCATCTGTCCGAAAATGCCAAACTTCAGGAAAACTTTCCCGGATGTTATCCCCCTTCGCCGGTATCATGTAACACTGCGTTAGAACACCCCTAGCACCGCGTTTCGTCATGTCATGCTTAGTGATGCACTTGTTTGCTATATATTTATTGTTTCTTTCCACTCACTTCTTCGGTAGACCCTGAGACCGCTGCTAAGGCCACTGTGATCGACTACATCGACAACGACCCTCCTACCTTTTCAGCAGAGCTTCCAGGCAAGCCCCCCCTTTGATCATCCCGATATCGCCCATTCCATTCTGTCATGCTTGCATTAGATTTTGCTACTATAATTGATTGCTCCTATTCTGATGCATAGCCTGCTTTTGTACCTGCTATTGTTACCTACCTGCTTATCCTAAACTGCTTAGTATAGGTTGGTTGGTGATCCATCAGTGACCCCCACCTTGTCCCTGTTGCCCCTGCTTCATCATCGATGACTCGATTAACGTGATCGACAACCAGAGACCGACACATCACTTCACCCCCTTAGTTGTATGACTCTGCATAGTTACTATTGAGTGCCAAGGGTTATACCTCGTAACGTACTCCTCATGATAACTCTGTAGTGTAGCTATTCAGTCGTGGTCATCAAGGGTGATTCCTCCTTCACCACTCCCGATACGACTCTGTCGTGCATCACCTCAATTGTGAACGTCGAGGGTGATTCCTCCTACATTCACCTTGATGATTACATCGAGTGGAATCCACCGAGGGTGATTCCTCGGGGTTTCCCCCTTGATGTTTGGACACACGGTTACCTTAATTTTACTTGAGACCTTTGTGAAAGTCGGGCGGGCCCGGAGAGCACCCGCAGGATGTTACGGTGGCGGCTGGCTGTTTAGCGGTATCACCCAGGAGGGGGTGGTAGCTCCGGACTTGTCCCGATAGCCGTCACTTCTTTTAATAATGCACTAACAGGTTTGGGTATTTGTTCTGATTTGGCCACTGGCCTTTACGCACTAACCACCACGCGGGAATAGTTATGGGCCTTTTAATAATGCATACTTAGTATAGATCTGATGCTTGCGAGTACTTTGGATGAGTACTCACGGTTGCTTTGCTACCCCTTTTCCCCCTTCTTTCTTCATTCCGGTTGTTGCAACCAGATGGTGGATCCCAGGAGCCAGATGCCACCCCCGACGACTACTACTACTACCCCGAGGGTGCCTACTTCTACGTGGAGACCGCTGACGACCAGGAGTAGTTAGGAGGTCCCAGGCAGGAGGCCTTGCCTCTTCGATCATTGTTGTTTTGTGTTTGCCTTCTTAAGGCAGTCTTGTTTAACTTATGTTTGTACTCAGGTATTGTTGCTTCCACTGACGCTTGTGTTTCGAGCTTCTGTATTCGAGCCCTCGAGGCCCCTGGCTTGTAATATAAAGCTTGTATTATTTTATTTGTGTCTAGAGTTGTGTTGTGATCGTACACATTTGCGTGTATGATTAGTGTACGGTCGAATCGGGGGCGTCACAAGTTGGTATCAGAGCCGACTGCCTGTAGGAACCCCCTTTCCAACTCCTTGGTCGAAGTTGAGTCTAGTCTTTGAAAAACTATATTACTAACATGGTTGTGTGGCTTACGGGCCCATGTCGCCAATGGGTGGTATTAGGATCTTTTACTCCTCGTCTATACCCTGGGACTCTGATCTCTCTTCTATTCGGGTTAAATGATTTTGCTAAACCTAACATTAGGATCTCGTGATCACATCCACTCGGAGAATTGTATTGCCTTTTTCTCGAATTAAGGGCCAGGATCTGCTTCACAATGTTTACTGACCGTAGGATCCTTTTATCGAGGGCACCCTGCGTCGTCACTTGCAAATCCCTCGCTCCAATGGTTTTCTCCGACGTTGATGTAGCCTTTGCTATGTCCCGCTATTGTATCCCTCCATCGCGTGCATACGTGCCGCCTAGTATGTCTAAGGTTCTTCTCTTGTCTGAACTCATACGAACATCATGTAATTGACTCTATATATGTATCAGTATGTCTTTAATGACTACTGACTTGTACATACTGCGCCTTTGCTCACTATTCAAGTTACATCTTGCATGACTCCATACACTTGCTCCACCCCTTTCTAAACTACCCCTGTTGCATTTAAGCAGTATGGTTAGACCCGCTAGTCATGATCGCCTGAATACATGGTCGGAATGATACGACTGTTTGATGCTGAATTGCTAGTTTATGGAAGGAGTCATGGCTCAGTTCCCGCGTCCCAATATGAATCAGCAACCCGCCCCAGTGACTCTGCAATACTTTGTGCGCCTCAACCCTGTCCTCTACCGCAGCTCAACTCAGCCCCTTAATGCTGATGAATGGCTCTGTGACATCACTTTCGAGTTGGAGTCTGCTGATGTAGCCCCTGCCAACTATGTCACCTTCGCGGCTTATTACCCGAAAGGTCCCCGCTACTCGATGGTGGGACAGCCACAGGCGTTCCTCCTGTTGGAACCGCCATCATTTGGCTGGAATTCCAAGCTGCATTCCGCGGGCCAATGTCAAACCATAATGGTTAGTCACAACATCCGCGTTGAAATTGAATGGTTGAAAACACATACCGCTTCTATCATTTGCTCCACTAATACCGTCCATCTACTACATCCTTCGAGTGAGATAGTAAGCTACCATGCTCATCTTGTTCGAAATGCCGAATCATGGATTTTTTCCTTGAATGCGTTAAACAGTTCTCCTCTTTTGAGAATGGAAAACGCTCTAGTCGTTTCCAATCCATGACCTAGAACTTGCTGCACTTAAGTTTGCACTGAAGTTGTGGCGACATTACCTTCTCGGTAATCGTTGTGAGATCTTCACTGACCACCAAAGTCTGAAGTACCTGTTTACCCAGCCAAACCTGAACCTTCGTCAGCAGAGATGGATGGAGACCGTAGCAGACTTTGACTTGGGCATTTCTTATACACCAGGCAAGGCTAATGTAATGGCTGATGCCTTGAGCCGCAAGTCATATTGCAACCACCTCCAGGTTCACAAAGTTCAGCCCTCGCTTGTTGAAGAATTCAGAAAGTTGAACCTTCATATTGTTCCACCTGGTGCACTCGCTCCCCCTCCTCCAGAATTCTGCAAGATGAACCTCCGTGTAGTTTCCCAGGGTTCCCTCAATACACTGGTTATCGAACCAGATCTCGTGGAGAGCATCAAAAGGCTGCAGAAGTATGACTCTCAAGCCCACAAGATTAAGCGCTACCTCGCAGAAGGAAGACCCTCATTCTTCACTCTTGAAGATGATGTCACCTTGTTCTTTAAAGGTCGCCTAGTGGTACCTACTGAAGACAACCTAGATAGGACTCAGAAGGTTATGAAAGAAGCTCATGACACTCTGTTGTCTATTCATCCTGGTAACACCAAGATGTACCAAGACATTCGTCAAAGATTCTAGTGGTCAAATATGAAGCAAGACATTGCTCGTTATGTTGCTGAATGTGACGTTTACCATTGTATCAAAGTAGAACATCAAAGGCCTGCTGGAACTCTGCAACCTATCTCTATTCCTGAATGGAAATGGGACCATGTTGAAGTGGACTTCGTCACTGGATTTCCCAAATCACAGAAAGGTAATGATGCTATTCTTATCGTCATTGACCGGCTTTCTAAAGTTGCACATTTTCTAGCCATCAAAGAAACCATAACTGCTAGTCAGCTGGCAACCCTCTATATGTCCAGAATTGTTTCACTTCACGGTATTCCGCTGGTAATCATCTCAGACCGTGGCAGCTTATTCACTTCAAGATTCTGGGCAAGTTTCCAAGAAGCTATGGGGACTCATCTGTCTTTCAGCACTGCTTTTCACCCTCAGTCGTAGGGACAAGTTGAACATGTCAATCAAGTTCTCGAAGACATGCTTCGAGCTTGTGTTATTTACTTCGGCAAGAAATGGGAGGAATCTCTCCCGTATGCTGAGTTCTCCTATAACAATAGCTATCAAGCTAGTCTGAAGATGGCCCCCTTCGAAGTGTTATATGGACGAAAGTGCCAAACCCCTCTGAACTGGTCACAAACTGGGGAACGTCCACTCTTCGGTCCGGATATTATCCAACACGCCGAAGAACAAGTCCGCATTATTCGCGAGAATCTCAAGACTACTCAGTCACGTCAAAAGAGTCAGTATGACCGTCATCACAAAGACATGGTCTATCAACCTGGCGAAAAGGCTTATCTTCGAGTCACACCTATGAAGGGTGCTCACCGCTTCGGGATCAAGGGCAAGCTAGCTCCTCGCTATATTGGTCCTTTCACTATTCTCGAAAGGCGTGGAAAAGTGGCATACCAGTTGGAACTACCGTCGAGCCTTTCTCAGGTTCACGATGTGTTCCACGGGTCACAACTCCGCCGCTGCTTCAAGGACCCAATCCGAGCAGTGGATCATGAAGTGCTCGAGTTGCAACAGGACCTCTCGTATAAAGAGCATCCGGTCCGCATTCTCGACCAAGCTGAACGCCGCACACGTCAGAAGGCGATCAAGTTCCTCAAGGTCCAGTGGTCACACCACTCTGAAGACGAAGCCACTTGGGAACGCGAGGATCGTCTTCGTGATGAATACCCCGCTTTTGTTTCCGTCTACCTCCTAAATCTCGGGACGAGATTTCTTGTAGTGGAGGAGAATTGTGACACCCGAATAATTAAGCTACAGTAATCCTCTGCTAATGAGGCCACGTCACCACTGTTACTATTGTTAATCTCGCTTAGATTCAAATCGGTTCAAATTCAAATTTAAAATCAAGTCAGAAATAAAAATTTTCATAATGTCAAAACTAAAATGTGCAAACTGTGGCAAATAATTCATAAGTATTATTGGTGAAGAAACCAAATTTTTATAAAATGTTTAAAAGCTCCAAATGAATTAAAACTGAGGCTTAAACAATTATATAAATGCCTTTTATAATTTCTAAAATATCAAACTAATTTATTTGAGTACCAAACTTTTTGTGGCAGTGGGCTAGGTGATAACACTAATTTAGGAGTTTGCTTTGTATTTTATTAAACTAAAATAAATTGGAAACTAAAAGAAAACAAAAAAAAGAAAAGAAGAAAGTCCCCTGTGCACTTGGCCCACCATGAATAGTACAAGTCACCTAGGGCATAAAAACTGAAGACCGAAACCGAAAAGACCGAGACCGAAACCGAAAAGACCGAACTTGAAAAGACCGAATAAAAAACGGTCTGTGAAAATAGAAGACCGAACTTGTTTTGATCTGATCGGTCATGCTATGCACAGGACCGAATAGCCTGTATAGACCGATTAACAAAAGCCCATCCTAAGGCCCGTCCAGCCAGCCCAATGGTTGCACACAAGACACAACTACAGAGTACACGACCTCTGTCTCATCCTCACTTCCCGATTCACAACATCTCTTGTTCTTCTTTTTCTCTCCCATTGCTAACCCTAGCCGCCGCCCGCTCCCGATGCGCACCGCGCGCCCGTGAACGAAGACCGGTACTCGAGCGGCGGCCCTGGCCAGTGAAGACTAGTGCCTGAGCGGCGGCCCTGGCAGGCGAAGAAAGGCGCCCCGAGCGGCAGCCCTGACCTGTGAAGACTGGCGCCCGCGCCGCCAACCCCAGCCTCCCGTCGGTCGCTCCACCGCCTGCTACGCGACCGTACGCCGTCGGTGCTCCACCTCCCAACGACTAGTTCAACAACTGCAGTTCGTCACCACTCACCAGTCACCACCAACCATCCTTTTCCACACTATTCGCCGGCTCCCTGCCCACTTTCGGTTCCCCACATCGCAGCTGAAGGTGAGGCACTCCATCTCTCTATGTACTCCATCGCAGGTGAATGTATTTCGTAGGCAATACATGCCATTGCTTTGTGTCAAAAGTCACTTGGAGACAACAAGTACAACTCTGTATTTGTGATTGTTTTGTGTCAAATGTTAGCAGCTTCAATACTTTAGTACTACACAGTAATGCATCTATGCTTGTTTCCTGAAACGATATATATACATGTTGTCCATTTCTATTGTGATTTTATCAGGTCAATGTTGTTTGTTTGACAGACCAATGTCCTCTTTTTTGGTAGATGTTTTCTATACCAGAATCTGACATGATGAGGAATTGGATGAGAAAGATGATGCATTTATGAGTGTAGAGGAAGAGGCAGAAGTAGCAGCTGCGGAAGCAGGAGATGAATCTGTCTTACATAGCATTATTGAAGATGAAGATGAAGATGCCGAACCAACAGTTGTCGAAGGTGCCGTACTATGTGGTGGTGGTCTTCGTTGTTCGCTGCTTGTGTATTCCATGGACTGGTGTTGCTTATTATATATTTTCTTACTTTCTGTCAAAATGTAAATGATTATGCATGCATGAATATTGTTGTTGGACCATGAATCATGAATCTTCTTACTTTGTGTCATATAAATCTTGTTACTTGCTGTCGAATATAAACATGTACTGGTACTTTCTGCTATCAAATATAAACATGTATCCGTACTGGAAGTAACATGAATATGAGTTGTAGCAAATTAATTTGGTCTATTTGGTCAGGACCGAGGACCGAAGACCGAAGACCGAATAGTGAAGGACCGAAAAGACCAAAATTATTTCGGTCTTCAATTCCGGAAGACCGAATTCTAGGAAGACCGAAAAGACCGAACCGAACAAACCGAAAAGACCGAACGCCCGGGGCTAAGTACAAGGCACAACCCAACTCACCTCATCCTCCTCCTCCTGTTCACAGCACACCCCATGGACGATCTGAGCACGTCCATGGCCGGGATCTCCACGTGCCGGCCATCCAACCCCCCTGCCCTGCCTACAAGACCTACCCCGTTCCCCGCGCCCCCCAAACCCTAGCTGCGCCGTTCCCTCTCCCCCCGCGCATTGTTTCCTCTGCCCGTCACCAGTCGAGACCGCCCGTGCTTGTAGCCATCGATCCCGCGGCCACCGTCATCCCCGCGCCCCGCCGAGGTGTCCAAAAGCTTTGTCGACGACTGCTATGTCCTCCTCGACCATGAGCTCAAGCCGGGACCCCCTACATCGTCAGGATCGAGCTCCGTCTACCTCAAACCACCGCCGGCGTTCATCTTCGATTCCGGCGCCATCGAGCCTTCCCTGAGCCCACTTAGCACCTCTATAGGCTCGCAGTGAGCTTCTCCTTTGGTTCCCCCTATTTTCCCCATCGAACCACCACCGTAGGCCGCCGTCACCGTCGTGCCCGATGCCGTCGGAGCTCGTGCTCACCGCGTCGTTGTCCGCACTCCCGCGCGCCCCTGGCCACGTGCGGCCACGCCCTTGGCCGCCTGCGCGTGCCCCCGCTCGCGCCCGCCGCTCCTTGGCCGCACGCCCGCGAGCGCGTGGCCGTGCCTCCTTCGCCTCCTGCTGTCGCTGCGCTGTTGCTGCCTGCTCCCGCCCCTGTGTGTTCGTTGCTGCTGCGTTGCTCTGCCTGCTGCTTTTGCGGCCGCCAAACCTGCTGCGTGTGCCATTGCCGCTGATTTGCTTGGTGCTTTGCGCTGCTGCTTTGCTAGCTCCAGCTGACGCTGCTGCTCACTGTCGCTGATGCCGTAGCCCGCTCGCTGCTGTGCTGCGGATGCGTACTGCTGCTTAGGCCGTTGCGCCGCTGCCTGCCACTGCTCAGCTAGCCACGCCGGCCATGCTTGCCGCCCCGCGCCCATGTGCGAGCCTGCGTCCCCTGCCGACCCCTGTTGCCGCTGTGCGTGGCCGCCGGCACGGCCCTGCGCACGCACGCGTGTTGACTCCGGCCTGCCGATGTGGCCGGCTGGTTAAGCCACTAATCCTCTCCTAATGACCCCCTAGAACCAATTACATGTGGGCCCTCTTTTAATTAAAAGTCTGTTAAATAAATCACTCAATGACATGTGGGACCACATCTAGTTAAACCTAATTAAATCAGTAAATAACCCTGTTAAAAAAATGTCTCACTGATAGGTGGCCCCAACCTGCCAGTTTGACTGGACAAAGTTGACCCGGTCAACTACTGACTATGCATGCTGACTAGACCCCCTGGCCCACTGTCATACAGATAGGCTAGCTGCCTCTGTGTTTAAAAAGTAATAGACCATTTTATTTTCGAATTAAATTAAATCCAGGAAATTTTCAGAATATGTTTAAAACTTCGAAAAATCATATAAAATAATCCGTAACTCGGACGAAAAAGTTTTATACATGAAAGTTGCTCAGAAAAATATGAAGAATCCGAATACGCTATCCGTTCGTCTGTCACATGGACCTAGCATAGCGAACATGCAACCGTCCCCCTCCATTTCATCTGTCCAAAAATGCCAAACTTCTAGAAAACTTTCACGGATGTTATCCCCCTTCACCGGTATCATGTAACGCTGCGTTAGAACACCCCTAGCACCGCGTTTCGTCATGTCATGCTTAGTGATGCACTTGTTTGCTATATATTTATTGTTTCTTTCCCCTCTCTTCTCCGGTAGACCCCGAGACCGCTGCTGATGCCACTGTGATCGACTACGTTGACAACGACCCTCCTACCTTTTCAGCAGAGCTTCCAGGCAAGCCCCCCCTTTGATCATCCCGATATCGCCCATTCCATTCTCTCATGCTTGCATTAGATTTTGCTACTGTAATTGATTGCTCCTATTCTGATGCATAGCCTGCTTTTGTACCTGCTATTGTTACCTACCTGCTTATCCTAAACTGCTTAGTATAGGTTGGTTGGTGATCCATCAGTGACCCCCACCTTGTCCCTGTTGCCCCTGCTTCATCATCGATGACTCGATCAACGTGATCGATGACCAAAGACCGACACATTACTTCACCCCCTTAGTTGTACGACTCTGCATAGTTACTATCGAGTGCCGAGGGTGATACCTCGTAACGCACTCCTGATGATAACTCTGTAGTGTAGCTATTCGGTCGTGGTCCTCGAGGGTGATTCCTCCTTCACCACCCCCGATACGACTTTGTCGTGCAGCCCCTCAAGTGTGAACCTCGAGGGTGATTCCTCCTACATTCACCTTGATGATTACATCTAGTGGAATCCACCGAGGGTAATTCCTCGGGGTTTCCCCATTGATGTTTGGACACACGGTTACCTTGACTTTACTTGAGACCTTTGTGAAAGTCGGGCGGGCCTGGAGAGCACCCGCAAGATGTTACGGTGGCGGCTAGCTGTTTAGCGGTATCACCTAGGAGGGGGTGGTAGCTTCGGACTAGTCCTGACAGCCGTCACTTCTTTTAATAATGCACTAACAGGTTTGGGCATTTGTTCTGAGTTGGCCACTGGCCTTTACGCACTAACCAGCAAGCAGGAATAGTTATGGGACTCGGCATCGTAGTATCAGCCGAAGCTTTGTCAAACGTCTAGTTCAGCATTGCGGCACTGTCGGTGTACTAAGTATTGGGCCATTAGTACCCCGTACGTGTGCACGGGCAGTTGTAGCCATACTCGCGGCAAGGATTGTCGGGGAACAGTTCAAGGTTGGCTCAGGCCACCAAAGAAATCTTCAAGTCAGAGATCTGAGGATCAGCAGATAAGAAGAGCTGGAATCCGAAGGCCAGCTTCCCCGGGAAGATCTTGCCGGGGAGGCCTGCGGAACCCGGCAAGGATTGGCGCCCGGCAAGGCTTGGCGCCCGGCAAGTTTCGGCGCCCGGCAAGGTTTTGTTGCTATGCTACCGCTCTAGCACAGCAACAAACCTGACATTCTGGGTCCTTCTTTGGATGCGTGGTGACGCGCCAGTGGATGAGAGCTTAAGCGATGCTGATGGGATGGCCCCTTTTTCCATCCCCAAGAAAGTAAGGACACCTAAACGGACACCTCAAGGTGCATTAAATGCGTTTGTCCTAGTCCGTCAGGGGTTAGGTATGGTAACCCTGTAGCTACTTTACACCTCAATGTATGTACATTTTGCCACTGTGGTGACCCATTAATTGTATAAAAGGAGGCCCACGGCAACTGCTACAAGGGAGGAGATCTTCTGGCCCATTCTGCATGCGTAGCTGCTCTTTGAATGAACTGTTCACTGCGAGCGCTCCTGGAGGCTGGGCTCAAGAACATCAATAATAAAACAAGGCAGGAGTAGGGTTTTACGCTGATCAGCGGCCCGAACCTGGGTAAAATCTTCCCGCGTCGATCGTTGGTTCTGCTCTTTGCGCATACCTCTCCCCCCGCCGAATCGTAAAGGGGTCCTTTTGGATCCCATAGGTGTCGTACCCCGACATCTTTGGCGCACAAAGCGACACTCATTCAAGATTTAGAAGAAAAGGGGGGGGGGGTAAATAGGCTTGTGCCTCTGCGGCTTCTCCTTTTTATGGGGAAGGAGCGGGGCCGCCTCTTTTACTCCCCAATGTGAATGCGCCTCTGCAGGCGCGTTGCAGTTGCAGCTTTTGAGGCACGCTTCCCACGTCACGCGTAGTGGGGGGCACAGTAAACGGGATATTTACGAGCAGTTAATCCCCTGCCACGCGTGCCCGTGCACTGTTTGGGCCTAGCCCAACAACACCTCGCACTCGTGTATGGCCTAGGCCCGGGGGCTCCTGTCGGTGTACTAAGTATTGGGAAATTAGTACCCCGTACTTGTGCACGGGCAGTTGTAGCCATACTCGCGGCAAGGCTTGTCGGGGAACAGTTCATGGTTGGCTCAGGTCACCAAAGAAATCTTCAAGTCAGAGATCTGAGGATCAGCAGATAAGAAGAGCTGGAATCCGAAGGCCAGCTTCCCCGGCAAGATCTTGCCGGGGTGGCCAGCGGAACTCGGCAAGGATCGGCGCCCGGCAAGGCTTGGCGACCGGCAAGTTTCGGCGCCCGGCAAGGTTTTGTTGCTATGCTACCGCTCTAGCACAGCAACAAACCTGACATTCTGGGTCCTTCTTTGGATGCGTGGCGACGCGCCAGTGGATGAGAGCTTAAGCGGTGCTGATGGGATGGCCCCTTTTTCCATCCCCAAGAAAGTAAGGACACCTAAACGGACACCTCACGATGCATTAAATGCGTTCATCCTAGTCCGTCAGGGGTTAGGTATGGTAACCCTGTAGCTACTTTACACCTCAATGTATGTACATTTTTCCACTGTGGTGACCCCTTAATGGTATAAAAGGAGGCCCACGGCAACTGCTACAGGGGAGGAGATCTTCTGGCCCATTCTGCATGCGTAGCTGCTCTTTGAATGAACTGTTCACTGCGAGCGCTCCTGGAGGCTGGGCTCAAGAACATCAATAATAAAACAAGGCAGGAGTAGGGTTTTACGCTGATCAGCGGCCCGAACCTGGGTAAAATCTTCCCGCGTCGATCGTTGGTTCTGCTCTTTGCGCATACCTCTCCCCCCGCCGAATCGTAAAGGGGTCCTTTAGGATCCCATAGGTTTCTTACCCCGACAGGCACGGCTGGGCCGGCACCATCCATGTAGAGGTGGAGCCTGGACCCGCCCTGCTTGCAACAACCCGGAGTGCAACAGGCGATGGGCCCAAGACCCTGGAGTACTTAGGATGTAGACCGGCGGGGACCTCTCTGCTGAGCCTAGGTAGGGCTGCAACATGTTGATCTTTCGAGGCCGAGCATTGACTCAGAAAAGTGTGTCTAGCCAGAGTAATCAAGCGTGTTGGAAAATGTGGTGCACCCGTGCAGGGAAGATTATCTATTAATAGCCGTGTCCACGGTAACGGACGTTCAGACTTGTATCCTGATCTATTACAGCTAGAAATGGATACTTGAGATATGTGATGGATATGTGGCTCCGAGATTGCTTTCTCGCAGGGAGTCGAGGAAGGATCTCTGGGTGTTAATACTACAAGATGTTTGTTAAATATAAATTGCTATTCTTTACTCTTCTGAATGCTGCAAGATGCTTGGAGCTGCATGAAGATGCTAGTCTTTGATAGGCTAGGCCTTCCCCTCTATTCTAGCATTCTGCAGTCCAGGCCACAAATACATACCTTCCTTTGATACCAATGCATACTTAGTATAGATCTGATGCTTGCGAGTACTTTGGATGAGTACTCACGGTTGCTTTGCTACCCCTTTTCCCCCTTCTTTCTTCTTTCCGGTTGTTGCAACCAGATGGTGGATCCTAGGAGCCAGATGCCACACCCGACGACTACTACTACTAGCCCGAGGGTGCCTACTTCTACATGGAGACCACCGACGACCAGGAGTAGTTAGGAGGTCCCAGGCAGGAGGCCTTGCCTCTTCGATCGTTGTTGTTTTGTGTTTGCCTTCTTAAGGCAGTCTCATTTAAATTATGTCTGTACTCAGGTATTGTTGCTTCCGCTGACACTTGTGTTTCGAGCTTCTGTATTCGAGCCCTCGAGGCCCCTGGCTTGTAATATAAAGCTTGTATTATTTTATTTGTGTCTAGAGTTGTGTTGTGATATCTTCCCGTGAGTCCCTGATCTTGATCGTACACATTTGCGTGTATGATTAGTGTACGGTCGAATCGGGGGCGTCACAAGTTGGTATCAGAGCCGACTGCCTGTAGGAACCCCCTTTCCAACTCCTTGGTCGAAGTTGAGTCTAGTCTTTGAAAAACTGTATTACTAACATGGTTGTGTGGCTTATGGGCCCACGTCACCAATGGGTGGTATTAGGATCTTTTACTCCTCGTCTATACTCTGGGACTCTGATCTCTTTTCTATTTGGGTTAAATGATTTTGCTAAACCTAACATTAGGATGTCGTGATCACATCCACCCGGAGAATTGTATTGCCTTTTTCTCGAATTAAGGGCCAGGATCTGCTTCACAATGTTCACAGACCGCAGGATCCTTTTATCGAGGGCACCCTGCGTCGTCACTTGCAAATCCCTCGCTCCAATGGTTTTCTCCGACGTTGATGTGGCCTTTGCTATGTCCCGCTATTGTATCCCTCCATCGCGTGCATACGTGCCGCCTAGTATGTCTAAGGTTCTTCTCTTGTCCGAACTCATACGAACAGCGTGTAATTGGCTCTATATATGGATCAGTATGTCTTTAATGACTACTGCCTTGTACATACTGCGCCGTTGCTCACTGTTCAAGTTACATCTTGCATGACTCCATACACTTGCTCCACCCCTTGCTAAACTACCCCTGTTGCATTTAAGTAGGATGGTTAGACCCACTGGTCATGACCGCCTGAATACATGGCCGGAATGATACGACAGTTTGATGCTGAATCGCTAGTTTATGGAAGGAGTCATGGCTCAGTTCCCACGTCCCAATATGAATCAGCAACCCGCCCCAGTGACTCTGTAATACTCTGTGCACCTCAACCCTGTCCTCTACCGCAGCTCAACTCAGCCCCTTGATGCCGATGAATGGCTCTGTGACATCACTTTCGAGTTGGAGTCTGCTGATGTAGCCACTGCCAACTATGTCACATTCGCTGCTTATTACCCGAAAGGTCCCCACTACTCGATGATGGGACTGCCACAGACGTTCCTCCTGTTGGAACCACCATCATTTGGCCGGAATTCCAAGCTGCATTCCGCGGACCAATGTCAAACCATCACGGTTAGTCACAACGTCCTCGTTGAAATTGAATGGTTGAAAACACATACCGCTTCTATCATGTGCGCCACTAAGACCGTCCATCTACTACATCCTTCGAGTGAGATAGTAAGCTACCATGCTCACCTTGTTCGAAATGCCGAATCACAGATTTATTCCTTGAATGCATTAAACGGTTCTCCTCTTGTGAGAATTGAAAACGCTCCAGTCGTTTCCAATCCTTGACCTTGAACTTGCTGCACTTAAGTTTGCACTGAAGTTGTGGCGATATTACCTTCTCGGTAATCGTTGCAAGATCTTCACTGACCACCAAAGTCTGAAGTACCTGTTTACCCAGCCAGACCTGAACCTCCGTCAGCAGAGATGGATGGAGACCGTAACAAACTTTGACTTGGGCATTTCTTATACACCAGGCAAGGCTAATGTAATGGCTGATGCCTTGAGCCGCAAGTCATATTGCAACCACCTCTAGGTTCACAAAGTTCAGCCCTTGCTTGTTGAAGAATTCAGAAAGTTGAACCTTTATATTGTTCCACATGGTGCACTCGCTTCTCCTCCTCCAGAATTCCGCAAGATGAACCTCCGTGTTGTTTCCCAGGGTTCCCTCAATACACTGTTTGTCGAACCAGATCTCGTGGAGAGCATCAAGAGGTTGCAGAAGTATGACTCTCAAGCCCACAAGATTAAGCGCTACCTCGCATAAGGAAGAACCTCATTCTTCACTCTTGAAGATGATGACACCTTGTTCTTTAAAGGTCGCCTAGTGATACCTACTGAAGACAACCTAGATAGGACTTAGAAGGTTATGAAAGAAGCTCATGACACTCTGTTGTCTATTCATCCCGGTAGCACCGAGATGTACCAAGACATTCGTCAAAGATTCTGGTGGTCAAATATGAAGCAAGACATTGCTCGTTATGTTGCTGAATGTGACGTTTGCCGCCGTATCAAAGCAGAACATCAAAGGCCTGCTGGAACTCTGCAACCTATCTCTATTCCTGAATAGAAATGGGACCATGTTGAAATGGACTTCGTCACTGGATTTCCCAAATCACAGAAAGGTAATGATGCTATTCTTGTCGTCATTGACCGGCTTTATAAAGTTGCACATTTTCTAGCCGTCAAAGAAACCATAACTGCTAGTCAGCTGGCAACGCTCTATATGTCCAGAATTGTTTCACTTCACGGTATTCCGCTGGTAATCAGCTCAGACCGTGGCAGCTTATTCACTTCAAGATTCTGGGCAAGTTTCCAAGAAGCTATGGCGACTCATCTGTCTTTCAGCACTGCTTTTCACCCTCAGTCGCAGGGACAAGTTTAACGTGTCAATCAAGTTCTCGAAGACATGCTTCGAGCTTGTGTTATTTCCTTCGGCAAGAAATGGGAGGAATCTCTCCCATATGCTGAGTTCTCCTACAACAATAGCTATCAAGCTAGTCTGAAGATGGCCCCCTTCAAAGTGTTATACGGATGAAAGTGCCGAACCCCTCTGAACTGGTCACAAACTGGGGAACATCCACTCTTCGGTCCGGATATTATCCAACACGCCGAAGAACAAGTCCCCATTATTCGCGAGAATCTCAAGACTGCTCAGTCACGTTAAAAGAGTCAGTATGACCGTCATCACAAAGACATGTTCTTTCAACCTGGCGAAAAGGCTTATCTTCGAGTCACACCTATGAAGGGTGCTCACCGCTTCGGGATCAAGGGCAAGCTAGCTCCTCGCTATATTGGTCCTTTCACTATTCTCAAAAGGCGTGGAAAAGTGGCATACCAGTTGGAACTACCGTCGAACCTTTCTTAGGTTCACGATGTGTTCCACGTGTCACAACTCCGCCGCTGCTTCAAGGACCCAATCCGAGCAGTGGATCCTGAAGTGCTCGAGTTGCAACAGGACCTCTCGTATAAAGAGCATCCGGTCCGCATTCTCGACCAAGCTGAACGTCGCACATGTCAGAAGGCGATCAAGTTCCTCAAGGTCTAGTGGTAGCACCACTCTGAAGACGAAGCCACTTGGGAATGCGAGGATCGTCTTCGTGATGAATACCCCGCTTTTGTTTCTGTCTACCTCCTAAATCTCGGGACGAGATTTCTTGTAGTGGAGGGGAATTGTGACGCCCGGATAATTAAGCTACAATAATCCTCTGCTAATGAGGCCACGTCACCACTATTACTATTGTTAATCTCGCTTAGATTCAAATCAGTTCAAATTCAAATTTAAAATCAAGTCAGAAATAAAAGTTTTCATAATGTCAAAACTAAAATGTGCAAACATTGGCAAATAATTCATAAGTATTATTGGTGAAGAAACTAAATTTTTATAAAATGTTTAAATGCACAAAATTAATTAAAACAGAGGCTTAAACAATTATATACATGCCTTTTATAATTTCTAAAATATCAAATTATTTATTTGAGTACCAAACTTTTTGTGGTAGTGGGCCAGGTGATAACACTAATTTAGGAGTTTGCTTTGTATTTTATTAAACTAAAATAAATTGGAAACTAAAAGAAAACAAAAAAAAGAAAAGAAGAAAGTCTCCTGTGCACTTGGCCCACCATGAATAGTACAAGTCACCCTGGGTATAAAAACTGAAGACCGAAACCGAAACCGAAAAGACCGAACTTGAAAAGACCGAATAAAAAATGGTGTGTGAAAATAGAAGACCGAACTTGTTTTGGTCTGATCGGTCATGCTATGCACAAGACCGAATAGCCCGTATAGACCGATTAACAAAAGCCCATCCTAAGGCCCGTCCAGCCAGCCCAATGGTCGCACACAAGACACAACTAAAGAATACACGACCTCTGTCTCATCCTCACTTCCCGGTTCATAACATCTCTTGTTCTTCTTTTTCTCTCCATTGCTAACCCTAGCTGCCGCCCGCTCCCGATGCGCGCCGCGTGCCCGTGAACGAAGACCAGCGCCCGAGCGGCGGCCCTGGCCAGTGAAGACCAGCGCCCGAGCGGCAGCCCTGGTAGGTTAAGAAAGGCGCCTTGAGCGGCAGCCCTGACCTGTGAAGACTGGCGCCCGCGCCACCAACCCCAACCTCTCGTCGGTCGCTCCACTGCCTGCTACGCGACCGTATGCCGTCGGTGCTCCACCTCCCGACAACTAGTTCAACAACTGCAGTTCGTCACCACCAACCATCCTCTTCCACACTATTCGCCGGCTAACACTGCCCACTTTCGGTTCCCCACATCGTAGCTGAAGATGAGGCACTCCATCTCTCTATTTACTCCATCGCAGCTGAATGTATTTTGTAGGCAATACATGCCATTGCTTTGTGTCAAAAGTCACTTGGAGACAACAAGTACAACTATGTATTTGTGATTGTTCTGTGTCAAATGTTAGCAGCTTCAATACTTTAGTACTACACAGTAATGCATCTATGCTTGTTTCCTGAAACGATATATATACATGTTGTCCATTTCTGTTGTTATTTTATCAGGTCAATGTTGTTTGTTTGACAGACCAATGTCCTCTTTTTTGGTAGATGCTTTCTATACCAGAATCTGAACATGATGAGGAATTGAATGAGAAAGATGATGCATTTATGAGTGTAGAGGAAGAGGCAGAAGCAGCAGCTGCAGAAGCAGGAGATGAATCTGTCTTACATAGCATTATTGAAGATGAATATGAAGATGCCAAACCAACAGTTGTCGAAGGTGCCGTACTATGTGGTGGTGGTCTTCGTTATTCGCTGCTTGTGTATTCCATGGACTAGTGTTGCTTATTATATATTTTCTTACTTTCTGTCAAAATGTAAATGATTATGCATGCATGAATATTGTTGTTGGACCATGAATCATGAATCTTCTTACTTTGTGTCATATAAATCTTGTTAATTGTTGTCGAATATAAACATGTACTGGTACTTTCTGCTCTCAAATATAAACATGTATCCTTAATGGAAGTAACATGAATATGAGTTGTAGCAAATTAATTTGGTCTATTTGGTCGGGACCGAAGACCGAATAGTAAAGACCGAAGACCGAATAGTGATGGACCGAAAAGACCGAAATTATTTCGGTCTTTAATTCCGGAAGACCAAATTCTTGAAAGACCGAAAAGACCGAACCGAACAAACCGAAAAGACCGAACGCCCGGGGCTAAGTACAAGGCACAACCCAACTCACCTCATCCTCCTCCTCCTGTTCACAGCACACCCCGTGGACGATCTGAGCACGTCCATGGCCGGGATCTCCACGTGCCGGCCATCCGACCCCCTGCCCTGCCTACAAGACCTACCCCACTCCCCGTGCCCCCTAACCCTAGCTGCGCCGTTCCCTCTCCCCCCGCGCATTTTTTCCTCTGCCCGTCACCAGTCGAGACCGCCCGTGCTTGTCGCCATCGATCCCGCGGCCACCATCGTCCCCGCGCCCCGCTGAGGTGTCCATAAGCTTTGTCGACGACTGCTACGTCATCCTCGACCATGAGCTCAAGCCGGGGCCCCCTACATCGTCAGGATCGAGCTCCGTCTACCTCGGACCACCGCCGGCGTTCGTCTTCGATTCTGGCGTCGTCGAGCCTTCCCTGAGCCCACTTAGCACCTCTATAGGCTCGCAGTGAGCTTCTCCTCCAGTTCCCCTATTTTCCCCATCGAACCACCACCGTAGGCCGCTGTTACCATCGTGCCCGATGCTGTCGGAGCTCATGCTCACCGCGTCATTGTCCGCGCTCCCGCGCGCCCCTGGCCACGTGCGGCCACACTCTTGGCCGCCTGCGCGTGCCCCCGCTCGCCCCGCCGCTCCTTGGCCGCGCCCCCGCGAGCGCGTGGCCGTGCCCCCGTCGCCTCCTGTTGTCGCTACGCTGTTGCTGCCTGCTCCCGCCCCTGTGCGTTCGATGCGGCTGCGTTGCTCTACCTGCTGCTCTTGCGGCTGCCAAACCTGCTGCGTGTGCCATTGCCGCTGCTTTGCTTGATGCTTTGCGCTGCTGCTTTGCTAGCTCCTGCTGACACTGCTGCTCGCTGTCGCTGATGCCGTAGCCCGCTTGCTGTTGTGCTGCGGATGCATACTGCTGCTTAGGCCGCAGCGCTGCTGCTGCTGCGCTGCCTGCCACTGCTCAGCTGGCCACGCCGGCCATGCTTGCCACCGGCGCGCCCCTGCGCATGCACGCGTGTTGACTCCGACCTGCCGATGTGGCCGGCCGGTTAAGCCACTAATCCTCTCCTAATGACCCCCTAGAACCAATGCAACATGGGCCCTCTTTTAATTAAAAGTCTTTTAAATAAATCACTCAATGACACGTGGGACCACATCTAGTTAAACCTAATTAAATAAGTAAATAACCCTGTTAAAAAATGTCTGACTGACAGGTGGCCCCAACCTGCCAGTTTGACTGGTCAAAGTTGACCCAGTCAACTGCTGACTATGCATGCTGACTGGACCCCCCTGGCCCACTGTCATACAGATAGGTTAGCTGCCTCTATGTTTAAAAAGTAATAGACCATTTTATTTTCGAATTAAATTAAATCCAGGAAATTTTCAGAATATGTTTAAAATTTGAAAATTCATATAAAATAATCTGTAACTCGGATGAAAAAGTTTTATACATGAAAGTTGCTCAGAAAAATATGACGAATCCGAATATGCCATCCGTTCGCCTCTCACATGCCCCTAGCATAGCGAATATGCAACCGTCCCCCTCCGTTTCATCTGTCCGAAAATGCCAAACTTCGAGAAAACTTTCCCGGATGTTATCCTCCTTCGCCGGTATGATGTAACACTGCGTTAGAACACCCCTAGCACCACATTTCGTCATGTCATGCTTAGTGATGCACTTGTTTTCTATATATTTATTGATTCTTTCCCCTCTATTCTCCGGTAGAGCCCGAGACCGCTGCCAATGCCACTGTGATCGACTACGTCGACAACGACCCTCCTACCTTTTCAGCAGAGCTTCCAAGCAAGCCCCCATTTGATCATCCCGATATCCCCCATTCCATTCTCTCATGCTTGCATTGGATTTTGCTACTGTAATTGATTGCTCCTATTCTGATGCATAGCCTGCTTTTGTACCTGCTATTGTTACCTACCTGCTTATCCTAAACTGCTTAGTATAGGTTGGTTGGTGATCCTTCAGTGACCCCCACCTTGTCCCCGTTGCCCCTGCTTCATCATCGATGACTCGATCAACATGATCGACGACCAGAGACTGACACATCACTTCACCCCCTTAGTTGTACGACTCTGCATAGTTACTATCAAATGCCGAGGGTGATACCTCATAACGCACTCCTGATGATAACTCTGTAGTGTAGCTATTCGGTCGTGGTCATCGAGGGTGATTCCTCCTTCACCACTCCTGATACGACTCTGTCGTGCAACCCCTCATGTGTGAACCTCGAGGGTGATTCCTCCTACGTTCACCTTGATGATTACAATTAGTGGAATCCACCGAGGGTGATTCCTCGGGGTTTCCCCCTTGATGTTTGGACACACGATTACCTTGACTATACTTGAGACCTTTGTGAAAGTCGGGCGGGCCCGGAGAGCACCCGCAAGATGTTATGGTGGCGGCTGGCTGTTTAGCGGTATCACCCAGGAGGGGGTGGTAGCTCCGGACTTGTCCCGACAGTCGTCACTTCTTTTAATAATGTACTAACAGGTTTGTGTATTTGTTCTGAGTTGGCCACTGGCCTTTACGCACTAACCACCACGCGGGAATAGTTATGGGCCTCGGCGTCATAGTATCAGTCGAAGCTTTGTCAGATGTCCAGTTCAGCATTACGGCACGGCTGGGCCGGCACCATCCATGTAGAGGTGGAGCCTGGACCCGCCCTGCTCGCAATGACCTGGAGTGTAACGGGCGATGGGCCCAAGACCCCGGAGTGCTTAGGATGTAGACCGGCGGGGACCTTTCTGCTGAGCCTAGGTAGGGCTGCGACGTGTTGATCTTCCGAGGCCGGGTATTGACTCAGAAAAGTGTGTTCGGCCATAGTAATCAAGCGTGTTGGAAAACGTGGTGCACCCCTGCAGGGAAGATTATCTATTAATAGCCGTGTCCACAGTAACGGACGTTTAGACTTGTATCCTGATCTATTACAACTAGAAATGGATACTTGAGATATGTGGCTCTGGGATTGCTTTCTTGCAGGGAGTCGAGGAAGGATCTCTAGGCGTTAATACTACAACATGTTTGTTAAATATAAATTGCTATTCTTTACTCTTCTGAATGCTGCAAGATGCTTGGAGCTGCTTGAAGATGCTAGTCTTCAATAGGCTAGGCCTTCCCCTCTATTCTGGCATTCTGCAGTCCAGTCCATAGATACATACCTTCCTTTGATACCAATGCATACTTGGTATAGATCTGATGCTTGCGAGTACTTTGGATGAGTACTCACGGTTGCTTTGCTACCCCTTTCCCCCCTTCTTTATTCTTTCTGGTTGTTGCAACCAGATGGTGGATCCCAGGAGCCAGATGCCACCCCCGACGACTACTACTACTACTACCCCGAGGGTGCCTACTTCTATGTGGAGACCGCCGACGACCAGGAGTAGTTAGGAGGTCGCAGGCAGGAGGCCTTGCCTCTTCGATCGTTGTTGTTTTGTGTTTGCCTTCTTAAGGCAGTCTTGTTTAACTTATGTCTGTACTCAGATATTGTTGCTTCCACTGACGCTTGTGTTTCGAGCTTCTGTATTCGAGCCCTCAAGGCCCCTGGCTTGTAATATAAAGCTTGTATTATTTTGTGTGTGTCTAGAGTTGTGTTGTGATATCTTCCCGTGAGTCCCTGATCTTGATCGTACACATTTGCATGTATGATTAGTGTACGGTCGAATCGGGGGCGTCACACCGTGACGCATAGAAGGAAGACTCCACAAGACTTGGTGCACAAGCCGAGGACTCTCCTAAAACCCTACGCCTCTGATATATTATATAAACCGAGGCCAGGCTAGTTAATAGATGATCTGATATTCATTAGAACAATCTCGTGGTAGACTCTACTTTGTACTATCCCTCATATGAATACAATCAAAAGCAGGACATAGGGTATTATCTCTTCGAGAGAGCCCGAACCTGGGTAAAATTCTGTGTCCATGTTACCATCGCTCCAAGATGCCTAGCTTAGGACCCTTACTATGAGATATTCTGGATATAGAACCGACACATGGCCATGCTTATCTCAGTTGGATCACACGAGGGGCCCAGAGTATATCTCTCCTGATCGGAGGGGCAAATCCCATCTTGCTCGACCATGTCTCGCAACATGGGTCTGGACAAGCCCAAAACCTACCTTTGTAACTACCCATTCACGGAGTAGCGTTTGGTCGGCCCAAAGCAGACCTGTCACCATCCCGAGTACATGTTCCAGCTTAGGTCTTAGGACATAGAACGCATGTTGTACTAGAGACTCACAGATGACATCTCGTTGCATCTCATAGTTGGGTCTATCCGACTCAGGCCTTATCTCAACTCGGATCCGACTATGTCGAATCCGACCAGATCCTTCCAAGTCCATATTATCCGGTTAGCATCCAATGCTCCATGGCTAGTGAGACCAAGCCATCGACCGTGTCATATGCTAGTCTAGTCGGCTGCGCGTCCACACAACCCTTTCGACCAGGGACCTTTTAGGATAGTCATCATACAATGCATAGTCCCACAAACAAGTCACGTACTTGCTGATACACAACATTGATAATGTCCAAGGACTATCTTTATGCATAAACACATAGGAAATATCATCATACATGATTGCCTCTAGGGCATATCTCCAACAGTCTCCCACTTGCACTAGAGTCAATCAAATAGACATTGTATGCCCATAGCTC
Source organism: Thinopyrum elongatum (assembly GCA_011799875.1). Classification (NCBI taxonomy): domain Eukaryota; kingdom Viridiplantae; phylum Streptophyta; class Magnoliopsida; order Poales; family Poaceae; genus Thinopyrum; species Thinopyrum elongatum. Next base: position 284,347,405 of record CM022299.1, on the reverse strand, counting down.
TAACATGCCCCTCATGCTTGGGTTGTGGAAGCGGCTTAGTCAACGGGTCCACAACATTTGCGTCCGTGTGAATTTTGCATAACTCTACATCACCACTCTTTACGATCTTTCGTATCAGGTGATATTTTTGATATATGTGTCTGGTCTTGTGGTGATTCCTCGGCTCCTTGGCTTGTGCGATGGCACTAGAATTATCACAATAAAGGTCCAACGGTTTTACTGAGGCTAGGAAAATACCAAGATCATCCAGAATGTTCCGGATCCAAACACCCTCCTTTGCAGCTTCACAAGTCGCAATGTATTCGGCTTCTATGGTAGAATCGACCACAGTATCTTGCTTGGAACTCGTCCGGCTCACTGCTTCTCCGTTCATGACGTACACAAATCGGGACTGTGATCGACAATCATCTCTATCGTTTTGGAAACTAGCATTGGCGTAACCCTATACGACGAGCTCTTCCTCACCTCCATAAACTAGAAACATTTCCTTAGTCCTTTTCAGGTACTTCAGAATATTCTTCACCGCTGCCCAGTGACTCTCACCTGGGTTGGCCTGGTATCTGCTTGTTAGGCTTATTGCAAAAGCAACATCAGGCCTTGTACATATCATGGCATACATGATGGATCCGATTGCCGAGGCATACGGAATCCTACTTATCCTGCTTGGCTCATCAGATGTCGAAGGACTCTGAGTCTCGCTTAGCCTTATACCATGTGAGAGGGGCAAGAACCCTTTCTTCGCCTCACTCATGTTGAATCGCTTCAACACTTTATCTATGTACTTGCTCTGGCTTAAGCCGAGCAGCCTAATAGAGAGCTTATTTTATTCACACTAATAGATCATACATATTTAGAGAGTAATTTTTATTGCTTGCACCGATGACAACTTACTTGAAGGATCTTACTCAATCCATAGGTAGGTATGGTGGACTCTCATGGCAAAACTGGTTTAAGGGATATTTGGATGCACAAGTACTATCTCTACTTGGTGTAAAGGATTTGGCTAGCATAAGAGGGAAAAGCAAGCTCAACATGTTGGAGGATCCAAGACACTATAACTTCTTTCCGAATATAAGAAAACATAACCGATTATGTTGTCTTCCTTGTCCAACATCAACTTTTTAGCATGTCATATTTTAATGAGTGCTCGCAATTACAAAAGATGTCCAAGATAGTATATTTATATGTGAAGCCTCTCTTTCTTTATTACTTCCTATTAATTGCAACAATGGCCAAAACTATGTTTGTCAACTCTCAACAACTTTTATTCATCATACTCTTTATATGTGAAGTCATCACTCTCCATAAGATCATTATACGATCTTTTTATTTCTTTTTATTCTTTCTCAAGATCATAGTAAGAAAGTAAATCCCTCACTCAAAACTACTCTTTATTATATATAACTCACGGACTTGATTACATAGATAGATCTCGAAACAAAACTCAAAGCTAAATCATACTAAAACTTTATTTTACTAGATCAAGATATAACCAGAAGGATCAAACTAAGAAAAATGATAAAATTAAAGGTGTGATGGTGATACGATACCGGGGCACCTCCCCCAAGCTTCGCAGTTGCCAAGGGGAGTGCCCATACCCATGTATTTAGGTCTCTTTCTTCGGAGGTGGTGATGATGGAGTTGATGATGTATCCGTCAGCTTTATTAAGGCACCTTTCAGGACTTGCAATTCTTGGAGCACACGTTGGAGCATATTCGCATTCTTCTGGATTTTCTCCAAAAGATGCTTATTTTCAGGCCACCAAGAACCTTTTCCTGCATTGCTTTCACTTGGACGGGATATGTCCAAATTGGAGGGTATATGTGTACGAGGGGTGTTCTCCACTCCGTAATTATGAACCAAATTATGAAAGTTGTTCCGATGTAACCTGTGTAAGGGCCTCCTAGGGGGGAGCCCTTCTCAAACCTCTTGGTCGTCATGGTTGTTTGTAGTCCCTATTGCTTGATGGGGATTTGGAATAGTGGAGATGCCCGCCAGAGTACCTTTCTCCGATGCCGGAGGTTGTTCCTCAAGCGAATCTCCTTCATCCTCCTCCATCGAGGCTCCCTCGGCATCCTCCCTTCTAAGTTCCATCTGCATCAACCAAGCATCACTGTCCGCATTGTTGGAGGAGGAGGACGACATGATGCCTGGCCTTGAAAACTCTGGCAGAAAACAGCTCAAAACGAAAACAGCGGATTTTGCCGTGGTACGGTGATCAAAACCTTCGGGAAATTATATAATGAATTTTTACCAACCAAAAGAAGTATTGTGCAAGAAAACGGAGTCCGGAGGGCACACGAGTTGGCGGCAAGGGTGGGGGACGCGCTCAGGGGGCAGGGCGCGCCTCCCTGCCTTGTCGCTTCCTTGTGCACTTTTCGGACTACTTTTAATTTTCCTAATTTTTTAAATATTCCAAAACGGAGAAAAATTGCCATTAGAACAGTTTTGGAGTCGGTTTACTTACCATACCACATACCTATTCCCTTTCGGAGTCTGAAACATTCTAGAAAGTGTCCCTTATGTACTCCTCCGGTGTTACGGTATTAATAATATTTGTCTCAACATTTATGGGAGTACCTGAAATATAATGTTTGATTCTTTGACCGTTTACCACCTTCGGGTTGGTTCCTTCGGCATTGTTGATCTTGACGGCACCGGAACGATAGACCTCCTCGATAATGTAAGGACCTTCCCATTTAGAGAGAAGCTTTCCTGCAAAAAATCTTAAACGAGAGTGTATAGCAAAACATGATCACCTACATTAAACTCACGCTTTTGTATCCTTTTGTCATGCCATCTTTTAACTTTTTCTTTAAATAACTTGGCATTCTCATAGGCTTGGGTTCTCCATTCATCAAGTGAGCTAATGTCAAATAACCTCTTCTCACCGGCAAGTTTGAAATCAAAGTTGAGCTCTTTAATAGCCCAATAAGCTTTATGTTCTAGTTCAAGAGGTAAGTGACATGCTTTTCCATAAACCATTTTATACGGAGACATACCCATAGGGTTCTTATAAGCAATTCTATAAGCCCATAATGCATCATCAAGTTTCTTAGACCAATTCTTTCTAGATCTATTAATGGTCTTTTGCAAAATCAATTTAATCTCTCTATTGCTCAATTCTACTTGACCACTAGACTGAGGGTGATATGGAGATGCAATTCTATGGTTGACATCATATTTAGCAAGCATTTTACGGAAAGCACCATGAATAAAATGTGAACCACCATCAGTCATTAAATATCTAGGGACTCCAAACCTCGGAAAAATAACTTCTTTAAGCATCTTAATAGAAGTGTTATAATCAGCACTACTAGTTGGAATAGCTTCTACCCACTTAGTAACATAATCAACAACAACTAAAATATGTGTATACCCATTAGAGGAAGGAAAAGGTCCCATATAATCAAAGCCCCAAACATCAAATGGTTCAATAACAAGTGAATAATTCATAGGCATTTCCTGACGTCTACTAATATTGCTGATTCTCTGACATTCATCACAAGACAAGACAAACTTACGGGCATCCTTGAAGAGAGTAGGCCAATAAAAACCGGATTGCAATACCTTGTGTGCAGGTCTATCTCTAGCATGGTGCCCTCCGTAAGCTTCGGAGTGGCACTTGCGTAGGATCTGTTCTTGTTCATGCTCAGATACACAACATCTAATAACACCATCTACTCCTTCTTTATAAAGGTGTGGGTCATCCCAAAAGTAATGTCTTAAATCATAGAAAAACTTTTTCTTTTGCTGGTATGTGAAACTAGGTGGTATAAATTTAGCAACAATGTAATTAGCATAATCAACATACCATGGAGTATTACGAGAAGCATTTATGACAGCTAATTGCTCATCAGGAAAGCTATCATCAATAGGCAGTGGGTCATCAAGAACATTTTCTAACCTAGACAAGTTGTCTGCAACGGGGTTCTCAGCTCCCTTTCTATCAATAATATGCAAATCAAATTCTTGCAGCAAGAAAACCCATCTAATAAGTCTAGGTTTAGCATCTTTCTTTTCCATAAGGTATTTAATAGCAGCATGATTAGTGTGAACAATAACTTTGGAATCAACAATATAAGATCTGAACTTATCACATGCAAATACAACTGCTAAAAATTCTTTTTCAGTAGTAGCATAATTTCTCTGGGCACTGTTTAGAGTTTTACTAGCATCATGAATAACATTCAATTTCTTATCAACTCTTTGTCCTAGAATAGCACCAACAGCATAATCACTAGCATCAAACATAATTTCAAAGGGTAAATTCAAATCAGGTGGTTGAACAATAGGTGCAGAAATCAAGGCTTTCTTAAGTATTTCAAATGCTTCTACACAATCATCATAAAAAACAAAAGGAACATCTTTTTGCAAGAGATTAGTGAGATGCCTAGAAATTTTAGAGAAGTCTTTAATAAACCTCCTATAGAAACCAGCATGACCAAGGAAACTTCTTATACCTTTGATATCTTTAGGACACGACATCTTTTCAATAGCATCTACTTTAGCTTTATCAACTTCAATACCTCTTTCAGAAATTTTATGCCCCAAGATAATACCTTCATTAACCATAAAGTGGCACTTCTCCCAATTCAAGACAAGATTAGTTTCTTCACATCTATGCAAAACTCGATCAAGGTTGCTTAAGCAATCATAAAAAAAGTTCCATAAACGGAGAAATCATCCATGAAAACCTCAGCAATATTTTCACAAAAGTCAGAGAATATAGTAGTCATACATCTTTGAAAGGTGGCATCTGCATTGCATAAACCAAAAGGCATACATCTATAAGCAAAGGTACCAAAAGGGCAAGTAAAAGTGGTCTTTTCTTGGTCCTCTTTTGACACAGGTATTTGAGAGAAACCAGAATAACCATCTAGAAAGAAAAAATGTTATGTTTGGATAGTCTTTCTAGCATTTGATCAATAAAAGGTAGAGGGTAATGATCTTTTCTAGTAGCTTTGTTTAATTTGCGAAAATCAATTACCATTCTATAACCTGTAACAATTCTTTGTGGAATCAATTCATTCTTATCATTAGGAACAACAGTAATACCTCCCTTCTTAGGGCCACAATGAACAGGACTTACCCATCTACTATCAGCGATAGGATAAATTATACTTGCCTCCAGAAGTTTTAGTATTTCATTTCTTACCACTTCCTTCATCTTGGGATTTAACCATCGTTGGTGATCAACAACTGGTTTAGCATCAGGCTCCATATTAATTTTGTGCTGACATAGAGTGGGACTAATGCCCTTAAGATCATCAAGAGTATATCCAATAGCGGCACAGTGCTTCCTCAGAGTTTTCAATAATTTCTTTTCTTCATGCTCTGAAAGGTTAGCACTAATAATAACAGGATATATCTTCTTTTCATCAAGATAAGCATATTTCAAAGTATCAGGTAATTTTTTAAGCTCAAACACGGGATCACCCTTGGGTGGAGGAGGATCTCCAAGGATTTCAACAGGCAAATTGTGTTTCAAAACAGGCATTTGGTTAAAGAATATTGCATCTAACTCCTTTCTTTCATTCATAAACATATCATTTTCATGGTCTAGAAAATACTGTTCTAAAGGATCAGTAGGAGGCACGGCAATAGAAGCAAGACCAATGATTTCATCCTTACTAGGCAATTTTTTATCATGGGGTTGTCTACGAAATTTAGAGAAATTAAAATCATGAGACACATTCTCAAAACTTACAGTAACAATTTCTTTCTCACAGTCTATCCTAGCATTAACAGTATTCAACAAAGGTCTACCAAATATAATGGGACAAAAATCATATTGTGGGGAACCAAGAACAAGAAAATCAGTAGGGTATTTTATTTTCCCACACAAGACTTCAACATCTCTAATAATCCCAATTGGTGATATAGTATCTCTATTGGCAAGCTTAATAGTAACATCAATATCTTCTATCTCAGCAGGTGCAATATCATTCATAATTTCTTGATATAAGGTATAAGGAATTGCACTCACACTAGCACCCACTTCACATAAACCATGATAACAATGATCTCCTATTTTAACAGAAACAACAGGCATGCCAACAACGGGTCTATGTTTATCTTTAATATCAGGTTTAGCAATTCTAGCGGCTTCAACACAGAAATAAATAACATGCTCATCAATATTATCGACCAAGAGATCCTTAACCATAGCAATACTAGGTTCAACTTTAATTTGTTCAGGGGTGTAGGTTTTCTAATATTACTCTTACGAACCACAGTTGAAGCTTTAGCATGATCCTTTATTCTAACAGGAAAAGGTGGCTTCTCAATATAAGTAGTAGGAACAATAGGATCAACATTATAAGTAATAGTTTCTTCTTCAACTTTAATAGGTTCTACTACTTTTACTTAAATGGGAGGATGATATTTAAACCACTTCTCCTTAGGGAGATCAACATGAGTAGCTAAAGATTCACAAAAGGAAGCTACTATCTTAGAGTCAAGTCCATATTTAGTGCTAAATTCACGAAAAGCATCGGTATCCATGAAAGATTTAACACAATCAAACTTAAGGTTTATACCTGACTCATTACCTCCATCGAGTTCCCAATCTTCAGAGTTGTGTTTAATTCTTTCCAATAAATCCCATTTGAATTCAATATTCTTCTTCATAAAAGAACCAGTACAAGAAGTATCGAGCATGGATTGATCATTACGAGAAAGCCGAGCATAAAAATTCTGAATAATAATTTCCCTTGAGAGCTCATGATTGGGGCATCAATATAGCATTGACTTAAGCCTCCCCCAAGCTTGAACGATACTTTCTCCTTCACGAGGACAAAAATTATAAATATAATTCCGATCACGATGAACCAGATGCATAGGATAAAACTTCTGATGAAATTCCAATTTCAATCGGTTGTAGTTCCATGATCCAATATCATCACATAGCCCATACCATGTCAATGCCTTTCCCTTCAAAGATAAAGGGAATACCTTCTTCTTGACATCATCCTTGGGCAAACCTGCAAGCTTAAATAATCCACAAACTTCATCCACATAGATTAGGTGCATATCAGGATGTAATGTTCCATCTCCTACATAAGGATTAGCTAGCAGTTTCTCTATCATACCCGAAGGAATTTCATAATAAATATTTTTAATAGGTGCAGTAGGTTGAGGAGCAACTCTTTGCACTTCCGGTCGAGGTGAAGATACCCCAAACAAGCCCCTCAAAGGATTATTTTCCATAGTGAGAAGTGACAGTAAATTTCAGCACACTATATAAATGTTTCCTTACCAAATTCCACTTACCAAAGGCGCTTCACTCCCCAGCAACGGCGCCAGAAAAGAGTCTTGATGATCCACAAGTATAGGGGATCTATCATAGTCCTTTAGATAAGTAAGAGTGTCGAACCCAACGAGGAGCAGAAGGAAATGACAAGCGGTTTTCAGCAAGGTATTCCCTGCAAGCACTGAAATTATCGGTAGCAGATAGTTGTGTGATAAGATAATTCATAATAGGTAACAAGTAACAAAAGTAACTAAGGTGCAGCAAGGTGGCCCAATCCTTTTTGTAGAGAAGGACAAGCCTGGACAAACTCTTATATAAAGCAAAGCGCTCCCAAGGACACATGGGAATTACTGTCAAGCTAGTTTTCATCATGCTCATATGATTCGCGTTTGTTACTTTGATAGTTTCATATGTGGGTGGACCGGTGCTTGGGTGCTGACCTTACTTGGACATGCCTCCCTAACCCCTCTTGCAAGCATCCGCAACTAAGAAAGGAGAATTAAGATAAATCTAACCATAGCATGAAACATATGGATCCAAATCAGCCCCTTACGAAGCAACGCTTAAACTAGGGTTTAAGCTTCTATCACTCTAGCAACCCATCATCTATTTATTACTTCCCAATGCCATCCCCTAGGCCCAAATCATGGTGAAGTGTCATGTAGTCGATGTTCACATAACACCACTAGAGGAAAGACAACATACATCTCATCAAAATATCGAATGAATACCAAATTTACATGATTACTTATAACAAGACTTATCCCATGTCCTCAGGAACAAACATAACTATTCACAAAGCATATTCATGTTCATAATCCGAGGGGTATTGAATAGCATTAAGGATCTGAACATATGATCTTCCACCGAATAAACCAAGTAGCATCAACTACAAGGAGTAATCAACACTACTAGCAACCCACACGTACCAATCTGAGGTTTTGAGACAAAGATCGGATACAAGAGATGAATTAGGGTTTGAGAGGAGATGGTGCTGGTGAAGATGTTGATGGAGATTGACCCCCTCTCGATTAGAGGATCGTTGGTGATGACGATGGCTTCGATTTTCCCCTCCCGAAGGGAGGTTTCTCCGGCAGAATAGCTCCGTCGAAGCCCTAGATTGGTTCTGCCCAGGTTCCGCCTCAAGACGGCGGCGCTTTGTCCCGAAAGCTTCCTTCTGATTTTTTCCAGGTCAAAACACATCGTATAGCAGAAGATGGGCATCGGGGGCCTGCCAGGTGGCCCACAAGATAGGGAGGCGCGCCCCCCACCCTTGTGGCTGCCTGGTGGGTCCCCTCAGGTGCTTTCTTTGCGCAATATTTTTTATATATTCCAAAATAATTCTCCGTGAAGTTTCAGGACTTTTGGAGTTGTGCAGAATAGGTCTCTCAGATTTGCTCCTTTCCAGCCCAGAATTCCAGCTGCCGGCATTCTCCCTCTTCATGTAAACCTTGTAAAATAAGAGACAAAAGGCATACGTATTGTGCTAGAATGTGTAATAATAGCCCATAATGCAATAAATATCAATATAAAAGCATGATGCAAAATGGACGTATCAGCAAGTAAAGGTGGTTTTCTCTTGATTAGGTTGTGAAATAGGTATTTGAGAAAAACCAGAATATCCATCAAGAAAACAAAAGTGCGTGTGTGCTTAGATAGTCTTTCTAACATTTGATCAATAAAAGGCAAAGGGTAATGATCTTTTCTAGTTGCTTTATTTAATTTTCTAAAATCAATTACCATTCTATAACCAGTAACAATTCTTTGTGGAATAAGTTCATTTTTATCATTAGGAACAACGGTAATATCTCCCTTCTTAGGGACACGACGAACAAGACTTACCCATCTACTATCAGCTATGGGATAGATTATACCTGCTTCCAGAAGCTTTAATATTTCAATTCTTACCACTTCTTTCATCTTAGGATTCAAACGTCGTTGATGATCAACAACGGGTTTAGCATCAGGTTCCATATTAATCTTGTGCTGACAAAGAGTGGGACTAATGCCCTTAAGATGATCAAGAGTATATCCAATAGCAGCACGGTGCTTCTTCAGAATTTTTAATAATCTTTCTTCTTCATGTTTTGAAAGCTTAGCACTAATAATAATAGGATATATCTTTTTCTCATTGAGATAAGCATATTTCAAAGTGTCAGGCAATTGTTTTAATTCAAACATGAGATCACCTTTAGGTGGAGGGGGACGTCCTAGAGTTTCAATAGTTAAATTGTGTTCGAGCAGAGGTCGTTGTTCAAAGAAATTTTTATCTATCTCATTTCTTTCATGCATATGCATATCATTTTCATGGTCTAGCAAATATTGTTCTAGTGGATCAGTAGTGTAACACCCCCGGTGGGTAGCCACAGTAATCCCATTTTGATTATGCCATGTCATCATGATTAACAGTGCATGATCATCATTAGCATCATATTGCATTTCAACTCCTGATTCAAATGGAAATTTAAATGAAAGTGGAAAATAAAAGTTGTCCAACATAGAAACTAAATTGTTCATTAAATAGCAAATAAATCAGAGACAATTCTAAAATTGAAACCAACATCATTGGAGTTGGGTAAGTGACTCAAACATCCCCAAACAGTGACTAAAGACAATATTTAATTACCTTTTATTTAATCTAAAATAAATATGAAAAGATATTTACCCCAAACTAGTTTTTGGTGGTAGGATATATTGTGCTGTGATTTGTGGGCCAGCTCTCATATTTTACAAAACTCTAATGGGGGCCACACATTTTGCAAAACAGAAAAGAAAAGAAAAACAAAAGAAAACAAAAAGAAAAGGGACCCCTCCCCCCCGACTGGGCCTCGGCCCAGCAGGCCAGCAGGCCGGCCCAGCCAGGCCTGCCACCTCCTCCCTCATATCGCCCGAACCCTAGTCCATCCCCCCCCCCCCACTCCCCTCGATTCCCCACTCTCCCCACCCCTCCTCTGTTCCTCCGACGGGATCGAGGAGATCGGCCCGATCCCGCCGACGAACGCCGCCCCGCCGTCGTCCCCGTCGCCCTCCCCACGTGCCCGCTGCCCTTGACCCTGCGCCCCACGGTGAGGCCACGGCCTTCGTCGCCCCGCTCCTCCTCCCCCCTGTGCACGCCGCGGTCGTCGCGCGCGCCCTCGCACCGGCCCGCGCCCGTCCGCTCGCGCTCCCCATCGAGCAGCCGCGCCCGCGCCTCGCCCCCCCGAGCTTCCCCTGTCCCTGTTCACCACCACGCGCTGCCCCTCCGCCCGACCGTGCTCGCGTCGATGCCCGTCGCCCGCTGTGTCCTTGCCCCGCCGTGGTAGCGCTGCCTCCCACTCGTCCCCGCACGCTGACCGCCTCGCCGCGCCACCGCGACCGCGACCGCTCGCCGCCCCTGTTCCCGCTCTGCTGATCTCCTCCGCCGCGCAGCCACGCCGCCTCGCTCCCGCCGGCCGCCACCGCGCCCGCGTCGCACGCTGGCTCGCCCGGCAATGGCCCCTCCCCCTGCTCCGACCGGCCGCAGCCCACCGGAGCCCCACGCCGCACGGCCCCCTACTCCCCCACGGTGCTCACCTCCGCTCCGGCCGGCGCTCGGGGCCAGCCGGGCTGCGCTCGCCTCCAGCGCCCGTTAGTGCCCGGGCGCCCGCTAGTACCCGCACGCCCGATAGGCCCTCGTGGCCTATGATAGATGGGGCCCACGCCCCTGTAAAAAAAAGGGATTTAAAAATAAATAAATAAATAGTTAATTAAATCTGTTTAATTAGAGTAAATAATTAATTAGTTAATTAACTAATTAGACTAATTAATTAGTTAACTTAACTAACCCTAATGACTGCTGACGTCAGCATGATGTCATGCTGATGTCATCATTTACTATTCTGGATAATGTTTATTTTAAATAATTAAATAAATTCCAGAAATTAATAAAAACTTTAGAAAATCATATTAAATAATCCGTAACTCCGATGGAAATACTTTGTACATGAAAGTTGCTCAGAACGACGAGACAAATCCGAATACGCAGTCCGTTCGTCCGCCACACGTCCCTAACTATCCGAACATGCAACCGTTCCTCTCCGGTCATCTGTCTGACAAATGTCCGGAACCGGGAAAACATTCCCGGATGGATCCCCCCTTCCTCGGTGACGTGCAACCATACGTTAGGACACCACCCGGCACTGCACAATGTCATGTCGTACTTTGTGTTGCTTATGTTTGCTCTATATTTATACTGTTTCCTCCCCCTCTTCTCTCTCGTTAGACCCCGACACAGTTCCCCGAGACCGACGCAGCTCCGGAGCCTGAAGACAACATTGACAACCTTGCCCTTGCCGCCGAGCAACCAGGCAAGCCCCCCCGTTGATCATCCCGATATCGCCCATTCTATTTCTCATGCTTGCATTAGAATTGCTGCTGCTACTGCTTTACCTATTCTGATGCATAGCCTGTTTATTGTAACCTGCTGTTGATAATTACCTGCATAACCTAAACTGCTTAGTATAGGCTGGGTAGAGACCTATCAGTGACCCCACTAGTCCCGACCGCCCCGCTGGATTTTCCGAAGACCCGATCAACGGGATTGAAGACCAGGCCCCGACACCGCACATCACCCCCCTTAGTTGTAACAACACTGCAGCGTTACTATCGAGTGCCGAGGGTGAAACCTCTTGTAGCACTTCTGATGTTAACTCTGTAGAGTAGTTATTCGGTCGTGGTCATCGAGGGAGATTCCTCCTTCACCGCTTCCGATAACGACGCCGTCGTACAACACCTCAAGTGTGAACCCAGCGAGGGTGATTCCTCCGAGTTCACCTTGACGGATACATCGAGTAGGAATCCAACGAGGGTGATACCTCGGATTCCCCTGATGTTATGGACACACGGATACTTGGACTTTACACTGTTACTTGGATAGGCGGGTCGACCCTGAGGGGTACCCGCGTGCGCCTGAGAGGCGAGTGTTGTGAAGACGGGTGCTTGTATGGTGCCCGAGTGCTGAATACGAGGCGCGGCCGGGCATTCTTAACCCTTGCAGCAAGTCCTCGAGACGGGGCGACGGGGTCACATCTTTCGTGAGTCTCTGCTCGTTACCGCAAGCCCTAGTCCATTAACGATTTGGATATTTGATCCGAGCAGGCCTCTGGCCTGATAGCACTAACCATCTCGTGGGCATAGTATGGGCGTTCTGCATCGTATGCATCAGCCGAAAGCTCTGTCAGACGTCCAGTTCAGCAGTGCGGCATGGAGTGATTGGCGCCATTGCGGTGGTGCTTGGATCTGAGCCATGTGCGCAACGACCCGGAGGGCGAGGGGCGATGGCCAAGACCCCCTTGCGCTTAGGATGTAGACCGGCGGGGACCTCTCTGCTGAGCTGTAGGTAGGGTTGCGATGTGTCGTTTGACCGAGGCCGGGCATGACCCAGGAAAGTGTGTCCGGCCGGAGTTAATCGAGCGTGTTGGGTAAGTTGGTGCACCCCTGCAGGGAAGAATACTTCTATCGATAGCCGGTCCTACGGTAAAGGACACTCGGAGTTGTATCCTGATTGATACAATTTTAGAACTGGATACCTGGATATATGGCTCTGGGATTGCTTCTCGCAGGGAGTCGAGAAGGGATCTCAGGACGAGGTTGATGACTATATGGCTCTGGGATTGCTTTCTCGCAGGGAGTCGAGAAAGGATCTCTGGGTGAGGATGAGACTTAATGATACTGCTACATTATATTGTACTGTTCTACACTCTTCTATTTATGCAAGACCGCTGAAGATGCTAGTCTTCGATAGGACTAGGCCTTCTCTCTATTCTGGCATTTCTGCAGCCCAGTCCACATATACAGCCTCCCTTTGAAAATGTTGCATATGTAGTGTAGATCCTTGCTTGCTGAGTACTTCTGAGTACTCACGGTTGCTTTGTTTTCCTTTTCTCCCCATATCAGTTTGACGTGACCAAGATGACGGACCCCCTGAGACAGATGCCCCATCGATCGACTACTACTACTACCCCGAGGATGATTACTTCTACGAGCTGACCGACGACCAGGAGTAGGATCGGAGGGTCCCAGGCAGGAGGCCTACACCTTTCGATCGTAGTGTTTTATTTTGCCCCGCCTTTCTAAAGGCCTTTCTGTTTCTCTTTAATATCTGTACTCAGATATCTGATGCTTCCGCTGACGCTTGTACGCAAGCTTATGTATTCGAGCCCTCGAGGCCCCTGGCTTGTAAAATAAAGCTTGTATGACTTTATTTATGTTTTAGAGTTGTGTTGTGATATCTTCCCGTGAGTCCTAAGCTTGATCGTGTGCATTTGCGTGTATGATTAGTGCACGATCGGGCCGGGGGCGTCACAAGTTGGTATTAGAGCCGACTGACTGTAGGAACCCCCTTTCCAACTCCTTGGCCGAAGTTGAGTCTAGTGGTCCAAAAACTGTTTTACTAACTTGGCTATGTGGCTTACGGGCCCACGTCGCCAATTGGGTGGTATTAGTATCTTTTATTCCTCGTCTATACTCTGGGACTCTGATCTGTCTTCCTTTCGGGTTAACGAAAGTTTACTAACGCCAACACTTAGGATCTCGTAATTCTTGTCCACCCGGAGAGCTGGATATCTGTGCGATTTCCCTGACATTGATCTGATTAGTCTGATAATCATTTTCCTTTCCATTGTTTTGTTTAACCTTTCTCTCCGAGATCGGTTATACTTCTCCTTGTCTTTTGACAATCATGAGTTTCCTCTGTTTCAGATGGATCGTTTGTTTCCACCACACCCTGCGACGCAGCTACCAGCTGTTCGAGCAGGAATACATCCAGAGTACATTCTTTATCCACTGAGGCAGATGTCAATCCGTTACAATACCCCAGTACTATCTCCTCCAGATACCCGCAAAGACTTTGTGATCTATTGTGACGCATCCCGTGAAGGATTAGGCTGTGTCCTAATGCAAGAGCGTAAGGTGATTGCTTATGGCTCTCGTCAATTGCGCCCACATGAAGAGAATTATCCGGTACATGATTTAGAACTAGCTGCTGTCATCTATGCACTGCAGTTGTGGCGACATTACCTTCTCGGTAATCGTTGCGAGATCTACACGGATCATAAAAGTCTGAAGTACTTGTTCACTCAACCTTCTCTAAACCTCCGTCAGCAAAGATGGATGGAGGCCATTGCGGACTATGATTTGGGTATTTCCTATACCCCTGGCAAGGCTAACGTGATGGCTGATGCCTTAAGCCGCAAGTCCTATTGCGACAACCTCATGGTTAGGCAAGCACAACCTCGTCTTTTTGAAGAACTGTGCAAGCTGAATCTGCGTATTGTTCCACAGGGCTCTCTTAATAACCTTGTAATACAACCAGATCTTGAGAAAGCTGTTAAGAATGCGCAAGCTAAAGATGCTGAAATTGATCTGATGAAGAAAGACCTTCACCTGGTAAAGTACAGGGATTTCTTGCTGTCTGAAGATGGAACCTTGTATTTCAGAAACCACATTGTGGTACCTCACTTCGAGCTTATGACTGACAAATTCATGAAGGAGGCACATGATACCCCGTTGTCTATTCATCCAGGTAGCACCAAGATGTATCGTGATCTCCGTCAAAGGTACTGGTGGTCTAAAATGAAGCAGGACATTGCTCGATATGTTGCTGAATGTGATGTTTGTCGTCGCGTTAAAGCAGAACATCAGAAGCCTACTGGAATTCTGCAACCACTTCCTATTCCTCTATGGAAATGGGATAAGGTTCAGATGGATTTCGTTACAGGACATCCCAGGTCACAGAAGGGTCATGATGCTATTCTTGTCGTCGTCGACCAACTCTCTAAAGTTGCACACTTTCTGCCAGTCAAAGAGACTATCACTGCTAGTCAGTTAGCAGAGTTGTATATCTCCAGAATTGTTTCACTCCACGGTATTCCGAAGGAGATCAGTTCAGACCGTGGTGGTCTTTTCACCTCAAAATTCTGGGAAAGTTTCCAAACAGCTATGGGAACTCATATTACCTGGAGTTCAGCTTATCACCCCCAATCCCAAGGCCAAGTTGAACGAGTCAATCAGGTTCTTGAAGACATGCTTCGAGCTTGTGTTATTTCTTTCGGCAAGAAGTGGGAAGAATCTCTCCCGTATGCCGAGTTCTCTTATAACAACAGCTATCAAGCCAGTTTGAAGATGGCCCCCTTCGAAGTACTCTATGGACGTAAGTGTCGAACCCCTCTGAATTGGTCAGAAACTGGGGAACGACCGCTCGTGGGTCCGGATATTATTCAACACGCCGAAGAACAAGTTCGTATTGTTCGGGAAAATCTCAAGGCGGCTCAGGACCGCCAGAAGAGCAACTATGATCGCAAACGATGGGGTTTGACTTATCAACCTGGTGATCAAGCTTATCTACGTGTCACACCTATGAAGGGCACTCACCGTTTTGGAATCAAGGGCAAGTTAGCTCCACGCTACATTGGTCCTTTCCGCATTATTGCTAGACTTGGTCAGGTGGCATATAAATTGGAGTTGCCACTGCAATTCTCCCATATCCACGACGTCTTCCATGTGTCGCAACTTCGTCAATGCTTCAAGGAATCTCTGCACCGAGCAGTGGATCACGAAATGCTCGAATTGCTTGATGATCTTTCTTATAAGGAGCATCCGATCCGCATTCTCGATGAAGCTGAACGTCGGACCCGTCAGAAGGTTACCAAGTTCCTCAAAGTGCAGTGGTCAAATCATACTAAAGATGAAGCCACTTGGGACCGCGAGGATAATCTTCGTGCGGAATACCCCTAACTTTTTCCTTCTACTTCTTAATTCTCGGGACGAGAATTCTTGTTAGTGGAGGAGATTTGTAACACCCCCGGTGGTTAGCCACAGTAATCCCATTTTGATTATGCCATGTCATCATGATTAACAGTGCATGATCATCATTAGCATCATATTGCATTTCAACTCCTGATTTAAATGGAAATTTAAATGAAAGTGGAAAATAAAAGTTGTCCAACATAGAAACTAAATTGTTCATTAAATAGCAAATAAATCAGAGACAATTCTAAAATTGAAACCAACATCATTGGAGTTGGGTAAGTGACTCAAACATCCCCAAACAGTGACTAAAGACAATATTTAATTACCTTTTATTTAATCTAAAATAAATATGAAAAGATATTTACCCCAAACTAGTTTTTGGTGGTAGGATATATTGTGCTGTGATTTGTGGGCCAGCTCTCATATTTTACAAAACTCTAATGGGGGCCACACATTTTGCAAAACAGAAAAGAAAAGAAAAACAAAATAAAACAAAAAGAAAAGGGACCCCTCCCCCCCGACTGGGCCTCGGCCCAGCAGGCCACCAGGCCACCAGGCCGGTCCAGCCAGCCGGCCCACCTACTCCCCCATATCCCCCCCCGAACCCTAGTCCATCCCCACCCCCACTCCCCTCGATTCCCCACTCTCCCCACCCCTCCTCTGTTCCTCCCGACCGGGATCGAGGAGATCGGCCCGATCCCGCCGATGAACGCCGCCCCGCCGTCGTCCCCGTCGCCCTCCCCACGCGCCCGCTGCCCTTGACCCTGCGCCCCACGGTGAGGCCATGGCCTCCGTCGCCCCGCTCCTCCTCCCCCCTGTGCACGCCGCGGTCGTCGCGCGCCCCCGCACCGGCCCGCGCCCGTCCGCTCGCGCTCCCCATCGAGCGGCCGCGCCCTTGCCTCGCCCCCCCGAGCTTCCCCTGTCCCTGTTCACCACCACGCGCTGCCCCTCCGCCCGACCGTGCTCGCGTCGATGCTCGTCGCCCGCTGTGTCCTTGCCCCGCCGTGGTAGCGCCGCCTCCCACTCGTCCCCGCACGCTGACCGCCTCGCCGCGCCACCGCGACCGCTCGCCGCCCCTGTTCCCGCTCTGCTGATCTGCTCCGCCGTGCAGCCACGCCGCCTCGCTCCCGCCGGCCGCCACCGCGCCCGCGTCGCACGCTGGCTCGCCCGGCAGCGGCCCCTCCCCCTGCTCCGACCGGCCGCAGCCCACCGGAGCCCCACGCCGCACGGCCCACTGCTCCCCCACGGTGCTCACCTCCGCTCCGGCCGGCGCTCGGGGCCAGCCGGGCTGCGCTCGCCTCCAACGCCCGTTAGCGCCCGGGCGCCCGCTAGTACCCGCACGCCCGATAGGCCCTCGTGGCCTATGACAGATGGGGCCCACGCCCCTGTAAAAAAAAGGGATTTAAAAATAAATAAATAAATAGTTAATTAAATCTGTTTAATTAGAGTAAATAATTAATTAGTTAATTAACTAATTAGACTAATTAATTAGTTAACTTAACTAACCCTAATGACTGCTGACGTCAGCATGATGTCATGCTGACGTCATCATTTACTATTCTGGATAATGTTTATTTTAAATAATTAAATAAATTCCAGAAATTAATAAAAACTTTAGAAAATCATATTAAATAATCCGTAACTCCGATGGAAATACTTCGACATGAAAGTTGCTCAGAACGACGAGACGAATCCGAATACGCAGTCCGTTCGTCCGCCACACGTCCCTAACTATCCGAACATGCAACCGTTTCTCTCCGGTCATCTGTTTGACAAATGTCCAGAACCGGGAAAACATTCCCGGATGGATCCCCCCTTCCTCGGTGACGTGCAACCATATGTTTGGACACCACCCGGCACTGCATAATGTCATGTCGTACTTTGTGTTGCTTATGATTGCTCTATATTTATACTGTTTCCTCCCCCTCTTCTCTCTTGTTAGACCCCGACGCAGTTCCCCGAGACCGACGCAGCTCCGGAGCCCGAAGACAACATTGACAACCTTGCCCTTGCCGCCGAGCAACCAGGCAACCCCCCCCCCCCTTTGATCATCCCGATATCTCCCATTCTATTTCTCATGCTTGCATTAGAATTGCTGCTGCTACTGCTTTACCTATTCTGATGCATAGCCTGTTTATTGTAACATGCGTAACCTGCTGTTGATAATTACCTGCATAACCTAAACTGCTTAGTATAGGCTGGGTAGAGACCTATCAGTGACCCCACTAGTCCCGACCGCCCCGCTGGATTTTCCGAAGACCCGATCAACGGGATTGAAGACCAGGCCCCGACACCGCACATCACCCCCCTTAGTTGTAACGACACTGCAGCGTTACTATCGAGTGCCGAGGGTGAAACCTCTTGTAGCACTTCTGATGTTAACTCTGTAGAGTAGTTATTCGGTCGTGGTCATCGAGGGTGATTCCTCCTTCACCGCTTCCGATAACGACGCCATTGTACAACACCTCAAGTGTGAACCCAGCGAGGGTGATTCCTCCGAGTTCACCTTGACGGATACATCGAGTAGGAATCCAACGAGGGTGATACCTTGGATTCCCCTGATGTTATGGACACACGGATACTTGGACTTTACACTGTTACTTGGATAGGCGGGTCGACCCTGAGGGGTACCCGCGTGCGCCTGAGAGGCGAGTGTTGTGAAGACGGGTGCCTGTATGGTGCCCGAGTGCTAAATACGAGGCGTGGCCGGGCATTCTTAACCCTTGCAGCAAGTCCTCGAGACGGGGCGACGGGGTCACATCTTTCGTGAGTCTCTGCTCGTTACCGCAAGCCCTAGTCCATTAACGATTTGGATATTTGATCCGAGCAGGCCTCTGGCCTGATAGCACTAACCATCACGTGGGCATAGTATGGGCGTTCTGCATCGTATGCATCAGCCGAAAGCTCTGTCAGACGTCCAGTTCAGCAGTGCGGCATGGAGTGATTGGCGCCATTGCGGTGGTGCTTGGATCTGAGCCATGTGCGCAACGACCCGGAGGGCGAGGGGCGATGGCCAAGACCCCCTTGCGCTTAGGATGTAGACCGGTGGGGACCTCTCTGCTGAGCTGTAGGTAGGGTTGCGATGTGTCGTTTGACCGAGGCCGGGCATGACCCAGGAAAGTGTGTCCGGCCGGAGTTAATCGAGTGTGTTGGGTAAGTTGGTGCACCCCTGCAGGGAAGAATACTTCTATCGATAGCCGGTCCTACGGTAAAGGACACTCGGAGTTGTATCCTGATTGATACAATTTTAGAACTGGATACCTGGATATATGGCTCTGGGATTGCTTCTCGCAGGGAGTCGAGAAGGGATCTCAGGACGAGGTTGATGACTATATGGCTCTGGGATTGCTTTCTCGCAGGGAGTCGAGAAAAGATCTCTGGGTGAGGATGAGACTTAATGATACTGCTACATTATATTGTGCTATTCTACACTCTTCTATTTCTGCAAGACCGCTGAAGATGCTAGTCTTCGATAGGACTAGGCCTTCTCTCTATTCTGGCATTTCTGCAGCCCAGTCCACATATACAGCCTCCCTTTGAAAATGTTGCATATGTAGTGTAGATCCTTGCTTGCTGAGTACTTCTGAGTACTCACGGTTGCTTTGTTTTCCTTTTCTCCCCATATCAGTTTGACGTGACCAAGATGACGGACCCCCTGAGACAGATGCCCCATCGATCGACTACTACTACTACCCCGAGGATGATTACTTCTACGAGCTGACCGATGACCAGGAGTAGGATCGGAGGGTCCCAGGCAGGAGGCCTACGCCTTTCGATCGTAGTGTTTTATTTTGCCCCGCCTTTCTAAAGGCCTTTCTGTTTCTCTTTAATATCTGTACTCAGATATCTGATGCTTCCGCTGACGCTTGTACACAAGCTTATGTAATCGAGCCCTCGAGGCCCCTGGCTTGTAAAATAAAGCTTGTATGACTTTATTTATGTTTTAGAGTTGTGTTGTGATATCTTCCCGTGAGTCCTTAGGCTTGATCGTGTGCATTTGCGCGTATGATTAGTGCACGATCGGGCCGGGGGCGTCACAAGTAGGAGGCACAACAATAGAAGTAAGACCAATTATTTCATCCTTACTAGGTAATTCTTTCTTATGAGGTTGTCTATTAAACTTGGAAAAATTAAATTCATGAGACTCTTCACCAAAGCGAACACTGACAGTTTGTTTATGACAATCTATAGTAGCATTGATAGTGTTCAAGAAAGGTCTACCAAAGATAATGGGACATAAGTCATCTTGTGAGGAACCAAGAACTAGAAAATCAGTAGGGTATTTTATTTTCCCACACAAGACTTCAACATCTCTAACAATCCCAAGTGGTGTGATGGTGTCGCTATTAGCAAGTTTAATAGTGGCATCTATGTCTTCTATTTCAGCGGGTGCTATGTCATTCATAATTTCTTGGTATAAGGTAAAAGGAATAGCACTCACACTAGAACCTAAGTCACATAAACCATGATAACAATGATCTCCTATTTTAACTGAGGCAACAGACATGCCAACAATTGGTCTATGTTTATCTTTTTCATAGGGTTTGGCAATTCTAGCAGCTCCATCATAGAAATAAATAACATGCCCATCAATATTTTCTACCAGGAGATCTTTAACCATAGCAACACTAGGTTCTACTTTAATTTGTTCAGTAGGTTTAGGTGCTCTAATATTACTTTTGTGAACCATAGTTGAAACCTTAGCATGTTCCTTTATCCTAACAAGGAAAGGTGGGTTTTCAATATAAGTAGTAGGTACAACTGGATCAACATTGTAAATAATAGTTTCATCTTTAACTATGACCGGTTCTTTAATTTCTTATTTGATAGGGGGATGATATTTAAACCACTTCTCTTTGGGGAGATCAACATGAGTAGCAAATGATTCAGAAAAAGAGGCTACTATCTCAGAGTCAAGTCCATATTTAGTGCTAAACTTGTGAAAATCATCGGTATTCATAAAAGATTTAACACAATCAAATTTAACCTTAATACTTGACTCTTTACCTTCGTTGAGTTCCCAATCTTCAGAGTTGCATTTAATTCTTTCTAAAAGATCCCACCTGAATTCAATAGTCTTCTTCATAAAAGAAACAGTACAAGAAGTATCGAGCATGGATTGATCATCACGAGAAAGCTGAGCATAAAAATTCTGAATGATAATTTCTCTTGAGAGCTCATGATTGGGGTATGAATATAACTTTGAATTAAGCCTCCCCCAAGCTAGAGCGATACTTTCTCCTTCACGAGGCCAAAAATTATATATATAATTCCGATCACGATGAACTAGATGCATAGGATAATTTTTTTGGTGAAATTCCAATTTCAATCGATTCCAGTTCCAAGATCCAATATCATCGCATAGCCTATACCATGTCAATGCTTTTCCCTTCAAAGATAAAGGGAAAACCTTCTTCTGAGCTTCATCTCCGAATAAACCTGCAAGCTTAAATAATCCACAAATTTCATCCACATATATCAAGTGCACATCAGGATGTTCAGTTCCATCTCCTGCATAAGGATTAGCTAGCAGTTGTTCTATCATACCCGAAGGAATTTCATAACCAATATTTTCAGTAGGTGCAGTAGGTTGAGGGGTAACTAATTATGGTTCCAATCAAGGTGAAGATACCCCGAACAAGCCCCTCAAAGGATGATTCTCCATAGTAACAAGTGACAGTAAATTTCAGCACGTAGCAATAATTTTTCCTTACCAATTTCCACTTACCAAGAGCGCTTCACTCCCCGACAACGGTACCAGAAAAGATCCGTGATGACCCACAAGTATAGGGGATCAATCACAGTCCTTTCGATAAGTAAGAGTGTCGAACCCAACGAGGAGCAGAAGGAAATGACAAGTGGTTTTCAGCAAGGTAATTTCTGCAAGCACTGAAATAGTCGGTAACAGGTAGTTTGATAGCAAGATAATTTGTAACGAGCAAGTAACGGTAATGGTAAATAATATGCAGCAAGGTATCCCAATACTTTTGTGGCAAAGGACTGGCCAAAACGGTCTCTTATGATAAGCAAAGCGTTCTTGAGGGTGCACGGGAATTTCACCATATCACTTTCATCATGTTGGTTTGATTCGTGTTCGCTACTTTGATAATTTGATATGTGGGTGGACCGGTGCTTAGGTGCTGTTCTTACTTGAACAAACCTCCTACTTATGATTAACCCCCTCGCAAGCATCCGCTACTACAAGAAAAGTATTAATATAAAATCTAACCATAGCATTAAACTTTTGGATCCAAATCGGTCCCTTATGAAGTAGCGCATAAACTAGGGTTTAAGCTTCTGTCACTCTAGCAACCCGTCATCTAATAACTACTCCACAATGCATTCCCTTAGGCCCAAATATGGTGAAGTGCCATGTAGTCGACGTTCACATGGCACCACTAAGGGAATCACAACATACATATCATCAAAATATCGAACACATATCAAGTTCACATGATTACTTGCAACATGACTTCTCCCGTGACCTCAAGAACAAAAGTAACTACTCACAAATGATAATCATGCTCTAGATCAGAGGGGTATTAAATAGCATAATGTATCTGAACATATAATCTTGCACCAAAAAATCCATATAGTAATCAACTACAAGATGTAATCAACACTACTAGTCACCCACAAGTACCAATCTAAGGTTCCGGTACAAAGATTAAACACAAGAGATGAATTAGGGTTTGAGAAGAGATGGTGCTGTTGAAGATGTTGATGGAGATGGCCCTCCCAAAGATGGGAGAGTTGTTGGTGATGACGATGGCGATGATTTCCCCTCCGGGAGGGAAGTTTCCCCGGCGGAATCGCTCCGCCGGAGGGCAAAAGTGCTCCTACCCAAGTTCCGCCTCGAGACGGCGGCGTTTCGTCCCGAAAGTCCCCCTCTGATTTTTTCTAGGTCAAAATGACCTATATACCAGAAGATGGGCACCGGAGATGGGCCGAGGGGGGCACAACCCACCAGGGCGCGCCTGGGGGGCCTGGCGCGCCTAGGTGGGTTGTGCCCACCTGGTGGTCCTCCTCCGGTAGTTATTTGCTCCAGTATTTTTTATATATTGCAAAATAATTCTCAGTAAATTTTCAGCTCATTTGGAGATGTGCAGAATAGGTAACTCTGACGTAGCTTTTTCAGGTCCAGAATTCTAACTGCCGTATTCTCCCTCTTTGTGTAAACCTTGCATATTATTAGAGAAAATGCATTAGAATTACTCCAAAAAGCATTATTGTGCATAAAAACATTATAAATAACAGTAGGAAAACATGATGCAAAATGGACGTATTAGTTACCATCTCCGTGCCCTTTGCCTTAGCCTTCTTCTTGGACCAACTCTTCTTGAACTTGCCCGAGTTCTGTACCATCAACACTTGATTCGTGCCTTTCTTAATATCCTGCTCTGCCACCTTAAGCATCCCATGCAATTCAGTGAGCTTCTTGTCCATGCCGTGCATATGATAGTTCAAGATGAACGTCCCATAGCTAGGCGAAAGAGAACCCAGAACTGCATCTGTAGCCAGCTCATCCAAAAGCGGGAATCCTAACCGATCCAAAGCTTGCACGTATCCGATCATCTTGATCACATGCGGGCTCAGTGGATCACCTTCCTTCAGCTTGCAATCCATCAAGGATTGCCAGACGTTGAACCTTTCGGTCCTAGCCTGTACCTGAAACATGCTCTTGAGACTCTCGATCATCTCGAAAGCCCCAACATCTTCGAAATGATGTTGCAAATCGGGCTCCATACAAGCCAGCATGAGGCAGCTGATCTCATTTGATTCATCAATGAGTTTCTAGTAGGCATTCCTTATTGTGGCATTAGCATTATCGGCAGGTTCCTCTAGAAGTCGATCCTCTAGAACATGTTCCTTTTTATCATGCTTGAGAGAAATTCTCAAATTTCTATACCAGGTGGTAAAGTTTGTTCCATTCAGTTTATCCTTTTCCAGAATTGATTTCAATGCAAAGTTGAGTTGAGCAGGTGGTGCCATTGATCTACAACAGAAAAATATGCAATCACTAAGCAATGTGTTTATGTAGAGAAATTGAAGCCCTAAACAGAAATACTCCCACTGAAGTCGGCATACCTCCACAAACTCAGTGATTCAGGATCCGACTAGCGCATGTGACTAGTGAGCTTTAGCATCACTGCTAGCCAACATACCTATCCGGTAGGCAACTCCATGCTAATCGTATCTCAATATGACTCATGTCGGTCGGGTAGGTATCTTATACCTTGGCTCCCAACCTTCTTTGCCACAAGGCCCAAAACCGTTTTGATAGCCTTGTCAAGTTCACCTGATGCAGTGCATGTCCGTGTACGACACGAACCCTTCAGTTCAAGGACACCTGGTAGCACCCCAATTTTATGAGCCCACCACTAGAGATACTTGATGTGCGAAGGTGCAACATCGGGGATGGCAGTTCGCTTGATATTAACGAGGGATCTTTCTACCATTTTAACATGCATAGAAATAAAGAAGCACAACAATCACAAATAGACATATATTGTGAATAGTATGGCTCCTTCATGGAGGTTCTTCCCGGTCGGCTCCGACTCCGATGACCATCTTGGAACTCCATCTTGTTTTTCATGCCGGGACGCCAAGCCACAAACCTGATCTCTATTATCCAACTACTACAACTAGTAATGAATTTTGCATAGAGTCACAAGTTGACACGCATGTCGTTATACATTGTAATGACAACACTTTGGCTCCTGTCGGTTGAC
The DNA here is from genome assembly GCA_011799875.1 of Thinopyrum elongatum. Lineage (NCBI taxonomy): Eukaryota > Viridiplantae > Streptophyta > Magnoliopsida > Poales > Poaceae > Thinopyrum > Thinopyrum elongatum. The sequence continues at coordinate 284,322,651 of CM022299.1, read as the reverse complement.
AAACATGACACGCAGGCCATGTATAAATTACACACATGCATCACATACACATGAGCCATACTATTCAAATCAAGCCTACAAAACAAATTTATGCATAGAATCGCATTCTACCGGTTTGAGTGATCATGTACGAAATACAAGGCGCTATGCACATGGTGGCTCCGCTAGTTGGTTAGCGTGCGGGGTTTGAAGGGGGAGCGCCCCTCGCGGGTGCAGGCAGCGCCCGACGTTTTCGGAAATCACATATCGCACTTGTATCCCGATCACGCCGAATTTTCCGATCTGACCGATCTCATCGATCATGGCGAACCCAATTCGGATTTACCTTTTACTATTAACCCCGATGGCGGATACCGATCAGTAGGGGTAGGTTGTGTCACGACCGCATCGATTTCGATCATTAGAAAACATAGCCACATTGATCCCCATGTGTAGTTGATCTCATCAATAGTGCACATAGCCGATCTCATAAATGACAACAAATCTTATCTGCCGCCTCCACATATCTAATATGCATACAATCTGAATCCAAATCCTATAGCAGAGGCTCTGATACCACTGTTGGGTTCTACGGTAGGGTGCGTCGACTTAACATTTTCCTACGCGCAGAACAACCAAGATCATGCTACGGGAGATGGATCACAGATCGTTACCACTAGACGTGTAGTGCCGTGCAGTGGAAGAAGATTCGGGACAGCGCATCCGCGTGGATCGTCTCCTCCTCGTTCGATCTCCCTCGAACAGCCGGTCATCCGATCCCACGTACAGGTTCGCCGGAGCGGCACAGGTGCACTACCTCTAACGGTATCCGCGCGTGCAGGAGGAACACCGTGCAGCGGACTGCTAGGTCCGATCACACAGTCGGCGGTGAGTGGAGGTGGTTATTCGCAACACATGCAAAGCCCTAGTGACAGCGCCGAAGCGATCAACCGCATGAGTGTGCCGCACCCCCACTTTATATAGGCATCTGTCGCGGGCTCAACACTTGGGCCTTGCACGGACCCTAAAGCCCAAAATCTGTTTGGCCTGATCCGAGTCAGAGTAGGATCACATCTGACTCATGGAGTCCGATCCGGCCTCACAGGTTCCTTCCCTTAAGCACGCGACCCCTTACGTTCAAGTCGGCTTGGTCGCAGCCTCGTAGGTAGGATCACCTCTAATCTTCTCGGTTGATAGCAGCCTCTAGCAAGGCATGCCGACCACCAAGTAGACAATGAAGCTGGTTGGCGAACCTTTACAACATGTCACACTTCTGTTCCCTTTGCCACATGATATATGTTGTCGGGCTCAAGGCGAGTCTGTCATCCTTGTGCTAGCCCGACCTCTTTCTCGTTCCAGTGATGCCGAGCACTAACCGGATTATCTCATAATCCCTGTCGCATGGCCATGCTTATCTTGGTCGGATCACACGAGGGGCCAGAGTATATCTCTCCTGATCGGAGGGGCAAATCCCATCTTGCTCGACCATGTCTCACAGCATGGTTTCGGACAAGCCCGAAACCTACCTTTGTAACTACCCAGTCACAGAGTAGCGTTTGGTCGGCCCAAAGCAGGTCTGTCACCATCCCGAGTACATGTGCCAGCTCAACTCTTAGGACATAGAACGTATGTTGTACTAGGGACTCACAGATGACATATCGATGCGTCACATAGTTGGGTCTGTCCGACTCAGACCTTATCTCAACTCGCATCCGACTATGTCGAATCCGACCACATCCTTCCGAGTCCATATTATCCGGTTAGCATCCATTACTCCATGGCTAGTGAGACCAAGCCATCGACCGTGTCATATGCTAGTCTAGTCGGCTGTGCGTCCACATAGCCCTTTCGACTAGGGACCTTTTAGGACAGTCATCATACAATGCATAGCCCCACAAACAAGTCACGTACTTGCTGATACACATCATTAATAATGTCCAATGACTATCTTTATTCATAAACACATAGGAAATATCATCATACATGATTGCCTCTAGGGCATATCTCCAACAGAGGCCGACCGCGCCGTAATTGCACGGGACGCTCGCCACGCCGTTCGCATGGGTCGCGCCGTTCGCCTTGTCCATGGCCTGCTCGATGCCAACGCGCTGGTCGCTAGGCTCGACCACCTCCTTGGCCCAGGTATCCACCTAGGCGCAGTAGAGGAACATGGCCATCGCATCCTCGAGCTGGTGATCTCCGATGAATTAGCCAACTTGGAGCTCGAGATCGTGCTCTAGATGTACCGCGAGCGTGTTAACCGCTTGGACGAATGCCTGCACGAGTTCAGGCAGAGCCAAGAGCTACCATAGGCAAGGGCTGCTGGTCATGGACGCGTTTTATTTTGTTGAGTCATTTCGAGAAGGATCGCTATGTATTCACAACAATCATAATATTGCTTTGTTTATTGCTCTTTTACAATGTGTGTACTCTGTTTTCCATTCTTATAAGTTTTGTTTCCATGTGTGTATATATGCTTTCCATTCTGTACATGTGGAGGATAACAGCTAGATACAAATTAGTATATGAAAATAGATAGAAAAATGGATTTATAATATATATTAATTATTCATTAGTTCATCACAGAATATATGTAATATCATCACTTATACGTGATGATACTTAACTACTATGTACAATGCATAAAATTGAAAATGAACAATACTAAAATTAACAATCCCTCCTGGGGACAGTATTCCGGCAACTCCCTGGTGCGCGGTGTCTTCCCAGCATGGAGGCAGTACTCCGCCTCCTCCGCCTCGCAGCTCTTGGCGTAACGATCTGCCTCTTGCTGGCGGACGAGCGCGAACGGTCTTGCCATTTCGTTAGGCGCCCACCGGAGCTCCTCGTCGGTGGCACACTGGAGCTTATCGGCCCACCTCAACGCAGCGATGAGGCGCCTAGCGCCTTTGACCTTCCTCGCGAAGTACCCGCCTTCGTACACCTCGTCCGCACGACGACGCGCCCGCCCCCAAAGCTCCACCACCTCCTTTTTCCAGGAGGACTCATGGGCTTCACAAGCCGCTTGGTACCTGGCTTCCTCCTCCGACATATCCTTCTTGAGCTCCACTTGCCTGGCTTTCTCAGCCAGCGATAGCGACTTCCACAGACAAAGATTGTACTGGCCCCAAAACCACTCCAAAGGTGGGGAGGGGGGTCCGGCGCAACCTCGTCCGGCGGTCCGTAGGGGTCCTCCATGTCGCTGCTCTTTGACTGAATGTCCTCGGGGGACTGCGCCTCCTCGTCGGCGCGTTGGCAGATCGGCGGCGCCATGGCAGAGATTTGTGTGTGTGTGTGTGTGTGTGTGTGTGTGTGTGTGTGTGTGTGTGTGTGTGTGTGTGTGTGTGTGAGAGAGAGAGAGAGAGAGAGGGCGAGCGAGGGGAGGATGTTGATGAGAATGCAAGCGGGACGACATGAGCAAGGTAGTATTTATTGGCAGCCGGAATCTAGATCAATGGGAATAGTACACACGCCGGTCGTCGGAATTTACGAGTACTGTAGTTTGAAATGCACATGATTCCCGCAGCAAAAGCCGTGTCTGAACTTAATAGCTGACGGTTTCCAATACAGAACCGCGTCTGATTAATAACCTGCGCCACTCACCTTCCAAACCTTGAGGCGTGAAATAGAGTGCCAATCATGTGGGACCCGGTTGTCTTGCCAGATATTTACATTTTCTTTCCTCATATAAGGCACGAATGCTTATTTTGTGTTACCATGGCACTCCATGCATGTGTCCAAGCCGTGACACCAATATGTTTGAAAATTACTTCCAATTTACTGCACATGGAGTTAACTCGCACACAACAAGTTCACATATATGATTTTTCAAACCATTATGGTTAGCTGTTGCATGTACATGTAGTTCAAATTTGAATTACGGTCATGAAATGGCTAGAAAATCACTTAAATGTCTTAAAAAGGTCAAATGACCCCTGAAATTTTCCAAATTTTGTCATGATAGTTGTATTAGTGCACGTTAACGGTAGAAATTTTTTAAAGGCCATAAGAGGAAACTATCGTCGGTTCATCATCAAACATGCATTGTTCCCTCTCAGAACCAGGAGCCTTCTAGTGAGTTGCTTCGGTTTATGAGGGGTGTGCATCTAAACTTTTGTCAAACAGGCCAATTTTTTTATCACACCATCTTGGTGGCATGCCATTACGTCAAGCCACGTTTCAAGTATTTATGATAATTTTTTATTTTTTGGAATTTAAATGCCATGGCACTCCTTGCTTTGTGTCCAATCCGTGACACCGATATGTTTGAAAATCCTTCCAATTTACTGCACATGGAATTAACTCGCACACAAGTACAAATATGATTTTTCAAACCATTATGGTTAGCTGTTGCATGTACATTTAGTTCAAATTTGAATAACGGTCATTAAATGGCTAGAAAATCACTTAAATGTCTTCAAAAGTTCAAATGACCCCTGGAATTTTCCAAATTTTGAAATGACAGTTGTACTAGTGCACGTTAACTATAGAAATTTTTTGAAGCCCATAAGAGGAAGCTATCGCCGGTTCGTCGTCAAACATGCATTGTGCCCTCTCGGAACCACGAGCCTTCTAGTGAGTTGCTACGGTTTGTGAGGGGTGTGTATCCAAACTTTCATCAAACATGCCCATTTTTTTACCATGCCATCTTGGTGCCATGCCATTATGTCAAGCAAGGTTTCATGTATTTCTCATCATTTTTGATTTTTTTGGAAATTAAATGCCATGGCACTCGATGCTTAATTTGTGTCCAAGCCGTGACACCAATATGTTTGAAAATCCTTCCAATTTACTGGACATGGAATTAACTCGCACAAAAGTACACAAATATGATTTTTCAAACTGTTATGGTTAGTTGCTGCATGTACATGTAGTTCAAATTTGAATTACGGTCATTAAATGGCTAGAAAATCACTTAAATGTCTTCAAAAGGTCAAATGACCCTTGAAATTTTCCAAATTTTCACATGACAGTTCTATTAGTGCATGTTAACTGTAGAAATTTTTTGAAGGCCATAAGAGGAAGCTAACGCCAGTTCGTCATCAAACATGCATTGTGCCCTCTCGGAACCACGAGCCTTCTAGTGAGTTGCTCCAGTTTGTGAGGGGTGTGTGTGTCCAAACTTTCGTCAAACAGGCCAATTTTTTTACCACACTATCTTGGTGGCATGCCATTACGTCAAGCAAGGTTGCATGTGTTTTTGATCATTTTTGAATTTTTTGGAATTTAAATGCCATGGCACTCGATGCTTAATTTGTGTCGAAGCCGTGACACCAATATGTTTGAAAATCCTTCCAATTTACTACACATGGAATTAACTCTCACAAAAGTACACAAATATGTTTTTTCGAACCGTTATGGTTAGCTGTTGCATGTACATGTAGTTCAAATTTGAATAACGGTAATTAAATGGCTAGAAAATCACTTAAATGTCTTAAAAAGTTCAAATGACCCTTGGAATTTTTCAAATTTTGACATGATAGTTTTATTAGTGCACATTAACTATAGAAATTATTTGAAGGCCATAAGAGGAAGCTATCGCCGGTTCATCATCAAACATGCATTGTGCCCTCTCGGAACCACGAGCCTTCTAGTGAGTTGCTCCGGTTTGTGAGGGGTGTGTGTCCAAACTTTTGTCAAGCAGGCCAATTTTTTTACCACGCCATCTTGGTGCCATGCCATTACGTCAAGCAAGGTTTCATGTATTTCTGATCATTTTTGAATTTTCTGGAATTTAAATGCCATGGCACTCGATGCTTTATGTCCAAGCCGTGGCACCAATATGTCTGAAAATTCTGTCCAATTTACTGCACATGGAATTAACTCGCACACAAGTACACAAATATGATTTTTCAAACCATTATGGTTAGCTGCTGCATGTACATGTAGTTCAAATTTGAATAACCGTCATTAAATGGCTAGAAAATCACTTAAATGTCTTAAAAAGGTCAAATGACCCCTGAAATTTTCCAAATTTTGACATGACAGTTCTGTTAGTGCATGTTAACTGTAGAATTTTTTTGAAGGCCTTAAGAGGAAGCTAACGCTGGTTCGTCATGAAACATGCATTGTGCCCTCTCGGAACCACGAGCCTTCTACTGAGTTGCTCTGGTTTGTGAGGGGTGTGTGTGTCCAAACTTTCATCAAACAGGCCAAATTTTTTACCACACCATCTTGGTGCCATGCCATTACATCAAGCAAGGTTTCATGGATTTCTGATCATTTTTGAATTTTTTGGAATTTAAATGCCATGGCACTCCATGCTTTTGTGTCCATGCCATGAAACCAATATGTTTGAAAATTCTGTCCAATTTACTGCACATGGAATTAACTCGCACACAAGTATACAAATATGACTTTTCAAACCGTTATGGTTAGCTGTTGCATATGTTTGAAAATTCCGTCCAATTTACTGCACATGGAATTAACCCGCACACAAGTATACAAATATGACTTTTCAAACCGTTATGGTTAGCTTTTGCATGTACATTTAGTTCAAATTCGAATTACGGTAATTAAATGGCTAGAAAATCACTTAAATGTCTTGAAAAGGTCAAATGACCCCTGAAATTGTTCAAATTTGACATGAAAGTTTTATTAGTACTCCAAATTTTCTCGTACATTTAAAACACCATCCGTTGTCACTGTACTCCAAATTGTTTAAGGCGGCGCTGTGGGGATGGAGCAACTGCTATAGACGAGGCCATTGTTGGAGCAGCTCCTTGGAGGTGGAGGATGGGGCGGCTAAACCGGCGGGACGATGAGATTGACGACGGATCCTCATCCGGGGCAGTGGATGAGGGACGTCGAGCTGTTACGGTGGACGTCGTCATCGTGGAAGAGCCTCCAGCTGGGCAACGGTGGGGTGGCGGACAGCGGAGGGTGGGGTTTCGCGACTGGAGCAGAGAGGTTATGGCGGCCTGGGTTTTTGAAAGGCGAAAAGGAGGTGATGGGAGGGGGGAACCATGACTTAGGGACGCGCTTGTCCAAAATGTAGGGTGTGTTACATAAGTAACATCACCGATTTGAACTAGCGGCCCTTTCGGCTCAGGGTTAGAACGGGGATTTCGCATGTCGGGATTTGGCAGCTGGAGGGAGTTTTCGCGTGCGTTGTAATTTCGGGATAGCAAGGCGCGGGTTGTGAAGGAGCGAGTCTTCGAAGCACAAAGAGACAAATCGATATCTGAATTTTCGGGATCACAACGCGCGGGTTGAAATTTCGAGACAAGCCTAACATGTAATAATATACGTACCAAATTAATTCGCCCTTCCCTCAATGAAATAAAACAAAAAAACTATTCGCACAACACAAAGAGAGAGTCTTGTCCCGTTTTACTGTACAAATGCTATTCAAAACTATGAATCCATGTTATGTCCAATTTTTTTTGCTAGCTGTATAATGCATGTAACCTACTCATACGAACATTTTAGTGCATTCCAAATGCATATACTACCGCTGCAATTCTAACTAAATTTGATTTTGTTTCTCTATTTGAATAAGCATCTACAATCATGATTGTTGCCAAGTTAAACCATCATTTGTATATTATCTTAACAACACACCACATGATTACTATAGAGTTAGATATGAACTATGTGTACTATATGAACTCGAATTCAAAATTTTGAATACAATTGATGTTGATTCCAAATAATAGTACATTTGAAGTACTAGCTAGATCTTCATAATCTAAACCGTGTTTCATATGTACACTGTGTTTATCACACAAAGTATAGTGCCCCGCCCCCTACATTATGACAAGTATTTAGCCCGAGCTGCAAAAGCCACACATTATCACAAATTCAAATAAATGTTATATATATTATATGTAGTATAACATGTCATAACCACACCATGCGTATCACCATTATATTCATGCATGCGTCGGTTTAAAACACTATGATCTCTTGTTTAAATATCCGAATCCACTTTTATAATGAATTATGATCTTTGTTGGTCTTTTACACCCACACAATCCTATTCTCTTTGTAGCTAGCGCTAACTTTCTCTCGTGCATGCACACGCCCGCCTCCCTCTCACCCTCCCTCAGCATTCTCTCCATTGCGCACATTCATTATTTCTCTTTAGGTTGTTCACCCATGGTGTGTGTCGGCCCCCTAGCTCCTTCCCGGCACACACCGATCGATATACCTCTCTAGCTAGGTGTACATACCACAAACACACACTTTCCCTCTTCTCTTCTCACCGTCCATGCCCCCTCTATCTAATACGGTTCCACGCACGTGCACACTCCCGCCCCTCTTTTCATCGATCTCATACTCACACACTCCTCGCCCTCAATATAGTAGGCCTCTCGCACCACCTCCTAGCCACATCCCTCTCTCTCTATCCGTCTCTCTGGGCCTTATTTGCTTATAACACATGCATGCATGTATACCGATCAATCTCCCTACATATAGCTAGGTCGACTATAACTCTTTTTCCCCACGCACAAGTCGACGTACCTCACAAGTTATGTCTCTCCCTTTCTTCGACACACGACGATTGATCTTCCTATGTAGTTATGTCTGATTACCACAGCCATATCGTCCCCCCTCATCATCCGTGCATGCCTCCTAATCCATCTCTCACACACACGTGCATAGACAGGCAGGCATCCCCTCTCTCATTGATATTGCAGTCGTACCCTCTGTTTGTCTAGCAGGCCTCTCCCACCATTTGTGAGAAGCAACTCCACCACCAACCCTCTGACACTCTAGCTCTGTCTCTCTCCCAACCTTATTCCTGTCCTACACATATGCATGGATGCCGATCAATCTCCCTCAATACATAGCTAGGTCTCTCTCCTTCTCCACACATATACCAGTCGATCTACCTCTCTATAGTTAGGTCTCTGCCCCCCCCCCCCACACACCGATAGTCAAACGTTGTAGGTAGTTATCCATGCCATAGGGACAAACTGCACCTCTCCCCTCTCATGTTCCAGTAGGCCAGCCACCCTATATCTTTGACGTGGGCACACACAAATTCGATGGCACTCTTTATCGATCGCGCACCCACACACTTCATCCCTCTCTTTGATTCTATCGATATATTACGTCGATGATCCCTCCACTCTCTTCTCGTGGATCACCCCTCTATATATGATATATCCAAGCCTCTGTTTCACACACATTGCATATGTTACATTTTTTGTTTGAGATATCATCGACACATATTCCCTACAAAAAAATTACACTTCCGTGATGATACATGTTTGTCACAGTAGGTCACGTTTTCTGTCATGCATGTACATCCATGACGATTTTATGACAGAATCAAGATAGTCATACCTGTGATGTCGTAGTAGTGTTCCATGACAATACCAAAATTATCATCATGGAACTGTCCACTTCCATGACGATAAATGGCGCGTCATGGAAGTGCTTTCGTCAAGGGTAACTGACACGTGGCATCCACCGTAACGGGTCACCATAAAGCTATCGGGTTCTGGTTTGGATCCGATAACCTGTTAACAGCCCGGACCAATGGGGATTTTCCACGTGTAAAATTCTCAATGGCTAGAGGAACCACGTGTCGGCTCAGTGTTGGGACAGATGTCATCCACTCATTGGACAGGAGAGGCCTATGATACGTCGACACATGGCATGGCCCAACAGTGGCCCATTCAGGTGAAAAGGCTAGCCTGTTTGACTTGGTCAAAAGGTAGCCGGCCAGCCCACGGAAAGCCTGTTAACGGCCTGTTCGCATATAGCCCATTTACAACCCGCTAACTCACGTCCCGTTATGGCCTATCCGAATTAGGCCTAGTATCATCATCTGGGCCGTCCAATATGATTCCAGCCCATTGTAACTTCCGGCCCATGTATGGCCCATGACGTCTTTCGGCCCATATGAGGCCCTTTCTAACTCTTGGCCCATTAATGGCCGTGGTGACACTGGCCCATAATGAACAGTGTATCGCTTTATACCCATTAACGGCCCATTATTCCATTGGTCCCTTTCCAGCCCGTGTGATCTTTCGGCCTTCTATGGGCCCATTTATTCTTGGGCTCATTTCCAGCATTCGATTACTTCCGGTCCGTTACTGGCCTGTTCCGCTTGCGGGCCGAATTCAGCCTGTGGATACATTCGGCCTGTTTGTGGCCCGTTAATCCGTTGGGCTATTTTCTTAGCGTCATCAAATATGGCCCGTTTATGCCTGTTATACATATCAGCTATTAACGGCCCATTATGATCGGGCCATAAACAAAAAATTTCCACTCTAGCCCGTTTACGGCCCATATTGTTGTCCTTTATTGGTTCATGAATAGTACGACCCGTAGAAGGCCCATTGATTCTAACGCCCGTAGAAGGCCCATTGATCCTACGGCCCGTAGGAGGCCCATGGTCACTACAATAGCTAGACCATGGTTACAACGGTCCATGGTTATTACGACCTAGTTTAAAAAATATTTTATTGTTGCCACTAGCAAACCGCGGAAAAAGAACTGCAGTTACTACAACCAAACAAATAAACAAGACAATAAGGAAATAAATAAGCAAGCAACTTACGCTAGGCTATTATGGCTATTACACATATTACATCCACTAGGCATCAAAGATCGCCACCAGTGCAAATATAGGGAACAAAGCAGCATATTACATACGAGCGACAGCAAAACAAGTCCATAACTGAAACAACTTCACAAGAGCTCAAGAAACGTTATCCTGGGTATCCACACTGGTATTGCGAGCTGCTATACAAACGGTTTTAACCCCTTTCCACGACGGCATTTGGAACCGTCACCAAGTGAGTGACTGCGATAGGGGGGTCCTTCCCACACGACCCAAAAACCATCGGGGATAGGCCCTCCTGGCACACATGCTCGGCAAAATGAGGTCGTGTGCGACGGGCGAGCGATGAAATATGATTATACAGGACCAATCGGTTCCGGTCGTAAGTACATCCCACACAGTCAGTCCCAAACAAACGTTTCCGTTTGTTATGTACATTCCACACAGTCAATCCAAGGAATACGTTTCCATTCTTATGTACATCCCACACAGTCAATCCAGGGAAAACATTTGCGTTCGTATGTACATCCCACACAGTCAATCCAGGGAAAATGTTTCCGTTCGTATATACATCCTACACAGTTTTATGTATAACCTCGTGTGTGATAGGTGTAACTATCACACACGCTCTGCCTCGGTTAACCGTTTGCTTTTATTCAACTACATCACACACGATTTGATGAAGAAAACTGTATGGCATTGGGCTATCCATCACAAGCGCTTTTACTGCTAGAACCATTTGCAAAGTTCCATGACCCATTTAGCAGGTTTATTAGTTTATAATTAATAATTCTATTATTACGCAAACTCACATTTCATATCAAACAGCTCTTTGCCAATTTCATACCAGGCACATAAATATATTTTAACATCACAGTACGATAGCTACCTGCAAACAGCACAGTACAACATATAGCTAGTTCACCTTCGTAAGAACAATATTAGAACAATATATTCATTTCCCTAATCGAGATCATCCAGGCTCGTCTTATCCACCTCTGATTTCAGTTCAGTAAGAACCTGTTTTGCACTGGCCAACTAGGAAAGTGCCTCCTCCTTCACTGTGGCCACTCTTGATCAACCCACTCCAGGTAAGAACACTTCCATGCATCCTATAATATTTAAAACTAGATCAGTAATAATTGTAGGGGAAGTGGGTTTCTAGCAACATAGAAAATCACCAAATACATATTTTGAAAAACTGAAGAAACAGGTTAATTATGACATATCTTCTCAAAAACATCAATGTGCAAATGAATTAATTGCTACTGAGACAACAACCAAATTCTGAAACATCGGAAGCTATAATTAACTACAACAACGCTACAAGTTCTTAGTCATGTACTATAAATAAAAAATTGAACATTTTATGAGGAGGCTAAATATAACTGCAACAGCATAGCGACAGTGTTTGGATGATAGCAAATTGATACTAACAGGTGTGTACATGCACAAATTTAGCACCATAGAACTAATAGCACTAAGGCCATCCACTGTGTATGCCAAAACTGGTGTAAAGACAACTGTTGCTACATTTGGCATCGGTGCCCTGCACTGGCGAGCCGATGCAGCGGAAAAAAAATCAGGGACCCAGAGTCCGGAGCACCTAGTTGCTCCGATACCCAGTTCTTTCGTGCCATAAAGATTTAGTATTTTACTACTTGGCTGCTGGGATGTGTGGACCAAAGTTGGCTACACCAACTACTGAAGTGGTGCCAAATAATTTTCTAATCGCACCGCTAATGGGATGGCAACATTTTTAGATACTAGGTACAAACTGTGACACTGTCTTAACATCCAGAATAACATAGCACAGTGATAGTGTCTGAATCACATCTAACAAATGATTTGTAACAACGAAAGTGGGGCTAACCTTCTCTGCACATGCCAGAAACTTCCTCCCACTGTCCACAGATTCAAACGCAACTAGCTTCACACATGGAGATTGATGGTGACAATGAGCAGGCAGATCTTCAGCCACCCCGCTCCATTCGTTGCAACTGATGGTCCTAGGGAGCTACAAGAGGAAGAAATGACTCAAATCGACCGCCGGGTTAAAATCTTTCATTCCAAGTCATAACCTGAGAGAGAGAAGAGTGGCATACCCGGGTGGTGAAGGAGTCATCATCGTCGGAGGAACCGCTGGAGAGGTCATTGAAGAAGACCATGGCGACCCCGGCGGTAGGATGCGAGATGACGAGCGCGAGGAAGCAAGCGAGAAAGCGGCTATAGCTTCAAAAGGAAGGAAGGAGGAAACATGGGAAATGTGACTTGTGGTCGGGGAGAAAAGGGGGTGGGGGGGGGGTGGGGGCGGGGGTAGATATTTCGGCGGTAGGCCAAAATTTTCGAAATGTGGAGGGAAACTTTGCGCGCGGTGCCATCGGACACCATTCACTTTGAATGATTGTGTGCATCGCAAATGATTCTTCTGCTTTACGCGCATGGGATGAGTTTGATAATTCACATTTTGGTGGAAATTTCCCTGGGTACTGTCCTCATCCACGTCATTGCATAATTTAACATCGCTTGCTAATTTGGGCACACAAAAGAGCGTATAGCACACAAACCACACTTACTGAATCGAGCAATTTTAGTAATTAAACAGAGCCAGTTGACCTAAACATTGCTCTAACAAAAGACCAGCATTACAAACAAAGCCTAAGTACGCATAATTTTAACAAAGCCACCACCGCGCCGGCCTATGCATCGCCGGTGTGAGATGAGACGTCGATGCCTTGTCCTGGCGACATGCCGCCATTGGTCGACTCCACGTCCCCCTGCTGAAGTTGACTGCATCCTCGTCCTCGTCCTCATCCTCGGCGCCACCCTCAAGGTTGTAGTACTCATAGTAGTGGCTGCGTGAGAGCTCGCGTTGGTACTCCAGCGCCGATTCCTCGACGGACGGACTCTTCTCTACCTCGACCTCTCCCATGCGCAACTCCTCCTCCTGGCGCTCCTCGATCTCCGCCGCCTCCTGCATCTGCAGCTCCCGCTCGGCGATCTCATGAGAAAGCAGGTGCTCCATGGACACCGCTGCCTTTTCGAGCATGGGTTGCATGCTAGATTCCGAGGTGGCCTGGAATATCTTGGCGTGTGCGTCCTCGATCTTGGCGTGGATGGCCTCGACCCGGGCCAGGGCGACATCGGCGGCACGGACGGCAGCTCGAGCGCTCTCGGCGTTTGCAGCCGCCGTCGCAGCAGCTGCTACAGTCGACTCGGCTGCTGCAGCTGCCCTGTCGGCTGCTGCAGACACCCTCTCGGCAGATGCGGCCGCGCTCAATGCGGATGCGGCGGCACTCTCAGCGTAGGCGGCCGTGCTCTCGGCGTAGGCGGCGGCGCTCGGGGAGGACGCGACCATCGTACGAGCCCTCACAAAGCGTTTCCACGGTGTCATCTTTGCAAGAAGGGGTTGCGGGAATGGGGATCGGGATTCATGGATTCGGGGGTTGCCGGCACTGGAGCAGATGAGCCGGCGAAGCTTAAGGACGAAGACTTAAGTAGACCCATGAATTTTCATCGCAAACGGTTCCTACAAAACAACTGTGTGATGTTGTTGATATTTTTTATTAGCTGTGAAAGACAAATTTGGAGTAAAGTGGAAATGGATGGTGTTTTAAATGTATGAGAAAATTTGTAGTACTAATACAACTGTCATTTGAAAATTTGTAAAATTCCAGGGGTCATTTGACCTTTTAAGACATTTAAGTGATTTTCTAGCCATTTAATGATCGTAATTCAAATTTGAACTACATTTACTTGCAACAGCTAACCATAATGGTTTGAAAAGTCATATTTGTGTTCTTGTGTGCGAGTTAATTCCATGTGTAGTAAATTGGAAGGAATTTTCAAACATATTGGTCTCACGGCTATGACACAAAGCATGGAGTGCCATGGCATTTAAATTCCAAAAAGTTAAAAAAAGATCAGAAACACATGAAACCTTGCTTGATGTAATGTCATGCCACCAAGATGATGTGGTAAAAAATTGGCATGTTTGACAAAAGTTTGGACACACACCCCTCACAAACCAGAGCAATTCACTAGAAGGCTCGTGGTTCTAAGAGGGAACAATGGATGTTTGATGACGTTCGGGCGATAGCTTCCTCTTACGGCCTTCAAAAAATTTCTACAGTTAACGTGCACTAGTACAACTGTCATTTGAAAATTTGGAAAATTCCAGGGGTCATTTGACCCTTTAAAGACATTTAAGTGATTTTCTAGCCAATTAATGACCCTAATTCAAATTTGAACTACATCTATATGCAACGGCTAATGATAACGGTTTGAAAAATCATATTTGTGTACTTGTGTGTGAGTTAATTCCATGTGTAGTAAATTGGAAGGAATTTTCAAACATATTGGTGTCACGGCCTGGACACATGCATGGAGTGCCATGGCATTTAAATTCCAAAAAGTTAAAAAAAGATCAGAAACACATGAAACCTTGCTTGATGTAATGTCATGCCACCTAGATGATGTGGTAAAAAATTTGACACGTTTGACGAAAGTTTGGACACACACCCCTCACAAACCGGAGCAACTCACCAGAAGGCTCGTGGTTCCGAGAGGGAACAATGCATGTTTGATGATGAACGGGCGATAGCTTCGTCTTACGGCCTTCATTATTTTTCTACAGTTAACGTGCACTAATACAACTGTCATTTGAAAATTTGGAAAAATCCAGGGGTCATTTGACCTTTTAAAGACATTTAAGTGATTTTCTAGCTATTTAATGATCGTAATTCAAATTTGAACTACATCTACATGCAACGGCTAACCATAACAGTTTGAAAAATCATATTTGTGTTCTTGTGTGCGAGTTAATTCCATGTGTAGTAAATTGGAAGGAATTTTCAAACATATTGGTGTCACGGCCTGGACACATGCATGGATTGCCATGGCATTTAAATTCCAAAAAATAAAAAAAAAGATCAAAAACACATGAAACCTTGCTTGACGTAATGTCATGGCACCAAGATGATGTGGTAAAAAAATTGGCCTATTTGACGAATGTTTGGACACAGACCCCTCACAAACCGGAGCAACTCACTAGAAGGCTCATGGTTCCGAGAGGGAACAATGCATGTTTGATGACGAACGGGAGATAGCTTCCTCTTATGGGCTTTAAAACTTTTCTACAGTTAACGTGCACTAATACAACTGTCATGTGAAAATATGGAAATTCTAGGGGTCATTTGACCTTTTAAAGACATTTAAGTGATTTTCCAGCCATTTTAGTGACCGTAATTCTAATTTGAACTACATCTACATGCAACGGCTAACCATAATGGTTTGAAAAATCATATTTTTGTGTACTTGTGTGCGAGTTAATTCCATGTGCAGTAAATTGGAAGGAATTTTCAAACATATTGGTGTCACGGCCTGGACACATGCATGGAGTGCCATGCCATTTAAATTCCAAAAAATATAAAAATGATATAAAAAAATGAAACCTTGCTTGACGTAATGCCATGCCACCAGATGATGTGGTAAAAAAATTGGCCTGTTTGACGAAAGTTTGGACACACACTCCTCACAAACTGGAGCAACTCACTAGAAGGCTCGTGGTTCCGAGAGGGAACAATGCATGTTTGATGACGAATCGATGATTGCTTCCTCTTATGGCCTTCAAATTTTTTCTACAATTAACGTGCACTAATACAACTGTCATGTCAAAATTTGGAAAATTCCAGGGGTCATTTGACCTTTTTAAGACATTTAAGTGATTATCTAGCCATTTAATAACCGTAATCCAAATTTGAACTACGTCTACATGCAACGGCTAACCATAACGTTTTGAAAAAAAATATTTGTGTACTTGTGTGTGAGTTAATTCCATGTGTAGTAAATTGGAAGGAATTTTCAAACATATTGGTGTCACGGCCTGGACACATGCATGGAGTGCCATGGCATTTAAATTCCAATTTTTTTTTAAAAAGATCAGAAACACATGAAACCTTGCTTGATGTAATGTCATGCCACCAAATGATGTGGTAAAAAATTTGGCATGTTTGATGAAAGTTTGGACACACACCCCTCACAAACCGGAGCAACTCACCAGAAGGCTCGTGGTTCCGAGAGGGAACAATGCATGTTTGATGACGAACGGGCGATAGCTTCCTCTTACGGCCTTCATTAATTTTCTACAGTTAACGTGCACTAATACAACTGTCATTTGAAAATTTGGAAAATTCCAGGGGTCATTTGTCCTTTTAAAGACATTTAAGTGATTTTCTAGCTATTTCATGATTGTAATTCAAATTTGAACTACATCTACGTGCAACGGCTAACCATAACGGCTTGAAAAATCATATTTGTGTTCTTGTGTGCGAGTTAATTCCATGTGTAGTAAATTGGAAGGAATTTTCAAACATATTGGTGTCACGGCCTGGACACATGCATGGAGTGCCATAGCATTTAAATTTCAAAAAATTAAAAAAAGATCGAAAACACATGAAACCTTACTTGACGTAATGTCATGCTACCGAGATGATGTGGTAAAAAATTGGCCTATTTGACGAATGTTTGGACACAGACCCCTCACAAACAAGAGCAACTTACTAGAAGGCTCGTGGTTCCGAGAGGGAACAATGCATGTTCGATGACGAACGGGAGATAGCTTCCTCTTATGGGCTTCAAAACTTTTCTACAGTTAACGTGCACTAATACAACTGTCATGTGAAAATTTGGAAATTCTAGGGGTCATTTGACCTTTTTAAGACATTTAAGTGATTTTCCAGCCATTTTATTGACCGTAATTCAAATTTGAACTACATCTACATGCAATGGCTAACCCTAATGATTTGAAAAATCATATTTTTGTGTACTTGTGTGTGAGTTAATTCCATGTGCAGTAAATTGGAAAGAATTTTCAAACATATTGGTGTCACGACCTAGACACATGCATGGAGTGCCATGCCAGTTAAATTCCAAAAATTTAAAAATGATCAGAAACAAATGAAACCTTGCTCGACGTAATGCCATGCCACCAAGATGATGTGGTAAAAAAATTGGCCTGTTTGACGAAAGTTTGGACACACACCCCTCACAAACCGGAGCAACTCACTAGAAGGCTCGTGGTTCCGAGAGGGAACAATGCATGTTTGATGATGAATCGATGATAGCTTTCTCTTACGGCCTTTAAAATTTTTCTACAGTTAACGTGCACTAATACAACTGTCATATCAAAATTTGGAAAATTTCAGGGGTCATTTGACCTTTTTAAGACATTTAAGTGATTTTCTTGCCATTTAATGACTGTAATCCAAATTTGAACTACGTCTACATGCAGCGGCTTACCATAACGGTTAAAAAATATATTTGTGTACTTGTGTGCGAGTTAATTCGATGTGCAGTAAATTGGAATGAATTTTCAAACATATTGGTGTCACGGCTTGGACACATGCATGGAGTGCCATGGCATTTAAATTCCAAAAAATTAAAAAATGATCAGACGATGTAAATATCTGGTGTTCAAAAAAGAATATGTAAAGATCTGGCAAGACAACCGGGCCCCACACGATTGGCACTCTATTTCGCGCCTCGAGATTTGGAAGGTGAGTGGCGCGGGTTATTAATCAGACATGGTTCTGTATTGGAAACCGTCAGCTATTATGTTCACACACTGCTTTTGCTGTGGGTATCGTGTGTAATTCAAACTACAGTACTCGTAAATTTTGGCGACCGATGTTTGTACTGTTCCCGTCGATCTAGATTCTGGCCGCCAATATATACTACCTTGCTCACGTCATCTCGCCTGCATTCTCATATACATCCTCCCCTCGCTCGCCCTTTCTCTCTCTCTCTCTCTCTCTCTCTCTCTCTCTATATATCAAATCTCCGCCATGGCGCCGCCGACCTGCCCACGCGCCGACGAGGAGGTGCCGCCCCCCGAGGACGCTCAGTTGAAGAGCAGCGACGATGAGGACCCCTACACGCCGCTGGACAAGGTTGCGCCGGACCCCCCAACTTTGGAGTGGTTTTGGGGCCAGTACAATCTTTGTCTGTGGAAGTCGCTTCCGCCGGCTGACAAAGCCAGGCAAGTGGCATTCAAGGAGATGGCAGAGGAGGAAGCCAGGTACCAGGTGGCCTATGAAGCCCGTGATGCCACCTGGAAAAAGGAGGCGGTGGAGCTTTGGGGGTGGGCGCGTCGTCATGCGGAGGAAGTGTACGAAGACGGGTACTTCGCGAGGAAGGTCAAAGGTGCTAGGTGCCTCATCGTTGCATGGAGGTGGGCTAATAAGCTCCAGTGTGCCACTGACGAGGAGCTCCAGTGGGCGCCCAACAAAATGGCAAGATCATTCGCGCTCGTCTGCCAGCAAGAGGCAGATCGGTACATCAAGTGCTGCGACGTGGAGGAGGTGGAGTACTGCCTCCGCACTGGGAAGACACCGCGCACCAGGGAGCTAATGGCAAGGGGCTGCCGGAATACTGCCCCTAGGAGGGATTATTAGTTTTAGTATTGTTCATTTGCAATTTTATGCATTGTACCTAGTAGTTAAGTATCATCACGTATATGTGATGATATTATATATATTCTGTGATGAACTAATGAACAACTAATATTTATTATGAATTCCATTTTCTATCTGTTTTCGTATACTAATTTGTATCTAGCTGTTATCATCCACATATACAGAATGGAAAGCATATACACACACATTGAAACAGAACATATAAGAACGGAAAATAGAGTACACACATTGAAACAGAGCAATATTATGATTGCTGTGAATACATAGCGATCCACGTCGAAACGACTCAACAAAATAAAACGCGTCCATGAGACCATGACCAGCAGCCCTTGCATACGGTAGCTCTTGGCTCTGCCTGAACTCGTGCAGGCATTCGTCCAAGCAGTTGACATGCTCGCGGTACATATGGAGCGCGATCTCGAGCTCCAAGTTGGCTATTTCATCGGAGATCACCAGCTCGAGGATGCGGCGGCCATGTTCCTCTACTGCGCCTAGGTAGACACCTGGGCCAAGGAGGCGGTCAAGCCTAGCGACCAACGCGTTGGCATCGAGCGGGCCGCTGACAAGGTGAATGACACGACCCATGCAAACGGCGCGGTGGGCGTTCGGTGCAAGTACGGCGCAGATGGCCTCTGCCCACTCCTGGCGAGGAATGGGGGTACTGACGGGACGTGTACCTAGCTGCAACGCCCTGTCGACAGCAGGCAAGCGCCGATGGATCCGCTCGTGCTGTGCGGCGTGCCGCGCCTCTCGCTCTACGGCGCTCTAACGGTCTCGCTGTGCGGTGAGCTACAGCCTATCGGTGCGGACGCGCCTAGCTTGCTCTGTGGCGCGCCATCGATCATGTTGTGCGGCGAGCTGTAGCCTCTCGGCGCTGACATGCCTATCTTGATCCACGGCGCTGAAGCGCCATGCGCTTAGGGTCTGCTCAACCCTAGCGATGACGCGCATCACGGAGTCGTCCATCGCGTTGCCGGGGAGCGCCTTGGCCTCGACAGGCCGTGGCGCCTTCTCGTTTTCCTTGTCGAGGAGGTTGATCTCATAGGTGGTGCTTTGGTGGGTTGGCATGCTTGGAAAAGGTGGATGTGCTACAGGCTGCGCTTGTTGCCTCCATGGGTCGCGCGCCGCCTAGGTTTATGCGCAATATCGCTGGGTGGCGGCGGGAAACCGGTGAGGAAATGGCGGGAAATGGTGGCGTGTTCATAAAACACCATCAATTAATGGAAAGTTAGCATAGAAGGAACATCGAGCTAGCACGACGCGTGCGGGCACAATGCTCACCCAAGGCTATGATCCTTATACTTGTGTGCCCAACAGAGCACACTATTCATAGTAAAGAATACTGTTCCGTTTATCCTAGTAGAGAAGTGGCGGCAAGCGTCAGAAGAAGTAGATGATGAACAGATGATCGTTTATCCTAGTTAATTATGCATGTAATATATAGTTTACTTTGGTGTGTGGAAATGTCATGTGTGTAGTAGCCACCTATGTAATTGGATGTTTCTGTTGCGTTACCTAATCGAAAACAGTTCATCCGAGTGAACCGTATGCCATATATCGCACACACCTTGATCTGGTTGACCGTTTCTTTTGTGTTGCCTAATCACAAAGAGTTCATCCGAGTGAACTGTATGTCGTATATCGCACACACCTTCATCTGGCTGCCCGTTTCTGTTGTTCCACCTCATCACAAACATTTTATCCGAGTGAACTGTATGCCGTCAATCGCACATGCCTTGATCTGGCTGCCCATTTCTGTTGTTCTGCCTCATCACAAATAGTTCATTGAACTGAACCGTTTGCCCCGCATCGCACACGCAACTAAAATCTAAACCGTGTTTGATGTATCCTTCATCGCAAATGTTTTGCATCTTTTTGACGGTTTTTTACATCACCGTTTGCGATTAATGCATCACACACAGTTTCGTCAAAGGGTCTCTGATCGTAGGGTCGTGTTAGCAGCATCCTGCAATAGTGCCACCATGCTGGCAACAAGCTTATTAGCTTTCTCCTGTTTGGCGCTAAAATCCTCCAACGCTTGCTGTTGAACCAGAAAGTATGCATCTGAATTCTCCGGGGACTTCCTCAGTCCTTCGGCTTCTTGTCGCAGCGCACCTGATCGATGTCTTTCAGCTTGTAGTTGAGACTTAAGAAACCGAACTGATTTAGACAGTGAGTTCGAAGAGCTCGGTAGTGGCCAGTAACTCGAACACTACATCAAGACAGGACTTTGGGGTTGTCTCACTCTCTTCAAGATAGTTTTACTAAGCTGTTTTATCAGCTTTGTTGGAGACCAACAAGGATGTTTCACTATCCTGAACCTTATCTGCATTACTTCCTTTACCATTGCTTAATAAGGTACTCTTCCCAAATATCCTATCAGCATTCTAAAAGAAGAAACAAGAAGACACATAGCATGTTTCGCATGTAGTATATGAAACTCATTTCGGTGAACCTGTTCAGTAGTAAGGTGGACAGAATTAAACTACCAAGTGTTCTATTGCCAAGTAGTAAGTACATAATAAAAGCATCAAACAAACATATATCTATGTCCTATGGTCACTGCATTATCTTGCCAAATCAAAATAGAGACACGGTTCAAATCATATCAGTTCAAGACAAAGCAGCATTGAAAGAATACAAGTGTGGGAAACTACACGGCACAACAAGATTTCAGATGGGTAACACGGGTATACATGTACAACAACACTATTTGGCTCTGTTGTGATGCTAGTAATGTGCATGATATGAGAAGTCACCTGTATACACAATTGAAATTGAAATCAACAGAGCAATTTAGAAGAGCAAACCTGTTAAAGAAACATGCATGTTTAAACATACCTGTTGTGCCATTGGAGTTTTGATTGGATCCTTCAATTTAAAAGTAAGTTTGTATGAGTAAATACAGTGATACAAGAGCAAATCAGTATGCACCATAGCAATGGAATCTTAAATGAGAATAGTTCTTCTTCAGGTTTAAGCACTTGTTATACACGAACATAGTACAGTAAGACGCAAGCATATAGTACTTAAAAAAATGAGCTCATAGACCTTACCACATTCTTGGTTCGGGACCAATTTAGAACATGGCGTTCCCAGTCATCGTGCCGTAAATGTGTCTCAGGAGAAAGTAAGGGAATTTGATGAGTTTCTTTGCCAGTGAAGTACGCTTTCTTCAGGTAATTCTGATACTGCCACCAAGCATTCTTGAAGATAGCAGAGGTATTAGCACAGGTTACCTCATCATGAGTTTCCAAATCGGTCCTTCTCTATAGAGGAAAATGGGAACATTTGCTGTATTATAACCAGCATGGAGGTAGAATGTATGGGACAAAGCAAAGTATTTGCCATGAATAATATTACTTACACATAACTCCTGGACGAACACCTGCAACTGGCTTTTTCCTTCATCTTCAGTATAATATTTCCATGATGGGAATATACGCACATAGGATTTAACAACATCAAATGCGATAGATGCTAAACTACGAATGGCTGGTTGTGCTTCATCCACAGGAATAGGTGTACTAACTGGTGGAGTTGGGGTTCGCCGTGGTATACTGGCACTTTGGGCACTGGAGCTGCCATACTAACTGCTCTTGTTTGGGAGCTCTGTGCTGGAGATGGTGCTGTGTCAACTGGAACTGGGTTACTATCTACTGTGGTTCGGGTTAGATTGGGTGAAGCTGGTTCTCTGTCCATCGGAGTAGGGGTACAATCTGCGAGAGTCTGGGTTAAGTGTGGTAGGGCTGGTTCTCATGCATGTACAACCGGGGTGCTATCTCCACCAAGAGGTAGCACTGTTTTATTTGAAGACCGTGTTTTTACTCTGCTAGATACTGCCATCACCCCCTCCAATTCAAATGGCTGATAAACAAGAAAAGTAGTTGAATGTACAGACCTTGTATGAGAGACAGATGCAATAGATAGTGTGGAAAAAAGAGGGCACGAAATAGTTCACATGTATATTTAACTAAAAAGAATAGCATGACATAATTTCACATATATGATGTCTATCTAAACTGGATAGCATAGCATGACATAATTCAAAGATATGATGATTAACTAAACATGATGGCATGAGATAATTATATGATGTCTTTAGTAAACATGTTGGCATGACATAATTCACATACATGTTATCTAAGTAATCAGGATCGCATGATATAATTCACACGTGCGATCTATATACTAAGCAGAGGGCATTCGCATATATGATGTCTGAACCATGTGTCATATGTACACTGTGTTTATCACACAAAGTATAGTGCCCCGCCCACTATATTATGACAAGTATTTAGCCCTGAGCTGCAAAAGCCACACATTATCATAAATTCAAAAAAATGTTATATATATTATATGTAGTATAACATGTTCATAACCACACCATGCGTATCACCATTATATTCATGCATGCGTCAATTTAAAACACTATGATCTCTTGTTCAAATATCTGAATCCACTTTTATAATGTATTATGATCTCTGTTCGTCTTTTACACCCACACAATCATCTTCTCTTTGTAGCTAGCGCTAACTTTCTCTCGTGCATGCACACGCCCGCCTACCTCTCACCGCCCCCCTCAGCATTCTCTCATCGCGCACATTCGTTATATCTCTTTAGGTCGTCCACCCATGGTGTGTGTAGGCCCGCAGCTCCTTCTTTCCTACACACACCGATTGATTTACCTCTCTAGCCAGGTGTACCTACCACAAACACACGCTTTCCCTCTTCTCTTCTCACCGTCCATGTCCCCCTCTGTCTAATACGGTTCGATGCACGTGCACACTCCCGCCCCTCTTTTCACCGATCTCATACTTACACTGTTACACACTCCTTCCCCCTCGATATAGTAGGCCTCTCGCACCACCTCCTAGCCACATCCCTCTCTCTCTATCCGTCTCTTTGGGCCTTATTTTCTTCTAACACATGCATGCATGTATACCGATCGATCTCCCTACATGTAGCTAGGTAGACTATATAACTCTTTTTCCCAACGTACGATCGACTTACCTCACTAGTTATGTCTCTCCCTTTCTCTAACACGCGGCGATTGATCTTCCTATGTAGTTATGTCTGCTTACCATAGCCATATCATCCCCCCTCATCATCCGTGCATGCCTCCCGGTCCGTCTCTCACACGCACGTGCACAGCACAGGCAGGCATCCCTCTCTTATTGATATTGCAGTCGTACCCTCCGTTTGTCTAGCAGGCCTCTCCCACCATTTGTGAGAAGCAACTCCACCACAAACCCTACGACACTCTAGCTCTGTCTCTCTCCCAACCTTATTCCTCTCCTACACATATGCATGGATGCCGATCGATCTCCCTCAATACATAGCTAGGTCTCTCTCCTTCTCCACACATATACCAGTCGATCTACCTCTCAATGTAATTAGGTCTCTTCCTCCCCACATACACATCTATTGTTGAACACTGTAGGTAGGTATCCATGGCACAGAGACAAACTGCACCTCTCCCCTCTCATGTTCCAGTAGGCCAGCCACCCTATATCTTCGACGTGGGCATACACAAATTCGATGGCACTCTGTATCGATCGCGCACCCACACACTTCATCCCTCTCTTTGATTCTATCGATATCTCACGCCGATGATCCCTCCACTCTCTTCTCGTGGATTGCCCCCTCAATATATGATATATCCAAGCCTCTGTTTCACACACATTGCATATGTTACATTTTTAGTTTGAGATATCATCGACACGTTGCCTCTGCTTCGCACAAACCATCTCTCTCACACGCACCCACATACGTACCTGCACGTAGAGAAGAGGTGCACGCACGACACACGTACTCACATCTCGTTGCCGGCCACACCTGCACGGGGACACAGTGGAGCTCATTTCTGTATGAAAAGGCAGCCACGTGATAATTTGACGCGTGTAGCAGTTGTTTACTTGAAGGAGGGTCGTGGACCACGCGTACACAGAACAAAGTTTGACTTGACGCATTTGTTTTAAATAAAGTTATATTCCTCAATGGCATGTACATAATATAAAATGATTGTTATCAAGAAAAAAGAAATCTGCTCCACTATATACAATGGAGCCTGCCTGCCACGGTTTGTCTCTTGTCACACTATCTCACACAAGGTGGCGGTGGCCTCTCTCTCTCACCGTTGGTCACTGATCCGGCCGCATCCCGTCCGCCAGCGGAATGGGAGGATGTGCATTGTTTCTCCATTCGACGGCATCGAGGCAGCACGTCCCGATCTGCGGTACCCGTCGTTCTCTCTGACCAAGCTCCGGCGCGGTAGGGCCTTCGCCACTTGTTCGCTGCCACAGTATGGGCAGATCCCGCCCGCCGCCGCCCTCCTAGTTACATCCCGACGACCCCCAGGTACAGCTTCCTCCCCTCCGGCCTTGCTCCACTGCCCATCTTCCCACATCGCTGCATGTGGAAAATCTTGCATGTGGATCTTCCCTAGTTCTTTGCCCAAAAAGTAGCTCGTCCGGCGTATTTTCCATATTCCAATCTCATCCTCACACTGTTTTAGATAAACAACCGTGTTGCGTGCTGTTATCTTCCCTTAGGACAAGGAATATGCTTCTTTTTTGCCATTGTATGTGTCATCAACTGTTATTGGCCAGTAATTGTTTCCTTTCTACCTCTTTTTTGCAAACAGAGCTAAACATTTCACCTCGTTGCTATTGCGACCTTTTGGTGAACTGCACAAATCACTTTTTTCTTAAGAGTGTTTTGTGCAGTTTTGCTGAAATGTCACACGGGCAACGTTTCTACATTTCAGTGGGACTGCACAAAGGGAGATTGGTTTTGCTCTATCCTCCTCATCCAACTCCGAGGCTAATCTTCTCCAACTATTTGCTTAATCTTCTCCAACTAGTTATTCTTAAGAGAGACTGCAAAGGTGACCGGCTTCTATTTGTGTGTTTATTGTTTCATCAACAGCCCTCTATTATTGTAATCACACTTACTCAATATCTTTGGAATAGGGACGCCCAGCTCTATTTTAGTGGAACTGGACAAAATGATCGAAATGTTGCATGCTCATGACAGCTACTTTTTCTCCCAACATGCCTTGTTGATTTAGACAGAGCTGGAGGGAAGTTGCTGCCAATGAAAGCATGGATCAATTTTAATTTAACACCTTCTCACAACTTTGTCTTCAGTTGTGATGTGAATATTAGCTCTGATCTGCTAATCATTGAGATGCATTAGCAAGGAAGTTAGTTTTTATTTTTTTCCGAAAGAGCATGGATGTTAGTTTCCTTTCTAGTATTTGATTGATGTTGTAACGAGACAACCTTCCAGCTGTCAAGACACATGAAACAAAAGCTGAAAGCTTCAGAGCATTGTACAATTTCATGTCGTTGGAAAATTATTTGTATACGTCAATTATATAAACAAATGCTGGAAGCTTGATAGCATTGCTAGAAGCCATTCAGCATCCGGGTCCATGTGCCATGCACTAAATTAGAGTGCTCACACGCATGGGAGACTCAGCCCGGTCGTTGTGCCGCACTAATAGTGAGTAATGAGCAGTCAAATCATAAGCCCCACCTTTCCCACTATAAGTTACTCGGAAGAAGCAACCATCAATACACTCTTCTTTGAATCCGCTCATACTAGTATGAAGGTGCAAAACCAAGTCCGCCTATGGCCTGTCGGTCAACGCACTTCCTCCTGGCATATCACTGACATGTGGGACCGGAGTGTGAGCAAACCGATCTCAATTAACGGCGAAATGGCCAACCCGCCGCTAGGTGTCTCATGGAGGCCAAGATATATTCGAGCATGGTTGATCGATGTCATCATTACATGTTCAATGTTTTATAGTAGTACTATTGGGTTGCCATTTTCCGCACTTCTCCCGAATAAATGTGTACTTTATCAGAGATTAAAATAAAATAAGAGTAGAGACGCTCCACCATGCAGTTCCTAGTACCTGTATACTAGTAGTACTATACTACTCGTCCTACTAAACCTTGCACTTGGCTCTTCGCCTCTTCGGGAAGTCAAACATGATGGTACTACAGTGTATGCCTCTGGCAATCTGACACCGAATGAACTGCTGCATGTCCACCGCCTGAGCGAGGGTAGGTTGCATTAGTCAAAAGCTTCTCCTCGTCCTCTGAGCCACCACGCTTGAGGTAGATGGAGAGGGCGTAAGCAAGCTTCACCTTGTCCTGCAAGCTTCTCCTCGTTCTGCGAGTTGACGGGACACACCAAAGTAGTGCTAGTCCATACTGCCTCCTTTCCGGTTAATATGGCTTAATTTTTTTGCAGGTAAATGAGAGAGCTTTATTCATATATAAGCATTCTTAGGACTATCAGCCAAGAGACTGGTCACTAGGAAGCGAGGTACCTCGCAAAAAAAAGGAAGCAAGGTATTTCATCAAGTCAGCTCTCGGTCACATTCAAAGTGCAGCGAGCACGGTTTGCACAAAGATGCGCCACAAGGTTTGCTGACCTGTTTACATGCTGAATAACAAAAAAGGAGAAAATATTACTGAGTGCTCCTATTTCTAACAGGATAGGAGCCAAAATTGTGCGAGAATTGTGGTGAGTGTTCCATGCAATCAACTTCCATTATCACATGCGAGAACCCTCGAAGAGAAGCAAATGTGTTGAAGATTGCTTTATCACAGATTAAAATAAAATAAGAGTGCAGATGCTCCACCATGCGGTTCCTAGTAGTACATGTATAGTAAGTAAGTAGTACTAGTAGTACGTAATACTACTCGGAGTACTATTGTAGTAAACTTTGCGCTTGGCTCTTCGCCTCTTCGGGAAGTCGAACAATGATGGTACTACTACAGTGTATGCTTCTGGCAATCTGACACCAAATTAACTGTTGCACGTCCACCGCCTGAGCGAGGGAGAGCTTGCATTAGTAAAAAGTTTCTCCTTGTCCTGCGATCCACCGTGCGCAAGCTTCTCCTCGTTCTGCAAGTTGACGGGACACAACAAAGTAATGCTAGTCCATATTGCATCATTTCTGGTTAATATGGCTTAATTTGAAATGAGATAAATACACTGGCTATCACTATATATTTGTAAGCATACGGTCATTGGACTTCATAATACGCTCATTGCAGGCAATATATACATTTTCTGGTGTTTATACGGTCACTAGCTCACCCTGGCTGAGTATGTGTGTGCATGCAAGTGTAGGTTGAGCATTTGAGCGTGACCGTGTGTGTTCCGTCGTGTGCTCGGACATGCATGCATTAGGGCGTCGCGCGTGTTTTTGTGTGCATGTGTACGTGTGACTGTTGCATGCATGCATGAGGTTGTAGTCCCTCACATTCACATGTTCATATGTCAATGCCTTGTCAACACGTTGCATGCAAGGTTTAATCATTCGTTGTTCACGCATGCATTCCCGATATTAATACGTTGGTAAAGCCAATTTCTTGAGGAAAACAAGCCCATGAATTGAGTACAAAGGGGACCAATAAACCAGGACGGAGGGAGTACTAGTAGTGAACCAGAAGGAGGGAGTAGGTACGTAACAACGTGCAGTAACAAAATTCCTCTATGCGCATCCTGTCTATGTGTCATGCAAGAAAATAGAGATAATTACAAGTGAGACTCAGGAACGGTCATACACGTTGGGGGAGTACATGCAGGGGCCACTCAGGAGTAGTCAAATTACACAGTAAGTTAGTCGGACGAAGCAACCATCATTTCACTCTTCAATGACACGTACGCAATATAAAAAGGTTGATATGGAGAGAAAAATAAAACCGCTCCACCATATATACACTACCAGGAGCCTAAGCTACAAGCCTGCTTGCTTGGGTTGCTCTCTTCACAAGCATAGAACGACGGTGGCCACACCGCTGGTCACAGATCCGGCCTGATCCGGTCGCCGGAGGAAGCGGACGACGTTCTGCGTAGACGCGGTCGATAGCGGCGAGGAAGAAAACCCACTGTCTGTGCGTGCCGATCGGGGGTCCCGGCGGTATGGGCTGATCCGCCTCCCACCGCCCTTCTAGCTACACCCGGACGTCCCAGGTACAACTTCCTTTTGGAGCCGTCTTGCTCCACTGCCGCAGCTCCCCACGTAGCTCCATCTCCATGTGGATCTTTCTCTACTTCTACCGGCTTCTATTTGTGATGAGTTTATGTCTCATGAACTAGTGCCACTACTATTATTCTAATCACAGTTCTTCAATATCTTTGCCAACAGGGATGCTCAGCTCGATTTTAGTGGAACTGCACAAAAGCATCGTATGATCCGAGGGTGCCAGGCTTCTTTCCTTCGACAGGTTCTACCTAGCCAGGAAATTAAATCTTGTTTAGGGTTTAGGGTTTAAGGCATAGAGACCCCATCCGTAGTTTTTTTGTACACACTCTCACAACTTTGGTCTTTAGTTGTGAAGTAAATATTGGCTATGATATGTGAATCGTTGAGATGCATCAGCATGCGTGTTAGTTTTCCTTTGTATTTGATGGAATGTTGTAACGGGGCAACCTTGGAGTCAGGATACATACATGAAACAAAATATGAAAGCTTCGTACTCCCTCCGGTCCATTTTTCTATGCGTATAAGGCTACTCATAGTGGGGAGTATCATATACTAGTATTACATAGGGGACTAATAAACCAGGACGGAGGTAGTATGTGAGAGTGTATGGTGGGTCATGTGGTAAAATGTAGTACTTTCTTGTAGCCCATTACTATACATGTTGACTATTACATTGGCCACTACGAAAAATACATTTTGCATCTATACAAGGCCACTAACAGTAATCGAGGCAATAGTACTTTCTTGTATAAGGGAATGGAGGGAGTAGTACTTTCTTGTAGCCCATTACTATACATGTTGACTATTACATTGGCTATAGATGACATGGCAACATGTTAGCCATCAACCGGCTATATTACTAACCATGCTTAAGGCATGCTTGCACAGAGAGAGAGAGTCGCGTCACGTGCATGCAAAACCGGAGAGAGAGAGAGAGAGCTGCATGCAGATAGATCTAATGAGCTTGCATCTAGAGAGATGGAGAAAGGAGTAATTGTTCGCGAGAATTGTGTACTTTGCATGCGCGTAACTACCCAGCATGGCAAAATAGTCTATACACTCTGGTGTATAGTAATTTTTCTTGGCATGCGGGCTGTCCAAGGGATATGGTGATAGTGGGAGGTGGGCCATGTAGTCACTGGGCTACCATGTTTCGTACTCCTCCGATGTAAGAGTGGAGAAAGTTAGTTTTATCACGGAATAAATAAATAAGAGTGCAGACGCTCTACGACGTTGTACCACCGCAGTAATAGTGACCAACGAGCCATCAAATCACATAAACCCGGTAGTTAGTTGGACGGAAGAAGCAAACCATCACTCTTCATTGAATCCGCTCCTCCCTCATGCAGTACAGTATTCTTTTGGAAACCAACATTTCATTTCGTTGCATCGCGCCATCGAGCAAAACCAACGTTTAAATCACGTCTGTCACGTTTGTCTCTCACCCTCCTCCACCCCACATGGTCGCTCGGCATGCCACTCACCGCAAACCGAGTATACACAAACTTTCCCGCCTGCTTGTCGATGGATCTCACCATGGAGTACTAGCACTACTAGAAGAGATAGACGAGGAGGGGGAGGACAGCTAGCTGTAGCATGGACTCCCAAGAACTTTTTTACATGCATGTTGTGGCCGGCCGTGGTGACGTTTGAACGCGGAGTAGTCGCGTGCACCGGGAAGCGGCGCGGGCAACACTTTCTCAGCTGGCGCGCCGCTTCAATGCCGGCGCCAGTGAGAGGTCGCGTCCGCTCTGGCCGAGCATGAATGCGGCACTGACCGTTTCGGGTGGGAAGCGCGTGCGGGTGATGAAGAGGGTTCGGGTTGGCCAGGGCGGTCACAAGCGGGCGTGGCAGCGGTACGGATGCCCGCAAATGAGAGATGCTAGACGTAGGTAAATATTGCTGCGTAATTAATAATGTAAATAATGTGACAGTTGGACAAATATGATTGGAGATGGAGATGAAAGTAAGAATTTTACGTAAACATGGATATGCATGTCTATGTGTGTGTGTGTGTGTGCGCGCGCACACACACACACATAGTGACGACTCTCGCGACTACTCGTACACATCATCGATGTCTCGTTCTCCCTACACACACAAACTTAGTACCGCATCATTTTGCTCTCTCACCCTCTCCATATCTAAACAAGATGACAGTGTCCACTCTATCTCTCTCCTCAACGGTGGTCACAGATCTGGCATGATCCCGTCCGCTGCGGGCGGTGAGGAGGTCCAGCGTTGACGTTGTCGCCGTTGGCGATGGAGGAAGCCGATGCGCACCATCCTCTTTGAGCCGGGGTCGGCGTGGATGAAGGTCCTCCACCCTTGGTCACTACCGTCGTGTGGGCAGATCCCGCCCGCCCGCCTAAGCCGCATCTCGCCCACCTGAGGTATAACTTCTTTTGGATTTCATGCTTCATTGTACTCTGCATGTGTGTTTCCTTCTATACCACTACTCCCCAGCTCCCCATGTACAGTAGCTAGGGTTTGCTGGCTGGTCCAACATCACCTATTTTTTACTATTATAGAGGAAAGGCCACTCCAAAAGTTGTCCTGGTTTATCATTTATGCATCGGTGGAGGTATACATGTTTTTTTCCGACAAAAAGTATATGGTGGTTTTGCGGTCATTGCCCATATGCTCCTATTGCTGCAGCTAATCTAAAACTATCACTGGTAAAATGAAGCAATGCCCATGTTAAAGTGACGTCCCTTTTAAGTAATGCTGCTGTCAATCTAGAGGCGTCGATAAATGCTTCTGTCCTGCTTTAGTTTTTTTTTTGGGGGCTTTAGTTCCCATCAAGATAATCATGATGCTTCTATTTTTTGGTGTTCGTTTCATTAATTCTTATTGACAATTAAGATACCACTGTTAATCTTGTTCCACTGCTAAAACAAAGTAACAACACTACTTAAATATCATTTTTGTATATTTTTGCAAACAGCGATGCGTATCTCCATACCCGAGCATGTCTTCCTCAATTTTAGTGGAACTGCACAAAATTGGATGGCCACCGTTGCTCAGCCTCACTGTCCTCTGCTTGTTACCACAAAGAGGATATCCTTCATTAGTTCATCTTGGAGCAGTCATTTACGTTGGTGCAATTTTATCACACAATTGGATATGAACCAAATGTTTCCTCGAAGAAGCATCGACGTTGGTACTAAGAGCAAAAGTTTTGTATTGATTTCTAAGCCTTCTCACAACTTGTCTTCAGCTACCCTGTAATTTTATTTGTCCAACTTTTAACTAAATATGTGGTCAGACTTTGATTTAAAATATGGTGTGGACTAAAAACCCAGATGGAGCTAGTCCCCCTCCGTTTTTATGTACTCTCCATATTAGATTTGACTGAAGTCAAACTTTGTAAAGTTTGACCAAGTTTAGGCCGAACATAACAAACCATAATTATTGAGAGAGGGCAAACTATACATACAAAATAATTGAAATTAAATTTCTTTATTTGTACACACTCTCACACCTTTCCGATAATTTGGCGTGTGTGTGGTTGTTCACTTAATGGAGGGTAGTGTACCACACATGAACGACAGGAAGTGCGACCAGGACACGTGGATCGTTAGTTGATCGTAGTTTTCTTCACTGGTACGTTAAATAAAGAGTTTTGTTTCGTACACAATTTAAACCGATTGTTATGGAGAGAAAAAGAAAACCACTCCACTATATTAGTACCATATACGAGTACTATATAAGCTGGAGCCTCAACGCTTGTTCGCTAGGGTTTGCACTCTTCACACTCTCGTTGCACTACATATATATACACGCTGGAGGCTCAGCGTTCCTTTGCTAGGGTTTGCTCTATTCGCAATCTCTCACCCTCTTCATCAGATCTAAACAAGACAGTGTTGGCCTCTCTCTCTCCCCCCCTCACAGCTGGTGAAGGAGCCGTCCGGATCCCGTCGCACCGGGAAGGGGAGGAGGTCCAGCGTTCACTCTGTTGCCTTCGGCGAGGGAGGCAATCCACTGCCGGCTGCACTGTTCTCTTTTACCCAGCGCCTGTGCGGGAGGTCCTCCGTCCCCTTCTCCTCGCTGCCGTACGTAGTGTGGACAGATTCGGCCTCCTGCCGCACGCCTAGCCACATCCCGACGACCCTAAGGTATAACTTTCTTTGAAACCATCATTGCTCTAGCTGCATGCAGATCTTTTTCGATTTTGTAGTCGAATCGAGGTCTTGGTTCAAAGAGGAAGGAAGGGGGGGTGGGGTGGAGCATGAATATAGGACGTGGTTCAATGAGGAAAGGAGGGAGGGAAAGTAGTATAGACTGGCTATCCAGCTGCTCTGTTGGTCGAAAAGGGAAAAAGGGGGTAACCGAGCACACACATCTGTAAGGAACAGATCTCTTTGTTGAAAAAGGAAAGAAACTGGGGGGTCAGATAGTTTGTGCAGGACTAGATTTGCTGCCCTCACATAGGAAAAAGGTTCAAAGAGAACAAATATGGGACCAACACAGATATGCTGCTTGGCAACATACTATGCATCACCCATTTATACGTGTGGACGCACATGGTGCTGGCATGTCCCATGTCCCATAAAACTATTTTGCTATTGTTAACCTAAGAATGCCGCTGGAAAAATGAAGCAATGCCACTGTTAAAAGTAAATTATATTTTTAACGAATGTTATTTAAAGAGAATGTCTGTTAATATGAATCAATGCAACCGTTTTAGAAATGCTACTGTCCTACTTTGTTTTCCATCAAGATAAGGTAGATGCTTCTTTTTGTGGCCATATGATTCATCCTCCTTTATCAGCCAGTAATTGTTTCTTTTTTTACCTCTTAAAACAAGGATATCTATTCAACTCGTTGCTATTGCGACCTTTTGCTTCACTACGCAAAACACTTTTGTTTTAAGAGTGTTTTGTGCAGTTCAACTTAAATATCACACCGACAACTTTGCTTGATTTAGTTGAACTACACAAAACGAGAATGGATTTCCTATTCGTGTTGGCAGATTCATATTTGATCTTGTCTGCCTCATGAAAGGTCAGTACCGGCCTTCATCCACATGATTGTGTAGTGGCTTTGAGATGCTATGCTACTTGTAGTGGCACTATTTTAAATAAATGTTGAATTGAAGCTATTGTATTGTTGTCTTTTCCCACTAAGTGAACAAAAATGGGACCAACCCAGACATGATGCTTGTTGCTTTGTTACAACAAACTCTGCATCACCCCCTTTATAAGTAGATGGAAGCACATGATGCTGTTGCGCCCACTCTCCCTTGGAACTGTTTATGCTTTTTGTTAATCTAATGCCACTGGTAAAATTAAGCAATGCCACTCTTAGAATTAACTACTAAATCTTAGTTCAAAACTGCAACACTTGTTAGGGATCGGCGGGAGTACCGTTTCTGTTAGGGATCGACGGGAGTACATGTTTAAGAAATGTATAGTTGAGATAATGTCTCTGTTATTATATACCAGTTACATTGTTTTACAAATGGTACTATCCTACTTTGTAGTTCTTTCTACATGTTTAACCAAGGTATTGTTAAGATAATGTCTCTGTTAATATGAATCAGTTGCACTGTTTTAGGAATGGTACTTTTCTGCTTTGTCATTCTTTATACATGTTGAAACAAGGTATTGTTAAGATAATGTCTCAGTTAATATGAATGAATCACACTATTTGAGAATTGCTACTGTCCTGCTTTGCTTCCCATTAAGATAAGGTAGATGTTTTTTCTTCTGGGAGTATAAGTCATCAACTATTATTTCTCAGTAATTGTTTCCTTTATACCTATTTGTGCATACAGGGATATCAAAACTTTTGCTCGGTTCTATTTCGACTTTGATTTTAGTTGAACTGCACAAAAGGAGCCAATGTGTTTAAGGCAAATTGTTGCATTATTGGGCCCTGTTAGTCTTTCCACTTTGCAGAAAGAAGCAGTCACTGTTTGCACTACATTATAGAAGGAATGATCAAGAAGCTTTAGAGTATTAGTAGACACTGGTGACATGACTAGTCTGCAGACCAAGGTAAACTCAACTCAATAGCACGTGGGGTGCAAAGTTCACTCCACAAGGAAAGGTATGACCAAGTCAGTGGCCGACGCAGCTGTAACAAACGAGGTCAGTATCGGCCTTCATCCACATGATCATGCTTTGTTATGTTGTGCTAATTATATTGTTATATTGTTTTGAATAAATGTTTAATTGAAGCTATTGTATTGCTATCTTTTCGTGTTAAGATAATGAAGATGATTATAGTTGTGAGCGTATGTTTAATCAACTAGTACAACTATTATATTCATCACACTTTTTTCTGTATTTATGCAGACAGGGATGCTCAACTTGATTTGAGGGGAAATGCACAAAATGTTCAGATGGTTCGTGTCCTCCATAATACTTCATCATGCACAATACATCGAATGGTTCTCTAATCATTCGTCGTCACCTTGAGCCACCGGACTATCTACTTGAATGGAGCTGCTAACATCTTCAAGGCCTTGCAACATATAAATACGAAATCCACCATGCTACGCAAGACATTGTTTGATTTCAGTGGAACTGCACAAAAAGATACACTGGTTAATCCAGCTCCATGTGCCATTTCAATGTGCAAAATGATGACAAACCCTGCCCATTCCACAATCCTAGGCATTACATATTTTGAATGGGAAAAGCTTGTCATAGTTTAATCATTGATGTTAGCAAGAAGACATTCATTTAATATTTTGGAATTGGAAAACCTTGTCAAATTTTGCTCATTGATGTTAGCCAGAAGACATGTATTTGATATTTTGGAATGGGACGCCCTTTGCTGTGAGCAGCGTCGATCATTTTTTCCTGTTCGTGTGTTCAGAAGTAAATATTTACTCTGATGAGATGCATAGTCATGAATGTTGACTTATGTAAGGTATTTTAAGAGTTTGTTCTGAATGTTGTCTATGAAAGGCTAGGCCTTGTGAGTTTGATTGCAAAGTTGAGCTTGGAATGCTGTGGCATGTAGCATCACTAGCTGTTCACCGTGCCTCCTGAGAATAATGCTTCGTATTGTTTTGCATGTTGATCTAATGCCAGTGATTTGCATGTTAAGAAGATTATCCTCTTCTGTTGTTTCTGTGCTTAAGAAGTTCATCGTCTTATGTTTCATTCCTAACCTATACGACAACTCGGGTAGGTTAGAGGTGAAACCATATGATCTTCCGACCAACTCATCATCTTAGGCCGTGATTGGATCGTCGTTTTCCAACAAAAACCGCTTGTAAAACTGACGCTTGTAAATAAAAGCAGAGGGTCTTGGGCGAAGCGCTTGGTTGGTCGTTTTCGACTGGTAAGACATACACTGGTTTCTCAAATTACACGTGTAACTCGCCGGTTTTCGTTACAGACCTCAGGCCGTCAGTTTCATTACGCCTGTATTTTATGCGTTGTTTCCGGTGACGAGTAAATTACACTTGTATCCTTAATACAAGTGTGAAACAATCTAGAGCTCCCAAGCGAGGCCTTACCGTTTCATGCTGGCTCAGTCTCTTGAAGGTGCTCATAGGGGTCCGATGATCCTGGCTTCCTGAACGACCAGCGGGCGCTGTATCAGACCATCCATAGGGCCCGCGAGGCCCTCTTCGTCGTCCTTCGAGTTGTTGCGCTCGCCGTGGCGCCGCCGTCTCGCGTTGTCAACATGGTAAACGAACATGAGAAATCATGAGATGACTTTACTTGGAGAGGATGACATTAGGGACCCACCAGGGCCATAGCCGTACATACGCAAGAGCCTCCTTATTATGTATATATACAACTATAATTTTTTTTTGCTTCCTCCTGGTTTCTTGACATCACGGTCCCACACCATTGTCAACCTATATAGTCAATAAATGAGAGAATTACACAAGGAGCAGCCGACAGCTAGGACCCAGCAGCTCGACCAGTATTTGTTTTGTGAGGTGTGAGCAGAGTTTTTCTTGAGTGATGTTTTTGTTGTTGTTCAGAGGAGCAGGGTATCAACTGGGCAGGCTGTGCCCCGTCTAGCCCAGGCTATTATTTTATGCCGACCAAATATCCAGCCCAGATATTAATTTTTCAAGGTGAAAATGGCTAGCCCAGCTATACTTTTTTTGCGGAATACCCAACCCAGGTCAACTTGTTATTCTCCGCCCCACTGGGCTGCAAATCTTTCCTAGGAGGGATGCATTAGGCCTAACAAGAAAATGGGCTTTAAGAAATAATAAATGGGATGTAATTATAAAAACTGGGCTGTAAATATAAAAAAACGCACCAAACAGGTAATTAGTTTCAAAAATATTATTTTTGGATTTTGAAAATTTTAATTTCATTACTTGTTGCGTGCGCAATATTTCATTAGATTTTTACCTAATACAAATTTATTTTGCAATTATATTTAATCTGACTCAAAATTTTGGGATAAAAATATTTCGGATCCCATCAAAATGTGGGATTTTTTGTTGAATTCTGTTTTGAGCGGTTGGTTGAAATTATTAATCGTTGTCATGGCTAGAAAATGGGCTGTAATTTTAACAAACTGTAAATGGGCTATAGTAAATTCCATGAGGATTCAAAAATGGGCTGTACATTATTACAAATCGCAAATGGGCTATATGTTCTCTGCCACCGATGTGATGCTCACTTGTGGGCCTACTAAGTTGACGCGTACGGAAGGCTTTGTCAACTTATAGTCAACACACGATTCTAGCAGCAGTGGCCGTTGGATGTCCATCCAGCTGCTGTAGTGCTTCTTCAATCTCGGACATTCTTGCTTCAGCTGCCCAAACCTCCACCGGCTGTACCGCCTCCCGTGGCCGGCTGTGCTGCCGCGCAGGCTTCACCGGCCCACCCTACTCCCATCGCCGTCCAGGCCATTCCTCTACTCACCAACACTTCCTGTTATTCTTCGGTGACGGCAGCCTCACACCGCAGCCAAACCAGTGAACCCTCGTACTCCCCTCCGCGTGGGTATCAACTACTGTGTCTTCGCCAGCTCCGGGTCGTTTCCTTCCTAGGACTCGCCATCGTTCACCGCATTGGTTCTCTCGGCGCGGCGTGGTCAACTTTGTCAACAAGTGACATCCATCGGAAGAGGCATGTACTTGGAGTGGCTGACAGTAGGGACCCACATGGCACATGGCCGCATGTAGCAAGTGCCCCCTTATTATGCGAAAACAAATGATTTCTCCCCTGATAGGTTTGACCCACCAGCTACATCTTCGCACGCAAGGAAGGGCTTCCTTTATTACACGGAAATAAAAAGTTTCCTCTCCCTGACAGCTGGGACCCACCAGCTTTATTATTATCCATTTCATGAAAAATTGATTGTACCAAAGATGCTAAATTGTTTTATTTTTATTGTAACTCGAAAAAGAAGAAATTAAAAAACAAGAAAACATCTTCGCACGCAAGGTAGTGCCACCTTATTACACGCAAAAAAATGATTCCCCCTGCTAGCTGGGACCCACCAGATTTGGAGGCTGATTTGTGGGCCTATTAAGTTGACGCATATGCAGGGCTTTGTCAACTTAGTCAATAAACGATTCGAGCTGCAGTGACCGTTGGATGTTAATACAACAGCCGAGCTGCGTCTTCAACCTCTAGTCTTCTTGCTCCAACCGCCCAAACCTGTGCCCGCCATATCGCCTGCTCCAACCTCCCATGGCCGGCTGTGTTGCCGCGCACGCCTCACCGCCCGACCATACTACCACTGGCCCGGCCTTCCCTCTACTCACCGACACCCCCTGTTTTTCTCCGGCGACGGCAGCCTTACACCACAGCTTAACCAGTGAACCCTCATACTCCCCTCCGCGTGGGCATCCACCTGCCTCTTCTTCCCTGGCTCAGTGTCGTTCCCTTCCTAGGCCTTGCTGTCGTTCACCGCTTGGGTGCTGTCCGCGCGGCGTGGTCAACTTGGTCAACAAACAACAGCCATCGAAAGAGTAGTGTACACGGTGAGGCTGACAGATGGACCCACCAGCTACATCTTCGCACGCAAGGAAGCGCCTCCTTATTACGTGCAAAAAAATTAATCCTCCCCCTGACAGCTCGGACCCACCATCTATATCTTCGCATGGAAGGACATCCTTATCCTCCCTGACAGCTGGGAACCACCCGGTCGAAGCGTACGTAGCATTGTCTGTCTGGTCGCGGATGTGTACGTACATATTGGTCGATCGATCTCTTTGCAATGATGAACTGTTGCCGAGCAAGCAGCGACACGTGTAGTAGTAGAGCCCCCAACGTAGCAGTTCAGGAAGTCCCTTCTAAACTATGTACACGTACGTACAACCACATGCCAAAAAATACAGCCACGTACGTACATACGGGCTGGGTCTCGAACGCCTACTCGTGCATACATACGGCCAGGGCTCGTGTACATGGAGAGGCAACAGATGATAGCAACGGCATCCTGTTCATCGGCAGCCAACCGGCTGGGTCGAAACGGAGGAAACAACGTCATGTTCATCGGGAGGCAACCGACTGGGTCGGAATATGTCCTGTTCATCGGGAGCCAACCGGCTTGGACGGAACAACCGAAACACGATCTCGCGTACCGCAAAACAGAGGAAACGGACTTGTGTTGGAGCTCCTACGGTCAAAACGGTGTGCTGTTGATCGGGAGGGGTGTGGCGTACCGCAAAATGGAGGAAACAGACTTGTGTTGGAGCGCCTACGGTCGAAATGGGGTCCGGTTCATCGGGATGGGTGTGGCATACCACAAAACGGGACTCCACGGGCTATTGTTCATCCACCGTCTACTGCCTCGCTCCAGCCTCCACGGGCTACTGTTCATCCACCATTGACTTCCTCCAGCCTCCACCAGCCACTGTTCATCGACGGGCTACTGTTCATCTAGCCTCCACTGGCTACGGTTCAAACAGCCCTCCATGGGGTCCTATTCATCCACCCCCAACTGGCTCGGGTGTGTGACAGCCTCCTCGATTGGGGTCCTGTTCATCTAGCGGCAACGGCCTCTACTAGCACGGGATCCTATTCATCCAACCCCCACCGCGAACTGTTCATCCAACCCCCAACAATGGTCACTGTTCATCAAGAGGCAGCAGGTTCGATCGGCTTCAGTTAGCAGCAGTAGCGAAGGAATCGCTCGGGTTCAGTTAACAGCCAAGGGATCGATCACTCGTGTTCAGTAACGTAGCTAGTGCAATCACTCGGGTTCGGTAAGCGAACACCTCGCTCGGGTTCAGTTAGATCCCAATGCCTCGCACACACGCGCGTACGTGTACGAGAGAAACATGCAAACCTCCGTGCATCGCTCGGCCCCAACCATCCACCGTAACCGGGAACTCCCCCAAATTTTCCTCGTCCTCGCTTCTACCATGATTTTTTCAGTCATAGACGGCCCAAAGAATGTCATGCAGGTGTGTCCCCGGCCCGCCCAGGACGAAAAGCCCATTTTCTGTCATGATTTTTTGTCATAGAAGTAGGAGCCCACCACATCTATGATGATACATGGTTTTGTCACAATTATCGTCATAGAAGTCATAAGCATGACATAATTTTTTTTTGTTCGTGCCAAAATGTCACGGATGTGTCTTTTTTTTTGTAGTGCATGCACCCCTAGAAAAACACTCATGAACTCACACACCATCTCTCTCTAGGTTTGTATCTCTCTCTCACACACACCCACGTAGGTGGTGTACGTACACGAAGAGAATAGGTGCATGCACGATGCACGTACTCATGCCTCGTTCCCAGCCACACCCGCGCGGGTACATGGTGGAGCTCATTTCTGTACGAAAAGGCAGCCCACGTGCTAATTTGAGAGCGTGTAGCGGTTGTTTACTTGACGTAGGGTCGTGTACCACGTGTTCACGAAACAAAGTTTGAATTGACGCGTTGGCCCATTATTTTTAAATAAAGTTATATTGCTCAATGGCACGTACAGAATATAAAATGATTGTTATCGAGAAAAAAGTAATCCGCTCCACTATATACGATGGACCTTGCCTGCTGGGGTTGGTCTGTCTTCACACTCTCTCACACAATACGGCGGTGGCCTCTCTCTCTCCCACCCCTGGTCACTAATCCGGCCCGATCCCGTCCGCCGGCGGAAAGGGAGGACATGCATCGTTGCTCCGTTCGATGGCGTTGAGGCAGCACGTCCCGATCTGCGGTACCCGTCGTTCTCACTAACCAAGCTCCGACACGGTAGGGCAGTTCCCGCCCGTCGGCGCCCTCCTAGTTATATCCTGATGATCCCAGGTACAACTTCCTCCCCTCCGGTCTTGCTCCACTGCCCATCTTGCCACGTCGCTGCATGTGGATCTTCCCTAGTTCTTTCTCTAAAACGTAGCTCGGCCGACATACTTTCCATGTTCAATCTCGTCCTCACACCATTTTAGATAAACAACCATGCTGCTATCTTCCCTTAGGACAAGGAATATGCTTCTTTTTTGTCAGTGTATGTGTCATAAACTGTTATTGGCCAGTAATTGTTTCCTTTCTACATCTTTTTGCTAACAGGGCTATCCATTTCACCTCGTTGCTATTGCGACCTTTTGGTGAACTGCACAAATCACTTTTTTCTTAAGAGTGTTTTGTGCAGTTTTGCTGAAACGTCACACGGGCAACATTTCTACATTTCAGTGGGACTGCACAAAGGGAGATTGGTTTTGCTCTATCCTCCTCATCCAACTCCGAGCCTGATCTTCTCCAACTATCTGCTTAATCGTCTCCAACTAGTTAGTCTTAAGAGAGACTGCAAAGGCTTCTATTTGTGTGTTTATTGTTTCATCAACAGTCCTCTATTATTGTAATCACAATTACTCAATAGCTTTGGAACAAGGACGCTCAGCTCTATTTTATTGGAACTGCACAAAATGATTGGAATGTTCCATGCTCCTGACAACTACTTTTGGACAGAGCTGCAGGAAAGTTGCTGCCAATGAAAGCATGGATCAATTTTAATTTTTTTCTTTATAAGACCTTCTCACAACTTTGTGTTTAGTTGTGATGTAAATATTGGCTCTGATATGCTAATCATTGAGATGCATTAGCAAGGAAGTTAGTTTTTTATTTTTTTGCGAAAGAGCATGGATGTTAGTTTCCTATCTATTTGATTGATGTTGTAATGAGACATCCTTCCAGCTGGCAAGACACATGAAACAAAAGTTGAAAGCTTCAGAGCATTGTACAATTTCATGTCGCTGGAAAATTATGTG
Organism: Thinopyrum elongatum; assembly: GCA_011799875.1. Lineage (NCBI taxonomy): Eukaryota > Viridiplantae > Streptophyta > Magnoliopsida > Poales > Poaceae > Thinopyrum > Thinopyrum elongatum. The sequence continues at coordinate 284,280,511 of CM022299.1, read as the reverse complement.
TACGTCGATTATGTAAACAAATGTTGGAAGCTTGATAGCATTGCCAGAAGCCATTCAGCATCCGGGTCCATGTGCCATGCAGTAAATTAGAGTGCACAACCACATGGGAGACTCAGCCCGGTCATTGCGCCGTAGTAATAGTGAGTAATGAAGAGTCAAATAATATGCCCCACCTTTACCATAGTAAGTTGCTCGGAGAACGCAAACATCAATACACTCTTCTTTGAATCTGCTCCTACTAGTATGAAGGTGCAAAACCAAGTGCGCGTATGGCCTATCGGTCAACGCGCTTCCTCTTGGCATATCACTGACATGTGGGACCGGAGTGTGAGCAAACCGATCTCAATTGACGGCAAAATGGCCAACCCGCCGCTCCTTGAGAGAGATGAGGAGCGAGAACACAAACGGTCCAGGTGTCGAATGGAGGCCAAGAAATATTAGAGCATGGTTTGTCGATGTCATCATTGCATGTTCAATGTTTTTGAATAGTACCACTTCATTGGGCTGCCGTTTTCCGCACTTCTCCGGAATAAATGTGTACTTTATCACAAAATAAAACAAAATAAGAGTGCATACGCTCCACCATGCGGTTCCTAGTACCTGTATACTAGTAGTACTACTCGTACTACTAAACCTTGTGCTTGGCTCTTCGCCTCTTCGGGAAGTCGAACAATGATGGAACTACAGTGTATGCTTCTGGCAATTTGACACCAAATGAATAGCTGCACGTCCACCACCTGGGCGAGGGAGATGTTGCGTTAGTCAAAAGCTTCTTCTCGTCTTGTGAGCTACCGCGTGTGTGGTAGATGGAGAGGGTGTTGTTGGTGTCAAAACCGGCGGATCTCGGGTAGGGGGTCCCGAACTGTGGACCTTGGATCAATGGGGAACGATGGACATGGACACGATGCTTACCCAGGTTCGGGCCCTCTCGAAGAGGTAAAACCCTACGTCCTGCTTGATTATATTGCTTGTGTATAAGAGGGTTACAGAGTAGATATACCACGAGATCAGACGAACTAAACCCTAACTAGTAGGATGGTGATTGTTCTTCTAGCCTTTACGGACTAAGCCCCCTAGTTTATGTAGACACCAGGGGTTCTAGGGTTTACAGATAGTTGGTTACACGAAGGAAACATCGGATCTTCCATCTTGACTTGGGGTGCACTCCAAGGCACAAAATGTCTTCAATCCGGATACGGTGCGGCCCAACAGTCCGGCCCATGAGAGATAGGCCGGCCTCCCAAGGACTCCCTAGTCCAGGACTCCCTCAGTAGCCCCTGAACTAGCCTTCAACACCGGCTTCTCATTTCTCCCAAGTCTGCAGGCTCCGGCTTGTAGGCGAGTTCCTTTTTCCCGATACTTGGAATGATCCTCCTCCAGTTAAGCCTTCGAATGACAATTGATTCAGTTTGGCCATACGCCGAGTCGTATCCGGACTCCAAACTATCTGCTTTACTTAGCCTTGATGGTCAACCTTTCGAATGTGAACATCATCTTTGACCGACAGCTTTTAGCGAAGGGTAGCGTCCGGTCATAAACATGAAGACTTGATACGCAACTCGAGGCCACCCTTTTGATGACACGTTCCTTCGAGGCGGGGATCATGCCCCGTTTTTAAAGGGATTTGATCAATGATTCACAGTATCCCAATGCTACGAGTATATCGGGAAGAGGCGAGGTGGGCGGCGCGTTTACAGGACTTCTAGTATTACCACTGCTTATAAAAAGGGACAGCCATGGTTATCCTCGCACGCCTTCTTCCTCCTCTCGCCACAACCCTTCCCAATCTAGAGAGCTCGAGTGCTCCAACCCATCTTCTCGTATAGTCGAGTTCAGCAATGGCCGGATCTAGAGCAAAAGTCAAGTGGGAGGCCTCGTGCGTCACCAACAGTGATATTGAGGACCTAAAGCAGGCAAGCTTTCTTTCCCTTGACATCACCCATCAAGCCCCGGAGGAAGGCCAGGTTGTGCCGATACTCCGTGCAGGCGAACGGGTGGTGTTCATCCCCCACTTTGTCCGGGTTCTGGGCTTCCCCCTCCATTTGTTAGTTTGAGGGTTGATGTTCTATTATGGACTCAATTTCCATGACCTGGCTCCGAACTCCGTCCTCCACATCTCTGCCTTTATCATTGTCTGTGAGGCCTTTCTTCGGGTCCATCCACACTTCAGCCTGTGGCTGAAGGTTTTTATTGTGAACCCGAAGATTGTCGATGGCCATCATGCGGATTGCGGGGTTCCATGGTGAGCAGGCTTTCCCGACTCGGCTGGCCGAAGGGCGTGTTCATAGACACGGTCAAGATCTGGCAGAAGGAATGGTTCTACATCACGGAGCCCCGAGAGGTGAACTGGGCAGCTATTCTGGATTTCAGATCCGGGCCCCCGACGAGGTTCACCTCATGGACCAGGAAAGGCCTTGACTGGGAACCTGCCGCCCAAGTGAAGGCACTGCAAAAATGTGTTACCAGCATGATAGAGGCGGGAGTCGCACTGACCAACGTGGTTCAGATCATGCTCCACCGCAGTCTGCTACCTTGCTTACTTCGGGACACCCCGAAGTGTTCCTGGAAGCCCGAAGACCCCTGCACCGTGCAATATTTGCACGACACCACTTGCGAGAAGCTGTGGAGAGCTATGTTTCAGCCGCAAGAGTCTTGGCCGACCGAGAAGGAGGACATGGTCCTCGACGCCGAGACTCCTCCCAAGGAGGTAATGTGACACCACCCTCCTATAAGCTGGGGCATTTGCTTTTTCATTACGAATCTCAATTCCTTGTTTCTTATTTCCCCAGGGTTGGCCAAGGAAAGCCGTGAAGATGGGCTGTCCGGCCCCGCTGCCCGAAGACCCCATGTCCGCTCAGCTGGAAGAAATGCTGACGGTGGCGGCGTCGGAGAAGAAGAAGAGCCCCACAAGGGGGGCCAGAGAGGGCCTCCGCCAATGACTCTCTCCGGACACAATGTCCAGGGACACCCTCGCCCCCTCCGCACAAGAGGGGGACCAAGAAGGAGAAGAGGAGGAGGAGGAAAGCAACTCTTCCCGCCCCAGGAAGAGGGCGGCACCGGCTGAAGCCGAAGTGGAGCGCCCTTCTCCAGCTCCGAAGGAGAGAAGCAAGGGGAAGCTGGTCCTGCTCGACGACAGTTTGGACTCTGACAAAGAGTCCTCCGCCTTCGAGAAGATCCCAGAGAAGGTTCCAGGGTCCAGCCCTGCGCCAAAATGTAAGAAATCAGAAGACCTGTCCGGATGTGGATTTTACTAACCCATTACTAAAAATATATGTCTTTTTACGTTGCAGCCCGCCGCGCGACCTCCCCGATGACCAAATGTCTGATGGCACTTCTTCGCCAACTGAACTGGCAGAGAGCGGAGGCGCATTGGGTGCCACACCTCCTCTGGTCACTGATGATCCCAGGGAAGTGCTATCCTAGAGGACCCTGCCCGTGCCGAACACGGGGGGAGATGGCGGTATCGCCATGGCCGAGGCCAACGCTTCGGCCGTCGAAGACCAGGAGAAGGAGCTCGGGTAAGCCGAGCCCTCTCCGACAATGGTTCTAGGCCTATTCTGCACCCTGAAGCGTCCCAGTCGTCTCCCTCCGAAGGGGGAGCTGGGGCCCCGCCGCCAGTGCCGAACACCGGGAGCCGGGTCACGGAGGAGTGGCCGGATATGATGGAGGAAGCTATGAAGAGCTCCTCCATAGTCGCAGGACACCGCACCCTGATGTGTGCAGTTTTGCAAAGCGTTCGATCCGTTAATAGCGGATTGGAAGATGCTTTTGGTGGCCTTTTAACAGGCTTTGAGGTAAACAAAGCAATGCTTTCTCTTTGCAAGAGTGTGTTTTATAGATAGGACGTTTAGCGATCCTTATATATATAGCAGCCCCCGAGACTTTGGCAGGTTTTGAAAAGAAAACCTGGCGGAGGATCTAGATTGTCCAAATAATAGACCAACCAGCATGCTTGCTGCGCAATTGCAGGCTTCGGCGTTAGCGGCAGTAGCCAACGCCGCTGAACTGGCCGAAATGAATCGGAAACTGAAGATTTCCGATAAGGAGCTCGACCTTGTCAACAAGCGGTTCAATGAGGCATGAGGTTAGTATATTGTTAAAATGTGGTTCCTTGATGTTCTTTGCCGAGCAAAGAATCCGGAGTTATCCCTAAGTGAGGAACGATTTTGCAGCTGCTACCGCGGAGGTGGAAAACCTCAAGGCCAAACTACTGCTGGCCAAGAAGGAAGCGGCCGAACAGAAGGCAGGGGTCGAATAGGCGGCTGCCGATCTCGCGTTGGTAAAGACCGAACGCGAGAAAAATGAGGCCAGGGTGGCCGAAGTGCAACAAGAGCTCAAAGATGCCATCACGAAAGGTGAGGGCCTTGAGCAGAAGAATAAGGAGCATGCCACCACGTTGGCGAACATGAAGATGGAGATCCAAGAGGCACGGTCGGAGATGCGGAGCACCCGGGAGGAGCTCCGACAAGTAAAGCAAATTGCCAATGGTAAGCAGTACTTACTACATAGTGTTTTCGGCGACCAAAGATTCAAGTTGCTCACCTGGGTCTGACGTTCTGCAGGCGCCTTTGTGGAGCTCCCGAGGAGTGCGGCCGACGCCACAAGGCATTATGCGACTCGGGAGGGTGACCCTGAGCTGAGACTATTCTGGGCCCAATTGCAGGCGCCCGAGCACCCTCCTCTCCTCGTTAATCAAATGATGGAGCTGCACCGCATGGTGGAGCCGGCCATGAAGGATCTTTGTGTCCGGCTATGGTCTGCCGAGTCCATACCGACCAACTACTTAGGTCTGGTGGCCAAGCTGTGTGATGCCTCTACGAGTATCGGGGCCATCAAGTGCCCTGTATGCATCAAGGGGGCTTGAATGGAGTTCTTGAAGACGATGGTGCATTGGCCGAAGATCAAGCCCGTCGAGATGGCTACCGTTCCTCCGCCAACTAGGAAATAGCATAGGCGCCCGGAGCTATACTTTGCCGCCATGATGGACGGGGCTCGGGCAGTGGAAGCACAGTGCTCCAAGGATGTACTCCTTGAGTAATTGCGTTGTTATGTATTGAACTGTGATAAAACCTTTATGCCATTATGCAGTTGTTTTTTTTTATGGTTTATCATACTTACGTGTTTGCATATTTTAATTTTGACTCCTGTGCAGCCGTTTTATACTGAAAGTTACCAGTCGTCGGCTTCAGCCCCCACGTAGATGCTACGAGGGGTGTTCCATTCTCCGTACTGTAACCCTTAGCCGACGTCTCGGTGCCCGCGGGCGGTAGTGCAGTAGGGGAACGAGGCAATTAGACTATGCGACTTTATTACCTTCACTTAGCCATAGGAGCTTAACTGTGGGGGCTGGTAACCAGCCCCCGGTTTGGTGAGATGTTGGGCGAATCTTAGGGCCTGACGTAGCTCACATGATTTGTTCAAAGACGAATCCTTCGTATTACACGGTACAATCTCTAACGATTCTTGGTTTGAAGACCAGTCATCGGATCGCCGACCAGTTCTCGCCTATTATGACAGTCAGTTTTCAGCTTTCTCCATTGAGGTACTTAACCGAACTAGGCGGAAGTACAATCACAGTAGTTCTCCCTTTACCTTCTTAGCCGAACGTGTGGAACATAAGAAGGTAAGCACAGGAGTTGGGCAACCCAACTATTGACCCAAGACATAAATCGGAACTGGTGCATATAATGCAATACCCGAGACACTGAACACAATGAAAAGAGAAAGGGGGTGTCGGTCTTGAATGTATAGGGCGAGCGTCTAGGCTGAGCCCCCGGTCTAATAGCCAGCATGTAAATAAAATCCGAAGTGTGTAACACTTTATTGGGGCGGATTAGAAGAGCGAAAAGGAACAATTAGAAAAAATACAACATAAAGGACTGTAAGGGAACCGCAAAAAGGTTTGCTTTATTTCTGATAAGCTCATGACGTCTAGTCGTACAATTCGAACGGCCGAACAATACACCGGATAGGGATACGTTTATATGAAAAAGATAATTTTACAGATGAAAGGTTTACGTAGGGCCTTGAAGTGTGGGTTAACACCCGAACTGTGCCCTACTGTATGTCTGCGCCTTTGCTTCTGCTAAGAGGGACAACTTTGTTCAATGGTTGTCGCATGATGGGTCCTTGACAGGGAGCTCTCGAGAGGTTGCTAAGTTGACGGGGCTTGAAGCCAGATAGGTCCTAAATGGTACCTGTACATCGTCTGAAGACGCGTAGCTCCATAGTTCGGCCGAATTGAACTCTGGGTTGAGGCCACATAGCTTCCAACGAAGGTTTGAGCACGAGGTTGTGACATCGAAGCACATGAAAACACTCCTGTAGTGGGCAGGCAATGGGGGCATATTCCTATGTGCGTTGAACACAGGAAGGCCCCTTGGCCGGAGATATGGCCCGTGCTCGTTTGTTTGCTTCACGCGTTTTGGAGGAGAGGAGGCACTTTGGCCCGTCGTATTCGGCCGCCAAGGCCATAGTGTGTTCCTCCGTCCGAAGAGAGTGCTTTGTGTTGCCATTTACTGTAATGATGCATCTTGGTCCGAGCATCTTCAATTTGAGGTAGGCCTAGTGGGGGACGGCGTTGAAACACGCGAACGCCGTTCGACCTAGGAGGGCGTGATAGCCACTGCGAAAGGGGGCGGTGTCGAAGATCAAGTCTTCACTCTGGAAGTTATCCGGAGAGACGAATACTACTTCCAGGGTGAGAGTGCTGGAGCAACGGGCTTCGATGCCGGGGATAACCCCCTTGAAGGTTGTGCTGCTGGGTTTGATCGTTGATGGGTCAATTCCCATTTTCCGAACTGTATCTTCATAGATCAGATTAAGGCTGCTACCTCCGTCCTTTAGGACTCTAGTGAGGTGGTAGCCATCGATAATTGGGTCAAGGACCAGGGCTGCTGATCCTCCAGGATGGATACTAGCTGGGTGGTCCTCGTGATCAAAAGTGATCGGACATGCTAACCATGGATTGAACTTCGGGGCAACAGGATCTAATGCGTAGACATCCCGTAGTGCGCATTTCCTCTCCTTCTTGGGTATGTGAGTGGCATAAATCATGTTCACTGTTTTAACCTCAAGAGGGAACTGTTTTTGGCCTCCATTATCCGGCCTGCGAGGTTCCTCATCATCCTCGCTGTGGGGGCTTTTGCCCGCGTCTTCGGTTGTAGTCTTACTAGCCTATTTAATTACCCAACAATTACGGTTGGTGTGGCTGGCAGGCTTATCTGCGGTGTCCTGTATCTGGCACGGCCTATCCAAGATAACATCCAATTTGGAGAGTCCATCTTGGTTTCCTTTAGAGGGCTTCTTACGTGGCTCTGACTTGGAATTCCGGAATCTGGCATTTACCAGCCGTGTCATCGGCCTCGGTGCCATTGTGTCAATGTTTATTTTTGTTGAGTCGTGGCTTTCCGTTGCCATCCCGGACTTCCAAAGTGCTGGGGTCTTCTGGGTTGGTGCTTCTACGAGCCAACCAGCTATCCTCGCCTGCGCAAAAGCGGGTCATAAGGGAGGAAAGGCCCGCCATTGTTTCTGGCTTATCCTGGCCGAGCTGGCGTGCCAGCCACTCGTCCTAGATACTGTGCCTGAACGTGGCTATGTTTTCGGCATCCGGGCAGTCAACTATCTGATTCCAGAATTGTCGGGCTGACTCCCTGGGCTGTTGGACCACATGACTCAAGTCATCGACGTTCGAAGGCTGGACATAGGTGCCTTGAAAGTTGGCTTGAAAAGCATCTTCGAGCTCTTCCCAACTCCCTATGGAGTCTTCCGGGAGGTTGTTTAACCAGTGCCGAGCTAGTCCTTTGAGCTTTAATGGCAGATATTTGATGGCGTGGAGGTCGTCTCCTTGTGCCATATGAATGTGGAGAAGAAAGTCTTCGATCCATACGGCTGGGTCCGTAGTTTTGTTGTATGGCTCAATATTTACGGGTTTAACCCCTTCTGGGAATTGGTGCTGCATCACCTCATCCATGAAGCACATTGGATGTGAGGCGCCCCTTATTCGGGCCACGTCGCGTCGAACTTCGGAATCCTCGTGCCCGGCGCTGATTGCAAGCTCTATCATTTTGGTCGAGCCATGCTTGGTATCCGTTTCTTCTTTCATGAGGGTAGTCTCTTGATCCGTAAATGGACCTTGATTGACCTGCTCTAACGGCCAGCTCGTGTCGCAGCTCGTATTGATATGCTGGTTGTGCCGCCTCCTTGACTTTATGGCGAGGGGGGGCTTGTGGTTATTCGGGCTCTCCAGCCGGCCTGTCCCTTACTCGAGGGGGGCGGTCTGGCTGGTCGCCTTGAGTCCGTCTAGGCGGGAGGGCATCGTCATCGAACTGTGGCAACAGTTTGCACTTGGGGTAGCTCTTTGTCTGTCGCTCATAGCCGTACCCTTCTTCGGCTTCTAGGACTTTCGTCCATCTGTCGTTGAGGGTGTCTTGTTCGGCCTTTATCTGTTGCTTCTTCTTCTTCTTCTTCTTCAAGCTTCGCGCGGTAGCTATGAGCTGTTGCTTGAACCGCTTTTTGTCCAATGGATCTTCTAGGACAATAAAGTCATCAGGTTCGAGGCTGACCTCCTCTTCGGAGAGGGGCATATAATTGTTGTCTTCGGAATCGTTGGGGTCCTCAGGAGTATGCTGAACCTCGTGCCCCTCTAAACCATCTGATTGGTGTTCGGGGGCGGGGTCACCGAGGTCTTCTGCATTGTCCGGGGTGTCACCTTCTGCGGTGCTCGTGTTGCTTTCCCTTCTACGTCGGCCCTTGGAGCGTCAGTGTTGCCTCCGGCACTTGGGGGGGCTCCTCTCTAGGGTTACCATCCCTTCTGGGGGTGCCATTTCCATTGGTGCCATCGCCGTCGTCCTTGGGTTGTCCACCATGTAGATGTTGTAGGTGGATGTGGCCGTCCATCGGCCGGTGACGGGAGGGGCTGTGGCCTCACCATCGTCGTCCATGTCATTAGCCTCCTCGTAGGCATAGTCCAGCATGTCGGTTAAATCCTCAACCGTGGCTATTAGGTGGGTGGTGGGTGGGACGTAAACATCCCTGTGGCCTACCTCAAGGCTCCGTTGAGCGTGGGCCGAGGACTGGAAATCGACAATAGTCATCATCTGGATCCGGTCCAATGCCTCGTTCAACAGAGCGAGGCTGACTGGATCGGTGGAAGAGATTTCTTCGGAGTTGACCTCCGTTGCAATGGTGGGGAAGGGTGTGAGTCCGGCCAGGGTAGGATCCTAGTCTTTGAACGTCGTACCCGTGTCGAAGCCTGCCGCTGGATCTAAAGCGGGTCCAGTTGGGGTTGTCCCCTAGTCTTTGGGTGCCGAACTCCCGTTAGGGCTTAAAGCCGGATCCTCAACGAGGGAGGGTTGTCCGTAGGGGATTGATTCTTGGTCTTCGGACGTAAGGGCCGCACCCAAGCTCGAAGCTGACAGTGTGTAAGGGCTGATCTGGAGATCAGATCGGAAAGAGGCGATGAAGTTAAAGCTTCGGGAGCCATGGTGGTCCCATGTGAGGCTGAGAAACCAGTAAAGATCAGACCGCCCCGAGTGTCGGCGACTTATTCGAAGTTACCAAACCCAATCTGATGCTCGGGGGCGAAGCTGTTGACCGGGTTGAGATGACCGGGCGAGTCAGCATGCAAGACAATGCTGCCGAACGCGAAAATTTGCCTGGGATGAAGATGTCCCCGGTGCTAATGCCGTCGCCGATGATCAGGCGAGCCATCGATCCTTCGGTGATCCAACAGCGGAACTCTCAATGAAAGCACCAATGTCGGTGTCAAAACCGGCGGATCTCGAGTAGGGGGTCCCGAACTATGGACCTTGGATCAATGGGGAACGATGGACGTGGACACAATGTTTACCCAGGTTTGGGCCCACTCGAAGAGGTAAAACCCTACGTCCTGCTTGATTATATTGCTTGTGTATAAGAGGGTTACAGAGTAGATATACGACGAGATCAGACAAACTAAACCCTAACTCGTAGGATGATGATTGTTCTTGTAGCCTTTATGGACTAAGCCCCCTGGTTTGTATAGGCACCAGGGGTTCTAGGGTTTACAGATAGTCGGTTACACGAAGGAAACAACGGATCTTCCATCTTGACTTGGGGTGCACTCTAAGGCACAAAACATCTTCAATCCGGATACGGCCGGCCCAACTTTCTGGCCCACGAGAGATAGGTCGGCCTCCCGAGGACCCCCTAGTCCAGGACTCCCTCAGGCGTAGTAAGCAAGCTTCACCTCATCCTGCAAGCTTATCCTCATTCTACGAGTTGACGACACACAACAAAGTAGTGCTAGCCCATAATGCCTCCTTTCCAGTTAATATGGCTTAATTTGGAACAAAATAAATACACTGGCGGTCACTGTATATTTGTAAAAATACGGTCAGTGGACTTCATAATACCCTCATTGCGGTCAATATATACATTTTTCGGTATTTATACGGTCACTAGCTCACCCTGGCTGTGTATGTGTGTGCATGCATGTGTAGGTTGAGCACTTGAGCATGAGTGTGTGCATTCCATCATGTGCTGTACGCATGCATGAGTGCGTGCATGTGTACGTTTGTGTGTTGCATGCATGCATTAGGGCGTCACGCGCGTTTTTGTGTGCATGTGTACGTGTGACTGTTGCATGCATGCATGAGGGTTGTAGTCCCTCACATTCACATGTTCACATTTCAAAGCTTCGTGAAAAGGTTGGATGCAAGGTTTAATCATTCGTTGTTCACGCATGCATGCATTGCCGATATTAATACGTTGGTAAAGACAACTTCTTGAGGAAAACGAGCCCATGATTGAGTACTTTTGCAAAGTAGTAGTACAAAAAAGTATTTCAGGACTCATCATCTACTAGTAGTAAACCAAAAGGAGGGGGTAGGTACATAATTGGCGCCCGGATCCTTGGCCAGTGTTTGTTGTTATTGGACAGGATGCGCGTAGAGGCATTGTTCCCCATCGGTCAGAGAAAACTATTCAGCCAGTCTTCACAGTGAAGTGACAATACATGCCTTACTATGTAACGCCATCATGTCTGCCAATTGAGCACACTTACGCAATTACGCTTACAAACCTCTCTCTTCCATTAACTGACACAAGGGCCCGGTATAGACGGATTACCAGCTAGATCCACTACCATCCGTTTGATGTAGTATGCTCAAGAATCCTCGACCACGCAACATGCATTAGTGCATTCTCAGTGGGTTTTAAATCACAATGCTTCCACACGAACATGCATAAGAAAACATCGCACCACAACATGCAACATACTCCCTCTGGTCCGTTTACTCATGCGTATATCATTGACCTTCAAATGGAGATCACAATATCACCAATTCACTCTCTCATTCAGAAACAAGTGATAGATCAATGACCTTCTCTTTTCGACGACCAAGTATTAGCATGGAAATAAGAGCATGGTAAACCATACTCCCTCTATTCTGTTTTAGAGTACGCACAAGCTTTTGGCCAAAATCCCATAATGTACTGCATGGATGCAGTTTTAGTCTGGTTATAATGGGAGTATCATAGCTAGTACTATCATGCATGCCAACTAGGCAATTTTGATGAGGTGGCATAGAATTAAATGAAGAAAGAGAGGTTTGAGTATCATATTATGATACCATACCATAATAAATCAATGTTGAGGATATCGCTTATTGTTAGCATCTCGGTCAGCTGGGGATTAGAGATTAATCGAAAATCGGCCGATTAATCGATTTTATCGGTCGACTATTAGTCGAACATTTTTTTGCAAATCCTAGGTTCCCAACACTAAAATATGCTATATTCAACACCAAAACAATATTGGACAGAAGTGTTACCTTGATTCCTAGTCTTCAAGTCATCGTATAATGAAAAGCAAAATAGGACAACGGTACATATTGCATAACAAGGTCCACAAAACACAAATAAACATAGTTTTTGCAAACATAGTGCTATGAATAGGCCTGATTTATCGGTAGTTTCCCAATAAATTGCTTCTCAAAGCGATAAATCGGCCCAAATGATAAACAGTGAAGATAAGGCATAATCTTGTCAGTCACCCCAAGAGTAGCGATAAATTGGATGATAAATCACTGACTCGGAAGATTTTTTGAATAGTGTAATAAATGCTATGCTACTATAGATCCGTTTGCATGGAAATACTACTTCTCGGTCGTCGAAACTCGTTCTTCTTCCTTTCGCCGACACATGGGACATCCATCATCCGGGTCCATGTGCCATGCAAGAAAATATAGAGATAAGTACAAGTGAGACTCAGGAACGGTCACACACGTAGGGGGAGTACCTGCAAGGGCCGCAGTAATATGACTAATGAACAGTCAAATCACACAATAAGTTGGTCGAATGAAGCAACCATCATTTCACTCTTCAATGACACGTACGCAATATAAAAAGGTTGATATGGACAGAAAAATAAAATTGCTCTCCACTATATATACACTAGTACACAATAACATAATACTAGCCAGGAGCCTAAGCTACACGCCTTCTTTCTGGGGGTTGCTCTCTTCACACTCTCTCGCATAGAACGACGGTGGCCACACCGTTGGTCACATATCCGGCCGGATCTCGCTGCCCGGGGAAGGGGAGGATGTTCTGCGTAGACGCGGTTGACAGCATTGATGGAGAAAATCCACTATCGGTGCATCCCGATCGGGGGTCCCCGCGGTATGGGCTGATGCCGCCTCCAACCGCCTTCCGCTACATCCCGACGTCCCCTTGGTACAACTTCCTTTTGGAGCCAGCTTGCTCCACTGCCGCATCTCCCCACGTAGCTCATCTCCATGTGGATCTTTCTCTACTTCTCTACTGGCTTCTATTTGTGACGAGTTTATGTCTCATCAACTAGTGCCACTACTATTATTCTAATCACACTTCTTCAATATCTTTGCCAACAGGGATGCCCAGCTCGATTTGAGTGGAACTGCACAAGATCATCTGACGGTCCATGGGTTCTAGGCTTCTTTCCTTCGATAGGTTCTACCTCGCCGGGAAATTAAAGTCTATTTAGGGTTTAGGGTTTAAGACCTAGGGACTGGATCAATCGTTTTTTTCTTTATTTGTAGACACTCTCACAAATTTTGTCTTTAGTTGCAAAGTAAATATTGGCTATGATTTGTGAATCATTGAGATGCATCAGCATGTGTGTTAGTTTTCCTTTGTATTTGATGGAATGTTGTAATGGGGCAACCTTGGAGTCAAGATACATACATGAAACAAAAGCTGAAAGCTTCATAGCATTGTACTAGTCCCCCGGGTCCTTTTTGTATGCGTATATGAAAATCTCATTTTCCCCGCAATGGTCTACGCCTTCTCATCTTTGCGCTGCTCTTTCCAATAGTACCGCACATGCAACCACAATAATTTCCTTCTCTCTCTCTCTCCCATATTCCTCGTCCCTTCCCAAGGCATGCTTGCACAAACAGAGAGAGAGAGAGAGTCGCATGCATGAAAAACCAGAGAGAGATGCAGATATAAGTGAAGAGAAGAGAGAGAGACTGCATCCAGAGAGATCAGATATACGATAGATGGAGAGAGGAGTAATTGTGCGCGAGAATTAAGGGCTGCAGGCTGAGCCAATACTTTGCATGCACGTAACTACCCAGCATTTCCTCCATAGCAAATCCGGGGGCAAATAGTCTACTACTCTGGTGTAGTAATTTTTTTGAGCGCTGGTGTCCTTCGCATGCGGGCTACTATGTACTAGTACTAGTAGGTGTTAAACACAAAGAAAAAGGGACCAGAGGTGTCGCACGATATCCAAGGAATATGGTGATAGTGTGAGGTCATCCATGTACTCGCTGGGCTGCCTTCTTTTGCACTCCTCCGGTGTAAGAGTGGAGATAATTAGTTTTATCACAGAATAAAAGAATAAGAGTGCAGACGCTCTATGACGCTCTACCACCACAGTAATAATGACCAATGAGCCGTGAAACCACATAGACCCAACAATAATTTGGACAGACGAAGCAACCATCACTCTTCGTTAAATCCACTTCTCCGTCATGTAGTACAACTACAATATTCTTTTGGAAACTAGCTTTTTGTTTTGGTTGATCGTGTCATGGAGCAAAACCAATGTTTACATCATGTATGTCGAGTTCACGTCTCACCCCACACGGTCGCTCGGCATGCCACTCACCACAAACCGACTATACGCAAACTTTCCCGCCCGCTTGTCGATGGATCGCGCCATGGAGTATTAGTACTCTACTACTGGAAGAGATAGACGAGGAGGCAAGGACAACTAGTTGTAGCACGGACTCCCAAGAACTTTTTTGCATGCATGTTGTGGCCGGCCGTGGTGTCATTTGAATGGGAGCAGTCGCATGCATCGGGAAGCGGCACGGGCAGCGCTCTCTCAGCTGGCGTGCCGCTTCAATGCTGGTGCAAGTGAGAGGTTGCGTCCGCTCTGGCCGGGCATGAATGCGGCACTGACTGTTTCAAGCGGGAAGCACGCGTGGGTGATGAAGAGGGTTCGGGTTGGCCAGGGCGGTCAGGAGCGGGCGTGGCTGCGGTCTGGACGCCCGCAAACGAGAGATGATGGACGTACGTACATATTGCTATGTAATTAATAACGTAAATAATGTGCTAGTTGGACAAATATGATTGGAGATGGAGATGGAGATGAAAGTAAGAATTTTACATAAACACGGATATGTATGTCTATGTGTGTATGTGTGTGCGCACACACACATAGTGACAACTCTAGCGACTACTCGTACACATCATCGATGTCTCGTTCTCCCTACACACACAAACTTAGTACCAGGATAGGAATATCATAGGAGTGGGAAACAATATGAAGTGAGATAAATGGAGTACTACGTACAAGAAGAAATGTACACGCACTCACTCTGCCTCTGACATACCCGCGAGTACACGATGGAGCGCATTTGTACATGAAGAGGTAGCTTACGTAGTACATGAAGAGGTAGCTTACGTAATAATTTGACCCTTTAATTTGTTCACTTAATAATGGAGGGCCGGGGACCACACGTGAGCGATACAAAGTGCGACCTGGAAGCGGGGGCGTGTTATTGATCGAGTTTTCTTTCTTGGTACATTAAAAAAAGATTTGTCCGCCAATTTTTGTTTCTTTTTTCCGGGAACGCGCGTATTCTATTTAAAGCCACTGCTATGGAGAGATTTTTTACTCCATTGTATATGTAGCCTCTTGTTTGATAGGGTTTCTCACGTCTCGCTCTCTCATCCTCTCCATATCTAAACAAGATGACAATGTCCACTCTATCTCTCTCCTCACTAGTGGTCACAGATCCGGCCGGATCCCGTCTGCTGCGGGAGGTGAGGAGGTGCAGCGTTGATGTTGTCGCCGTCAGCGATGGAGGAAGTCGATGCACACCGTCCTCTCTGAGCCGACGCGGGCGCGGACGAAGGTCCTCCGCACCCTTGTTCGCTTCTGTCGCGTAGGAAGATCATGCCTGCCCGCCTAAGCCACATCTCGCCCACCTAAGCCACATCTCTCCCACGTGAGGTATAACTTCTTTTGGATTTCATGCTTCATACCACTACTCCCCAGCTCCCCATGTACAGTAGCTAGGGTTCGTCGGCTGGTCCAACATCACCTATTTTTTACTATTATAGAGGAAAGGCCACTCCAAAAGTTGTCCTGGTTTATGCCTTAGTGGAGGTATACATGTTTTTTTTGAGAAAAGTGCATGGTGGTTGTGCGTTCATTGTCCATATGCTCCTATTGTTGTTGCTAAGCTTATACTATCACTGGTTAAATGAAGCAATGCCCATGTTAAAGTGACGTCCCTTTTAAGTAATGCTGCTGTCAATCCAGAGGCGTCGATAATTGGTTCTGTCCTGCTTTAGTTTTTTCCGGGTATCCTGCTTTAGTTCCCATCAAGATAATCATGACGCTTTTATTTATTGGTGTACATTTCATTAATTCTTATTGACAATTGAGATGCCACTGTTAATCTTGTACCACTGCGAAAACAAAGTAACGACACTGCTTAAATATCCCTTTTTTTATATTTTTGCAAATAGCGATGCGTATCTCCATACCCGGGCATGTCTTCCTCAATTTTAGTGGAACTGCACAAAATTGGATGGCCACTGTTGTTCCGTCTCACTGTCCTCTACCGCGTGGTTCTTACTTTCTCAAGCTTCATTACCAAGAAGAAACAGAACAAAGTGAGGATTTGTCGAACTTCAGTGGTGCCTCACCCAAACTTAATGCCAAATGGATGATGCATCACCACGATGACCTATCGATGCTCATGGTTGCGTCTCATGGTTGCATCGGCTCGTGAAGCTGATCGATGTTCAACGAAAAACAAGCTGTCTTCCATCAGTGCTCTTTGCTTGTTACCCACAAAGACAAAGATATCATTCATCAGTGGACCTTGGTTGTGTTGGAGACGCAATCGTCTTTCACCTTGGTGCAATTTTTTCTTTGGCTATGAACCAAATGTTTCCTCGAAGAAGCATCAATGTTGGTACTAAGAGCAAAAGTTTTGTATTGATTTCTAAGCCTTCTCACAACTTTGTCTTCAGCTCCCCTATAATTTTATTTGTCTAGCTATTAACTAAATATGTGGTTACACTTTGATTAAAAATATGGTGTGGAGTAAAAACCCGGATGTAGGTAGTACCCCTTCGATTTTATTTACTCTGCATATTAGATTTGATTGACGTCAAACTTTGTAAAGTTTGACCAAGTTTATAGAATACAATATAAATATTTACCATAATAAATCTATATGATGTGAAAGTACAATCAATAATGAATCTAATGGTATTGATTTGTTATTGTATATGTTAATATTTTTGTTTAGGAACTTTGTCAAAGTTTACAAAGCTTGATTTTGACAAAAGCTAATACGCGGACTAAATAAAAACGAAGGGAGTATGAGATATGGTGGAACACTGATTTAGGCAGAACACAACAAATCATACTTAGTGAGAGAGGGCAAATTTTACATACAAAATAATTGAAATTAAATTTATTCATTTTTACACACTCTCACACCTTTCCGATAATTTGGCGCTTGTGTGGCTGTTCACTTAATGGAGGGTAGTATACCACACATGAACGACAGGAAGTGCGACCAGGACGCGTGGATCGTTAGTTGATTGTAGTTTCTTCACTCGTATGTTAAATAAAGAGTTTTGTTTCGTACACAATTTAAAATGATTGTTATGGAGAGAAAAAGAAAACCACTCCACTATATTGGTACTCCTATATATGAGTACTATATAACACTACAAAAAAAACACTTCAGTGATGATACATGTTTGTCACAGTATGTCACATTTTCTATCATGCATGTACATCCGTGACGATTTTATGACAGAATCAAGATAGTCATACCTTTGCTGTAGTAGAAGTGTTCCATGACAATACCAAAATTATCATCACAGAAGTGTCCACTTCCATGACAATAAATGGCTCGTCATGGAAGTGCTTTTGTAAAGGGTAGCCAACACGTGGCATCCACCATAACGCGTCATCGTTAAGCTATCGGGTTCTGGTTTGGATCCCATAACCCGTTAACAGCCTAGGCCAATGGGGATTTTCCACGTGTAAAATTCTCATTGGCCGTAGCAAGCACGTGTCAGCTCCGCGTTGGGACAGATGTCAATCGCCCAATGGACAGGAGGCTCCTATGATACCTCAACACGTGGCAAGGCCCAACATCATCCCATTTAGGTTAAAAACACCGGCCCAGTCAAAATTTGCGGGCTGGCCCATCAACGGCCTGCTTGCAGACGACCCATTTGTAGTTAAGGCCCGTGGGAATAGTGTCAAATCGGCCCGTTAACGACCCGTTCTAGATTTCTCATCATTGCGGCACATGGTCACTTCTGGCCCGTTAACAGTCCGGTAGGTATTTGGGCCGAATTACGGCCCGGTTTGTTTCCGGCCTGTTAAAGGTCCGGCTACATTTGGGCCCATTTATTGCCCAATGAAACTTTTGGCTCATAAATGACCATGAAGGAACTGGGTCATATTCGGCCATGTATGACATTCGGCCTATTAGCGGCCCACTGTAGATTTGAGCCACTTCTAGCCTGTTGTGCTTTTTGGCCTATTAACGTCGGACGAAATCCATGGGCCATATGTGGCCCAACGTCACATCGGGCCTATTAACGGCCCATATAATCGCTGATACAAATCAAGCCCGGTCGCACATCCGGCCTGGTAAAGGCCCGTATAGTAGGTCGGCGTATTTACGACCCGTCTGAATTTCGGCCTGTGAACGATCTGCATTGTAAATGGGCCACCATGAGCTGAGATACATTTCTCCCTGCTAATGACCAGTGGGTTATTTGGCACATGTCATGCCCAATCATCTTTCGGCCTCCTAAAAGCAATGGGAGTAATCTGGCCCAATTAGGGCCCAATCTGACTTTCGGCCTATTAAAGGCCCATGTTATTTATGGGCCATATTAGGCCTGCGAGATATTTACACATGAAAATGGCCTGTTGTTACTCAGGGCCCAAATTATGTTTAGGCCTGTTTAAGGCCCATCGTGGGCACATGCCTACCAAAAATAAGAAAGCTTATGCTGATTTAGGCCCAGATATATTTGGGGGCTACATGCCGATTATGGCCCATAATCATTTTTAGCCCAATTGGAATTGTGGGCCCAACAAATGTTGGCCCGTTGGGCTCCTATGAAGCTTTCGGCTGAAAGGAGATCGATGATGCCGAATACATCACTAAGATAAACCTACACTATGCAAAAATAGCGTCATAATTTCTATGGCCTTTGTCAGCACGATAAATGCTGTATCACAACAAAAAAAATTACAGCCATACAACAAAAGGCCTATTGGCATAAAAGTTTATAGTCCTTGCAGATAAAAGCACCATCAGATGTACAGAAGCACATATCATTTGACCTGAGTGCTAATGTTTCAGGCTTTAGAATTTGATGGAGCAGCATGATCTTCCCTTTTCTTCCACCATTGCTCTTGAACAACGAAGCAAATGTCTAATAGTCTGGTTTCAAAACCATTCATATCTTGACGACATTTGTCAACCACTATTCTTGTTTCAAAAACGACCTCCATTAGGGATTGGACTTGTGTCTGGAGTACAAATACATCACTCTGTCTAGCCGAAATATTTTGTTCACTAGGCGATTTAGATGAGGTTACCTTGACAGCCAACCCAGAATACGCAGGAAGGTGCTTTTTGCACTGTTAGTGGAGAGATACAGACGCACTACAGCAAGAGGTGACATTGTGCCTATGGTAGCCTCGTCACACCTTCAGGTGGTTGTGGCTGTTCAATCATTTGTTCCATAGCTTGCTAAAAATTTGAAATTGTAGATTAGTGTACTAGATAAGTTACTAATGAGACAAAACAAACAAAATATGTTTCATGTTTATACATAACTTATTTTGGTGAACTACTGTAATACATTAGCATGTATTGTAGTGCCAACTACATAATAAAATCACTTTCAGAACATATGTCCATGTAGCATGCCTACTGTATTATCTATTTCCTCACATTCATAAACATCCAGGGATAAAGAGACACGGTTTAAAGTAGGATGAACATAGTATGACATCATTCATATCATGAGCAAACATATATCAAACAAACAGGCTATTGTATCTTTGTGTGGGCACGTGAACATCACAACAAGATTACAGATCAAGACCAAAAGAATATCCTTCCTCTCTTTTAAACCGTGTAAGGTGAAATGATATGTTAAGACAACTGTGTATAAAAGTGAACAGAGTATTTGACATTGGCTGCAAACCAAGCAGTTAAATGAACACGTCACAGTAACAAGCAGTTCAAAGGCATGAGGAGTAAGGACTTACAACAACGGCTTGAACTAGTGTGCTCATGCCCTTCATCTTGCCGGTGTGGCAATCCTTGAAGATTTGTACTGCATTCGGTTCAGGTCCTTTTTGGTCCGCACAGGCTTTCCTCTGTATTTGGAATAAGTCAATACAGATAGGATAATATGGCACAGCAAAAAGAAGGAACGAGTAGCTATTTACAAGAGCCTCGCAGTGTGCAATATAGCTACGAGATCCTTGCTGTTGGAATTTCACTTTAGAATGATTGGTCTTGTTCTTCAAATAGTTAGCCTAGAAGAAGATAGACTTGCAAGGCACATACGTAAATACGAGTTCAATATGTGATCTGATCAAATACATATACCCTACCTGATACTTTGGATCATACCAGTGTTTAACAAGGGTTGTCCAGTATTCATCCATAATATATTCCACTGGAGATGTTTGGGCGATTTCATTCTTAGCCTTGCCTTCAAAGTGAGTTTTTCTAAGGTGATACCGATACTGTCGCAGAGCAGACTGAAAAACATGGGTGCATGCTTGTTTAGTTGTATCATCTTTCGGATCCAACTTGAACCTCATCTGTTGGAAAAAGAATGTGAGTCTCATTAGGAGGAAGCTAGAAAGTATGGGACAAAGCAAAACAATATTACAAATTGCGATGAATAACATTACTTACAGATAAGTGGTCAAGGAAGGTGTTAAACTGGGTATCGTCTTTCTCATTCCTATATTGGATCCACGTTGGGAGGATACGTGCATGACACCTAACGGCAACGGCTGCTTCCGATACTAACTTGGCTGACTCTGTAGCATCACGTGGCCTTTTTAAACCTGCATCAAAACAGATCTCCATTCTTCCTCCTTTAGATCTTGTTAATCTGTCAAGCATTATCACTGATGTCCGTTTCCGCTTGCGCCGTGGTGCTAGTTCAACAACGAATATGGAAAGTGTTAGTGCACAACAAACTGTGAGAGTACATATATATAAAGGAGCATGTAACTGCAACTTGACTCGGTCAGGTACCATCTTGGTGTTGATGCTCATGAGGTTCATCTGATCTTGCCAAGTCCTGTTGTGTCAGTAGTGCTTCAGAAGTAGTGTTATGAAACAAGCAGACACATCACAGGTTTAGCATGTAGTTTATGAAACTCATTTTGGCAAACCGTCACGACCGTATCCTAGCTCACGCGGGTGCGCCCTTGGAGATTTCAGACGGCTATAAATGAGCAGTTTTTTTTTGCTTACTTCCCATGCATGAAACTACTTTCTCCGTCCAGGTGCGTTAGGCTATGTGATGTTGGCATGTCATACATAGTCATCACTTATACTCACTCATACAACAAGGTTAGCTATAAGAGTATTTTTTTACTTCTCTCTATCTCTTTCTTCGTAGAAAAGTTTTTATTGCATTTGCCAAGGAGTACATATATACTCCCTCCGTCCTTGAAAGAGTGTACTTCCAACTTTGTTAGAGGGTCAAACTATCTCAAAGTTTGACCGAGTTTGTGCAAAAATATGTCAATGCTTGTGAAACCAAATAGGTATATGACAACAATATATTTTATCATGAATCTAATGCTACTAATTTGATGGCATAAATGTTGGTATATTATTGTATAAATACGGTCAAACATAAATGTTGGTTGAAAAAAGAAAGAAAGTGGGGACTTGGGGACAAGTCAACATAGTATGTCCATCACAAGATTTGCTGCCCTCACACAGTAAAAGGTGGCTATACTGAACAAAAATGGGACCAACCCAGATATCCTGTTTGGATGTTTGTTGCCCTGAGCCCGTCTTATCTAATGCCACTGGTAAAATGTGGCAATCCCATTGTTAAAGTAAGGACACGTTAAACCAATGTTGTTTTCAATGTAATGCCTCTAGTAATATGAATCAATGGCACTGCGTTTCATGTCCTGCTATATTTCCCATTAAGATAAGTAAGTTGCTTCTTCCCATGTGAAATGCAACTGTGCTAGTCTGCCTACTCTCTCGTGGCCTTATACCAACTCTTTAGCAGCTGTTAATCTAATGTTGCTGGTTAAATGTCGTATTTAACGGTTGTCATAGTTAATTTTAATGCGCACACTAATATCTAGCAATGCTGTTGTTTTATAAATTTCTACTGCCATTCAGATAAGGAACATGCTTCTTTTCATTTGATGTATGTTTCATCACTTGTTAGTCACTCTCCTTTCCACCTTTTTGTGCAAATAGAGATATACATTTCACCTAGTGGAACTCCCCGGGTAATCTTCCCAATAGTTAATTAGCCGTCACCGTCACTGCAATGGCACTTTCCACAAAAGAGGGGGTTTCCCTCTGATTTCATTAAAGAAACTGAACCATAGAGAACCATTATCCGACATCATCTCGGTCTCGGGCAGTTATGCAACTACTACTAGAAAGGACTAGGAGACAAGTTCGCCACATAAGCAAGGTAGGTGGGGGGCCGCAGCCCCAGCTCGACCAAGTTTGGATTACAACCCAAAAGCTACAACAAAAACATCATGGGGGGGGGGGGAGATAGGGTTTGAAAGAGCCAGCTTCAGCATCCTAGTCGGAGCACCCCCGGCCTCCATCCTTGCGACGCACGATACACCTCACTTGCCACCTGCTCAACCCTAGTGCCACTGATAAAATGAAGTAATAATACAGTTAAAATAGAGCTACTGTCCTCTCTATCATTTCATTTCCAATGTAGATAATGAAAGTGCTTCTCTTTGTTAGTAGGTTTCATCAACTAGTCCCATTGTTAATGTAATGACATGTTTAAGTGTTTCCGCAAACAAGGATGCTTAATTTTACTTGAACTGCACAAAAATAGAGATTGGAATGGCTCAAGGCCCCTCCTTGTACTACCGCTGTATACTGATGTTCATCGCTTGGAGAAGGTGTATCGGGAAGAAGTGGGTCGATTTCCAGTATCTGGCCTACCGTATGAGCTGTCGCGGGGCCCATCTCCCCCTCGCAGCATGGCATACTATGATACTATTGTATTTTTTAATAAAGGTATTGTATCGCAACCTTTTCCTATTAAAAAATGAAGTTTCTTCTATTTATTAGTGTATGTTTCATCAACTAGTGCCACTATAATGTAATCACACTTTTTCATTATCTGTGCAAACAGGGTTATTCAGCTACATTTTAGTGGAACTAAACAAATGTTTGGATGGAACCAGCATATATGCAGAGTGCGAGGCCAATGTCTAACATAAACATGGCTTGGAAAAGCACAGATGCTCGGATGGTTCCTCAAGTTCTTGCCGACCCTGCAGAACATTTTAATCTGCCGGTGTTTGACATGCACTTTACTTGTTTCAGTGTTGCAGCAAATCCTCTAATCAAACAGCTTATATTGGCACTTTTCTAGGGAGTACTTTTTTCTGAAAGAAGTACCAATCGCTTTTTGTTTATTTGTACACATTCTGACAACTTAGTTTTAGTTCCAGAGCACTTTTAGGGTGATTGGCGTAGTACTCGGAGTACTAGCCAGTACTTACCCGTATGATTTTTATTAGCTATCACACTGATTGTAAGCATAGAAGATGGAAGATTAGGTCGAGTGCGATGCTTACCTTAAACCCTACCGTCGCCGTTGAGACGAGGTGAGCGGAGAGGGAACCGTGGAGAACGGCGGGCAAGCGACATCGCGCCATCTGACCTCCTCCTCTTGTGGTGGGAGAACGAATACTCCGGTGGCTCCGGCTGGCACTGCACCCTCACGAACAACACACCGTACTTGATCGATTCGTCATCCTCTGGAAGCTCGACCTTCGATCTGTACACCCACCACCTCTGCCTGACTTTCACTTTCGGCGAATCTGTCTGCTCCATGGCCCATAGGAGATACTCGATGAACTCGAAGGACTGCGGCATGACTGCCGCCGGGGAGTACATCGTCGCCCTCATCGTCGCCATCTCGCTCTTTCTCATACATTGCCACATGGCCCTGACCGTCCTCGAAATCTCCCACTCATTGTCAAACCAAGTAAGGATCTCCTTCAGCCTGGCTAACTTCGCCTGGTCGGCACCGGTGATCTCCATGATTAGCTTCTGCATCCTCTCCATAGATGTGCTTCTGAGAGGTGTTGTGATTGCTTTGGAAGATGAGAGGAGAGACGGTGGTCTTGCAATGGAGAGGAGGTAGAGGTGATGGTTTTGCAATGGAGAAGATGGAGAGGAGAGGGGGTGGTTTTGCAATGGAGAAGAGGGAGAGGCGAGACGGTGGTTTTTGAATGGAGAAGATGGAGAGGAGAGGTGGTGGTTTTGTAATGGAGAAGAGGGAGAGGAGCGTGTGGCGGCAGTTTATGATTGGACGAGAGGGGCGGCTCGCTGTGACTGGAGTAAATCAAAATAAATTTACCCTTCAATTAAGAAGCGACCCCACACGAACTAGCCTCCCGTGTATTCTGGCTCATATTTTGACCATGATTTTAACAAATAAAATATATGTTATATGCTGCAAAAATAATAAAATTGGAAAGTACATTCAGATACGAATCCAATGATATGATTTTTGATGACATGCATTCACATTTTGCTTGTCAAATACAGTATGTGGTCAAACTTCGACCCAAAATACGATGGGGCTAGTAAACCAGCACGGAGGTAGTAGGAGGGTGTTGGGTTCTATGGTAGGGTGCGTCGACTGCAAATTAAAATTTTCCTACACACAGAACAACCAAGATCATGCTACGGGAGATGGATCATAGATCATTACCACTAGACGCGCAGTGTCGTGCAGCGGAAGAAGAGTTGGGGCAGCGCGTCCACGTGGATCGTCTCCTCCCCGTCCGATCTCCCTCAAATAGCCGGTCATCCGATCCCACGTACAAGTTTGCCGGAGCGGTGCAGGTGCACCGCCTCTAACAGTATCCGCGCGTGCAGGAGGAACACCGTGCGACGGACAGCTAGGTCCGATCACACAGTCGGCGCCGAGTGGAGGTGGCTATTCGCAACACATGCAAAGCCCTACTGACAGCGCCGAAGCGATCAACCAAATGCGTGTGCCGCACCTCCACTATATATAGGTGTCTATCGCGGGTTCAACACTTGGGCCTCACACGGACCCTAAAGCCCAAACTCTGTTCGGCCTGGATCTGAGTCCGACTAGTATCACATCTGACTCGTGGAGTCCGATCCGGCCTCAAAGGTTCCTTCCCTTAAGCGCGCGACCCCTTAGGTTCAAGTCGGCTTGGTCACAGGTCGGATCACCTTCGACCTGCTCGATTGGTAGCGGCCTCTAGCAAGGCATGCTGACCACCAAGTAGACAAGGAAGCCGGTTGGCGAACCTGTACAACATGTCACACTTCTGTTCCCTTTGCCACATGATATATGTTGTTGGGCTCAAGGCGAGTCTGTCATCCTTGTGCTAGCCCGACCTCTTTCCCATTCCAGTGATGCCGACCACTAACTGGATTATCTCATAATCCCTGTCGCATGGCCATGCCTATCTTGGTCGGATCACACAAGGGGCCCAGAGTATATCTCTCCGGATCGGAGGGGAAAATCCCATCTTGCTCGACCATGTCTCACAGCATGGGTCTGGACAAGCCCGAAACCTACCTTTGTAACTACCCAGTCACGGAGTAGTGTTTGCTCGGCCCAAAGCAGGTCTGTCACCATCCCGAGTACATGTGCCAGCTTAGGTCTTAGGACATAGAACGTATGTTGTACTAGAGACTCACAGATGACATATCACTGCGTCTCATAGTTGGGTCTGTCCGATTCGAACCTTATCTCAACTCGGATCTGACTATGTCGAATCCGACCAGATCCTTCCGAGTCCATATTATCCAGCTAGCATCTAATGCTCCATGGCTAGTGAGACCGAGCCATCCACTTTGTCATATGCTAGTCTAGTCGGTTGCGCGTCCACACAACCTTTCGACTAGGGACCTTTTAGGACAGTTATCATACAATGCATAGTCCCACAAACAAGTCACGTACTTGCTAGTACACATCATTGATAATGTCCAAGGACTATCTTTATTCATAAACACATAGGAAATATCATCATACATGATTTGCCTCTAGGGCATATCTCCAATAGTCTCCCACTTGCACTAGAGTCAATCAAATAGACATCGTATGCCCATAGCTCTAACGCGCCCCTCATGCTTGGGTTGTGGAAAAGGCTTAGTCAACGGATCTGCAACATTTGCATCCATGTGAATTTTGCATAACTCTACATCACCACTCTTTATGATCTTTCATATCAGGTGATATTTCCGATCTATGTGCCTGGTCTTGTGGTGATTCCTCGGCTCCTTGGCTTGTGCAATGGCACCAGAATTATCACAATAAAGGTCCAACAGTTTTACTGAGGCTGGGAAAATACCAAGATCATCCAGAAAATTCCGGATCCAAACACCCTCCTTTGCAGTTCACAAGCCGCAATGTATTCGGCTTCTGTGGTAGAATCGGCCATCGTATGTTGCTTGGAACTCGTCCAACTCACTGCTCCTCCGATTATGACGTACACGAATCCGGACTGTGATCGACAATCATCTCTGTCGGTGTCGGTGTACTAAGTATTGGGACTTTAGTACCCCATACTTGTGCACGGGCAGTCGTAGCCAAGCCCGCGGCAAGGCTTGCCAGGGGAGTAATTGGAGATTAGTGCAAGATTGTCAAGGGGACATTCAGACCGAGGATCAAAGGATCAGGAGTTAATGAGATCTGAAGACCGAAGACCAGGCCCCCGGCAAGATCTTGCCGGGGTGGCTCACGAAACCCGGCAAGATTTGGGCCCGGCAAGATTTGGGCCCGGCAAGATTTGCACCCCGGCAAGATTCTATCATTGTTCCGCCGCTTCAGCACAGCAATAAGCCTGACATTCTGGGTCCTTCTCTGGATGCGTGGCAACGTGCCAGTGGAGGAGAGCTTAAGTGGTGCTGATGGGATGGCCCCTTTTTCCATCCCCAAGAAAGTGAGGACACCTAAACGGACACCTCACGGTGCATTAAATGCGTTCGTCCTAATCCGTCAGTGGTTAGGTATGATGACCCTGTAGCTACTTTACACCTCAATGTATGTACATTTTGTCACTGTGGTGACCCCTTTGAGCGTATAAAAGGAGGCCCATGGCAATTGCTACAAAGAAGGAGGATCTTCTGGCCCATTCTGCATGCGTAGCTACTCTTTGAACGTACTATTCATTGCAAGCGCTCCTGGAGCCTGGGCTCAAGATCACTCATAATAAAACAAGGCAGGAGTAGGGTTTTACGCTGATTAGCGGCCCGAACCTGGGTAAAATCCCCCCGCGTCGATCGTTGGTTCTGCTCTTTGTGCATATCTCTCTCCCTGCCGAACCATAAAGGGGTCCTTTAGGATCGCATAGGTGTCTTACACCGACATCTTTGGCGCGCTAGGTAGGGGGATCGAGGTTGTGCGAACCTGATCCAGTGATCGGCACCTTAGTTTCTTCATCATCATGCCACCCAAAAAGAAGAGCGCCGCAACGGCGCAACTATCCATGTCCGTTTTGCCTGTGCCCTCGCATACGTATGATGGCGTGGATGCAGAAGGGAGAGGTTTAGAGCCTCCACGACGTTCCGGTGATCCAAGCCAGGCGAGCGGCGTCGTTCGCAATGGCAGCGGCAATCCACACGCCGCTGGATCCAGAGATGGAGCTGTGTTGCCTACGGGCGGCGCAACGAACTCTAGAGATCGAAGGACACCTTCTAGGGCTCCCGCGCCGGCGCAGGCGTCGCGGCCTTCCCAGGTCGTGTACGATGAGCAACGTCATGGCGCTGGTGGTTCAGGGCGTCCCCATGAAAAGACTTTTGCGCATCGATCCCAAGGTGCGCAGGCCCAGCATGCACGCCAAACTACCGCCGGAAGTGGCGCGCGGTCGCGTGATAGTGACGATGCTCCTTCTAACATTGTTCGGAGTCAGAGCACCTCACGTACCTTGCACCTATCGCCGCCGCCTACGCCGGAGGAAGCTTTGGCACTTGCGCAGCTGCTCCTCGATTTCCCTCCTGCTTCGAAGAAGATGGAGGAGTGGCGAGCTACTATCCAGAGCCTCATTGGCTTCGCCAACAAAGATGGGCCGCAGGAGGCAGGGCCCTCGCAACGGCGGTCCATCGATCCGGCGCGAGCCGATGTGGAGAAAACCGGAGGTGGTGCAGCCACGGTGCACTCCCCTCCACAACATTAGCGGCGGTCGACAACCCGGCGGACTGATGGCCGTGATGATGATTCCACGGCATCGTCCGATCCACGGATGCGCCGCGACCAGCATCAAGTTCTCCAGGAACGAAGCAAAGAGGACGCTCGAACCACCATCGAGCGGCGACTGGAAGCGCGCTATCAATCTGATAAGCGCGCAGGGCCCGCTGTCGAAGAGCCTGCGCCAGGGGACGCAGGCGACTTGCCTTATGAGGTAGGTACTCCAGCGTTTATCCGTGAGCTGCGGCAAGTCCAGTGGCCCAATTCCCGAACCTTTAAGCCAGAGGTCCCGGAAAAATATGACGGCAAGACTCATCCCTCGGAGTTCTTGAGCATCTACACCATTGCAGTGCAGGCTGCCAGGGGCCGAGACGACAAGATACTTGCCAACTACTTCCCGTTGGTGCTCAAACCCAACGTCAGGTCGTGGTTGATGCATCTGCTGGAGAATTCTATTTCTTCTTGGTCAGATTTGTGCCATCAGTTTGTTGGCGCCTTTGTTGGAGGTCAACAAGCTCCTAGCCAATAGAGTGATTTGCATATCATCCCTCAGAAGGAGGGCGAATCCCTGCGCAAGTTTACCAGAGATTTAGCCGGGTGCAGTACAATTTTCCTGACGTTCACCCTGCCGCTGTCATTAGCGCGTTTCATCAGAACATGCGTAACCGCAAAATGCGGGAAGAGCTGGCGATGAACAAAGTCAGGAGTATTGCCGAGCTTTATGCTTTGGCCGACAAGTGCACTCGGGCTGAAGAAGGGAGGAAACTCCCTGGCGAGGCTGTTGGCGCAGGGGGCGAATCAGAAGATGAAGACGCTGCAACCCCGTCAAGGAAAGGCCAGCGGCGGAACAAGAAGCGCAGAGGCAAGGCCGTGCTTGCTGTCGAGGAATCCGGCAACCCTGGCACCGCCAAGAAGGCCAAGGTTGGCGGCCCCGGCAAGGAACTTGCCCGGTGCGCCTCCTGCCAGGCCTTGGCGGCTGCCGACAAGTCGAAAAGCTCCGGCAAGCAGTATTGCAAGATCCATCGCACCAAGGGCCACGATCTCCAAAACTACCGGCAAGTTGAGCAGCTTGTCGAGAAGCAGAGAGCTGAGTATGAAAAGCGAGACAAGGAGAAGGCCCAAGACGGTGCTTAGGGGTCCGGCAAGAAGTGCGGTGGCCGAGGGGGTCGCCGCGGCAAGGCCAAGCTACAGAGGGAGAGGCCAGCTCGAGGCCGTGACAAAGAAGAGGGTAATGATGATGATGGAGAAGATGATGAGTCCAGTGAGCAAGAATTTCAGAAAGCTACAGAGGCCATGTGTATCGACGGAGGCGCCTTGTTGCATTCTTCCCACCGTCGACTTAAACAATGGGTGTGAGAAGTTAATGCAACAGAGCCATCGTTTGACGCATGTAAGCCCCTGAAGTGGTCCAACACGCCTATCATTTTCGACGCCGAGGATCACCTTGATCGCACAACTGCGGTCGGGTGCTTGCCATTGTTGGTTTCACCGACAATCCGTAACCTCAAGGTGACGAAAATGCTAGTTGACGGTGGGGCCGAATTGAACCTAATCTCGCCGGATGTGCTCAAGAGGCTCCAAATTCCTGATGAAGATCTCGAGGAAACGGGCACGTTTCAAGGGGTCAATCCAGGAAGGACCCAGCCAAAAGGCAAGATTACGCTACCGGTGACATTTGGTAGCGAGCTCAACTACAGGATAGAAAAGGTGGTGTTTGATGTCACCAAGATTCCTATGTCATACAATGGGATCCTTGGCCGCCCAACACTGGCTAAGTTTATGGCGGCATCACACTACGCGTATAATGTATTGAAGATGCCCGGGCCGTTGAGTGTCATTACTATCCATTCCGACAAGAAGGATGCGCTCATCTGTGCCAACCAACTCTACCAGGAAGCAGTTGCAGCACCTGCCGTTAAGGCATCTGCTCCTGCTGCTGGAACTCCCGGGGGGAAGAAGAAGACCGGCAAGAATCTTGGCGAGAACTCCGGCAAATGCACCTCCTCGGAGTGCTGCGCTTCCGTCGAGGACGCACCAGAGAGTTCCACCGGCAAGAACAAGAAATCCAAGGCTGCTCCACCAGAGACCAAGAAGGTGCCCGTCAGGGAGGACGGAACAGGAGGAACTTTCACCATAAGTTCCACCCTAGATGACAAATAGGAAAGCGCGCTCATTGCCTTCCTGCGGGCGAATGCCGACGTGTTTGCATGGCAACCGTCTGACATCCCCGGTGTTCCCAGGGAGGTAATTGAGCACCACCTTGCTGTCTGTCCTCACGCACGGCCCGTCAAGCAGAGGGTCAGGAAGCAAGCCTTGGAGCGGCAAGAATTCATTGCCGAAGAAATCAGGAAGCTGGAAGCGGCAGGATTGGTCAGAGGAGTGCTTCACCCAACCTGGTTGGCCAATCCGGTTGTAGTGCACAAGGCGAATGGGAAATGGAGGCTGTGTATTGATTATACAGATATCAATAAAGCCTGTCCAAAAGATCCTTTTCCCTTGCCGCGCATCAATCAGATTGTGGATTCCACTGCTGGTTGTGATCTACTGTCCTTCCTTGATGCCTACTCAGGGTATCATCAGATCTTCATGGCAAAAGAAGACGAAGAAAAGACCGCATTTATCACCCCATGTGGTACGTATTGTTTTATATGAATGCCTTTCAGGTTGAAAAGTGCTGGTTCTACATTTGCGAGAGCGGTCCAAATTGGTTTTGAGCCTCAGCTCCATAGAAATATGGAGGCATATATGGTGACATAGTGGTCAAAACCAAGGACAAGGTGACGCTCATACAAGATCTAGAAGAAACATTTGCAAATCTGCGCAAGATCAACTTAAAGCTCAATCCTGAGAAGTGCGTGTTTGGTGTTCCTTCCGGCAAGCTTCTCGGATTCTTTGTATCTCAATGGGGGATCGAAGCGAATCCCGACAAGATCAAAGCTATTGAGCAGATTGAAGCGCCAAGACGCATCAAGGATGTATGTCGTCTTGCCGGCTGTGTTGCTGCCCTAAGCAGGTTTATTTCCAAATCTGCTGAGCGCGCCCTGCCCTTTTTCAAAATTTTGAAGAAGGCAGGTCCAATGAAATGGACTCCGGAAGTGGAGGCTGCGCTGCAAGATTTGAAGAAATACCTTTCTTCTCCGCCAACACTAGTCGTGCCTAAACCATGAGAGCCATTGCTGCTATATCTGGCAGCGACAAATCAAGTGGTTAGTGCTGTGTTAGTAGCGCAGAGAGAAGCTGATGAGGAAGCAACACCAGCGGCAGGACCACCAAGCGACGCGGCAGGATCTTCCCAGGCAAGGGTTGATCCCGGCAAGACAGGATCTGCGCAATCAGAAGAACCAGTGCAAAAGAAAAAGGTGGTGCAGTGCCCAGTTTATTTTGTTAGCTCTCTTTTGCAAGGAGCTAGGTCAAGATATTTTGGCGTGCAGAAGTTGCTCTTCGGCCTCCTTATGGCCTCGAGGAAGCTATGCCATTATTTTCAAGCACATGAAATCACCGTCGTCACTCGCTTTCCATTGCAACGGATTTTGCGAAATCCAGAAGCGACCGGCAGGATTGTGGAGTGGGCGTTGGAGTTGTCGAGCTTTGGTCTCAAGTTTGAAAGCACTTCGACAATTCAGAGCAGGGCCTTGGCAGAGTTCATTGCGGAATGGACCCCAACGCCAGACAAAGAGGTTCGAGAAATGACTCTCCCCGGCAAGGAAGTTGATCAAGAATGGGTTATGTACTTTGACGGGGCTTTTTCGCTGCAAGGCACCGGTGCTAGCGTGCTGCTTGTCGCACCCACCGGAGAGCACCTCAAGTATGTAATCCAGATGCATTTTCCCCAGGAGAGTTCGACAAACAACACTGCAGAGTACGAGGGCCTGCTTGCCGGTCTCAGGATCGCGGCAGACCTTGGTATCAAGAAGCTTGTCATCAGAGGCAATTCGCAGTTTGTCGTCAGGCAAGTTAACAAGAATTATCAGAGTCTATTGATGCAAGCTTACGTGGATGAAGTGAGAAAAATGGAAGAGCGCTTTGACGGTCTGCAAATGAAGCACATTCCTCGTGCCAAAAATAGTATTGCTGACGACCTGTCAAAGCGCGCTACCCTCAAGTTGCCTGTGGAACCAAGAAATTTTGTGCTCCATTTGACTCAACCATCTGTGGCGCCATCAATGCGGCAAGAAAAGAGAAGAAAGTTGAATTCTGGACAGTACTTTCCGGCAGAGCTCCTTGGAGCCGCCGGCAAGGAACTTGCCGGGATCAATGACAAGCCTGCCGGGGAACGACAGGCTCCGACGGAACCTCATGCTTTCGCTGTCGAGACAAATGTTCCCTTGGCGGAGGAAATGCCTTTAGTCCTAGCTGTCGAGCCCCAGGCTCTAGCTTGGGTGCAGCACATTGTCCATTTCCTTCAGACAGGAGAACTCCCTGAGGAACAGGAAGAGGCAGAAAAAGTAGCCCGTCGGTCTGTTATGTACAAGTTCGTCGATGACGTCCTGTACAGAAAGAGACCAAATGGTGTGAAATTGAAGTGTATTCCTCGGGAGGATGGACTAGAGCTGTTGGCAGAGATACATGGAGGCGTATGTGGCTCTCACATAGGATCAAGAGCACTTGTTGGGAAAGCATTCCGGCAAGGTTTCTTTTGGCCCACCGCTCTCCAAGATGCAACTGCACTAGTAACCAAGTGTGAAGCGTGCCAGTTTCATTCGAAGAAATCACATCAGCCAGCTCAAGCTCTTCAGACAATTCCTCTCTCCTGGCCATTTTCGGTCCAGGGGCTCGACATACTGGGCCCTTTTCCCCGTGCTACTGGGGGCTTTGAATACTTGTATGTTGCAATCGACAAGTTCACAAAGTGGCCGGAGGTGGAAGTGGTGAGGAAGGTGACAGCACAATCAGCCGTCAAGTTCTTTAAAGGGATAGTTTGCCGTTTCGGTGTGCCCAACAGGATCATCACTGACAATGGCATGCAATTCACAAGTCGCACCTTCATGCAGCACGACACCAAATCGAGCCACCGGCCAGACACCCTTCGCTCTGGTCTACGGAGCGAAAGCAGTTCTTCCCACGGAACTCATATACGGATCACCTCGAGTGCTCGCTTATGATGAGCTTAAGCAAGAGCAACTGCGGCAAGATGACGCTGTGCTCCTTGAGGAGAATCATCTTCAGGCTGCTGTGCGAGCTGCACGCTACCAGCAAGCTTTGCGCCGCTACCATAGCCGCAAAGTTCATGCCCGAAGCCTTGAGGAAGGCGACCTTGTTCTTCGACGGATTCAGTCCGCCAAGAATTCAAACAAGTTGACGCCGAAGTGGGAAGGCCCTTATCGGGTAGTACGAGTCACCAGGCCCGGCGCTGTCCGCCTGGAGACCGAAGATGGCGTTCTAGTGAGCAACTCCTGGAATATCGAACATCTTCGCAAGTTCTACCCATAAGGCGCGGTTGCCGGGGGCCCCCGGCAACCACTTTTTTGTACAAGTCTTGCCGGCAAGGCATGTAATCCTTTGTACAAAGCCAGGCACAGACCCTGAGCCCAGATGACTAAGTTTAAGTGTTGTGCATTTCCTTATTGATTTCCATGTTCATATATATATATATATATATGCATGTTTGTCTAAGATGTTTTGTGGCACTTGTTCCCGGTAAGTTCTAATGAACTGCCAAGGTTCCATATCTTTATTTTCTCTTCTTTCTTTTTCTCAAAAGACAGAAGGATTCCTCGCGTGCATGTTTGCCAGGGGGGGGGAGGAAGATATGAGTACCAGTTGGCGACGTTCAGAATTGGCACCTTACCGGAGGAAGAACAGCGACAGAAAGCTAAGTTCTAAAACTTAGAGCAAGTTTCTTTTATTACAAAGTTATTTTCCTTGGATGATTTTGACTTTTGTATGGAAAACCTGCACGCGAAGGAACCCTTGTCGTAATCGGTTGCGCCCTTATTTTGTTTCGAGTCCGCTCATCGATTTAAGTGGCTGCACTGAGAACGCCAAGGAGTCTTGCCGGCTGCTGCACCTCCAGCAGGCTGCTGAAGTCCCGCACCCAGCGCTCGCGGCAGGTTGCGCGCCGGCAAGTTTTTCAGTAAGCGTAGGGTGAACTCCATACATAAAGGAATCAGACAAGGTAAATAGCATGCATGTACCCAAACATAAGCAAGTTATATTACATTAATAAGTCGCCACAGTTCTAACTTAAGACTTAATTGTCATTGGCATGGAATGGCGACGGCAAGAAGAGGTGGAGCAGCTAATCTCTGCACTGGCCTTTGACCCTTTTGATTGAATCCACCTTCTCAAGGATAGGCGCGACAAGCTCCTCAAGTGCTTTGAGATTTGCGTCCTTTGGCAGGCGGCCGAGCACATTGGTGAGGTCGATACCAGGATTATTATGCACCACCTTGATGAGTACCTTGTGGAGGACAACCCGGCAAAGCTGGTGGGATTCGTTGGCCAGTTGGGTCGCCCGGTTAGACTGAAGCAGCTTCAGAGCATCAATGATGCTTTTGAAGAACATGGTCAACCTGGCGCTCGAGGATATTCTTTCTTTGGAGGAATACTTGAAGTTTGACAGGCCCATGGTTGACAGTTGTGCCGTGAGCTTCTCCGTAGCGTCGACAAGGCGTTCAGTCCAGATTTCCACCCCCTTTTCGTAATCAACTTGGGCGGCGGCGGCGCTCTTGAGCAGGTTCTTCTCGTCTTGGAGATCCTTGCTCAGGGCCTTCTCGCGGGCCCTGCTGTCCTCAAGTGACTTCTCCAGTGTGGTCAATTTCAGCCTCAGATCGGCAATAGCATCATTACCTGAAGAGAGCTACTTGGTCTTGTCGGACATGGCAACTTGCATCTCCGCCAGGGTGTGGAGGGTTTTTTCCCTGTCACCTTTGAGCGTCGAGAGCTCCTTGCCGTGTTCTTCAAGATCAACTTCCAGTTTCTTTACTTTGTCACTCAGCTCATTCTTGGCGGCCTCTGTAGCCTCGGCAGCATCGACGGCCTCCTTGAGCTTGCCAGCGTGATCTACAGTTAGAGCTTCGAGCGCCTCCTTGTGCTTCTGCTCTAGCTCCTGGGTCCGCCACACAACAAGCTTCTCGATTTCTTCATCTTTGCTGCGAAGCTTGGCGACGAGCGCATGCTCACGTGCGGCAAGGTCTTCCTCGCGAGCATCAAGCGCAATGCGATGCTCCGTCAGGAGGGCATCTTTAGCAGCAATTCTTTGCGTAGCTTCCTCTTGAGCCTTCTCCATGTCAGATTGCTTCAAGAGGAGCTCCGTCCAGCTTTGGCTCACTTGTTCCCGATTGACAATCAGCACTTGATAGGCCTCGGCGTACCAGATTTGCGCTTGCTCAATGCGCTTTTGGAAATCTGTTTCAGCCGCTTCAACAACTGCAGCTCTAGAATCTACCTTCTCTTTCTGGGCACGGTGGAGTACTTGGAGCTTGCGGAAGTTATCGCCCATGGCCTGAAGGAGTTGATCTTCCTCAGATTTGCTACTACTGACACTTGGTTCGTTGACGATCTCAAGCCCAGCAGCAGTGATGATTTCTTCATCAAAAGTTTCCCCTTCGGTCGGTGCCCCAATGCTTGCCGTCCCCGACAAGTTGACAAATAGGTTCTCGCCAACTTTGAGATATTTGCTTGATGAGGGGACTTCGGATGTTGACGGTTGATCCTCAGCAACTGCCTCACCAGTAGCTGGGGGCTCCGTGGCCGGCGTAGCGCCTGGCGGTCCTGCGGCAGGAATGCCGTCAGTACGGTCACCAGCCTCCTTGCCGTCCTCTTCAGTAGATTCCTTGGCGGGCTCCTCCTGTGCAGTCTTGGCGGCCTCATCGGCAAAGGCACCGCCAGTCTCGACGGTGGCATCCATGGCGGCCTCGCTGGCAGTGATTTTGTCGGCTTTGGCGGCAACATCCCTGGCGGTCTCCTCGATGACGGTGTCGATGTCCATGTGTTCCATCACAGGGAATTCTAAAGGACTAAGGAGAGAAACAGAATGAGATCAAGATTGAAGTTCAAGAAGACAAAAGAAAGAGAGATAAAGGAAAGAATAGCAAGCGCTCTAAGGCAATTGGTTACCTGCATCGAGCTGTTGAGAGGTGGCCTCGCCCCTCCCGGCAACCTCGGTTGCCGGGGGTAGGATGCCAGTGCCCATGGTTGTCGGTTCCTCCTCAATCAAGATAAGCTCGTTGGTGTGATCTCTTGCCGGGGATGCGCTAGTCGGCGGCGTGGTTGATAGAGGTGGCACGACGGGGGTATCTCCCGATAACTCCCCTTGTTGTCATCCTTCTCCTGCAAGTCCAAAGATTTCAGCAGCAAGGATAGAAACCTCAGCATTCGCCAACGGAAAAAGAGTAATGAACTCACACTGGGGGCTGTGCTGGGGGCTGCGTCAAGGGCTAAGCTCCGGGCTGATGGTAATAGTTTCCGGCACGCTTGTGAAGCCCTCCGGGGGCTCGTCGCCTGTGGAAGTCTTTGCCCTCTTCACCATCCTTTCCGCCAAGGTTTCTGCATCACTGCAGAGACAAAACAAGCAAGTCAATAAGATTGATCCAGAGTTTGGAAGATAAAGGCTGTGACAGGATACTCACTCTTCCTCTTCTCGCTCCGGACTGAAGCCGGAGATGTCGAAATCGACCTCCGTAGCAGTGTCTGTGTGGGGAGGCGGAGGAGGGGTCCTAGGTCACTTAGCTGTAGCAGGCGTAGGGGGTTGGCATGATTCCGCCGCCTCAGCCTTCGGTGCGGTAGTGCGGGACACCCCTGCCGCCTCAGCGGTTGCTGATGGTGCGGGTCTCACGCGCCGTGCAGGTTGCTGTTGAACTCCTTGTCGCGGCGAAGCCTTGCCAGCCGCCTTCTTTCTGGGAGCCTCGCTGCTCGAAGAAGGTTGGCTTGCCGGGATGCCAAATGCAGCCTTTCGAAGAACACGCTTTGTCTTCTTTGGGGCTGGGAGCTCTTCTTGCGGTTCTTCTTCAGCCGCGTCTTCGTCGGACGAGCTCTCAGCGGCTATGCCGCTCTGTTCCCCGGCAGCCTTTTCCTCCCCGACAGGATTTTCTTCCACCACTACCTCTGCGTCACTGGTTTCCCATTCTGTGAAGCCGACGCTACCAGCCTCTGCGGCAAGATTCGCCTCCTCCGCCCTAGTGGCGATGTATGCCACTTCTTCGTCGGTGGTGGCTCGGATGAGGTCTGCTTCTTCCTAGACGGCTCTCTCCGTCAAGTTATCAAAGAACTTTTGTGCCTCTTCCTCGGATGGCTCGACCCAAGTCGCGTCAAGACCGTGGGCGTTGAACATTGGCATGAAGGCGATGATTGACCCCAGGGCAGAGTTGTTGCACAGAGGGACAATTCTTGCCGGCAACCGATGCTTGTTGTCGCGCTGGAATAGCCTTTGATGGAGAGCGCCAAGCTGCATAGCAGTCAAATTGTTGTTCAATCCGGGGCGCAGCCTCATGATGTCCGCTGCGTTCCGGTACTCCCAAGCTGGTCTTCCCCTGCTCTGTAGAGGGGCGATGCGGCGACGGAGGAAATCGAAGCCGATCATCTCCATTGTAAGCCCGACAGCTTTCAGGCGAAGGATCCTGGTGGTGGCGATTGTGAGCCTCTCGTCCTCTGCGGCAAGGTCGCTCCAATCACTGTAGCGGTCCACCTTCTGCCGTAGAGGCGAACAGAACGGATGGGGATTTACTTCCTTGATCCAGCACCACTCAGACCGCCATTCATCCCACTTCTCCCAGTAAACTCCCTCTGGGTATATCTCCTTATTCCAAGCCCGTGGAATCCAGGTGATAGAACCGGAAAGGGCCTCCCCCTTTTGGATACGAGGTATAAAATAATGGCAGAAGAGGGCGGTATTGCGAACTACTCCGGCAAAATTTTCGCAAAGATGAGCGAAGACAGACATGCACATTATGGCGTTCGGTGTGAAATCAAGAAGGTGGAAGCCGTATGTGTACATGATATCATTGAAGAAATCGGAGAAAGGAGGACAGAGTCCACAATAGAAATAAGCAACGAAGAAGTGGTATCTGTCAGGACCGCTCTTGCAACAAGAACCTGGAATCACGTGAGTGGCAGGGTGAGCTTGCGTCTCCCTCGCCCACATACACTGGTACCGGCTCTTCAAAGCTCTCGCATCAAGCGACGGGGCGAAGACGACGTACTTCTTCCGCATCTTCACCAGCTCGCTCTGCGGGACATCGGCTTTCGTCTCCTTGCCTTTGCCTTTGCTAGTCTTGGGCGGCATGGTGACTGCAGGGGCGGATGCCGGGGATGGAGCGGATGTGGAGGCGACGAGCGGATGAGGGAAAGCTTTGCTCTGAGCTCGAGAGAAGGAAGGCAAGGGCGGATTTCAGATTGAGAAGAAGAAGAAAGAGGGGGTAAATAGGCGGCACCTCTGCAGTTTCCTTTTTATGGGGAAGGAGCGAGGCCGCCTCTTTTACTGCCCAATGTTAATACGCCTCTACAAGCACGCTGCGGCCGCGGCCGTTCAGTGCACGCGCCCCACGTCACGCATTCAATGCGCGTAGTGGGGGGATGCAGTAAGCGAAATCATCACAAGCAGTTAATCCCCTGCCACGCGTGCCCGTGCACTGTTTGGGCCTAGCCCAACAACGCCTCGCATTCGTGTATGGCCTAGGCCCGGGGGCTCCTGTCGGTGTACTAAGTATTGGGACTTTAGTACCCCATACTTGTGCACGGGTAGTCATAGCCAAGCCCGCGGCAAGGCTTGCCGGGGGAGTAATTGGAGAGTAGTGCAAGATTGTCAAGGGGACATTCAGACTAAGGATCAAAGGATCAGGAGTTAATAAGATCTGAAGACCGAAGACCAGGCCCCTGGCAAGATCTTGCCGGGGTGGCTCACGAAACCCGGCAAGATTTGGGCCCGGCAAGATTTGGGCCCAGCAAGATTTGCACCCCGGCAAGATTCTATCACTGTTCCGCCGCTTCAGCACAGCAATAAGCCTGACATTCTGGGTCCTTCTCTGGATGTGTGGCAACGCGCCAGTGGAGGAGAGCTTAAGTGGTGCTGATGGGATGGCCCCTTTTTCCATCCCCAAGAAAGTGAGGACACCTAAACGGACACCTCACGGTGCATTAAATGCGTTCGTCCTAATCCG
The DNA here is from genome assembly GCA_011799875.1 of Thinopyrum elongatum. NCBI lineage: Eukaryota > Viridiplantae > Streptophyta > Magnoliopsida > Poales > Poaceae > Thinopyrum > Thinopyrum elongatum. Next base: position 284,241,437 of record CM022299.1, on the reverse strand, counting down.
TCAGTGGTTAGGTATGATGACCCTGTAGCTACTTTACACCTCAATGTATGTACATTTTGCCACTGTGGTGACCCCTTTGAGCATATAAAAGGAGGCCCATGGCAATTGCTACAAAGAAGGAGGATCTTCTGGCCCATTCTGCATGCATAGCTGCTCTTTGAACGTACTGTCATTGCAAGCGCTCCTGGAGCCAGGGCTCAAGAACACTCATAATAAAACAAGGCAGGAGTAGGGTTTTATGCTGATTAGCGGCCCGAACCTGGGTAAAATCCCCCCGTGTCTATCATTGGTTCTGCTCTTTGTGCATATCTCTCTCCCTGCCGAACCGTGAAGGGGTCCTTTAGGATCCCATAGGTGTCGTACGCCGACAGTCGGTTTGGAAACTAGCAACGGTGTAACCCTTTATGTCAAGCTCTTCCTCACCTCCATAAACTAGAAACATTTTCTTAGTCCTTTTCAGGTACTTCAGAATATTCTTCACCTCTGCCCAGTGACTCTCACCTGGGCTGGTCTTGTATCTGCTTGGTAATTAGGCTTATTGCAAAAGCAACATCAAGCCTTGTACATATCATGGCATACATGATGGATCTGATTGCCGAGGCATATGAAATACTATTCATCCTGCTTCGCTCATCAGATGTCGAAGGACTCTGAGTCTTGCTTAGCCTTATACTATGTGAGAGAGGCAAGAACCCTTTGTTTGCCTCACTCATGTGAACAACTTCAACACTTTATCTATGTACGTGCTCTGGCTTAAGCCGAGCAGCCTCCTCGATCTATCTCTATAGATCCTAATGCCCAATATGTAAACTGCTTCACCGAGGCCCTTCATTGAAAACTTGCCATTCAATGACTCCTTGACCAAGTTCAACATTGAAACATCATTTACGATCAATAGTATGTCATCCACATACAAGATCAAAAACACTATCAAGCTCCCACTTAACTGCTTGTATAAACAAGCGTCCTCTTCGCTTTTGATGAAACCGAGAACAGTGATGACCTCATCAAAATGAATGTTCCAACTCCGAGATGCTTGCATACCTTACTAGCGCTAGTTAGATTTACAAAACCCTCGGTCTATATCATATACACGTCCTTGGTTGAATTTTCGTGAAGGAAAGCCGTGTTGACATCCATCTGCCATATCTCGTAATCGAAATGTGCAACTATAGCTAGTACAACCATTACCGACTTCAGCATCACTATCGGCGAGTAGGTCTCATCGTAGTCAATTCCTTGAACTTGTACATAACCTTTTGCGACAAGCTGAGCTTTGTGGATATGAACATTTCCATCCACATCGGTTTTCTTCATAAAGACCCATTTGTAGCCAATGGCCTTTACGCCAGACGGCAGATACACCAAGTCACATACTTGATTCTCATCCATGGACTTTACCTCGGATCTCATGGCCTCTAGCCATGCCTCAGAATCTAGGCTCACCATCGCTTCCGCATATGTGGCCGGCTCGTTGCTTTCTAGAAATAATACATCACGCACTCTGCGCAATCTTTTTGACCTCCGTGGTTCCGGTGCCACTTCCACTATGGGTTCCCTGACTAACTCCGGTATGATCTCATCACTAGCCGAGCCGTCCCCGAGTGGTCCTCGAATTTCCTTGAGTCGGACCGTCCTCCCACTGGCTTCCCGACTGAGAAACTCTTTCTCAAGGAAAATCCCGTTCCGAGCAACAACAATTTGTTCTCTTCCCGGTTGTTGAAGCTATATCCCAAGGTTTCCCTTGGATATCCCATGAATATGCATTTATCCAACTTGGGTGTAAGTTTGTCTTACATAAGTCACTTGAAAAATGCTTCACAACCCCAAATCTTTAGAAAAGACAAACTGGGAGTCTTCCCAGTCCACATCTCATGTGGTGTCTTGTCTACGGACTTTGATGGTACCTTGTTAAGTGTGAAAGCTGTAGTTTCTAGAGCATATCCCTAGAATGACAAGGGTAAATCCGATTTGCTCATCATTGACCAGACCATGTCCAACAAGGTCCTATTCCTCCGTTCCGACACGCCGTTTCTCTGTGGCGTACCCCGAGGTGTGAGCTAAGGTACTATACCTCAGCTTTTCAGATGATCATCAAACTCCTGGTGCATGTACTCACCTCCATGATCTGATAATATAAGTTTTATAGTCTTGCCGAGCTAATTCTCAACCTTGTTCTGAAACTCTTTGAACTTTTCAAAAGTTTCTGACTTGTGCCTCATCAAATAGATATACCCATATCTACTCAAGTCGTCGGTAAAAGTCACGAAGTACTGATAGCCACCTCTGGTAGTTGTGCTCATTGGACCACTCACATCACCGTGTATAAGCTGCAACAGCTCGGACGCCCTCTCCCAACTCTTTGCAAAAGGAGACTTAGTTATCTTGCCGAGCAAGCATGATTCACATGTCTCGAATGACCCAAAGTCGGACGAAGTTAGGAGCCCATCATCATGGAGCTTCTTCATGCGTTTTAGACTAATGTGTCCAAGCCGACAATGCCAAAAGTACGTCGGATTTATCTCATTAGGCTTATGGCTCTTGACATTCACGTTATAGACCGGTTCCTGTTCCAGATTCAATATAAAAAGCCCATCAACAGTGGGTGCATAGCCGTGGAACATTCCATTCAAATAAAATGAACAACCGTTGTCCTTTAAACTAAATTCATAACCCTGACTCATCAAACATGAGGCAGAAATAATGTTCTGACTAAGTGCAGGAATGTAATGATAATTATTCAATTCCAAACGAAATCCAGAAGGAAGCTGGAGCTGCATCGTGTCGACCTCCAACGCAGCAACTCTTGCTTTGTTGCCGACCCTGATGTCAATCTTCCCTTGTACCACATGCCTAGTTCTTACCAGCCCCTGCATCGAGTTGCAAGTATGAAGAACTGATCCGGTATCAAATACCCAAGAGCTACTAGGTATGTCAGCAAGGTAAATGTCTATAAGTAACAAGTGTACCTTTGCTTGAAGCAGCATTTCCGGCCTTCTTGCCATGCTCAGCAAGCCACTTGCTACAGTTCCTGTTCCAGTGACCAGTCTCCTTGCAATGATAGAAAATGGTCTTCGAGTCTGGTCCTGACTTCGGCGCAGCGGTAGAGGTTATCATCTCTGTGCCCTTTGCCTTAGTCTTCTTCTTCGACCAACTCTTCTTAAACTTTCCCGAGTTCTGCACAATCAACACTTGATGCGTGCCTTTCTTAATATCTTGCTCCGCCACCTTAAGCATCCCATGCAGTTCAGTGAGCTTCTTATCCATGTCGTGCATATGATAGTTCGAGATGAACGTCCCATAGGTAGGCGGAAGAGAACCCATAACTGCATCTGTAGCCAGCTCATTCAAGAGCGGGAAGCCTAACCGATCTAGAGCTTGCACGTATCTGATCATCTTGATCACATGCAGGCTTAGTGGATCACCTTCCTTCATCTTGCAATCCATCAAGGATCGCCAGGCATTGAACCTTTCGGTCCTAGCCTGTTCCTGAAACATGCTCTTGAGACTCTCAATCATATCGTGAGCCCCAACATCTTCGAAATGCTGTTGCAAATTGGGCTCCATACAAGCCAGCATGAGGCAGCTGATCTCGTTTGATTCATCAACGAGTTTCTGGTAGTCATTCCTAGTTGTGGCATTAGCATTATCGGCAGGTTCCACTGGAAGTGTATCCTCTAGAACATGTTCCTTTTTATCGTGCTTGAGAATAATTCTCAAATTTCTATACCAGGTGGTAAAGTTTGTTCCATTCAGTTTATCCTTTTCCAGAATTGATTTCAATGCAAAGTTGGGTTGAGCAGGTGGTGCCATTGATCTACAATAGAAAAATATGCAATCACTAAGCAATGTGTTTATGTAGAGTAATTCAAGCCTTAAACAGAAATACTCCCACTGAAGTCGGCATCCTCCACAAACTCTCAGTGATTTAGGATCCGACTAGCGCATGCGACTAGTGAGCTTTAGCATCACTGCTAGCCAACATACCTATCCGGTAAGCAACTCCTTGTTAATCGTATCTCTATACGACTCCTATCGGTCGGGTAGGTATCTTATACCCCGGCTCCCAACCTTCTTTGCCATAAGGCCCAAAACCGTTTTGATAGCCTTGTCAAGTTAACCTGATGCAGTGCATGTCCGTATACGACACGAACCCTTTAGTTCAAGGACACCTAGTAGCACCCCAATTTTATGAGCCCACCACTAGACGTACTTGACTTGAGAAGGTGCAACATCGGGGATGACAATTCGCTTGATATTAATGAGGGATCTTTCTACCATTTTAACATGCATAAAAATAAAGAAGCATAAAAATCACAAATAAACATATATTGTGAAATAGTATGGCTCCTTCATGGATGTTCTTCCAGGTCGACTCCGACTCCGATGACCATCTAGGAATTCCATCTTGTTTGTCATGCCGGGACGCCAAGCCACCAACCTGTTCTCTATTACCAAACTACTAAAACTAGTAATGAATTTTACATAGAGTCACAAGTTGACACGCAGGTCGTAATACATTATAATGACAACACTTTGGCTCCTGCCGGCTGACAAACATAACACGCAGGCCATGTATAAATTACACACATGCATCACATACACATGAGCCATACTATTCACATCAAGCCTGCAAAACAAAGTTATGCATAGAATCGCATTCTACCGGTTTGAGTGATCATGTACGAAATACAAGGCGCTACGCACACGCCGGTCCAGCTAGCTGGTTAGCGGGCGGGGTTCAAAGGGGCAGCGCCCCTCGCGGGTGCGGGCACCACCTGCTGTTAACCCCAATGGCGGATACCGACCGGTAGGGGTAGGTTGTGTCACGACCTCATCGATTCGGATCATCAGAAAACATAGCCACATCGATCCCCATGTGCAGTTGATCTCATCAACCGTGCACACAGCCGATCTCATAAACGACAACAGATCTTATCTGGCACCTCCACATATCTAATATGCATATGATCTGAATCCAAATCCTATAGTAGAGGCTCTGATACCATTGTTGGGTTCTACAGTAGGGTGAGTTGACTGCAAATTGAAATTTTCCTACGCGCATAACAACCAAGATCATGATACGGGAGATGGATCACTGATCGTTACCACTAGACGCGTAGTGCCATGCAGCAGAACAAGAGTTGGCGTAGCGCGTCCGTGTGGATCTTCCCCTCCTTGTCCGATCTCCCTCAAACAACCGGTCGTCTAATCCCACGTACAAGTTCGCCGGAGCGGCGCAGGTGCACCACCTCTAATGGTATCCACGCATGCAGGAGGAACACCGTGCGGCGGACTGCTAGGTCCGATCACACAGTCGGCGGCGAGTGGAGGTGGCTATTCGCAACACATGCAAAGCCCTAGTGATAGTGCCGAAGCGATCAACCAAATGAGTGTGCCGCACCTCCACTATATATAGTCATCCGTCACGGGCTCAACACTTGGGCCTCGCATGTACCCTAAAGCCCCAAATCTGTTCGGCCTGGATCCGAGTCCGAGTAGGATCACATCAGACTCGTGGAGTACGATCCGGCCTCACAGGTTCCTTCCCTTAAGCGCACGATGCCTTAGGTTCAAATCGTCTTAGTCGCAGGTTGGATCACCTTTGACCTGCTCGGTTGGTAGCGGCCTCTAGCAAGGCATGCCAACCACCAAGTAGACAATGAAGCCGGTTGGTGAACCTGCACAACATGTCACACTTCTGTTCCCTTTGCCACACGATATATGTTGTCGGGCTCAAGGAGAGTCTATCATCCTTGTGCTAGCCCGACCTCTTTCTCGTTCAAGTGATGCCGACCACTAACCGGATTATCTCATAATCCCTGTCGCATGGCCATGCTTATCTTGGTCAGATCACACGAGGGGCCCAAAGTATATCTCTTCGGATCGGAGGGGCAAATCCCATCTTGCTCGACCATGTGTCGCAGCATGGGTCTGGACAAGCCCGAAACCTGCCTTTGTAACTACCCAGTCACGGAGTAGCGTTTGGTCGGCCCAAAGCAGGTCTGTCAGCATCTCGAGTACATGCGCCAGCTCAGGTCTTAGGACATAGAACCTATGTTGTAATAGAGACTCACAGATGACATATCGTTGCGTCTCATAGTTGGGTCTGTTCGATTCGGACCTTATCTCAACTCGGATCCGACTATGTCGAATCCGACCAGATCCTTCCGGGTCCATATTATCCGGCTAGCATCCAATGATCCATGGCTAGTGAGACCGAGCCATCCACCGTGTCATGTGCTAGTCTAGTCGGTTGCGCGTCCACACAACCCTTTCAACTAGGGACCTTTTAGGATAGTTATCATGCAATGCATAGTCCCACAAACAAGTCACGTACTTGCTAATACACATCATTGATAATGTCCAAGGACTATCTTTATTAATAAACACATAGGAAATATCATCATACATGACTGCCTCTAGGGCATATCTCCAACAGAGGGACCCACTCACAGCGCGCTGCCGCTCTCGTCCAATCCAAAACCAATGCCACCGCTCCTCTTGCTTTCCGACTTTCAAGACCATCACCTCAAAACAAAAAAAATACTTGCAAGACCACCGCCGCTTCTCTCCTCTTCCATTTCAAAACCACCGACGCTCCTCTCCTGTTCCAATCCAAAACCGGCACCGCTCCTCTTCCATTCCAAAACCACCGCCGGCGAGTGAAGGTGCTGTGGAGAAGTAGATCGATGGAGGAGTACAACTGATATGTGAGGATCTCAGACGTCGACCCTATGAAGCTAGCCACGATGATGGAGACACAGTCTTGGTTTGACAACCCGCTGCAATTAGCGGCCACAGTGACGGCGATGGTCAAATATCTGAAACAGAGCGAAAAGGTGGTGATACTCCCGGAGGGAGTCGCGCTGGAGTACATAGAGTTGCTCCTCTGGCCATGGAGCAGACAGATTCATCGAATCGGATCGTGAGGCAGCAGTGGTGGGAGTATCGATCCAAGATGGAGCATCCAAAGATTGATTGGTCGAGCATCTACACACTGCCGTTTGTGAGGGTGCCGTGGCAGAGTGAGCCGGTGGAGTCTTCATCGACCATACCCAACTGCAAGAGTAGGAAAGCAGTTGGCGCGGCGACGCTTCCCCGCCATCCTCTCCCTCGCCGTTCACCTTGTCTCACGGGGCGGCTGTCTGCCGCCGAGGAATAGGAGGGGAGTGCCCCCCTCCAATAATCAGAGGAGGAGCTTAGGGTTATCAATATTTGCAGGTTGTGAATTGTGTTTTGTGTTGTGTATTTTGAGTACTTTTAGATATGAATGTCTTTTGAATTTCAAATTTGCAGTATTGAGCATATGAAGTATTTTCTGAATTCCAAAGATCTTTTTTAGTACTTTCAAAAATGTAGTTTCATATAAAAGTACATGCAATGTGATTTTCAGAGAAGAAACTGCAGGTTTCAGAGGCAGAGCATTTATATTAACGCGCCCTTTTCAAATAGGGATAACAACATGTTGGAATCATAGTTGAAAATGGAACTACTAGCCAGTTAACATCATGCTGGTCAACATTCATGCATAGCACATCTTCATATGATGCACAGTAAAAAACATATGCTATTTTTGAAATGGCCACACAATGCTGAGTGTGTGAAAAATAGAGAAAACCAGGGACGAAGTTTTGGCAAGTGTTGGAGGTGGTTTGCGTAGATGACAAGGGGAACCCACATGTCAGTAATGGCAGAGGAAAATAGTTGTGAATATTTTCACTGCATCAAATGGAATCGAACCCAGGTGGAGCAGCGGTTGGGGAATGGGACTTAGCCACTGCGCTACTGCAGTACTTTCGGAAGATATCAAGCACAACTTCTACCTCAATTATAGCACGTTTTCCCTGGCTTTGGTGCATTATCGTCCGAGAACTCGACATCATCTTCCGGCACTGTCCGGCTTTGTATGCTCATCACGGTGCCGCCGTCTGCCGTTGTGAACTTGCTCAACAAATGAGAGGAATCGGGAGAGTGCTGTACTTGGAGAGGCGGATAGTTGGGACCCACCAGGCCCATGGTCGTATGCAAGCAAGTGCCTCATTGAAAAAATGCTTCCTCCTAATGGTATACTAACGTTGGGGCCCACGGGTTTGTCAATGTATAGTTAATAAAGGAGATAAATTTACAATGAAGCCGGTCATCGGGGAGCTGGCCAGGTATCATTTTTTATCAGAGGGCCAACCAGTATCAACTGGGTTGTGGCTTGCCAAGTCTAGGTTTTCTTTTTTAACATGCGCAACCCACGACATGCCGACACAATGGTTTGAACTTATTTTTCTGAGGGCCATCATATATTGACCGGCCTATGGGCCTCCCAGCCTAGTTTTTACTTTCGCTTAAACATTCGCAGCCCAACTTATGCATTTTTTTGAAGAAAATGCAGATGTCTTTAAGAAAAAATATCCCACGTCTTATTAACTTATAAAAATAAATGTTCAATAATAAAATCCTAATTTTTTACGCTAAGGCAACGAAAATGCTGGTGATTGCGTACAAAAGCTTTGTAAGATTTAAGGACCAATGTAATAATAACGGGCTTATTATCTAATTTGACTTATAATAAAATGCCCAGCCCCACTTTATTTTTTGATAACATTGCTTCGCCCAACCGAACATCATATTTACAACCAGCCCAGCAAAATCATGTATTTCGTAAAATTTAAATGGGCTGTAATTTCTTAGAAAAAAATAAATGGTCCGCATGGACGCTACATTATTTGTTCAACCAACCCAGCAAATGGTCTATAAATTCTAAAAAAATAGGTTGAATATGTGCCACATTTTTGTAGGCTGAAATGTGGGCCAATAGGTCGAACCCTACGCAAGGCGTTGTCAACTTAGTCAACAATTGATTCTGACATCCATAGCCATTGGATTTACATCCAACGGCCGGCATCCATCTTCAATCTCTCATCTTCTTCCTCCAGCACCGTCGGGACCACCTGCTCTCACCTCTGGCGGCTAGCAGCATGCCTCGCTGCAAATCGATACCCCACCGCCGGCCAGGCCATCCCTCCACCCCTCCACACCTCCTGTCATTCTTCGCCGAATGCAGAAACATGCCGCATGAGAACCAGTTAACCCTCGTACACCTCTCCGTCTGCGACTCCAGTGCCGCATCTTCCCATCTCTGGCTCGTTCCCGTCCGGGGCCTCGCCATCGTCCACCGCCTTGGTGCGCTCGATGCGGCATGGTCAACGTGGTCAACCAACGAGAGTCATCGGAGGAGGACTATACGTGGAGAGGCTGATAGTTGGGACGCACCAGGTCCATGGATGCACGCATGAAATCGCCTCCTTATTACGCGAAAATAAAATTATTCCTCCCCCTAAAAGCTGGGACCCACCAGCTATATCTTTGCACAAAAGGAAGTGCGTCCTTATTCTTCCCCCTGACAGCTGGGACCCACCAGCTACATCTTCGCACGGGGAAGTGCCTCCATATTACGCGGAAAAAAAAGACCCCCCTGACAGCTAGGACCCACCAACATATGTTCGCATGCAAGGAAGTGCCTCCTTATCCTCCCTGACAGCTGGGACCCACCCGGTCGAAGCATACGTAGCGTTGTCTGTCTGGTCGCGAACATGTACGTACAAACTGGTCGATAGGTGTCTCTGCAAGGATGAACTGTGGCCGAGTAAGTAGTGGCACGTGTCGTAGTAGAGCCCCCAATGTAGCAGTTCATGCAGTCCCATCTAAGTCATGTACATGTATGTACATCCACAGGGAAAAAAATATGGCCACATACGTACATACGGGCGGGGTCTCGAACGCCTACTGGCGCATACGTATGGCCAGGGCTCGTGTAAATGGAGAGGGAATGGAAGGCAGCAATGGCGTCCTGTTCATCGGCAACCAACAGGCTGGGTCAGAACGGAGCAACATCGACGTGTTCATTAGGAGGCAACGACATGCGCCTTGTTCAACGGGAGCCAACCGGCTTGGACGAAATAGCCGAAATGGGGCCTGGCGTACTGCATAACAAAGGAAATGGCCTTCTGTTCGACCGCCTATGGTCGAAACAGGATCCTGTTCATCGGGAGGGGTGTGGCATACCGCAAAACGGAAGAAACGGACTTCTGTTGGAGCACCTATTGTAGAAACAGGGTCCTGTTGATCGGGAGGGGTGTGGCGTACCGCAAAACAGAGGAAACAAACTTCTGTTGGAGCGCCTACGGTCGAAATGGGGTCCTGTTCATTGGGAGGGGTGTGGCATACCACAAAACGGGACTCCACAGGCTACTGTTCATCCATCGTCTACTGCCTCTCGCTACAGCCTCCACGGGGTACTGTTCATCCATCGTCGTCCTCTAGGCTCCATCAACTACTGTTCATGGAGCTTCCATGGGGTCTTGTTCATCCACCCGCAACCGGCTGGGGTGTGGCGGCCTCCTCGGGGTCCTGTTCATCCAGCGGCAACCGCCTACTACCACGGGGTCCTGTTCATCCAATCCCCACCGGCTGGGGTGGGACGTACATGTACGTACGAGTTGGCAACAGCAATGGGAACTGTTCATCCATAGCCAACCAATCGGCTGGACTCACCACACGTCTTGACTTGTTTCTACGTATCACGTGCGCGGCAGCAACAAGCACTGTTCATCCAGATGAAATCCAACACACCGGCTGGCTACACACTACAAGAAATATGTCAACTTGCGACCTTCTGTCAGTGACCCTGGAGAATTGGTCGTAAATCTACGACCATTTGAGACCAATTGGTCTTAAGCTGTTCAAGGGGCTCCAAACTTAAACCATAACGACCATTTTGGTCAAAAAGGTCGTAATTTCCTTACACGAAATGGTTGTAAAGTAAACAACACTGGTCCGCTGTCTTATTTCTAGCTGATCACGACCAATATAGATGGTCATAGACTTGTAAATTGTGGTGCATTGCTATGACTAGGCGCCACCTCATCAGTTTTGCCTATGTGTCATGTCTATGTGTCAACTTTTGCCCTAGGTTATGAAGCAGCCTATATTTCTGTCATTCCCAAAATTCCCAAAACAATTGGGCATTCTTTACTATCCAAATCATTGCCTCATGACAAAATTCAGCTCCATTTGCCTAGTAAATCTTCCTCGGCAAATTTCCAAAGTTTCTGTTCAGCTAGAACCATTGTGAAGGAAGTACTAGCTAGGCATATCCCCATGAGATGAATTTTTGCCACATCTTCTATATTCCCAAATCATAGCTCTCCACAAATTTTGAGCCCCATCTAACAATCCATGTGAGCTCACCATCCAATCTTTGTTTCTGGTAATATTTTCAATTTGTGAAGGAACTATATTTTATGTTAATTTATAATTGCTGAAAATTTACCAGGACATGACCCTGCCCATAGAACCTCCCTCCACTAAATTTTAGCTCCTTTAATCTAGCCAATTCCCCTCAACAATTTTCCCAATTTCCTGTTCAGTGGAGAGCACTGTGAAGGAAGTACCATTTTTATTTATCCAAATGGTATTAAATTTTTAGAGTGCCTTCATATGCCCAAATTACCATCCTCCACCAAATTTCAGATCAATCCATTCATTCATTTGAGTCCAGCTTCAACATTCATATTTTTGTCCAGTGTGGTACTTTGCAAAGCAAGTGACACCTAGGCTCCTGCATTTGAGCTACAAATTTTCCAAGGCAGTGTCTTTAGTAGATGATCATCCTCGGCCAAAACTCAGGCCCATTGGCCATGTGCATTTTCCCCACCACTAATCAAACACTTGGCTGCTAATTCATGTTTGAGCTTAGTTCAGTCTACTCATGAGATTCTTCTATTGCCTTCTTCTTCCTAACACCTACCGGGGGAGTGCCCAACCGACTAGACATGCCTAGGCTGCCCAGAACACGTGGCAATGCCACGGTCACGTGGCGGGCATGCGAGTTTACGCGCTCTGGAGTTGGGGCCCTCGGCCACCGTCCAAACCTCAACGTATCACCACCAAACCATGTATTTCTGATTAAATAGATACTTATGTACCTAGAAATGATTTTTGGAAAAATAAAGAGCAAACTATAAGGCAACTGCAGTTCAAATTTGACCCGCTTCCTACTGAATCAGCGGAAATTTGTCTTTTTCACGAGAGGTGGATCAAAGCTTTTGACACCCAACCATTTGGTCAGTTGTGCATTAAATACGGCCTAGTATTTTAGAAAATTGATTTGGTCCAATTTTGCAACAATTATATGGTAGGTCCTTCACAAAAAAACTCATTTTGGGCACTCGAAAAATGGAAAATGAAATTTCCATCCAAAGGGAAAACTTCCTTAGGCAACATTGTTTGCCATTCCAATGCACCCTTGTGCACAATATTAGATCATTTCAACAAACTATGCCATGAATGTGGCCATAAGATTGGTCATTTGGCTTGAAAGCAATGAATCTTCACACATGATAGCTCATTTCTGAGAACACTTTTTTTAAAGAATTGCTGTATTGCAATTTTATTATTTTTCCTGGTAATTTGGTCACATATAATGACACAATGCGAAGATTTTCCAATTTTTTTTTTTTTCATGCCCATTTCAAAATGCGGTCAAAACTACGGGCATGACCGTTCCTAGCTAGTGGTTGAATCTTGGAAAAGTTTTGGTGTTTCTCTGATTAATTATATACTTATGTACCTATAAATGATTTTTGGAAAAAATAAAGAGCATACTATGAGGCAGCTGCAGTTCAAATTTGCCCCGCTTCGAACTAAATCGGTAGAAATTTGTTTTTTTCACGAGAGGTCAATCAAAGCTTTTGACACGCAACCATTTGGTCGATTGTTCATTAAATATGGTCTAATATTTTATAAAATTGATTTGGTCCAATTTTGCAACAAATATTTGGTAGGTCCTTCACAAAAAAAGCTCATTTTGGGCACTCGAAAAATGAAAAATGAATTTTTCAAGCAAAGAAAATGAAAACTTCCTGAGGCAACCTTGTTTGTCATTCCAAGATGCACCCTTGTGCACAGTATGAGATCATTTGAACAAACTATGCCATGAATGTGGCCATAAGATTGATCATCTGGCTTGAAAGCCATGAATCTTCACACATGATAGTTCATTTCTGAGAACACTGTAACACGCCAAAAAAATATTCTTTTGGATTTTCAAAATCTTTCCTTAAAAATAAATTCTTTGGAAACCATTTTAGATCCTATCTCTTTTCTTCCGCTTGAAAACCCTCTCAAATTTTAATTGGGTTTCAAGTTTTCTTGAATGGTTCTGATTTGGGAGGTTTATATTACTTGGAAAATTATTTTGAAGGATCTCAAACAATTTTCTTTAAGAAAAGTTTTTGGAATAAACAAAAAATTTATAAGAAAATGGCCTTTTCAGTTCCTTCAAGCCTTCTAAAATCTTCCAATAATTTTTCTGCCACTCCAAATTTATCCCTTAAGTCATGCACCTCTCCTAGGACAGTATCCAACTCTCTTCCATCCCACAAAAATATTTGTCATATTTCAAATAAATCCCAAAGTTGGAATTTATATTATTCATAGTTTCTTGGACTTACGAGGAACTATATATTCAACAATTCTCCTGCACCCACCAAAATTATCCCAGTAAATAGATGATACCTACAACCCATTTCACCAAAAACATGGGATCCACAGTTCAAAATTTCCAAATCCTCTTCGATTCAAATTTGGACCAGAGACTGTCTCACTAATACAAACCCAATTTTTAATGCTCCAAAAATTCTGAAACTTTTCCCAACTCATTTTTTAGCATCAAGACCCTACCACAAAAATCTACACAAATTCCAAAAATACCTAGCACTCTCTGCCATGTGATCATATGAGTGGTTGGTGCACTGTTTATAACTGAAAGAAATTCAGTTAACTGGATTTCTTCAGTCGACAGAGGCAGGCGAAGCCATGCACTGCACTCCATCCATTTCCTTTCCCTCCATGCCATACCACGATCATCAATGATCTACCCCAGGTTCCTCTGGTCAGCTGGCCATCGTCGATGGCACAGGAGCTGATCGGTGCACCTGCCACCGCGCTCGGCCACGGCTGGCCGAGTGGATCAGCTCACGCCACCGGCCACCATCACTGCGCCGCGACTCCCCCACCTACTCTTCCTCCACGCTGCAGTCCCTCCGCGGCTCTGCGTGCTGACCCCGCCGCCCAAGTCTCTGGATTTCTCCTGGCAATCGCCGGAGCACACCATCGCCGCCATGGCCGTACGGAGTCCACACCACGGATAAGGCAGAGAGCTCGAGCTCATCCACGCAGATCCTTCCGGAGCTCTCCACCGCCCTCATAACTCCCGCACGACCTCTGACCACCGCCCAAACCAACCCCGGCGACCGGAATTTAATCCGGCGTCCGCCGCAAGCCACTGGCTCCCTCCCGATCACCTATATAAAGCTCTCCCGAGCTTCGTTCACTCACCACACCACCTCACCATCGTCCCAATCGGGCTCCCACACACTTCCCTGACCTCGAGGAGGTCTTCTCCCTCCTCTTCGATCACCGCTCCACCACCTCTTTCCATGATCCGCTCATCGCTGTCACGCCACTTCCCCTGCTCAAACACCACCAGAGATCATCTTGTGCACCAAATCATCGGTTCCCTGCTTCAATTCATCAACAGAAGCTCTCTCCGGCAAGGTTCAAATTCACCGACGCCATCGCCCGCCTGGGAGCTCACCGCCGGCCACTCCATCCACTCAGGCGACCGCGGAGGGTACCCACAGAACCGACTCAATGTCCAGAACACCACGGTGGCCTAGTTTTTCCGAACGGTGCTGCCGTTCGCCGGCGAACCTCGCCGGAGCGCTGCCCCGGTTCGGCCAGAGGAGAAAGCGCGCGCGTGGACCTGGTCAGACCTGACCAGTGGGCCAGGCGGGCCCACTGCCAGTGACCCCAGGGCGCGCCAGCTCAGCGTAAGTGGAGGCGTACTTCGCTAATATGTCTTCGACGTCGACGCGTCCCGCGCAGCCGAACAGATGGGCTCGGCCCAGTAGCGCCGCCTAGCTAAATCACGCTCAAGGCGCAGCTTTGCTCTTCTCTTTTTACATTTCCAGGGATATCAAATAATTCCACAGCCACTATTACAAGTCCAAATCTGATGATTCAAACTTCTAATTATTTCTAAAATCATGCCCTATTATTTAAGCTTAGGTGAACATTTTTCCTAGGCTTTGTCCCTGCTGAACCTATTAAATAGTTCATTTCCTTAACTATCTCAGCTTAGAAAATCGCTAGGGAAAATCATAGCAACTCCAAATGATATGATTCTTTTTCTGATATTCCTTATTTTATCTCTAGTTTATTTCAAAAATATTTGAAACAATTTTGGCACTGTTTTGCTATATGTGGTAATTCAAATATTTTTGTAAATAGGAAATGGAGGGAAGATAGTATTTTCAAACTTTTGGAGTGCACCCCACACTTCTCCATAGCTCAAGGAAAGCATCTTGAACACTTGATATGGTGATTGCATAGTTGTTTGGTTGCAGGAACAATTGAACCATGCTTCTGTTGAATTCAAATAAAAGTTTGCATGCATGTAGTGTTGGCATGTTTCATCGTACCGTGCATCGTGTACTCGTCATGACTAACCTGCAGGAGCAGGAATAAGAGAAATACCGTTACCGGCAGAAGGGTGATCACGTTGGAGTGTGATCATGCCTTGTTGTTTTGCTTGTTGGAGCATGCAAGGGTTGTGGCCCTCTTGGTATTACTGTTGAAGGAATACTTTGTTGTGCTAACCGTTGCAGGAAACTTAAACCTCCTGAGTCGACCATAGATCGAGTCTTGTTCCGGTAACCCCCATACTTGATTCGTGCTGCCACTTGTCCCTGCCACAGGTGGGGTATGGTTTAGTAAGTTGTTAACCCCTTTCCATGCACACACCGTACAGAGGGCCACGATGAGGGTTTCCAGGGCCATGGACTAAATCCTGTCCTCGGGTCAGGGGGCATGGGTGTTTCCGGTTGTGACCGAGAGGGGGTGCCCCCTTGGAATCCGCGCATATTAATAACGATCCCATGCAGGACGTTGGTCTCTCCGTCTTAGAGTTTTTCTTGAACGATGCTTTGGGTGATTCCTGGCATCCGGAAAGTTAATCTGGTGTGTGCTGGTCAGGTGTGTTTACAACCCAAAGACCGTAATGGGAATTAGTCAGTGTCACGGTACTGACTAAAGAAATCCTTTACTTGTGGGTAAAGAGTACACCCTCTGCAGAGTTCAAATCTATTCGAATAGCCGTGTCTGTGGTTAAGGACTAGAGTTTGGCTTGGTCAAGTGTCGGTCTTAGTGTCGGTCTCCGGAGGAAAATAATTATGACATGCCTGAAATATTTTGCAAGCTAATTATTGACACCCTGTTGCTACCATGAATATTTTATGCTTGTTAAATATTAGGGATAATTAGATTTATGCCCCTAGTTGTGTCCCACTCGTCTGTTTTACCCCTAGTTCCCAAAAGTCACCGGTTCTGTCCAAGTCACTTTGCTCCGCTTATGCTTTTGCCCTTTGACCGTTTGACAGTCAGTTTGAAAACTTCATAACTAATTCATATTAAATCAAAAAAATGCAAATAAGATACCAAAATGTTCGGAAAAACATCACCGATATGTGAGTGTCATTTGCATTCATGAAAAAAGTGTTGGAAAGTGCCCATCCAAGTTTTAGCTCTTATGCTACCACCATGAATAGTAAAATTTAAAAGTTCAAAAAATTCAAAAAAAATTTGGTGGCAAAGAATGACAAATGTTTTAAGTGTCTGCCAAGTTTCATCAAGGAATAACATTCGTGGGTGCCACGGCAAAAAAAACAATCAGCACTCCAAAATAGATTATTTTTTTGCCACGACTTCCACGAATGTCATTCCCTGATGAAACTTGGCAAGCACTTAGAACATTTGTCGTTCTTTGCCACCATATTTTTTTTGAATTTTTTTAGATTTTACTATTCATGGTGGTATCAAAAGAGCTAAAACTCGGATGTGCACTTTCCAACACTTTTTTCATGAATGCAAATGACACTGACATATAGGTGATGTTTTTCTGAACATTTTGGTATCTTATTTGCATTTTTCTGATTTAGTATGAATTAGTTATGAAGTTTTCAAACTGATGGTCAAACGGTCAAAGGGCAAAAGCATAAGAGGAGCAAAGTGACTTGGACAGAACCGGTGACTTTTGGGAACTAGGGGTAAAACAGACGAGTGGGACACAACTAGGGGCATAAATCTAATTATCCCTAAATATTATTATGGTTATGCATAATATTGAGGACTAACCCGTTTCTCTTATTTTGAATTTTCCTGAGTGTCTCAGGGGCTGGCTAGACTACCCCGGGCACTCAATCTAATTTTCAAGACCTCTCGTGGCGTCTTTCGAGTTAACAGGCGGTTTATCCCGCCACTACTCTTGTGGACACCCGATTGGCATTTCCCTTCAAGTCCGACCGTGGCGTCACTTGACACCCGACTGGCATTTCTTTTCAAGACCTCTCGTGGCGTCGCCTGAGTTCTCGGATGGTCCTGTTTTGTCCAATTTGTCTTTTAGACACCCGTTTGGCATTTCTCTTCAAGCCCTACCGTGGTGTCATTTTAGACATCCGACCGGCATTTCCTTTATTTTATTTTCCTTTAACTTTCCTGGTTTATCACTAATATTTTTATATATCTAGTTATTTGTACATGCTAATATGTTATCATGCCCTGAGTAATTCCTGACAGCATGCCTTTAAGTCCATCATGAGCATACGCATATAATTCTTAATTCAACTTGATCACATAATATCTGCTGCATTCGGTATATCATCTGTTCATGATGTTTGCGAGTACATTCAAACGTACTCACAGGCTTGTCCCTGGCTATTTACTTGGCCAGGTCAGGATTTCTTCGAGGAGTACCACCGCGACGTCCGTGCGGAGCCTAGGATTAGCGGCCACGTGGATAGGAGTTATCCGGGTCAGCTGTTCATGTGGGAATGGAGCCCCATCGACGTTGGAGAACCACGAGTCATTTCCGTCATCCACCACCGGAATCACTATTGTATCATTAGACCTTTATGGTCTTGTATCCAATTCTTGTAATAGCTTGGTAATCTATAACAAGGATGTGTCCACCAGTAACAGTAATCCTTGGCTGGTGGTAACACGAGGGGTTAAATTTCTGGGATATGTTGTATCCCCGAAATCTGGCCCCGACAGCCTTGGTATCATAGCCAGGCTGACCATTGGCTAATCCTATCTTAGCTTGGTCACTATCCCTAGGTTTCCACACCGTCCACATCTTTTCTTGTCCATAGTCAGCCCATCCCATCCGATAAAGCCTACACAGTGGCCAGCCGACACCTTTTTGATAAATCGGTGCCCAACCTATCACCCTAACCGGCAACCACAGTAATACGTCACATTTTGTGATTTGTATCTGTGACATTGACCCCGACCACTCTAGAGCAGAGCCGATACCCAGAATCGCAACCATGCTAGTATATGTTTCCTAGCCCAGGCGATATATAGGAGATCACTCTCGTAACCAAAACCAGCATCCCTCACTCTGTACACTACCTCCACCACCATTTTCCCCATGTCGCACCTTGGGATTCATCTAAGAACCCCAGATGCAACCCCGGGCAGTTTTGTCAAGATATTGTGGGATTTCACCCGCAACATTCTTGGTTCCACTCAGCCACCCCAGTACGAGCTGTTCAAATCGAGGATCAACCACAACGCCTCGAAATATTGGGCAGTCGCGCACATCCCACCAGTAGACCCAAACCAAGGCCCTACAAGTGTTGTCTTCATCGGGAAATCTATGCCAACTTCAGAAATGGCTATAGAAGTTGCTGCCTATGAAGCAATTACCCATCTCCGGTACGCAGTGCCCCGTGCCAGCGAAAGGGGGTATTACTACTTCCCGAGCAACGCAGCATCCAGAGAAGAAGCATCTTTCCCTTGCAGACAATCACAGAGAGATCCAATGCTAGCCAACCTTGTTCAATATGTCATCGCGCAGGAGCATCTGACCCAGCAAGTGATGGTCTTCCTCCAGACTCTTGCTATTCTAAATCCTCAGATCGCCATCGGCGGACCACTGTTGCCAAAACAAGGAGGGAACGTTCTTTGACTCCTCCATCCACTTCCTCCGGGGGAAGAAGAATGTGTTCCAATGCCGGGGATATTCTCACAGGACCCTATCGATTTTACCTTTGTACCGTAGGGACCATGGTTGTGTTCAATAGTCTAGCGTTCAATTGCATAATTTGGTGTCTGTGTTGCATCTTAGGATTTACCCTATGAGTGAATTGTTTGGTTGCAGTTGCGTATGAGTAATTTGGTTACCATAGTTAAAATGGATTTTTCACCCTTAGCGAATCTCGGGTTGAGATTTTATTAAGGACCACTGCGACTAATAATTTTTGCAAACACAGAATTAATTCACGCACCGCCATGACACTCGGCTTACAGTCACACTCACTCCACTACATGCACTAAGTGCAGAACCACACACACACATTTAGCACCTAATCAACCACCTCACACACCAGACCACTCTCATCACACCACAAATTTTTCTGAAGAAAAAATTGCGGATTTTTTTTATTTCTACGGAGCTGCTGCAGAGCGCACTAACACTCACTCATAACCACCACCGATGCCTAATCCTCACGATCACCACCGCCTCGAAGAGCCACCATTCGAGCTGCGGCATCACGGCGATCATCAAGGATCATCGCACATAGGAGCAGCGAGAACCCGAGCAACGCCACCACCGCTCCGGACATGAGAATCGTAAACCACCCCGGAAGCATGTCCTCCATTGGAGCCCCGTCCGAGCTCCTGCGATCAGTAAAAGAGGAGGAAGGAGAAGTGAGGCAAGGTGTGATGAAGAAGAGAGTAACACTGCGTTCGTTTTATAGCTCGGGCTTGGTGCATGGTGAACGAGGTCCACCAGCACCGCTCGTCGCCCAATCACCGGTGTTTGGAGGAGAAATTGCGAGCAGTGCCGACAAGGTGCTGGCCCGCGAGGTGACTGCACTGGCAGCTTGCACGCCGCGCACTACCACAGTACGGCCCTAGATACCCTATGCGCTAGACGCCGCAGGTGGAGAAAGTGCGCGAGAGGGAGAAGGAGAAGAGAGCCGGAGGAAGAAGAAGAGACTGACAGTGGGCCCTGGGTCCACCCGTCAGCCAGAGAGAGCACTGTGCACTGGAGTGCGGCAAGCGAATTTTGGAAATTATACTTTTTCCAAATTCATCATAACAGTCGCAGTAGAACCACAGCACTTGTGCCTCACTGTAGTTACACCAATTATCAGGAGCCCACGTCAACTGCGCCTAAATAGGTTATTTTTATATAGCTTAGGAAAATCTTCTTGAAAGGTGGGTTTAATTTTGGTGACCACCTAACAAATCTCGTGGACGAGATTTTCTTAAGGGGGGTAAAGTTTGTAACACCCCAAAAAAATATTCTTCTGGATTTTCAAAATCTTTCCTTAAAAATAAATTCTTTGGAAACCATATTAGATCCTATCTCTTTTCTTCCGCTTGAAAACCCTCTCAAATTTTAATTGGGTTTCAAGTTTTCTTTAATGCTTCTGATTTGGGAGGTTTATATTACTTGGAAATTTATTTTGAAGGATCTCAAACAATTTTCTTTCAGAAAAGTTTTTGGAATAAACAAAAATTTTGTAAGAAAGTGGCCTTTTCACTTCCTTCAAGACTTCTAAAATCTTCCAATAATTTTTCTGCCACTCCAAATTTATCCCTCAAGTCATGCACCTCTACTAGGACAGTATCCAACTCTCTTCCACCCCACAAAAATATTTGTCATATTTCAAATAAATCCCAAAGTTGGAATTTATATTATTCATAGTTTCTTGGACTTATAAAGGAACTATATATTCAACAATTCTCCTGCACCCACCAAAATTATCTTAGTAACTAGATGATACCTACAACCCATTTCACCAAAAACATTGGGATCCACAGTTCAAAATTTCCAAATCCTCTTCGATTCAAATTTGGACCAGAGACTGTCTCTCTGATACAAACCCAATTTTTAATGCTCCAAAAATTCTGAAACTTTGCCCAACTCATTTTTGAGCATCAACACCCTACCACAAAAATCTACACAAATTCCAAAAATACCTAGCACTCTCTGCCATGTGATCACATGAGTGGTTGGTGCACTGTTCATAACTAAAAGAAATTCAGTTAACTGGATTTCTTCAGTTGACAGAGGCAGGCGAAGCCGTGCACTGCACTCCATCCATTTCCTTTCCCTCCACGCCCTACCACGATCATCGATGAGCTACCCCAGGTTCCTCTGGTCAGCTGGCCGTCGTCGATGGCACAGGAGCTGGCCGGTGCACCTGCCACCGCGCTCGGCCACGGCTGGCTGAGTGGATCAGCTCACGCCACCGGCCACCATCACTGCGCCGCGACTCCCCCACCTACTCTTCCTCCATGCGGCAGTCCCTCCGTGGCTCCGCGTGCTGACCTCGCCGCCCAAGTCTCTGGATTTCTTCTGGCAATCGCCGGAGCACACCATGGCCGCCATGGCCGTACGGAGTCCACACCATGGATAAGGCAGAGAGCTCGAGCTCATCCACGTAGATCCTTCCGGAGCTCTCCACCGCCCTCATAACTCCCGCACGGCCTCTGACCACCGCCCAAACCAACCCCGGCGACCGGAATTTAACCCGGCGTCCGCCGCAAGCCACTGGCTCCCTCCCGATCGCCTATATAAAGCTCTCCCGAGCTTCGTTCACTCACCACACCACCTCACCATCGTCCTAATCGGGCTCCCACACACTTCCCCGACCTCGAGGAGGTCTTCTCCCTCCTCTCCGATCACCGGTCCGCCGCCTCTGTCCATGATCCGCTCATCGCCGTAACGCCACTTCCCCCGCTCAAACACCACTAGAAATCATCTTGTGCACCAAATCATCGGTTCCCTGCTTCAATTCGTCAACAGAAGCTCTCTCCGGCAACGTTCAAATTCACCGACACCGTCGCCCGCCGGGGAGCTCACCGCCGGCCACTTCGTCCACTCCGACGACCATGGAGGGTACCCACAGAACTGACTCGACGTCCTGAACACCACGGTGGCCTCGTTTTTCTGAACAGTGCCGTCGTTCGCCGGCGAACCTCGCCGGAGCACCGCCCCGTTTCGGCTAGAGGAGAAAGCACGCACGTGGACCTGGTCAAACCTGACCGGTGGGCCAGGCGGGCCCATTGTCAGTGACCGCAGGCCGCGCCAGCTCGGCGTAAGTTGAGGCGTACTTTGCTAATACGTCTTCGACATCGACGCGTCCTGCGCAGCCGAATAGATGGGCTTAGCCAAGTAGCGCCGCCTAGCTAAATCGCGCTCAAGGCGCAGCTTTGCTCTTCTCTTTTTACATTTCCAGTGATATTCAAATAATTCCACAGCCACTATTACAAGTCCAAATCCGATGATTCAAACTTCTAATTATTTCTAAAATCATGCGCTATTATTTAAGCCTAGGTGAACATTTTTCCTAGGCTTTGTCCCTGCTGAACCTATTAAATAGTTCATTTCCTTAACTATCTCAGCTTAGAAAATCCCTAGGGAAAATCATAGCAACTCCAAATGATATAATTCTTTTTCTGATATTCCTTATTTTATCTCTAGTTTATTTAAAAAAAAATTGAAACAATTTTTGGCACTGTTTTGCTATATGTGATAATTCAAATATTTTTGAAAATAGTAAATGGAGGGAAGATAGTATTTTCAAACTTTTGGAGTGCACCCCACACTTCTCCATTGCTCAAGGCAAGCATCTTGAACACTTGATATGGTGATTGCATAGTTTTTCGGTTGCAGGAACAATTGAACCATGCTTCTGTTGAATTCAAATAAAAAATTTCATGCATGTAGTGTTGGCATGTTTCATCGTATCGTGCATCGTGTACTCATCATGACTAACCTGCAGGAGCAGGCATAAGAGAAATACCGTTACTGGCAGAAGGGTGATCACGTTGGAGCGTGATCGTGCCTTGTTGTTATGCTTGTTGGAGCATGCAAGGGTTGTGGCCCTGTTCGTATTACTGTTGAAGGAATACTTTGTTGTGCTAACCGTTGCAGGAAACTTAAACCTCCTGAGTCAACCGTAGATCGAGTCTTATTCCGGTAACCCCCATACTTGATTCGTGCTGCCACTTGTCCCTGCCACAGGTGGGGTATGGTTTAGTAAGTTGTTAACCCCTTTCCATGCACACACCGTACAGAGGGCCACGATGAGGGTTTCCAGGGCCATGGACTAAATCCTGTCATCGGGTCAGGGGGCATGGGTGTTTCCGATTATGATCGAGAGGGGGTGCCCCCTTGGAATCCGTGTGTATTAATAGTGATCCCATGCAGGACGTTGGTCTCTCCGTCTTAGAGTTTTTCTTGAATGATGCTCTGGGTGATGCCTGGCATCCGGAAAGTTAATCTGGTGTGTGCTGGTCAGGTGTGTTTACAACCCAAAGACCATAATGGGAATTAGTCAGTGTCATGGTACTGACTAAAGAAATCCTTTACTTGTGGGTAAAGAGTACACCCTCTGCAGAGTTTAAACCTATTCGAATAGTCGTGTCCGTGGTTAAGGACTACAGTCTGGGTTGGTCAACTGTCGGTCTTAGTGTCGGCTCCGGAGGAAAATAATTATGACATGCCTGAAATATTTTGCAAGATAATTATTGACACCCTGTTGCTACCATGAATATTTTATGCTTGTTAAATATTATTATGGTTATGCATAATATTGAGGACTAACCCGTTTCTCTTATTTTGAATTTTCCTGAGTGTCTCAGGGGCTGGCTAGACTACCCCGGGCACTCAATCTTATTTTCAAGACCTCTCGTGGCGTCTCTCGAGTTAACAGGCGGTTTATCCCGCCACTACTCTTGTGGACACCCGATTGGCATTTCACTTCATGTCCGACCGTGGCGTTACTTGACACCCGACTGGCATTTCTCTTCAAGACCTCTCGTGGCGTCGCCTGAGTTCTCGGATGGTCCTGTCTCATCCGATTTCTCTTTTAGACACCCGTTTGGCATTTCTCTTCAAGACCTACCGTGGTGTCATTTTAGACATCCGACCGGCATTTCCTTTATTTTATTTTCCTTTAACTTTCCTGGTTTATCATTAATATTTTTATATATCCAGTTATTTGTACATGCTAATATGTTATCATGCCCTGAGTTAATTCCTGACAGCATGCCTTTAAGTCCATCATGAGCATACGCATATAATTCTTAATTCAACTTGATCACATAATATCTGCTGCATTCGGTATATCATCTGTTCATGATGTTTGCGAGTACATTCAAACCTACTCACAGGCTTATCCCTGGCTATTTACTTGGCCAGGTCAGGATTTCTTCAAGGAGTACCACCGCGACATCCGTGCGGAGCCTAGGATTAGCGGCCACGCGGATAGGAGTTATCTAGGTCAGCTGTTCATGTGGGAATGGAGCCCCATCGACGTTGGAGAACCACAAGTCATTTCCGTCATCCACCACCAGAATCACTATTGTATCATTAGACCTTTATGGTACTGTATCCAATTCTTGTAATAGCTTGGTAATTTGTGACAAGGACGTGTCCACCAGTAACAGTAATCCTGGGATGGTGGTAACACGAGGGGTTAAATTTCTGGGATATGTTGTATCCCTGAAATCCGGCCCCGACAAACACTTTTTAAAATAATTGCCGTATTACAAGTTTATTAATTTTACTCGCAACTTGGTGACATAGAATGACGCAATGCAAAGGTTTTCTAATATTTTGATTTTTTTGAAGTTTTATGTCCATTTCAAAATGCGGTCAAAACGGCGGGTATGACCGTCCGTAGCTATGGGTTGATTCTTGCAAATCATTTGGAGTATCTATGAAGAAATAGATACTTTTGTACGTAGACATGATTTTTGAAAACAAACTATGAGGCAGCTGCAGTTCAAATTTGACCTGCTTCCAGCTGAATCGGCGGAAATTTGTCTTTTTCACGAGAGGTGGATCAAAGCTTTTGACACACAACCATTTGGTTAATTGTACATTAAATATGGTCTAATATTTTAAAAAATTTATTTGCTCCTATTTTGCAACGAATATTTGGTAGGTCCTTCACAAAAAGGCTCATTTTGGGCACTCGAAAAATGAAAAATGAATTTTTTGTGCAAAGAAAATGAAAAATTCCTTAGGCAACATTGTTTCTCACTCCAAGATGCACCTTTGTGCACAATATGAGATCATTTGAACAAATTATGCCATGAATGTGGCCATAAGATTGATCATCTGGCTTGAAAGCCATGAATCTTCACACATGATAGCTCATTTCTGAGAACACTTTTTAAAAATGATTGCCGTATTACAAGTTTATTATTTTTACCGGTAACTTGGTCACATATAATGACACAATGCACATGTTTTCCAATTTTTTGATTTTTTTAATTTTCTATTCCCATTTCAAAATGTGGTCAAAAGGGTGGGTATGACCGTTCGTAGCTAGGGCTTGATTCTTGCAAATCTTTTGGAGTATCTATGATGAAATAGATACTTTTGTAACTAGAAATGATTTTTGAAAAAAATAAAGAGCAAACTATTAGGCAGCTGCAGTTCAAATTTGATCCGCTTCCACCTGAATCGGCAGAAATTTGTCTTTTTCACGAGAGGTGGATCAAAGCTTTTGACACCCAACCATTTGGTCAATTGTATATTAAATATGGACTAGTATTTTATAAAATTGATGGAGTCCAATTTCGCAACAAATATTTGGTAGGTTCTTCACAAAAAAACCCATTTTTGCCACTCAGAAAATGATTAAAAATAGCTAGAGAGATCAGAAATGCATACAAATTGGAGCTCATCCATAAAATGTGGTCTAACTCTAGTGAAAACTTGTGTGGTGCCCTTTTGCAAAATATTTTTGATAGCAGCTTCACAAAATCCCTCTATTTTTAGTACTTGAAAACTATTTTAAATCACTGATTTTTCGAACCAATCAGAACTCTTCCCACGGATCACCCCATTGTAGCTGATCTGAACCGTCCATATCCAGCAGATCCAATGCCTCTCATGCCTCTCACCCCATTGTTGCCCAACACAAATGCTAGGCCGCCTCTCTCCCTCTCTCCCCCAGAACACACCCGCCGCCGCCTCTCTCTCCTCTCCCTGATCCAGATCAACAACGATGGCCCCCCGTCACCGCCCCTCCTTCCCCATCCCGCCACCGCCTCTCTATCCCACCCACCCCGATCCATCCCCTCCCCTTGTCTCTCACATCGCCTCCGCACCCATCCCCTCTCCCGGCGGGATTCGCCGCTCCCCCCTTCCTTCGTCTCGCTCCCACCCACAGCTGTCGCCGCCGCCCCAACCCAAACCCTCCCCCTCCCACCTTGATTTGCTGTCACCCCCATCGTCGGCTGAAGAAAAGGAAGAGCCAGAGGCCGAGGCAGTCGCGCAGAAGGAGGAGACCGCCGTCGAGGGCGAGAAGGCGGCGCTAGCGGCGGTGGTCGTCGTCGACAAGGATGTGGCGCTATGGGGTGTGCCGCTGCTGCCGAGCAAGGGCGACGAGGCGATGAACGTCGTCCTCCTCAAGTTCCTCCACACGCGAATTCAAGGTGGGCGCCGCCTTCGAGATGCTCCGCCGCATGCTCCGATGGCGCCGGGAGTGGAAGAGCCTGGCCGCCACCACCCCGGCAGCGTCGCGTCGCTGCTGCAGGTGACGAACCTCTGTGGCTCCCCCGGCCCCGCCAAGAAGGACCTCCACGCCGCCATGTAGCAGGTGCCAGGTCGACTTCTTCCAGGACCATCGCAGATCAAGGACGCTGAGGTACAAACAACAGAAATCTGAATCTGTTCCTTCAGAAAATTTTATTCGGAACATTAGTGCTGGGTGACTGAATGACTGAATATGGTTGTGACACAGACAATTCAGTGTGACACATTGTTGACCTGGGACATGACGGTGCTGGGGTGGGACGTCAGGTACACGGAGGAGTTCGTGCCGGCCGATGAGGGCACCTACACCATTGTGGTGTGCAAGGGCTTACATGATTGGTCTGTGCGGTTGTTCTACTCTGCAATCTTGAGATTTGTTAGATTAATATCGTGAAAAAGAGAGATTGGCCTCACTTGGGATGGAGGGAGGCCCATTTAGGAGATGATTGACAATACCCAGAATACTTGGCATCGACCACTATTCAAAGAAATCATGATCTTGGTTGCATGGAACATATGGAAACAAAGAAACATGAGATATTTTGAGGGAGTACATGCCTCTACCCAGGACTGGCTGAGGGCACTTAAGAGTGATCTTGAGATACTAAGCTATAGAGTGAAACCAGAACTTTCTGAGTTCATCAGAAGTTTCTCTACATCCCTTGTTGTATAGTTGCAAACTTTATAATCCTATTTCCACATCTGGCATTTGTGCCTTGTAAAATGTAAACTTTGTACATTCTTATTTTAATAGAGCAACAGTAGGAGCCTCTCCTACTGTTTTAACTGTTCAAAAAGAGAGAGAGATTATATTAGATGTACACAGGGACCGTTCCATGTTCTTGTGGTCTGGTATGCTTCACTGTCTACAGTTGTTGTTGTTAGTGACCTGGGAATAATTGATTGTCATCCATGTCAACTTATTAGATGCACTATCATTGTGCGATCGTCCCATTCCCTTTTTACTCAAAGGACAGAGATTTGTTAGGTTAGGGTTTACATGATTTGTGGTCTGATGTGTAGGTTAGGGTTAATTCGCGATCCATGTTCTTGTGGTGTGATGTGCTTTACTTTATATGAATGAATAACCTAGGAGCATCCAATCTTATTAGATTCACTATTATTGGACAAGTAAACTGATTGAGTGGTAGCGATGTCATGTTGAGCTCCTGCCCAGGCCCTCCTCAACTTTGCTCCTAGTGAGCTTCTGTAGGTGAGACAACTGACTCCATCTGTTGCTACCGGTAGAACTGCTGCTGTAGTTTGCGTGTAGCCACAACTGTTGTACATTGGGTGTATAGGAGGCTGACCTAGTGCTCTTCTTAGTACCATGGCTGCTGTAGGTTGGTTGTAGCCGCAATACATACTATCTTGTTTTAGTTTAGCGGCAAATAGAGACGTTCCTATTGGACTGTGTTATGTGATTGATAGGTCACCGTCCCATGACACACTAACGTGTAAACCTCCTGTTTTCCTCAAATGCAATTATGTGTGCACTTGTTAAAATAAGATTGTGCATTTCAATTTGCTTGTTCCAGGGGCAGCGGCTAGCTTTGGTTCATCAACACTCTGTTCTATCCATCGCGTGTTAGGCCTGTGCCCGGGGTGGATGAATGGGGAATTCTGTGTCGCATCATGAATCCTATGCTTTTAATATACACGCAGGGGGTTCAATTTAGTGATTGGTCCTTTTGGCAGATGTTCATGCTCCAGCTTCCAGGGGCAGCAATCAGCTCCACAAACAATTCATTGGTGCTGTTTTTTACTTGAATTCACCGTGGTAGCCGTATTCGAGCAGAGTAGGATTGCACAGGGACTAGTTAGGAGTAGTAGATGTTGATGATCATAGTTAGGAGTAGTTTTGCCTTTGGTGATCATCCAAAAATGTGATGTACTATTTTACGGGAATTTTGGGATTAAATCTTAGTTCATACTAATAACTGTAAATATGTATAAAATATTTTGTGGTTATACCTTAGGTCTTATATTAACTGTAAATATGTGTATAGCACTATGTGATTATATCTTAGGTCTTGTATTAATTGTGAATATGTGTATACCACTTTGTGATTATATCTTTGGTCTTGTATTAACTGTGAATATGTGTATAACACTTTGTGATAATATCTGAGTTCTTATACTTCAGAAGTGCTTAATGAGATTCCGCGTGCAGGTTTTTGGTTACCCCCAATGCCTCCAAATCTCGGGCTATGCTACTAAATGGCACAGTTAGGAAGGGGGAGCGCCTGGTTCCTGCTGGAACATTGGATCTCTTTATGAGATGCACATTTCCCATGCCTAATGCACGTGTCAAGGTTTGTTAAATTCTCCCTTCCTTTCCATGGTATGTTTAATATGAGACAATATTCTAATACCTCTGCATTGAATTCTTTAGGCTACAGAAAGGTTTGAAGAAGCCTACCCAACAATAAAGGAGTTGGCTCTTGTTGGTACTCCTGGCTCTAAGGCTGTGAAGCAAGCATCGCAGCAGTTTCTGCCGTTGGCTGTGAAGGCAATTCAGGAAAGTGAGTGGAAATGTGTTCATTCTGCAATACAAAGCTGGTTTAATTTTGTTTTGCAAATTCCAGTTAGCTTACCATTGTACAGCTTGACAAGAAGGCCACTGATGTGTTCATTTGGTGCCTGACTCAGAGTCCAGAGTCCTACAAGCTATGGGTGAGTGATATTTTTGTTTTCTTTGCCTTTGTACAGCTCTGTCCCATACAAGAAAGTGGCTCAGACTGATGTTTGATTTCTGTTTCCAGGACAAGCTTCATGCAGAGAATACCCAAGGTACAATTTACTGCAATTCACATGTTTTGAATTCTTCAATCTTGAATTGTTCAATGATGATAGCTATCTTGCACCGTACTATAAAATCATTGATCGGCAACTAGCGGATTGTCAATCCGTTCTTGCTAGATGTGTTGTTGTTTTTATTCTTCTAAGATAAGATGGTAGCATCACATGTCATCCTATCATGTTGTACTAGTTCCTGAAGTGTAAGATAAGATGGTGGCATCAGATGTGTGTTCTAACTTGTGACTACTTACTAGATGGATACATGCAGCTAGCTAGCAACCTAGCAGTACTAGTAAGAATATATGTGACTAATTCCCTCCCTATACCTTGTGTCATGGTGGAACACGATCACCTATGGGGCCATCGGCCACTTGTGGTTCGGCAAGGGGGAAGATCATGTTGCACAAAGAGCAGAGGCCATGAAACAACACGAAGGTGGTGACGCTGGTGGTTTTTACCTAGGTTCGGGCCGCTGGGAAGCATAAAACCCTACTCCTGCTTTGGTGGACTGGATGGAGGAACATGATGAGCACGCAGCACTCAAGCCCGGCAAGGTGGCCTCCAGGAGAGCAGCTACGCGCGTACAAGTGTGCAAGGGTTCGAATCCTTTGCTAGTTAGCCATGGACCTCCTTTTATAGCTTAAGGGGTGACCACAGTGGCAAAGTAGTCGTTATCTGGTGATTAGATAGCTAACAGTGCTATCATACCTAACTCTGGCAGTTAGGACAAAGTGCATTAAATGCACTGCTAGGTGTCATGCTGAGGGCGAAACCCGGCAAGCCTGCCGCGCTGCTTAACCCTCTTCTGTTTATCTGCTTGACACGCCTCTGGACAAGTGTCATATGAGGATAATATGTCTTCCATGGGCTGCCACGTGGTTAGTAGAAGCCACTTAATCACTTGGAGGCTCGATACCCCATTGATAGGTGATTTGCGTTGCGGTGCGGTGGAGCGCTAGCACCTTGGCGGATCCGGCAAGCATGCCGGGGAAATCTTGGACTCGTCCCTGGGGCGGCCTCGACCCCACCAGGCTCTCCTGCCCGGCGTGTGAAGCTTTCCCAAGGTGATGCCTTGCTGTCTCGTTTGTCTTGGTCTTCTTGATCCGCTCTTTGATCTCACGAAGAGCGGTTCTTTTGGCTTGGTCATGTTTCTGTAACTTGGTGCAGGACATGCAATGCGAGCACGCCTGTGTATAAGTCCGGGCAAACAAACGCAAATGTTTGTTGCACCAATAGGAGCCCCCGGGCCTGGCCCATACGTGTCGCAATGGGACTTATGTCCTTCTTGATATCTCCCTTGCTTCTTCATTAACCTGTGATTGAACCCATTTCCGGTTTTCCCGCAAGTCGTGCGGAACGACGTGGGGTTACCCATGTAATGGCTCACAAGCTGCCCACGTTCATGGGGAGGTAACTACCATTTTACTCACCCACTACGCCTACCGTTTCCGCCACGTACGCTGCATGCATTGCGCAGGGTTGGTGGCAGACGCGTAGGGTGCGGGAATGAGTGCCATGGCAGAAAGCTAGGCGCCGTGGATAGGCGCAGGTGGGTAGTCGTTGATTCTGGACGCTGTCAGCGATGCAGCGAGGCAGGATTGGTGGATCAGGGCGGTTCCCTCCCAGGTGGTGAGGAGCCAGCCCCCGACCAAGTTTCCCTATAAAAGGTGACATGGGCGAGGGGCTCACCCACACACATCTCCTCCTCCCTCCTTGATATCTTTCTTCCACTATGGTGAGGGGAAAAGGACGTGGTCGACCTCCAGTGGTGGCGACGAGGGTCTCTTCTCGGCAGCGCCTCCCTCCCCCTGCTAGGGATGCAGGGGCAGAGTCCAGCGCACAGGGTGGTGCCATTGGACATGGGCGTGGTCGTCGTGGGGCACGGGGCCGAGGAGGGGGAGGGGGTGCCCTGGTCGCCCCTCCCCCGGTCGCCGTGGTTCCAATGGAAGGCCATGCTGGGGATCAGCAGTTGGAGTTCATTGTCAAGCTGTGCGGGCCACCGCACAGCCGTCTTCGGCATCCCTCCCCATTTGCAAGGGTGATGGAGGAAGAACAACCGCCTGGATTGAGGCTATACATGAGGGGTTGCTGTAACGGCAGCATGCGAGCGAACGTAGAGTTCCCCGCACTTCATGTCATGCTTCTCCGGCATGGCTAGAAAACCTTCGCTCGTGCCGATAGCTTGGCGGTGGGGCACGTTCTCCATTTCAAGCTAATGGAGGCCAATCTGCTCTCCATCAAAGTCTTCGGGCGTTCAGGTGCTTGCTTAGGGTGCTGCGCGAAGAGCTCGACCGACGACAAAAGCTCCTCCGCGAGCGACAGCAACGAAGAGGACAGTGATGGTGATGATGCAGCATCGATTGGGAGGACGATGGCTCGTACTCCAGCTGAACGCCGGATGCACCGTCACCGTCAGCAAGGCGCCAGCGGCACCATCATCTTCACCTGAGTCTTCTTCCTTCGGCAGAGCGATTTGCCAGAGTGTTGGGTGTGGACGTCTCCGCCTTCTTCAACTGGACCCCGGCAGGCTTTTCCGTGGACTCCAGCTTCATCTTCCCTGCCGGGGGCCTTCCTGCCGTGTTCCGCTGGTCCTGGCGGTGGTGACCAGGGCATCGCCTAGCCGCTCTCTCCGGCCGTCGTCTTCGCCCCTGTCGATCTTGTCAGACTGCGTCCCACGGGCCCTGACGAGGTCAGGCTGGGCTTCTACCCAAGCACTCCTTTTTCCCTCTTCGCCTCCCACTGTAGCCCCTAGGAGGAGAGGGACAAGAAAAGCATTACGGGGCACTTATATTTTTTTAGTCTAAAATATGTAGGCACTTGCCAAACTTTATCTTAAGAAATATAATCTTTTCAGCTATATTTGTACTCTGTAAGGCTTGTACTTGTCTATCCGTGCATTAATGAAAAAAGACATGCTTGTCGGGCGCTTGTGCATGTATCATACTCAAGTAGAGGAGTGCCTCCTCTATACTTTCGAGTAAACAAAGTTTCAGGCAAGGTATCTTGCCGGTCCCTCTCCTTGTTGCCGCTCGGCTCGGCTCGGAGAGCCTGGGAACGTGGAGGAGATCCGGCCCCTTGCCAACCCTTTTCACAAATGCCACTGCAACCAATTTGACTGAAGTAATCCTCAAATCAAAAGATGGGAGAGCACAAATGTTTGAGGGTGAAAAGGTTTTTCTATGCACAAGTTTTCCTCACAGATGTACAATATGGATCTCTTAAAGGAAACTTATCTACTTTGGGTTGTCGGTGGCTGATATGCAAACTTGTTCTTCTTCTCTTCCCTAGGATTTTATCCACGGCAGGGGCCCTGTGGTTAGCACAGGGAAAGAAAAACAACAGTATATGACTCTCTAAATGACCATGGCAAGATCATGCTAAAATAAACATGAATGCAAGTTTTAGGCGCCAGCGCTTCATTTTATTATCTTTGCATAGGGTCTGCGCCTGGCTTTGTACAAAGGGTTACATGTGCATCAGCAAGGCTTGTACAAAAGGTGGCTGGCGGGGCTGAGCCCGGTAGCCGTGTCTTATGGGTAGAACTTGCGAAGATGTTCAATATTCCATGAGTTTTGCACCTTAATGCCATCTTTGGTCTCCAGACGGACTGCGCCAGGTCTGGTGACTCGTACTACCCGGTAAGGGCCTTCCCACTTTGGCCTCAACTTGTTGGAACCCTTGGCGGATTGAACACGCCTAAGGACAAGGTCGCCTTCCTCAAGGCTCCGGGCATGAATCCTGCGGCTATGATAGCGGTGCAAGGCTTGCTGGTAGCATGTAGCATGCACATCGGCCCGGAGACGATCTTCCTCGAGGAGCACGTCATTGTCATGCCGGAGCTGCTCTTGCTCTACTTCATCGTAGGCAAGTACTCGAGGTGACCCGTATATGATTTCCGTGGGGAGCACTGCTTCCGCCCCATAGACTAGGAGAAGGGAGTCTGTCCGGTGGCTCGATTCGGTGTCATACGGAGGGACCAAAGAACCACTGGCAGCTCATCGATCCAACGTCTGTCGCACTTCCACAGCTTGTCAAAAGTTCTCATCTTGAGCCAATGCAGCACTTCTGCGTTCATCCTCTCAGCTTGTCCATTGCTCCGGGGATGAGCAACAGAGGCAAAGGAGATCTTACTTCCGAGGGTTTGGACATATTGCATGAAGGCGCAACTCGTGAATTGGGTGCCATTATCGGTGATCACCCTGGCAGGAACTCCATAACGGCACACCAATCCTTTCAAGAACTTGATAGCCGACTGTGCACTCACCTTCCTCACCGGCTCCACTTCCGGCCACTTTGTAAACTTGTCGATTGCAACATACAAGAATTCAAATCCCCCGGTGGCATGGGGGAAGGGGCCCAGGATGTCGAGCCCCCAGAGCGAAAAGGGCCAGGATAAAGGGATCATCTGGAGAGCTTGAGCTGGTTGATAGATGTTCTTAGAGTGGAACTGGCAGGCTTCACATTTGGTGACTAGCTCAACTGCATCTTGGAGGGCTGTGGGCCAGTAGAAACCCTATCAGAAAGCTTTTCCAACCAGGGCTCTTGATCCATTGTGGGAGCCACACACACCCCCATGTATCTCTGCCAGCACCCTCTGCCCATCTTCCCGGGAAATGCACTTCAATTTCACCCCATTTGGCCTTTTTCCGTACAGTGTATCATCGATGAACTGGAACATATTGGACCTTCAGGCTACTCTCTCAGCTTCTTTTTGCTCTCCGGGAAGTTCTCCTGTTTGGAGAAAGTGGACTATGTGCCGCGCCCAAGTTGGAACCTGAGGCTCAACAATAAGGACCAAAGGCACCTCCTCATTCGTGGGAGCGCTCACCTCGACTGCAAGGACCTGTGGTTCCGCAGGAGGGTGCTGCTCACCAACCGAAGTGGAGTTGATCCCGGCAGCCTCTCTACCGGAGTCTTCAGGAAGCCCTGCCGGGAGATACTTGCCGGAGTCCAACTTCCTTCTTTTCCTGGCCATCGTTGAAGGGGATACTGACGGTTGAGTTAGGTGGAGGACAAAAGTTCCTCGTTCCACAGGGAGCTTTTGGGCCGCACACTTTGACAAATGATCAGCAATGTTGTTTTCTGCACGCGGCATGTGCTCTATTTGTAATCCATCAAAGTGCTCCTCCAACTTTCTCACTTCCTCTACATATGCCTCCATCAACGAGCTCTGGTAATCCTTGTTAACTTGTCTCACCACAAGCTGCGAGTCTCCATGGATGATCAACTTCTCGATTCCCAACTCTACCACGATTTTGAGCCCGGCAAGGAGCCCCTCATACTCAGCAGTGTTTTTGGTGGCTTTCTCCCAGGGGAATTGCATTGGAACCACATATTTGAGGTGCTCTCTGGTGGGTGCAACAAGAAGCACACCAGCTCCGGCACCCTGTAATGAGAAAGCACCATCAAAATACATGATCCACTCCTGATGTGCTTCCTTGCTGGGGATAATTGTCTCCGGTAATTCTTCATCTGGGGTGGGTGTCCATTCCGCAATGAACTCTACCAGCGCTCTGCTCTGAATGGTTGAAGAACTTTCGTACTTCAAGCCAAAGCTTGACAACTCTAGTGCCCATTCAACTATCCTGCTGGTAGCTTCAGTATTCCTCAGTATGCGCTGCAGTGGGAAACAGGTGACAACTATTATCTCATGGGCTTGGAAGTAGTGGCGCATGTTTCCTTGAGGCCATGATGAGGCCGAAGATTAGCTTTTGCACCCCAGAGTACCTTGACCTAGCCCCGTGTAACAGGGAGCTGACAAAGTACACTAGGCATTGCACCACTTTCTTCTTTGCCACGGTCTTGGGATTGCCTTCGCTAACTTGCTCTACTTCCTTTTGATTCATGTCCAATCCTGTCGTGACTGATTCAGTTTTATCTCTGGATGGGGTAGTTGCGGCAGCTGCTTCCTCATCCACCTCCCGCTGCGCCACCAGCGCTGCACTAACCACTTGGTTTGTTGCCGCTAAGTATAGCAGCAATGGCTCTTGTGGTTTAGGAGCGACTAGGGTGGGAGCAGAGGAAAGGTAGGCCTTTAGGTCCTGCAGTGCTGCTTCTGCCTCCGGAGTCCACTTCATTGGTCCTGCCTTCTTCAGGATTTTGAAGAAAGGCAAGGCACGTTCGGCAGACTTGAAAATGAACCTGCTTAGCGCAGCAACGCATCCAGTTAAATGGCTCACATCCTTGATAGTCTTGGGTGCTTGTATCTACTCGATTGCCCTGATCTTGTCGGGGTTGGCCTCTATCCCTTGGTGAGATACAAAGAAACCAAGTAGCTTGCCAGAGGGAACACCAAACACGCACTTCTCAGGGTTCAACTTCAAATTGATCTTGTGCAAGTTAGCAAAGGTCTCTTCCAAATCTTGATTGAGTGTTGATTTGTCCTTGGTCTTGACCACTATATCATCCATATAGGCTTCCACGTTTCTGTGCAACTGTGGTTTGAAACCAATCTGCATTGCTCTTGCAAAAGTGGATTCGGTGCTCTTTAACCCGAAAGGCATGCGTACAAAGCGGTACGTGCCACATGGAGTTATGAACGCGGTCTTCTCTTCATCTTCCTTGGACATGAACATCTGATGGTATCCAGAGTATGCATCCAAAAAGGAAAGCAGATCACACCCAAAAGTGGAGTCTACGATCTGATCAATGCGCGGTAGGGGGAAAGGGTCCTTTGGGCACGCCTTGCTCAAGTCTGTGAAGTCAATGCAGAGCCTCCATTTCCCGTTTGCCTTGCGCACTAACACTGGGTTTGCTAACCATGTTGGATGCAGCACTCCCCTGACCAAACTAGCTGCTTCAAGTTTCTTGATTTCCTCGGCAATGAATTGCTGCCGCTCTAACGCTTGCTTCCTATCCTTTTGCTTGACGGGTCGGGCATGAGGGTAGACAGCAAGGTGGTGCTTGATTACCTCCCTAGGAACACTAGGGATGTCAGATGGTTGCCAAGCAAACACATCAACATTCGCCCGCAGGAAGGCAACGAGCGCGCTTTCCTATTTGTCATCAGGGGTGGCACTGATGGCGAGCGTACCTGTAGAGCCATCCTGCCTAGCCGAGTCCCTTTTCACGGTAGGTGGAGTAGCCTTAGGCCTTTTGCTAGTGGAACTCTCCAGCAGGTCCTCAACGGGTGTAGCACACTCCAAAGAGGCGTGCTTCCTGGAGTCGTTGCCGGCGTCACTGATAGTTTTCTTTCCTTTCTTCGCCTCCTTGGCGGGAGCCATGGCTTCAGCAGCCTCAGCTGCTACTGCGTCTTGATACATCTGATCTACACAAATGATTGCATCTTTCTTATCCGATGGAATGGAAATGACACCCAACGGCCTCGGCATCTTCAAGGTGTTGTAAGCATAGTGGGATGCTGCCATGAATTTTGCCAGAGCTGGACGACCAAGGATCCCATTGTACAGCAAGGGAAGCTCAACAATGTCAAACACAACTCTCTTGGTCTGGTAGTTCAGCTACCAGCCAAACGTCAGCAGCAGCGTAATCTTTCCCTTAGGACAGCTCCTGCCGGGGTTGATTCCTTGGTAAGTACTAGTAACCTTGAGCTCTTCATTAGGACTCTGCAGCTTGCTGACCACTTTGGGGGAGATCAAATTCAACCCAGCCCCACCGTCAACAAGCATCTTTGTGACTTTGAGGTTGCGGATTGTTGGGGAGACCAACAACGGCAAACACCCTATCGCGGTAGTGCGGTCGGGGTGATCCTCTTCAGCAAAGATGATAGGCGTGCGGGACGACTTGAGCGGTTCCCGGGAATCTGCAGCTGGCTCCACGGCATTGACCTCTCATGCCCACTGCTTGAGCTGGCGGTGAGAGGAGTGCACAGATGCACCTCCGTCGATACACATGGCTTCAGTTGCTTTCTGGAATTCTTGCTCGCTGTTTTCTTCCTCATCCCCTTCATCACTTTCACCATATTCTTCTTTCTTCTCACGGCCTCTAGCAGGTTTCTCTTTTTGCTGCGGGGCCTTGCTGCGGTGGCCACCTCTACTGCCATAGCCTTTTCCTCTAGCACTCTCTTGGTCCTTCTCCCTGTCCCTTTTCTCATATTCTGCCTTCTGCTTCTTGACAAGCTGCTCGACTTGGTGGCACTCCTGGAGATCGTTACCCTTGGTGCGGTGGATCTTGCAGTATGGCCCATTGGACTTCCTAGCTTTCTCTGCCGCTGCAGCCTCCCGGCAATCAGCGCATGTGGCAGCTTCCTTGCCGGGGGCTTCGGTTTGGCCTTCTTGCCAGTGCTGAGATTGCCAGGGCTCTCGACGGCCAATACTGATTTATCCTTATGCTTCTTATTGCGCTTCCGAATCCTCCTCTTTGAGTTGGCGGCCTCGTCATTTTCCTCTGAATCGACCTCGACGCCATCCTCTTCTCCGGGGAGTCGCCTTCCCTCTTCAGCTTGAGGACATTTGTCAGCCAACGTGTACAACTCATTGACAGTCTTGGACAGCCGGACATTCATCTTTGACCGTATCCTTCCGTTGCGCACATTCGAATGGAACGCGGCAATCACAGCCGCTGGATGTATCTCTAGAATGTTGCGGTGCACTCGACTGAACCTTTGCATGTATTTCCGCAAGCTTTCCCCTTCCTTCTACGGAAGAACTTGCAGATCGCTGGGCTGTCCTGGCTCTTGGTGGCCAGCCGTGAAGGCGCCAACATATTCGTTGCACAGGTCAGCCCATGATGAAATGGAATTCTCTGGCAGGTGCATCAGCCATGAACTTACGTTTGGCTTGAGCGCCAAAGGGAAGTAGTTGGCAAACAGCTTTTCATCCCTGCCTCCGGTAGCTTGAATGGCAATAGTGTAAATGCTCAAGAACTCCGCCGAGTTCAGCTTTCCATCGTACTTTTCTAGTAATTCAGGCTTGAAGACGTGGGTAGACGGCCAGCGGACTTGCCACAACTCACGAGTGAAGGTGGGGCAACCAACCTTGTAAGGCAAGTACCCGCCATCACTAGGCGGGTTCGTCAACGTCTGAATCATTTTGCCTGTCAGATTGACGGCGAGTCTCCCGGTGTCGCTCTATGGTGACGCGCACATCTTCCCTCCGCCGATCCTCTAGGACCTGCTGCTGGTCCCGATTGGCTCGCGGATCAAAAGAGGCCATCGATGCTTTGTCAGGCTCGCGGACATGCTGTTCTTGCTGCTGCCGCCTCTGGGTCTGCTGTCTCGGAGGAGATTGCACCATTGGCGCGGCCTCCTCTACGCGGCCATTAGCCCGGGCCACTACTAATATTCGCGGGTGCCACGATGGCTCTATCTGCTGCGACTTCATAGCTTCAGCGAAACCGATCAAACTCTGGATGGTGGCCCTCCATTCATCCATTTGATCAGCCGCCGGCGGGAATCTTAGTAAGAGTTGGGCTCGTGCCATGGCTTCCATAGCTGTGCTCGGCGCAGCTGATGAGGCCGACCGCGACGTCGCTCGACTCCTGGTGGTACCAGCAGGAGCGTCGCCGTGTTCATGCCGTCACGAACCGGTCACCAAGACAGTCTGGTGTTGAGCGGGCCGCGTTCGGGGATCGACACCTCCGTTTGGTGCTCCGCCTTGTCCGCCTTGCTCCGGGGAAGGTGCGTGCCCAGTGGGCGTGCCGGTGGCAGGCATGGCTAGAGGGTCACGACTCGCACCAGAGTGGGCGTCATTGTTGTGGCTGCGGCCGCTAGTTTGGCGGGGTGGTGGGGGCTGAACGTCCCCTCCACCCGCAGCTTTAGGGTTACGCCCATCTGGGTGTTGTTGATGTTACCCTCCCTCGGTGCCTCCCGCTCCTACCTCGTCCACGGGGGACACAACGACGGCGCCGCCTGTGCTAGTCGTGTCTCCCGAGGTACCCACCTCGCCCAATGCCGCCATGGTGCCAATGGCATCCACGGCCACGTGCGAGGGGGCCTTAGAAGTGGAAGGGGGCGCGGTAACACCGGGTTTCTTCTTGGGCGCCATGGATGAAGATGATGATGATGATGGACGTGTTGTTCACAACCTCAAGTTCGCACAAACGCCTTCCCCCTACCTGGCGCGCCAAAGATGTCATGGTGGAACACGGTCACCTATGGGGCCATCGGCCCCTTGTGGTTCGGCAAGGGTGAAGATCACGTTGCACAAAGAGCAGAGGCCATGAAACAACACGACAGTGGTGACGCTAGTGGTTTTTACCTAGGTTCGGGCCACTGGGAAGCGTAAAACCCTACTCCTGCTTTGATGGATTGGATGGAGGAACACGATGAGCGCGCAACGCTCAAGCCCGGCAAGGTGGCCTCGGGGAGAGCAACTACACGCGTTCAAGTGTGCAAGGGTCCGAATCCTTTGCTAGTTAGCCTTGGACCTCCTTTTATAGCTTAAGGGGTGACCACAGTGGCAAAGTAGTCTTTATCTAGTGATTAGATAGCTAACAGTGTTATCATACCTAACTCTGGTAGTTAGGACAAAGTGCATTAAATGCACTGCTAGGTGTCATGCTGAGGGCGAAACCCGGCAAGCCTGCCGTGCCGCTTAACCCTCTTCTACTTATCTGCTTGACACGCCTCTGGACGGGTGTCATATGAGGATAATCTGTCTTCCATGGGCTGCCACGTGCTTCGTAGAAGCCACTTAATTACTTGGAGGCACGACACCGCATTGATAGGTGATTTGTGTTGCGGTGCGATGGAGTGGTGGCACCTTGGCGGGGAGATTTGCTCTTGGCGGACCTGGCAAGCCTGCCGGGGAAATCTTGGTCTCATCCCTAGGGCGGCCTCGACCCCACCAGGCTCTCCTACCCGGCGAGGGAAGCTTTCCCAAGGTGATGCCTTGCTGTCTCGCTTGTCTTGGTCTTCTTGATCTGCTCTTTGATCCCACAAAGAGCGGTTCTTCTGGCTTGGTCTTGTTTCTATAACTTGGCACAGGACATGCAATGCCAGCACACCTGTGTATAAGTCCAGGCAAACAAATGCAAATGTTTGTTGCACCGACACCTTGTGATTGATTCCAGGTATATACTGGTGCCATCTATGTCTGGCAACATATGCACCTGATTACATTCAGGTGCATATAGTATACTTGAACAGTGTAAACATATGCATCTGTAAAAATATCTCATTCATAGTGTGGTGTTTCATCTTGGAATGTTGATTAATTCCGCATGCTTATGATTAATTCAGCCTATTTTTTATATCAGGTGCTCATTGAGCTGTCTAAGAACAAGCACATCATCATTTCACCATCTTCGGCCGCCCCAGGGTATGTCATCTCTTTGGCCTCTTCCAGCACTGTCTTCTTTGTTCCTGACTATAAAAATTGATGCATGTGCCCTAGTCTAAAGTGGAAAATCACTGATAGCTTGTACTGTCCATCTGTTGTGTTAACTTGCACTGTGCTGGTACTTGATCATTTGCAAAATATATCTCAGTTTTCGCTGTTATGAGAATGTTATATGCATGGTTTCCTGTTAAATCTAAAGTTCTGCAGCAAATTTTCATCGTTATAAGAATTTTATATTCACGGATTCACTTGATTATGTATCTAACTTTTCATAATTTATTATTTTCATATGCTGGCCTTCATTCTTCAAAAGTTGGGTGTACGGGAGCTCTAGGAAGAAGAATCCCGAAGAAAAGCCACACCCAGCAATGCGTTTTAGCTCACTGGAGATAGTTACATGTGAAGCTAGTTATGTGTATATTTAGTTGTATTTTATAGCTGAATACCAGAATTGTACTATGCTTGGCTGCTGTATGAAATATTATGCCTTATTGGCTCTTTTTGAATCAAATTATCTAATTGCACAAATATGGAACTTACGTGTGGTACTCAAACAGCAATCCTGGTAATTGGTTCCCATTTGACTAGTGGGACCTACGTTAAAATGGAAAAGAAATAAAAGAAAGCTGACAAGTGGGCTGGAAAAAGGCTGAGGCCCAAAAAATGTGGACTGTAAAAGGCTGTGGCCCAAAACATAAAAGTCTATTGGGCTTGGCCCATGTAGCTGACCAAACTTGAAAGCAAAAAAACAATAAATGGGTTGAATTAATGGGCTTGGCCCATATAGACACCGAATTGGACTGGGCTGATTCTTATCAACGGCCAATTCAATTGGTCGCAATTTTGCCACATCAGCTTGCCATGTTGGATCCGACGTGGCCTGGGCAGACAACCAGCGACCAAAACAGAAGGACGTAGGACCAACGACCTTTTGTTTTGGTCGTTGCCTTCTACGACCATATCACAGAGAAGGTCGTTAAGTTTCATTAAAGACGTTCAGCTTTTGACCAATTATTTTTGGTCATAAAAAGGTCACAAATGAAAAACAATGACCATTCGGTGACCAATAGTGATGGTCGCAAGTTGACATATTTCTTGTAGTGACATCTCGCACGGGGGCTCGATCAACTTTAGTGAGCAATGAGAAGAATCAATCGGATTCAGTTAACAGAATAGGAATCGGCCGGCTTCAGTTAGCAGCGAAGGAATCGCTCGGGTTCAGTTAGCAGTGAAGGGATGGATCGATCGGATTCAGTACATAATGGGATCGATCCCTCGTGTTCAGTATGTAGCTAGCTAGTGCAATCGGTCGGGTTTAGTAAGCGAATGCCTCACAAGGTTTAAGTTAACGAGCGCCTCACACCCACGCGCGTATGAGAGAAACACGCAAACCACACTGCATCGCTCGGCCCCGACCACCCACCGTAACCGGGAACTCCCCAATATTTTCCTCGCCCTCACATCTACCAAGATTTTTATGTCATGGACAACCCAAAGAATGTCATGCAGGTGCGTCCCCGGCCCACCGAGGACAAAAAGCCCATTTTCTATCATGCATTTTTTTTCATAGAAGTAGGATCCCACCACATCTATGATGATACATGTTTTTGTCACAATTATCGTCATAGAAGTGTCATAACCATGACAAGAAAATTTGTTCGGGCCATAATGTCACAGATGTGTCTTTTTTTTGTAATGAAAAGGAATGAAATCCGCTCTTCCAAATTCGTTGATGCATGATACTGATGAACACAACTTTTATGTAAGGCAACCACATTGTAGGAGAATGGAATGTGTATGAAAAACGCTAAGCAGAAGGCATTTCAAAAAATTGGAAGCAATGCAAGCTAGACACCATATGAAAGATCCAACCAAAATCACTCTACCAAGTTAAAAGTGTCTCATCATAAGTGGCATTTCAACAAATTAGAGGCAGTACATGCTTGAAATGATATGCAAGATGCAACCAATATCACACTATTAATTTGAAGGCGTCTCATCAGAAGTGATTGATGATGGATACACAAGAAAAGTAGTTTGATGTAAGAACATGGTTAATAGAAAGACGTAGTATGTACCAAAAATAGGAAGGCATGTCATATTCACAGGTATAATGTGTTAACTAAGTAGATGCAATTTACCCTAATTAGAAGCAATACAAGGTAGATACCATATGCAACATGCAACCACATATCACATTGCCAAGTAAGAGCAAGCACCTGCGATGGTGGTGTAGGGGAATTGCGGTCATCAACTACAGAGCTACGTTGACTATCTTCATTTAGCCTTGCTATTTCTTGAGAATCGCGTGGGGAGGATGACACTCCACTCTTTAAAAGAGTAGCGAGTCTCGCAGTAACCCACTGGTGTGACTGTCTCATCATAAGTCATTGATGAGGGATACACAAGAGCATTAGTTTGATGTAAGAACATGGTTAGTAGACAGATGTAGTATGTATCAAAAACATGAAGGCATGTCATTATCAAAGGTATAATGTGTAAAGTAAGAAGATGCAATTTAACTAAATTGGAAGAAATACAAGCTAGACACCATATGCAACATGCAACCACATTTGACAGCGCGAAGTTAAATCAATCACCTGGGATGGTTGTGTGTGGCAATTGAGATCATCAACTGCAGAGCTACGTCTACTATCTCCATCTACTGACACTGCACCCTTTAGAGCACTGAAACGCTTAGTGCTTATCTTCGAATTAGACTGGAGTGACTTCTGTCTTTTCTTTTGTGTATTTATCAATAGTGTGTCAGAGTCTGAAAAACCCATGCATAAAAAACAATAATGTGAGTATGGGTGAAGTGTGTGCACACGTAGTACACTATAAAGTAACAGATAGTAGGTGGGTGAGAAATAAATGACAGGAGACATATGATAGCTCTACAACATGCATGGCACGTGAAATTAGATTCTAGGATTTTGAAATATGAGCACAGGGATGGCTGGGACATGCAGATGGTCCCCCAGCACACCACATTGTGT
Source organism: Thinopyrum elongatum (assembly GCA_011799875.1). Lineage (NCBI taxonomy): Eukaryota > Viridiplantae > Streptophyta > Magnoliopsida > Poales > Poaceae > Thinopyrum > Thinopyrum elongatum. Next base: position 284,197,707 of record CM022299.1, on the reverse strand, counting down.
GGTCCTAGGAAAATAACAATCGACTGAAAACAAATAGGTCAGTCCATTTATTCTGCATCATCCGATGTACAAAGAACGGGCAGATCGCCTGCATCTACCTCCAGCCAGTCAGTATTGACGATCTTCCTCTAAACGCCAGCGACCATCGGCCCAGTCCCCTGCCTCCGCCCTCCCCTCGAACTCACTGCACCGCCGTGCTTGGCACCGCCCCCCGGTCATCCCTTCAAGCCCCGCCGACCTCCAGATCAGGCGCAAGCAGCTCCTGCGCCCCACACCCCTATGATAGACACCGATGCACCGCTTCCCTGGTGAACAAGCGGACTAGGTGTTCCACGCTCCTAAGCATGTGCTGCTTCTTTTAATTACGTATCAACTGACCCTTAATTGAAATCCAAGCGGGTGACTGACCTCTAGCTAAGGTGAAATAATAAATGGGGGGAAACCTTGTGCATTATTATCACGAAGAAGGTGCAGTAAGAAGCGCTCAACTAGTTTCTTTCGTGGGATGAATATGGTGTGAGCAGAGGCGTAAGATTTGCACGAATAACGGAAGAGAAGTACCTCTTTATGCTGGCAGTGTTGTGTCCTCCTTCTGTTTTTCCAATGATCTTCTTGTGGTGTCGTTGGAAACCAAGGCCACCTACGGGGCCATCAGCCCCTTTGTGGTTCGGCAGGGGGAAGGGCACATTGCACAAAGAGCGGAGAGCGTAGCACAACACGACAGAGATCACACGGGCAGTTTTTACCCATGTTCGGGCTGCCGTGAGGCATAAAACCCTACTCCTGCTTTGGTGGATTGATGAGAGGACTGTGGAGGAGACGCAGTGCTCTAGCCCGGCAGTGTCGCCTCGGGGCGAGAGCAGCTACGCGCGTATGAGTGTACAAGGGTCCGAATCCTTTGTATGATTGCCATGGCCCTCCTTTTATAGATCAAGGGGTCACCACAATGGCAAATCAGTCATTGTGTACTGATTAGATAGCAAACAGGGCTATCATACCTAACTCTGCAGACAGGGCAGAGCGCATTAAATGCACCGCTTAGTGTCACATCGTGGCATGCCCGGCAAGCCTTGCCGGGCAGTTCGACCACCTTCTCATCTGCCTGCTTGACACGTCTCTGGACGGGTTTCATTTGGTGGTGATTTCCTTCGGAAGTGGCTGCCATGTGTCAAATAATAGCCACTTAGTCATTTTGGGTCTTGACACCGCACCGATCGATGACTTGCATCGCTGTGAGGTGGAGCGGTGGAGCCTTGGCGGGGCAGTCCGCCCTTGGCGTCCCCGGCAAGCTTGCTGGGGCAGTCTTGAGGTTTGTCTTAGGGGTGCCTTCGACCTCGCCGGGCTCACCTGCCCGGCAAGGGAGGTTTCTCCTTAGTGGAGTCTTGCTCACTTAGCTTGTCTTGGTCTTCTTGATCCGCCCTTTGATTTCTCAAAGAGCCATCTCTTCAACTTGGTCCTGTCTTGGATGTTGAGAGTTGCCGGACCGGTGGTTTCTTGTCCATGCACAAGTCAAGGGAAACATACACCCCTGTTTGTGTACCCTGACAGAAGCCCCTGGGCCTGAGCCATACATGTCACTGGGCACGTTGGGTTAGGCCCCAAACAGTGCACGAACACATGGCGAGAGAGTGCTGCGCATGCAGCGGTTTGCCATGATGACCAGTCAATCCAACGTCCACTTCGTGTAAATACTGCGGGTCGTGGGGTCGTGGGACTGCAGCAGTTAATGTGAAACAGTAAGTTTCTGAAGAGTCGCTCCCTCCCCCATGTCCTTTCCTTAAGATAGGAAGACACGGAAGGGCACTGCTCATCCATCATCTGCTTCATCCCTCCACCATCTTCTTCCGCAAGCCAAACAACTGCCCTTCCTCCTCGCCCACACTCGCCGCCGATCCCCACCCAACTTTCTTGTTCCACATCCACCGCAAATCAAAGAGATGGGGAAGAAGACCGCTCCTCTCAAGGGGAAGCGAATGGCCACCGCGAAGGATACGACAGCTGAGGGGAGCAAGAAGAGAGCAGCAGAGCTGGACAAGAAGCGAAGGGGAGACATCTTCTTCTTCCTGTCGAATCTGGATGGTGAATTGTTGGAAGAAAGGTATGGATATCTGTGGGGGAGGGAGGTCCCGAAGGGGCATGGCGCACCCAAGGTTCTGGTAGAGGGGAGGAAGGATCCGCCAGATTCATATCGATTCTTTTGCGCATACTTCATCTCCGGCCTCTGCCCTCCTTTTTCGGATTTCTTTGAAGCAATGATGGTGATCTATGGATTCCATCTTCTGGACTTCACGCCAAATGCAATGGCGTGCATGGTGATTTTTGCCCACTTGTGCGAGAACTTCGTTGGAGTTGCCCCCAATGTCAACTTGTTCAGGCACTATTTTGTCCCGCGGGTGGAGAACAAAGCCCACCGTTCCGGGATCATAAGTTGGATGCCACGGGTGGCGAGGGAAAGCTGGGGTTACCTCCCTGGTCAGCAGCGCGGCAGATGGGAGGAGTGGAGGGTGGATTGGTGTTGGATCCAGGATGAGGAAGCCCCAGATTTCTGCCAAGCACGGACAGAGTGCGTTGAGCTCGGCAATGATTGGAGGGAAGTCGATCTCTCCGACGACAGGCTCCGCCCGGCAATAAACAGGATCCCCCGCCTAAAGGCTGCCGGGCTAACTATCGGACATGTGGGGGCCGACTTCCTCCTTCTTCGCGTTGGACCACTACAGAAGAGGGACAGGTGTGTTGGCAGTATGGAGATGCTGTAGATAGGATGAGGTTGCTCCCTGGCCTGACCAACAATCTGTCAGTCTACGGCCACGCTTGGTTGTGTGAACAACTGTTCGGCAGCCTTGGGCCGTTCAAGCTGCCGGCAAATGTCATCCCACTGAACATCAATTCCGCCAAGGACCAGATTATGAAATGGATGCCAGACTACAATGCTCATGGAGTTGCGGGTGATTGACAGCTGCCTAAGCTCAACGAAGAGCTTGTGTGGTCCTCCACCTTGGTGGAAAGGGCTACCAAGGTGGAGACCAACATGTACAAGCGCACCTCCAAGGTGGAGGAGGCATACATAAGGAGGCGGCTCGAGGAAGACAGGGCATTTCGAGCCGCCGCAAAGGCAAAGGCCGGGAAGGCAGCGAAGGAGAAAGAGGAGGTTAAGGATGAAGGCTCCTCCCACGGCAGAGGCGAGGCCCAAGCCACGGAGGAGGCTGCCGGGGATGATCCTGCCTGGGGCGAGCCTGCCGGGGACGAGCCTGCCGGGATTGAGGCTCTGTACGCAGTGGCAGCAGAGGCCCAGGAGGAAGAGGGGGCTGAGGAGGCAGAGCAGCCCGAGGAAGAGTGGCTAGCGGCAGGCCCTCAAGCCCCCGAGCCAGTCTTGGACCAGCGCCCTCTCAGACGGGTAGTCAACCAGGGGGAAGTGGTTACCGATCCTGCGCCTGCCGCTAAGAAGGTGAAGAAGATTACCTCCAGGGGTAGCAAGCCGGATGCGGTGCGCCGGCAATCTTCTCGCCTTGCCGGGGCTAAAACCCCTCCTGCCAAGAAATCGGCAGCTGCGGGAGCTGACTCTAGCTCCCAGTCCGGCTCGAGCTCCTCACACAGCTCATCCTCGCCGGAGCCCCCTGCGTCTCAGCAAGGCTCAAAGCTGCTGGGAAGTTCCATTCCCCCACTCCAGAAGAGAGGCAGGGCGCCCTCGACGCCCGTGGAGTTCGAGCTGAGCTCCATGCTCATTGACGAAGAGTAAGAAAGATCACCCTTCTTTCCTTGCAGCCGTTTCTATATATCTGCTTGTTATTGTTGACTGATCTTGCTTGCCGTTATTGCCAGGGAGGAGGAGGAGGAGGCAGAGACTCTCATCCACCGGTCCAAACGGCTCAAGCGCGCGGAGCCACCGAAGACTGTGGAGGGCACGGGTCTGGCGGGGAGCAGCATGAACGACCCGACACCAAGCCCCCATCTCAGCCCCCGACCCAAAAGTACAGGATTGGCCCCTCCTGTGAGGAGTGATGCAGGAGGGTTCCCAACTCCCTTGGCTGGAGGGGGAGGAGAGATTACCCAGGGCGAGTCCCTCCAAGAGGGGTTCACTCTGCCCGCCGATCGAGTCGAGGAACCCCCGACTATGGCTTCCATGGAAGAGACTACCCAGGACGCCGCGGCTTCCGCCGAAGGGGATGGAAACCATGGCCCGGCAACTGATGTTGCCGGGGAAACTGGAGCTTCCACACGGCAGACTTCTTCGGGTAACTCACTTGCTCTTCTTCTTCTTCTTTCTTTTTTCTTTACTCCATGTCCTTGACTCTCCAATGCTTCTGCTTCCTCACTACTGCTTGTTGTCTTTACTTGCAGCCCCTCAGGCCGAAGAGCCTGAACTGTTGGAAGAAGTGGCCAGCATAGGGAGAGACACCGCGGACGAAGCCGCCAGGATTGCTGCCGCAGAGGGGCAGGGACATGCTGTTGGCAGTGCTCATGAACCCCCGATAGAAATGGAGCAGACCCCTGACAGCACGCCATGGTCGGGGGTGACTATTGAGGAGAAAATCCCCCTCCAAACCATGGACCCCGTCTCCTCATTTGGTACCGTGGCGGGAGTCTCGCAGCCACCTTTGAGTCAGTTGGCGCTGGTGCTTGCGCAGCCTGGGCTCGGAGCCCCCGGCTCGTCAGGGGTGACGAGCGCAGAACTTGACGGAGAATTCCAGCATATCTTGGCGTCACTATACCAAGGGGTTGAAGAGGCAGATGACTCTGTCGCTGTCGCCATGGAGTTGTCCTTCCTAGAGTCCATGGTGGCAGACATTAAGGAGATGCAGGCTCGGCATAGCCAGAAATGGCAGGTGCTCAAGGAGCAGCGCGAGTCCGCCAACAAGGTGGACCAGAAGCTGAGGGACAAGGGCATCGAGCTGCATGAGTGGCACGGCAAGTAGTTCCAGGTCCTGATGAGGCAGCAGGAGACAATCTTGATGGCGAGGGAGGATGTCATTACCTGGGAGGCCCGTCTGGTGGAGCGCAAGACACTTCTGGACGCCAAGGAGCAGAACATCTCTTCTCGGGAGGAGAAGCTTGAGGCCACCCTCCCCGCCAAGGACGATGATCTGGAGGCCCTCGTGCAACAGCGCACCAATGAGCTGGAGGACAAGCACAAGGCTGCCCTAGAAGCCCTCACTGCCGATTCTGCTACCCAACTGAAGAAGCTTGCTGACGATCTTGCGCTGCATCCACAACTAAGGTTGATCTCGACCAGCAGGTGCCCAGACTGACTGAAGAGCTTGACGGGAGTGCCAAGGAGGTCGCGACCCTCAAGGAGGAGGCGCAGAAAGCAGGGATCCTTCTGAAGGATGTTCAATCACAGCTCTCCTCCAAGAGCCATGGCCTTAAGACCGCCAACGGCACCATCGAAGATTTGAAGGCCAGGATTGGCACCTTGGAGAGCTCGATGGAATCTGGCGGGGCCCGCGAGAAGCAGCTGACAAAGGAACTGGACACCGCAAGGCGTCTTCGGAAGGATGTAGAGGAAAAGCTAGCGAACCATTTCGAGCAGGTCGACCTCTGGATCAAGAGCATGATCGACATCACTGAACTTCTTACTGCCCAAACTACAGCGATGGGCATGGAAGGGCCAGTCTTCTCGGTCAGCAGGCAAGAGGTTCCCAGCGTCAAGCTAGGGCTTTTCTTCAACGAGCTGATCAAGAAGCTAAAGGCGCACGAAGAGGGAAGGGCTGGCCGCTTCACGATTGAATCTCGGAAGCTTGCCCGCCATGCCCTCCTCATGGTTCTGAGCAACATCGCCTACCACCATCCGGATCTCAACCTCGCTGATGGCTTCAAGAAGTCGCCGGAGGGCGCAGACATTTCTGCTGCCTAGGAGAAAGCTGCCCCTTATGCTGACAAGGTCCTTTCCGTCCCAACGACTTCACGAGGCCGCCAGGCCCGGCCTTGAATTATCCTGCCACTGCGCTGTCCTCTAACAAAACATGATGCATGTCCTGTGTTTAGACATCGTATTGTTTATGTTTGTGTGTAACTGATGCTTTTGCTTAATCTTTAATTGCGTGTTTATCCCTTTTGAGCTCACCCATCAGCGTTCGTATGATTAGTCTCTGTGCATGTTTTGGTTGCCTGTCGGTATCATATTGCCGCGATTGTCATAAGGGTCTGGCCCTTAGCATTCATCTTGGCGAGGATACGTCCCGGCAGGTTTTTCCTTGGTAGTTTCTGATGCAGCCACCCATTCTGCGAGTAGGCTCGAAACAGAACAAGGCGCAGACAGAGAACTAGCAAGGTGCCATCACGTGAAGGATTTCCTCATATGAACACTTCGGTACCCAAGGGATAAACAAATGTGAATTCTTAAATTTATGAGGGAGCAGCAATCGCATGGACTTAGCTTTTGTCCTTGCTCCCTCCCACTCCCTTCGGCCGCGGTCGCTTGTGGCGTTCGCATGCTCCGGGAAGGATAGCTGTCGTGCGTGTTGTTACCCGGTTCCCGGCAGGGGCCGGTAAAAACCATATGTATCTTGCGGGCGGTAGGACGCGGTGCAAGGCACGACCGGTTTTTCTCTCCTCCTCTCCAAACTCTTTAAACAATCTGGTGGCGGCTGGCATAGAAGTCACGCCAATGTGGACGGCCTTGCCAGAGCACACTTGTCGGGGCGTCGATCAATGGATTCACACCAGTGCTCCACTCAGGATTTCCCTAAGCAGGGTAAATGTTGAACCGAGTTTCGCGCGGTGCTTATCGACATTGACGATGCTAAAACCCAGAGTGGCTCGATTGTCGATAAGTGAGAGTAGCGGAGAGAGAAACCTTGTACCCATACACTTTGTTCCTTTCCCCTGGACGGGGCTTGCAGGGCGACCATGCTGCCTGAACCATTAGGGGTTGGCTCTCTGCTGTCATTACTGGTTCTCGCCGCTGCAGCGGCCGCGGCGGAGGGAGGCGGCGGAGATCGAACAGGGGGCGAGGGAAGCAATATCGCTCCACCTTTCCGTTCCCACCATCCCCCGCCTTTTCTTGGGCGTCATGGATGATGAAGCCATCGATGAAGAAAACAATGATGAAGATGACGCACTGCGTATGTTTCTCGGGTTCGTGCAAGCGCTGTCCCCCTACCTGGCGCGCCAAAGATTTCATGGGAAACCACGGCCACCTATGGGGCCATCAGCCCCTTTGTGGTTCGGCGGGGGAAAGGGCACATTGCACAAAGAGCAGAGAGCATGGCACATCACGGCAGCGATCACACAGGCAGTTTTTACACAGGTTCGGGCCGCCGCGAGGCATAAAATCCTACTCCTGCTTTGGTGGATTGATGAGAGGACCATGGTGGAGACACAGCGCTCTAGCCCGGCAGGGTCGCCTCGGGGCGAGAGCAGCTACGCGCGTATGAGTGTACAAGGGTTCGAATCCTTTCTATGGTTGCCATGACCCTCCTTTTATAGATCAAGGGGTCTCCACAATGGCAAATCAGTCATTGTGTACTGATTAGATAGCAAATAGTGCTATCATACCTAACTCTGCAGACAGGGCAGAGCGCATTAAATGCGTCGCTTAGTGTCACATCGTGGCATGCCCGGCAAGCCTTGTCGGGCCGTTCGGCCACCTTCTCATCTGGCTGCTTGACACGTCTCTGGACGAGTGTCATTTGGAGGTGATTTCCTTCAGAATTGGCTGCCATGTGTCAAATAAGAGCCACTTAGTCACTTGGGGTCTTGGCACTGCATCGATCGATGACTTGCGTCGCTGTGAGCTGGAGCGGTGGAGCCTTGGCGGGGTAGTCGGCCCTTGGCATCCCCGGCAAGCTTGCTAGGGCAGTCTTGAGGTTTGTCTTCGGGGTGCCTTCGACCTCGCCGGGCTCGCCTGTCCTGCAAGGGAGGTTTCTCCTTAGTGGAGTCTTGCTCATTTAGCTTGTCTTGGTCTTCTTGATCCGCCCTTTGATTTCTCAAAGAGCCATCTCTTCAACTTGGTCTCGTCTTGAATGTTGAGAGTTGCCGGACCGGTGGTTTGCTGTCCGTGCACAAGTCAGGGGAAACATACACCCCTGTTTGTGTACCCCGACATGTGGTTCGCTGGAAACAAGATGTTTTGGAGGACGGTGGAGCCTTGGACGAATCCATGGGCAAGTTGTTGAGTGTGGTGCAGTGGCCGTCTGTCAGCAGTGGGGAAGCAGATCCGAGGCGGTGAATGATGGCGTACTGGGAATAGCTCCGGTGCGGTGGACGGTTGCGACAGTGGAGCGGCAGCGGTGAGGCCCGGGACGGCATGGTCGAAGTGGTTCGGGTATGGCGCACGTCAGAGTCGGCGTTGTGGAGGCAGCTCTACCTCGGCTTCAGCTGCTAACCGTCAACCGCACTCCGGGGCAGAGCTGCACTCATGTTTATATATAAATTGCAAAAGCCATGCATTGTCTGAATTTCGAACCACTCTCACTGTATGGATCAATAATGTGAAATAAAACCATACACATGCTCGAATTCAATAGAGTATGGGTGTCTGATAGACCAATGTTCGTTCATACGCAAATTGCAAAGTTCATGATCCCATCCAATTTTTTTAATGGAATTTATATTTTGATTTAATGCGTAGAACCGCCTTTTATGCATAGATGCACAATGCCTCGACCCCTCCTCACACACGTGCTATATCTCTCTCTATCTGAGGCATAAGTGCACCCACTTTATATACATCGGCATTTCTCTCTGACACATGCTCACACTCTCTCTCGGGGTGTCTCACGCACACACTCTCTCTATATCTCCCTATCTCTCTCTCCCTCTCTATCTCTCTCTCTCTTACTACTGTCTACAACTCTTTTCACTAATCTCAGTTAGAAACACAATTTCTCTCACATGCATATTACACACGCACGGTCTTTGCTGGCCCTCTATATGCACTTATATCTGCCTACATGTCTCCTGCACACACACTATCTTTAGGCCTCTCTCACACACATTGCCCCCCACCTCTCTCTTACTAGTTGGCGGATATGATTCCATCAGATCATTCGGTAGGATTTCCATGACGGTTAGGCTGGATGGTAATAAGAGGCAAAGTTTTACCCAAGTCCGGGCCCTTGCAGTTGAGGAAAAAGCCTACTCCTAGTACTATATATTTGTGATTGGGGTGTGTACAAAGTACACGTGAACACCAGCCATTGTGTGTGTGTGTGTATATACTATCGATGAACTAGCCCCCGGGCTTATATAACATACTCGGGGCCTAGGGTTACAAATCATAGTCGGCTTATCATCAGTGGGGATAGAGTCCTCCACGACTCTGGTAGCTTCATCTTGTATGCCGAGTCCTCCATGGGTCTTCGTATAACGCGTCTTGGTCCGACCTATGTGGCGCAGGATGGAACCAACCTATGAGTCCTCACGTCGACCTACCACAACTAGAAATGATGTGCCCACCACACCCCACACACCATCGGCCACTAAGAAAATAAGCATATACAATAGTACAAAGTTATACATGAAAGTTAATTGCATGGTGCATCCAATGATATTTGTTCCGTATTGTGAATGTTTATATTTTCTACTAAAAAATTAGTCACGGTAAAGAGAAACAAAGGGCATATCTCTCTTTGTCTCCACCGCACACCCCCTCTCTCTACACCACTTTCACGTACGCACACAAACTATCTCTTGGCCCTCTAAAAGTATGCCCCTGACACATTCACGTGTGACGGTCACTGTATTTCAAGCGAAAGCACTATACGGTCACTGGACTTCAGAATATGCTCATTACGGTCACCGTATACATTCTTGTGGTGATCATACGGTCTCTAGCTCACCATACGTCTCCGTATTTTGTTCATGACACTGATGGTCATTGTATTTGAAGCGTGCTCTGTATTTTGTTGATGACACTTACGGTCATTGTATTTGAAACGAAAGCACGATATGGTCACTGGACTTCAGAATAAGCTCATTATAGTCACCATATACATTTTGTGGTGCTAACCAACCTGTGGTTGGATGGTTAGGAGGACAATGGTATCCCCAGCCTACCAGGGTTAAAGTCCTGGTGCTCGCTTTTATCCTGGATTAATTTTAGTATTTCCGGTGATGTGCGTTCAGTGGAAGGAGACGTTCCCCTCGACTACGAGGCGCCTATGGTGACTTCATAAAATCTCAAGATGATATGCCGGCTCACACCCTCGAAGGTGCTCATAGGGGTAGGGTATGCGTGTGTGCGTTTATAGGGGTGAGTGTATGCGCGTATATATGAGCGCTTGCGTCTGTACCGTGTTAAAAAAATAGATGTGGTCATTATACGGTCACTGGCTCACCATACAACTCTGTAATTTGTTGATGACACGATCAATTGACCAATCAAACAGTCCAACTGGCACAACTAGTGTTGCACCATCTGCGCATGTTACTGTGGGTCCCACCTCTCAGCGCGTATATGAAAGAAAGAAACTATAGCTTGTGTCTGTATTGTGTTAATAAAATACATTTTGTGGTGAACATACGGTCACTGGCTCATCATACAACTCCGTAATTTTTTGATGACACGATCAATTGACCAGTCAAACGGTCCGCGTTCAGCAGCGCACATTACCGTAGGGCCCACCTGTCGGCACGTATATGAAAGACATAAATGGTAATAAATTAGTGGTCGGTGGGGATTCGAAGTCGTGAGACCTCAGGTTGGCAGCCCGCGCACCGTAACCACAGCGGACAAGGTCGCCTTGTGATGATTTGCTGAGCTGGCCATTTTAATTGCAAGCACGCACGAGCTACTGTGGTGAATACAAACACATCACACATGGGCACAAACACGCCCGCAACACCCGCATGCATGCATGCATGCAATACTCACACGTACACATGCAGGCACGCAACACTCGCACGAACACACACACGCATGCAGGCATGCAACACTGACACATACACATGCACACACGAATACACGCACGCACGCATGCATGCAACACTAAAACGTACACATGCACGCAACACTCACTCATACACATGCACACAACACTCACCCATAGACATGCACGCACGCAACACTCACACGCCTGCATGCACACAGCACACGGTGCATGACAGACGCTCAACCTATATGTGCATGCACCCTTTGTTAAGGACATGGATTGTTACGAGTATTAATCAATCTTATTTGTGATAAGCAGAACATTGATGTTTGCAGCGCTCTTTATGAATCACAACATATCGAATGGGCTATCAACGTATATATGAAAACTTGAAAAATTCCCTTACATTACATAGTAGGCATATCAACCTACATGAATTAGATGACGTCACACTCAATAAACAATCATCGGCTTATGAAATGCCCGTTCTCACCGCCCTGGCCCACCAAAAACCCCTCCCCCTCCTGCACGCGATTCCCGCCTGGTGCCAGCTGGCCGCATTCATGCGGAACCGACTCCTCTGCCATGCGTTGCCTGCGTTGGGTCACTGACATGCAGGCCAGGTACCCAACGGGCCCGCTCGTCAGTGGAAGAATGGCACAGTGTCGTACGTCAGACGATCTGGTCGAGGGCGCCGCCCGCTGCACGCCCAGCTGAACACGCCTCCTTGCCGCATTCGAACACCTCCATGGAACCTGTGTGGAAGCCGAGAAACCCACTCCGGCCACACATGCGTGCATGACCGGGCCGGCATTAAACGCAATGTCGGCCCAGCTTCTCCCGTCCGCCCTCTATTTAATCTCCTATTTAAACAAGGCCCGACGCCGGCCAAGAATCACATACCTCCACCGCTCCCCTATCTCCTCCTTCTCCATTTTGTCCACTCTTACAATGGCTTATGAAGAGTAGTTATCTGGCATACAAGCCGGTTGGGTGGCCCGCCGAGCGCGACGGATACGAGCTATGCAGCTCGCTGATCCACATCCCTCGGCTCGCCCGACGGAGCCAGTTGTTGCCCCAAGCTGGCGCATGGTTTAGCAGCTCACCACTCTCGGCCAGCTCGACAAGGAGCAGCGAGTTGCTCCATGCCGACACGATGGGGAGCATGGGCGTTGTCGCTGCCATCCACGACGCAGCCTCATACCGCGCCTCCCATGTCTGTGGCCGCGACTCCCATGCCTACGGCTGCGCCATGCAGGCAGAGACAGAAGCTGGATGCGTGGAGAGCGACGAGTTGGTGGCCAGCACCTCCACGTCCGCCGTCATCATCGAGGAGAAGTAGAACACGACAGGCCGCCGTCGTGGGTCCCATGAAGGCCACCACCGAGGCGACGCCAGCGTAAACAGCAGGTGTCTTGCTGGGTCCTTCTGTTGCGAGGACCTTCATTGACCCCACATGGGCTCCATGAAAGCAGAGAAGCCCCCTTCGACTCCATCTTAGGCATCATCAAAGGATTTCACTCAGTTGGGTAGTGGGGAAGCGAGCCATCCTTTGCGTTGAAGCATATAACTTTGGGGCTCCCGGCAGTCCGGTGATCATGGGATCCACGGGCGACCATTTAGACTAGGTATTATTATACCTGTGCAATTCAGGAATAGCACCTAGTAGTCGATTTATAAATGTAATGAAATCCGTCGTGTTTATATGAAACTCCGGTATTTTATATGAATTCCGTCATTGTCGATATGAAATATTGCCTTGTTTGCATGAATTTCGTCTGGTTGGTTGAGTTGTTGTCAGAATGTGTGCGGCTATGGTCGGAGAGCGTAATTTGTGGGTCGCCATTGGAGATGTGCCCTAAGTCGGTCTACGGTCGGCTCGGGCGGCGAGGTGGGATAAATAAAAACCAGCTCGTGCGAGCTCGTCTCCGACGCGCGCGCTGGACGAGGAGCACTCGAGCTCTACCTTGTTCATCGGTGGCAAAGGCACGGGTGGACAAAAGGCTCGCCAATATTTTGGCTACCCCGTTCAAGATCCAAATAGCCCCTTCCAGCCCCACCCCTCCCAGCACATTTAAATACCTCGTTCACCGTGAATTTTTGCCATGTGTTGTTGTTTTTAGGGATATTTTGCTGTGTGAAAACAATTTTAAATATTAATGAATAATCGGTGTCCGCGGTCTTCTACCGGGACAAGGTTGGATGGCCTCATAGTAGTAGTAGTGTAGAGTAGTAGTACAGTGTAGAGTAGTACGAGCCTCATCTGACACAATTTCCTTGGAGTCCGTTCTACAACAAGCTACCCTAGGCTATGTTACTACTAGTAGTACCTCCATAGTGGGTACGTAGTACTCCGTGAAATCAGATTTTTCCCAAAACTAAGTCGCTCAACCTTAATTATTTGCTTGTTTCCCTTCCTGCCTCATTGTTTTCCCCATGCAGCTAAAAAAAGAGGTCGTGTGAATAGCAATTGATTACTCGTGTTATTTTTTTTTGCGAAATGATTACTCGTGTTGATGGCTGAATGTGTCTAGGCCAATGCATGCACTTTTTGCTTGGTGCTCGTTGGGCAATCTGAGTAGAAAAAAAGGAGGGGGTACTACTACAGCGTGCCAGACTAACCTTGTGGGGGTACCTCCGTCCTGATTTATCGTTCCACATCGTATTTTGTGCCAATTTTGACCATGTATTTAACTAACAAAATGTTAATCCATGTCATAAAAAAATTATATCATTGAAAACTATGTTCAAATACAAATCCAACGATATAATTTTTGTTGACATGCACTAACATTTTGTCAATTAAATCTTTGGTCAAAATTTAGCACAAATTACAAAGGGGACCAATAAACCAGTATACTCAACACCATGCACGCTAGTAGTCGTAGTGATCTGAAAGGGCCCACTTCAAAAAATAAACAAAGAAAGAAAGGGCCCAATACACATTCAAGCATTTCATCACATCTTTCTCTTGCTCTATCTGTCAAACAGACAATGCCAAACTCCCCTGCCTACCGCGCAGGAAAAGACCCGCCTTCGCCTTTTTTAGTCGGGGTTTGTATCGATGGATCGTGCGAAGTAGCAAAAACCAAACTGTGTATTGTACTCCTCCATCGTACTAAGAGTGGAGATGCTCGCTTTCACAAATGTTCTACTTCCTCTCGCCGACATGTGGGACATATAGCAACTGGGTCCATGTGTCATGTACCAAATAACAATGCATAACAGCAGGGGGACGCACCCTAGTCGTAGCGCCGAAGTAGTAGTAATGAGCAATGAGACGTAAAATCACAGAGCCGCACCTTTCCCGCAGATGGACAAAGCAACCATTATTTCACACTTCGCTGAGTCCGCTTCTCCATCAGCTCCTTCAAGAAAACCACGTATTGCTTCTGCCATTGTTCTGCCTCAAGAGGCACGCGCATCGGTTTGGTACATCATGACACGTGGGACTGCATGACAGGCCATGCTCCCCTGCCCACCGCTCGGTAAAATCACCTCATTTTTACTAATCTGATACTATCTTTTTAGATGAATATAATTGGGCTTCACCAAGGAGCAAAACCAAGTGGTAGGCTGCTCCTGTCGCGTTGGCGTAGCAACTCGGCAGGGTTAGTCAGCACACAAAATGGCGACACAATTAGAGAACCCCTTTCGCTGACATGTGGGTCATCCATCGTCTTGTTCCACGTGTGACGCACCAAACTATAGTTCGGAGCAGCAGTTGGACTTGGAGGCACCCCGGTCGTAGCACCGCAGTAGTAGTAAATGAGCAATGAGGGGTCAAGTCACAAAGCCCCACCTTTCCCGCATTAAGCTGGACGAACGAAGCAACCATCATTTCTCTTTGGGGCGCAAGAGCATAAAGAAAAAAGAAAACTAATGATGCGTGTGGAAGCTACCTAGGGCGCCCTAGGTAGGAGCCTCCACTAGAAATCCACTTCTCCCTTGTCTTCTTGAAGAAAACCGATGATGCGTGCGGCGGGTAGGTGAAAGTGCGTTATATCGACTAGAGGGGGGGTGAATAGGCGATTTTTACAAATTCGTCACTGAGGAATTTCAAGGTGAGGAAATTCCTAAGCGACGAACTACTTAGCAGCAGAATAAGTACTCAGATGCAAACATAACAGAGCAGTAGCACAGTCATCATGATGAAATGAAAACAAGCGCAGAGTACAAGTAGCAAAAACACAGGATAAGCAGGCAGAAGACAAACTGACTGAAGAAATTGAACTGAGGAAATTGAGAAAGTCTTCAGTCAAAGTCTTCAAACAGTAATGATCAAATACATAGCAAGTATGTGAGGAAATGAAAGGGTTGAGGAAATAGAACCAGTAGCTCGGTGAAGACAATGATTTGGTAGACCAGTTCCAACTGTTGTGACAGTTGTACGTCTGGTTAGAGCGGCTAGGTATTTAAACCTGAGGACACACAGTCCTCACCGTATTCTCCTTGAGCTAAGGTCACACAGACCTCGCCCAATCACTCATGGTAAGTCTTCAGGTGACTTCCAAACCTTCACATACTCGGTCACTCGGCAATCCACAATTTCCTCTTGGATGCTCTAGACCATGACGCCTAACCGTCTGGAGGATGCACAGTCCTCAAAGGTAACAAGCGTCGGTTCCACACAGGAACAATCTCTTCAGTGACGCTCAATCACTTTGGGTTTGTAGGTGTTTGGGTTTTTGGGTTTTTCCTCACTTGATGATTTTCGCTCAAAGTCCTCGGAGGATGGGATGCTCTAAATGACAAGTGTCAATCTATCTCTCGGAGCAGCCAACCAGCTAGTGGTTGTAGGGGGCGGCTATTTATAGCCTAGGGAGCAGCCCGACATGATAAGACATAAATGCCCTTCAATGATATGACCGTTAGGTGGGTAGGATATTTGGACAGCTGGCGCGTAGCACAGCAACGGTCGGATATTTGAGTATCAAATTCCTCAGGGCTATCATGTTCCTCACTTGTAGGCAATCCGCACTGGTGAATTCCTAACTCCTCAGTCAGAACAAATTCCTCAGAGAACAGAAGAACTTCGTCTCTGTCACTGAAGAACTTGACTAAACTGTATGAGATTTCCAATGGCTTCACTAGAAAGGATTGGATAGGTGTAGGATTTTGAGTTGAGCATCACTTGGAAACTTTTCCTTAGATTTACCTCGACCCCCTTTAA
The DNA here is from genome assembly GCA_011799875.1 of Thinopyrum elongatum. Lineage (NCBI taxonomy): Eukaryota > Viridiplantae > Streptophyta > Magnoliopsida > Poales > Poaceae > Thinopyrum > Thinopyrum elongatum. The sequence goes on along the minus strand of CM022299.1, from coordinate 284,181,723 downwards.
TAGTACGGTGTTTCCTATGACTCAAGAAGAAGAAAATGAAACTAGGAAAACAAAAGTCTTCATGCTTCATAATCCTCGCATGAATATCAAGTCTTCAGGGTCACACCAATTTCTTCACTTTCAAAGTCTTCAAGAAAACCAAAGTCTTCAGTTGAAGACATTCATTTTTAGGGGTCGACATTCATCGTAAATAACAAACTCCTCATAGACTTATAGACCTGTGTACACTCACAAACACACTAGTCCCTTAACCTATAAGTCTTCAATACACCAAAATCACTAAGGGGCACTAGATGCACTTACAATCTCCCCCTTTTTGGTGATTGATGACAATATAGGTTAAGTTTTCAACGGGGATAAACATATGAAGTGTAAATACTGATATTGAGGAATTTGATTGCAAGATATAGAAGAACTCCCCCTGAAGATGTGCATATTTGAGGAATTTGCTTTGAAAATAGCAAATGCACATTGTTGAGTAATATCATGGAGATCTCCTCCTATATCTTGAATTTCATACACGCATTTAACATATGATATGAAGAATTCTAAATGCATGATGAGATATGGTGTCTGACGAAATTCAGCATGCGTGCATTAAGATACTTGAGGAAATAAGCATGCAGAAGGCAGTTCAAAAGTATCAGACCACCATAGGACTTAAGTTTACAACTCATCAGAGCAAACACCTCAGAAGAGCAAGAGTTGAAACTTAACAGAAATATAGCCCATATATAAGACCTGCTTGAAGACTAACTCAAATTTCTCCCCCTTTGTCATCGAATGACCAAAAGGGACGAAAAATGAGGTCTAACGCCCCTGAAGAATATCATCATGATGTCGATGGAGGAGCGCCAGCATTGTTGGGGTCGTCTGTTGAGGTAGGGCCTGCCGCAGTGTCGTTCAAGTCTTCAGCTTCATCCGTCTCGCGCGATGAAGAATATGAACTGGCAACAAGTTGAGGAACTTTGACTTTCTTGAATTTCTTCGAAGGTGGCTGAGACCAGTCAAAGTCCTGTTTGAAGCCCATCTCCTTGAGTTCTTCAGTACTATGAAGATTAGACAGAATCTCCCAAGTTCGGTCAAAGACTTCATGCAAGTAGTAGTGATTCTTCTTCACAGTATTTTGAGTGACTGTCATGTTCTGAAGAATTGCACCAAACTGGCGCTTGACCCACTTGTGATTTTGATCAACTTTTTGATGAAGACTAAGGAGAAGTTCACGATCAGTCATCACACGCGGAGCTGTGGCTTGAGGATGATGTTCTGAAGCTTTGGCGGCAGAATCTTGAGTTGCAGAGTCATCATTGGTGGAATAGGAAGTAGCTTTGCGAAACTGTCCATCCAATGGACGAGTACCTTCATCAATAACAGCAGCCTTGCCCTTCTCGTCAGCTGAGGAAATAGTCCGTTTGAGGACTTCAATGGCAGGCAAATAGCTGAGATGATTTTGAAAATCAGCCTTATAATGAATTGAAGACCTTGATCTGATGAACTTCATGATCCAGGGAGCATCAGGCTTCAACTCAAAAGGTGACAGAGCAGCATTGGCCAAAGTCCTCATGAAGAAATCGTGGTAGTTGATAGGAATACCATGAATGATATTGAACAGCAGATTCTTCATAATGCCAACAACTTCTTCATCATCAGAGTTGTGGCCCTTGATTGGACTGAGGGTTTTGGTCAATATGCGATAAACTGTCCTTGGTACATAGAGCAATTCCTTGACGAGGAATTTGGTCCTTGGAGCTTGGCCTGGCTTCAAAGGCTTCATCATCACTTGCATTAGATGATCAGACAGTTCAGGTTCAACATAGAGAAGCCTTGCACCTTCAGTGGGAGGACTGACTGGGACGGCATGAAGCAATTCAGAGGCCGGTGCTTTGAAATGAGTATTATCGGTCATCCAGTCCAATACCCATGAATTGAGATCATCAACATTTCCAGTAATGTGTAGCATGGCGAAGAATTGAAGAATGAGTTCTTCATTCCAATCGCAGATGTCGGTGCAGAAATTGAGTAACCCAGCGTCATGAAGAACACTGAGGACTGGGGTGAAGCAGGGCAGCGACTCCATATCTACATGAGGAATTTGCTCATGTTCAAAGATCTTATGCTTATCAAACAACAATGAGGAATAGAAGTTCATCTGGCTTGCAGTCCAGAAGCGCTTGCGACGAAGTCGAGCAGAGTCATAGGGATTGTAGTCAGTGAAGAATATGTGCTCATTGAAGAAATCCTCAGCATTAAACTTCTGCTTCTTGGAGTGAGGGTTCTGTGGCTTGGGCTGAAGATTAACAGTTGAAGAATTTACAGCCTCTTGAGGTATAGCCACTGGAGCCACAGGCTGAGGAATTGCAGCAGCAGCCTTGGCCTCCATTTCTTCAGACATATGTACATCAGCGCTAGTGACTGGAACTTCTTTAGGAATAGAATGAAGTGAAGCTTGACGTTCATCAGAGCCCGTATGAATTTCTTCAGTTGGCACAGGGGACTGAGGAACTTGATGTAGAGGGGTTGTTAGAGGTGAATTGGGGTGATGACTTTCCCAAAAGTCATCATTTAGAATAGGTGTTGTAGACCCAATATCCACATCCTCATCTTCTTCAATTCCTTCGACGCCTGCCTCTTCAGCTGTGAACTGAGGCATGGGCGATGATACCAGTGGGGTTGAAGGGAAAGTATCCACTTCAATTTCTTCATCCATCTGCTCTGTCGAAGCAGCAGAAGGATCATCTTCATCAGATTTACTTGGAATTTCATATTTCTCACCAAAGGGAATGATCTCCTTTGATGGTATGCTTGATATTGGAATAGCATCAATTGGGTTTTCATATGAACACGTCAAAGTCTTCAATTTCTTGGGAGCTGAAGACTCTGAGGAGGCAGATGCTTTCCTTTTCTTCACAGCTGCTCGCTCCACAGCCTTGGTTTTCTTCGCTTCTGTTGCAGAAGGAAGGTTGATGCTTGTCATCGGTGCAGGAGGAGCAGAGGAAATTGGTTGAATTTCTTCAGGCACAACTGATGCAGTTGCCCTGGCTTGTTCAGATTCCTCAGGCATAGTAGCAGATGCTTCAACTGGCCTGGATTGGTCTTCAGGCGCAATATTGGAGGTTGCCCTGACATTTTCTTTAGAGACTGGAGTTTCTTCATCAGCTCTGGCGCTTTCATTTTCTTCAGCAGACTGAACAGATGTTCCAGTCTGAGGAAATTTGGGTTGCGATGAAGCTGCAACACTTGGAGTAAATCCTTTTGCCATTCTGATGAATCTAACTTTGGCACCTAGCCAATCTACACGGAATGCATGAAATTCATCACTGAGTGCTTTGATCTCAGCCTGCATAGACACAAGTTCTTCAGGAGACATTTTCACAACATTGTTCTTCAGAAAACGCTCCTTCTTGTACTGAGCCTTCTTCACCTACCTGGCCTTTTCAAATTTCCATTTCTCTTCATTTATGATGGCCGTCAACATGTGACTTTGACCAGGAGTGAGGTTTAATTCAGGCAAAGGTTTATTTGGATCCTTGTGCCATAGATCGATGAAATCAAGGATCTTCGTTGGATCCAGCATGAGGGGCACAGCACTGCCTTTGGCACTAGAGGCCCTTTGTTGTCGATCTCTGATGATCTCAGCTAATTCTTCATCATCAGCTTCGTCTTCGCTTGACGGAACCTGAAAGGCGACTTGCTTCTTGTGAGGACTTGGCCTTGTGCCTCGTCCAGCAGTGGCCTTTTTCTTCAGCAAGGTCGGAGTTGTTGAAGACTGAGGTGGAGCTGAAGAACTTGCAGAGACTCCTGAAGCAATTGAGATTCCAGTAGTCCTTTGGCACGTGGCAAGATGCACAGGTGCTGAGGACTTTGCAGGAGCAGCTGAGGACTTTGCAACTGAGGGAGTTGGAGCTGCTTTTGAGGAATTTGCTTGAGGAACAGGCCGTGAGGGCTTTGAAGAGCTTAGCCGTGAGGGCATTGCAGCTGAGGAACTTGTCTTTACAGCTGATTTCTTCAGCATAGCCTTCTTAGGCTTGATAGCAGAGGCCTCAGCGGCGGCAGCAACAGAATCTTCATTGAATTTCTTCACTGCCTCTTTAGCCACTTTGGCCAGCTTGGCTTGACGCTTAGCCCACTCCTGAGGAAATTCCTCACCTCTTCTAATGCTAGTGGGATCAGCTTCTTGGCCAGGAGCCAATGGAGGTCTTGGACATGGAGGGTTAACAGCAAATTTCTTCATGTACTTGGGAGTGACATAGCGATATTCCCTCCATTCTCTTGCCCATCTCCTCTCAATCTTCTGAATGCGCACTTTGCACTGATTTTTGTTCTCCTTGCCATGAGTTGCTTCATCAGGAGTACAATATTCATCATAGATGTCATCAGGGATCTCAAAAGCAGTATTTGTTTCTGGCCTCTTTCCTCCCTTCTGAGGTCTTTTACCATCAGCCATTTTCTTCACTTGAGGATTTTGAACAATCGAATTTTCTAATGAGGTATGCAATTTTTCTTCAAGGAACGCTGCAAATGAGTTAAGTTGATGAGAACCTAGAGATTCAGCAGCGGACATGTGTACCTGTGAACAGAATATAGGTGCGAAGAGTTTTGGAGAGGTCATATGCGTTCTCAGAAGATTTTCAAAAGTATCAAGTTTGAGGAAGATGACCAGGGGTGTCTTGAGGAATTTCACTAAGCATTTTGACTTAGGTTCCAGAGTTGTGTAGATTCAAAATCCACACAATTGAGGAATCTTGAAGAAAAATGTTGCTTAGAGAAACTGATCAAGGACAGAAGCAAGTTGGTGTTTAAGAACATGAAAGTTGAAGAATAAAACACCTTTTGAAGATTTTGTGGAAATCATCAGAATCAACAAGGGCAGTAAAAATAAATTTTATTTACCCTTGACGAAGAACACGATGAACTGAGAGTAGCAGTGGAGATGTTCGTCCGTTCAGATCTTCCACGCCCTAACTTGGCGATGGAAAACAGCTACGGCGGCGACGAGGTCGAGGCAGTGAAGCTCTTCCTCACCGGCGACGATGGAGTGTAGCGGCGACGCTAGGTCTGAGAGCTCGAGCGAGGGAGTAAGATCGAGTGGGGTAAATGAGCTATGAGGAGGGCGAGGGGTATTTATAGCCGAGGTGAAAAACCGCTCGTCCGAAGAAAATGGACGAACGTGCCCCTGACCCTTCTTAGCCTAGCGACATGTGTCACCCACGTACTGTGAAGTGGAGATCGTGTTAGATCGTGAGTGAATAGATAAATCTTATCGAGGGATATGGAACGGTTTGAGCGGCAAAAGCCAAAAATTCAGATAAGAATATTTTAATGTTTCGTTCGCAAATTCTTCAGCTGTCAAGGACACAGTGAAGACTTTGAACGGGTTTCAAATAGAACGCACATGAAGAATTTGCGAACGGACTGGATTGAGTTTAGCATAGAGGGGGAACGGGTCCGATCACATTCACTTAGAAGAAACACAACTTGAAGAATTAGCAATAAGTGAATGCTGTAGAGGACAGAAAACTCAAATATATATATAGTCAATGAAGAACACAGTCGGAAAGAGTGAAGATTTTGCAAAGTTGAAGAATTTGAAAATTTGAAGAATTTGCACAATGATGAAAAACTCAAATTTTGAAGATTTTCAACTTTTTGTGGTGGCGTGACCCACTGTGTAAGAATGATGATTTCAGACACCGCGTACAATTGTCGTAGGGCTCTGAGAATCAAATTCTTCATTAATTTCTTCACACTTAGAGAGTTAGTCTTCATTGATTGAAGAAAAACGTTTCTTTGTGTGTTGCACATCTAAGTCATCAATTTGCGTAAGTGTTAGGATGTGTGTCCTTTTCAAAGGACATTCGAAGATTCTAAGATATTTAGCTCACACCGCAATTTGCTAAATCTCTTCTCATCCAAGGGCTTTGTGAAGATATCCGCTAGCTGTTCTTCAGATTTCACGGGATCAATAGAGATGTCACCCTTCAACACATGATCTCGAAGAAAATGATGACGAATCTCGATGTGCTTTGTCTTCGAGTGCTGAACTGGGTTATGAGCAATTTTGATGGCACTCTCGTTGTCGCAGTAGAGTGGCACATTCTTCACATTGATGCCGTAGTCCTTGAGGGTTTGCTTCATCCATAGCAATTGAGCATAGCAAGAACCAGCAGCAATATACTCAGCTTCAGCAGTAGAGAGTGATACGCAGTTCTGCTTCTTCGAGGACCAACATACTAAGGATCGTCCGAGAAAATGGCATGTGCCTGATGTTGACTTGCGGTCCACACGATCACCAGCATAGTCAGAGTCAGAATATCCAATGAGATCAAAAGCCGAGCCCTTGGGATACCATAATCCAAGTGTTGAAGTGTGAGCTAGATATCGAAGAATATGTTTCACAGCCTTATGGTGTGATTCCTTCGGTGTAGCTTGAAAACGGGCACACATGCAAACACTAAGCATAATATCCGGCCTAGATGCACATAGGTACAATAAAGAGCCAATTATGGAGCGGTATACCTTTTGATCGAAGTCTATTCCATTTTCATCAGTGCATAAATGGCCATTTGTGGGCATAGGGATTTTGACGCCTTTGCATTCTTGCATACCGAATTTCCTCAGAACGTCCTTGAGGTATTTCTCTTGAGAAATGAAGATGCCATTGCGTTGTTGACGAATTTGAAGACCTAAGAAGAATTTCAATTCTGCCATCATGGACATTTGATATTCCTCACTCATCATGTAGGCAAATTCGTCACTGTAATGTTGGTTAGTACAGCCAAAGATAATATCATCAACATATATTTGGCACACGAATAATTCATCATCATAGGTTTTGGTGAAAAGAGTTGGGTCGAGTGAACCGGGTTTGAAGCCTTTCTTCATGAGGAATTCCTTCAAAGTATCATACCACACCCGAGGGGCCTGCTTGAGGCCATAGAGGGCCTTATTGAGTCTGAAGACTTTGTCAGGATGCTTTGGATCTTCAAAACCTGGGGGTTGAGCAACATATACTTCTTCCTCAAGCTTACCATTGAGGAATGCACTTTTCACATCCATTTGATATAAGATGATATTATGATGGTTAGCATAAGCAAGCAATATGCGAATAGCCTCAAGTCTAGCAACAGGTGCAAAAGTTTCATCGAAATCAATTCCTTCAACCTGTGTGTAGCCTTGAGCTACAAGACGAGCCTTATTCCTCACCACTAGGCCATTTTCATCTTGCTTGTTGCGGTAGATCCATTTGGTACCGATGATATTGTGCTTGCATGGGTCTGGTCGCTTGACAAGCTCCCACACATTGTTCAGCTTGAATTGATGTAATTCCTCTTGCATCGCTTGAATCCATTCAGGCTCCAGAAATGCCTCATCAACTTTGGTGGGCCCTGTGATAGAGACAAAAGCAAAATGCCCACAAAAGTTAGACAAATGTGAAGCTTTTGAGCGAGTCAGAGGACCTGGTGCGTTGATGTCGTTGATGATTCTCTCAATATGTACTTCATTTGCAATGCGAGGATGAGCAGGTTGACGACTTTGATTTGGCTTAGCATTTTCTTCAGAGCCATTTTCTTCAGGTGCGCCAGCATGCTGTTCTTCATGTTCTGGAATGATTTCTTCAGCAGATTCTTCAGTAGGAATGACATCCTTAGTAGCTTTGAACTTGATGGTTTCCTCAGGCGTCTTTTCATCTAGCACAGGAGGTAGGTGCTCTCTTTGCGAGCCGTTAGTCTCATCGAACCGCACATCTACAGTTTCAACAACCTTGTTGTGATAGGTGTTGAAGACCCTGTAGGTGTGCGAGTCCTTTCCGTAACCAAGCATAAAACCTTCATGTGCTTTCGGTGCAAATTTAGAATTGTGATGAGGATCTCTAATCCAGCATTTAGCACCGAAGACTTTGAAATAACTCACATTGGGTTTCTTGTCAGTGAGGAGTTCATATGAGGTCTTCTTGAAGAATTTGTGAAGATATACCCTGTTGATGATGTGGCATGCAGTATCAATTGCCTCAGGCCAGAAGTGACGAGGTGTCTTGTATTCATTAAGCATGGTGCGAGCCATCTCAACAAGAGTCCTGTTCTTGCGCTCCACAATGCCATTCTGCTGAGGAGTGTATGGGGCAGATAGCTCATGAGTAATACCAAGTTCATCGAGATAGTCATCAAGACCAGTATTCTTGAACTCGGTCCCATTGTCACTACGTATATGCTTGATCTTCACACCGAAATTCGTCGAAGCCCTTGAGGAAAATCGTCTGAAGACTTCCTGCACTTCAGTTTTGTAAGTAATGACATGCACCCATGTGTAATGAGAATAGTCATCAACAATGACAAAGCCATATAGAGATGCTGCATTTGTTAGTGTGGCATAATGAGTAGGGCCAAAGAGATCCATATGAAGCAATTCAAAAGGACGAGAAGTAGTCATGATAGTCTTCGAGGGGTGCTTGGCTCTGGTCATTTTTCCAGCCTCACAAGCCCCACAAAGATGATCTTTGAGGAATTTGACACCCTCGATGCCAATGGCGTGCTTTTTCTTCACGAGCGTGTGTAAGTTCCTCATGCCAGCATGACCCAGTCGTCGATGCCATAGCCAGCCTTCTGAAGCTTTAGCAAGTAGACAAGTGGCAGGCTGTGGTCCTGCAGAGAAATCAACAATATACAAGTCTCCTCTCCTAAAGCCTTCGAAGACTATGGAATTGTCAGATTCCATGAGCACTAAGCAACGATATTTGCCAAAGACAACAACCATATCAAGATCACAAAGCATTGAGACAGACATGAGGTTGAATCCGAGGGACTCGACAAGCATGACTTTATCCATGTGTCGATCCTTTGAGATTGCAACCCTACCTAGACCCAATACCTTGCTTTTGCCTTTGTCAGCGTAGGTGATATGCTTCAAGTGTGATGGAGATAAAGGAGTGTTCATCAGTAAGCTCTTGTCACCGGTCATGTGATTTGTACATCCACTATCGAGGACCCACTCAGTAGCTTTGGGTAAATCATCCTGCAGATGAATTAGTGCATCTTACGAACTCATATACTTCAGAGTGAAGAATATGACATCAAATTCATCAGACATAATTCATCAACAAAAGCAACATATGTATATATAGCAATATGAGGACGTGAGAAATGAATAAATCATTTCTTCATGATTAGCTTGTGTCCTTTCAAGCATTTCAGGTCTCCAGCAAATTCTTCAGACGATTTACTTCGTCTGGAGACCTGACCCTGCATTAGAGATTAGTTCTTTTTCTTCACCACCCACATCTGGAGGGGTGGCAAAGAGTTCATCATTCTGCGAGCTCCATAAGAGAAAGGTGGCATTGAAGCCAGAGTGCTTCGTTTCACAGGAGAGGGATTAGCATAGACATATGAGTAAGCAGAGAAATTCTTCGAGGACTTATGAATATAATGATTTGAAGAATAATGCACATAATCAGAACTCTTAGATTTTCCCTGCGAAACAGAAGCGTTAGCATGATGATGATCATGTGAGGACTTGGATCCATGTGAGGAATTTGATCCATAAGAGGACTTGGATTCATGTGAGGAATTTGATCCATAAGAGGACTTGGATCCATATGAAGAATTTGATCTGGGGTTCTTATTCTTCACAGGTGGTGTCATGAGGACATTCACCTGAAGACTTTCAAGGCACCTTTTGGGAACCCAGATTTTCTTCATAGCGGGACCATTCCTGCAGTTAGATCCAACATATCTAGCAAATACTTCACCATTCTGATTTTTGAACAGTTTATAGTTGGAGTCAAATGACTCATCAGATGAATATGAGGATTCACAAGTAAAGCCAGATAAAGTGGATGGATCTACGGGAGGTCCCTTCACAGCAACCCATGAGGTTTTGGGATACTGCTCAGGTTTCCAGTAGGTTCCATCAGCATTGAGTTTCCTCTCAAAGGCAATACCCTCTTTCCTAGGGTTCCAGTTCAAGATCTGCTTTTTGAGCACATCACAAAGAGTCTGATGCCCTTTGAGGCTTTTGTACATGCCTGTCACATACAATTCCTTCAACCTTGCATTTTCATCAGTGATACTAGTGGTATCCTCAGATGAGGAATTTGTGACCACAGAGATAGTTGAAGAATTTGCAGCAATAGAAGCATTTGAACATTCAGGTGAAGAATTAGCAGTTTCACGTTCAATGCATTTCAAGCATGGTGGAATAAATTCTTCCTGAGCGGAACTGATCTGTTGAGCAAGCAAAGAATCATTTTCCTTCTGAAGATCTTCATGACTCACCCTTAAATTCTCAAGATCTTGCTTTCTTTGAAGAAATTCATAAGAAAGCTTCTCATGATCGGCTAAGAGAGTTTCATGATGACTTTGAAGGTTGTCAAACTTAGACTATAGTTGCTGAAGATTATCAGTCAGTGTTTGAGTTCGATCCATTTCCTCACCTAACAGATCATCGCTTTTGTCTAGCATATTTTGAACCTTTTCCAAAGCCTTTTGTTGTTTAACAGCAATATTAGCAAGTTTGGAATAGCTGGGTTTGAGGTTATCATCAGATTCATCCTCACTTGATTCAGAGGAGGGATATTTGAATACCTTGGCACCTTTTGCCATGAAGCAATAGGTGGGATCATAGTCATTGTTGCCGTCATCAGCAGTGTTGGGGAAGCCATTTTCCTCAGTGTTGAAGATGGACTTGCTAACATAAGCAGTAGCGAGGGCTAGGCTCGCCACACCAGAGTCTGACTCCTCAGATGCCTCCTCTTCCTCATGTTCCTCAGATTCAGCTTCAGAGTCCATTTCCTTGCCAAAGAATGCCCGAGCTTTCTTGGAGCTGCTCTTCTTGTGAGATGAAGACTTTGAAGATTTTGACGATGAGGACTTTGAAGATTTCTTCTTCTTCTTAGAGTCATCTGAACTATCATCCTTGTATTTCTTCTTCTTTGATTCCTTCTCCCACTGAGGACAATCAGTAATGTAGTGACCAAGTTTCTTGCATTTATGGCAAGTTCTCTTCTTGTAGTCACGGGATGAGGAATCAGATTTAATGTCATCACCTCTTGAGGATTTTCCAAATCGGCCACGTCTAGAGAACTTCTGGAATTTCCTCACGAGCATTGCTAGCTCCTGACTCAGTTCTTCAGGATCACCAAGGCTGCTACCAGAATCTTCATCTTCAGATTCAGAGACTGCCTTGGCTTTCAGTGCTCGAGATCTGCCATAGCTCGGTCCGTAGAGATCTCTCTTCTCAGCAAGTGGGAACTCATGAGTATTTAGCCTCTCGAGGATATCAGAAGGATCAAGTAACTTGTAGTCTCCACGTTCTTGAATCATCAGTGCCAGTGTATCGAATGAAGAATCGAGTGACCTCAGCAATTTCTTCACCACTTCATGGTCGGTGATATCAGTGGCACCCAGTGCTTGAAGCTCGTTTGAAATGTCAGTGAGGCGATCAAAGGTTTGCTGAACATTTTCGTTGTCGAGTCTTTTGAAGCGGTTGAAGAGATTGCGAAGAACATCAACTCGAGAGTCACGTTGAGTTGAGACTCCTTCGTTGACCTTGGACAACCTATCCCAGATAAGCTTAGCTGTCTCCAAAGCACTCACTCTGCCATACTGCCCTTTGCTCAGATGGCCACATATGATATTCTTCGCTTGAGAGTCGAGTTGCTTGAATCTCTTCGCATCAGCAGCGTTTACGGAAGGAGTGACAGAGGGAACGCCATTTTCCACAACATACCAGAGATCGTTGTCAATTGCCTAAAGATGCATGCGCATCTTGTTCTTCCAGTAGGGGTAGTCCGTCCCATCGAAGGTAGGACACCCAGCCGAGACCTTGATCATGCCTGCAGTCGACATAACTAAAACTCCAGGTGGTTAAACCAAAATCACACAGAACAAGGGAGTACCTTGCTCTGATACCAATTGAAAGTGCGTTATATCGACTAGAGGGGGGGTGAATAGGCGATTTTTACAAATTCGTCACAGAGGAATTTCAAGGTGAGGAAATTCCTAAGCGACGAACTACTTAGCAGTGGAATAAGTACTCAGATGCAAACATAACAGAGCAGTAGCACAGTCATCATGATGAAATGAAAACAAGCGCAGAGTACAAGTAGCGAAAACACAGGATAAGCAGGCAGAAGACAAACTGACTGAAGAAATTGAACTGAGGAAATTGAGAAAGTCTTCAGTCAAAGTCTTCAAACTGTAATGATCAAATACATAGCAAGTATGCGAGGAAATGAAAGGGTTGAGGAAATAGAACCAGTAGCTCGGTGAAGACAATGATTTGGTAGACCAGTTCCAACTGCAGTGACAGTTGTACGTCTGGTTAGAGCGGCTAGGTATTTAAACCTGAGGACACACAGTCCCGGACACACAGTCCTCACCGTATTCTCCTTGAGCTAAGGTCACACAGACCTCGCCCAATCACTCGTGGTAAGTCTTCAGGTGACTTCCAAACCTTCAAATACTCGGTCACTCGGCAATCCACAATTTCCTCTTGGATGCTCTAGACCATGACGCCTAACCGTCTGGATGATGCACAGTCCTCAAAGGTAACAAGCGTCGGTTCCACACAGGAACAATCTCTTCAGTGATGCTCAATCACTTTGGGTTTGTAGGTGTTTGGGTTTTTGGGTTTTTCCTCACTTGATGATATTCGCTCAAAGTCCTCGGAGGATGGGATGCTCTAAATGAAAAGTGTCAATCTATCTCTCGGAGCAGCCAACCAGCTAGTGGTTGTAGGGGGCGGCTATTTATAGCCTAGGGAGCAGCCCGACATGATAAGACATAAATGCCCTTCAATGATATGACCGTTAGGTGGGTAGGATATTTGGACAGCTGGCGCGTAGCACAGCAACGGTCGGATATTTGAGTATCAAATTCCTCAGGGCTATCATGTTCCTCACTTGTAGGCAATCCGCACTGGCGAATTCCTAAGTCCTCAGTCAGAACAAATTCCTCAGAGAACAGAAGAACTTCGTCTCTGTCACTGAAGAACTTGACTAAACTGTATGAGATTTCCAATGGCTTCACTCGAAAGGATTGGGTATGTGTAGGATTTTGAGTTGAGCATCACTTGGAAACTTTTCCTTAGATTTACCTCGACCCCCTTTAACAGTACGGTGTTTCCTATTACTCAAGAAGAAGAAAATGAAACTACAAAAACAAAAGTCTTCATGCTTCATAATCCTCGCATGAATATCAAGTCTTCAGGGTCACACCAATTTCTTCACTTTCAAAGTCTTCAAGAAAACCAAAGTCTTCAGTTGAAGACATTCATTTTTAGGGGTCGACATTCATCGTAAATAACAAACTCCTCATAGACTTATAGACCTGTGTACACTCACAAACGCATTCGTCCCTTAACCTATAAGTCTTCAATACACCAAAATCACTAAGGGGCACTAGATGCACTTACAGTAGGGTTTCTACTATGGCGTGCCGGGCCCACACCATACTAAACAGGAGAGGGATTGAGTTTGAGTCGACGCCTTAATATGGCGTGGGCCGCTGGTTTTACGGGAACGAGGCATAATTTTGGGTCCGGGGAGCAGTGGAGATATACGTACAAAAAATTGTGGACCTAGGTTCAAGGGCGACATAGAACTAGCTCCAGCTCATCGATGTAATGTAGGCATGTCACTAGTACAGCGAGGTGCTATACAAACGGTTTTAACCCCTTTCCGCGATGGCATTTGGAACCTTCGCCAAGTGAGTGACTACGATAGGGGGGTCCTTCCCACACGACCCAGAAAACATCGGGGATAGGGATCCACCCAGACGCTGCATCCTTGCAACTCGTTTGTGCTCGCATTGCCATCGCAGTCGGTATTCTGTGGTGCTACGTTTATGATGCGCGGCCCATCACAAACGGTTCACGATTATAGAACATGTATGATAAGCAGACAATCAAACACATTCACTTTTCCCAAACCATATGCGATAACTAATTAAGAAGATTAGCTAATCATTGTATGAGTGTCGGACAGGATTATGAAACGTCGGACCGTCGTAACATCGTCGTACACGACAACTATCGCACACGCTATTCTGTGGTGGGACGTTTACGATGCATACCACATCAGAAACAGTTCATGGTTACGAATCGTGTACGATAAGGCAACTATCACAAACGTTTAGTTTGCCCGCACTGTTTGTGATATTGTCTGACATCGCACACGCTTTGCAAACGGCAACTGTGTGCATGCTAACGTTTCCTCTCTGTGAACCGTGTCGGATTATGGTGTATATCACAAACGTTTGTGTTTTACCAATCATGTGTGCCGTAATGACCTGGAGAGCGTAATTTCACTATAATTTAATTGCTGCTATTTCAAATTGTACCGGATTTGAATTTGAATGTATGCTATAGCTTTATTCATATCCATCAGGTTCAAACAACCAATGCATTATTCGATTCATAGGTACATATGTTCAAGAATTACATAAGAACCAAATAAAGAATGATGAACCACAGTTGTATACTTGTACTATTAAAGACGGTAAAGAATGAGGCGAAATACATTCTGGTTGCTGAACAAGGTGAAGCAGAATGCCCATATTGTGCCGTCCTGCATGCAGAAGGCACGCACGACTCTAGTCCAACCCCTTGTGATGGCCGACGGCCCATCCTTCACGGTCTTCATGAAAACATCTAGATAATCATCATTCTGGTAGAAATACTTTAACCTTTGCATGCCAACCAATCATGTAGTTTGAGAGGTAATCTTGAGTAAACTGCTTTGGGAACCACTGCAAAGGAAAAAGATTCATACATTGTCATCTAACACAACTCATTATGGGCAGTAAAAAGAAGGCTGCAGAGTTCTTACTTACCATCCTGCAGTTCGCTGTTGTCTTGGATAAAGTGTAAACAAATAGTTTAATTGCCATCTTTTGACCAATTTTACTAACAATCTTTATCAGCTTCCTCACTTGATGCTAGTTCATTGATATCTCATTGCCCCATACGCAGAAAGGGTCGAAGCACGGATCTTTACCAATGACATATGTACCTACAAGCACCAAGTTAATATTAGAAGCTAAACAGCAATTGCACAATGATGTAGTACAACACTCTTTTATAATATCTTATAACATCCAATATACTCACATATTAGATGAATTAACATCTTATATTATGGGCTAGAAGGAGTTTATTACATTTTTACAAATTATCGGTTGATTAACTGCTGTTGTATCCATGTGTTAGAGTTAGTTTGAGCTAGTTTGGGCAAAAATAGCCCTAAAGTATATCCAAAGATAAGGGCTAGTTTGAGCTAGTTGCATCTAACCCACCCAAAAAAACTATCCCACCGAAGAGGTGCTAATTGGAGCTAGTTCTCCTAGTGCATTTATTGTCAATCTAACCCTGCTATCCAAACACCTCTTTGGATGGAGTTAGTTCAAGGTTAGTCATGAGCTAGAAACTAACTCTAACCTCTAGCTAAGTTGAGTATCCAAACAGGGCTGTGTTGTTGTTGTTGTTATTGCTGCTGCTGTTCTTCTACGTATATGTATACATCATCAGAACATTAAGGTAACACTCTTCCTTGTTGCTATGTAGCCTAGGATTGCATATTTAGACATTAAGTACAATGCATGTTGCTATGTAGCTTCAGATATATTACATATGGCCCTAGTTAACCTAACGATAAATGGGTTACAGATATGTTCAGTTAAAAGTCCGATTCACCGATTAGTCCCTTATCAGCCCCCGGCCTATATGGTACCAACTACCAATATCCTGAACAGTGAGTATATATAAGCCATGGGATGAAACTAACCTCGATGGAAAATAGCAGTCATTCCGAAAATTGTTCTATGTAGGTAAATCGAAAGCACGCTAAACATCAACCAAATATATCCATGGCAGAAAAAATAATCTCCAAAAGATAGCTTCAGTGTGCAGGTTTAAGCACGCTAGTAAAGCAAAACAAGTGGAAAGGTGTGTTAACTGCAACAGGCCTAACATTTAACAACAAGCAAACATAGTCATTCAAACTGGTATTGTGCCGGTCTAAGTTAACTGGTTATTGTTAAATAAAAATGGAAAGGCATGTTAACTACAAGATGCAGCAACCAAATGTAGTCATTCATAGTGGTATTGTTGAAACTGGTATTGATGAAATTGAACTGCACAGTTCATACTTGCACATATAGAACATCACGTTGTGAATAACTGGAATAAACAAGGCATACTACGAACAACCAAAGATAGCATTTGAAACTGGACATATGCTAACTACAAACAACCGAACAATCAAGAAACTTTAAAAGAGGCATATGCTAGCTATAACAGGCTTATCAACAAGCAAATATATGAATTCCTATCGGTATGTTTAAAACTGGATTGATGAAATGTACTGCACAGTAAATAATTGCACATATAGAGCATCACATTATGAACACCTGAAATAAACAAGGCATACTGCAAAAATCCAAATATAGCAATTAAAACTGGACATATTCTCACTACACTAAAAAAGGGGCTCGACAGAAAAAATCATGGGTTCCCCCCTGTGAAGAGGCACGGCAAAACAAATCATGGGTTTCCTCACTTGTCACAAATGGGCTCGTTCCCGTGGGAAGAGCATGGACCCTGGATGCGCTCCATGTTGTCGTAGATGGGCTCCTTCCCCTTGGAAGAGCATGGCTGTAGGGTGCCCTCCCTGATGTCGCAGATGGGCTCTTTCCCCTTGGAAGAGCAGATGGGATCTTTCCCCTTGGAAGAGCCGGAGAGGGTGCCCTCCTCTTGGTCGCCGTCGATGAGGTCTGATTTGGAAGCTGTGGATCCCAAGCCAGCGTCGCGGAACATGTCCTTCAGAAATGACAAAAGGGGCTCGATGGCGATGTAGGATGGCAAATTCTTGACAGCGAGCCAGAGGAGATCAGCGGCGGGGCCATGGATGAGATCGACGGCGGTTGAATCCGAGGGGTTGTGGGTGGGCCACTTAACCTGTGACATAGCCCGCGTCAGGCCGTCCCTGTCGATGACCTCGATGTCATAGCCAACGTCTGCGACATACCCGCATACTCTAGCCCGCTGATTGAGTGCCTGCGGCCAGTAATGGTCATCAGCTTCCTCGACGACGTCAGGCCAAGAGACTGTGATACACCTATTTTGGGCCAGTCGCTCCTCGAGCTCCACAGGAAGCGTAGCCGGGCTTAGGCTGTGACGCTCTGGAGTGGGGGATGGGGATCTATGGGAAAGGGGGCGTTTGGCAGGCGTCATCTAAGAAACTCAGGGCGGCCTGGGTATGGAGATCGGTGGGTAAGCTGCACGGGCAAACCGGCAGATGTTGACAATGGAGGCCTTGCGGCAGCGGCGACCTTGCTAGGGTTTCGAGCGAGGGAGGGATGTGTTTGTATGCCCACGCGCACCCGAGGATGTTTTGGTGTGTGTGTGTGTGTGTGGAAGGGGTGTGTTTGAGGAAATGACGCGGCTACTGAAAATTTTACTACGCGGGAGTCAAACGCGGGAGTGAAATGCCGGGGCTATTGATAATTTGGATGATGGTGCATCGCACACGGTCCAGAAATAACAACCGTGTGTTATGAAACAGAAAAACCATTGAGGCGGGCAGATATTTTTGAGGGATGCAGGCGGGAGCGGGAACAAGAAACATCACACACGGTCGAAACATAATAACTGTGTGTTATCAAACAGAAAAAAGCTGCAGGCAGGTAGATATTTTTGAGAGGGGAAGCCTCGTGGAGCCCAATGTACTGTGCGGATGTGCGTGACAGGGGCACCGGCGTGGCACATAGTTAGTGTGAGTGAACCGTGTCTGTTGCGTCATCCGACTTGTCTAATGTTCATAAATTTGGTGAAAAATCACGCGGGAGAGGATCAGAACATGAACACACTTGCATGTGGATCAAATATATGTATGAAAAGGGTGGTTTGATGTTCAAATACCAAATGCATCTTCGATGTGGCACCTATCTTGCAAAGCGCATGGTATTGCTTGCCCCCGCCCCCCTCATGTCGGTAGGAAGGGAATCCTAAGCTATGAATGCATGCCCCCCCCGGAGGTTCACCTAGCAAGTGCGAAGTAGCAGTCCCCCCCCCCCACACACCAGCACCACTTTCAGTCGGCGGGCCAGAGAGGCATCTCACCAAGATGAATCATAAAACGGACCAAGAATAATCCACCTTGGTCATACAACCTCTCTCTTGTTGTTGGTCAAAGTGATGGCCGTCCATGTGACCCCGGAGATGGGCTAGCTCGCCAATAATCACGCAAGTAGCTAGTCCCCGAAGACAATCACTGCCTGCGTGTGGCCCAAACATATGTATGGAGAGGTGTGTTTGAATACACAATGGAACAACTTTGATGTGGCACCGTGCTTTTGAACCAGAAATCCCCACACAGAGTGAGGGTTATTTGACAATGCATATGTATGTCACACCACACTTCAAGTCGATGACGGGGATTCATGCATGCATGCGTGCATAGTATATATGCCCTCAAACTTAATTAGGTCTGAATCTCACCATGATCTATACTATGATAACACGAACCAAAGGAAGAATCCGCCATGGTAACCTATCTTGTTGTCGGTCAAGGTGATCATGGATGTCCACGCGGGCCCACGAATATATAGGCTTGTCGCCGATAACCACGCGAGGGAGTGTACCATTCGAATACAACCACTACATGCATATCTATGGAGGTGATGCGTGCACGCATCTTTGAATACCATTTCACAACATTGATGTGGCACGTCCATCGAAAATCGTACAGTCCCCACACAGAGCGAGATCGGTTCATGACGTGTCGTGGTACTAGCCACTTCGACTCGATGGGAGGGATTCATGCGTACACATGCATGTGTGTGCTCAAACTGTATCATATCATCCCAGAGCATGACCTATATATATATATATATATAACGTATTACAAACAAAAAAAATAATCCCCTCCTAAGTCAAATTAACCTCTCTCGTTGTCAGGCAAAGTAGTGATGGACCAAGCGGGCCCACAGATGGAAAGCATTGATATCGCTGATAACCGCTTAAGTGGGTGCGAGAGGACAACCACCATCGCTTTGCATGTGGGCCAAACATATGTTGAATACCCAAAATCCACAACTTTGATGTGGCACATGCCTCAAAAGCCGTAAATTCCCCACACACAGAGAGGTTCATGAAGCGTACTGCATATGATGGTCCCCTTCCCCTTCTTCAACGCATACTATATGCTCCTACCGTAATACAACCCAAAAAGAATCCTCCTTGATGGTGAAATTAATTAACCTCTCCCGATGTAGGTCAAAGTGATGCATGCATCAACGATGGTCTTGTGGGCCCACAGATGGAAGCGTCACACGTGAGTGTCCTAGGATAACCACCGCCTGCATGCATGTGGCCCAAAGAGGTGTTGTGTGATGTTTGAATAGCCAATTTCACAACTTTGATGTGGCACGTGCCTCGGAAACCGAGAAGTCCCGACACTGAGTGAGGTGTACGTGTTCACGGACGCGTACGTATAGTATATATGCTAGTCCCCTCGCACCTCTTCGACGCGTACTATATACTCACACAAAAAAAAGATTCTACCTTGTTGGTCAAATTAACCTCTCTGCTGGCTATTCGTCAAAGTGATGGACGAAGACCTCGCAGGCCCACAGAAAGCATCACACGCGAGTATCGAGTATCGTGTAGGACAACCATCGACTGCATGTGGCCAAAACATGTATGTATGAAAGGGTTGTGTAATGTTTTAAATAACGAATTCACGACTCTGATGTGGCACCTGCCTCACAAAACGGCCAACCCACACGGTGGCTCACGACTCGTAGTGTACTGCCAGCCACCCGCCACCCCCCAAACGCACACACACACATAGCACGAGTATACCGCAACTACGATGCATGTTAAATTATCCCGCGGTGAATATATGTTACCAAATGAGGGACGTTTTAATTTTGAAAAAAATAGAGATCATTAAGGCGTTTTAGTACATTGATTGATTTTCTAGGGGTATAATGTGCAAAAATCAAATTTGAGCTACATACACACGTGACAGTGCACCTAAATGGATTGCAAAAACACATGTGTTTCACTGGGTGCATGTTTACTCCTCGTGCAAGAAATTTCAAGCATTGAGAATCTTGATTTTGAAATTCTAGTACATCCAAAACTTATTTGAAATTCATGAAACTTATCATGTTGTCATATGGACACCAATACAAAGTGGCATGGTACTTTTTTTTGTCAAATTTGAGACCAGTTTTGATGTAATCTTTATCTTCTTACAAACGGGAGATTATTAATAATTGGGAACCAATATCCCAAATGAATTATTTATTCGAACTGTGAGCGTTAGACCAACAATGGATACGTGCCATGCTTCGGTTAAGAAATAAAGTGGCAGCATTAATCATCCAAATAGAAAAACAATATACGTGCCGCCACGCGACCCGTGTGCTGTGCGAGAAGGCATGAGATGACGGGACGCATGCGAGCAGTCCGCCGCACAGGCAGACCGGGAGGCGTGCGTGCTGGTGTGTGAATTGATGGGAGGCATGCTCGCTGTGTAGTGTCATCGAGAGGCGTGCGAGTAGCTGTGTGAAACGATGGTAGGCATGCCAGCAGTCCTGTGCGCAGGCTCATCGGGAGGCGAGCCAGCGGTTTGACCGACGCCCGCCTCTCTCCCACTACTCCATATTAATGGCGCGCCCGAGCGGCCGCACCCCCCATCCTTGCCACACACACAATCCTCTCTCTCCGCTTGCATCCTCGACGCCGCTCTCAGTCCTCAAAGCCATCGGTGTATGAGGATGCCACCGAAGCGCCACATCGGAGGGAGTGGCAACGCCGGGGCTGCTGAAGCACCGGAGCATGGTGTGGAGATGGAGACTCTGTTGCCTTCACCACCGGCAAGGTATCGCTGCACCCTGACGTCGTTGAGCTTCCACAGTCGGAGGTGGAGGTCCACACCGACTCCAGTGATGACTCGGGCGATGACCCCGGCGACGACTCCAACGACCACTCCGACGACGACTACGACGACGACGACGGACAACTGGTTAGACATCTATACCCATTTATGTGTCAAATAGATCCTAGGGTTTCTCTGGTTACTCCTGCCTCCCCCTTTTTGGAATAGAAATCCTATGGTTATGTTCTCCCAATCCATGAAATCTGAGTAAGTTTCGTTAGATCCGTGTAGTGTATTGATTGTTTGAATGGTACAAGTGATAAGTGATTAGTTGTTTCATCTGTGCAAATGATTTCTGCTAGTAATCCGACTAGGGTTAGTGTTCGTGCTAATAATTCCTAGCCAGGACTTGAAAATTGATTTTGAATGACCTACATATATGTTTGTGCCATTATTTTCTTCAAGATTGGTCTGTACATAGACGACTGTGCTTAAAAATCGAACCATAATCTCTGGATATGTATAACAAAATAGCCATCAATTCCTAATCCTACTTCATGGCATGTAAACATTGATTTGATGCCATATTTTGGCAACTGCCAAATGTTCGCTAGAGATTAGTTTGTAAACATTAATTTGACGCCACATTTTTTTTACTATTTGTATAGGTGATGTCTGATGATGTGGACAACAAGGATGAAGATGGCCAGAGGAGCTACAAGAGGCAAATCCTGAGGGAGCTTTATGCGGGAATGCATAACAGGCGTATTAGGACCTGGGACGGCGGCTATCGATGCCCATTTTGCAACCAAAAGCTTCATGACGCGTATGAAAGTGTTCTGGCGCATGCAAGAGGACGAGCCGTTGGCTCCTTCAAGCAGAAGTATTCTCGTAGGGTGGCGCACACCGCGTACACCGAGTACCTGGAGAAGCTTCGGGATCGTGCCGGCAGATGAGATGAGATGTGGGATCGAACTATGTACGCTTGAGTATGCTTAATGACGGTTGAACTATGCTTGTGTACGCTTATTATCTATGTCTGAGTATGTTTAATCTATGTTTACTTATGTCTAAATGTGGGATATGGATGTGTCGGTGTACTAAGTATTGGGCCACTAGTACCCCTTACTTGTGCACGGGTAGTTGTAGCCGTCCTCGCGGCAAGGCTTGCCGGGATCAGCTTGAGGTCGATTTAAGTCATCAAGGAAATCATCAAGTCAGAGATCTGAGAATCAGCAAATGAGCAAAGCTGGAAATCGAAGGCCAGCCTCCCCGGCAAGATCCTTGCCGGGATGGCCCGTGGAGCCCGGCAAGCCTCGGCGCCCGGCAAGGCTTGGTTTCTAGCAAAGCTCGGCGCCCGGCAAGCCCTGGCGCCCGGCAAGGATTGGTGCCCGGCAAGGATCGGCGCCTGGCGAGATTCTGCCACTATGCCACCGCTCCAGCACAGC
This sequence comes from Thinopyrum elongatum, assembly GCA_011799875.1. Classification (NCBI taxonomy): domain Eukaryota; kingdom Viridiplantae; phylum Streptophyta; class Magnoliopsida; order Poales; family Poaceae; genus Thinopyrum; species Thinopyrum elongatum. The sequence goes on along the minus strand of CM022299.1, from coordinate 284,159,397 downwards.
GACAAAGCCTGACATTCTGGGTCCTTCTCTGGATGCGTGGCGACGCGCCAGTGGAGGAGGGCTTAAGCGGCGCTGATGGGATGGCCCCTTTTTCCATCCCCAAGAAAGTGAGGACACCTAAACGGGCACCTCACGGTGCATTAAATGCGCTTGTCCTAATCCGTCAGGGGTTAGGTATGATACCCTGTAGCTACTTTACACCTCAATGTATGTACATTTTGCCACTGTGGTGACCCCTTTGTGATATAAAAGGAGGCCCAAGGCAACTGCTACAGAGGAGGAGGACTTCTGGCCCATTCTGCATGCGTAGCTGCTCTTTGAACGCACTGTTCATTGCGAGCGCTCCTGAAGGCTGAGCTCAAGAACATCAATAAGAACATAAAGTAGGAGTAGGGTTTTACGCTGATCTGCGGCCCGAACCTGGGTAAAAACCTTCCCGCGTCGATCACTGGTTCTGCTCTTTGCGTATACCTCTCCCCCCGCCGAATCGTAAAGGGGTCTCTCGGGATCCCATAGGTGTCGTGCCCCGACATCTTTGGCGCGCAAGGTAGGGGGATTGAGGTTTGCGTGAACCTGATCTGGTGGTCGACGCCCTAGTTCCTTCATCATCTTCATCGTCATGCCGCCCAAGAAGAAGAACATTGCGACAGCACAACCGTCCGGGTCCGTTTTGCCCGCGCCTTCGCAGACAGGCGATGGTGTGGGTGCAGAAGGAAGAGGACTGGAACCCCCGCGGCGTTCTGGTGACCCAAGCCAAGCGAGCGGTATCGTTCACAGTGGCAGTGGTAACTTGCGCGCCGCTGGATCTAGAGATGGCGTTGTGTTGCCTACGGGTGGCACAACAAACTCTAGGGATCGAAGAGCGCCTGCTGGAGCTCCCGCGCCGGCGCGAGCCTCGCAACCTGCCCAGGTCGTGCGAGACGAGCGACATCATGGCGCTGGTGGTTCGGGGCGTCCTCACGAAAAGGTTTCTGCGCGTAGATCCCAAGATGCGTGGGACCAGCATGCACACCGAGCTGCCGGCGAAGGTGGCACGCGGTCGCGTGACCGTGGCGGTGCTCCTTCTAACTTGGTTAGGAGTCAGAGCACCTCACGCACCTCGCACTTGTCGCCGCCACCTACGCCAGCGGAAGCCTTGGCACGTGCACAGCTGCTCCTCGATTTTCCTCCCGCTCCGGAGAAGATGGAGGAGTGGCGAGCTACTATCCAGAGCCTTATCGGCTTCGCTAACAAGGATGGACCGCAAGAGGCAGGGCCCTCTCAGCGGAGGCCCATCGATCCGACGTGAGCCGGTGTAGAGAAAACCGGAGGTGGTGCAACTACAGTGCACTCTCCTCCGCGGCGTCAGCAGCGGCCGACGACTCAGCAAGTCGACCGCCATGAAGAAGTTTCCACGGCGTCGTCCGATCCACGGATGCGCCGTGATCAGCATCTGGTTCTCCAGGAACGAGGCAAGGAGGACGCTCGAACAACCATCGAGCGGCGACGGGAAGCGTGCTATCAGTCCGATAAGCGCGCGGGGCCAGTTGTCAACGAGCCCGCGCCAGGGAACGTAGGAGACTTGCCTTACGAGGTAGGACCTCCAGCGTTTACCCGTGAGCTGCGGCAAGTCCAGTGGCCCAATCTCCGAACCTTCAAGCCAGAGGTCCCGGAGAAATATGACGGCAAGACCCATCCCTCGGAGTTCCTGAGCATCTACACCATTGCGGTGCAGGCTGCCGGGGGCCGAGATGACAAGATACTCGCCAACTACTTCCCGTTGGTGCTCAAACCCAACGTCAGGTCGTGGTTGATGCATCTGCCGGAGGATTCTATTTCTTGCTGGTCAGATCTGTGCCATCAGTTTGTTGGCGCCTTTGTTGGGGGCCACCAAGCTCCTGGCCAAGAAAGTGATTTGCACATCATCCCTCAGAAGGAGGGCGAGTCCCTGCGCAAGTTTATGCAGAGATTCAGCCGGGTGCAGTACAATATTCCTGACGTTCATCCTGCCGCTGTCGTTAGCGTGTTCCATCAGAACGTGCGTAACCGCAGGATGCGGGAAGAGCTGGCAATGAACAAAGTCAGGAGTATTGCTGAGCTTTACACTTTGGCCGACAAGTGTGCTCGAGCTGAAGAGGGGAGGAAACTCCCCGGTGAGGCTGTTGGTGCTGCAGGCGACTCAGAAGAAGAAGATGCCGCGGCCCCGTCAAGGAAAGGCCGGCGGCGGAATAGGAAGCGCGGAGGCAAGGACGTGCTTGCCGTCGAGGAATCCGGCAACCCTGGCGCCGCCAAGAAGGCCAAGGTTGGCGACCCCGGCAAGGATCTTGCCGGGTGCCCTTCCTGTCAGGCCTTGGCGGCTGCCGACAAATCAGAGAACTCTGGCAAGCAGTACTGCAAGATCCATCGCACTAAGGGCCATGATCTCTAGGACTGCCGGCAAGTTGAGCAGCTTGCCGAGAAGCAGAAGGCCGAATACGAGAGGCGAGACAAGGAGAAGGCCGAAGATGGTGCTGAGGGGTCCGGCAAGAAATGCGGTGGCCGAGGGGGTCGCCGCGGCAAGGCCAAACAGCAGAAGGATCGGCCCGCTCGGGGCCGAGATAAAGAAAGAGATGATGATGAAGAAGATGACGAATCCAGTGAGCAAGAATTCGAGAAGGCTACGGAGGCTATGTGCATTGATGGGGGTGCCTCGCTGCATTCTTCCCACCGCCAACTTAAACAGTGGATGCGGGAGGTTAATGCGGTACAGCCATCCCCCGATGCGTGTAGGCCTCTGAAGTGGTTTAGCACGCCTATCATCTTTGACGCCGAGGATCACCCTGATCGCACAACTGCGGTCGGGTGTTTGCCATTGTTGGTTTCCCCGACGATTCGCAACCTCAAGGTGACGAAGATGTTAGTTGACAGCAGGGCCGGCCTAAACTTAATCTCACCAGATGTGCTCACAAAGCTTCAGATTCCCGACGAAGACCTCGAGGAAACGGGTACGTTTCAAGGGGTCAACCCGGGAAGAACCCAGCCTAAGGGCAAGATCACGCTGCCGGTAACATTTGGCAGCGAGCTTAACTACAGGACCGAAAAGGTGGTGTTTGATGTCGCCAAGATCCCCATGTCATACAATGGGATCCTTGGCCGGCCAGCGCTGGCTAAGTTTATGGCGGCATCACACTACGCATACAACGTCTAGAAGATGCCTGGGCCGTTGAGCGTCATCACTATCCATTCCGATAAGAAGGATGCGCTCATCTGTGCCGACCAACTTTGCCGGGAAGCAGTTGCAGCACCTACCATCAAGGCATCTGCTCCTGCCGCTGGAACTCCCGGGGGGAAGAAGAAGACCGGCAGGAACCTTGGCACCAACTCCGGCAAGCGCACCTCCTCGGAGTGCTGCGCTTCCGTCGAGGACATGCCAGAGAGTTCCACCGGCAAGAACAAGAAGTCCAAGGCTGCCTCGCCGGAAACCAAGAAGGTGCCTGCCAGGGAGGACGGGATGGGGGGAACTTTCACCATAAGTTCCACCCCAGATGACAAATAGGAAAGCGTGCTCATTGCTTTCCTGCGGGCGAATGTCGACGTGTTTGCATGGCAACCATCTGACATCCCCGGCGTTCCCAGGAAAGTAATTGAGCACCACCTTGCTGTCTGCCCTCATGCGCGGCCCGTCAAGCAAAAGGTGAGGAAACAGGCTTTGGAGCGGCAAGAATTCATTGCCGAAGAAATTAAGAAGCTGGAGGCGGCAGGACTGGTCAAAGGAGTGCTTCATCCAACCTGGTTGCCCAATCCGGTTGTAGTGCGGAAATCGAGCGGGAAATGGAGGCTTTGTATCGATTATACAGATATCAAGAAAGCTTGTCCAAAAGATCCTTTTCCCTTGCCGCGCATCGACCAGATTGTGGATGCCACCGCTGGTTGTGATCTCCTGTCCTTCCTTGATGCCTATTCAGGGTATCATCAGATTTTTATGGCAAAGGAAGATGAAGAGAAGACCGCCTTTATCACCCCATGTGGTACGTATTGTTTTATACGAATGCCTTTCGGGTTGAAAAGTGCTGGTTCAACATTTGCCAGAGCAATCCAGATTGGTTTTGAGCCACAACTCCACAGAAACATGGAGGCGTATATGGATGATATAGTGGTCAAAACTAAGGATAAAGCAACGCTCATTCAAGACTTAGAAGAAACATTTGCGAACTTGCGCAAGATCAACTTGAAGCTCAATCCTGAGAAGTGCGTGTTCGGTGTTCCTTTCGGCAAGCTCCTCGGATTCTTTGTATCTTGCCGGGGAATCGAAGCTAACCCCGACAAGATCAGAGCCATTGAGCAAATTGAAGCGCCGAGACGCGTCAAGGATGTGCGTCGTCTTGCCGGCTGTGTTGCTGCTCTAAGCAGGTTTATTTCCAAATCTGCTGAGCGCGCCCTGCCCTTCTTCAAAATTTTGAAGAAGGCAGGTCCAATGAAATGGACCTCGGAAGCGGTGGCGGCCCTGCAAGATTTGAAGAAGTACCTTTCTTCTCCGCCGACGCTAGTCGCACCTAAACCACAAGAACCATTGCTGCTGTATCTGACGGCGACAAATCAAGTGGTTAGTGCTGCGCTGGTGACACAGAGGGAAGCTGATGAGGAGGCAACATCAGCGGCAGGACCACCAGATGATGTGGCAAGATCTTCCCTGGCAAGGGTTGATCCCGGCAAGACAGGATCTGCGCAAACAGAAGAGCCCGTGCGGAAGAAAAAGGTGGTGCAGCGCCCAGTTTATTTTGTTAGCTCCCTCTTGCAAGGGGCTAGATCAAGATATTCTGGTGTGCAGAAGTTGCTTTTCGGCCTCCTTATGGCCTCAAGAAAGCTGCGCCATTATTTTCAAGCACATGAGATCACCGTCGTCACTCGCTTTCCGTTGCAACGGATTTTGCAAAATCCGGAGGCAACCGGCAGGATCGTGGAGTGGGCGTTGGAGCTATCCAGCTTTGGTCTTAAGTTTGAAAGTACTTCCACAATTCAGAGCAGGGCCTTGGCGGAGTTCATTGCAGAATGGACCCCGACGCCAGACGAAGAAGTTCAAGAAACAAGTCTCCACGACAAGGAAATCGATCAGCAATGGGTTATGTACTTTGACGGGGCTTTTTCGCTGCAAGGCGCCGGTGCCGGTGTGCTGCTTGTCGCACCCACCGGAGAGCACCTCAAGTATGTAGTCCAAATGCATTTTCCCCGGGAGAGTTCAACCAACAACACTGCAGAGTACGAAGGTTTGCTTGCCGGTCTTAGGATCGCGGCAGACCTTGGTATTAAAAAGCTCATTATCCAAGGTGATTCACAGCTTGTCGTCAGGCAGATCAACAAGAACTATCAAAGCCCATTGATGCAGGCCTACGTAGATGAAGTGAGGAAATTGGAAGAGTGCTTTGACGGTCTGCAGATGGAGCACGTTCCTCGTGCCGAGAACAGCGTTGCTGATGACCTGTCAAAGCGTGCTGCCCTCAAGTTGCATGTGGAACCAGGAACTTTTGTGCTCCAATTGACTCAACCATCCGTGGCGCCATCAATGCGGCAAGAAAAGAGAAGAAAGTTGAACTCTGGCCAGTACTTCCCGGCAGAGCTCCCCGGAGCCGCCGGCAAGGAAGTTGCCGGGATCGACACGCCTGCCGGGGAACAATAGGCTCCGGCAGGGCCTCAGGCCCTTGCTGTCGAGACAAATGTTCCCCCGGCGGACGAGATGCCTTTAGTCCTAGTTGTCGAGCCTCAGGCTCCAGCATGGGCGCAGCACATCGTCCATTCCCTTCAGACAGGTGAACTCCCTGAGGAACAAGAAGAAGCGGAGAGAGTTGCCCGTCGGTCTGTTATGTACAAGTTCGTCGATGACGTCCTGTACAGAAAGAGACCAAACGGTGTGAAATTGAAGTGCATTCCTCGGGAGGATGGACTAGAGCTGTTGGCAGAGATACATGGGGGCATGTGTGGCTCTCACATAGGGTCAAGAGCGCTTGCCGGGAAGGCATTCCGGCAAGGTTTCTTTTGGCCCACCGCCCTCCAAGATGCGACTGCACTAGTAACCAGGTGTGAAGCGTGCCAGTTTCATTCGAAGAAATTACATCAGCCAGCTCAAGCTCTTCAAACAATCCCTCTCTCCTGGCCATTTTCAGTCTGGGGCTCGACATACTGGGCCCCTTCCCCCGTGCTGCCGGGGGCTTTGGGTACTTGTACGTTGCTATCGACAAGTTCACAAAGTGGCCGGAGGTGGAAGCAGTGAGGAAGGTGACAGCGCAGTCGGCTGTCAAGTTCTTCAAAGGAATTGTTTGCCGTTTCGGAGTGCCTAACAGGATCATCACCGACAACGTCACGCAGTTCACAAGTCACACCTTCATGCAGTACGTCCAAGACCTTGGCGGCAAGATTTGTTTTGCCTCTGTTGCTCACCCGAGAAGCAACGGCCAAGCGGAGAGGGCCAATGCTGAAGTGCTGCGCGGTCTCAGGGCCAGAACTTTTGACAGGCTGAAAAAAGTGCGGAAGACGCTAGATTGATGAGTTGCCGGCGGTTCTTTGGTCAATCAGAACGACACCAAATCGAGCCACCGGCCAGACGCCCTTCGCTCTAGTGTATGGAGCGGAAGCAGTTCTCCCCACGGAACTCATATACGGATCTCCTCGAGTGCTCGCTTATGATGAGCTTGAGCAAGAGCAACTGCGGCAAGATAACGCTGTGCTCCTTGAGGAGAATCGTCTTCAGGCTGCTGTGCGAGCTGCACGCTACCAGCAAGCTTTGCGCCGCTATCATAGCCGCAAAGTTCATGCCCGAAGCCTTGAGGAAGGCGACCTTGTTCTTCGACGGATTCAGTCCGCCAAGAATTCAAACAAGTTGACGCCAAAGTGGGAAGGCCCTTATCGGGTAGTACGAGTCACCAGGCCTGGCACTGTCCGCCTGGAGACCGAGGACGGCGTTCCAGTGAGTAATTCCTGGAATATCGAACATCTTCGCAAGTTCTATCCAGAAGGCGCGGTTGCCGGGGGCTCCCGGCAACCACCGTTTTGTACAAGTCTTGCCGGCAAAGCATGTGATCCTTTGTACAAAGCCAGGCGCAGACCCTGAGCACAGATGAATAAATTTAAGTGTTGTACATTTCCTTATTGATTCTCATGTTCACATTCATATATGCATGTTTGTCTAAGATGATGTATAACACCTGATCCTGGTAAGTTCTAACGAACCGCCAAGGTTTCATCTCTTCATTTTCTCTTCTTTCTTTTTCTTAAAGACAGAAGGATTCCTCGCGTGCACATTTGCCGGGGGGGAAGGGAGACATGAATACCAGTTGGTGACGTTCGGAATCGTATGCTTGCCGGAGGAAGGACAAAGACAGAAAGCTAAGTCTTAAAAACTCAGAGCAAGTTTTTCTTTTATTACCAAGTTAGTTCCTTGGACGATTCCGACCCTTGTATGGAAAATCTGCACGCGAAGGAACCCTTGTTGTAATTAGTCGCGCCCTTATTTTGTTTCGAGTCCGCTCAACAATTTAAGTTGCTGCATTGAGAATGCCAAGGAGTCTTGCCGGCCGCTGCGCCTCCGGCAGGCTGCTGAAGTCCCGCACCCAGCGCTCGCGGCAGGTTGCGTGCCGGCAAGTTTTTCAGTAAGCGTAGGATGAACTCCATACATAAAGGAATCAGACAAGGAAAGTAACTAGCATGAGCCTAAACATAGTTAAATTATATTACATCCATGAGTTGCCGCAGTCCTAACTCGAGACTTAACTGTCTTTTACATGAGATCATGGCGGCAAGAATAAAAGGGAAGCACTCAATCCCTGCACTGGCCTTCGATCCTTTTGATGGAGTCCACCTTCTCAAGGATCGGCGCGATGCACTTCTCAAGCGCCTCAACATTCGCATCCTTTGGCAGGTGGCCGAGTGCGCTGGAGAGGTCGATGCCGGGATTGCTGTGCACCACCTTGAGGAGCACCTTGCGAAGGACGGCCCGGCAAAGCCGGCGGGTCTCGTTCGCCAGTTGGGTCGCCCGGCTGGACTGGAGCGCCCTCAATGCGTTGATGATGCTTTCAAAGAACATCGTCAATCTCGCGCTTAGGGATATTCTTTCCTCGGAAGAATATCTGAAGTTCGACAAGCCCATGGTTCACAGTTCTGCGGTAAGCTTCTCTGCGGTAGCGATGAGACGACCAGTCCAGATCTCCACTCCCTTCTCGTACTCGTTCTGGGCAGCGGCGGCGCTCTTGAGCAGGTTCCTCTCTCCTTGGAGATCCTTGAGTAGAGCCTTCTCACGGGCCCTGCCGGCCTCGAGAGATTTCTGCAGCGTGGTCAGCTTCAGCTCCAGAACCGCAATATCATCAGCCGCAGAGGAGAGCTGCTTGGTCTTGTCGGACAGGGCGACTTGCATCTCTGCCAAGGAGTGGAGGGTTTTTTCCCTATCCCCCTTGAGCGTCGAGAGCTCCTTGCCATGCTCATCGAGATCTGTCTCCAGCCTCTTCACTTTGTCGCTCAACTCGTTCTTGGCGGCCTCTGCAACTTCGGCAGCATCGACGGCCTCCTTGAGCTTGCCGGCGTGACTTGCAGTTAGAGCTTCGAGCGCCTCCTTGTGCTTCTGCTCCAGCTCCTGGGTCCGCCGCGTGACAAGATTTTCAATGTCTTCATCCTTGCTACGAAGCTTGGCGGCGAGAGCCTGCTCACGAGCAGTGAGATCTTCCTCATGAGCTTCAAGAGCAACGCGGCGCCCCGTTAGGAGGGCATCTTCGGCAGCAATCCTTTGAATAGCTTCATCATGCGCCTTCTCCATGTCTGATTGCTTCAGGAGGATCTCATTCCACTGCTGGCTCACTTGTTCCCGGCGGCAACCAACCCTTGGAGGGCCTCGGTGTGCCAGATCTGCATTTGTGCGACGCGCCTTTGGAAATCTGCTTCAGCCGCCTCAACAACTGCCATTCTGGAGTCCGCCTTGTCTTTCCGGGCGCGATGGAGAGCCTGGAGTTTGCGGAAGTTCTCGCCCATGGCCTGAAGGAGCTGATCCTCTTCAGATTTGCCACTGCTAGTGCTGGGATTAACGACAACTTCAAGCCCGGCAGCAGCGATGATTTCTTCGAAAACTTCTCCTTCGGCTGGTGCCTCAGTGCTTGCCGTCCCCGGCAAGTTGATGAACAGGTTCTCGCCAACCATGAGGTACTTGCTGGATGAGGGGCCTTCAGATGCTGATGGCTGGTCTTCAGTGACCGCCTCACCAGTGACAGGGGGCTCTGTGGCCGGTGTAGCGCCTGGCGCTCCTGTGGCAGGAATGCTATCAGTGCGGTCCTCAGCCTCCCTGTCGCCCCCTTCAGCAGGTTCTTCGGCGGTTTCCTCTTGTGCTGTCTTGGCGGCCTCCCCGTCAAGAGCACCACCAGCCTCGACAACGTCATCCTTGGTGGCCTCGCTGGCAGCGATCCTGTCTGCTTCGGCGGCAACATTCCTGGCGGTCTCCTCGATCACAACGTCGACGTCCATGTGTTCCATCACAGGGAACTCTGAAGGACGAAGGAGGAAAACAGAATAAGATCAAGGTTGAAGTTTGAAGTGATCAAAGAAGAAGAAGTAAGGGAAAAAGAATAACTAGCACTCTGAGGCGATCGAGTACCTGCGTCTGGCTGTCGAGAGGTGGCTTCGCCTCTCCCGGCAACTCCGGTTGCCGGGGGTGGGTTGCCGGAGTCCGTGCTTGTTGGCTCCTCCTCAATCCGGACAGGCTCGTCGGCAGGATCTCTTGCCGGAGATGTGCTTGTGGGCGGAGCGGTCGATGAAGGAGGCACAATGGGGCAATCTTCTCCATGTTGCCGTTCTTCTCCTGCGAACCCAAAGATATCAGCGACAAGAATGAAAGCCTCGGCACCAGCCAACAGAAAAAGGGACAATGAACCTACGCTGGGGGCTGTGCTGGGGGCTGCGCTGGGGGCTGCGTTGAGGACTAGACTCCGGGCTCACGATGACGGTCTCTGGCACGCTAGTGGAGCCTGCCGGGGGCTCGTCGCCCGTAGAAGTCCTTGACCTCTTCGCCATCCTCTCCAGCAAGGTTTCTGTGTCACTGCGGAAACAATACAAGTAAGTCAGTAAGACTGATGCAGATTGGAAGGTGGAAGTTGTGACAGGTACTCACTCTTCTTCCTCTCGCTCCGGACTGAAGCCGGAGATGTCGAAGTCGACCTCCGTTGCGGTGTCTGAGTGGGGAGGCGGAGGAGGGGTCCTGGGCCGCTTGGCTGTGGCAGGCACCGGGGCAGCTTCTGGCACGGTTGTACGAGACCCTCCTGCCGCTCCGGCGGTGGCCGCTGGTGTGGGTCTCGCGCGCCGCGCGGGCTGTTGACGGGCCCCCTGCCGCGGTCCGGTCTTGCCGGCCACTTTCTTGCCGGGGGATTCGCCACTCGATGTAGGCTGGCTTGCCGGGACGCCCGATGCGGCTTTCCGAAGGACACGCTTTGTCTTCTTTCAGGGCGAGGGCTCTTCTCGCGTCTCCTCTTCGGCCGTGTCGTCGCCGGATGAGCTTTCAGCGACTGCGCCGCCTTCTTCCCCGGCAACCTTGCTCTCCTCGGCAGGTTTTGCCTCCACCACCACCTCTGCATCGCTGGCTTCCCACTCTGTGAAGCCAACGCTGCCGGCCTCCGCGGCAAGATTCGCTTCCTCCACTCTGGTAGCAATGTATGCTACCTACTGATCTGTGGTGGAGCGAACAAGATCTGACTCTTGTCGGACAGGCTTCTCCGTCAGATTGTCGAAGAATTTCTGCGCTTCTTCCTCGCTTGGCTCGACCCAGGTCGGGTCAAGGCCGTGGGCATTGAACATCGGCAAGAAGGCAATGATCGACCCCAGTGCAGAGTTGTTGCACAATGGGACGATCCTTGCCGGCAGCCGGTGCTTGTCTTCGCGCTGGAATAACTTCTGGCGGAGAGCGCCAAGCTGCATAATAGTCAAGTTGTTGTTCAGCCCGGGGCGCAGCCTCATGACATCCGCTGCGTTCTTATACTCCCAGGCTGGCCTCCCCCTATTATGCAGAGGGGCGATGCGGCGGCGGAGGAAGTCGAAGCCGATCATCTCCATTGTCAGCCCGGCAGCCTTCAAGCGGAGGATCCTGGTAGTGGCGATTGTGAGCTTCTCGTCTTCTGCGGCGAGATCGCCCCAATCCTTGCCGCGGACCACCTTCTGTCGCCGGGGATGGCAAAAAGGATGAGGATCTGCTTCTTGGATCCAGCACCATTCGGCCCGCCACTCGTCCCACTTTTCGCGGTAAACTCCATCTGGGTATATCTCTTTGTTCCAGGCCCTTGGAATCCAAGCAATAGATCCAGAGAGAGCCTCTCCCTTTTGGATTCGAGGATAGAAATAGTGGCGGAAAAGAGCAGAATTGGGGATCACGCCGGCGAAATTTTCACAAAGATGGGCAAAGATCGACATGCAAAATACGGCATTCGGCGTGAAATCAAGAAGGCGGAAGCCGTATGTATACATGATGTCGTTGAAGAAATCGGAAAAAGGTGGACAGAGCCCGCAATAAAAGTACGCAGTGAAGAAGGGGTATCTGTCCGATCCGCCTTTGGAACTAGCACCTGGGATTGCGCGTGTGGCGGGGTGAGCTTGTGTTCCCTTCGCCCACATGCATTGGTATCGTCCCTTCAAGGTTTCGGCGTCGAGCGTCGGAGGGAAGACGACGAGCCTCTTCTGCATCTTCACCAGTTCACTTTTCGGAACTTCGGCCTTCGACTCCTTGTCCGTGCCCTTGCCTTTGCTAGCCTTGGGCGGCATGGCGACTGTGGAGATGGAAGCCGGAGGACGGAACAAGCGCGGGAGCGGCGAGCAGAAGGGAAAGAAGGTTTCGCTCCGGGCTCGAGCAGAGGAAGGCGATGGCGATGGCCGGATTGGGAAGAAGAGGGGGGCGAATGGGTTTGCACCTCCACGACTTCTCCTTTTTAAGGGGAAGGAGCGGGGCCACCTTGTTTATCTCCCAATATGAATGCGCCTCTGAGGGCGCAAAACAGTTTGTAGCCTTTTTGGCACACTTCCCACATCGCGCGCTCCGTGCGCGTAGTGGGGGCACAGTAAAACAAGATCTTTACGAGCAGTTAATTCCCTGCCACGCATGCCCGTGCACTGTTTGGGCCTAGCCCAACAACGCCTCGCACTCGTGTATGGCCCAGGCCCGGGGGCTCCTGTCGGTGTACTAAGTATTGGGCCACTAGTACCCCTTACTTGTGCACGGGCAGTTGTAGCCGTCCTCGCGGCAAGGCTTGCCGGGATCAGCTCGAGGTCGATTTAAGTCATCAAGGAAATCATCAAGTAAGAGATCTGAGAATCAGCAAATGAGCAAAGCTGGAAATCGAAGGCCAGCCTCCCCGGCAAGATCCTTGCCGGGATGGCCCGTGGAGCCCGGCAAGCCTCGGCGCCCGGCAAGGCTTGGTTTCTAGCAAAGCTCGGCGCCCGGCAAGCCCTGGCGCCCGGCAAGGATTGGTGCCCGGCAAGGATCGGCGCCTGGCGAGATTCTGCCACTATGCCACCGCTCCAGCACAGCGACAAAGCCTGACATTCTGGGTCCTTCTCTGGATGCGTGGCGACGCGCCAGTGGAGGAGGGCTTAAGCGGCGCTGATGGGATGGCCACTTTTTCCATCCCCAAGAAAGTGAGGACACCTAAACGGACACCTCACGGTGCATTAAATGCGCTTGTCCTAATCCGTCAGGGGTTAGGTATGATACCCTGTAGCTACTTTACACCTCAATGTATGTACATTTTGCCACTGTGGTGACCCCTTTGTGATATAAAAGGAGGCCCAAGGCAACTGCTACAGAGGAGGAGGACTTCTGGCCCATTCTGCATGCGTAGCTGCTCTTTGAACGCACTGTTCATTGCGAGCGCTCCTGAAGGCTGAGCTCAAGAACATCAATAAGAACATAAAGCAGGAGTAGGGTTTTACGCTGATCTGCGGCCCGAACCTGGGTAAAAACCTTCCCGCGTTGATCACTGGTTCTGCTCTTTGCGTATACCTCTCCCCCCGCCGAATCGTAAAGGGGTCTCTCGGGATCCCATAGGTGTCGTGCCCCGACAGGATGCAATCAGTTCGGTTGATGGAATCTACCTCCGTCCTGGTTTATTGGTCCCCCTTGTAATTTGTGTTAAAGTTTGACCAAAGATTTAACTGACAAAATGTTTGTGCAGGTCAGCAAAAATTATATCGTTGGATGCATATTTGAACATAGTGTTCAATGATATAATTTTTGGTGACATGCATAAACATTTGTTAGTTAAATATTTGGTCAAAATTTGGTACAAATTACAAAGGGGACAAATAAACCAGGACGGAGGTAGTACGTCAACCACACATGGTTCCCAAAATTTGAACCGTGTGCAATGACTTTCATTTTGCCTGTAATGTCAATGACACATGATTGGCTCTAGCAAACCATTGCCTTTGAAACTCTTTGTGGGACAGAAAACCCTCACCATCCGTACGTCACAAAAACCCTCACCCCACCTGCCACCCCCTCCGGTCCCCATTCACACCTGCACAAGCTCCTCCGCGTCTATCCATGGCACCGCCTATCGCAGCGGCAACCACTTAGCTCGACGCCTACCGCCGCCGCCAGGCTACCGGCAAACCCCACCGCATTTCGCCACTTCCGCTTGCCGAAGCCTATTGCCATCGACTTTATCGACGCTGCTCGCGGTCGACCCAGCTCCGCCCGGTTGGGGAATCCGCCGTACTGAGGTTTTTTTTTCATGGACAACAAGGTAACTAATTTAATGAGATATTATCTCATCTCTTATCCCAGTTCATCTGCCTCCTTTAATCACCCATCCAAAATCGCCGTGAATTCATTTTTATTCGAGCTGATTTGAGGGTTTTCTTTCATTCATAGAGTGTACAGTGCGCGGACACATCAGGACTTTGTGGCCTCCGCCAGACATCCATGGAGTTCCATCTCACCGTACCAGATGACTTGAGGATGCGCAGTATGTTCAATCTCACCCTAAATCGGTTGGCATGGCCTACTTTCCTGAACATATACTAAATATTTCTACATTTGGATAAAAGGTGCCACATGCACCATATACGTCAAAGGGGATTTTTTCCTCTTCTTTCTATATTAGGCAAATTAATGATGTATTGTTCTTTCGATTACTCTTATTTTTCCATGACATCATGTTTACCCTATCTGTTTAATTATAGATTTTTGTCCTTCGATTTCAACTGTTGTACAGTTCTTTCAATTTGGGCCCATATTTGCATGTTACCATATTTTCTTTAACAATCCTACCATTTTCTGCAGCGCGTCCCTTGCTATGCAACAGAATCTGTAGTACACAATATTTCCCTTTACATAAATCAAGACTGCAGGGATGTCATACTGAACACAAACCATGGATTTACAATCGTTGCTACTGTAAGACTTGATGAACATGGTGACTCCTATTTTGGCACTGGCCTTTGGAAAGAAATTTCTAAGTTTTATGTACTAAAAGATGGCACTAAAATTGCACTGCACATAAAAGAGCCTGGTCATGAGATATATGCTAACTTCCCCGACGGTATCATCCGTCCAGACTTTGTTCGAAGTAAGTGTTCTTTTCAAGTATCTACATGTTGACTTACCCAGCAATATCAAATAAATTGTGTAGTATTTAAGCAACCAATTGTTATTCCATTTTCTTACTCAATTCCTACCTACCTTCTAGTTACTAATACACTTTTCTATTGCCCTATTTTAACTAAATAATCCCTGTACTCCCACTTCTATCAGAAAGCGTCGCTGACAAGGAGACTCCGGAGGTGGAGAACGGGGCTGCCAACAAGCGGAGATGGGTCGAGCAAGAACCGCAAGCGACTCCAGTAGGCCTAGACTTCATCAGCAGCCTCCCCGATGATATGTTGACAGTCATCATCTCCCTCCTCCAATCAAATATGGGGCGCGGACAACCGTCCTTTCCCGGCGGTGGCGCCCACTATGGAACTCCATCCCTCTCGACTTCATCAACACCCACGAGCTCTGCCATGGCTATCACAAAAGCTTGGATGCGTTATCCAAGATCCTCGGCAATCACCCTGGCCCAACCAGATGCCTTAGCATGGGCAAGTTTCGTTCCAACGGCAAGGACCGAGCCAAGCTTGACGACTGGTTCTGATCCCACGCCCTAGATCAGCTCGAGGAGCTCACTTTTGATGATGGGCATATGCACTCGCTGCCAATGTCCGCGCTCCGCCTCGCGCCCACGCTGCGCGTCGCCAAGTTCAAGAACTGCCATTCCCCCCCTCCCCTTAATGACGCGCCCGCTCTTATTCTACCACGACTGAAGCACCTCGAGCTCGTCGTCGTCTGCCTCCCAAACGGTGACATGGAGCGCCTACTCTGTGGCTGTACTACACTCGAGTACCTTCGTCTTCAGGCGATCAATGGGTTGAGTAGCTTCCACATCAGCTCCATGACTCTCCGAACTATTTATGTGTGATGCTGGTGCGGCAAGAAGACATCACAAGATGTGTACCACGGTATGGTCATTGAGGACACAACTTCACTTGAGAGATTACTTGTAGTTCATCAAGAAGGTCCAACAAGAATCAATGTCATTTCTGCGCCGAAATGACAGTGGTGGGCTACTCGTCTGACAAATACTCCGAACCTGTTATTGGATCCACACCCGTTCAGGTACAACAGCCGCCTTCTACCTCTCCTTCTAGAAACTAACATTATTTCTAATTTTGAAGAAATATGTTCGTCTGTCATCCAGAAAATGATTCCGACAAGCTTGACCCCGAAACTGCGCACGGTGAAGGTCTTGGCACTAGAATCTATCGGCCCCAACCTGGAGCAAGTTGTCAGTTTCCTGAGATGCTTTTCGTGCCTGGAGAAGCTATATATCGAGGTGATGTTCCTTTCCTGTTAAATGTTAACCATAAGGGAGTTCAATTTGTGACACCTTTTTGCAAGTTTACAATGATAATGTACTACGATTTCTGAAGGATTTTTTGGAGGATTTCAGTACATACATGTTTTCCCCCCCATATTGGTTGCGTGATCCATATGGTTACAATCCATAAGCATTTCTCCTTTGGATTCATCTGTACTACTAGTTTTCTTAGGGAACTTTTCATCCACTCCAACCTCTTGTGAAGAAGGCTAAATTTTTACTAGATTGTAATCAAATGCCCATGTTAATCATGTCGGATCGAAGATGGCATGTTAGTGCATTTTACAAATCCTGCAACCAAATAGGCATGTAGTAGTGTTCAAAACTGCATGTAGGCACTAACACATTTTCTTCTTTTGCAGATAAGATTAGGCCCGGTGGTGGATAATGTGATACAATATAACAATCACATCAAATGCCTAGATCTGCATCTCTTGGATATTACTTTGAACTACTATCGAGGGACCTTACCGGAGATTATATTCGCCAGGTTCTTTGTTGTCAGAGCAAGGGTGCTGAAGGTAATGAGGTTTGCCCTACATTTATTTCACAAAAATGAATGGTTTGTTGATCAGTGCCGGCGGCTGCGGCAGAATGGAATAGGCTCCGAAAATGCTGAATTTCATTTTGGAACTTCAGATGACAGAGTAATTGGAAGTCATCGTGTCAACCCCATACATGACTTCTCAGTGGCTGGCCCCTTTGCAAAAATTATGAGGTTTCGAAACAAGACTTACAAGTGGTAATATTAGTTTGAACCTCTCTGATATCCATGTTCAGCGGATCAGCACGAGCATTTGCAGTAGATGAGCTGAATTTCATTTCCAATATCAGTTTGAACCTTGTAATCTTCGAATTTGAGCCATATAACTCTGGAATTTGAACCTTGTAATATTTCGAGTTTTTGTGGTACAATCGTTGATATGGCATCGTATGAGACTCATATATTGGTAGCACATATTTGACCTTAATATGCAATGGACTTAGATTTTATTAACCATTCTCGAATCTGTTTACCTTGTTGATCTCATAGCACACGACCTGTATAGCTAACTCGACTGCGGTCTTTGACATTATTGCACACAGTTGGTTTCTTCAACCGTGTGCCCTGTAGAGCGCAGAATTAATTATCGCACTCGAGTGTCCATCATCACCCTTCTGTGTAACTTTGACCACATCACCAACGGGTAAACTTATGACCGAAGTCATTCCACACACTCAGTTCTTACAAAGCTTTTTGCCAATAAACGCCCATTATTTGTCCCTCTTCTAGCCGACACGTGGCCAAACAAGCCGGGCGGGAAGCTTGCATGGTAAACTGCACAGTAGCACAGGAACAGGCTCACCGACGATACATTTGGCGCCTCTTCGAGCCCACGCATGGTCAAACAAAACGCATGCGATGCGGTGTTGTCAAGTGTGCACTGGAATCCTCCGCTACGAATGCGGTGACAAGACGTGACGATTACAGGCCAGCCGGCCCCCCATTTATTAGAGCAGCCATTCAACCCTTGTGTCTCTTCGACCTTTCAATCGCGCCCCACCATTGCAAGAAGCACACCCACCACGACAAATTCTTAGAGGGTATCCTGCGAGGCTCCAATGGCGCTCCGAGCGGCTGCCGACGATGAGCAGCAGTTCACCATGCATCCCGTGATGGACACCCACAGAAGGTTCACGGAGCTCTTGGTGGTGTACACCAACAACCCGGTCTGGGTGGAGCACTCCATCCACATCATGGAGTTGTTGCTTGCCGAGGAGAAGTACAAGGTGGCCGGATTCGACCTCAAGTACACCCGCGCTCGTGCCGGGTCTCGTCCCAAGGTTGCCGTCGCCTAGATGTGTGTGTGCAATCACGTCCTCATCTACCACTACTGCCTGGCCACAAGGCCTTGTGAGCGTTTCGCCAGGTTTGTCAACAACCCCCACTACATGTTATCTACGGTGGACATCACCAACGATGTAAAGGTGCTCAAGAATTCAGGCATCGCCTGCCAGAATCTTGTCGACATCCAGGGCCAATACAAGATCTGGGGCAGCAATGAGCATGAGAAGGACTCACTGGTTCGCCTCGCCGAGGCCATCATTGACCCCTACTACAGAGACATGAAGGATTCCTGCAACAAGGACAAGCGTGCCTGGCACTCGGCCTAGATGGAGAAAGTCAACAAAGCTCACGTCATATACGCGGCCAAGGAGGGCTACGAGATGTACATGCGGATTGTTGACATGAGGAAATGCCTCCTTCCCCAAAACGGCCAGGGATCCAGCCGGAAGTAGAGCAATAGCAAGCGTCGTCACAACAATAAGTAGATGATTAGATCCTCGTTTCTCCTAGTTTAGTATGCATGTAATTGCTTACTTTGGTGTGTGGAAATGTTATGTGTGTAGTCACTTGTGTAATTGTATGCTTAAATTGGTTTTGCAATGCTGTATTTTTAAGTATATATGTTGATGCTCTGTAGACAGAGCAAATCACATTGCACATGGACTAAACAATGGAACCCGTCGGTGATGATTTCATCAATCACTCACAATTGTATACCATCAATCGTTTGCTCACAACACACATGGCTTGTTAACAGGAATCGTCTGTGTTGTTATCGGTCTTCCCACACATTTTCGATTACAGACCTATTTTCCGCATATCACACACATCTTGTTAAGTTGAACCATTTCTGTTCTCTTGGCTCAACGCAAATAGTTCATCCGAGTGAACTGTATGCTGTATATCGCACACACCTTCATCTGGCTGCCCGTTTCTGTTGTTCCGCCTCATCACAAATAGTTTATCCGAGTGAACTGTATGCTGTATATCACACATGCCTTCATCTGGCTGCCTGTTTCTTTTGTTCTGCCTCATCGCAAACAGTTCATTGAACTGAACTGTATGCCCCTCATCGCACACGCAACTAAAATCTGAACCGTGTTTGATGTATCCTTTATCGCAAACATTTTGCATCTTTTTTTACTGTTAGTTTACATCACCATTTGCAATTAATGCATCGCACACAACTTTGTCAAAGGGTCTCTGATCGTAGTGTCGCGTTAGCAGCATCCTGCAGTAGTGTGTATTCTGTAAATAGTCATACGTGCTTATGAAAAAGAACTTGCATGACATATTTTGTCCTACCCTCCCGTGGCAGCGGGGTCCATAAGGAAACTAAGGGATATTAAGGACTCCTTGTAATAGAGAACCGGAAGAAATCATTAACACATAGTGAATACATGAACTCCTCAAATTATGGTAGTCACCAAAAAGAATCCCAATTGTTGTCACTTTGGGGTATGCAGATCATAACACGTAATAGGTGCATACAACTTGCAAGATCAGATCAAGAACATAGATATAATAGTGAAAACATAAATGGTTCAGATCTGAAATCATGGCACTCGGGCCCTTGTGACAAGCATTAAGCATAGCAAAGTCATAGCAACATTAATCTCAAAACATAGTGGATACTAGGGATCAAGCCCTAACAAAACTAACTCGATTACATGATGAATCTCATCCAACCCATCACCGTCCAGGAAGCCTACGAAGGAATTACTCACTCTCGGCATTGAGCATCGTGAAATTGGTGATGGAGGATGGTTGATGATGACGAAGATGGAAGATCCCCTTCTCCGGAGCCTCGAACGGACTCCAAATCTGGCCTCCCGATGAAGAACAGGAGGTGGATGCGGCTCCATATCATAAAACATGATGAAACTTCCTCTCTTATTTTTTCTCCCAAAATAGGAATTTATAGAGTTGGAGTTAGGGTTAGCAGAGCCTTGTGGGCCCCACTACCCACCAGGGCGCGCCAGAGGGGGTGGCGCGCCCTAGTGCCTAGTGGGCAGCAACCCCCCCTCTAGTGGGTCTTTGCTCCAGTATTTTTCTTTTATTCCAAAATAATTCTCCAAAAAGTTTCTTCCAATTCAGAGAACTTTTATTTCTGCACAAAAACAACACCATGGTAGTTCCGCTGAAAACAACGTCAGTCCGGGTTAGTTTCATTCAAATCATGCGAATTAGAGTACAAAACAAGAGCAAAAGCATTAGGAAAAGTAGATACAACAGAGACGTATCAACTCGCCCAAGCTTAACCCATTGCTTGTCCTCAAGCAATTCAGTTGATAAACTGAAAGTGATAAAGAAAAACTTTTATGAACTCTTTTGTTCTTGTGTTTATATATATGCTTTAATAATACCGAGGTTTTCAGCAAAGATCATGATTAACCATGCAGACGATAACTATTAGAGTATATTCACTCATATCAATGGCATAATCAACTAGCAAGTAATAATAAAATATTTCAAATGCCAACACTTTGTCAAAACAATCATGATATAATATGACAATAGTGGTATCTCGCTAGCCCTTTCTGAGACCGCAAAACATAAATGCAGAGCACCTCCAAAGTTCAAGCAGCGACTAAACATTGTAATTCAAGGTAGAGGAGATCCAGTCATGATGCACACAACATTAACTAGTTGCAAGGTGCGAAGTTGAGTAAGACTGAAAGACCGACCATAGTAGGAGAAAGAGAAAGGATGAAAGTCGTCCCTATGCCTCAACCATAGGCTCTATAATGTATGCCATGCTGTGTACCAGAGTTGCTGTGTGCCTTGCCATAAGTTTGGCAGGTTGGTACCAGAGTGATCCTGGAGTAGATCACTGGAAAACAGTCAAAATATCCTTAAGTAACTAAAGAGGACTAAGGAAATGTTTCTTGTTTATGGAGGTGACGAAGAGCCCGTCAGAAAGGGTTACGTTGATGCAAGCTTCGACACTAATCCAGATGACTTGAAGTCTCAAAGCGGATAATTATTTATTTTTAATGGTGCAGCAGTCATTTGGAGTAGCTCCAAGCAGAGTGTGGTAGCAGTATCTACATGTGACATAGAGATTTGCAAAGTACATACGGATCTGAATGTGGCACACCCGTTGACTAAACCTCTTCCATGAGCAAAACATGATCAGCACCAGAACTCTATGGGCGTTAGATTCATAACTATGTAAACAAGATTATTGACTTTAGTGCAAGTGGGAGACTGTTGGAAATATGCCCTAGAGGCAATAAAAAAGATGTTATTATCATATTTCTCATTCATGATAAATGTTTAATATTCATGCAAGAATTGTATTGACCGGAAACTTAAATACATGTGTGAATACATAAACAAGACCGTGTCCCTAGTAAGATTCTACTAGACTAGCTCGTTAATCAAAGATGGTTAAGGTTTCCTAACCATAGACATGAGTTGTCATTTGATAACCGGATCACATCACTACGCGAATGATGTGATGGACAGACTCAACCGTAAGCTTAGCTTATGATCGTGTCACTAAGTTCAATTTGCCGTAGCTTTCGTAGTGTCAAGTATCTGTTCCTTAGTATCGTGCGTACTACGGTCTATGGAACCGACTGCTACCTGCCCGCTCAACACCTATTTGACAAGCGATAGGCTGGTCATTGAGGTGGAGTGGTGGCAAGGTAGTGGGAGCTTGCCGGCATGGAGCTTGCTGTGTGTATCTCGATAGTAGCTTGAGTCTTGATCTTCAGTACCATTCTAGTACTTATCAATGACCTATTTGGAGGTCTTCTTCTTGGTTTTACAAACCAAGTCTTGAGTCTTGTTTGGAGCAGTCCTCCGCCAAGCCTTGCTGTCTGGAAGGCTACTACTGCTTGTGCACAAACCAGGGGTACTAAAGCACCCCCTATTTTAGGAAACCGACAAGAGCCCCTGGGCCTGGGCCACATACGCATGTGAGGCATTGTTGGGCTAGGCCCAAATAGTGCACATGCATACGTGGCAAAGAACAACTGCCATTATCATCATTTTTACCATACCCCCATGACTGACATTAAATGTGGGACGTGGGAGAGGTGGACTGAAATGGCTACCAGGGGTAGTGCGCCTAAAAAAGCGCAGCCACGTGGGACGGTTAAGAGCCAGCCCCCATGCCTTCCCCATGAAAAGGCATCCATGAGGGGTGTTGCTCATTTACTTCCTTCTCCCCCAATCTAGCCAGCCGCCTCGTCTTCAATCTCATGCAAGAACAAAGCACTTCACCTTCACTACACCATGCCTTTGCTGCCTACCAACCCATCTTCTCCAAGCCGCCATGGCACCAAAGAAAGCTGAGAAGGCTGAGAAGCCAATTGACCCAGAGGCGAAGGCGAGGAAGGAGGCCACAGCGGTGCTACAGAGGGAGAACATCGTCTTCACTTTGCCGGCGCTGAACGCCAATGACCTGATCATGCGGTATGCTTATATGTGGGGAAGGAGACGACGGCCCACGGCGCACCACATGTGCTTCCCGGCACCATCAAGCCTTCCAAGAACAAGTACCCTTTTTGCACCGCATATTTCTACTACGGGCATGTTCCCCCCTTTTCTAATTTCTTCTCTGAGACCATGTGGACATATGGGTTTCGTCTCTTAGACTTTACCCCAAATGCGGTCACTTGCATGTTTGTATTTGCCTAGATGTGTGAAAATTTTGTTGGAGTAGTGCCCAATGTAGCTTTGTTTCGCCACTTCTTCATCCCACGCATCGAAGGAGACGCACTCTTCCGTAGCATCACCTGGATCCACAGATCCGGCACCAAAGAGGTCTACCTTGATGGCCAATTGCATCTGAAGTGGAATGAGTGGCGAGCAGACTAGTGTTGGATTAGGGAAGCTGAATTCCCAGATTTCTGCAAGCCCCGGATGAAGAAAGTGGAGCACGGCAAGGATTGGAGCCACCTTGATGGCCATAACAAGAAGCTCAGAATTGTTGTTACTTGCATCCTCCGCCTCAGGACTGCCGGCCTCACCATTGAGATGGTGGGTGCTGATTTTCTTCGCCGCCGCATCGCCCCTCTGCAAAATAGGAAGAGGTATGCTTGGGACTACAAGAACACGGCGGACATCTTGCGACTGCACACCGGGCTTGGCGCCAACTTGATGGTGCTAGCTGCAACATACCGCTCTCTACCATCAGCTCTTCCACATCACCGACAAGTTCAAGCTGCCGGTGAGCGTGGTGCCCTTATGCAACAACTCCGCCAAGGACACGGTCTGTCGTGCGTATGACCATCTATGGGGCCATCTATCCTCTTTGCGGTTCGACTAGGAGGATGCACGAGCACAAAGAGCAGAATCAACAGACCACGCAAAGGGTTTTACCCAGGTTCGGGCCACCATGAGGTGTAAAACCCTACTCCTGCTATGTGTATTGGATGTGTGTGAGCACAAGTACAAGGAGCGCTTCCCTCGGCAAGGTGCAGCGAGATTGCGGCTACGCATGCAAGTTGTGCAAAAGTTTGATCCTCGTAACTATTGCTTTGGCCCTCCTTTTTATAGCTAAAGGGGTTACCACAGTGGCAAAACATTAATTACATATTGACTAGATATCAAACAGTGCTATCATACCTTACTCTGCCAGTTTAGGACAAAAGCATTAAATACTCCGTTAGGTGTCATGTGGAGGAGGAATCCCGGCAAGGCTTCTGCACCGCTCACCCAGCTACCTCCTATTTACTCGACACGCTCTCTGGACGGGTGTCATTAAAGGTAACTCTCCTTCCAGCATGCTGCCACATGCCCCACAAATCTCACCTAACTGCCTGCGGGCTTGACACATCGATTAGTGACTAGCTGCTCGATGGCGTGGAGCGCAGGCGGCCAGCGAGAGCTTGCCAGTCACGGAGCTTGTCGGGCCTTTACCTTGCCGGCAAGGGTTTTCTTCGGTGTTGATCTTGATATCTTGTCTTGATTTTCTCCCAGTAGCTTGCTATAATTGAACTTTGAATCTTGGTCTTGGCAATCTCCAACAAGCCTTCGACAGCAGGGAATCTACTTCTGTCCTTGCATAAGTCAGGGTATAAAATACCCATGTTTTATACACCGACAGGAGCCCCAAGGCCTGGGCCATACATGTTGTTGAAGCGTCATTGGGCTAGGCCCAAACAATGCACAGACACGCAGTGGGAAACTGATGCCGTAATTTTAATCATGACGATTTTACTGACGCACGTCCACTCCACGCATTAAATGCGGGTTGTGGGAGCTTGGACTATTGCAGTTATTTCGTGCTAGTGCGCCTGTAAAAGTGCTTGCTAAGATAAACAGTGAAGAGCTAGCCCCCTCATGTCTTCCCCCTAAAAGGGCAACCACGAGGAGGCATTGTTCATTCGCCCCTGTTTCCCCCCGCTTCATCTTCTTCCTCTTGCCAGAACCACTTCCGCCGCCATTGCCGATTCGTATCTCAACTCGACTTCTTTCTCTTTTCCTGAGCCCTGATGCCGCCCAAGAAGGCTGACGTGGAGGGTAAAAAGTCCGCCAAGCTGCTCGACCCCAAGGCGGAGAAAAGAAGGAGTTGGAGGAATTGGAGAAGCGACAAAGGGAGAATGTAGTTTTCTCGCCGTCCGTCATGGACGCCAATACTCTGATCAAGAGGTATGCCTATATGTGGGGAAGGGACACCAAGGACCACAAGGCTCCAGTTGTTCTCCTTAAAGGCGAAAGGATTCCATCAAATTCATATCTGTTCTTCTGCGCTTACTTCTACTACGGTCTGGTTCCTCCATTCTTAGACTTCTTCAACGCAATGATGTTTAGTTTTGGGTTCATATTGTTGGATTTTACCCCCAATGCCATGATGTGCATGGCAGTCTTTGCCCATCTGTGCGATGATTTCATTGGGGTCATGCCCAATCTAGATCTGTTCCGCCACTTCTTCATTCCCGCATCAAAGACAAGTCACTTTTTGGTAGTGTGACATGGATCCCAAGGACAAAAACCAAGGGCCAATACCTTACTGGCAACTCCATCTCAAATGGGACGAATGGAGGGCAGAGTGGTATTTGATTCAGGAGGAAAATTTTCCTGCATTTTGCTCGCCGTGTATAGTGAGGGTCGAACGCGGCAAGACCTGGAGTAACTTTGGCGCCACCAAAAAGAGACTTCGCCCAACGTTGAACAGGATGGATCGTCTCAAAGCTCCCAAGCTGACCATAGAAAGGGTAGGAGCTGATTTCCTTCGGCAATGCATTTCACCGCTGTAGAAGAGGCAGAGGTTCACTTGGGAATACCAGGGTGACGCTGATATTATGCGGTTGTATCATGGGCTTGGCAACAATCAGACGGTTATGGAGCATGCAAGTCTCGGCGAACAGCTCTTCTGAAGGACTGGCACATTCCACTTGCCGGATCAAATTGTGCCGCTGCACATCAATTCCGCCAAGGACTCCATCTTGGCGATGATGCCGGACTGCGATGCTAACAGAGTCAAAGCAGACTGGCCATTGCCCACCCTAGAAAACAAGATGGATTGGGCCTCCGACTTAACGAAGGTAGGCTCCCAAAAAGAAATGGAACTCATTCGGGCCACCAAAGAAGAAGAGATGGTATATATAGCCAGCAAGGCCATAGAGGCTGTCAGAATTAATGCTGCCGGTGATTCTGGCACTGGCGCAGCTGAAGAACATCCCGAGGAAGAACCTGCCAAAGAGCAACAGGAAGACCTTGTTGGGGGCGAGGTTGCTGGGACTGAGGTTGCCGGGGACGAGCCTGCTGGGGCTGAGGTTGACTAGACCGAGCCTGAGAGAGAAGAAGGCCCTCGAGCCCCAAAGAGGAAATGCCGTCTCCAAAAGGTGGCCAGTCAAGAGCTGACGGCTACTCCCTCACCGAGAGCTGGCCCTACGGTGAAGAAGACGACCACCAAGACCAGCCATCAAGAGGAAGTACACCGGCAATCCACCCGGTGTCCCTGAGCTCAATCTCCGCCTTCCGAGCAAGGGATCATCGGGAAAATCGGGTCTTCTCAACTGGCAAGTTCGTCTCCTCCGGCCCTCAAGAGGGCTAGAGAATCACCTCCATCGTTGAAATACGATCTCTCCGACATCCTCGAGTCTGAAGAAGAGGAGTAAGTGGAATTGTTTGTCTTCATCAAGTCTTCATTTTACTTGGTTGCTATTTTGACTTGATTTCTTCTGTTTTGACAGAGATCCAGAACCACTCGTGCACCGGACGAAGCTGGCCAAATATGCAAGAGAACAAGATCCCATAACAAGTGCTAGGCAGGGGGTTAGAACGTCTAAATCCATTGTCATCAACCCCCAGCCAAGCCCCCCGTGTGAGAACGTGGTGAAGATTTTGCCTACTAGTGTCAGCACTAGAGTTCCTCCCTCTGATCTTGATAAAGAGATGGGAGAGGTCCGCCAAGAATAAGAATGCCAAGAGGTGGATCCTGTTCTGGCTTCCCCATCAACCATTGCTGTGGAGAATGCTTCTCCAGCAAGGGCCTCCACCACTGAGCATGTTCGCACAGAAGCTACCCCGACAAGCGGAGCTGTCGATGATCGTGCGCGGTAACCAATGTCACCGGGGAAGGAAGCTCCCTTCCTTGACAAGAACCAGCGGGTAATCCTCTTGCCTTTACACATTTCTCACAGAACATTTGTTTTCTTGAACTTGACTCATCATTCAAATCTCATTTTGTCTTTGTTTATGCTTCGAACCGCAGTGCTAGCTTCGCCTGTGGAAGGTGAAATCCTTGTGGAAGTAGCCAATATAGAAAAGGATGCCGCTGATGAAGCCACCAAAACTTCCGCTGAAGAGAACCTTGTGCAAGTTGTCGGGGGGGGGGGGGATCAGAGAAATCCTCAAAGAGCCTGAGAAGTCCTCCGGCAACGCGTCTGACCCCGCTAGGATGGATGTGGAGAAGGCGCTCGTCAATACCGACACCCCGAACCCTGACAACCAACCAGCAGCGTTAACCTTTCAAGTCCCATCAATCAACTTGGTGCTAATCACCTCCCAGCATGAGTGTGGAGCCCCCAGTTCATCCGGCACTGCAGGGCCAAATTTTGATGAAGAAATTGCTCGGATCCTGCTCCCTCTTTCTCAAAGAACTACCGAAGCCACTGATGCTGCCAATGACGCTCAAGATCTCGCCTTCCTGGAGATCATGGCCGTCGGATTCAAAGGCGTCCAAGAAAGGTACAACCATAGGTGGAGCAGGGTCCAAGAAGACGCAAATCTGCGGATCTAGATGACCAAAAATTGAAGGAGAAAGCGAACAAGGTGCATACATGGTACAATGAGTAGGCCCGCAATCTTATGAGGCAAGAGGGAAAACTTAATGCCGCCAAAGAAGAAGCGACAACCCGTGACGACAAGTTGATGGAGCGCAAGGCGCTTCTCAACGCGAGAGAAAAAGATCTTGCCGCTCGGGAAAAAGCCCTTACTGCCACTCTCCGTAGTAAGGATGAAGAAATTGAAACACTCCTTAAGCAATGGACCCAAGAGCTGGAGGATGACCACAAGAAATCCATTGAAATCCAAGCCTTGGAGAACGCCACCAAGCTTAAGGAAGCCAATACGAAGTTGCTGCCATTGCCACCGCCAAAGCAGATCTTTGAGATCGAGGTGGGCAAACTAAAAGAAGAGCTCACTGCTAGTAGCAAGTAGATCGAGAGCCTCAAGGGCCAAGCGCATAAAACAACCCTCGCTCTAGAGGAACTGCAAATGCAGCTTTCATCCAAGGATCAAGATCTAAATACTACCACTAATGTAGCCGAGGACTTGAAATTTATACTTGCCGGCCTGGAAACAAATCTTGAATCTGCCAAGGAATGAGAAAGGGTCTTGTCGAAGAAGCTTGTTGTGGAGGAAACTCTCCGGGGGACACCAAGAACAATTTCACACAACTTCGTGTGCTGCACTTCCTTTGGACGAAGAGGCTTGATGATATAGCTAAGCACCTCACTTCCCAACTTGCCATTATGGATATGAAGAGTTGGTGCTTCACCGTCAATGAACACGGGGCCACTAATGTCAGATTGACAAAATTGTTTGATGGTCTCATCGATGCACTGCAGACATATCTTGATGACAGGTCTGCTTCATTTGCAGATGAATCTCGCCAGTTTGCGTGCAGCGTTCTTTAACAGGTACTGCTCAAGTTTGCTCATTGCAATCCCAACCTCGATCTCTCCGGGATCTTCAAGAATCTGCCGTGGGAAACTGACGTCACAGCCACCGACGAGATTGCTGGTCCTCATGCCGACAAGGTTCTCCCGGTTCCCAGGATTCAAGGTGATCGTCTGGATTGAGCCTATCACCATATTCACCGTTGTGCTGTCATGCAAAAGATACATTTGATCTTATGTTAGATCTGCACTGCCTTTGTGATGTAATATAACTTATGTTGACGAATGTGTGCTATCTCCCTTATTTCTCTCTGTCTTTGTATGATTTGATACCCTACGTTTGCCAAAAGCTTGCCGGGGCATGCACTTGCCGTGAGCGCTTTAAGGAATAGGTCCTTAGTAACCTGCTGGTAATGTTGCCGCCGACAAGTTTTCCTTTGACGTTTTGAATGCAGCTACTTAAATTGTTGAGCGGGCTTGAAACAAAGTAAGAGCACGAATGATCACGACAAGGTTCCTTCACGTGCAGGTTTCTCATACAAACACAAAATCATTCAAGGGAAATTGCGAACGTAACAAGGAAATTGTGTCAAAGCTTTTCGACTTAGCTTTTCCTTGTGCTTTTTTTCTAGTTGCACGAAATGATCATTTGAACGTCAACGCCATTGAGATGGTATCCCCATTTCCACTCCCCCGGGAAACTTGCACGCGAGGAATCCTTCTGTCATTTGAGAAAAAGAGAGAAGATAAAAGAGTGGTTTGGGAACCTTGACAGTTCATCAACCATCTCATACAAGTCAAAGTGTAATCAAAACATCACATGTATTTATACATAAATGAATATGTACAAAAAGTTGCAAAACTCTTAGCTTTATTCACATATGCGTAGGGTCTACGCCTGGCTTTGTACAAAGGGTTACAAGTCTTACTGACAAAGCTTGTACGAAAGGGGTTGCCGGGGACGAGGCTCGGCAACTGCGCCTCATGGGTAGAACTTGCAAAGATGCTCAATATTCCATGAGTTATACACTTTAATGCCATCCACGGTCTCCAGATGGACTGCGCCAGGTTTGGTGACTCGCACTACCCGATAAGGGCCCTCCCACTTTGGCGTCAACTTGTTTGATCCCTTGGCGGACTGAATGCGCCGAAGAAGAAGGTCGCCACCTCAAAGCTTCGGGCATGAACCTTGCGGCTATGATAGCAGCGTAAAGCTTGCTGGTAGCATGCAGCTCGCACAGCCGCCCAAAGACGATCTTCCTCAAGGAGAGTTGCATCATCTTGCCGCAACAGCTCGTGCTCTGCCTCATCATAGGCAAGCACTCGAGGTGACCCGTATGTGAGTTTTGTGGGGAGCACCGCTTCTGCACCATAGATTAGGGAGAAGGGTGTTTGGTCAGTAGCTCGATTTGGTGTCATCCAGAGTGACCAAAGAACCGTCGGCAATTCATCGATCTAGTGTCTTCCACACTTGTGCAGCCCATCAAAGGTTATTGTCTTGAGACCATGCAACACTACACCACTCATCTGTTCTGCCTGTCCATTGCTTCTCGGTGAGCAACAAAGGCAAAACAAATCTTGCTTCCAAGGTCTTGGATGTACTGCATGAAGGTACGACTCATGAACTGGGTGCCATTGTCGGTGATGATTCTGTTAGGAACCTGGTAATGACAAAATAGTCCTTTGAAGAACTTGACGGCTGACTGTGTTGTCACCTTCCTCACTGGCTCCACTTCCGGCCACTTTGTGAACTTGTCGATATTAACATACAAGAACTCAAAGCCCCCGATAGCACGGGAGAAGGGGCCAAAAATATCATGCCCCCGGACCGAAAAAGGCCAGGAGAGAGGGATTGTTTGAAGAGCTTGAGCTGGCTGATGTATATTCTTTGAATGGAACTGGCTTGCATCACACCTAGTTACTAGCTCAGTTGCATCCTGGAGGGCAGTGGGCCAATAGAATCCTTGTCAGAAAGCTTTGCCGACAAGTACCCTTGATCCTATGTGAGAGCCACATACGCCTCCATGTATTTCTGCCAACAACTTTAGTCCATCTTCCCGGCAAATGCACTTCAATTCGCACCGTTTGGTCTTCTTCTATGCAGAGTGTTATCCACAAACTGATACATACTTGATTGACAGGCTACTTTTTTAGCTTCTTCTTGCTCATCGGGAAGTTCTCCTATTCGAAGGAAATGAACTATGTCTTGTGCCCATGCCAGAGCCTACAACTCGACAACAAGGATTAATGGCATCTCTTCGGCCGTGGGAGCGCTCGCCTCAGTGGCAAGAACCTGAGGTTCCGCGCGAAGCCGCTGTTCATCGATGGTCGTGTTGTTGTTCCCGGCAACATTCTTGCCGGTGGCTTCTGGGAGCTCTGCTGGAGAACACTTGCCGGTGTTCAACTTTCTTCTTTTCCTAGCCTCTGTTGATGGAGTGACTAATGGTTGATTCAAATGGAGGACAAAAGTTCCTGGTCCCACAGGTAGCTTTTGGGCAGCACACTTTGACAGGTGATCGGCAATGTTGTTTTCCGCACGAGGGACGTGCTCTGTTTGTAAACCATCAAAGTGTTCCTCCAATTTCCTCACTTCTTCCACATTTGCTTCCATCAATGGGCTTTGATAATCTTTGTTTACTTGTTTAACAACGAGCTGCGAGTCTCCACGGACGCTCAATTTTCTGATTCTTAAATCCACTGCGATCCTAAGACCAACAAGGAGTCCATCATACTCTGCAGTGTTGTTGGTTGCTTTCTCCCTGGGAATGTGCATTTGGATTACATACTTGAGGTGCTCTGCGGTGGGTGCTACAGGTAACACTCCAGCACCGGCGCCTTGCAGCGAGAAGGCACCGTCACAGTACATGATCCACTCTTTTGTTGATTCTTTGTTGGGAAGAGCTGATTCTTGGATTTCTTCATCTTGCATTGGTGTCCATTCTGCAATGAACTCCGCCAAGGCTCTGCTTTGAATAGTTGAAGTTCTTTCAAACTTGAGTGCAAAACTTGACGACTCCAACGTCCACTCTACTATCTTGCCAGTTTCATCTGGATTTCTCAAAATGTGCTGCAACGGGAAGCAAGTGACAACTATTATTTCATGTGCTTGGAAGTAGCGGCGCAACTTTCTCAAGGCCATGAGAAGACTGAAAAGCAACTTTTGTACTCCAGAGTATCTTGTCCTAGCCCCCTTCAAGAGGGAACTAACAAAATACACTGGTTGCTGCACCATCTTCTTCTTTGGCACTGCTTGATGATTAGCTTCATTTGCTTGTGTTGTTTCTGTTTTGTCAGCATCAGACTTTGTTGGATAGGATTCTGGCTTGTCGCTGGACGGTCTTGCTGCTGTTGCTTCCTCATCACCAGCTTCCTTCTGCACTACTAGTGCAGCACTAACCACTTCATTTGTTGCCGCCAGATATAGCAGCAACGGTTCTTGTGGTTTAGGCGCAACTAGTGTTGACGCGGAGGATAGGTATCTATTTAAATCCTGCAGTGCAACCTCCGCTTCTAGAGTCCATTTCATTGGACATGCCTTTTTCAATATCTTGAAAAACAGCAAGGCACGCTCAGTCGATTTTGCAATGAACCTACTTAAGGCAGCAACGTAGCCGGAAAGACGCCACACATCCTTGACACTTTTTGGTGCTTAAATATGTTCAATTGCTTTGATCTTGTCGGGATTTGCTTCAATTCCATGTTGAGATACAAAGAACCCGAGAAGCTTGCCGGATGGAACACCAAACACACACTTCTCAGGGTTGAACTTCAAATCGATCTTGCGCAAATTTGCAAACATTTCGTCCAAATCTTGATGAGGGTTGATTTGTCCTTGGTTTTGACCAATATATCATCCATATATGCTTCCACATTTCTGTGCAGCTGAGGTTCAAAATCAATCTAGGCTGCTCTTGCAAATGTTGAAACAACACTCTTTAACCCGGAAGGCATACGCACAAAGCAGTATGTGCCACACGGGGTAATGAATGCGGTTTTCTCCTCATCCTCCTTTGCCATGAATATCTGGTTGTATCCAGAATATGCGTCAAGGAGAGTAAATCGCAGCCGGCAATAGAGTCTACAATTTGATCAATGCGTGGCAAAGGGAAAGGATCCTTTAGGCATGCTTTGTTAATATCAGTGTAGTCAATACAAATACTCCACTTTCCATTTGCCTTGCACACTACAACTGGATTTGCTAACCAAGTTGGATGTAGTACACCTCTAACCAAGCCTGCTGCTTTAAGTTTCTTGATCTCTTTGGCAATGAACTGTTGCCGCTCCAAAGCCTTCTTCCTCACCTTCTGCTTGATGGGCCAAGCGTGAGGACAGACAACGAGGTGGTGCTCAATTACCTTCCTGGGAACGCTGGGGATGTCAGATGGTTGCCATGCAAACACATCGACATTCGCCCGCAGGAAGGTAACGAGCGCGCTTTCCTATTTCCAGTCAAGGGTGGCACTAATGGTGAAGGCACCGTTATTGCCATCTTCCTTCCCCGACACCTTCTTCGTTGCTGGTGGAGTGGCCTTGGATTTCTTGCTGGTAGAGCTCTCCGGCAAGTCTTCAACAGGTGTGCAGCACTCCGTGGAGGTGTGCTTCCCGGAATTCTTGTCAGAGGTCTTACTAGACTTCTTACTTTTCTTCTTCTTGGTGGGAGCTGACGCCTTGGCGGACTTTGCTGCAACCGCATCTCTGTATAATTTGTCGATGCATATGACTGCATCTTTCTTATCTGAATTGATGGAAATGACACCCATTGGCCCTAGAAAAAAGGAGAGAAAAGACGAGGCTGGAAACCTTGACGGCTCATTAAGCATTTCATACAAGGTAAAATGTAACACACCATCACATGCAACATACAAAAATAAATATGTACTTTGACAAAGAGTTGTGAAACACTTAGGTTTGTTTCACTATGCACGGGGTCTCGGCCTGGCTTTGTACAAAGGATTACATGTCTTGCTGCAAACTTTGTCGGTGCATCAAACCCTGGGTCCGTTGCCCAGACTGTGCACAAGCCTAAGGACAAGATTGCAGCACCCAAGATCAGACCAAGCACAAGGGATCAGTTCTTTGAAGGATCAAAGTGCAGATCAAGAAGACCAAGATGAGCCAGAGAAGCAAGATATCACTAAGGGAAAACCTCCATTGCCGGACAGGCGAGCCTGGCAAGGTTGGGGCTACCCCGGAAGCAAGCTTCTAGATCGTCCCGGCAGGCCTGCCGGGGCTTGCGGAGGCAAACTACTCCACCGCACCACCTCACAACGACGCAAGTCATCGATTAGTGCAGTGTCAAGCCCCTAAGTGACTAAGTGGCTGCTTCCTGCCTCATGTCAGCCACTTCCTACGAAAAAGACCTCCAAATGACACCCGTCCTGAGATGTGTCAAGCAAGCTGGCGTGAAGCTGGCAAAACAGCCCGGCAAGGCTTGCCGGGCACACTGTGATGTGACATTGAGCGGCGCACTTCCGCCTGCAGAGTTAGGTATGATAGCATTGTTTGCTATCTAATCAGTGTGTAAAAGACTGATTTGCCACTGTGGTGACCCCTTTATCTATAAAAGGAAGCCCATGGCAACCGTAGAGAGGATTCGGACCCTCGCACATTCATACGTGCGTAGCCGCTCTTGCCCCGAGGCAACCCTGCCGGGCAAGAGTGATGTGTTCTCCACCATTATCCACCATCAATCCACCAAAGCAGGAGTAGAGTTTTACGCCTCGCGGCGGCCCGAACCTAGGTAAAAACTGCCTGTGTGATCTCTGTCGTGCTGTGTTGCGCTTCTCCGCTCTTTGTGAAACATGCCCATTCCCCCCGCCAAACCAAAAGGGGCCCATGGCCCCATAGGTGGCCGTGGTTTCCCATGGCATCTTTGGCGCGCCAGGTAGGGAGAACCACTTGCGTGAACCCGAGAGCGTAAGCAGCGCATCATCTTTATCAACATTTTCGTCATCAGCGGCTCCATCGACTATGGCGCCCAAGAAGAAGCCCGGTGCCACAGCTCACCCGTCCACCTCGAAGGCCCTGCCGCCCGTGACCACCGATGCCGCAGGGAATGTGGGGACGCATGAGGATGTGGACGCTGCAGGGGACGTGGTCGGCGCAGGCGGCATTGTCACCACCTCCCCTACGGCCGATGCAGGAGCGGGAGGCACCAGAGAAGGACGCCACCAGCAATATCCCGGTGACCACGCTCCACGAGGTACGGGTAGAGAGATAATTGCTTCTGTCCCTTCCTGCCTAGCCAAGGGGCATAGCCACGGCGGTGACGTTCGCCCTGAGGCGAATCGCAATCCTCCGGCTGCCCCCGCCGCGGACGCAGTCGCAGGACATGCACCACCCCCAGAGCAAACTAGCCCAGCCAATAATCCGAACGGGGTCATTGGTGCACACGCGCCACCACCTCATCACCACGCCATTCAAGCGACTGGCTCCCGACGGCGGGAGCCCGGCGGGAGCCCCGCGCAGCCACTGTCGGCACCGTCAGGAGCCGGGCAACGCTGCGTTCTACATCATCCTCACCTATGCCAAGTACTGCTTCGGAGGCCATGGCGCGGGCCCAGCTGCTGCTGAGATTTCCGCCGGTAGCTGATCAGATGGATGAGTGGAGAGCCACCATTCAGAGTCTAATTGGCTTTGCCGAGGCTGGAGGCTCACAGCGAGCTGGCCCGCCACGGCCTCCCCAGACGACGACGGTAGCCCACGCTGCTGGCCGTGCGGAAGGGGCCACCCCCACGGTGCAATCCCCACCGCGGCAACCAGTACGAGGGCTGCGCGACCAAGAGCTTGATGATGTCTCGATGGCTTCATCAGATCCTCGAGCACGTTAAGGCCAACGGCAAGCCCCGGAGGACAGGCAGAGGGAAGGCGCGAGCGTCTCCATCGAGCGATGCCACAACAACCACTGCCGGTCCGATGGGTGCAATGGCCCCGACATCGACGAGCCCGCGCATGGCAAAGGCGGGTACCTGCCCTTCGAGGTTGGGTGCCCTGCCTTCACCCATGAGCTGCGGCAAGTCCGTTAGCCGTCAGCTTGCATGTTCAAGCCGGAGATACCAGAGAAGTATGATGGGAGACTGAACCCGGCAGAGTTCTTGAGCATCTACACCATCGCTATTCAAGCTACCGGGGGAAGAGATGAGAAGGTTTTTGCCAACTACTTACCTTTGGCACTCAAGCCAAACGTGAGGTCTTGGCTGATGCATCTGCTGGAGAACTCCATCTCGACCTGGGCTGACCTGTGCCATGAGTTCGTTGGTGCCTTCACGGGTGGCCACCAAGAACCAGGGCGCCCAGCAATTTGCAGCTTCTCCCGGAGAAGGAAGGAGAGACTCTGCGGAAGTACATGCAGAGGTTTAGCCGAGTCCACAGAAATATTCCAGATATCCACCCGGCAGCTGTGATAGTTGCGTTCTAGTCCAACATGCGCAACCGTCGGATACGTTCCAAGATGAACGTTTAGTTTCCCAAGACTGTGAAGGAGCCTTACACCTTGGTGGACAAGTGTGCTCGGGTGGAGGAGGGGAGGAAACTCCCTGGAGAGGAAGATGGCGTCGACATCGACTCAGAGGATGACGACGAGGCCACCAGCCAGAAGAAGAACAAGAAGAGCAACAAGAGGCGCAAGGATAAGGCAATAATGACTGTTGAGGGATTGGGCATGCCTAGTACCGGCAAGAAGGCTAAAGCCCTCGGCAAGGAAGTTGCCGCATGCACTGATTGCCGGGAGGCTACGGCTGCCGAGAAGGTTGGGAAAGGTGATGGGCCGTACTGCAAGATTCATCGGACCAAGGGCCACGGTCTCCAGGAGTGCCATCAAGTTGAATAGCTCGTCAAGAAGTAGAGGGCTGAGTATGAGAAGTGTGAGAAGGAAAAAGGTCAGAATGGCGCTGGCGGGAACGGTCGAGGCGGCGAAACAAGTCGCCCCGGCAAGGCTCCTTGGAATCAAGGAAAACCCGCCAGAGGTCGTGAGAAGGAGGATTACAATGATGAAAGTGATGGAGGGGATGAAGAGGAAACCAGCAAGCAGGAATTCCAGAGGGCCACTAACGCCCTATGCATTGACGGGGGTGCATCTCTGCACTCCTCTCACCGCCAGCTTAAACAGTGGGCGCGTGAGGTCAATGCTGTGGAGCCAACGGCAGACTCTCGGAAGCCGCTCAAGTGGTCACGCATGCCCATCATCTTTGACGAAGAGGACCACCCTGACCGCACCACCGCGGTAGGGTGTTTGCCGTTGTTAAGGGAACATTTATACTTAGTGCTGAAATTTACTGTTACTTGTTACTATGGAAAGTAATCCTTTGAGGAGTTTGCTCGGGGTATCTTCATCTCGACCGGAAGCACTAAGAGTTGCCCCTCAACCTACTGAACCTACTGAATTTTTTTATTATGATATTCCTTCAGGTATGTTAGAGAAACTGCTAGCTAATCCATATGTAGGAGATGGAACGGTACATCCCGATATGCACTTAATCCACTTGGATGGAATTTGTGGATTGTTTAAGCTTGTAGGTTTATCCGAGAATGGAGTTAATAAGAAGGTATTCCCTTTATCTTTGGAGGGAAAGGCATTGACATGGTATAGGCTATTGGATGATATTGGAACATGGGATTGGAACCGGTTGAAATTGGAATTTCATCAGAAGTTTTATCCTATGCATCTGGTTCATCTTGATCAGAATTATATATATAATTTTTGGCCTCGTGAAGGAGAAAGCATCGCTCAAGATTGGGGGAGGCTTAAGTACATGATGTACACATGCCCCAACCATGAGCTCTCAAGAGAAATTATTATCCAAAACTTTTATTCTCGGCTCTCTCCTAATGATCAATCCATGCTCGATTCTTCTTCTATTGGTTCCTTTATGAAGAAAACTATTGAATTCAAATGGGCTCTTCTGGAAAGAATTAAATGCAACTCTGAAGATTGGGAACTCGACAAAGGTAAAGAGTCATTTTTAAAACTTGAGTTTGATTGTGTTAAATATTTTATGGAAACTGATGCTTTTTATAAGTTTAGTGCTAAATATGGACCTGACTTTGAGTTAGTAGCCTCCTTTTTTGAATCATTTGCTACTCATGTTGATATCCCTAAGGATAAATGGTTTAAATATCACCCAACTATTAAAGAAAAGATTGATGAACCTATTATAGCTAAAGATGAAACAATTATCTATAATATTGACCCAGTTGTGCCTATAGCTTATATTGAGAAACCACCTTTCCCTGTTTGGATTAAGGAACATTGTAGGATCAAAAGTAGGTCTCGAGGGGGGTGATTAGACTACTTGACCAAATAAAAATCTAACCTTTGCCCAATTTTAGTTGTGGGTAGATTTTAGCAATTAGCACAAGTCAAGCAATCAACCTACACATGCAATTCTAAGAGTGTAGCAGCGGAAAGTAAAACATTGCATATGAAGGTAAAGGGAAGGGTTTGGAGAGTGCAAACGCAATGATGACACGGAGATTTTCGGCGTGGTTCTGATAGGTGGTGCTATCGTACATCCACATTGATGGAGACTTCAACCCATGAAGGGTAATAGGAAATCTCCTTGCCCTTACAAACTTCTTGGTTCAACTCCACAATCTTGTCGGAGGCTCCCAAGCGACACCTAAGCAATCTAGGAGACACCACTCTCCAAAAGGTAATAGATGTTGTGTTGGTGATGAACTCCTTGCTCTTGTGCTTCAAATCATAGTCTCCCCAACACTCAACTCTCTCTCACAGATTTGGATATGGTGGAAAGATGATTTGAGTGGAAAGCAACTTGGGGAAGGCTAGAAATCAAGATTCTTGTGGTAGGATTGGTATATCTTGATCTCAACACATGAGTAGGTGGTTCTCTCTCAGAAAATGTAAGCTGGAAGTGTAGGCACATTCTGATGGCTTTCTTACATATGGAGAAGGGGGTGGAGGGGTATATATAGCCTCCACACAAAATCCAACCGTTACACACATTCGACCCAACTCGGTCAGACCGAATAGATGAACTCGGTGAGACCGAGTCAGTTCAAAATGTGAACGTTAGGAATCTCGGTGGGACCGACTGGACAACTCGGTGGGACCGATGCGCTAGGGCTAGGGCAAAACCTCATCTTGGTGGCACCGATTGCGTGAACTCGATGGGAATGATTTCAGCAAAGAGCAAATAGAGAGTTGGTCAAGCAAACTCGGTGTGACCGATCGCTCATTTCGGTGGGACCGAAATGTTACAAAGGGAAACAAAGAGTTTGCAGGGTCATCTCGGTGAGACCGAGATCCGTATCGGTGTGACCGAACTGCTAGGGTTTCTGGCAGTGGCTATGTCAAAAGAACTCGATGGCGCCGGATAGAAGATTTTGGTGGGGCCCAGTTTGACTTCGGGTTTTGGACATATTTGGAATGAGAAAGTGGTTGAGGGCTTTGGAGCAATATCACTAAGCATTTTGAGCAAGTAGACCATTAAGCAACACCTCATCCCCTTTTAATAGTATTAGCTTTGCTATGGACACAATGTGATCTTGGATCACTAAAATATAAATGAAGAGTCTTGAGCTTTTGCCAATATGTGTCCTTAGCATTTTG
The DNA here is from genome assembly GCA_011799875.1 of Thinopyrum elongatum. Classification (NCBI taxonomy): domain Eukaryota; kingdom Viridiplantae; phylum Streptophyta; class Magnoliopsida; order Poales; family Poaceae; genus Thinopyrum; species Thinopyrum elongatum. The sequence continues at coordinate 284,121,030 of CM022299.1, read as the reverse complement.
AGGGGTCCACATCTCTAGTCCATGCCATGCCATTCATTGAAATTTCTGAAATATTAAACTTGAATGGATATTAGTCCAATGAGCTATATGTTGTTATGAATTACCAAAACCACCCAGGGAGTAGTTGCACTTTCAATCTCCCCCTTTTTGGTAATTGATGACAACATATAGATCAAAGCTTCGACAAATGATAATATGAATGAAATACATCGTCGCTTTGAGAAGTATGTGATAAGCAAGAGCTCCCCCTAAATTTGTGCATTATTTAAAATTTGCGTTTGAATGCAAATGCATAATCGATTAGGATCATGGGTCACTCTTCCATGTCACACGCATCTTGGTGGAGCGCTCAAAATGATAAGAATTAAGTATCATCCACTCATGTCATGCCCGATATGCGACCCTATCCTCGAGGAACTAGAAGGTCCCACCAAGGATAGAAGTGCATATTGAAGATGCTTTTGCAAGGTGGATATCGTTACATCGTACCATTAAATAATAGATGGGGATACAGACAAAGGCATACACTTGCCCCACAAATACATCAAACATCATACAGAAGAGCAACATCCGACTACAGATGAAAACACAAATGAAAACTCAAACGACATCCACCCTGCTAGCCCAGGCTACCGACCAGGAACCTAACCCCTAATCAAAGCATAAGAAGAACTCCAAACAATCAGGCATCACTCTCACGTCATATCATCGCATTACCTGTACCTGCAACTATTGTTGTAGTAATCTGTGAGCCACGAGGACTCAGCTATCCCCTTACCATGGGTATCAAGACTAGCAAAGCTTAATGGGTATGGAATGGATAAGTGTTGAGGTTGCAGCAAGCACTAAGCATTGTATGGTGGCTAACTTACGAGTACAAGAATAAGAAGAGAGACTACACATAACGGTTGCAACTAGTAATGATCAAAAAGTGATCCTAAACTACTTACAAGTCAATCATAACCCCATCATGTTCTCTTCTTGAACTCACTCGAAAAGAGATGGTCACGGTTACGCACGCGGTTGGTGTATTCTAAATTCGAAACTGGTGTCAAGTTCTCTACAACCGGATATTATAAATTTCCCATCTGCCACATAACCGTGGGCATGACTCTCGAAAAGATTAAACCCTGTAGGGGTGTCCCAACTTAGTCCATCACAAACTCTCACGATCCGCAGAGGCAAATCTCCATCTCGGGACAAACCGATCAAACTCGGAATCCTGGTGTACAAGACATTTCGACAATGGTAAAACAAAACCAGCAAGACCTCCCGACGTGCCGACACCCCGATTGGAGCCATGCGTATCTCAAAATTAGGCCACGATCGTATGAGCATAGCGTACAGCAATTGAGACCCGAGTTGCCTGGGGGAAGCCGCAAACGACTCTGTTTTGGACCAACACTAATGAGGAGCACTGGCCCGGGTTGTTAATTAAGAATCCTCGGGTACCGGTAAGTCCCTATGCAAGTTTTAGTTCTTATTAGGTAATTGGTAAAACCAAAGTTGGGCTTTGCTGGAAGAGTTTTATTCAGGGCCAAAGCGAACTGTCGAGGGCGCCCATAAACCCCGACCATGTTAGGAACGCAAAATCAAGGAACATAACACCGGTATGACAGAAACTAGGGCGGCAAGAGTGGAACAAAACACCAGGCAAAAGGCCGAGCCTTCCACCCTTTTACCAAGTATATAGATGCATTAATTAAATTAGAGTTATTGTGGTATCCCATGAAATCCATGTCCCAAACATGGAACAACCTGCACTGCACATGCAACTAGCAAAGCTATAAGAGGGGCTGGGCAAAGCGGTAACATAGCCAAACAACGGTTTGCTGGGATGGTGGAAAGGTTAGAGGCTGATCATGGCAATTTGGGAGGCTTGATAAACAAGTGGTAGGTAGCATGACATAGCTATAGCATCGAGACAACTAGCAAGCAAAGATAGTAGTGGTATCCAAGGTAATTGTCATCTTGACTGAAATCCCGCTCGGAAGAAGATTGAGTCCATGAAGTAGACGAACCATCGTAGTCGAACAAATCCTCACAATCGCAACGAAACCGAGAACTATCAAGAAGAAGCATGACCGGAAAGAAGCAAAGAACATAGTAAACAAACAAGGATAAACATGGCATGATGCACAACCAAGTATGATGCATGTCCGGTTTAATGAGTCATGGCATGGCAAAGTGCAACAAACAATACTACAAAGTAAGTGGAGCTCAATATGCAACAAGTTGCATATTGAGGAAACACCACATTCAATTTATTTAGTTCACTCTCGTTCATGTACAAGACAAGATTAAATGTTTGTTAACATGGCAAGAGGTGAAGCAAAAGTAAACTACACATCTAGGCAAGTTTAAATGAGGCCGGTAACAACAAACAACAATTCTGGAAAATCCCCATGTGCATATTTAAAATTTGCTACTGTTCTGCCCTATTCACAATTTTAGAGTTGTTTAACATGCAAAGTAATGCCACCATGTTAATCTATGCATTTTTCTACCCCATTTACATATAAAGTATATTTAATTCGGAGCTACGGTTAATTAGTTATGAATAAAACCATTTTAACATGTCATTTATGCAAAACAATGCAAATAGCAAGTTTAAACATTTTTAACATGGATGAAAGCAACATATTGTGAAAGTACATGAAATTTTAAGCATTTTACATATATGGCATGTTTCATTTGGATGCATGGATATTTAGTTATTCACAATTCAAAATGATGGCATTTTTCTGTAATTATGCATGCACTAGAAAATACAGAAAAACACATAGAAGAAGGAAAGAAAAAACATTTGTGGGCCAGATTGCAACACTTTGCAGAGGCCAGAGGAGGAATCAGGCCCAAGTGGTCATGTGTGCAAAAGAAAAGAAAAAGGGGCAAAACTGGGGCACCTGGGACTCGAACCCAGGACCTCTTGGTCGTGTGCCTGCGTGCCTAAACACTGGGCTGCTCGTGTATTTGCATTCAGACAGGAGTACAACCTCTTAAACAGAGAAGCAAAGACGTAGCCTTGCTCTGCCATGAAGGCACGGTGACAGCAAGTCTCCAGCGAGCCGTAACGGCCGGATGCAGCGGCGACTTGCGAGGAAGAGCAGTGGCGGGCATGCGGATTTGGAAGGTGGATGCGCGCACGGCGAGGCAGGTGCATGCAAAGGATCGGGTGCATGGAAAGAGTTGAGGTTGCCTCGGTCATGGCGGCGGCAAGATGAAGCAGGGCCACGGGCTCGCAATCGAGCGCGGCCGTGCGCATGTGCAGGTGCGTGTGAGGATGCATGCAAAGGGTGAGGCGAGCAGAGGCTAGAACACGAGCTTGGGCTTGCTGCCATGGTCGTCCATGGCGGACATGGCCTCTGATGTGACGGGATCGGCAGCCACAACGACAAAATCAAAACAGAGAGGGGCTGGGAGGAACGGCTGCTCACCGAGGGGGTGTTGGCGTCGGATATGTCCTCGGGGAAGCAACGGAGACGACGTAGCGAGGCGATGACCAGCGTTGTCCGTGAAGAAGATGTAGGAGAGGAAGAAGACAACGACAGCGATGTAGTGGAGGCGACCTAGTGCAGGGAAGATGTCTGAACAGACGTAGTCGACATCAAGGAAGAAGATGGACACGTCGGAGTCGAGCTTGACGCCCTTGGCTGCGAGAACGACGACGGACGCCGGCGGGTCTCTTCTCTCGGGTGCTCTGTTCTTGAAGAAGAAGAACAAATAGCGGAAGCAGAGGGCTTGTGGCGGTGGCGAGAGAGGGAAGAGGGAAAGCCTAGGGCACGGGCTTGGGGATTTATAGGAGGGGTGCGGGCGAGGTGGTAGCCATGGTGGCCATGTGCATGCTCTCTCCCGAGAGTTACTGTGAGAGAGAGAGATCGAGGTGGAAGAAAGAGGGAGCGGGCTGGGAGAATGACAAATGGGGCCGAGCAGCTGCAACATGGGAAAAATTTACTAGAGAGAGAGAGAGATGGGCGTCCAGGTGGGCTTGGTTCCGGCTCGGCTGGCTGTGCACTGGGTTGGTTTTGCTGTGGGCTGCACTGCACTCCTTTCCCCCTCTGTTTTCTTCTTCTCTGATTTAATAATACTGGAAATTTGAAGAAATGAGCAGAGAGGTAGGAGTTGAATTAGGAAGGGGCAAAACATAATCCTGGAGACCTTGTGATATGCACAAATTGAATAAAATGCTCTGGCAATTTTTAGAGACTGTAAATTCAAACAAGTTTGAAAATAATTCAAGCTTGAATAAATCCTTAGCCCAACCAAAGGACTTCCAAAAGATCTGAAAATTGGAGGGATGGTACTTGGCAATAAATAGGGATTTTATAAAATAAGTGAACATTTTTCAGGGACAGGAAAATGTCACTTGCAATTGAATGGATAGATTTAGAAGAAAGGAACTAGGGAAGGGTTTTGCAATGATCATGGGATTTGAAGCTTGGGTGAACTTGATGAATGGTTGCTGGTATGTGCATGGTAAAATAATGAGGTGGAGATAAGAAGAAGAGGGGTTCACAGAAGAACACACAACAAAACTTAAATATGCAAACCAAGGCATGATGATCATGATGCCGTGCAATAAAATGACAAGAGGCACATAAAAATCTTGAAGCATATAAAAAAGCAAGATGATCATGGCAACAACAAGGATGGCATAATATAATCAATAATGAACATGATGCAGGAAGCAAAATATGACAATGGCACTCACCATGATCATGGCAACAATCAATTGAAACACACGACGACAACAAAAAATAAATGGCAGGTAACTCGAGCATCGGTCTCAGGGTGTCACAACACTCCCCCACTAACAGAAGATCTCGTACCGAGATCTTAGGAGCGAGATGAAAGAAAAAGAGGACGAATGGGACAAACTGAAAAGGAATTGAATAAAATCCCAAATAAGACAATTGACTGAAGAGGACTCATCGTGACATCGAACTTGGAAAGAATTTGAGAATACTCTGGAAAAATTAGAAGAGCCAGGTAAGATCTTGGGGATAAACCTATGGGTTGGGGCCCACTGAAAGGAATTACCGTTGAGAATGATTGATTGAAAGAGAGATGATGCACCGGAATGATAGAAAGACTTGAATGAGGTGACAACCTCGAATTAATTTGAACGCAAACACGAATCTTCTGAGATGTCTTCAGCACTCCGGAACGATTAAATGGCGAGAGGCGAACGAGCACGGGGAAACATTTGAGCCAAGGAAAAGAATATGATCCGCCTGAAAAACTTGAATTGGATTCACCGAAGAAGAAAACAAGAGATAGAATGACAAACTAGACGAGAAAACACCGGTTGAAATAATTGAGGAAAGAATGAAGAGGCTTTGCATGAACAAAATGGATACTCGATTAGCGACTTTAGACTCCATGAACAAAAAGGGTGGGAGGGTGGGAAAAGAAAAAAAAACTGGGGACGGGGAAACGACGCCGTTGAGAAAGTTGAGATATGATATTGCAAACGATGAAGAGGGTCGAATTAACTTGAAGAGAAGTGCACCGGATGGAAAGGATTGACAACGCCATGATCAGAAAAAAATACCCGCGTGATCCTAAAGAAAATTTGAAGGGGAAGAGTAGTGGAATCAAAACTCCTACGTCACGAAGCCTCACCAGAGCGACGAAGGGGATACGGAGTAAAAAGAATTCTTACTCTCCGATATAACTGGACACCAAAATAGTTTTTCCTCTAGACTCGACAACGGCCAAACTACGATCAATCAAGGGGGCTCCTATAGTCGGTCGAGGCTCTGATACCAACTTCTCACGCCCGATATGCGAACCTATCCTCGAGGAAGTCAAAGGTCCCACCAAGGATATAAGCGCATATTGAAGACGCTTTTGCAAGGTGGATATCATTACATCATACCATTACATAATAGATGGGGATACAGACAAAGGCATACACTTGCCCCACAAATACATCAAACATCATATAGAAGAGCAACATCCGACTACGGATGAAAACACAAACAAAAACTCAAACGACATCCACCCTGCTAGCCCAGGCTGCCGACCAGGAACCTAACCCCTGATCAAAGCAGAAGAGGAACTCCAAACAATCAGGCATCGCTCTCACGTCATATCATCGCATTACCTGTACCTGCAACTATTGTTGTAGTAATCTGCGAGCCATGAGGACTCAGCAATCCCATTACCATGGGTATCAAGACTAGCAAAGCTTAATGGGTATGGAATGGATAAGTAGTGAGGTTGCAGCAAGCACTAAGCATTGTATGCTGGCTAACTTACGAGTACAAGAATAAAAAGAGAGACTACACATAACGATCGCAACTAGTAATGATCAAGAAGTGATCCTGAACTACTTATGAGTCAATCATAACCCCACCATGTTCTCTTCTCGAACTCACTTGAAAAGAGACGGTCACGGTTACACACGCGGTTGGTGTATTTTAAATTCAGATCTGGTGTCAACTTCTCTACAACCGGATATTATAAATTTCCCATCTGCCACATAACTGCGGGCATGGCTCTCAAAAAGATTAAACCCTACAGGGGTGCCCCAACTTAGTCCACCACAAACTCTCATGATCCGCGGAGGCAAATCTCCATCTCGGGACAACCCGATCAAACTCGTAATCCCGGTGCACAAGACATTTTGACAATGGTAAAACAAAACCAGCAAGACCTACCGACGTGCCGACACCTCGATTGGAGCCGCGCGTATTACAAATCAGGCCACGATCGGATGAGCACAGCGTACAGCAACTGAGACCCAAGTTGCCCCGGGGGAAGCCGCAAACAACTCTGTTTTGGACCAATACTCATGAGGAGCACTGGCCCGGGTTGTTAATTAAGAATCCTCGGGTACCGGTAAGTCCCTATGCAAGTTTAAGTTGTTATTAGGCAAATGGTAAAACCAAAGTTGGGCCTTGCTGGAAGAGTTTTATTAAAAGCAAACTGTCGAGGGGGCCCATAAACCCCGACAATGTTAGGAACGCAAAATCAAGGAACATAACACCGGTATGACGGAAACTAGGGCGGCAACAGTGGAACAAAACACCAGGCAAAAGGCCGAACCTTCCACCCTTTTACCAAGTATATAGATGCATTAATTAAATAAGAGCTATTGTGGTATCCCATGAAATCCATGTCCCAAACATGGAACAACCTGCACTTGTAGGATCAAAAGTAGGTCTAGAGGGGGGGTGATTAGACTACTTGACCAAATAAAAATCTAGCCTTTTCCCAATTTTAAGTCTTGGCAGATTCTAACAACTTAGCACAAGTCAAGCATTCAACCTACACATGTAATTCTAAGAGTGTAGCAGCAGAAAGTAAGACATTGCATATGAAGGTAAAGGGAAGGGTTTGGAGAAGGCAAACGCAATGTAGACACGGAGATTTTTAGCGTGGTTCCGATAGGTGGTGCTATAGTACATCCATGTTGATGGAGACTTCAACCCACGAAGGGTAACGGTTGTGCGAGTCCACGGAGGGCTCCACCCATGAAGGGTCCATGAAGAAGCAACCTTGTCTATCCCACCATGGCCATCGCCCACGAAGGACTTGCCTCACTCGGGTAGATCTTCACGAAGTAGGCGATCTCCTTGCCCTTACAAACTCCTTGGTTCAACTCCACAATCTTGTCGGAGGCTCCCAAGTGACACCTAACCAATCTAGGAGACACCACTCTCCAAAAGGCAATAGAAGGTGTGATGATGATGAACTCCTTGCTCTTGTGCTTCAAATGATAGTATCCCCAACACTCAACTCTCTCTCACAGATTTGGCTATGGTGGAAAGATGATTTGAGTGGAAAGCAACTTGGGGAAGGCTAGAGATCAAGATTGTTGTGCTTGGATTGGAATATCTTGGTCTCAACACATGAGTAGGTGGTTCTCTCTCGGAAAATGAGTAGTGGAAGTGTAGGCACGTTCTGATGGCTCTCACTCAAATGGAGAAGGGGGTGGAGGGGTATATATAGCCTCCACACAAAATCCAACCGTTACACACATTTGACCCAACTCGGTCAGACCGAATAGAAGAACTCGGTGAGTCCGATTTAGTTCAAAATGTGAACATTAGGAATATCGGTGGGACCAACATGATCAACTCGGTGGGACCGCTGTGCTAGGGCTAGGGCAAAACCTCATCTTAGTGGCACCGATTGCATCAACTCGGTTAGACCGAAGTGAAGCAATAAGGCAACAGAGAGTTGGTCAGGCAAACTCGGTGGGACCGATTGCACATTTCGGTGAGACCGAAATAATTACAATAGACAACAGAGAGATTGCAAGGCCATCTCGGTGAGACCGAGATCCGTATTGGCTTGAATGAATTGTCTAGGGTTTCTGGCAGTGGCTATGTCAAAAGAACTCGGTGGCGCCGGATAGATCAAATCGGTGGGGCTGAGTTTGACTCTGGGGTTTGGACAAATGTGGAAATGAGAAAGTGGTTGAGGGTTTTGGAGCAATATCACTAAGCACTTTGAGCAAGTAGACCATTAAGCAACACCTCATCCCCTTTTAATAGTATTTGCTTTCCTATGGACTCAATGTGATCTTGGATCACTAAAATAGAAATGAAGAGTCTTGAGCTTTTGCCAACCTTTGTCCTTAGCATTTTGAGGGGTCCACATCTCTAGTCCAAGTCATGCCAATCATTGAACTTTCTGAAATATTTAACTTGAAAGGATGTTAGTTCAATGAGCTATATGTTGTTATGAATTACCAAAACCACCTGGGGATTAGTTGCACTTTCAATCTCCCCCTTTTTGGTAGTTGATGACAACATATAGATCAAAGCTTCGACAAAATGATAATATGAATGAAATACATCATCGCTTTGAGAAGTATGTGATAAGAAAGAGCTCCCCCTAAATTTGTGCATTATTTAAAATTTGCTTTTGAATGCAAATGCACAATCGATTAGGATCATGGGTCACTTCCATGTCACATACATCTTGGTGGAGCGATCAAAATGATAAGAGTTAAATAACATGCACTCATCACCAAGGGTAATCATGATTGATCATACACAAATATCGTATATATCATCATGCAAGCACACATTAAGGCATAGTATGATCAAACACATGATCACAAGAGTATCTCACGAGCAAAACACAAATGTAGCATAGGAATCAAACAAGCAAATGATCAAAATGATCAAAGTAGCAAGAGAGGCAACAAAAGCAAAACACACACTCTCTCTCTCGAAGCCTAATGATCTATACACTTTCTCCCCCTTTGGCAACAATTTACCAAAAACCTTGAAAATGCATAGTGCTATACGGCACTCTAGGCACGATCTCCGGGAGCTCCTGAAGGGGTCTTCTGGCTGGTTGCTCCGGTGTGCGTAGATGGCATTGAGAGGAGGGCATTTGCAAAAGCTTCGGCAGAGGTATGTGGAGCTGGAGGTGAAACTGGAGGTGCAATAGTGGCAGTTACTGTAGGTGCTGAAAGAGTAGTCTTGGTGTCACTGACAACTGGCACTGCTGAAGACCTTTGTGCCCTTGGCACTCTCTGAAAGGTATCTGTGGTAGGTCTATCATTCCTGTCCTCAACTTCTTCCTGGAGCTTCTCCACAGTGGTCTGGATCTCTGTGACCTTCACATCTAGATCATGAAATTTTGTCTTAATGATCCTTTCAAGACTCTCTTGATTTTGAGTCAGGGTGGCCAAGCCCTTCTCAATCCTCACAGTAGCCTCAAGCAGATAACTGAGTTGATCTTACTTGGTCTTGAGCATCAGAGTTGAAGCATCTAGTGCACTGGCTGCCTTTGCTGCTTTTGCAGCCTTTGCTCTCTCTCTCTCTCTCTCTCTCTCTCTCTCTCTCTCTCTCTCTCTCTTTCTCTTCTCTGAGCTTCTGCACAAGTTGGATCACAATCTCATTATCCTCAAAATCTGGCCTCAGGGGAAGATGCTCTTTATCAAGAAGATATGTCCCTGTCCCCATCTTGGAGTTGATCAACATCTGTATGTGAGGGGCATATCCACATGATCTCTTCTGATCAGCTGCAGTTCTCTTCACAGTCTCAACAATCAAACTCATTGCTTTGAATTTCTGTGGTACATCAAACATGTGGAGCAAGTTGATTGAGTGACCACGGATCATCCTATGATCTCCTGACTTGGGCAAAAGAGTATGCCTCAGAATGGTGTTGATGGTGGTCAGGCCAGCAAGCAGGAATTAGATGGATCCAAGCTTGTGTGTCTCCAGGGCACTATCAGGAATCTCCTTGTACATGTTGGCCATGGAGTTGTGATCCTTCCTAGGCTTGGCATATACATCAGTGTCATTTTCCTCTTCCTTAGGGGCATTGATCAACTTGGCCCACTCAGAGATTGTAGATTGATATCTTGTACCTTCAGTCATCCAGACAATCTTTCCATCTGGGTAGAAGTGAGTAGTGGAATAGAATTGCATGATCATCTCATCATTCCACTTGGTCAACTTCTGACCAACAAACTTGTCCAGTTCATTCATCCTGAAGCTCACATGCACTCCTGGAAAGTAGTCTTGATTGTCATCAATGAACTTCCAGTCAACCCACTTCATATTACAGACAATGGGCTTCTTGTCTAACAGGATTGTCTCATAGAAGTCCTGATGTTCCTTGGTGTGGAAACGATAGTCTACAGCAGTCCTCCTCCTGATAGCATAGGGATCAGTCTGTCTCCATAATCTCAGACCTGCATCCTTCCTTTCCTCCATGTTTTCAGCCACTGGATGATCATCACTCTGATCTGGAATCTTGGGCTTCAATTTTCTGAGCACTTGCTGCTCTTCATCTTCTTGAGCATCAGGCACTGGGGCCTTGTTCTTCTCAGTAGCAGATATGTTTCTAGTTGATCTCTTTGGTGCAGTAGACTTGGAGGCTTGAGCTTGAGTTGGAGGCTTCGGGGCTGACTTGGGCTTAGATGGAGCAGCCCCAGTTCTTATGGCATCCCCCATGAGCTTTTGAGTCTTTGGTGGAGGTGCAGCTGGCTCTTCCTCCTCCTCTTCATTTGATTCTCTCATCATAGAAGATTTGCCAATGACCCTGGCAATGGTCTTTTTGACTCTCTCCTTCCTCTTCTTTCCTCCAGCACCCTCTTCTTCTCTTGGTTCAAGAGTGAACTCCATAGTTTCTTGAGTGGAGGCTTTGGCTTTAGACATAGGATTCCTGTTAGTAGGAGCCTTCTTGGGCATTCCTGGCTTGGTGGCAGCAGCAGCATACTCCTTCTTGAGCACCTTTTTCTTGGAGGTCACCTCCTCCTCAATGACAAAATCCTCATCATCAAATTCTGAAGTTCTCTTCTTCCTTGTCCTAGTTGCTGCCTTGGGCAAGTTGATGGGTGTGCTTCTGCTACCCTCATCATAAATGCCTAAGGGACTAGTGCCCTCACTGAGATTTACTTGCTCTTCAGACCTGTTCTAGCTGTCAGTGCCCTCTGACATAGCTGAAACTGACCCTGTGAATAGATGGGTATAGATAGATTGGATGAGCATCACAAAGTACAGCTATTTTGCAAAAAATATTGAGACAAAAACTTAACTTTAGTTTTCTGCAGAAAGCATTTCGGAGCTACCGATTTGACAAACTCGGTGACACCGAAGCACTAACAGAATCTAAACATACAGTTTCGGTCAGACCAAAATGCAGTTCGGTGACTCCGATATGCTAGGGTTTCATAGAGTGAGTGATTTTAGTCACACCGATCAGTACAATTCGGTCACACCGATCAGTACAATTCGGTCAGACCGAGTTGTACTTGTGCAATGGCCTAGGCCAAATCGGTGAGACCAAGATCCTCAGATCGGTCGGTCCGAGATGAGTTCGGCGGAAACCTAACCCTAAGTTTTTGCATCAAATCTATTCTAATGGATTCTTTCAGTGGATAGGTTGATCTCATTCGTGGAAAGAACAATGGCAAAGATCTTTGTGCAAGAATCGGAATAATGGAGCGCACAAAGAGGTCAAGTCCATACCCTAACTTGGCAATGAACTTGCTACGGCGACAACAGCGGTGAGATTCCCGTTGACGGTGATGGAGACCAGCGGTAGGAGGCACTGGCGACGACGGCGACGATCCGAAGACTAAGGGGGTGGCAGAGCTAGGAAGGCGTGGTCGAATGGTTTGGAGAAATTTCCAAATTTCAATCCGCGGTATATATACCCAGTCACTGTCGGTGTGACCGAGTGGAACGACTCGGTGGCACCGAGATGCAAAACTGCTAGCAGTTGTTGCAACTTGGTGTGACCGAATTGTTCAAATCGGTTGCACCGAGATGAAACCTAGATCAACTTAATGAATTCGGTGAGACCGAGTAGGAGTGAGTTTGTCTGACCGAGAAGCATTAAGAGGTTTTGGAAGTTAAGCCCTTGATGGATCGGTGGCTCCGAGTGCTCCTCACCCGGAAGGTCCGAATTCGACTTGTTCAAATTTTGTGATGTAGCATGAATGGAGTTTGAGAAGAGAACAAGCATAGATAGCTAGAGGGAGTACTTAGGAATTCTTGTCCATCCATTTGGCAAAAGAAAAACCAAACAATCAAAACAACAAATGGATGTCCTTGAATGGAGAAAAATTATGCAACCAACATGCTCACACAATAAGATTGTCGGTGTACTAAGTGTTGGGCCACTAGTAGCCCTTACTTGTGCACGGGCAGTTGTAGCCGTCCTCGTGGCAAGGCTTGCCGGGATCAGCTCGAGGTCGATTTAAGTCATCAAGGAAATCATCAAGTCAGAGATCTGAGAATCAACAAATAAGCAACGCTGGTAATCGAAGGCCAGCCTCCCCGGCAAGATCCTTGCCGGGATGGCCCGTGGAGCCCGGCAAGCCTCGGCGCCCGACAAGGCTTGGTTCCCAGCAAAGCTCGGCGCCCGGCAAGCCCTGGCGCCCGGCAAGGATTGGTGCCCGGCAAGGATCGGCGCCTGGTGAGATTCTGCCACTATGCCACCACTCCGGCACAGCGACAAAGCCTGACATTCTGGCTCCTTCCATGGATGCGTGGCGGCGCGCTAGTGGAGGAGAGCTTAAGCGGTGCTGATGGGATGGCCCCTTTTTCCATCCCCAAGAAAGTAAGGACACCTAAACGGACACCTCACAGTGCATTAAATGCGCCTGTCCTAATCCGTCAGGGGTTAGGTATGATACCCTGTAGCTACTTTACACCTCATTGTATGTATGTTTTGCCACTGTGGAGACCCCTTTGAGCATATAAAAGGAGTCCCAAGGCAACTGCTACAGGGGAGGAGGACTTCTGGCCCATTCTGCATGCGTAGCTGCTCTTTGAACGTACTGTTCATTGCGAGCGCTCCTGAAGGCTGGGCTCAAGAACATCAATAAGAACACAAAGCAGGAGTAGGGTTTTACGCTGATCAGCGGCCCGAACCTGGGTAAAAACTTCCCGCGTCGATCACTGGTTCTGCTCTTTGCGTATACCTTTCCCCCCGCCGAATCGTAAAGGGATCTCTCGAGATCCCATAGGTGTCGTACGCCGACATCTTTGGTGCGCCAGGTAGGGGTCGAAGGTTGCGTGAACCTGATCTGGTGGTAGACGTCCTAGTTCCTTCGTCATCTTCATCGTCATGCCGCCCAAGAAGAAGAACGCTGCGACAGCACAACCATCCGGATCTGCTTTGCCTGCGCCTTCGCAAACAGGCGATGGTGTGGGTGCAGAAGGAAGAGGACTGGAACCCCCGCGGCGTTCTGGTGACCCAAGCCAAGCGAGCGGTATCGTTCGCAGTGGCAGTGGTAACTTGCGCGCCGCTGGATCTAGAGATGGCATTGTGTTGCCTACGGGTGGCACAACAAACTCTGGAGATCGAAGAGCGCCCGCTAGAGCTCCCGCGCCGGTGCGAGCCTCGCAACCTGTCCAGGTCGTGTGAGATGAGCGACATCATAGCGCTGGTGATTCGGGGCGTCCTCACGAAAAGGTTTCTGCGCATAGATCCCAAGATGCGCGGGACCAGCATGCACACCGAGCTGCCGGCGAAGGTGGCGCGCGGTCGCGTGACCGTGGCGGTGCTCCTTCTAACTTAGTTAGGAGTCAGAGCACCTCACGCACCTCGCACCTGTCGCCGCCACCTACGCCAGCGGAAGCCTTGGCACGTGCACAGCTGCTCCTCGATTTTCCTCCCGCCCCGGAGAAGATGGAGGAGTGGCGAGCTACTATCCAGAGCCTTATCGGCTTCGCTAACAAGGATGGACCGCAAGAGGCAGGGCCCTCTCAGCGGAGGCCCATCGATCCGACGCGAGCCGGTGCAGAGAAAACCGGAGGTGGTGCAACTACGGTGCACTCTCCTCCGCGGCGTCAGCAGCGGCCGACGACTCAGCAAGTCGACCACCATGAAGAAGTTTCCACGGCGTCGTCCGATCCACGGATGCGCCGTGATCAGCGTCTGGTTCTCCAGGAACGAGGCAAGGAGGACGCTCGAACAACCATCGAGCGGCGACGGGAAGCGCGCTATCAGTCTGATAAGCGCGCGGGGCCGGTTGTCGACGAGCCCGCGCCAGGGAACGTAGGAGACTTGCCTTACGAGGTAGGACCTCCAGCCTTTACCCGTGAGCTGCGGCAAGTCCAGTGGCCCAATCTCCGAACCTTCAAGCAAGAGGTCCCGGAGAAATATGACGGCAAGACCCATCCCTCGGAGTTCCTGAGCATCTACACCATTGCGGTGCAAGCTGCCGGGGGCCGAGATGACAAGATACTCGCCAACTACTTCCCGTTGGTGCTCAAACCCAACGTCAGGTCGTGGTTGATGCATCTGCCGGAGGATTCTATTTCTTGCTGGTTAGATCTGTGCCATCAGTTTGTTGGCGCCTTTGTTGGAGGCCACCAAGCTCCTGGCCAAGAAAGTGATTTGCACATCATCCCTCAGAAGGAGGGCGAGTCCCTGCGCAAGTTTATGCAGAGATTCAGCCGGGTGCAATACAATATTCCTGACGTTCATCCTGCCGCTGTCATTAGCGCGTTCCATCAGAACGTGCGTAACCGCAGAATGCGGGAAGAGCTGGCAATGAACAAAGTCAGGAGTATCGCCGAGCTTTACACTTTGGCCGACAAGTGCGCTCGAGCTGAGGAGGGGAGGAAACTCCCCGGTGAGGCTGTTGGTGCGACAGGCGACTCAGAAGAAGAAGATGCCGCGGCACCGTCAAGGAAAGGCCGGCGGCGGAATAGGAAGCGCGGAGGCAAGGCCGTGCTTGCCGTCGAGGAATCCGGCAACCCTGGCGCCGCCAAGAAGGCCAAGGTTGGCGGCCCCGGCTAGGATCTTGCCGGGTGCCCTTCCTGTCAGGCCTTGGCGGCTGCCGACAAGTCAGAGAACTCCGGCAAGCAGTACTGCAAGATCCATCGCACTAAGGGCCACGATCTCTAGGACTGCCGGTAAGTTGAGCAGCTTGCCGAAAAGCAAAAGGCTGAATACGAGAGGCGAGACAAGGAGAAGGCCCAAGATGGTGCTGAGGGGTCCGGCAAGAAACGCGGTGGCCGAGGGGGTCGCCGCGGCAAGGCCAAACAGCAGAAGGATTGGCCCGCTCGGGGCCGAGATAAAGAAGGAGATGATGAAGAAGATGACGAATCCAGTGAGCAGGAATTCCAGAAGGCTACGGAGGCTATGTGCATTGATGGGGGTGCCTCGCTGCATTCTTCCCACCGCCTACTTAAACAGTGGATGCGGGAGGTTAATGCGGCAGAGCCATCCCCCGATGCATGTAGGCCTCTGAAGTGGTCCAGCACGCCTATCATCTTTGACGCCGAGGATCACCCTGATCGCACAACTGCGGTTGGGTGTTTGCCATTGTTGGTTTCCCCGACAATTCGCAACCTCAAGGTGACGAAGATGTTAGTTGACGGCGGGGCCGGCCTAAACTTAATCTCACCAGATGTGCTCACAAAGCTTCAGATTCCCGACGAAGACCTTGAGGAAAAGGGTACGTTTCAAGGGGTCAATCCGGGAAGAACCCAGCCTAAGGGCAAGATCACGCTGCCTGTAACATTTGGCAGCGAGCTTAACTTCAGGACCGAAAAGGTGGTGTTTGATGTCGCCAAGATCCCCATGTCATACAATGGGATCCTTGGTCGGCCAGCGCTGGCTAAGTTTATGGCGGCATCACACTACGCATACAACGTCTTGAAGATGCCTGGGCCGTTGAGCGTCATCACTATCCATTCCGATAAAAAGGATGCGCTCAACTGTGCCGACCAACTTTACCGGGAAGCAGTTGCAGCACCTGCCATCAAGGCATCTGCTCCTGCCGCTGGAACTCCCGGGGGAAAGAAGAAGACCGGCAGGAACTTTGTCGCGAACTCCGGCAAGCGCACCTCCTCGGAGTGCCGCGCTTCCGTCGAGGACGCACCAGAGAGTTCCACCGGCAAGAACAAGAAGTCCAAGGCTGCCCCGCCGGAAACCAAGAAGGTGCTTGCCAAGGAGGACGGAACAAGGGGAACTTTCACCATAAGTTCCACCCTAGGTGACAAATAGGAAAGCGCGCTCGTTGCTTTCCTGCGGGCGAATGTCGACGTGTTTGCATGGCAACCGTCTGACATCCCCGGCGTTCCCAGGAAAGTAATTGAGCACCACCTTGCTGTCTGTCCTCATGCGGGGCCCGTCAAGCAAAGGGTGAGGAAACAGGCTTTGGAGCGGCAAGAGTTCATTACCAAAGAAATTAAGAAGCTGGAGGCGGCAGGACTGGTCAAAGGAGTGCTTCATCCAACCTGGTTGGCCAATCCGGTTGTAGTGCGGAAAGCGAACGGGAAATGGAGGCTTTGTATCGATTATACAGATATCAATAAAGCTTGTCCAAAAGATCCTTTTCCCTTGCCGCGCATCGACCAGATTGTGGATGCCACCGCTGGTTGTGATCTCCTGTCCTTCCTTGATGCCTATTCAGGGTATCATCAGATTTTTATGGCAAAGGAAGATGAAGAGAAGACCGCCTTTATCACCCCATGTGGTACGTATTGTTTTATACGAATGCCTTTCGGGTTGAAAAGTGCTGGTTCAACATTTGCCAGAGCAATCCAGATTGGTTTTGAGCCACAACTTCATAGAAATATGGAGGCGTATATGGATGATATAGTGGTCAAAACTAAGGATAAAGCAACGCTCATTCAGGACTTAGAAGAAACATTTGCGAACTTGCGCAAGATCAACTTGAAGCTCAATCCTGAGAAGTGCGTGTTCGGTGTTCCTTCCGGCAAGCTCCTCGGATTCTTTTTATCTTGCCGGGGAATCGAAGCGAACCCCGACAAGATCAAAGCCATTGAGCAAATTGAAGCGCCGAGACGCGTCAAGGATGTGCGTCGTCTTGCCGGCTGTGTTGCTGCTCGAAGCAGGTTTATTTCCAAATCTGCTGAGCGCGCCCTGCCCTTCTTCAAAATTTTGAAGAAGGCAGGTCCAATGAAATGGACTCCGGAAGCGGAGGCGGCGCTGCAAGGTTTGAAGAAATACCTTTCTTCTCCGCCGACGCTAGTCGCACCTAAACCACAAGAGCCGTTGCTGCTGTATCTGGCGGCAACAAATCAAGTGGTTAGTGCTGCGCTGGTGGCGCAGAGGGAAGCCGATGAGGAGGCAACATCAGCGGCAGGACCACCAAGTGACGCAGCAAGATCTTCCCAGGCAAGGGTTGATCCCGGCAAGACAGGATCTGCGCAAACAGAAGAGCCCGTGCAGAAGAAAAAGGTGGTGCAGCGCCCAGTTTATTTTGTTAGCTCCCTCTTACAAGGGGCTAGATCAAGATATTCTGGTGTGCAGAAGTTGCTTTTCAGCCTCCTTATGGCCTCGAGAAAGCTGCGCCATTATTTTCAAGCACATGAGATCACCGTCGTCACTCGCTTTCCGTTGCAACGGATTTTGCAAAATCCGGAGGCAACCGGCAGGATCGTGGAGTGGGCGTTGGAGCTGTCCAGCTTTGGTCTTAAGTTTGAAAGTACTTCCACAATTCAGAGCAGGGCCTTGGCGGAGTTCATTGCAGAATGGACCCCGACACCAGACGAAGAAGTTCAAGAAACAAGTCTCCCCAGCAAAGAAATCGATCAGCAATGGGTTATGTACTTTGACGGGGCTTTTTCGCTGCAAGGCGCCGGTGCTGGCGTGCTACTTGTCGCACCCACCGGAGAGCACCGCAAGTACGTAATTCAAATGCACTTTCCCCGGGAGAGCTCAACCAACAACATTGCAGAGTACGAAGGTTTGCTTGCCGGTCTTAGGATCGCGGCAGACCTTGGTATCAAAAAGCTCATTATCAAAGGTGATTCACAGCTTGTCGTGAGGCAGGTTAACAAGAGCTATCAAAGTCCATTGATGCAAGCCTACGTAGATGAAGTGAGGAAATTGGAAGAGCGCTTTGACGGTCTCCAAATGGAGCATGTTCCTCGTGCCGAGAACAGCGTTGCTGACGACCTGTCAAAGCGTGCTGCCCTCAAGTTGCCTGTGGAACCAGGAACTTTTGTGCTCCAATTGACTCAACCATCCGTGGCGCCATCGATGCGGCAAGAAAAGAGAAGAAAGTTGGACTCTGGCCAGTACTTCCCGGCAGAGCTCCCCGGAGCCGCCGGCAAGGAAGTTGCCGGGATTGACACGCCTGCCAGGGAACAACAGGCTCCGGCAGGGCCTCAGGCCCTTGCTGTCGAGACCAATGTTCCCCCGGCGGACGAGATGCCCCTAGTCCTAGTTGTCGAGCCTCAGGCTCCAGCGTGGGCGCAGCACATTGTCCATTTCCTTCAGACAGGTGAACTCCCTGAGGAACAAGAAGAAGCGGAGAGAGTAGCCCGTCGGTCTGTTATGTACAAGTTCGTCGATGACGTCCTGTACAGAAAGAGACCAAATGGTGTGAAATTGAAGTGCATTCCTCGGGAGGATGGACTAGAGCTGTTGGCAGAGATACATGGGGGCATGTGTGGTTCTCACATAGGGTCAAGAGCACTTGCCGGGAAAGCATTCCGGCAAGGTTTCTTTTGGCCCACCGCCCTCCAGGATGTGACTGCACTAGTAACCAGGTGTGAAGCGTGCCAGTTTCATTCGAAGAAATTACATCAGCCAGCTCAAGCTCTTGAAACAATCCCTCTCTCCTGGCCATTTTTGGTATGGGGGCTCGAAATACTGGGCCCCTTCCCCCGTGCTGCCGGGGGCTTTGAGTACTTGTACGTTGCTATCGACAAGTTCACAAAGTGGCCGGAGGTGGAAGCAGTGAGGAAGGTGACAGCGCAGTCGGCTGTCAAGTTCTTCAAAGGAATTGTTTGCCGTTTCGGTGTGCCTAACAGGATCATCACCGACAACGGCACGCAGTTCACAAGTCGCACCTTCATGCAATACGTCCAAGACCTTGGCGGCAAGATTTGTTTTGCCTATGTTGCTCACCCGAGAAGCAACGGCCAAGCGGAGAGGGCCAATGTTGAAGTGCTGCGCGGTCTCAGGACCAGAACTTTTGACAAGCTAAAAAAGTGCGGAAGACGCTGGATTGATGAGTTGCCGGTGGTTCTTTGGTCAATCAGAACGACACCAAATCGAGCCACCGGCCAGACGCCCTTCGCTCTGGTCTACGGAGCGGAAGCAGTTCTCCCCACGGAAATCATATACGGATCTCCTCGAGTGCTCGCTTATGATGAGCTCGAGCAAGAGCAACTGCGGCAAGATAACGCTGTACTCCTTGAGGAGAATCGTCTTCAGGCTGCTGTGCGAGCTGCACGCTACCAGCAAGCTTTGCGCCGCTATCATAGCCGCAAAGTTCATGCCCGAAGCCTTAAGGAAGGCGACCTTGTTCTTCGACGGATTCAGTCCGCCAAGAATTCAAACAAGTTGACGCCAAAGTGGGAAGGCCCTTATCGGGTAGTACGAGTCACCAGGCCTGGCGCTGTCCGCCTGGAGACCGAGGATGGCGTTCCAGTGAGTAATTCCTGGAATATCGAACATCTTCGCAAGTTCTATCCATAAGGCGCGGTTGCCGGGGGCTCCCGGCAACCACCTTTTTGTACAAGTCTTGCCGGCAAGGCATGTGATCCTTTGTACAAAGCCAGGCGCAGACCCTGAGCACAGATGAATAAAATTAAATGTTATACATTTCCTTATTGATTCTCATGTTCACATTCATATATACATGTTTGTCTAAGATGATGTATAACACCTGATCCCGGTAAGTTCTAACGAACCGCCAAGGTTTCATCTCTTTATTTTCTCTTCTTTCTTTTTCTTAAAGATAGAAGAATTCCTCGCGTGCACATTTGCCGGGGGGGGGGGGGGGAAGGGAGACATGGATACCAGTTGGTGACGTTCGGAATCGTATGCTTGCCGGAGGAAGGACAAAGACAGAAAGCTAAGTCCTAAAAACTCAGAGCAAGTTTTTCTTTAATTACCAAGTTATTTCCTTGGACGATTCCGATTCTTGTATGGAAAATCTACACGCGAAGGAACCCTTGCTGTAATCGGTTGCGCCCTTATTTTGTTTTGAGTCCGCTCAATGATTTAAGTGGCTGCACTGAGAACACCAAGGAGTCTTGCCGGCCGCTGCGCCTCCGGCAGGCTGCTGAAGTCCCGCACCCAGCGCTCGCGGCGGGTTGCGCGCCGGCAAGTTTTTCAGTAAGCGTAGGATGAACTCCATACATAAAGGAATCAGACAAGGAAAGTAGCTAGCATGAGCCTAAACATAGTTAAATTGTATTACATCCATGAGTGGCCGCAGTCCTAACTCGAGACTTAACTGTCTTTTACATGAGATGGTGGCGGCAAGAATAAAAGGGAAGCACTCAATCCCTGCGCTGGCCTTCGATCCTTTTGATGGAGTCCACCTTCTCAAGGATCGGCGCGATGCACTTCTCAAGCGCCTCAACATTTGCATCCTTTGGCAGGTGGCCGAGTGCGCTCGAGAGATCGATGCCGGGATTGCTGTGCACCACCTTGAGGAGCACCTTGCGAAGGACGGCCCGGCAAAGCCGGCGAGTCTTGTTCGCCAGTTGGGTCGCCCGGCTGGACTGGAGCGCCCTCAACGCATTGATGATGCTTTCAAAGAACATCGTCAACCTGGCGCTTGGAGATATTCTTTCCTCGGAAGAATATCTGAAGTTCGACAAGCCCATGGTTGACAGTTCTGCGGTAAGCTTCTCCGCAGTGGCGATGAGACGGCCAGTCCAGATCTCCACTCCCTTTTCATAATCAGCCTGGGCAGCGGCAGCGCTCTTGAGCAGGTTCCTCTCTCCTTGGAGATCCTTGAGTAGAGCCTTCTCACAGGCCCTGCCGGCCTCGAGGGATTTCTGCAGCGTGGGCAGCTTCAGCTCCAGAACCGCAATATCATCAGCCGCAGAGGAGAGCTGCTTGGTCTTGCCGGACAGGGCGACTTGCATCTCCGCCAAGGAGTGGAGGGTTTTTTCCCTGTCCCCGTTGAGCGTCGAGAGCTCCTTGCCATGCTCGTCGAGATCCGTCTCCAGCCTCTTCACTTTGTCGCTCAGCTTGTTCTTGGCGGCCTCTGCAACTTCGGCTGCATCGACGGCCTCCTTGAGCTTGCCGGCGTGACTTGCAGTTAGAGCTTCGAGCGCCTCCTTGTGCTTCTGCTCCAGCTCCTGGGTCTGCCGCGCGACAAGATTTTCAATGTCTTCATCCTTGCTACGAAGCTTGGCGGCGAGCGCCTGCTCACGTGCGGTGAGATCTTCTTCGAAAGCATCAAGAGCAACGCGGCGCCCCATCAGGAGAGCATCTTCGGTAGCGATCCTTTGAACAGCTTCATCATGGGCCTTCTCCATGTCTGATTGCTTCAGGAGGACCTCATTCCATTGTTGGCTCACTTGTTCTCGACCGGCAACCAGCTCTTGAAGGGCCTCGGCATGCCAGATTTGCATTTGTGCGACGCGCCTTTGAAAATCCGCTTCGGCTGCCTCGACAACTGCCATTCTGCAGTCCGCCTTCTCTTTTCGGGCACGATGGAGAGCCTGGAGTTTGCGGAAGTTTTCGCCCATGGCCTGAAGGAGCCGATCCTCTTCAGACTTGCCACTGCTAGCACTGGGATCGTCAACAACTTCGAGCCCGGCAGCGGCAATAATTTCCTCAAAAATTTCTCCTTCGGCTGGTGCCTCGGTGCTTGCCGTCCCTGGCAAGTTGATGAATAGGTTTTCGCCAACTTTGAGATACTTGCTGGATGAGGGCTCGTCAGATGTTGATGGCTGGTCTTCAGCGGCCGCCTCACCAGTGACAGGGGGCTCCGCGGCCGATGCAGCGCCTGGCGCTCCTGCGGCAGGAATGCCGTCAGTATGGTCCCCAGCCTCCCTGTCGCCCTCTTCAGCAGGTTTTTCCGTGATTTCCTTTCATGCTGTCTTGGCGGCCTCCCCGTCAAGAGCATCACCAGCCTCGACAACATCATCCTTGGTGGCCTCGCTGGCAGTGATCCTTTCCGCTTCGGCAGCAGCATCCCTGGCGGTCTCCTCGATGACGGCGTCGACGTCCATATGTTCCATCTCAGAGAACTCTGAAGGGAGAAGGAGAAGGTCAGAATAAGATCGAGTTTTTAAATTTTGAAGTGATCAAAGATAAAGAAGTAAGGGGAAAAGAATAACTAGCACTTTGAGGCGATCGAGTACCTGCGTCGGGCTGTCGAGAGGTAGCTTCGCCTCTCCCGGCAACTCCGGTTGCCGGGGGTGGGTTGCCGGAGTCCGTGCTTGTCGGCTCCTCCTCAATCTGGACGGGCTCGTCGGCAGGATCTCTTGCCGGAGATGTGCTTGTGGGCGGAGCGGTCGATGAAGGAGGCACAATGGGGCAATCCTCTCCTTGTTGCCGTTCTTCTCCTGCGAACCCGAAGATATCAGCGACAAGAATGGAAGCCTTGGCACCAGCCAACAAAAAAAAGGGACAATGAACTTACGCTGGGGGCTGCGTTGAGGACTAGGCTCCGGGCTCACGATGACGGTCTCTGGCACGCTAGTGGAGCCTGCCGGGGGCTCGTCACCCATAGAAGTCCTTGACCTCTTCGCCATCCTCTCCAGCAAGGTTTCTGTGTCACTGCAGAAGCAATACAAACAAGTCAGTAAAGATTGATGCAAGATTGGAAGGTAAAAACTATGGCAAAGTACTTACTCTTCTTCCTCTTGCTCTGGACTAAAGCCGGAGATGTCGAAGTCGACTTCCGTTGCGGTGTCTGAGTGGGGAGGCGGAGGAGGAGTCCTAGGCCGCTTGGCTGTGGCAGGCGCCGGGGCAGCTTCCGGTGCGGTGGTGCGAGACCCTCCTGCCGCCCCAGCAGTGGCCGCTGGTGCGGGCCTCGCACGCCGTGCAGTCTGTTGATGGCCCCCCTGCCGCGGTCCGGTCTTGCCGGCCACTTTCTTGCCGGGGGATTCACCGCTCGAAGAGGGCTGGCTTGCCGGGATGTCAGACGCAGCCTTCCGAAGAACACGCTTCGCTTTCTTCCTCGGGGGAGGGGGCTCTTCTCGCGTCTCTTCTTCGACTGAGTCCTCGCCGGACGAGATTTCAGCGGCTGCGCCGCTCTCCTCCCCGGCAACCTCGTCCTCCCCGGCAGGCTTCGTCTCCATTACCACCTCTGCCTCGCTGGCTTCCCACTCTGTGAAGCCAACGCTACCGGCCTCCGCGGCAAGATTCGCTTCCTCCACTCTGGTAGCGATATATGCTACCTCCTGATCCGTGGTGGCGCGAATAAGATCTGGCTCTTGCCGGACAGGCTTTTCCGTCAGATTGTCGAAGAATTTCTGCGCTTCTTCCTCGCTTGGCTCGACCCAGGTCGGGTCAAGGCCATGGGCGTTGAACATAAGCAAGAAAGCAATGATCGACCCCAGCGCAGAGTTGTTGCACAAGGGGACGATCCTTGCCGGCAGCCGGTGCTTGTCTTCGCGCTGGAATAACTTCTGGCGGAGAGCGCCAAGCTGCATAACAGTCAAGTTGTTGTTCAGCCCGGGGCGCATCTCATGACATCCGCTGCGTTCTTATACTCCCAGGCTGGCCTCCCCCTATTCTGCAGAGGGGCAATGCGGCGGTGGAGGAAGTCGAAGCCGATCATCTCCATTGTCAGCCCGGCAGCCTTCAAGCGGAGGATCCTGGTAGTGGCGATTGTGAGCTTCTCGTCTACTGCGGCGAGATCGCCCCAATCCTTGCCGCGGACCACCTTCTGTCACCGGGGATGGCAAAAAGGATGAGGATCTGCTTCCTGGATCCAGCACCATTCGGCCCGCCACTCGTCCCACTTTTCGCGGTAAACTCCATCTGGGTATATCTCTTTGTTCCAGGCCCTTGGAATCCAAGCGATAGATCCAGAGAGAGCCTCTCCTTTTTGGATTCGAGGATAGAAATAGTGGCGGAAAAGAGTAGAATTGGGGATCACGCCGGCAAATTTTTCACAAAGATGGGTAAAGATCGACATGCAAAATACGGCATTCGGCGTGAAGTCAAGAAGGCGGAAGCCGTATGTATACATGATGTCGTTCAAGAAATCGGAAAAAGGTGGACAGAGCCCGCAATAAAAGTACGCAGTGAAGAAGGGGTATCTGTCCGATCCACCTTTGGAACTAGCACCTGGGATGACGCGTGTGGCGGGGTGAGCTTGTGTTCCCTTCGCCCACATGCATTGGTATCGCCCCTTCAAGGTTTCGGCATCGAGTGTCGGAGGGAAGACGACGAGCCTCTTCCGCATCTTCACTAGCTCGCTTTCCGGGACTTCAGCCTTCGGCTCCTTGTCCGTGCCCTTGCCTTTGCTAGCCTTGGGCGGCATGGCGACCGTGGAGATGGAAGCCGGAGGACGGAACGAGTGTGGGAGCGGCGAGCAGAAGAGAAGGAAGGTTTCGCTCTGAGCTCGAGCAGAGGAAGGCAATGGCGATAGCCAAATTGGGAAGAAGAGGGGGGTGAATGGGTTTGCGCCTCCATGACTTCTCCTTTTTATGGGGAAGGAGCGGGGCCACCTTGTTTATCCCCCCAATATGAATGCGCCTCTGTGGGCGCGAAACAGTTTGCAGCCTTTTTGGCACACTTCTCACATCGCGCGCTCCGTGCGCGTAGTGGGGGCACAGTAAAACAAGATCTTTAAGAGCAGTTAATCCCCTGCCACGCGTGCCCGTGCACTGTTTGGGCCTAGCCCAACAACGCCTCGCACTCGTGTATGGCCCAGGCCCGGGGGCTCCTGTCGGTGTACTAAGTGTTGGGCCACTAGTACCCCTTACTTGTGCACGGGCAGTTGTAGCCGTCCTCGTGGCAAGGCTTGCCGGGATCAGCTCGAGGTCGATTTAAGTCATCAAGGAAATCATCAAGTCAGAGATCTGAGAATCAACAAATAAGCAACGCTAGTAATCGAAGGCCAGCCTCCCCGGCAAGATCCTTGCCGGGATGGCCCGTGGAGCCCGGCAAGCCTCGGCGCCCGACAAGGCTTGGTTCCCAGCAAAGCTCGGCGCCCGGCAAGGATTGGTGCCCAGCAAGGATCGGCGCCTGGCGAGATTCTGCCACTATGCCACCACTCTGGCACAACGACAAAGCCTGACATTCTGGCTCCTTCCATGGATGCGTGGTGGCGCGCCAGTGGAGGAGAGCTTAAGCGGTGCTGATGGGATGGCCCCTTTTTCCATCCCCAAGAATGTAAGGACACCTAAACGGACACCTCACGGTGCATTAAATGCGCCTATCCTAATCCGTCAGGGGTTAGGTATGATACCCTGTAGCTACTTTACACCTCAATGTATGTACGTTTTGCCACTGTGGAGACCCCTTTGAGCATATAAAAGGAGGCCCAAGGCAACTGCTACAGGGGAGGAGGACTTCTGGCCCATTCTGCATGCGTAGCTGCTCTTTGAACGTACTGTTCATTGCGAGCGCTCCTGAAGGCTGGGCTCAAGAACATCAATAAGAACACAAAGCAGGAGTAGGGTTTTACGCTGATCAGCGGCCCGAACCTGGGTAAAAACTTCCCGCGTCGATCACTGGTTCTGCTCTTTGCGTATACCTTTCCCCCCGCCGAATCGTAAAGGGATCTCTCGAGATCCCATAGGTGTCGTACGCCGACAAAGATAGCAAATAAAACATGTGGCAAAGCATGCACATACACTCTAGCATCTATCAAGCAATTGGCGATGACTAGGTCATCTATATATGAGTATATTGACTTAGGAGTCAAATGAGAACATTTGATCATAGGTCATACTCATGGTTTAAGCACAAGTGGGGTTTCCACTTTTACATAAAGCATTGTTGTGTTCACATCATTAGAGTTTCTTTAGCTCAATTTTTAGAGCAAAGCTCCCCCTAGATGTGATATCCCCCCTAGGAGGGATGAACTAACCTTGGGATTCGTCGATGATGACTTCATGTAGCTTTTGAAGATGTGGATGCTCAATGTTGATGTAGATCAGTTGGAGCAATCCATTTGAGTGAGTTGCACTTTCAATACCTACATGGGTTAGTCCCAAAAGGAACATACAAGGATATCCATAGACATAGAGTGAAACACACATATGATGATGTCCATGAAAGCACTAGGTTACCTTGTCCCTTGTCTTACCAACAAGAGGGTTTGTGACTCCATGAACTAGTGCAAGATATGGAAGTTGATTGCACATGTTCTTTCCAAAATGAATATGAGTAAGGTATGTTGGCGGAGTCACCCTCAAGAACACTCCAGTTCTTCTTCTTTGGGATCCACATCAACTTGATGGGAATCCTTGGAGTTGTAGTCATACTTGACAAAGTAGAACTTGATGTAGTCTTGGGAACCCAGTTGACCATGGCCTTAGGAGCTTCTTCAAATGAATCAATCTCTTCTTGAACCTTGTCCTTGCCTTTTAGCTTGTGGTCTTGTGGTGGAAGATGATCTTGAGCTTGTGTTCCCTTGAAAGAAGTGGGGTCATACTTCTCTTGTTGAGGAACAAACTTTGCCTTGGGGTATTTATCTTCTTCCCACTCAACTCCATTGGCATTGAACTTTCGTTCAAGACCAACACCTTGATTCTTCCGGTGCCTTCCTTGCTTGCGAACAATTTCCTCAAATTTCTTACTTCTGGCAAGGCTCTTGTAAACACATTTCTCTATAATTCCCTTGAATAAGCTATTTTCTTGCTCAAGTGTAACTTGGCTAAGAGAATCATTAGTTGAATCAAGAGAACTACTAGAAGCAACAATATTGGATTTAACATGGTTATTGTTACTACTAGAGGAAGAATCTTTCTTGTACTTATTGCTAGACTTTACTTGTGGCATATAAGTAGACAAGAGTAAACGCTTGGCAATGTAAGAAGAACTCTTCTTTCGAAGATCATCATTGATTGCTTTTAGGAACCCATGCTCTTGCTCTAAATTTATCTTCTCGAAGCGTAGCTTCTCATGAGTCCTTAGGAACTCTCTATGATCCTCTAGAGTTGTTTAATGAGCTAACTTAAGAGTGTTTAGTTCTTTAGTTAGGCACTCAATCTCCTTCTTATCATTGTCATTTGTTTCATCTTGATTAGCATGATTAATAGCAATTTCATCATAGTTTTCATCACTAGTGTTGTCAACAAGTAAATCATCATCACCTAGCAAATCATCTTCATCACTATTGAAATCAACATACTCGGGGTGTGATACCTTAGGGCCTTTATCCATGAAGCATCTTCCTATTCCTTCATTTGGTCAGTCAAATATGTCGTAGGAGTTGGATGACACAAGTGCAAGACCGGCAACACCTTCATCTTGAGTATATTCAGAGTCGAAGTGATAGCTTCTCTCAGAGTAGTTGTCGGAGTCGGAACTGGATACCCATTAACCAACGTGAGCTTGATGTCTTCGTCTTGTGTAGCTCTTTGATGACTTCCTTTCCGAATCCTTACTTCTATGAGAGGGTCTTCGTTCATAACGATCATCTCTACTTCTTCTCTCTCTTGGTGGTGATTCATCTCTTTTACTTCTCCTTTTTGGTGAATCTTATCTTTTCTTGTAGGGAGCCGTACACTAATTGGAGTAGTGTCTGGGCCTTCCACAATTGTAGCAATTACAATCATGACTAGAAGATCTTTTGTCATTGTAGGATCTTGACTTGGAGCTTCTCTCTTTGCTTCATTCTTATAGAACTTGTTGAAGTTCTTCACCATTAAGCTCAATTCTTCATTGGAGACTTGCTTCTCACTTGATGTTGTAGGATCATCACATGAAGCTTTGTAAGCACCACTTGACTTGTTGTGGAGCTCTTCCTTATCCTTGAGTGACATCTCATGAGCAACAATTCTACCAATGACTTCCGTGGGCTTGAGATCTTTGTAATTTGGCATCATTTGGATCAAGGTGCACACGGTATCATATTTTCCATCCAAGGCTCTTAGGATCTTCTTGATGATGAATTTGTCGGTCATCTCTTCGTTTCCTAAGCCGGCAATCTCATTTATGATGAGAGCAAGCCTAGAGTACATCTCAGCTACTCCTTCACCATCCTTCATCTTGAACTTGTCAAGTTGACTTTGAAGCACATCCAATTTTGATTCCTTGACGGACTCGGTACCTTCGTCCATTTCAACCAAAGTATCCCAAATTTCCTTTGCATTCTCAAGGCAGCTGATCTTATTGAATTCTTCGGGGCACAATCCATTGAAGAGAATATCGCAAGCTTGAGCATTGTATTGCAACATCTTCATTTCATCCGCGGACGCTTCATGATCCGGTTCTTTTCCATCCTCGAAGAAATCATCTTGCAAGCCAATGCGCACAATAGCCCAAACGGCGGGGTTATGACCAAGAATATGCACTTTCATGTTATGCTTCCAACTAGCAAAATTAGTACCATCAAAGTAAGGACTTCTATGGTGGTAATTTCCCTCACTAGACGCCATACTCTCCTAGGTTGTGAAACCGAGGCTATGATCACCAAAGCTATGGAAATCAAGGAAAATGGAGACCAAAGCTCTGATACCACTTGTAGGATCGAAAGTAGGTCTAGAGGGGGGTGATTAGACTACTTGACCAAATAAAAATCTAGCCTTTTCCCAATTTTAGTTGTGGGCAGATTTTAGCAATTAGCACAAGTCAAGCAATCAACCTACACATGCAATTCTAAGAGTGTAGCAGCAGAAAGTAAAACATTGCATATGAAGGTAAAGGGAAGGGTTTGGAGAGTGCAAATGCAATGATGACACGGAGATTTTTGGCGTGGTTCCAATAGGTGGTGCTATCGTACATCCACGTTGATGGAGACTTCAACCCACGAAGGGTAACGGTTGTGCGAGTCCACGGAGGGTTCCACCCATGAAGGGTCCACGAAGAAGCAACCTTGTCTATCCCACCATGGCCATCGCCCATGAAGGACTTGCCTCACTCGGGTAGATCTTCACGAAGTAGGCGATCTCCTTGCCCTTACAAACTTCTTGGTTCAACTCCACAATCTTGTCGGAGGCTCCCAAGCGACACCTAACCAATCT
This sequence comes from Thinopyrum elongatum, assembly GCA_011799875.1. Lineage (NCBI taxonomy): Eukaryota > Viridiplantae > Streptophyta > Magnoliopsida > Poales > Poaceae > Thinopyrum > Thinopyrum elongatum. The sequence continues at coordinate 284,091,718 of CM022299.1, read as the reverse complement.
AGGAGACACCACTCTCCAAAAGGTAATAGATATTGTGTTAATGATGAACTCCTTGCTCTTGTGCTTCAAATGATGGTCTCCCCAACACTCAACTCTCTCTCTCTCATAGATTTGGATATGGTGGAAAGATGATTTGACTGGAAAGCAACTTGGGGAAGGCTAGAAATCAAGATTCTTGTGGTAGGATTGGTATATCTTGATCTCAACACATGAGTAGGTGGTTCTCTCTCAGAAAATGTAAGTTGGAAGTGTAGGCACATTCTGATGGCTCTCTCACATATGGAGAAGGGGGTGGAGGGGCATATGTAGCCTCCACACAAAATCCAACCGTTACACACATTTGACCCAACTTGGTCAGACCGAATAGAGGAACTCGGTGAAACCGATTCAGTTCAAAATGTGAACATTAAGAATCTCGGTGGGACCGACTGGAATAACTCGGCGGGACCGATGTGCTAGGGCTAGGGCAAAACCTCATCTCGGTGGCGCCGATTGCATGAACTCGGTGGGGCCAATTTCAGCAAAGAGCAAACAGAGAGTTGGTCAAGCAAACTCGGTGTGACCGATCGCTCATTTCGGTGAGACTGAAATGTTACAAAGGGAAACGTAGAGTTTTCAGGGCCATCTCGGTGAGACCGAGATCCGTATCGGTGTGACCGAAATGTTAGGGTTTCTGGCAGTGGCTATGTCAAAAGAACTCGGTGGCGCCGGATAGAAGATTTCGGTGGGGCCGAGTTTGACTTTGGGTTTTGGACATATTTGGAATGAGAAAGTGGTTGAGGGCTTTGGAGCAATATCACTAAGCATTTTGAGCAAGTAGACCATTAAGCAACACATCATCCCCTTTTAATAGTATTGGCTTTCCTATGGACTCAATGTGATCTTGGATCGCTAAAATATAAATGAAGAGTCTTGAGCTTTTGCCAATATGTCTCCTTAGCATTTTGAGGGGTCCACATCTCTAGTCCATGCCATGCTATACATTCAACTTTATGAAATATCAAACTTGAATGGATATTAGTTCAATGAACTATATGTTGTTATGAATTACCAAAACCACCCGGGGTTAGTTGCACTTTCAAACATACTAAAGTTTCAACTATGATCAATAAGAGTAATATTAAAACATCTAAACCCTATGAACACATAAGTGTTGAACCTAACTTTTCTATGGTTAAAGATCTTCTGGTTGATAATATTCATGGACACGCCATATATTTTTGTAATGAAGCAACTAGGATTGCTAAGCCTAATTCTAAAGATAAGAATTAACTTGTTGTTGGCATACCTGTTGTCGGTGCAACAAACATTTGTGTTTGGCGCCCGGACTTGTACACAGGTGTGCTAACGATCATACACCAATTACCTGAACATGACATAAGATAAGCCAGAGGAACCTCTCTTCGTGAGATCAAGGAGAGCGTTAAGAAGATCAAGTCAACAAGAGAACACCTCGAGAAGGCCTCCCTTGCCGGGCAGGAGATCTCGGCCGGGTCGAGACCGCCTCTGAAGGCCAAGTCCAGAGCACCCCGGCAAGGATCCCGGGACCCGTCAAAACCACAAGACAGAACCCAGCAGATCCCCGCCAAGGCGCCACCGCTGCACCTCATCACACGTAAGTCATTAATCAATGCGGTGTCAAGCTCTCAAATGGCTAGATGGATCTTGTCAGATATGTGGCAACCTGTTGGGGAGGAAATTAGCTTTATTGACACTCGTCCAGATGGCATGTCACACTAACAAGGAGAGGATGGATAAGCGGCGCGGTAGGCTTGTCGGGCTTCAACCTTAGCTTGACTCCTAGCAGCGCATTTAATGCAGTTTGTATTAACTGCCAGAGTTAGGTATGATAGTACTGTTAGCTATCTAATCACACTAAAATGACTGTTTTGCCACTGTGGTAGCCCCTTAACCTATAAAAGGAGGCCTGAGACACCCTAGCAAAGGGTTCATACTCTTAAACCCTCAACACTTGTATGTGTGCGCTGCACCCCTCGAGGCACGCTTGCTGGGCTTGAGCACGTCGTGTCTTCGTGTTCCTCCAAATCAATCCATCATAGCAGGAGTAGGGTTTTACGCTACAAAGCGGCCCGAACCTAGGTAAAAGAGAGTTGTCCTTCGCTGTGCTGCCCTGCTGCTTCTGCTCTTTGTGAAATGTGACCGTCCCCTTGCCAAACCACAAAGGGGCAGCCCTGCCCCATAGGTGATCATGCTTCCATGCCGACATCTTTGGCGCGCCAGGTAGGGGGCGTCGCTTATGTGAATCTGAGGCAGTAACCAGCATGTCAATCTTCTTCGCTTTTGACATCATCAATGGCTCCCAAGAAGAAAAGCGGTGCGGCGGTGACATCAATGGTGACATCATCCTTCTACTTTGAAGGCTTCCTTGCCCGCAGCTGCGGGCGCCGCGGGCACCGCAGCTGCGACGGGCGGGGGAGGCATTGCAGACGGTGCAACCAACACACCCACCATTGCTGGAGCAAGGGCCGGTGCTGCAGGGGCGACCCAGCTCCCTCGACCTTCTGGTGAGCTCGCTCACGTCTTCATCTTCTCTTATAAAGCACCAACTAAGGGGCACTATGATCGTACTTGGGCATTGGATGTAGCTAATATGCGAGTATGTTTCATGAATGGATCAATGATTGAGCATGATGGTCTAGTAATAACTTTCTTTAGTGTTGATATTTTGAAGGACATGGTTGCTTGTTGATATGCTTGAGTATTGAAATCTTCATGTCAAAACTAGACTATTGCTTTGAACCATATAAAAGTCCATATGTCCATGCTACAAAAGAAAATAATATGTGATGAACATGTTAGGCAGCATTCCACATCAAAAATTCTATTTTTATCATTCACCTACTCGAGGACGAGCAGGAATTAAGCTTGGGGATGCTGATACGTCTCCAATGTAAATATAATTTTTTATTGTTTCATGCTGTTATATTATCATTCTTGGATGTGTTACCATCATTCTATAGCAACTTTATATCATTTTTTGGGACTAACCTATTGACATAGTGCCCAGTGCCAGTTGTTGTTTTTTGCTTGTTTTTTACATCGCAGAAAATCAATACCAAACGGAGTCCAAACGCAATGAAACTTTCTGAAGATTTTTTTCTGGACCAGAATACACCCGGTGGGCCAAAGAAGTACCAGAGGGGAGCTCCGAGGAGAGCACAACCCACCAAGGCATGCCTGGGGGCCCAGGCGCGCCCAGGTGGGTTGTGCCCACCTCGGTGGCCTCCCGCACCGCCTCTTCGCCCTATAAATTGCCAAATATTCCAAAAACCCTCGGGGTAACCCTAGATCAGAAGTTCCACCGCCGCAAGCCTCTGTAGCCATGAAAAACCAATATAGACCCCGTTCCGGCACCCTGCCGAAGGGGGAAATCATCACTGGTGGCCATCTTCATCATCCCGGTGGCCACCATGATGAGGAGGGAGTAGTCCACCCTCGAGGCTGAGGGTTTGTACCAGTAGCTATGTGTTTAATCTCTCTCTCTCATGTTCTTGAGATGTCACGATCTTGATATATCGCGGGCTTTGTTAATATAGTTGGATCATATGGTGTTTTACCCTCTCTATCTTGTTGTGATGAATTGAGTTTTCCCTTTGAGATTTTGTTTTATGGGATTGAATAATTTTATGGATTTGAGAGCACTTGATATATGTCTTGCATATGAATACTCGTGGTGACAATGGGGTATTATATTGATTCACTTGAGATATGTTTTGGCACTCAACTCGCGGATTCCCGAGGTGACATTGGGGTAATCTATGCATAGGGGTTGATGCACGTTCTCATCTTTTATTTCTCCGGTAGAAATCTTGGGGCACTCTTTGAGGTTCTTTGTGTTGGATTGAGTATTATGAATCTGAATTTGCTTTGGTGTTATTTTAGTACGAACTCTTGATCGATCGATCAGAAAGAATAACTTGGTATTATTTTAGTACGAACTCTTGATAGATCGATCGGAAAGAATAACTTAGTGTTATTTTAGTATGAACTCTTGGATAGATCGATCGGAAAGAATAGCTACAAACAATTTCTTCTTATGTTCTCCGCTAGATAAGAACTTTGGAGTGATTCTTCATCGCACTTTGAGGGATGGTTATATGATCCAATTAGATTAGCATTGTTGAGAGATTGCACTAGCGAAAGTACGGACCCTAGGCCTCATTTTCAAGCATTGCAATACCGTTTGTGCTCCATTTTATCAATTGCAGCCTTGCTGTTTTTTATTGTTCCTACTACAAAAACCAATATCTACTATCCATATTACACTTGTATCACCATCTCTTCGCCGAACTAGTGCACCTATACAAATTACCATTGTATTTGGTGTGTTGGGGACACAAGAGACTCTTTGTTATTTGGTTGCAGGGTTGTTTGAGAGAGACCATCTTCATCCTACACCTCCCACGGATTGATAAACCTTAGGTCATCCACTTGAGGGAAAATTGCTACTGTCCTACAAAACTCTGCGCTTGGAGGCCCAACACGTGTCTACAAGAATAAAGTTGCGTAGTAGACATCAACTACCACATCCTGAAGATACATCCGGCAGCAGTGATTGCTGCATTCCACACGAATGTGTGCAATCGGATGATGCGAGCCAAGATGAATGTTCGGCTGCCCAAGACTGTCAAAGAACTTTACACGTTGGCGGATAAGTGTGCTCATGCTGAAGAGGGGAGAAGACTTCCAGGGGAGGAGGTTGGTGTCGAAGTCGATTTGGAAGACGATGACAATGCTGCCACCCCCAGGAAGAGGAACAAAAAATGCAACAAGAAGCGCAAGGAAAAAAGTAGTGATGGTCGTTGAGAGCTCCGGTGATCTTAGTGCCGGCAAGAAAGCAAAGATTGAGACACCCGGCAAGGAAGTTGCTACCTATGCTGATTGCCGGGCGGCGGCGGCGGCTGAGAAAACTGGCAAATCCGACGGGCTGTACTACAAGATGCATAGGACCAAGGGCCATGATCTCCAAGATTGCAAGCAAGTTGAGCAACTGGTTGAGAAGCAGAAAGCTGAATATCAAAAGTATGATAAAGAGAGAGGCCAGAATGGCGCTAGCGGGAAGGGTCATGGTGGCCGCAATGGTTATCGCGGCAAAGTCGATCACAGAAGGAAAAGCCCGCCAGAGGCTGTGAGAAAAAGGAAAATGAAGATGACAGTGAAGAAGAGGATGATGAGACCAGCGAGCAGGAACTTCATAAAGCTACCGAGGCAATGTGCATTAATGGGGGAGCATCCTTGCACTCCTCTCACCGCCAGCTCAAGCAGTGGGCGCGTGAGGTCAATGCAGCAGAACCAGTAGCAAACACATGAGAACCACTTAAATGGTCCCGCATGCCCATCATTTTTTACATTGAGGATCATCCAGATCGCACCACTGCGGTCGAATGCTTGCCATTGTTGCTTTCACCAACAAGCCACAACCTTAAAGTCACAAAGATGTTGGTTGACGGCAGAGTAGGGTTGAATTTGATTTCCCCCGACATGCTTAAGAAACTGCAAATTCCTGACAAAGACCTAAAGAAGACTGGCACTTTCTAGGGGATCAACTAGGGAAGGAGCCAGCCAAAGGGAAGAATTACCTTGCCGGTGATGTTTGGCGGGGAAATAAACTTCAGGACTGAGAAGGTTGTGTTTGATGTCGTTGAACTTCCTCTGCCATTCAACAGAATCCTTGGTCGCCTGGCCTTGGATAAGTTCATGGCGGCGTCCCATTATGCATATAACACCTTGAAGATGCCGGGCCCAATGGGAGTCATCTCCATTCTGTCAGATAAGAGAGATGAGGTCATATGCGTCGACAAGTTGTATAGAGATGTGGTAGCAGCAGAGGCCATCATGACCTCAGCTCCCGCCAAGGAGGAAAGTAAAGTTAAGAAAGCTGGCAAGGACACCGACATGGGCCCCGGGAAGCATGCCTCTTCAGAGTGCGCTGCGCCCGGCAGCGACCTACCAGAAAGTTCGGCTAGCAAAAGACCCAAGACTACTCCCCCTGTGACGAAGAAGGTTCCGGCAAGGCAGGATGGCCCTGATGGTACCTTTACCATTAGTGCCACCCTTGATGACAAATAGAAAAGCGCGCTCGTTGCCTTCCTATGGACGAATATCGATGTGTTTCCATGGCAACTATCTGACATCCCCGGTGTTCCCAGGGAGGTAATCGAGCACCACCTTGTTGTCTGTCCTCATGCCCGTCCCGTCAAGCAAAAAGTCAGAAAGCAGGCCTTGGAGCGACAGTTGTTCATTGTCGAAGAAATCAAGAAACTTGAAGTAACGGGCTTGGTCAGAGGAGTGTTGCACCCAACTTGGTTAGCTAATCCAGTGGTGGTGCGCAAGGCAAATGGGAAATGAAGACTTTGTATTGACTTCACTGACTTAAACAAAGCATGTCCAAAGGATCCCTTTCCCTTGCCGCGCATCGACACGATCGTTGACTCCACTTCAGGGTGTGATTTGCTCTCCTTTCTGGATGCATACTCCGGATACCATCAGATCTTCATGGCCAAAGAAGATGAAGAGAAGACCGCATTTACTAACCCATGTGGCACATACTGCTTTGTACGTATGCCTTTTAGGCTAAAAAGCGCCGGTTCTACATTTGCAAGGGCTGTGCAGATTGGTTTTGAGCCTCAACTACACAGAAACATAGAAGCCTACATGGATGACATAGTGGTTAAGACCAGAGATAAGTCTACACTTGTCCAAGATTTGGAGGAAACTTTTGCAAACCTACGGAAGATCAACTTGAAGCTCAACCCAGAGAAATGTGTGTTTGGCGTTCCATCCGGCAAGCTTCTTGGGTTCTTTGTGTCTCAGCGAGGGATAGAAGCCAACCCCGACAAGATCAGAGGAATAGAGCAGATCCAAGCCCCTAAAACCATCAAGGATGTGAGGCATCTGGCTGGCTGTGTTGCTGCACTAAGTAGATTCATTTCAAAATCCACCAACCATGCCCTGCCATTCTTCAAAATCTTGAAGAAGGCAGGTGAGGGAGTCCTAGACTAAGGGGTCCTCGGGCTGTCGACCCATTACATATGGGCCGGACTGATGGGCCACTACGGGGCCAAGCAAAAGTGCGGACCCGTGACCGGACAGGAGATCTTTGGAGTCGTGGTGTGCCCGCCAAGTCAAGACTAGTGTGATCTTTCCTTCATTGTAACCAATCACATGTAACCCTAACCCTACTGGTGTCTATATAAACCGTAGGGTTTAGGGCTTTAGGGCTAGAGCTACATCCATCACCTCATCACCTTAGGGTTTAGCTCGCCTAATCTCGAGGTAGATCTACTCTGTAACCATACTATACTTCCAATAGAATCAAGCAGGACGTAGGGTATTACCTCTTCGAGAGGGCCCGAACTTGGGCACTTGTCACGTCCTCGGGAGACCGGTCGACCACGGGAATGTTGGAGATCATTTGCTAGAAACTCTGGAGGAACAGATTCATCACAATACAAAGATTAGATGCACTTGGAATAACATATGAGTAGTCTGACTGCTCGAAAGAAATTTAACTCGATAGGCTGCACATCCTTGGGGTATGGAGGCATCCTCCGAGCCCCCCGTGGGTTGTCTCGGGCACAAGTGATGGCCCTGATCTTGGCCCCCACGTCTTTCTCGCCCAGTTCCTCCAGGTGCACCCGAGTGGGATCACTCAGTCCTTCGTACATCCACATGGGGTGGGCCCTGGCTTGTAGCGGCTGGATCCTCTGAGTCAGGAATGTCTCCAGCAGGTCCATCCTGTTACGCCGGTGTTCACAACCCCGACGAGGGCAGTGGCCAAGATGCCGACCTCCTTCTTCTGCTCCTTCGCTACTGAAAGGGACATGGGAGCCCGCACCCTCTATGCCGAATACAGGGGAAAGCCTGACTGGTTATTGGCTCCAGGAACGTCGCTGCAGTAGAACCAAGTTCCCTGCCACCCCTTGACTGAGTCGGGAAAACTCATCTTGGGGAAGGTGCTGCTGCCCCGAAGCTGGATGCCCAGTCCCTCGCACAGTTGGGTGACGTGGGTCTTTTCGCCAGTCGACGAATCCTTTTTCACGGTCATCGATCGGCAAGTGAAGATGTGTTTGAAGAGGCCCCGATGGGGATGACAGCCGAGAAAATTCTCGCAGAGGGAGATAAAAGCCGAAAGGTAGATGACGGCATTGGGTGGAAGATGGTGGAGCTGAGCCTCGAAATAATCCAAGAAGGCCTGAAAGAAAGGATGGGGAGGCATGGAGAAACCTCTCTCGATGTGGGTCACTAGGAGAACGCGCTAGTCCGCCTCCGGATGCCTCCATGCCTCCTGCGGGATCAACCCCTCCATAGAAAGCTCTTCCAGCCTCCGCACCGAGACGCAAGAGGGGATCCAATCCCCCACCGCACCTCCTGCCGTTGTGTCAGAGCATGAGGAGGAGGCCTTCTCGACCTTCTTCGCCTTCTCTGCCTTGGTCGTGGAGTCTTTCGCCATGGATGCGGGTGCTCTGCGCGCTCGGGTGGGGAGAAGAAGTGGAGGAGTTGATGGAGAGAGAAGGGGATCTGGGGTCCCAGCCTCAACCTCTCCAAACTTTTATACCTAAGACGAAATCAGGCCAGATATTGCGCCTCGGATCTTTGGATAGACGGCGCTCACGACGGGACGTCACACAGAGAAGCCGCAACACGTGTCAGATTTCGTGGGTGAAAATTGAGGTGCCACGCCTCCACTTCCCCCCCTAACGCACGTCGTAACCGCTTCCGCGTGCACGTACAAATTCAAATTAGGAGATTTCCGGAGCAAATCGACCCGATTGATTATCCACTGTTCTTTCCTTAAGGACTCATGTCAGCCCAACTGACCATCCTCCACGGGGATCCGTGCACTCGGCCACGTTAAACATCTGACTGAAGTCTTCTTCAGGATTGTTATGAGGCGAGCTTGACTCCCCTCTGCGGGTTGAATTGGCCCTTTCATTAGGCTCCAAGGTGCATGACTCGTAAATCTGGACCTGTAGAAGGCCTGCGCTGGTGTTCCCCTGGGATAAGGAGTGGCATCTCCTTGGAGAATCAGACCAAACGGCGGTGTCACCACTCGAGTTATAATGGCATGCCCTCACTTGGGCCCCAAGTCTATCTCTTCCGAGAGACAAAGTAATGCCACTAGGTTTTTTGATGTCTACTACGCAACCTCCTTCTTGTAGACTCGTGTTGGGCCTCCAAGCGCAGAGTTTTGTAGGACAGTAGCAAATTTCCCTCAAGTAGATGACCTCTCAAACAACCCTGCAACCAAATAACAAAGAGTCTCTTGTGTCCCCAACACACCCAATACAATGGTAAATTGTATAGGTGCACTAGTTCGGCGAAGAGATGGTGATACAACTGTAATATGGATGGTAGATATAGGTTTTTGTAATCTGAAAATATAAAAACAGCAAGGTAACTAGTAACAAAAGTGAGCAAAAATGGTATTGCAATGCTTGGAAACAAGGCCTAGGGTTCATAATTTCACTAGTGCAAGTTCTCTCAACAATGATAACATAATTGGATCACATAACAATCCCTCAACGTGCAACAAAGAATCACTCCAAAGTTTCTATCGGAGAACGAAGGACGAAAACGTGCATCAACCCCTATGCATAGATTACCCCAATGTCACCTCGGGAATCCGCGAGTTGAGTGCCAAAACATACATCAAGTGAATCAATAGAACATCCCATTGTCACCACAAATATCCCATCACAAGACATACATCAAGTGTTCTCAAATCCAATACCCAATCCAACATAACGAAACCTCAAAGAGCAAGACTCAATTCATCACAAGAAGGTAGAGGGGGAGAAATACCATATGATCCAACTATAATAACAAAGCTCGCGGTACATCAAGATCGTGCCAAATTAAGAACACAAGAGAGAGAGATCAAACACATAGCTACTGGTACATACCCTCAGCCCTGAGGGTGAACTACTCTCTCCTCGTCATGGAGATCGCCGGGATGATGGACATGGCCTCCAGTGATAGTTTCCCCCTCTGGCAGGGTGCCGGAACGGGCTCCTGATTGGTTTTTCGTGGTTATAGAGGCTTGCGGCGGCGGAACTCCCGATCTAGGTTTCTTTCTGGGGGTTTCAGTATTTATATGAATTTTTGGCGTCGATTTCAAGTCAGGGGGGTCCACGAAGCGGCGGCAAGTTAGGGGGTGTCGCCCTAGGGGGGCGCCTCCCACCCTTGTCGTTGCCTCGAGACTCTTCTGGCCCAACTCTTGTGCTTCGGGGGCTTCTTCTGGTCCATAAAAAATTATCGTAAATTTTCAGCCCATTCCGAGAACTTTTATTTCTGCACAAAAAATGACACCACGGTAGTTCTGCTAAAAACAGCGTCAGTCCGGGTTAGTTCTAATCAAATCATACCAAAACCATATAAAATTGTTGTAAATATGGCATGAATACTTCATAAATTATAGATACGTTGGAGACGTATCAGCATCCCCAAGCTTAATTCCTGCTCGTCCTTGAGTAGGTAAATGATAAAAGAAATAATTTATGAAGTGTGAATGCTAGCATAGTGCATAAGTTTGATCAATGATAGTCCCAAACACTTTTTCTAGCACCATTATATATCATAAACAGTATCTCATCTCATAAGACTTCTCATGATCAAGTAACAAGCTATTCACATGTTAAAGCATAGATCATAAACTTTCTTGAAAACTAACAAACTAGATTCTCAGTCATTAATCAATTGCAATTCATCTTATTTTCAGGAAGGGTCTATGTAAGAGCTTTGATTTAGCAAATCCCACATACTCAACTATCATATAGTCTTCCATGATTGCTACCACTCAAAGCATATTTTTAGAACAAATAGGATCCATCGAACACAGAGAAAGATAGGGGCTTAATGTTTCACCTCCCAACTTATTTATCATATAGATAATTGTCAACAATAATAATTCATGATCAAATATATTTGAATGGCCATATATGCTTAGATCTTTCCCCATCACATGATGCTTGCCAACTAAAGAGTAAGTTGGAATGAGAAGGAATAATACTGACTCTTGCATAAAAGTAAAAGATAGGCCCTTCGCAGAGGGAAGCAAGGATTTGCAGAGGTGCCAGAGCTCGAAGTTTTTAAAACAAAGATGAATATAATTTTGAGAGATATGCTTTCATTGTCAACATAACAACTAATAGTTCTCACTATCTTCCATGCTAGATACATTATAGGCGGTTCCCAAACAGAATGGTAAAGTTTTTACTCCCCCTCCACCAACAATCACACTCCACGGCTGGTCCGAAACAATGGGTACCATGCATACCAACAGCAGTCCTGGGGGAGATTTGTTTGATGATTATATTTTGATTTGATTTCGAGCATGGAACTGGGCATCCCGATTACCAGCCACTTTCTCGTGAATGACAAGTGAATCAACACTCATCGTGAGAATAACCCACCTAGCATGGAAGATACTGGCAGCCCCTAGTCGCTACATGAGCAATTCGGGCCTACAAAACAGATTATTATTTGAAGGTTTAAAGTTTGGCACATGCAAATTTACTTGGAACGGCAGGTAAATACCGCATATAGGTAGATATGGTGGACACTCATGGAAGAAACTTGGTTCAAGGATTTTGGATGCACAAGCAGTATTCCCGCTTAGTACAGAAATTTTGGCTAGCAAAAGATTCTAAATAGCAAGCACCACATGTTGGAGGATCCATAACAATATAACTTCTATAGAAATATACCCAAGCATAACTCATCATGTTGTCTTCCTTGTCCAACTTCAACTAATTTGCTCAAGTTTGAAAATAATTAATGGGGCTCACAATCATAGAAGATGTCCAAGATAGTATATTTATATGTGAAATCTCTCTTCCTTCAATATTCTTTCATGAATTGTTCAAGTGACCAATGTTGAGTTTGCTAACTTTCAATAAATTTTACCACCTATACTTCTTATATGTGAATTCATTACTCCCCATGGGATAAGCATATGCAACATATATAATTTAAGATTTATGATATTCAATTCATACTTTCACTAGTGCCTAGGGTTCATACTTTCACTAGTGCAAGTTCTCTCAACAATGATAACATAATTGGATCACATAACAATCCCTCAACGTGCAACAAAGAATCAATCCAAAGTTTCTATCGGAGAACGTAGGACGAAAATGTGCATCAACCCCTATGCATAGATTACCCCAATGTCACCTCGGGAATCCGCGAGTTGAGTGCCAAAACATACATCAAGTGAATCAATAGAACATCCCATTGTCACCACAGATATCCCATCCCAAGACATACATCAAGTGTTCTCATATCTAATACTCAATCCAACATAACGAAACCTCAAAGAGCAAGACTCAATTCATCACAAGAAGGTAGAGGGGGAGAAACACCATATGATCCAACTATAATAACAAAGCTCGCGGTACATCAAGATCATGCCAAATCAAGAACACGAGAGAGAGAGAGAGAGAGATCAAGCACATAGCTACTGGTACATACCCTCAGCCCCGAGGGTGAACTACTCCCTCCTCGTCATGGAGATCGCTAGGATGATGAAGATGGCCTCCGGTGATGGTTTCCCCCTCTGGCAGGGTGCCGGAACGGGCTCCCGATTGGTTTTTCGTGGTTACAGAGGCTTGCGGTGGCAGAACTCCCGATCTGGGTTTCTTTCTGGGGGTTTCTGGATTTATAGGAATTGTTGTCATTGATTTCAAGTCAGGAGGGTCCACGAGGCGGCGGCAAATTAGGGGGGCGCGCCCTAGGGGGGCGCCTCCCACCCTTGTCGTTGCCTCGGGACTCTTCTGGCCCAACTCTTGTGCTTCAGGGGCTTCTTCTGGTTCATAAAAAATCACCGTAAATTTTCAGCCCATTCCGAGAACTTTTCTTTCTCCACAAAAAACGACACCACGGTAGTTCTGCTAAAAACAGTGACAGTCCGGGTTAGTTCTAATCAAATCATACCAAAACCATATAAAATTGTTGTAAACATGGAATGAATACTTCATAAATTATAGATACATTGGAGACATATCAGCATCCCCAAGCTTAATTCCTGCTCATACTCGAGTAGGTAAATGATAAAAGAAATAATTTATAAACTGTGAATGCTAGCATAGTGCATAAGTTTGATCAATGATAGTCCCAAACACTTTTTCTAGCATCATTATATATCATAAACAGTAGCTCATCTCATAAGACTTCTCATGATCAAGTAACAAGCTATTCACATGTTAAAGCGTAGATCATAAACTTTCTTGAAAGTAACAAACTAGATTCTCAGTCATCAAACAATTGCAATTCATCTTATTTTTAGGAAGGGTCTATGTAAGAGCTTTGATTTAGCAAATCCCACATACTCAACTATCATATAGTCTTCCATGATTGCTACCACTCAAAGCATATTTTTAGAACAAATAGGATCCATCGAACACAGAGAAAGATAGAGGCTTAATGTTTCACCTCCCAACTTATTTATCATATAGATAATTGTCAACAATAATAATTCATGATCAAATATATTTGAATGGCCATATATGCTTAGATCTTTCCCCATCACATGATGCTTGCCAACTAAAGAGTAGGTTGGAATGAGAAGGAATACTACTGACTCTTGCATAAAAGTAAAACATAGGCCCTTCATAGAGGGAAGTAGGGATTTGCAGAGGTGCCAGAGCTCGAAGCTTTTAAAATAGAGATGTATATAATTTTGAGAGATATGCTTTCATTGTCAACATAACAACCAATAGTTCTCACTATCTTCCATGCTAGATACATTATAGGTGGTTCCCAAACAGAATGGTAAAGTTTTTACTCCCCCTCCACCAACAATCACACTCCACGGCTGGTCCGAAACAATGGGTACCGTCCATACCAACAGCAGTCCTGGGGGAGTTTTGCTTGATGATTATATTTTGATTTGATTTCGAGCATGGAACGGGGCATCCCGATTACCAGCCATTTTCTCGTGAATGACAAGTGAATCAACACTCATCGTGAGAATAACCCACCTATCATAGAAGATACTGACAGCCCCTAGTCGCTTCATGAGCAATTTGGGCATACAAACCAGATTATTATTTGAAGGTTTAGAGTTTGGCACATGCAAATTTACTTGGAACTGCAGGTAAATACCGTATATAGGTAGATATGGTGGACACTCATGGAAGAAACTTGGTTCAAGGATTTTGGATGCACAAGCAGTATTCCCGCTTAGTACAGAAATTTTGGCTAGCAAAAGATTCTAAATAGCAAGCACCACATGTTGGAGGATCCATAACAATATAACTTCTATACAAATATACCCAAGCATAACTCATCATGTTGTCTTCCTTGTCCAACTTTAACAAAACCTTCGTGAGATCCATTAGTATAATAAAACAAATCATTCACTTGTGTACTGTCAAAGACAAGATTCGTAATTGTTCTCACACAATGTGTACTGTACCCTATCATTTCTACAATTTATATTAAGCAATATAAGCCATAGAAACTAGAAAACAAGCAAACTATGCATCGAAAACAGAATCTGTCAAAAACAGATCAGTCTGTAAAGATATGAATTAAGGTCATACTTCTGTTACTCCAAATATTCTGAAAAATTAGGACAACATATAAAATTTGTATATCAATGCTCTGTAAAACATTCGGAGTTTTTCCACATTCCAGTGAAAGATGGGAATTTCTTTCCTGGACGCAAAAGTTTCTGTTTTTGCACAGAATAAAATCAACTATCAACCACACTATCCCAAAGGCTTTACATGGCACTTTATTCAAACAAAAGCTATAAAACATGATTACTACAGTAGCTTAATCATGTGAACACAGAAAAACAGTTGGTATAAATATTGGGTTATCTCCCAACAAGCGCTTTTCTTTAATGCCTTTTAAACTAGACATAATGTTGCAGCCGTGTAGGTCAGTACGTTGAATGTACTCGCAATTTCACACCATAAAATAATAATGAAAATGTCTATCTCTATATGCATATTTGGCTGGTGGGGCTCTAAGTTTGATTTTGCATAAAACTAATTTTTTTCCTACAACAAAGGAATAAAATTTTATTTTACTACCAAGTTTATGCCATTATTGAGAAGGTTCCTCCAACTCAAATCCCAAAATTCCCAAGTCATTAATAACCCAATACATTAATTAAGTAATGTGATGAGATCAACCAATTATTCACTTCTAGATACTCAAGTTGTCCATAACTGGGGACACGACTAATCATGATTAGTTTGTACACTCTGCAGAGGTTTGCGCACTTTTCCCCACAAGACATGATCTCCTCCGTTGAATTCCTCGCACTGCCTGATGTTTGAGAATCGGATGATTGAGACATAGTCTTTCCGAAGAGGTCCCCATAACTGATAGATAGGCAGGTACACCTGCAATTCCCCTACATCTGCTAGCCTATCATGGAAAGGTTTCCCACAACTTACTCAACTATGCCAGAGCCCATAATGGCTTGTGGCTACACACGTAAGTTTCTAGGCATGAAATATCGTATGATCCCTTTGAGCCTGGGTGGCATTCCATAGGGTGATCTCACGGGTCCTCCGGGATCCCCTAGGGCAAGCACTGGATTCTCCAGGTGCCCGGGCAAGCCACTGGTTTCTCCATGGTGCCCCTACCATTCCGCCCAGAGTTGTGTTATTGTTGCCACCTTAAGGTTAACCCATAATTATTATTTCTCCCTCACAACTTGCATGAATCACACATACCAATCCCCGTCTACCAGCATGGCTCAGCAATATATGAGATAGCGAATATTCTCAGGGTGTTTCAAGGATCATAGGTTCCTACCTCATGAACTACATAGCAATCCCCACAATTCCCAATCCTACTCATGCAAATTTGTAAAGGTGAACTAATGCATAGTAAAAACTGGGTATAGAAAAGTATGATCAAAGTGTGAACTTGCCTTGTACTGTTGATGAAGATTCTTCGCACTCATAATCTCTGATAGTTCTACTCATCACACTCCGTTCAATTTATCGTAAGCAAGAAATTGTAACAACACATAAGCAATCACTCAAAGATCCAAAAGAACGAAGAAAATACTTCGGAAAACTTCAAAACCATAAAATAAAGTTTCTGGACAGAAACATATTTTTAACAGTAGCAAAATTATGTGTTTTTGGTCTTAACAGAAAGTACATGACACAAGCTTCGATTTGCAAAAAGAATCAATTAAATCGGAGTTATAAAACTCAAGTTATAGCCAAAACAAGTTTAAATTCAAATCTAATCAAATTCAAATTTTAAAACTAGAAAAATATTTTTACTTGGGTCCCCTAGATATATGAGATTTTTATGAACCAGTAGGAAGAAGAATCAATGAATTTGGAGTTATAGATCTAAAGATATGTTAAAAGAAAAATTGGGTTTGAATCTGAAATTGAAAAGGCTAAATAGAGGCCAACCGTGGCAAGGGTGCCACGTGGCCTGCTCTGAGTGGTTGCGGTTGTCTATTGCGGGCGGGTGGCCGATGGTTAGTGATTTTGGCGGTTGCGGCTGCGAGGGTGACACGTGGCAAGCTATGGCTGGCTGGAAGCTGTCCGCTGCTAGGCCTAAGTGGCGGATGCTCGCTAACTAATAGAAAGCGCTCGGCTAAAAAAACAACAAAGATCTAATCTGGGCCCTCTACTGAAGATCTAATGGAGGGAGAGGAGCCGGGTCTTACCACGGTGGTCGCGTCGTCGGCGTCGGAGAATAAGGCGGCGGGTCAACGGATGGTGGTCGGGGCCGCCACTCCGGTGGTCCTCCGGCTCGGGAGAAACCACGGGGAGGTGCGGTGATCCGTGGTAGATCCGATGGTGGAGTCGGCGGTGGTCGAGAGAGACGGCAGAGGGCGGGGCAAGGCGGCAGAGCTGCGGCGGTGCAGGCGAACTTCGGATTGGGGAGCTCAATCCCTTGCGGTTCTGCGAGATATAAGAGGTCAGGGAGATGCGTTGCATCGAGTTGGAGCCAATATAGAATAGGAGGGCGCAGGGAGACCTTCGGTGGCGGCGGAATCCGTCGCCGGAGACGGCAGCAGCGGCGGAGCTTCGAGAGCTTGGTGCACTCGATCCCGAGGGGAAAAGAGAGGTATTTTGGTGGGAATCGGACGAGGGGTGTCCGGGGATTTATATAGGGATCTTGGCTTGCGCAAGGTGTTCCGGGATCGATCGATCTTGTGTGACAAGAACATCGGCTAACGGGGCTGTCGTGCACGTGCGGGAGACCGAACGGGAGGTAGGAGATGACGGGTGGGCCTGCCCTGTCAACGAGAGAGAGAGAGAGAGAGAGAGAGAGAGAGAGAGAGAGAGAGAGAGAGGGACACGGTGCTGGCGCGTACCGCTTCGGCGGGGAAGGCAAGCCGCGGGCCTAAAGGCCAGTTGGGCCAGCTGGCTAGCGGTCGGCCTGAGCGGTGGAGAGACTTTTTTTACAGAGAGGGAAAAATCATAAAAGAAGAAAACAATAATTTTTCATAGACAAAATATTTATAAATATATATCAAAAATCTTAGAATAAAACAGAGAAAAATATGAACTATTTTACAGAGGTAAATAAATTAGTTGTTTTTAAATATATTTTTAATAACTTAAAATTGGATTTGAATTTGATTTTCAAATCTTTTGTAAATCTTTTTCTGTTTTTTTTCAAACTATTTTCAAATATTCTCTGAATTTTGAAGGGTCAAGTTTCGTTCACTCAAATATTTTCTATTCAGAGAATTTTGAGATGATTTGAAATTCCAACATAAGAGGGAAAAACTCAAAATAAGTTTTGAAAGTGGTACTCATTACTCCCCACTCTATTTCATAAATTTTGAAGAAGTCCTATTATCTTCTGTCATTGAAAATCCTTGAGTGGCAGAAAGCTTCTGAGTGGAATTATTTCAAATGGAATTCCATGGAAACCAAATGCAAGAATGATAGGTTGGGAAAGTCCTTTTATTCCCTCTCATTTAACATTTCAAAAAGTTTCAGGTTCCACTCAATTTCACACAACAAATCACATAAGCAATCATTCTTACTTAATTAATATAACATTCCAAAATTTAGAATTTTGGGATGTTACAAACCTACCACCCTTAAAATGAATCTCGCCCTCGAGAATCGGAGAGGCTAGCAAGAAATAGGTTAGGTTCAGGGGTCTCCTAAAAAATCCAGCGATCGTCACAGGGGTCTGGGGTGCTACCACCCTTAAAGGCATGGTTATCGTTCCATCAGAACTCATGTAGCAAAAGCGAATAATAAGAGTAAGTCGGCATGGTGATCAATCGATTCCGCACCCAAATCATTAGCTTGTATATGGTTTAGTGAATCTCGCATTCTACACTTGGTCATCCTCACAACCATTGCAGAATTTCTCTTGTCCATGAACTGGGTTCGGAAAAATCCATTGATTCTGCAAGCCAAACAAACATCTATTGTTTCTTCACAACTCTCAGGTTTTGCGTAACTGCTATAAGATCGTTTGTTGATAAAGTCGTCTCTTCTTCCAGGGTTTTTCCTTTAGCAAGAGTGTGCTTGCTTCTTGTCAGGTCCTGGAGCCTGTGGGTTATGGCCCATCTCATCACTTGTAAACCTTGAACCCATCATCGGGTTGCCACTGGTCATTATTCCAACCTCCAGCTTCCTTAGCATTCTTAAATCCATCCAATTGTATTGTATCCCTTCGTTCTCTTGCTGCAAAAATTAAGATGTCATTACCCAGGCTCATCATTGACTGGTCCATTCCAAGGTCTGATGTATCTGACCACTAGCTCTTGTATTCGCGTAATGGTGTTGGGTTCTACCACCCTTAAAACAAAAAGACACTAGTTTCTTCAAAATCTTATTCCATGTATCATGATTTCACTCATTGCCTATATAGTAACAACTCATAAAATCCAAATCAATACCAACGATGCTAACTTTATTGATTCTCAAATTTTTACAATCTCCTGCATTTCCATTACATGCCTCAACTCAACACCTCAATATAAAAAAAATGTTCCCACTACTACTACTATATTTCTTTTTCAACTCAACTATTTAGCACAAGCTTCCTTCTGACTGGGACAATCTCTGGCAAAGTGCCCTTCTTCCTTACAACGGAAACATATTACTTCTGACAAGTCTTGAGGTTTCCTTGTGATTACATAGCCTCCTTGGGTCATTGGCTTCCTTTTTGGGTAACCGCTGAAGTAGTGCCCTAGATCTTTGCACCTGAAACATGTGGTATGACTCAGATCCTTCTTTGTAGAAATTGGGTTGTTCTGGGGATACATTCTGTTTCTCTTCCTGGACTTTTCCGTACCAACTAGGGCTTCTATCTCCTGTGGGTCATACTCTACTTCCACTATCGGGAATTCTACTAGATCCTCCTTTGGACAATTCTGGGAGATGTGTCCTTCTTCTCCACATGAATAGCATGACTTGGTGCAGGGTTTAATTGGGTCTTCTTCGTGTGTGTCCTCATCATCTTCCTTCTTCACAGGTTCTTCTAAAATTTCCACGAGGGCTTCTTTCATTGCTTCTTTCTTCTACCGGATAGTTTGTTGTACCATGGGGTAAATGTGACACTAAGCAGGGTAGTGGGTAGTTCCTTCACACAAGAAACAACTAATCTGCCTGGTTGGGCATTCTTCAGGTTGGTGATTTTCTTCGCAATGAGGGCATCCATTCTTGTGTTCTTCATGGTTGTATCCTATCTCTCCACAAATCTTGCATGCACAAGGTTTCTTCATTTCATTTCCACAAGGCTTCAGTTTCTGGGGCACAAGACGAGACCTTAGGAGAGTCAACTTAAACTCTTCCCAAGTAGTTACTCCTTGCCATCCATTGATAGCTTGGTACATCCTCCACCAAGTAGCAACACTTTTTTCAAAGTACTGAAGAACATACTGGGCCATATCATTTCCGGCTATAGTGTTATTCTTCATGTGATGTTCCATGTTCTGAATCCATTGGTCCATCTTCAATTGACTCATTGATCCAGAAAACATGAGTTCATCTCCATACACCATCTAGTGGGTCAAAGGGTTTTGGATAAGGACGAGATAAGATTGGAGAGAGAGAGGGGGGGGAAAGATACCCATACCAACAAATTGCACAACAGCTAAAATATGGAACAACTCCACGCATTCATTCAGTTCAAACAATCCTATAGTACTGCCACCCACATAAGTTGGTATGTTTAGACGCTCTAATCACAAAAACATTTATCTTTATTCACTCATGGTGGGCTACAACTAAACTAGCTTCTTCATGTCTTGGTTCATGTCTCCGTTGGGCTTCTTCCAATCATGCTGAATCTTCTGAAGTTCTTCTGCCAGATCATCTCTGTTGACGCGAAGTCTTTTATGGCATCCTTGAATATCTTGGAGTTGCGTTTGTAGTTTCTAGATTTCAACATCCTTGGCATGATCCATGGTCCTACTGTTCTTCAGTTCCTGACAAATCTTCGGTATCTCAAGGTTTTGCTCCTCCAGCTTGGCTACTTTCTGCTTCTGGGTCCTTAGTTCTTTATGAAGTGCTTCCTTGTCAAATAAGGCTTCCAGAAGGTCCATCTGAAGATTCTTGATATAATACTCCAGATCTTGGTGATACACCAGCAGAGGTGAAAACTTCATATTTTGCCCGTTCGTCAAGGTGATAGGTGCTCCATCAGCATTCTGCCATCCAATCCTTCCCAAGAAGTGCTTGCTTAACTTAGCATGGTGACGATAGCACAAGCGAGCGATAGCATCATGGATAGCCGTGTTTATGCCTATGTCTCTGCCATGAGCTATCATTTCGTAGTTGATATCTCCTATCTTGGGGTTTTCTTGACGACCAAAAACTTGGGTCTTGACGCTCCATGTTCTGGTCTTTCTCCAGCACACCTTGATCTCAGGATTCTACAGCTTCAATAGTCTGATAAGTTCCATAAGGGTTGGACCACAGGAAAGTCTTCGTAGTGTTGTCTTTGGTTCAGGGTGACGCTCTTCATCTAAAATTTTGAAACCAAGGGTTTTTCAGTAAGGAATTTCAGAAGGGTACGGGAATAACTTAAGTGGATCCTATCAAAGCCTTCCTAAGTCTTATCAATCTGGGAATTCTTCAGGGCCTTCAAATTCTCCGAGTCTTCGAAGTCTTCAACCGTTGTAGTTTCAATTACTCTAATGCACGGTAAAATCCTCGTTATTCTAAAGTGGTCTCCGTTGTCTGATATCTTGTCCTTCTCCGAGTGGTCTCATTAGTTGAATCTCTATGTGGTCAAAAGGGGAAAAGGGTATAGTCTAACTATTTGAGGTGAGAGGAAATATTTGGTAAAGCTTAGAAAAGATGAGAGTTAAGGGATCTCTTTTGAAAATAAAGTTTTAGAGAAATCATTTCCTATGGGCTCGCCAGTTTCTAGGGGTCACGTCCTATAGTCAACATGTGCTCTGATACCAATTTGTAGTGACCCGACCCGAATGGATCGAAGTCTCTGTGCTCAACTTCATCCCTGGATTGGTATGCTGACACACACAGTACTCGAGGATTTATAACAGAGTTCAATCACATGTATAAAGTAAAGTAAATACTATTACCTCAATCCATATAGCGGAAGTAACAACAAAGTTGTGGAGTCCCAACAACACCAACGGCAAAGTTGAGTGTAGACATCGTAACCCTAACATATCACTTACTCATCATATGATTCCTGCAACATGAGATGTTGCAGCCGTGTAGGACAGTACGTTGAATGTACCGGCAATTTCACACCATAGAATAATAATGAAAATGTCTATCTCTATATGCATATTTGGCTGGTGGGGCTCTAAGTTTGATTTTGCATAAACCTAATTTTTTCCTACAACAAAGGAATGAATTTTTATTTTACTACCAAGTTTATGCCAATATTGAGAAGGTTCCTCCAACTCAATCCCAAAATTCCCAAGTCATTAATAACCCAATACATTAATTAAGTAATGTGATGAGATCAACCAATTATTCACTTCTAGATACTCAAGTTGTCCATAACCGGGGATACAGCTAATCATGATTAGTTTGTACACTCTGCAAAGGTTTATGCACTATTCCCCACAAGACTCGATCTCCTCCATTGAATTCCTCGCGCTGCCTGATGTTTGAGAATCGAATGATCGAGACATAGTCTTTCCGAAGAGATCCCCTTAACCGATAGATAGGCCGGTACACCTACAATTCCCCTACATCTGCTAGCCTATCATGGGAAGGTTTCCCACAACTTACTCAACTATGGCAGAGCCCATAATGGCTTGTGGCTGCACACAGAAGTTTCTAGGCATGAAATATCGTATGATCCCATTGAGCCTGGGTGGCATTCCATAGGATGATCTCATGGGTCCTCCAGGATCCCCTAGGGCAAGCACTGGATTCTCTAGGTGCCCGGGCAAGCCACTGGTTTATCTAGGGTGCCCCTACCATTCCACCCAGAGTTGTGTTATTGTTGCCACCTTGAGGTTAACCCATAATTATTATTTCTCTCTCACAACTTGCTTGAATCGCACATAACAATTCCCGTCTACCAGCATGGCTAAGCAATATATGAGATAGCGAATATTCCCGGGGTGTTTCAAGGATCATCGGTTCCTACCTCATGAACTACATAGCAATCCCCACAATTCCCAATCCTACTCATGCAAATTTGTAAAGGTGAACTAATGCATAGTAAAAACTGGGTATAGAAAAGTATGATCAAAGTGTGAACTTGCCTTGTACTATTGATGAAGATTCTTCGCACTCATATTCTCTGATATTTCTACTCATCACACTCCGTTCAATCTATCGTAAGCAAGCAATTATAACCACACATAAGCAATCACTCAAAGATCCAAACGAACGAAGAAAATACTTCGAAAAACTTCAAAACCATCAAATAAAGCTTCTGGATAGAAACTTATTTTTAACAGTAGCAAAATTATGTGTTTTTGGACTTAACAGAAAGTACATGACATGAACTTTATTTTGCAAAAAGAATCAATTAAATCGGAGTTATAAAACTCAAGTTATAGCCAAAACAAGTTTAAATTCAAATCTAATCAAATTCAAATTTTAAAACTTCAAAAATATTTTTAGTTGGGACCCCTGGATAGATGAGATTTTTATGAACCAGTAGGAAAAAGAATCACTAAATTTGGAGTTATAGAACTAAAGATATGTTAAAAGAAAAATTGGGTTTGAATCTGAAATTGAAAAGGCTAAATAGAGGCCAACCGTGGCAAGGGTGCCACGTGGCCAGCTCTGAGTGGCTGCGGTTGTTTGTTGCGGGCGGGTGGCCGATGGTTAGTGATTTCGGTGGTTGCAGCTGCCAGGGTGACACATGGCAAGCTATGGCTGGCTGGAAGCTGTCCGCTGCTAGGCCTAAGTGGCGGACGCTCGCTAACTAATAGAAAACGCCTCGGCTAAAAAAAACAACAAAGATCTAATCTGGGCCGTCTACTGAAGGTCTAACAGAGGGAGAGGAGCCGGGGCTTACCGTGGTGGTCGTGTCGTCGACGTCAGAGAAGAAGGCGGCGGGGCATCGGATGGTAGTCGGGGCCGCCACTCCGGTGGTCCTCCAGCTCGGGCGAAACCACGGGGAGGTGCGGTGCTCCGGGGTGGATCCGATGGTGGAGTCGGCGGTGGTCGGGAGAGACGGTGGAGGGTGGGGCAAGGCGGCGGAGCTGCAGCGGCGCCGTCGAACTTCAGAAGATGTTGGGGAGCTCAATCCCTTGCGGTTCTGCGAGATATAAGAGGTCAGGGAGATGCGTTGCGTCGAGTCAGAGCCAATGGAGAATAGGAGGGCGCGGGGAGACCTTCAGTGGCGGCGGAATCCGTCACCGAAGACGGCAGCAGCGGCGAAGCTTCGAGAGATTGGTGCAGTCGATCCTGAGGGGAAAAGAGAAGTATTTTGGTGGGAAACGGACAAGGGGTGTCTGGGGATTTATATAGGGGTCTTGGCTTGTGCAAGGGGTTCCGGGATCGACCGATCTTGCGTGAGAAGAACATCGGCCAGCGGGGCTGTCGTGAGCGTGCAGGAGACCGAACGGGAGGTAGGAGATGATGGGTGGGCCTGCCCTGTCAGGGAGATAGAGAGAGGGACGCGGTGCTGGTGCGTACCGCTTCGGCGGGGAAGGCAGGCCACGGGCCGAAAGGCCAGTTGGGGCGGCTGGCTAGCGGTCGGCCTGAGCGGTGGAGAGACTTTTTTTTACAGAGAGGGAAAAATCATAAAATAAGAAAACAATAATTTTTCATAGACAAAATATATATATCAAAAATTGTAGAATAAAACAGAGAAAAATATGAACTATTTTACAGAGGTAAATAAATTATTATTTTAATATTTTTTAATAACTTCAAATTGGATTTGAATTTGATTTTCAAATCTTCTGCAAATATTTTTCTTTTTTTCAAACTATTTTCAAATATTCTCTGAATTTTGAAAGGTCATGTTTCCTTCACTCAATTATTTTCTATTCAGAGAATTTTGAGATGATCTGAAATTCCAACATAAGAGGGAAAAACTCCAAATAAGTTTTGAAAGCGGTACTCATTACTCCCCACTCTATTTCATAAATTTGGAAGAAGTCCTATTACCTTTTCTCATTGAAAATCCTTGAGTGGCATAAAGCTTCTGAGTGGAATTATTCCAAATGGAATTCCATGGAAACCAAATGCTAGAATGAAAGTTTGGGAAAGTCCTTTTGTTCCCTCTCGTTTAACATTTCAAAAAGTTTTAGGTTCCACTCGATTTCACACAACAAATCACACAAGCAATCATCCTTACTTAATTAATATAACATTCAAAAATTTAGAATTTTGGGATGTTACAAATTCTATGCGTACGTACATAATGCCGAGCTGACGAACTTCATGTCAGATAAGTGTCCTCAGTACTACAACCTTACCGATTCCTTTGTGAGGAGATTTAAGTATTCTGTCCAGCGCAATACACATTCTGTTTTATTTGATCTTTATGATAAATCATTTACCATGGACCTGGAAGATTTTAATGATGCATGTAAAATTCCACAATGGGGCATTTGTACTAAACCTCGTAAATCTGATTGTTCTGAGTTCCTTGCTAGCATTACTGTAGGAGAAACCAGAACTATAACACAAGCTACTATAGGGAGCATTCACTTTCCTACTTTACATTACTTTGCTCTCTTCATAGGTAGATGCATTAATGGTAAACATGATCACAGCCACCTTTGTGCCTCCGATCTCATTGTTCTTAAGAGCGCAGTAATGAATGATAAACGATTTAATTTGGGGGCTATCATTGCACGTCGATTACATAATAATGCTCAAGATGGAGACTTCTTTGGTGGAATTTATGCCACTCCTTTAGCTAAGTATCTTGGGGTTCCAATTAAAGAAAATGATGTTCCTCTACCACCTACTTACCTTGATTATGATGCTATGGAACGCTACCAGTTTCTTGAGAGGGGCCAGTTGCCTTTTCAGTACAGACTAATCTTTGACAGGTAGCACGCTATCCATATTACCCTTCCCGCTTCTACTTTCTTTGACTCTTAGGTAAAACGAAGATACTTCATAACCAAAGAGGAGGCGGCCGAGTACGAGAGAGCGAGGGAGACTTCTCGCCTCCATGAGGCAGCTCGCCAGGCGGTGGCAGCTGCAATCAAGTACAACCCCAACTACAACCCAGGATTTTACCATGGCGAACCATGGCCCTAGACCTACTTAGGCCAGAAGCCTAAGCTTGGGGGGGTACGTATTTCTCACCGACATTACATTCATGTTCACACACTCATTTCAGTTGTCGGTGTTCATACTTTTTCATTGTATCATCCATGTTAGTTTATTTTTCTCGCTTTCTACTTGTGTGTTTGAAAAACTTTGAGAAAATCCAAAAAAAATTAGTTCTCGCTTCTTTTTAGTTTTCTTTTTAGTTTATTTAGTAGTAGTATTAAAGGAAAACCCAAAAAGATTTCTCGTTCTTCTTTTGCTTATTGGGAGCTTTCCCGTGTAAATAGGTTTTCTCGTTTTCGTTTTACTTTCTTCGGAAAAACAAAACTCCAAAAATATTTCAGTGTATTTCTTTGAAATTCTTTTCTTTTCTTTGGGTCGTGAGGAGAAGACCACGATGAAAATGTTGAGTGGTTTTCATATGCATTATTGTTGATCTAACAAAGAGCCCAGATTACCTTGTCATCTCTTTTGAATAAATGTTTGCAGATTCCAGCTTAGTCCAATGCACGTGCACTCTTATTATTAGTCACACCGTTTGGTCGTGCAAGTGAAAGGCAATAATGACGATATATGATGAAATGATTGAGATGGAGAAAAGCTGGTATGAACTCGACCTATTTTGTTTTTGTAAATATGATTAGCTCATCGTTCCTGATTAAGCCTATTATGAATGAAGCATGTTTGCAATGACAACTAGAGATTATAGTTACTCATGCCATGCTTAATTAGCTAGGAGTGTATAATGGTTTGTCTTGTGTGCCAACATGCATTTTAAAATGGTTGTGATGTAGTATGATAGGATGGTATCCTCCTCTGAATGATTTAAGTGGCTTGACTTGGCACATGCTCACGCATGTAGTTGAATCAAAAACAACATAGCCTCCATGATATTTATGTTCATGGTGATTTATATCCTACTCATACTTGCACTCAATGTTGACTAATCTCAATGCATGTTTATGGCCGTTGTCGCTCTCTAGTTGGTCGCTCCTCAATCTTTTGCTAGCCTTCACTTGTACTAAGCGGGAATACTGCTTGTGCATCCACTTCTTTAAACCCAAAGTTGTTCCATATGAGTCCACCATACCTACCTATATGCAGTATTTACCTGCCGTTCCAAGTAAATTTGCATGTGCCAAACTCTAAAACTTCAAATAGTAATCTGTTTTGTATGCTCGAATCGCTCTTGTAGCGACTGGGGGCTGTCAGTATCTTCCATGCTAGGTGGGTTATTCTCACGATGAGTGTTTATTCAATTGTCATTCATGAGAAAGTGGCTGGTAATTGGGATGCCCAGTTCCTTGCTCGAAATCAAATCAAAATATAATCATAAAACAAAACTCCCTCAGGACTGTTGTTGGTATGGACGGCACCCGTGAATTCGGCTAGCCATGGAGTGTGATTGTTGGTGGACGGGGAGTAAAAACTTTACCATTCTATTTGGGAACTGCCTATAATGTATCTAGCATGGAAGATAGTGAGATCTCTTGGTTGTCATGTTGACAATGAAAGCATACCGCTCAAAATTATATTTATCTCTATTTTCAAAGCTCCGATCTCTGGTACCTCTGCAAATCCCTGCTTCCCTCTGCGAAGGGCCTATATATTTGCATTTATTGTTGAGTCATCATCCTCTTATAGAAAGCACCAGTTGGAGAGCACCACTGTCATTTGTAAGCTTTATTATTAATTGATGTTGAGTATGAGTGTGACTGGATCTCTTTTGCCATGAATTATAATGTCTAGTCAGTCCTTGATCTTCAAGGGTGCTCTGCATTTATGTTTTGCGGTCTCAGAAAAGGCTAGCGAGATACCATTTTGTCATATTATATCATGATTGTTTTGAAAAAGTGTTGTCATCCGAGATTTATTATTATTGCTCGCTAGTTGATTATGCCATTGATATGAGTAAATGTGAGACCTAAATGTTATTGTGAATATGGTTAGTTCATAATCTTTGCTAAAAACCTGAATACTGGCTATACATATTTGCAACAAGATCAGACAGAGTTTGTAAAAGTTTTTCTTTGTCACTTTCAGTTTGTCAACTGAATTGCTTGAGGACAAGCAATGGGTTAAGCTTGGGGGAGTTGATACGTCTCCATCGTATCTACTTTTCCAAACTCTTTTGCCCTTGTTTTGGACTCTAATTTGCATGATTTGAGTGAAACTAACCCAGACTGACACTGTTTTTAGCAGAATTGCCATGGTGTTTTTTTTGTGCAGAAATCAAAGTTCTCGGATTGACCAGAAAATTTACGGAGAATATTTTTGGAATATATAAAAAATACTAGCGCAAGAATTAACCAGAGGGGGTCCACCCAGAGGCCACAAGCCTGGGGGTGCGCCCCCTAGGGCGCGCCTACAGGGCTTGTGGGCCCCCTGGACCTCCTACGACCTCAACTCCAACTCTATATAACCCTATTAGGGGAGAAAAAAATCAGAGAGAAGGATTGATCGCATTTTACGATACGGAGCCACCACCACCTCGTGTTCTTCATCGGGAGGGCTAATCTGGAGTCCGTTCGGGGCTCCGGAGAGGGGGATCCATCACCATCATCATCATCAACCTTCCTCCATCACCAATTTCATGATGCGCACCGCCGGGAGTGAGTAATTTCATTGTAGGCTTGCTGGACGGTGATGGGTTGGATGAGATTTATCATGTAATCGAGTTAGTTTTATTAGGGTTTGACCCCTAGTATCCACTATGTTCTGAGATTGATGTTGCTATGACTTTGCTATGCTTAATGCTTGTCACTAGGGCCCGAGTGCCATGATTTCAGATCTGAACCTATTATGTTTTCATGCATATATTTGTGTTCTTGATCCTATCTTGCAAGTTGTAGACACCTATTATGAGTTATGAACTGCATACCTCAAGGTGACAATAATTGGGATTCTTTCCGGTGATTACCGTAGTTTGAGGAGTTCATGTAACCACTAAGTGCTAATGCTTTGGTCCGGTTCTCTATTAAAATGAGGCCTTAATATCCCTTAATTTCCATTAGGACCCCGCTGCCAAGGGAGGGTAGGACAAAAGATGTCATGCAAGTTCTTTTCCATAAGCACGTACGACTCTATACGGAATACATGCCTACATTACATTGATGAATTGGAGCTAGTTCTGTGTCACCCTAGGTTATGACTGCTACATGATGAGTATCATCCAACACAATTATCATTACCGATCCGATGCCTACGAGCTTTTCAAATATTGATCTTTGCTAAGTTACTTTAGTTGCTACTGCTGTTACAATCACTACAAAACTGCTACTGTTACATTTGCCGCTGTTACCGTTACTTCCATATTACTTTGCTACTAAATACTTTGCTGCAGATATTAAGTCTTTCAGGTGTGGTTGAATTGACAACGCAGCTGCTAATACTCGTGAATATTCTTTGGCTCCCCTTGTGTCGAATCAATAAATTTGGGTTGAATACTCTACCCTCGAAAACTGTTGCGATCCCCTATACTTGTGGGTTATCAACGGCCACTCGTAGTAAACCTTGTTGTAGGGGCGTTTGCCCGGTGATGGTTGCATAATCCGTTGCTTGGTACAAAACCTTTGGGGAGCCATGAGGATCTAGATCTGTCAGAAAAATAGCACGAAACAAGAACATTGGAGATTTCTATGATACGGTCGTCAAAATTGTCTGGGAGTATATATACAAATATTTTTATCTTGCAAAATAAGTATTCCAGAAGAAAACGGAGTCGGGAGGGCTCACGAGGGGCGCACAATCCACCAGGACGCGGCCAGGGGGGTGGGCGCGCCCTAGTGCCTTGTGTGCACCTCGTGGGTGCCCTCAGTTGTTTCTTATTTTTGTATTTTTCTAATATTCCACAACTGACAGAAAGTATTTTTTATGGAATTTTTGGAGTCAGTTTACATACTGTAGAACATACCTATTCCTTTTAGGGGTTTTGGAGTGTTCTGCAAGGTCTCTCTTATGTGTTCCTCCGGTGTCATAGTTTGAATAATGTTAGTTTCAACATTAATAGGTGTACCTGAGATATAATGCTCATTTCTTTGTCATTTACCGCCCTCAGATTAGTGCCTTCGGAATTGTTGATCTTAATAGCTCCGGCGCGATAAACTTCTTCGATGATGTACGGTCCTTCCCATTTAGAGATAAGTTTTCCTGCAAAAATTCTGAAATGAGAGTTGTACAATAGTACATACTCACCCATTTTGAATTCCCATTTTCGTATTCTTTTATCATGCCATCTTTTAACTTTTTCTTTAAACAACTTGGCATTTTCATATGCTTGGGTTCTCCACTCATCTAACGAGCTAATATCAAATAACCTCTTCTCACCATCAAGTTTGAAATCATAATTAAGTTCTTTAATTTCCCAATATGTTTTATGTTCTAAGTCAATTGGTAAATGTCATGCTTTTCCATAAACCATTTTATACGGAGACATACCCATAGGATTTTTATAAGTAGTTCTATAAGCCCACAATGCATCATCAAGTTTCTTGGACCAATTCTTTCTAGATCTATTGACGGTCTTTTGCAATATTAACTTTATATCTCTATTGCTCAATTCAACTTTTCCACTTGATTGAGGATGATAAGGGGATGCAATTCTATTTTTGACATCATATTTAGTAATCAGTTTACGGAATGCACCATGAATAAAATGTGAACCACCATCGGTCATTGAATATCTAGGGACTCCAAACCTCGGGAAAATAACTTCTTTAAGCATTTTAATAGAAGTGTTATGATCAACACTACTAGTTGGAATAGCTTCTACCCACTTAGTAATGTAATCAGCAACAACTAGAATATGAGTATACCCATTAGAGGAAGGAAAAGGTCCCATATAATCAAATCACCAAACATCAAATTGTTCAATGACAAGTGAGTAGTTCATAGGAATTTCCCGATGTCTGCCAATATTAACAATTCTTTGACATTCATAACAAGATAAGAGAAACTTATGAGCATCCTTGAAGAGAGTAGGACAATAAAAACTAGATTGTAATATCTTTTGTGCGGTTCTATCTCCAGCATGGTGTCCTCCGTAAGCCTCGAAATGACACTTCCGTAGAATTTGTTCCTGTTCATGCTCAGGTATACAACGCCTAATAATACCATCTACTCCATCTTTATAAGGATGTGGGTCATCCTAGAAGTAATGTCTTAAATCAAACAAGAACTTTTCTTTAATAGGTGGATGATTCACAAAAGGAAGCTACTATCTTAGAGTCAAGTCCATATTTAGTGCTAAACTTATGAAAAGCATCGGTATCCATAAAAGATTTAACACAATCAAACTTAAGTATTATACCTGAATCTTTACCTTTGTTGAGTTCCCAATCTTTAGAGTTGTGTTCAATTCTTTCCAGAAGATCCCATCTGAATTCAGTAGTTTTCTTCACAAAGGGACCAGTAGAAGAAGAATCGAGCATGGTGCGATCATGAAGAGATAGCCGAGCATAAACTTGTTGTAAGATAATTTCCCTTGAGAGCTCATGATTGGGGCATGTGTGCATCATGTACTTAATCCTCCCCCAAGCTTGAGCGATGCTTCCTCCTTCACGAGGCCAAAAATTATATATATATATAATTCCAATCATGATGAACCAGATGCATAGGATAAAACTTTTGATGAAATTCCAATTTCAATCGGTTCCAGTCCCACGTTCCAATATCATCACATAGCCTATACCATGTCAATGCCTTCCCCCCAAAGATAAAAGTAAAACCTTCTTCTTAACTTCATCTTCAAATAAACTTGCAAGCTTAAATAATCCACAAACTTCATCCACATAGATTAGGTGCATATCATGATGTATTGTTCCATCTCCTGCATAAGGATTCGCTAGTAGTTTCTCTATCATATCCGAAGGAATCTCATAATAAATATTTTCAGTATGTGCAGTAGGTTGAGGAGCAACTGTTTGTGCTCCCGGTTGAGGTGAAGGTACCCCGAACAAAGACCCTCAAAGGATTTTTTTTTTCATAGTGACAAGTGATAGTAAATTTTAGTGCGTAATACAAATGTTTCCTTACCAAATTCCACTCACCAAAGGAGCTTCACTACCCGGCAACGGTGCCAAAAAAGAGTCTTGATGACCCACAAGTATAGGGGATAAATCGTAGTCCTTTCGATAAGTAAGAGTGTCGAACCCAATGAGGAGCAGAAGGAAATGACAAGCGGGTTTCAGCAAGGTATTGTCTGCAAGCACTGAAATTATCGGTAACAAGTAGTTTGATAGCAAGATAATTTGTAACAAATGTGAAGCAAGGTAGCCAAATCCTTTTTGTAGCAAAGGACAAGACGGAACGGTCTCTTATAATAAGCAAAGTGTTCTTGAGGACACCCGTGAATTTCATCTAGTCACTTTCATCATGTTTGTTTGATTCGTGTTTGTTACTTTGATAATTTGATATGTGGGTGGACCGGTGCTTGGGTTCTGTTCTTACTTGAACAAGCCTCCCTCTTATGATTAACCCCTCTCGCAAGCATCCGCAACTACTAAAAAAGAATTAAGATAAATCTAACCATAGCATGACACATATGGATCCAAATCAGCCGCTTACGAAATAGCGCATAAACTAGGGTTTCAGCTTCTGTCACTCTGGAAACCCATCATCTAATTACTACTCCACAATGTCTTGCCTTAGTCCCAAAGATGGTGAATTTTCATGTAGTCGACGTGCACATGACACCACTAAAGGAAGAAACAACATACATATCATCAAAATATCGAACAAATACCAAATTCACATGATTACTTATAACAAGAGTTCTCCTATGTCCTCAAGAACGAAATAAACTACTCACAAATCATATTAATTTCCAAGATAAGATGGGTATTGAATAACATCAAGGATATGAACATTTAATCTTCCAGCAAATAAACCAACTAGTATCAACTACAAGATGTAATCAACACTACTAGCAACCGACAGGTACCAATCTGAGGTTTTGAGACAAAGATTGAGTACAAGAGATGAACTAGGGTTTGTGATGAGATTGTGCTGGTGAACATGTTGATGAATATTGGTCCTCCCACAATGAGAGGGTTGTTGGTGATCGCTATGGTTTTGATTTCCCCATCCCAAAGGGAAGTATCCCCGGTGGAATCGCTCCACCGGAGAGCAAAAGTGCTCCTGCCCAGGTTCCGCCTCGAGACGGCGGCGTTCCGTCCCGAAGGTCCTCTTTTTATTTTTTTTCTGGGGCAAATGGCTTCATATAGTAGAAGATGGTCACCACAGGCTGGCCAGGGGCCCCACAAGCCACCAGGGCACGCCGAGGGGGGTGGGCATGCCCTGCTGCCTCGTGGGCACCTGGGAGGCCCCCTCTAGTATTTATTCTCTCCAATATTTTTTATTTATTCCAAAATAATTCTTCGTGAAATTTCAGATCATTTGGAGATGTGCAGAATAGGTATCTCTGACATAGCTTTTTCAGGTCCAGAATTCCAGCTACCGACAATCTCCCTCTTCATATAAATCTTGGAAATTAAGAGAGTGTAGGTATTAGAATTGCTCCACAAAGTATTATATTGATCAAAAACATCATAAATAACAGTAGGAAAACATGATGCAAAATGGATGTATCAACTCCCCCAAGCTTAGACATCGCGTGTCCTCAAGCAAAAGCCGATATCGATAATCATTTCCACATGCTTAGAGAGAGATGCGTCGATAAAAATAAAATACGGACATAGTAGCATCATGATCAATATCATAGCAGTAATAAATTATTATCATAAAAATTCTCATGGTCAACTAACAATTCATCACAACACTGAAGTATAAGGCATAAACTTTCTTAAAAACTAACAAACAATGTTCCCAGTCAACAATGCAATTGCAATTCATCATAATTTCAGGAAGGGTCTCATGTAAGAGCTTTTGTTTAGCAAGTCCACATACTCAACTATCATTTAGTGTTCTATGATTGCTGACACTCACGACATATATATATGGAGCAAAAATTTCAATCAGACACATAGTAAGATAGGGGATTATAATTTTGCCTCCCAACTCATTTACCTCAAGGGTAATGTCAACAATAATAAGTCACGATCACTCATATCCAACTGGATATATATGACTAGATCTTTACCCACCACATGATGCTTGTAAAAGAGAAAAATAAAAAGGAATAGAGGAGAACACTATTAATTCTTGCATGAAAAGTAAATACATAAAAGTAAAAGATAGGCCCTTCACAGAGGGAAGCAGAGGTTGTCATGCCCTTTTTATTTTTGGATGCGCAAGCTCTTAATGCAAAGGAACGTCACTTTATATTTCCCCTTGTGATAGCAACCTTTATTATGTAGTCCGTCACTTTTATTTCTTTACCATCACAAGATCGTACAAAGCTTATTTTCCCTTAGAATAAAAGATCATACATATTTAGAAGAAATTTTTATTGCGTTATGCACCGATGACAACTTACTTGAAGGATTTTATTCAATCCATAGGTAGGTATAGTGGACTCACATGACATGAAACTGGGTTTAAGGGTTTTTGGATGCACAAGTAGTATCTCTACTTGGTGCGGATTTTTGGCTCGAAAAGATATTGAGCAAGCACCACATGTTGGAGGATCTATAACAATATAACTTCTATGTGAATATAAGCAAACATAACTTATTACGTTGTCTTCCTTGTCCAACGCCAACAATATGACATACAATACTTAATGGGGGCTCACAATCATAAAAGATGTCTAAGATAGTATATTTATATATGAATCTTCTCTTCCCTTATTAATTCCTTCATGAATTGCATCATTGACCGATGCTATGTTTGCCAACTTCCAATAAATTATACCACTTATACTTTTCTTTAGTTAAGGTCATTACTTTCCATGAGATTAGCATATTATATTTTCCATTATTTTCATTGCTAAGATTGAAACATAAAAGTAAAGAAGAAAAACTCAAACTACTCTTTGTTATATAACTCTCAACTCGATTACATAGATAGATAGATCACGAAACTAGCACTCGAAAATAGATCATACTAATTTTTTATTCTACTAAATCATGAAATAGCTAAGGATCAAACTAAAATAGGTAAATATAATAAAAGTGATGGTGACACGATAACGGGGCATCCCCCCAAGCTAGCCACAAGCCACGGGGAGTGCCCATACCTGTGTACTCAAGTTTCTTTCTTCGGTGGTGATGGTGATGATCAAGTAGTGGGCTTGTCCTTCAGCTCTAGCAAATACTCCAGTTTACGGTTGATGCTCCAAAGGGCGATGTTTTGCTCTTCCAACAAAATAACTTCATGAGTGAGAAATGTATTCTGTGCACAAATTGTTTCAAAGAGCCTTAGGGTTTCAGTTTCAGTTGGGAGAGATGATCAAAGAATGGTTGAAGGATATCTCCCTTGTTTGCGATCTTCTCCATGGGCATGGTTTCCCCTCCCTCTTGGGCCTGGATTCCCGCAACTTCTTCGACCTTGTCCTCCTTGCCAGTGTCCTCCTCTCCTGACGACCACTCGTAGTAAACCTTGTTGTAGGGGCATTTCCCCGGCGATGGTTGCACAATTCGGTGCTTGGTACGGAACCTTTGGGGAGCCGTGAGGATCTAGATCTGTCAGAAAAACAACACGAAAGAAGAACATAGGAGATTTCTGCGATATGGTGGTCAAAACGTCCGGCACTATATATAAATAGTTTTTATCTTGCAAAACAAGTATTCCATAAGAAAATGGAGTCAGGAGGGCTCACGAGGGGCCCACAAGCCACCAGGGAGCGCCCAGGGGGTGGGTGCGCCCTGGTGCCTCGTGTGCACCTTGTGGGTCCCATCGGCTGTTTATTATTTTTGTATTTCTTTCTAATATTCGACAAATGACAGAAGGTAATTTTATGGAATTTTTGGAGTCGGTTTACTTACCGTATCACATACCTATTCCTTTTAGGGGTTCTAGAGTGTTCTGGAAAATCTCTCTTATGTGTTCCTCCGGTGTCATAGTTTGGATAACGTTAGTTTCAACATTAATAGGTGTACCTGAGATGTAATGCTAAATTCTTTGTCCATTGACCACCCTCGGATTAGTGCCTTCAGAATTGTTGATCTTAATAGCTCCGGTGCGATAAACTTCTTCGATGATGTACGGTCCTTCCCATTTAGAGAGAAGTTTTCCTGCAAAAGTTCTGAAACGAGAGTTGTGTAACACCCCTATGTAACCTAGCACTGCGACTCTCTGTTAAATATGCCAAGTCATCATCTATGCAATGCTTGATCACAGTGTTAGCTCAACTCAATTCAAATTTCTCTCTGAAAAACAATTCAAATTTAAAGTGAAAATTGAAGTTGTCCAAAACTTGTGGGAAAAATGTTCACTTTATAGCAAATATTCCAAAACCATTTGCTGTTAAGGAACACAACATCATAATCAACCACAGAATGGGCCTAAGCATTTGAACAGTACTAGAATAGCACCATAAATGCCTATTTCAATTTTTGAAAAATCCAAGTGAACTCCAAAAATGCCCAAACTTTTTGTGGCAGTGCTGGATATTGCAATGCACTTATGTAACCAAGTTTCTCATTTTTGCAAAATCATTTGTTAGCTCAAAATAATGCCAAACCATCTCTGTAAAAAGAAAAAGCAGAAACAGAAAAATAAATAGGAAAGATAGACTGTGCACTGGGCCTAAGTGCACAGTGCCCTGAACCCAGCCACCAGGCCCATCTCCCTCTTTCTCTCCCCTGCGTGTCATCGCGCCCGTGGACGCCGCGTGCCGCATCGACGAAGTGTCGACAGCGCGACGCCCACCGACACAGGGGATAAGGCCGAAGCCCCCGTCCATTCCCCCTGGCCTCCCTGTTCACTCTTCCCCTCTCTCCCTCGCTCGCTCCTCCCCTCTCTCCCTCCAGATCTGTCGAGGCCGAGCGCGGTCGCCGCCGTTCGCCGTCGTCCGCATAGCCACAGGGCTCCCCGCGCCACGCAGGTCGTCCACGAGCTCCGCCGGGGTCGACTCCGTCGTCTGGTGGCCTCAGCTGGAGTCGGGAGGCACCGCAGCACCGGCTTCCCTTCGTCCCCATCTCCGACTGCCGCCGTTCTTCACCGACTCCGGCGACGCCCTCTGCTGCTACTAAACCCCCAAGTGACACCGTGTGTGCCACTGCGGTGAGCCCCGACTCTCCTCCCTCTTCTTCCTACTCGTCTTCGGGCCCGTGTGCGGCCGCCACTGCAACCGTACTCCGGCCGCCGCCATTGCCGTCGTGGCCGTGCTCCCGAGCCGCTGCAAGCTCGCCCGACCGCTCTGGTGTGTTCCCGGCGTGCCGTAGACCTTGCGTAGCTAGCTAGGTTGGCCGCTCGTGTGCTCAAACACCGAACCCGACGATCTCGTGCTTCGGCCTCCGTCACGGCTCATCGCCGGCGCCGTTTCCGTCCACCGCAGCCCGCGAGACTGCCACGGTTGGATGCAGCGTTGCACGCGCTTTTGAACGCACCCAAAAATGCATGAAATGGTGGCCTGTGGCCGTTTTCCGGCGACGTCCGAGTCCCTTCGCCGCATTTTGGGTCGGCGACGGCGCAGTTCCGGTGACTCCGACGTGGGGCCCGCCCACGGTCACTGCCAGTGGGCCCTGGGGGCCCCGTTGACTGGGTTGACCCAGTCAACATGCTGACAGGACAGCCCAATGACGCTGATGAGCGGACCCCACCGCTTAATTAAAATAATTAAAATGTTTTTAGAATTAAACTTAATTAAATTACTAAACAGTCACTGACATGTGGGGTCTAGAAGTTAATTAATCTCTGTTTAGTTAAAAAATCCACTGTTAGCCCTCTGTCTATGACAGGTGGGCCCCACTGGTTAGGTTTGACCTGGTCAGTGCGGCCATTGACTTCTGACGTCATCTTGACATCATGCTGACATCATATTCCTTTTCTGGAAATTCCTGTTAATTCAAATAATTTCAGAAAATGTTTAAATCTTTAGAAATTCGTAGAAATTAAACCGTAGCTCCGATCGAAAAACTTTATACATGAAAGTTGC
The DNA here is from genome assembly GCA_011799875.1 of Thinopyrum elongatum. Lineage (NCBI taxonomy): Eukaryota > Viridiplantae > Streptophyta > Magnoliopsida > Poales > Poaceae > Thinopyrum > Thinopyrum elongatum. The sequence continues at coordinate 284,054,053 of CM022299.1, read as the reverse complement.
TTAGAACGACGAGACGGATCCAACCGTGCCATCTATTTCCGTGTCGGGACCCTCTACGGAGGTGAACCCGCAACTTTTAGCCTCTTTCTGGTAGATGAATAGTGCATATATACCGGTTATTAAATCCAACTTTAATCCCAAAATAACTAAAATGATTTAGACATGTCTTTAGGAAACCCTGCACTGCACATTAGCATAGCATGCTCTGTGATGCTTATGTTTGCTGTGTATTTATCTGTTTCCTCCCCCTCTTCTCTCTCGGTAGACCCCGACACCGACGTAGTCCCCGAGGCCAACGCAGCTCCAGAGTACGACTACACAGTTGACGATCAGACCCTTGCCACAGAGCTTCCAGGCAAGCACCCCCCATTTTGAACATTCCGATATCGCCTATTCTCTTCTCTCTTATGCTTGCATTAGAAATTGCTGCTGCTACTGCTTTACCTATTCTGATGCATAGCCTGATTTTGTAACCTGCTATTGATAATTACCTGCTTTCCTAAACTATTTAGCATAGGCTGGTTAGAGACCCGTCAGAGACCCCATTTTGACCCAACTGCCCCGCTGGATTATCAGAAGACCCGATTAGTGGGATTGATGACCAGGCCCCGGCACCGCACATCACCCCCCTAGTTGTATGACACTACCGGGTTACTATCGAGTGCCGAGGGTGATACCTCATCAGCTCTTCTGATGTTAACCTTGTAGGTTAGTTCATCGGTTGTGGTCATCGAGGGTGATTCCTCTTTCTCCACTCCCGGTAACGACGTTGTCATGCAACTCCTCAAGAGTGGACCTCGAGGGTGATTCCTCCTTAGTTCACCTTGACGATTACATCAGGTGGAATTCCATCGAGGGTGATTCCTCAAGGTTCCCCCTTCATGTTCTGGACACACGGATACTATGACTTTACCACATAACCATGATACTAAAGTCCGATCGGCCCTGAGGGGTACCCGCGCGAGCATATTTGCGGGAGATGTGGAGTCGGGTTGACCTGGAGGGTGCCCGCGAGATATTTACGAGGCGCGGCCGGGCATTCCTAGCCCTTGCAGCAAGTCCTCGAGACGGGGCAACGGGGTCACATTGATCGTGAGTCTCTGCTCGTTACCGTGTGCTCCTAATTCACTAACGGTTTGGATATTTGATCCGAGAGGGCCTCTGGCCCAATAGCGCTAACCATCACGCGGGAATAATATGGGTACTCTGTGTCGTGCACATCAGCCGAAGCTTCCTTGACGTCAGTGACTATGCGGCGCGCGTCGGGTTGGACCGCATTGAGCACCCTCCGTTGTACTGGAGGCTGCTAGGTCTGCTCGCCGGCCGCCCTCGCAACTCGCAGGAGCGCCCGGGGCGATGGCCCAAGACCCCCGGGTGCATAGATTAGTCCGGCGTGCTGACCTCTCTTCTAAGCCTAGGTCGGGCTGCGGCGTATCATTTGGCCGAGGCCGGGCATGACCCAGTAAAGTGTGTCCATTCGGAGTTAACCGAGCGTGGTGGGTAAGTTGGTGCACCCCTGTAGGGAAGAAAACATCTATCGATAGCCGCGTCCACGGTAACAGACACTCGGAGTTGTATCCCGATCGATACAACTAGAACTGGATACTTGAGATGAGAAATGGATACTAGGGCTCTGGGATTGCTTTCTCGCAGGGAGTCGAGAAAGGATCTCTGGCCGAGGTTGATACTTATTACTGCTACTACTTTATACTGTGCTAATCTACACTCTTCTAATGCTGCAAGACCGCTGCAGATGCTAGTCTTCGATAGGACTAGGCATTCTCTCTATTCTGGCATTTCTGCAGCCCAGTCCACATATACATCCCTTCTTTGATAATGTTGCATATGTAGTGTAGATCCTTGCTTGCTGAGTACTTCGGATGAGTACTCACGGTTGATTTGCTTCCTCTTTTTCCCCATATATCCGTTTGATGCAACCAGATGACGGAGCCCCGGAGCCAGATGCCCCTGCCGATGACTTCTACTACCACTCCGAGGGTGGTTACTACTACGAGTTGGCTGACGACCAGGAGTAGGTTCGGAGGGTCCCAGGCAGGAGGCATGCGCCTTTTGATCGTAGCTTTTGTTTTGTCCCGCCTTCCTAAAGGTTTCTCTGTTTCAGTTTCATAGCTGTACTCAGATATCTGATGCTTCCGCTGACGCTTGTTCGCGAGCTTATGTATTCGAGCCCTCGAGGCCCCTGGCTTGTAATATAAGGCTTGTATGACTTTATTTATGTTTTAGAGTTGTGTTGTGATATCTTCAAGTGAGTGCTTAGGCTTGATCACGTGCATTTGCGTGTATGGTTAGTGCATGATTAAGCCGGGGGCGTCACAAGTTGTACAATAGAACATACTCACCCACTTTGAATTCCCATTTTTGTATTCTTTTATCATGCCATATTTTAACTTTTTCTTTAAACAACTTGGCGTTTTCATATGCTTGGGTTCTCCACTCATCTAACGAGCTAATATCAAATAACCTCTGCTCACTGGCAAGTTTGAAATCATAATTAAGTTCTTTAATAGCCCAATATGCTTTATGTTCTAACTCAAGTGGTAAATGACATGCTTTCCCATAAACCATTATGTACGGAGACATACCCATAGGATTTTTATATGCAGTTATATAAGACCACAATGCATCATCAAGTTTCTTGGACCAATTCTTTTTGATATATTGACGGTCTTTTTGCAATATTAACTTTATTTCTCTATTGCTCAATTCCACTTTTCTACTACAGTGAATAAAATGTGAACCACCATCGGTCATTGAATATCTAGGGACTCCAAACCTCGGGAAAATTAACTTCTTTAAGCATTTTAATAGATGTGTTATGTTCAACACTACTAGTTGGAATTGCTTCTACCCACCTAGTAACGTAATCAACAACAACTAGAATATAAGTATACCCATTAGACAAAGGAAAAGATCCCATATAATCAAATCCCCAAACATCAAATCATTCAATGACAAGTGAATAATTCATAGGTATTTCCCGACGTCTACCAATATTAACAAATCTTTGACATTCATCACAAGATAAGAGAAACTTATGAGCATCCTTGAAGAGAGTATGCCAATAAAAACCAGATTGTAGTACCTTATGTGTGGTTCTATCTCCAGCGTGGTGTCCTCTGTAAGCCTCAGAATGACACTTCCGTAGGATTGTTCCTGTTCATGCTCAGGTATACAACGCCTAATAATACCATCTACTCCTTCTTTATAAAGATGTGGGTCATCCCAGAAGTAATGTCTTAAATCAAACAAGAACTTTTTGTTTTGTTGGTATGTGAAACTAGGTTGTATAAATTTAGCAACGATGTAATTAGCATAGTCTGCATACCAAGGAGTATCACAAGAAGTATTTATAACGGCTAATTGTTCATCAGGAAAACTATCATCAATAGGTAATGGGTCATCAAGAATCTTTCCAATCTAGACAGATTATCAGCTACGGGATTCTCAGCTCCCTTCCTATCAGTAATATGAAGTCAAATTCTTGTAGCAATAGAACCCACCTAATGAGTCTAGGTTTAGCAGCTTTCTTTTCCATAAGATATTTAATAGCAGCACGGCCGGTGTGAACAATTACTTCAGAATCAACAATGTAGGATCTGAATTTATCACATGCAAACACAACTGTTAAAAATTCTTTCTCAGTAGTAGCATAATTTCTTTGAGCATTGTCTAGAGTTTTACTAGCATAATGGATAACATTTAATTTTTATCAACTCTTTGTCCTAGAACAGCACCAACATCATAATCACTAGCATCACACATAATTTCAAATGGTATGTTCCAATCAGTTGGTTGAACAATAGGTGCAGAGGTTAAGGCTTTCTTAAGTGTTTCAAAGGCTTCTACACAATCATCATCAAAAACAAATGGAACATCTTTTTGCAAAAGATTAGTAAGAGGCCTATAAATTTTGGAGAAGTCTTTAATAAACCTTCTATAGAAACCAGCATGACCAAGGAAATTTCTTATACCTTAAATATCTTTAGGACATGATATTTTCTCAATTGCATCAACTTTAGCTTTATCTACTTCAATACCTCATTTAGAGATTTTATGTCCCAAGACAATACCTTCATTCACCATAAAGTGACACTTCTCCCAATTCAAGACAAGATTAGTTTGCTCACATCTCTGCAAGACTCGATCAAGGTTGCTCAAGCAATCATCAGAAGAAGTCCCGTAAACGGAGAAATCATCCATGAAACCTCAACAATCTTTTCACAAAAATCAGAGAATATAGTAGTCATACATCTTTGAAAGGTAGCAGGTGCATTTCATAAACAAAAGGCATACGACTATAAGCATAAGTTCCAAAGGGGCAAGTAAAAGTAGTTTTCTCTTGATCTTCTTGTGACACAGGTATTTGAGGGAAATCAGAATATCCATCAAGAAAACAAAAGTGTGTGTGCTTAGATAGTCTTTCTAACATTTGATCTATAAAAGCGAGGGGTAATGATATTTTCTAGTAGCTTTGTTTAATTTCCTAAAATCAATTACCATCCTGTAACTAGTTACAATTCCTTGTGGAATGAGTTCATTTTTATCATTGGTAACAACAGTTGTATCTCCTTTCTTAGGAACACAGTGAACATGACTTACACATCTACTATCAGCTATGGGATAAATTATACCTGCTTCCAGAAGCTTTAGTATTTCAGTTCTTACCACATCCTTCATGTGAGTGTTTCACTACAGGAATCAGGTTCTTTGCCGTCTGCCATGGCAGATGGCAAAGGCACCAAAGGCGGATGGCAAACCCCTTTGCCGTCTGCCACCGACGGCAAAGCTGTCCGGCAAAGAGAGTGATGGTAAACAGGTTCTTTGCCGTCTGCTTCCTCAAAGCGGACGGCAAAGAACCTTTGTCGTCCGTGGCAGACGGCAAAGAAAGTGGATGGTAAAGAATAGGCATTAGCCACATTAGGTGGCTAACGACAGCCTTTGTCGTCTGCCAGCGGACGGCAAACATGCCCTCCCCTTTGTCGTCTGCCACATATGGCAAAGTAACCAAATGGTATAGCTCCCAGGTTGCACAGGTTGCTACTACGTGGCCTCTTTGCTGTTTGTGGCAGACGGCAAAGAGCCCTTTGCCGTCGGTGGCAGACGGCAAAGAGGCTGCATTGCCTCTTTTTTTCTGTTTTTTCTTATATCCAAGCAATTTCACAGCAAAAAATATGATATATATATATATATATTTGTTCACAGGGCAATTTCACAGCAGACATATGACATACCCAACACACAAGTTTCATCATACATACATAACCAACACATAGTTCCATCCATACATATTACAATAGTTTCGCATTGTTCATCCAACACATAGTTCCATCCATCCATATAACAAGTTCCACATTGTTCATCGATACAAAAGAAAAGCAGAAAGGGAAAACAAGCACTCCATCCATGCAAGCTTCCGTGAAGTGAATGTAATCTGCAAAATGGGAAACAAGAAAGTTAGAAGAAGAAGACTAGAAGAAGAAGAACAAGAACAAGAAGAAGAAGTAAGCATACTTAGGTAAAATGGAGCTAACCTAGCTAATTATGCCATTTTTGAGTGAACTAAGCATATTATGCCATTTTTTATATAAAGCAGCTAAGTATAGGTCATTATTGAGCTAACCTAGGTAACTAAGCATATTAGAGCTAACTTGGAGGCAACTTAGGTCATTTTGGAGAAGAAGAAGAAGAAGAAGAAGAACACTAGAAGAAGAAGAAGAATACTAGAAGAAGACTAGAAGAAGAAGAAGAAGGTTTTTACCCTTTTCCTTCTCATTCTTCTTCTTTATTCTTTCTTTTCTTCTCTTTCTTTCTCTTTCTCCTTCTATTCTTCTTTTTCTCCTCTTCCTTGTTTTTCTTCTTCTTATTCTTATTTGTGTCATTTTAGAGCTTCCATAGGTAATTATGCCATTTTTGAGCTAACTAAGCTTATTATGTCAATTTGGAGAAAAATAAGGTAAGTATAGGTCATTTTTGTGCTAACATAAGTAATTATGCCATTTTTGAGCTAACTTAGGTAAAATGGATCATTTTGGAGCTAACCTAGCTAAAATGGATCATAGTGGAGCTAACCTAGGTAAACTTGGTCATTTTGGAGCTAACCTAGGTAAAATGGATCATATTGAAGCTAACCTAGGTAAAATGGGTCATTTTTGAGCTAACCTAGCTAATTATGCCATTTTGAGTTAACTAAGCATATTATGCCATTTTTTACATAAGTAAGCTAAGTATAGGTCTTTATTGAGCTAACCTAGGTAACTAAGCATATTAGAGCTAACATAGGTCATTTTGGAGCTAACTTAGGTAAAATTGATCATTTTGGAGCTAATTAAGCTTATTATGTCATTTTCGAGGAAAATAAGCTAAGTATATGACATATATGAGGTTACCAAGGTTGTTATGCCATTTCAAACCTAAGTAAGCTAATTATGCTATTTTTTACATAAGTAAGCTAAGTGTATGTCATTATTGAGCAAACCTAGGTAACTAAGCATATTAGAGATAACTTAGCATATTAGAGCTAACTTAGGTCATTTTGGAGGAAACAAAGCTAAGTATAGATCATTTTGGAGCTAAGTAAGCTAATTAAGTCATTTTGGAGGAAGATAAGCTAAGTCTAGGTCATTATGGTAAGCATTTTGGAGGAAATAAAGCTAAGTCTAGGTCTTTATGCATTTCTTAAGCAAACCACTAGAGAAAAGTTACCGTCATCACGGAGGTGAAGCACCGGCATGGCTCGTGCCGGTACCACCACCTGGAGAAGGATCGTGTGATGCTAGTCTGGAGGCACGCTGCACCAAAGATCATTTGCAATGTCTCGTTAGCATGATGACACTCAAATGTTAATACTAGTAACTAATGATCATTCAAATTAAACTCACCGTGGTCCCCGGAGCAATCTCTGGCATCGGCGGAGGGGTCTGACCGGCCTTCTGGCACACAGATTGCACATTTGGTTTTGACAGGTCAGTCATACTAGTTAGTAATGAAACAAACATTATGTGAATGATTTGGCTAATATGCAGAAGAAACTTACCACGAGGAGCTCGTACATGGCCCGGTTCTGCATGTCATTCTATGCCCTCTCCTCCTCCATCAGCCCTGCCGTCTTCTCCTCCAACTCCCACTGCTTCTCCTCCGCCTCCCGGTCCCTCTCCGCCAGAAGCGCCTGGGTTCTATCTCTCTCACTCTGAAGAGCAGCCTGTAACACCACTCCTCGTTAGCACTGTAATCATCGATGGCTGCACACACAATGTAATGGAGGAAAGATGGCTAAGTCCGTATTACTAACCTGGAAGGCGAGCTCGACTGGCCGTTGACAAGGCTTCATCTCAGGAGCAGAGCTCGACTGGTGCGCCTTTATCTCCGGGAGAGTGCGAGGACAACGGATAAGTCCATCTCCAATCGCTATCGAGCCATGGGACCTCCCGCCACCAGATATCATCACCAGCTCCGGATCAAACTGCCCGCTCGGGTTAAAGTCCTCCCTTTTCCTCGCCTTCCCCTCATCTCTGTACTTCACGAGTTTGTTGTAGGAGGAGATGTTGGTGAAGTTCTTCGGATTATCGAGGTCAGATGGCTCGAATGCCTTGACCTTCTTGTACGGCCCAGTATGGGCCATGGCATAGAGGTCGAACACCTCTGGCACCTCCGCCTTATTGTGTTTTGCCTGAAAGAGAGGAACAGAGTAAATTAGTAATTAAAGGTCTCAAGCTAGCATGTAGAATGAATTGCATGAATTATGAAGGAAACCACATACCCAGTTCCGTCCAAACTGAAATAAGTTGGCGCTGCCTTGATGGTGTGGCACACCTACCATTTGGGCACGCTTGTCCATGGCATTGTTGTGCTGGGCAAGCCATTCCTTTGAGCACCACTCATCGACCAACACCTCCCAACAGTCCATCTGATCTACACACCATCTCGGGGGCACCTAAGTTAGTAAAAAGAAACTTGAGCGCTACGCCTACGAATCAAATCAAGGAAACTAAGTACAAGGCCTTAAGAATAGGTAATTACCATCATGTACTGCTCCTTCTACAGAAACTTCTCGCGGCACGCCGGCTTGGGCTTCTTAATACGACGCGAGGTGTAGTAGTCTCGAACAGCCTGCACCCGAGCCTCGTGCCGTAAGTTCTGTAGTAGGCGCCTGCACTCGGTGTCGATAACCTTTGCCGCGGCCTCCTCATATCCCTCCTCACACCTGTAGAAGGTCTGCAATCAAATGAGACAACATTGATTAGTACAATAACTAGCTATTTGAAGAATTTTAATTGTGTAAAGGAGAAATTACCCAAAAGCTTCTGATCACCACCTCTGCCCTCGTGTGGCAGAAGACACCATCGAAAATCACCTCCGGTGGGGCCGGGGCAGCCAAGTTGTGCTCCCAGCTCAATCCTAGCTCCGGAACCTGACCCTCACCGAGCAACATGACAAAACCCGGGAAGTTCTGCCGGTAAAGCACACCAAGGACGGAGTTGGGCCTGAGACAGTATCAGCGTGGTGCCAACCCCTGCAGTATGACAAGGCCAACGCATTAGATATTTGAAGAAACGTGAAGGAAAATGGTACAAAAAGAGTAAATATGCACTTACCTCTCCCCATCAGGGTAAATCAACCACCTCTGCTCGCGGGTTGCCGGCACGGACAGGAGCCGTGTACAACCATGCTGGTAGATGGTGGCCCCCTCAACCACCTCGCCCTCGCTATTAGTCGGATCCCCGCCACCATTAGCATGGCCACTCGGCCCCTCAGGCGGACCCGTCCAGGTACCCCATATGGACGTCTCCGGGGACGGAGTCTCGTAGGGCCAAGTCTCATGGGCCGAAGGCCCATCAACCCGAGGCTCGTGGACCGGAGTCCGCGTAGCCTCCTCCTCAGACGTGTTCACCCTAGCAGTCCTGTGCTCGGGTGAATCAGCTAGGGGTGGCGGCGAGGAAGGCATAGGAGCCTGCCTACCTCTCCCACGGCCACGTCCTCCCCGACCTCCTCCTCTCTTCTTCCCTCCCCGACGTCCTCCCTCGGTGGGCAACGACGCTGACGAAGAAGCGCCCGCCGGTGTCTTCATACTGTCGCCCAATGCTCTCCGGAGAGTCTGGGGTGGAATGGAAGTACCCCTCCCACCACGCACTGACGAAGAAGGAGCCTCGGAGCGATCCTTACCCGCGCCCACCATCTTTCAACACCTGCCATGACATAGAGTAAATGAAATTAGTACAACATAATTTTTTTAATACCGACATGAATAATAATATGCGTATAATAGTACTAGCTAGTGTATCATCATCAAGTACAACATAACTTAGGAACCCCTCAGCGATCGTCGACCCCTCGACCTCGACCCCTCGGCGACCCTCGACCCCTTCATTGTGAGCATTGGGTGGCTGTTGTCGTAGCTTAAGACACGGACATGCCCGAACTGAAGGTCATCAGCGCGGGCGAACTGCTTCCATCGGTTCTTCGCGCATGGATGGAAGCAATTCACCCACGCTCATGACCTTCAGCTCGGGGACGTCCTCATCTTAAGCTACGACACCAGTCGGTCAACACTCGGACCGGAAGATCCTCGACCATCGACCCCTAGACCCTCGACCCCTCGGCCCTGGACCCCTCGACCACTCGGCCCTCGATCCCTTGGCGGCCGGTGATCCTCGACCCTCTGCCTCGACCCTCGACAACTTGGCGACCGGCGATCCTCGACCTTGTTCTGTCGGCGCCGACGCACCCCTAACCTCGACCCTCGACCCAGTTTCGTCGGCGCCGACGCCCCCCTAACCTCGACCCTCGACCCCTCGAAGAAGAAGAAGAAGAAGAAGAAGAAGAAGAAGAGGAGGAGGAGGAGGAGGAGGAGGAGGAGGAGGAGAAGACAATAAGAAGAAGAAGATGAGGAGGAAGAAGAAGAAGAATGGATCCTCGACCCGGTTACTCTTCTTCTTCTTCTTCTTCTTCTTCTTCTTCTAGGAGCTTCTGGCCTAGTCTTCTGAAGGTCAACTGGATCTAAATAAGGAATCTCAGAACTTGAAAACTAAGCTATTGTAATCGGTATATCTGAATCTGAAGAATAAAGAAGAGTATGCTTAACAAGAACTGATCATGTCACTTACATGTAAAGACACTGAAGAAGAAGAGAAGGAAGAATAAATGAAGGATGAACTGAGAACGAATAAAAATAGGTTGCTAGTCTATTCTCTTCACATAACAAGAGTTACTGTGAACTCAACAGAATGAACGAATTCAGCGGTTCTCTCTTCTATCGTCTTACTATACTTCTCTTCTTCGAGTCTAGATCTTGAACAGTAAGAGACTTCATGTACCTTGCTTCTTGATTCTACTTGCTTCTTAAAACGAGATAGTTACTGTGCATTCAGATAGTGAAGCAAATATAACGAAGAGCTAACCGTGGCTTCGAGGGATCTCGTCTTCATGTCAGAGCTTTCTCTCGCATGCCTACCGAAGAGGTAGCGACGAGAGGCCTCGCGGTCCGTGAGCCAACAATAAGAAGAACCGGCAAGAAGAAGATTCTTGAAACCATATCGTTCATCTTCTTACTTCTTCTGGTCCGGAAGGTAAAAAAAGGGGGGCGGAAAAAATAAATCGTTCATATCGGTAAATAAACAATAGGAAAATCTTAAAAACTTCTTCTTCGGGTTCTCTTCGTTCTTCTGTCTTCTTCATGAATCACTTCTTCTTCTTGCTTCGTAATCTTCTGCTTACATAAAATCTCCTTCTGGCTCTTTTCTTTTTTTATTACATACATGTTCTATAACAATTGGTCTTACTTAACTACAACCTAACCTAACTACATATAAACCTGGAAAAAAAACGCTAAAACGATAAAACAAGAGGAAAGGAAAAACAACCTAAAACTAGAACTAAAATAAACAAAACCTAACAATGTAAAAAAAAATAGAACTAGCACTAAAGCTTAAAACGTACCCTACACCAAGGAAAAACACAGAGGGGAGGTGGAGGAGGCTCGACTCCGGCGGTGTCAAGGCGGTCGTGGGAGTGCGGGGAAGGCCGGCGAGTGGCGAGGGGGCCAGAGGGGGGCGGGGCGGCGGGGCGTCGGGGGCCGGGCAGCGGGCTGAGGCATGTGTTGCCGGGGGGCGCGGTGGGGCATCGGGAGGGGGTGGGGTGGCCGGAGAGGCAGGCCGCGGCGGTTTGCCCACGTGCGGGGCGTTGGGGTGGGGGCGACGGCGGGTCGGGGTTGCGGGGTGACATGGACGGGGCGGCGGGGGCGTGGTAGTGGTCGGGGGTGCGGTGGCCGGCGGTGGTTATTTGGGGTTGGGTGGGGGATCGGGGAGGGGAGGGAGAGAGAGAGAAGAGAGAGAGAGAGAGAGGAGGGGGCGGGACGGCCGTTACATACTCAATTCTTTGCCGTCTGCCAGCAGACGGCAATGAGGTGGGGCTGGTGGGCCGTTAGGGTTTAGGCCTCCACTGGACCCCACCCACCTCTTTGCCGTCAGATGGCGGACGGCAAAGAACTTGCTGATGGCAACTAGGCTCTTCACCGTCTGCCAAGTCTTTGCCGTCGGTTTTTTTATAAGCAGACGGCAAAGACCTTCTTTGCCGTCCGCTAGCAGACAGCAAAGAGCTGACTGATGGCAAATTCTCTGTTTCCAGTAGTGTTTAACCGTCGTTGGTGACATACAACGGGCTTAGCATCAGGTTCCATATTAATCTTGTGCTGACATAGAGTGGGACTAATGCTCTTAAGATCATCAAGAGTATATCCAATAGCGGCACGGTGCTTCTTCAGAGTTTTTAGTAATCTCCTTTCTTCATGCTTTGAAAGGTTAGCACTAATAATAACAGGATATATCTTCTTTTCATCAAGATAAGCATATTTCAGTGTATCAGGCAATTGTTTCAATTCAAACAAGGGATCACCTTTAGGTGGAAGATGACTTCCAAGAGTTTCAACAGGCAAAATTTGTTTAAGGATAGGTGGTTGATCAAAGAACATCTTATCTATTTCATTTCTTTCATTCATGTGCATATCATTTTCATGGTCTAGCAAATATTGGTCTAACGGATCAGTAGGAGGAATGGCAATAGAAGCAAGACCAACAATTTCGTCCTTACCAGACAATTCTTTTTCATGAGGTTGTCTATTAAACTTGGATAAACTGAATTCATGAGATACATCACCAATTTTAACTCTAACCTTTTCTTTGACACAATCAATTTCAGTATTAATGGTATTCAAGAAAGGTTTACGAATATAATGGGACAAAAATTATCTTGTTGAGAACCAAGTACTAAGAAATCAGTAGGGTACTTGATCTCACCACATAAGACTTCAACACTCTAACAATCCCAAGCACTAAAATAGTATCTCTATTTGCTAGCTTAATAGTGACATCAATATCTTCAATCTCAGCAGGTGCAATATCATTCATAATTTCTTGATATAGTGTAAAAGGAATAGCACTAACACTAGCACCCATGTCACATAAACCATGATAGTCATGATCTCCAATTTTAACAGAAATGACATGCATGCCCACTACGGGTTTATTCTTATCTAGCATATCTCATTCATTTCTAACAGATTTGGCAATTCTAGCATCATCATCGCAAAAGTAAATAACAAGCCCATCAATATTATCGAGCAAGAGGTATTTAACCATAGCAATATTAGGTTCAACTCTAACTTGTTCAGAAGGTCTAGGTATTCTAATATTACTTTTATTAACCCGCAGTTGTAGCTTTAGCATGTTCCTTAATCTTAACAGAAAAAGGAGGTTTCTCAATATAAGTGGTAGGCACAACTGGATCAACACTGTAAATGATAGTTTCATCTTTAGCTATAATGAGTACCTCAATCTTTTCTTGAATAGGTGGATGATATTTAAAGCACTTCTCCTTAGGGAGATCAACATGAGTAGCAAATGATTCACAAAAGGAAGCTACTATCTCGGAGTCAAGTCCATATTTAGTGCTAAACTTATGAAAAGCATCGGTATCCATAAAAGATTTAACACAATAAAACTTAAGTATTATACCTGACTCTTTACCTTTGTCGAGTTCCCAATCTTTAGAGTTGCATTTAATTCTTTCCAAAAGATCCCATCTGAATTCAATAGTTTTCTTCATAAAGAGACCGGTAGAAGACGAATCGAGCATGGTTCGATCATCATGAGAAAGCCGAGCATAAAATTTTTGTAAGATAATTTCCCTTGAGAGCTCATGATTGGTGCATGTGTAAATCATGTACTTAAGCCTCCCCCAAGCTTGAGCGATGCTTTCTCCTTCACAAGGCCAAAAATTATATATATAATTCCGATCACGATGAACCAGATGCATAGGATAAAACTTTTGATGAAATTCCAATTTCAATCGGTTCCAGTCCCACGTTCCAATATCATTACATAGCCTATACCATGTCAATGCCTTCCCCAAAACATAAAAGGAAAACCTTCTTCTTAACTCCATCTTTGGATAAACCTGCAAGCTTAAATTATCCACAAACTTCATCCACATAAATTAGGTGCATATGAGGATGTATTGTTCCATCTCCTGCATAAGGATTAGCTAGCAGTTTCTCTATCATACCTGAAGGAATCTCATAATAAATATTTTTAGTAGGTGCAGTAGGTTGAGGAGCAACTCTATGTGCTTCCGGTCGAGGTGAAGTACCCTGAACAAACCCCTCAAAGGATTGTTTTCAATAGTTACAAGTGATAGTAAATTTCAGCATGTAATATAAATGTTTCCTTACCAATTCCACTCACCAAAGGCGCTTCACTCCCTGGCAACGGCGCCAGAAAATAGTCTTGATGACACACAAGTACAGGGGATCAATTGTAGTCCTTTCGATAAGTAAGAGTGTCGAACCCAATGAGGAGCAGAAGGAAATGACAAGCGGTTTTCAGCAAGGTATTGTCTGCAAACACTGAAATTATCGGTAACAAGTAGTTTGATAGCAAGATAATTTGTAACGAGCAATAAGTAGTAATGGTAACAAAAGTGAAGCAAATTAGCTGTAACACCCTGGTTTTTGCTCCTGTTTTTTTTTCCTTCGCGGGATTTGACTCCCGTCTTTTTTTCTCGGTGTTATCGGATTTCTCTAGCTCTTGGGTATATGAAGATGGTCATTTAGCTTTGCCTTCCCTATCCAATCAGAGATTTTCTCCAGACCAACCTTGCCACCCAAGATCTATTCTTAGGGTTTTGCCACCGAAACCCTACCTTCCAAGTTATCATAAGGGAAACCTTAATCCTTTCAATTACAAAGGAACCCCAATTTCCTTTGATCTTCTGACTCCCAAACTTTTCCCAGTGATCATCCTCCATCTATAAACCCTGGATATGCAAAAATATTGCCAAGTCATTTGCAATATTTTTCATTTGTAATTAATTCCTTTTTCTGCTATTTAAAGGAATTAAATCCAGGAAAATATCTATCCATCTCCAAAGTTGATGAAAACTTGTGGAGATATTCTTTGTGATCATATTGAGCTCCCATAAAAATATTGGCCATAATTAAATAGGGGAAATTGCATTTTCCTATTTAATGCCAATATTGCATTTTGGGCCCTTTCTAAAGGAACTACCATTTTGGTAGCCAGGAAAAATCCCAAATAAATTGTGGAGCTCATCCTATCCATATCTTCACCATTTCCATCAAAAACCAAGCTCCATAGTTCAAAGTTTGAGCACATCATCCGTTTGCAAATTCTGTCCAGATTTTCAGTTTGCAAAGGAAGTGCTTGAACCCTTGATCCATTTGAGCTGAAATTTTTCATGGTGATTAACACTGACAGATCACTCATGGAAACCAAAAACCAGCTCAATCCATCTATCCATTCTCCCACAGCAATTTTCCTAAGTTTCTGTCCATTCGGAAGCTCTGTGAAGGAAGTACCACTTTGGCATTTCCAAATGAGCTGAAACTTTTCCAGTATCTTCATATCATCAAATAATTGGTCTCCACCAAATTTCAGCTGTTCTCCTCTAGCCAATTTTCCCCAGCACCCTCTTTTGCATTTTTGACCAGTTTGCCAAGTTGCAAAGGAAGTGCAATTTAGACTAATCCATTTGACCTGAAACTTTGCTAGATCATTCACCTTAGTGGATCACTTCTGTATGCCAAAATCCAGCTCATCACCCCAAGCCAATCTTCTCTGGTACGCTACAAACACTTTCTATCCAGAACCTGTTCTGGATCCCCTCGACCTCTCCAGACCCCTCCTGGTCCATCTAGTGATCTACCTCACCCATTTGAGTAGTAAAACACCTGTTCGACAAGGTGAGCTGGCCAGTCGGGCACCAGTGCGCGTTTTGGCATGGTGACCATGCGGCGGCCGCGCAAGAACGACGCTTTGTGCTCTGACCTCGTCAGATAGCTCGTTCTGTCCGGCCCTGGCTCGACCGGCCATGTCCAACAGCTCCGCACCATCCAAGTGCCCCTCTCCCGACCCTTCTCCACTCCTCTCCCTTCCTCCCCACGTCACGGGGATCGCCGCCAAGGTTCTGTGCCGCTCGTGACCATTGTTGTCTTCCTCCCCGAGCTCTCCCGAAGCTGCTGCTGCCTTCTCCACGCTCCAAGAGGCCTTGCCGACATCGCCCCCTCCCGCCATGTGTCTCGGAGCTCCAGTAAGGGGCTAAGGACGCCACGGCGGCTGTCCCGATCGCTTCGGCCGCCCCGGCTTTAAATAGCCCACTCCCGAGCCTCCCTCGAGCTCACCCCACTCCCTTTCCCCTCCCTCTCCCTCCTAGATCCTCCCCTACCCAAAGGAGTGAGCCACGATGCTCGATTTCCCTCCCACGGCTGTCATGGCCATCTCCGGCGGCCGCCCAAATTCATGGCACTCAAGCTGTCCCCGATCCTCCTCAACCCCTCACTTGGCCACCACCACCATCTAGAGGACCTACCCGCCTCCATTCTAACCCGGGGAGGGCCACGGCCTCCACCCTGAGCCCGCTCCCGCCGCCGTCCGCCACCAGCCCGTCCGGCTGCCACAGATCGCCCCCGCCCCCGCCTAGAACATCCTCGGATGCGGCAGAGCCCCGCGAGCTCGCCCTGCTCCCCGGCGAGCGTCGTGGTGCCCGCGCGTGACGGCCTGGAGCACGGCCGGACCTCCTCTGTTCCTATCGTCGCGAGGTAGAATGAGGAGGACGGGAGGAGAGAGAGAGAGCGCCGGTGGGGCCCGGCTGTAAGCAATTATTGGCCCGGGCCCAGTCATTTTAAGTGGTGGCACACGCACTGAAATAAGTCTTCCCACTCGAGAAGCGTATTACAGAGATGGCGTTTTCTTCTCTGGAAAGCGCTTCAAAACTGAATACGTTTTCTCTAGAAGAAGACGTATTTCCAGAGAAGGTGCCAGCGGCTGTGCTGTCAGGGACCTGGTGGTAAATATTTTCTTTACAGATAAGTCCCTGGTAGTCAAACCCTTATATCTTTTCATCCGTGACTCTGATCCAGGTGAAACCAATGCTCACGTCTTCGTCTCATCGAGCCTGTCCCGATGGTATCATTTTCATAAGGTTTACTCACTATGAAAATGACCATTTTTTCCTTGCCCTTCGTTCAGTCCCTCCGAGAGGGAATCTTTTCCGGCGATCCCTTCCGCGGACTCTCCGCACTTCTTCCCGGAGTATTCATTGACCCCAGGCAAGCCGACCATCTGATATATGCCCTAAAGCATTGCTCTGTGTTATTCCTGCATGTTTAAATTAATATGCTGATGCTTGTGTGCGTAGTGGTGAGATGTATGGGATGCCAATGAACCCTTGTCTGCCTTTCTTTGGTGACGGCATCACGCCTGTGTTCTGAGCTGTTTCCGGCCGTCCGGGGTGGATGCCATTTTATATTTCTCTTGTCAGCAACTGGCCCGTGTTCTGAGCTGCTTTTCAGCTATCGCGGGTAGCTGTTGAATTTCTTTCTGTAGCAATGCCCCTATGCTCTGAGCTGTTTCTCGGCCGTCTTAGGGAATTGCTACTTTCTTCTTATCGACACCGTCTCATGCTCTGAGCTGCTTTTCAGCCGTCTTGAGTTGGTGTTGAGTTATTCCAGTAATGTCCCAGATCTGAGTTAACCGTTCTGGCGGCTACTGGTTTATTTGCCGGTTTCATACAAGGGTTCAGATGGTCGTTACCCTACAGCTGCAACTTGTAAAGTAGTAAGCCTGCCATTTAAATACTGATTTACTAATGACTTGTTGTGATATCATATGGAGATAGGTTGTTATGAACATGCATAGCTATTGCCATCTCAGGTTATTGTGATAAACAACCATGCTTGCTAAATACTGGCTAAAGCTAAATCTAGTCGGTTGATCCAGAGTCACCTGTCCGGACTTATCCGTGCAACCACATTTGCCGGTATGGGACGACCTTGACTTGGTCTGATCGCGTGCTCTTTTATCGGTACCGCCAACTAGGGAAGGTTATGCGTGCGCGCTACCCTGGCCCGGTATGTGGCAATAACCTTGTGAGCCCAGTTGATTGTTTAACCCGGGAGTCCCCGTTTGGGAAAGTTTAGTTTGGCCACGACGATGGCAGGTGTCACGAGGTGACACAGGGGCCACCCAGGGCAGGACTCTGGGGGAGGATGATTGCCGGTGGTACGGTGGAAGAGTCACGGGTTAGGCAGGTTTCGTTGGAGCAACCCTGGTCCACCCGAATGGGATCACGAGGTCAGGTGCTCCATGGTGTGGGTAAAGTGTGCAACCTCTGCAGACTGTAAAGTCTATTCGAATAGCCGTGTCCACGGTATTGGACAGTCCGTCCAGACCTCTCTAGGTGGTCAACCGGAACAGTGATAATAATGATGGAAGAACTCGCCTTATGATCGAAAGTACTAAGTGGATTGTGAATATTCCGAGGATTGTAAGGCAACCCAGAAGAGAGTAAGTTTATCAGACTTATAGTGCAGATGCATATATATCAGATGATGTCAGGAATATGATATGTTAGCCATGGGATGGCTATAAGATGAGCGGTCGGATGACCGAAAGACTTGGATTAGATTTGGATCATGAGAATGTTTGGAGTATGGATTATTTACTTGATATGCTTTACTTTACTGTATTCTACTTTAGTAGTTACCTTGCTGATAAACTTGCTAAGACTTGATGATTAATATTGCTAGATAGGTATGTTATGCCATGATAATTAATGTTGCTCTAATAACAAATGCATGCTTGAATGCCATGGATTGCATTGCTTGGTGTATATGTTAGTTTGGTTTGCTTGTGAGTACATTCAAAAGTACTCAGCGGCCTTCAATGTGGCCAGGTTCACATAAGGATCCATCGTCGAGGAGCCGGAGCGTTCGCGATCTAGGAGAGTAACCCAGTCAGATCCCTGTGGATTGGAGCCGCACCAAGACCAAGCTGCCATAGATAGAGTCTTTCCGCTGCCATCACCTCTGTAATATATCTCATGTGAGACTTACATATATCCATTAATAGAAATGCCTGTGTTCTTGATACTTGTTGTAAACACGCATGCCAGAGTGATTTCCTGGGCTGGTATGCGTGGCGACCGTCTGGCTACAGTGGTAATCAGGCGGGGCGCCACAACAGATGGTATCAGAGCAGCCAGGCTGACTGTAGGTTACCCCTAGCTGGACTTCATTGTCTTGTGCTCAGTAGAAAGCCCAGATGGATTTCAGCCATCTTTTGCCAAACTGGCATGGCTACTATTGATCATAAGGCAACCCCCTAGGTTTTGGCTCCATCAGACCCCAACTCTCGTGGCCCTTGCCTCCGGTGTGAAATATCCGCACCAGGCAATGAACCGTGAGCCCTGAACCCCTAGGTAAACCAGATATCCTTACCCTGCTTGCTAGCCATGGCATTTCTCTTCTTAACTCTAGTTTCCTTTGGGAAACACCTATAAATTCCATCTTTTCCCCAACAACCCTAGGATCATTGACTAAGCCACTTTGGCTATGGTCATGCATCGAGTTTGATGTTTCCTAAGGATGTAGTAGGAGCTTGACACCAGTGCTACCAGGAGCATTGTGTGGTTTCGCTTCTAAGTCTTTAGAGGTACATCGAGTGCGCTAGGCTAGTTATACTAGTGGATCCTCGGCCACATGTGTAAGGTCCGCGACATTTGAACTTTATGTGCTTTTTGGTTTTTTTTCGTGGTTCTTGTTCTTTTTGTCAGTTCCATTCTTTGCTCCGACCGGATCCATCCGCAAGTGCCGTCAAGAAGACTAGCATACAACTGGAATAATACCCAACAATCCCAATTCAGTAAGAGTCAAGCAAAACCAACTGCCTGGTATTCAGAATAGCAACACCGAATCTGTCAAGGATGAAGGATGGGTCAGAAGCAGAATCTATGTGTGCAACAGACAAGGCCAGAATATACCTGAGAAAGTTGGCCTCAGAACGGATCACGCCTAAGGAACAGTCAAATGAGCTACCAAGAATGAACACCAGTAAGGACGGATGATGCCGTCCATGATAAAAGGATTATTTCAGTCAGTGAGGTGAACTGAGTCTTTTCTCAACAGACTCAAGAATCATCTATTACCCACCGAAGACATATTTCATGAATGTGAAGGTGCCAAGAGCAGCAACAAAACTCCGGTACATTGGTACAAAGGTCGAAGCATATTCTGGAATTCATCGGTGCAAATGCAAAATTTTCTGGGCACTGTGACAAGGTTTGCAAGGAATATGGATGAGCTCACGGTTGCCCAGAATCATTGACCTTCCAAGCATCTAGAATCAAGGAGCACCTAACATGATTGGAAACTCAGCTGAACCAAATGGAATTATCCATCGACCGCCTAGTATTGGCAACACTTGGTTTGAATACAAAGGGTATTCCAAATCAATTAACAACACGAAGTCTGCATTAGTTCTGCAACCCTTATAGCAGCAGTGATCAGACCAGCAGAAGACAAGCGGTGTGTGACAATAGAATATCTTCAGACAAGGTATGGCCTATACCAAGTTTCGGCTCCGCTGTGGATAAAATTCTGGATACTTCATAAGCAAGCCAGAATCGGTCATAGCTCCAATTGTATACACAGTGAAAGGATTCTGGCATAAGGAACCCAGCATTCCTCCGCAAGCTACCAGACTGCCAACCTTCCTTGGTACGCCACTTGGTGCGAAAAATCTTCTGGGATACAGTACTCCCATCTTCCACAGTGTGCTACCACGGAAAACTTTCGGCATAAGGCACCTGACCTTCCTCAGCAAGACACATGAAGAAAAACTTTTAAGGTATGATACCTAGCCTTCTCCAGCACGCTACTTTTGCAGAAGCTTCGAGCATAAGGAATTCAGCCTTCTTCAGCACACCATCGTGCCCACAACAAGCTTGTCAGAAGCATGAACTAGTCTGGACACCTATCCGCCTCAGAAGTCAGTGGTTATGAAAGGATTTATCCTACACCTGCATATATTGTGAGCATGCAGTCCAGTGGATCAGTTCATGCGAGCCACTCGTACATTGGAATGATTATGTTCAGAGAAACATTAGCCCCATATTAAAAGAAGAATATGAGCACATCAATCTCTACGAGGTATGCAAGAGTAAGTTGTGAGAACAAGCCCGACAAACCGGGAAAACAATCAAGGAGCCGTGTTGGCAGGTCATTACATGCCCGTCAAGGGAATCCTCAAGAACAAAGAAGTTGAGGATAAACAACCTCCGTGACGGTCAACAAGATACAGCTTCACGGCAGAGTGGTATTACCAATCCTTGTCAGACTCTGGCATATGCGGCCACAACAATGCACTACTTGCGGTTACAAGTGAGCATGCCATACTCACCCTAAATACGGGCCATCAACTAAGATAAGAGGCTATACCCCAAAAGATACACCGGATGATAGCGATACTATGTTCAGTTCAGTGGTCATGGCACGGACTATAGAAGCTATATATGACAGAGCCATCTCCGCGAGTGACAGAGTTTGAAACAAGCCATTCTGATAGAATAGCTGAAAGCAAATGGACATCAGCATCAACCGCTCATAGACATCATGACGTCATTGGAATAAGAGATTATTGTCTATGATTACTTTGTGATCATGCCTGACATTTCAGTTGGGAATATAGCAGCAATAGTTCGGTCATGTTGTTCCCTGAATTGTGGATCACCTAAGGACGAATTCAGAATGCCGAAAGCAAAAGGAAATGTCAGTACGGAACCCGCAGCCAGACTGAGCATTCTGACCCAGCAAAAAGAAAGCCACTCCCACTCACTCAAAGCCATACGAGCAAGTGAACCTGGTACCAGGAAAGGATGTCTTGCCCGTAATAGTCAGGGTACGGAGCATCACAATAAAACCCGGAGCAGTCACTTATAGGCCATGGAAACTGATCGGTTCGCTAGTATTACCCGCTACCCCACCCAGCAACATCACTACCAGGACAAGAGGTACACCTGACAGGAAAGAGAAGGATTCAAGGAAACTGTGTGCAGAGACAACAACTGGGCCATCAGAAGAGGCAGTTGAAAGGTCAGTGAACCAACGAAGACGAGATCGCTGATGGATCCAAGTCGCACACAGGTAAGTCCCCCTTCACCGGGAGGTAAGCCCGGAAATCTCGAGGACAAGATTTTCTTAAGGGGGTAGGTTTGTAACACCCTGGTTTTTGCTCCTGTTTTTTTTTTCTTCGCGGGATTTGACTCCCGTCTTTTTTTCTCGGTGTTATCGAATTTCTCTAGCTCTTGGGTATATGAAGATGGTCATTTAGCTTTGCCTTCCCTATCCAATCAGAGATTTCCTCCAGACCAACCTTGCCACCCAAGATCTATTCTTAGGGTTTTGCCACCGAAACCCTACCTTCCGAGTTATCGGAAGGGAAACCTTAATCCTTTCAGTTACAAAGGAACCCCAATTTTCTTTGATCTTCTGACTCCCAAACTTTTCCCAGTGATCATCCTCCATCTATAAACCCTGGATATGCAAAATTATTGCCAAGTCATTTGCAATATTTTTCATTTCTAATTAATTCCTTTTTCTGCTGTTTAAAGGAATTAAATCCAGGAAAATATCTATCCATCTCCAAAGTTGATGAAAACTTGTGGAGATATTCTTTGTGATCATATTGAGCTCCCATAAAAATATTGGCCATAATTAAATAGGGGAAATTGCATTTTCCTATTTAATGCTAATATTTCATTTTGGGCCCTTTATAAAGGAACTACCATTTTGGTAGCCAGGAAAAATCCCAAATAAATTGTGGAGCTCATCCTATCCATATCTTCACCATTTCCATCAAAAACCAAGCTCCATAGTTCAAAGTTTGAGCACAGCATCCATTTGCAAATTTTGTCCAGATTTTCAGTTTGCAAAGGAAGTGCTTGAACCCTTGATCCATTTGAGCTGAAATTTTTCATGGTGATTAACACTGACAAATCACTCATGGAAACCAAAAACCAGCTCAATCCATCTATCCATTCTCCCACAACAATTTTCCTAAGTTTTTGTCCATTCGGAAGCTCTGTGACGGAAGTACCACTTTGGCATTTCCAAATGAGCTGAAACTTTTCCAGTATCTTCATATCATCAAATAATTGGTCTCGACCAAATTTCAGCTGTTCTCATCTAGCCAATTTTCCCCAGCACCCTCTTTTGCATTTCTAGCCAGTTTGCCAAGTTGCAAAGGAAGTGCCATTTAGACTAATCCATTTGACCTGAAACTTTGCTGGATCATTCACCTTAGTGGATCACTTCTGTATGCCAAAATCCAGCTCATCACCCCAAGCCAATCTTCTCTGGTACGCTACAAACACTTTCTATCCAGAACCTGTTCTGGATCCCCTCGACCTCTCCAGACCACTCCTGGTCCATCTAGTGATCTACCTCACCCATTTGAGCATTGAAACACCTCTTGGACAAGGTGAGATGGCCAGTCGGGCACCAGTGCGCGTTTTGGCATGATGACCACGCGGTGGCTGCGCAAGAATGGCGCTCTGTGCTGTGACCTCGTCGAATAGCTCGTTCTGTCCGGCCCTGGCTCGACCGGCCATGTCCAACAGCTCCGCACCATCCACGTACCCCTTTCCCGACCCTTCTCCACTCCTCTCCCTTCCTCTCCACGCCATGGCGATCACCGCCAAGGTTCTGTGCCGCTCGTGACCATTATCGTCTTCCTCCCCGAGCTCTCCCGAAGCTGCTGCTGCCTTCTCCACGCTCCTAGAGGGCTTGCCGACATCGCCCCCTCCCGCCGCGTGTCTCGGAGCTCTAGTAAGGGGCTAAGGACGCCACGGCGGCTGTCCCGATCGCTTCGGCCGCCCCGGCTTTAAATAGCCCACTCCCGAGCCTCCCTCGAGCTCACCCCACTCCCTTTCCCGTCCCTCTCCCTCCTAGATCATCCCCTACCTGAAGAAGTGAGCCTCGGTGCTCGATTTTCCTCCCACGGCCGTCATGGCCATCTCCGGCGGCCGCCCAAATTCGAGGCACTCAAGCTGTCCCCGATCCTCCTCAACCCCTCACTCGGCCACCACCACCATCCAGAGGACCTACCCACCTCCATTCTACCCCGGGGAGGTCCACGGCCTCCACCCTAAGCTCGCTCCCGCCGCCGTCCGCCACCAGCCCGCCCGGCTGCCATAGATCGCCCCCACCCCCACCTAGAACATCCTCGGACTCGGCAGAGCCCCGCGAGCTCGCCCCGCTCCCCGGCCAAACCTCCTCTGTTCACATCGTCGCGAGGTAGAAGGAGGAGGACGGGAGGAGAGAGAGAGCGCTGGTGGGGCCCGGCTGTAAGCGACTATTGGCCCGGGCCCAGTCATTTTAAGTGGTGGCGCACGCACTGAAATAAGTCTTCCCACTCGGGAAGCGTATTACAGAGAAGGCGTTTTCTTCTCTGGAAAGCGCTTCAAAACTGAATACGTTTTCTCTAGAAGAAGACGTATTTCCAGAGAAGGCGCCAGTGGCTGTGCTGTCAGGGACCTGGTGGTAAATATTTTCTTTACAGATAAGTGCCTCGTAGTCAAACCCTTATATCTTTTCATCCGTGACTCCGATCCAGGTGAAACCAATGCTCACATCTTCGTCTCGTCGAGCCCGCCCCGATGGTATCATTTTCATAAGGTTTACGCACTATGAAAATGACCATTTTGCCCTTGCCCTTCGTTCAGCCCCTCCGAGAGGCAATCATTTCCGGTGATCCCTTCCGCGGACTCTCCGCACTTCTTCCCGGAGTATTCATCGACCCCAGGCAAGCCAACCATCTGATATATGCCCTAAAGCATTGCTCTGTGTTATTCCTGCATGTTTAAATTAATATGCTGATGCTTGTGTGCGTAGTGGGGAGCAGTATGGGACGCCAATGAACCCTTGTCTGCCTTTCTTTGGTAACGGCACCACGCCTGTGTTCTGAGCTGTTTCCGGCCATCCGGGGTGGACGCCGATTTTATATTTCTCTTGTCAGCAACTGGCCCGTGTTCTGAGCTGCTTTTCGGCCGTCGCGGGCAGCTGTTGAATTTCTTTCCGTAGCAATGCCCCTATGCTCTGAGCTGTTTCTCGGCCGTCTTAGGGAATTGCTACTTTCTTCTTATCGACACCGTCTCATGCTCTGAGCTACTTTTCAGCTGTCTTGGGTCGGGGTTGAGTTATTCCAGTAATGTCCCAGATCTGAGTTGACCGTTCTGGCGGCTACTGGTTTATTTGCCGGTTTCATACAAGGGTTCAGATGGTCGTTACCCTACAGCTGCAACTTGTAAAGTAGTAAGCCTGCCATTTAAATACTGATTTACTAATGACTTGTTGTGATATCATATGGAGATAGGTTGTTATGAACATGCATAGCTATTGCCATCTCAGGTTATTGCGATAAACAACCATGCTTGCTGAATACTGGCTAAAGCTAAACCTAGTCAGTTGATCCAGAGTCACCTGTCCGAACTTATCCGTGCAACCACATTTGCCGGTATGGGACGGCCTTGACTTGGTCTGATCGCGTGCTCTTTTATCGGTACCGCCAACTAGGGAAGGTTATGCGTGCGCGCTACCCTGGCCCGGTAGACGGCGATAACCTTGTGAGCCCAGCTGATTGTTTAACCCAGGAGTCCCCGTTTGGGAAAGTTTAGTTTGGCCACGACGGTGGCAGGTGCCACGAGGTGACACAGGGGCCACCCAGGGCAGGACTCTGGGGGAGGATGATTGCCGGTGGTACGGTGGAAGAGTCACGGGTTAGGCAGGTTTCGTTGGAGCAACCCTGGTCCACCCGAATCGGATCACGAGGTCAGGTGCTCCATGGTGTGGGTAAAGTGCGCAACCTCTATAGAGTGTAAAATCTATTCGAATAGCCGTGTCCACGGTATTGGACAGTTCGTCCAGACCTCTCTAGGTGGTGAACCGAAATAGTGATAATAATGATGGAAGAACTCGCCTTATGATCGAAAGTACTCAGTGGATTGTGAATATTCTGAGGATTGTAAGGCAACCTGGAAGAGAGCAAGTTTATCAGACTTACAGTGCAGATGCATAGACATCAGATGATGTCAGGAATATGATATGTTAGCCATGGGATGGCTATGAGATGAGCGGTCGGATGACCGAAAGACTTGGATTAGATTTGGATCATGAGAATGTTCGGTGTATGGATTATTTACTTGATATGCTTTACTTTACTGTATTCTACTTTAGTAGTTACCTTGCTGATAAACTTGCTAAGACTTGATGATTAATATTGCTAGATAGGTATGTTATGCCATGATAATTAATGTTGCTCTAATAACAAATGCATGCTTGAATGCCATGGATTGCATTGCTTGGTGTATATGTTAGTTTGGTTTGCTTGCGAGTACATTCAAAAGTACTCAGCGGCCTTCAATGTGGCCAGGTTCACATAAGGATCCATCGTTGAGGAGCCGGAGCGTTCGTGAGCTAGGAGAGTAACCTAGTCAGATCCCTGTGGATTGGAGCCGCACCAAGACCAAGCTGCCATAGATAGAGTCTTTCCGCTGCCATCACCTCTGTAATATATCTCATCTAAGACTTATATATATCCATTAATAGAAATGCCTGTGTTCTTGATACTTGTTGTAAACGCGCATGCCAGAGTGATTTCCTGGGCTGGTATGCGTGACGACAGTTTGGCTGCAGTGGTAATCAGGCGGGGCGCCACATTAGCCCAATCCTTTTTGTAGCAAATCACAGGCCGGAACGGTGTCTTATAATAAGCAAAGTGTTCTTGAGGACACGTGGGAATTTCATCTAGTCACTTTCATCATGTTTGTTTGATTCATGTTCGTTACTTTGATAATTTGATATGTGGGTGGACCGGTGCTTGGGTTCTGTTCTTACTTGAACAAGCCTCACACTTATTATTAGCCCCTATCACAAGCATCCGCAACTATGAAAGAAGAATTAAGATAAATCTAACCAGATAATGACACATATGGATCCAAATCAGCCCCTTACGGAATAGCGCATAAACAAGGGTTTAAGCTTCTGTCACGTCGACAACCCATCATCTAATTACTACTCCACAATGTCTTCCCTTAGGCTCAAACATGGTGAAGTTTCATGTAGTCGACATTCACACGACACCACTAAAGGAAGCAACAACATACATATCATCAAAATATCGAACGAATACCAATTCACATGATTACTTATGACAAGACTTCTCCCATGTCCTCAAGAACAAAATTAACTACTCAAAAATCATATTCATGTCCAAGATCAGAGGGGTATTGAATAGCATCAAGGATCTGAACATTTAATCTTCCACCAAATAAACCAACTAGTATCAACTACAAGAGGTAATCAACACTACTAGCAACCCACAGGTACCAATCTGAGGTTCTGAGACAAAGATTGAATACAAGAGATGAACTAGGGTTTGAGATGAGATGGTGCTGGTGAAGATGTTGATGAATATTGGTTCTCCCACGATGAGAGGGTTGTTGGTGATGGCGATGGCGATGGCTTCGATTTCCCCCTCGTAGAGGGAAGTATCCCCGCCTGAATCGCTCCACCGGAGAGCAAAAGTGCTCGTGCCCAGGTTCCGCCTCGAGACGACAGCGTTCCGTCCCAAAGGTCCTCTTCTTATTTTTTTCTAGGGCAAATGTCTTCATATAGTAGAAGATGGTCACCGGAGGCTGGCCAGGGGCCCCACAAGCCACCAGGGCATGCTGAGGGGGTGGGCATGCCGTGGAGCCTCGTTGGCACCTGGGTGGCCCCCCTTTGGTATTCTCAATATTTATTATTTATTCCAAAATAATTCTCCATGAAATTTCAGCTCATTTGGAGATATGCAGAATAGGTATCTGTGACAAAGCTATTTCAGGTCCAGAATTCTAGCTACCGGCAATCTCCCTCTTCATCGCGTTCTGGTAGAAATACTTTAACCTTTGCATGCCCACCAATCATGTAGTTTGAGAGGTAATCTTGAGTAAACTGCTTTGGGAACCACTTCAAAGGAAAAAGATTCGGACATTGTCATCTAACACAACTCATTATGGGCAGTAAAAAGAAGGTTGCAGAGTTCTTACTTACCATCCTACAGTTCACTGTTCTCTTGGATAAAGTGTAAACAAATAGTTTAATTTCCATCGTTTGACCCATTTTACTAACAATCTTTATCAGCTTCCTCACTTGATGCTAGTTCATCAATATCTCATTGCCCCATACGCAGAAAGGGTCGAAGTGCGGATCTTTACCAATGACATATGTACCTAAAAGCACCAAGTTAATATTAAAAGCTAAACATCAACTGCACAATGATGTAGTACAACACTACCTTTGTCCCATTATATAATATCTTATAACATCCAACATACTCACATATTAGATGAATTAACATCTTATATTATGGGCCGGAGGGAGTTTATTGCATTTTTACAAATTATCGGCCGGACACTAAGGTAACACTCTTCTACGTATATTAGTTAACTACTGTTGTGTTGTTGTTGTTGTTGTTGTTGTTGTTGTTGCTGCTGCTCTTCTACATAAATCTAGACATCATTAGAATATTAAGGTAACACTCTTCCTTGTTGTTATGTAGCCTAGGATTGCATATTTAGACATTCATTACAGTGCATATGTTGCTATGTAGCCTTAGATATATTAGATATTGCGCTAGTTAACCTACCGACAAATGGGTTACAGATATATTCAGTTAAAATTCCGATTCACCGATTAATCCCTTATCAGCCCCCGGCCTATATGGTTCCAGCTACCGATATCCTGAACAGGGAGTATATATAAGCCATGGGATGAAACTAACCTCGATGGAAAACAGCAGTTGTTCCAAAATTGTCCTGTGTAAGTACATCGAGAGGCATGTTAAGCACAACAGGCTAAACATCAACCAAATATATCCATGGTAGACAAAATAATCTCCAAACGATAGCTTCAGTGTGCAGGTTTAAGCATGCTAGTTAAGCATAACATGTAGTGGAAAGGTGTGTTAACCGCAACAGGCCTAACATATAACAACAAGCAAATATAGTCATTCAAACTGGTATTGTGCCGGTCTAAGTACACTCGTTATTGTTAAATAAAAATGGAAAGGCGTGTTAACTACAAAATGCTTAACATCAACCAAATGTAGTCATTCATAGTGGTATTGTTGAAACTGGTATTGATGAAATTGAACTGCATAATTCATAGTTGCACATATCGAATATCATGTTGTGAATAACTGGAATAAACAAGGCATACTGCGAACAAACAAAGATGGCATTTGAATTTGGACATATGCTAACTACAAACAACCGAACAACCAAAAAACTTTAAAAGAGGCATATGCTAGCTATAACAGGCTGAACAGCAAGCAAATATATGCATTCCTATCGGTATGTTTAAAACTGGTATTGATGAAAATGTACTTCACAGTAAATAGTTGCACATATAGAGCATCACATTGTGAACAATTGAAATAAACAAGGCATACTACAAACAACCAAATATAGCAATTAAAACTGGACATATTCTCACTACACTACAAAAAGGACTTGAAAAAACAAATCATGGGTTCCCCCCTATGAAGAGGCACGGTAAAACAAATCATGGGTTTACTCACTTGTCACAGATGGGCTTGCTCCTGTGGGAAGAGCACGGACCCTGGGTGCGCTCCATGTTATCGCAGATGGGCTCCTTCCCCCTGGAAGAGCACGACTATAGGGTGCCCTCACTAATGTCGCAGATGGGCTCTTTCCCCTTGGAAGAGACGGAGAGGGTGCCCTCCTCGTGGTCGCCATTGATGAGGTCTGACTTGGCAGCCGTGGATCCCAAGCCAGCGTCACAGAACATGTCCTTCAGAAATGACAAAAGGGGCTCGATGGAGATGTAGGATGGCAAATTCTTGACAGCGAGCCAGAGGAGATCGGCGGCGGGGCCATGGATGAGATCGACGGTGGTTGAACCCGAGGGGTTGGGGGTGGGCCACTTAACCTGTGACATAGCCCGCGTCAGGCAGTCGCTGTAGACGACCTCAATGTCGCAGCCGGCGTCCGCAACATACCAGCATACTCTAGCCCGCTGATTGAGAGCCTACGGCCAGTAATGGTCATCAGCTTCCTCGGTGGCCACCTTGGCGACATTGGGTGAAGAGGCCGCGATACATCTCTATTGGGATAGTCACTCCTCGAGCTCCAGGGGAAGTGTAGCCGGGCTTAGGCTGTGATGCTCTGGAGTGGGGGATGGGGATGGGGATCTGTGCGAAAGGGGGCGTTTGGCAGGCATCATCTAAGAAACTTAGGGCAGCTAGGGTATGGAGATCGGTGGGTAAGCTACACAGGCAAACAAGCAGATGTTGACAATGAAGGCCTTGCGATGGCGGCGGCGACCTTGCTAGGGTTTCGAGCAAGGGACAGGGTGTGGTGGGGGGCGGGTGTGTGTGTGTGTGTGCGTGTGCGCGCGTGCGCGAGCGCGTAGTTTTTTGGGTGTGTGTGTGGAGGGGAGGGTTTTAGGAAATGACACAGCTACTGAAAATTTTACTACGCGAGAGTAAAATGCCGGGGCTATTGAAAATTTGGATGATGCATCGCACACGGTCCCGAAATAACAACAGTGTGTTATCAAACAGAAAAACCCTCGAGCCGGGCAGATATTTTCGAGGGATGCAGGCGGGAGCGGGAACAACAAACATCACACACGGTCGAATCATAATAACCGTGTGTTATCAAGCAGAAAAAACCTACAGGCGGGTAGATATTTTTGAGATTGCGAGGTAAGCCTCGTGGAGCCCAATGTACTGTACTGATGTGCGTGATAGGGGCACCGGCATGGCACACGGTTAGTGTGAGTGAACCGTGTCTGTTGCATCATCCGACTTGTCTAATGTTCAGAAATTTGGCGAAAATAACGCGGGAAAGGGTCAAAACACGAACACACTTGCATGTGGACCAAAAATATGTATGAAAGGGTGGTTTGATGTTCAAATATCAAATGCACAACTTCGATAAGGCACATGTCTCACAAAGCGCATGGTATTCCTTGCCCCCCCCCCCATGGAGGTTCACCTAGAAAAGTGCGAAGTAGCAGTCCCCCCTCAAACACACACACACGCGCGCGCACACACTTTCAGTCGGCGAGAGAGGGCATCTCACCAAGATGTATCGTAAAACGGACCAAGAAGAATCCACCTTGGTCGTACAACCTCTCTCTTATTGTTGGTCAAAGTGATGGACGTCCACGCGACCCCAGAGATGGGCTAGCTCGCCAATAATCACGCAAGTAGCTAGTGCCCGAAGACAACCACTGCCTGCCTGTGGCCCAAACATATGTATGGAGTGTTGATATTTGAATACCCAATGGAACAACTTTGATGTGGCACCGTGCTTTGGAACCAGAAATCCCCACACGGAGCGAGGGATAGTTGACGACGTGTTGTATATATGTATGTCACACAACACTTTGAGCCGATGACGGGGATTCATGCATGCATGCATAGTATGCGCTCAAACTTAGGTTTGGAATCTCACCATGACCTACTACGATAACACGAACCAAAGGAAGAATCCACCATGGTAACCTATCTTGTTGTCGGTCAAAGTAATCATGGATGTCCACACAGGCCCACGAATATATAGGCTTGTCGCCAATAACCACGTGAGGGAGAGTACCGTTCGAAGACAACCACTGCATGCATATGTATGTATGGAGGTGATGCGTGCATGTTTGAATAGCATGCACAACATTAATAGGCGCATACGTCGAAAATCATACAGTCCCCACACAGGGCGATATCGGTTCATAACGTATCATGGTACTGCCCCTCCCCCTCCTGCCCACTTCGACTCGGTGAGAGGGATTCGTGCGTACACATGCATGTGTGCTCAAACTATATCATGTCATCCCAGAGCATGACCTATATACCATAATACAAACCAAAAAATAATCCCCTCCTAAGTTAAATTAACCTCTCTCATTGTCGACCAAAGTAGTGATGGACCAAGCGGGCCCACAGATGGAAAACATCAATATCGCTGATAAACGCGTGAGTGGGTGCCAGAGGAAATCCGCCATCGCTTTGCATGTGGGCCAAACATATGTATGCAGGTGTTTGTGGTTGTGATGTTTGAATACCCAAAATGCAAAACTTTGATGTGGCACATGCCTCGAAAATTGTAAAGTCCCCACACAGAGCGAGGTTCATGAAGCGTACTATATATGCTGGTCCCCTTCCCCCTGTTCGACACATACTATATGCTCCTACCGTAATACAAACAAAAAATAATCCTCCATGATGGTGAAATTAATTAACCTCTCCCGATGTAGGTCAAAGTGATGCATGCATGGATGATGACCTTGCGGGCCCACAGATGGAAGCGTCACACGTGAGTATCCTAGGATAACCACCGCCTGCATTCATGTGGCCCAAAGAGGTATTGTGTGATGTTTGAATAGCCAATGCACACTTTGATGTGGCACGTGCCTCGGAAACCGAAAAGTCCCGACACTGAGTGAGGTGTGTTCATGGACGTGTACGTAGTATATATGCTGGTCCCCTCCCACCTCTTCGACACGCACTATATACTCCCACCGTGACACAAAAAAAGAATCAACCTTGCTTGTCAAATTAACCTCTCTGCCGGCTGTAGGTCGAAGTGATGGACAACGACCACGGAGGCCAACAGATAGCGTCACACGCGAGTGAGTGTCGTGTAGGGCAACCATCGACTGCATGTGGCCCAAACATGTACGTATGAAAGGGTTCTGTAAATTTTAAATAATGAATTCACGACTTTGATGTGGCACTTGCCTCACAAAATGGCCAACCCACATGGTGGATCACGACTCGTAGTGTACTGCCAGACCCCCTGCACCCTAGACGCACACACACACCATGCATCCACCGCAACTACGAGGCATGTTAAATTTTCCACGGTGAACATATGTTACCAAAGGAGGGATATTTTAATTTTGATAAAAAACAGAGATCATTAAGATGTTTTAGTACATTGATTGATTTTCTAGGGGTATAATGTGCAAAAATCAAATTTCAGCTACATGCACACGTGACAGTGCACCTAAATGGATTGGAAAACACATGTGTGTCACTGGGTGCATGTTAACTCCCCGTGCAAGAAATTTCAAACCTTGAGAATCTTGATTTTTAAAATCTAGTACATCCAAAACTTATCGTGTTGTCATATGGACACCAATACACAGTGGTATTGTACTTTTTTGTCAAATTTGAGACAAGTTCTGATGTAATATTTATCTTCTTATAGACGAGAGATTATTAATAATTGGGAAACAATATCGCAAATGGATTATTTATTCGAACCATGGGCGTTAGACCAAGAATGGATATGTGCCATGCTTCGGGTAAGCAATAAAGCGACAACATTAATCATCAAAATAGAAAAACAATATACGTGCCGCCACACGTCCCGTGTGCCGTGCGAGCAGGCATGAGTTGATGGGACACATGCGAGCAGTCCACCGCGCAGGCAGGCCAGGAGGCGTGCGTGCAGGTGTGTGAATTGACGGGAGGCGTGCTCGCTGCGCAGTGTCATCGGGAGGCGTGCAAGTAGCTGTGTGAAATGATGGTAGGCATGCCAGGCGTTTGACCGCCGCCTGCCTCTCTCCCACTACTCCATATTAATCGCGCGCCCGAGCGGCCACACCCCTATCCTCGCCACACACACAGTCCTCTCTCTCCGCCTGCATCCTCGACGTCGCTCTCAGTCCTCACCGCCGTCAGTGTATGAGGATGCCACCGAAGCGCCCCATCGGAGGGAGTGGCGATGCCGGGGCTGTTGAAGCACCGGAGCACGGCGTGAAGATGGAGAAAGAGGTTGCCGTCGCCGCCGACGAGGTCTCGCTCCACCTTGATGTCGTCGATGGCGTCGTGCTTCCACAGCCGGAGCAGGAGGTCCACACCGACTCCGGCGATGACTCCGGTGAAGACTCCGGCAACGACTCCGATGACCACTTCGGTGACGACTCCGACAACGAAGGACAACCGGTTAGTCATCTATTCCCACTTATGTGTCAAATATATCCTAGGGTTTCTCTGGTTACTCCTGCCTCCCCCCTTGTGGAATAGAAATCCTATGGTTATGTTCTCTCAATCCATGAAGTCTGAGTAAGTTTTGTTAGATCCGTATAGTGTCTTGATTGTTTGAATGGTACAAATGATAAGTAATTAGTTGTTTCATCTGTACAAATGATTTCTACTAATAATCCGACTAGGGTTAGTGTTCATGCTAATAATCCGACTAGGGTTAGTGTTCATGCTAATAATTCCTAGCTAGGTCTTGACAATTGATTTTGCATGACCTACATATATGTTTGTGACATTTTTTTCAAGATTGGTATGTACATAGATGATTGTGCTTAAAAATCGAACCATAATCTGCTGATATGTCTAAAAAATAGCCATAAAATCCATAAATTTGTAATCCTACTTTACGGCATGTAAACATTCATTTGATGCCAAATTTTGGCAACTGCCAAATGTTTGCCATATTTTTTACTATATGTATAGGTGCTATCTGACGATGTCGACATCGAGGATGAAGATGGCCAGAGGAGGTACAAGAGGCAAATCCTCAAGGAGCCTTATGTGGGAATTCATAACAAGCGTATCAGGACCTGGAACTGGGGCTTTCGATGCCTATTTTGCAACCAAAAGCTTCATGACGCATATGAAAGTGTTCTGGCGCATGCAAGAGGACGAGCCATTGGCTCCATTAGGCAGAAGTATTCTCGCAGGGTGGCGCATGTCGCGTACGCTGAGTACCTGGAGAAGCTTCACAATTATGCCGAAAGATGAGATGAGATGTGGGATTGAACTATGTATGGCTATGTAGTGTCTTAATTATAAATGTGCTTGAGTATGCTTAATGACGGTTGAACTATATATGGTTGAACTATGCTTGTGTACGCTTATTATCTATGCCTGAGTATGTTTAATCTATGTTTACTTATGTCTAAATGTGGGATATGGATGTAATCAGTTTGGTTGATGGAATTTTATGCATATTAAGGTGAATGTTTAGCATGGGCAAAAATTTCAGATTCAACCGACGAAGGAAAAGTGGAACCACCCAGAAACATGGTTATTTTCCCAAATTGGAACCGCGTGCAATGACTTTCATTTTTCCAGTTACGTCAATCACACACGGTTGGCTCTAGCAAACCGTTGCCTCCGAAACTCTTTGTGGGACAGAAAACCCTCACCACCCAATTCAAAAACGAAAAAAGAAAACCCTCGGCATCCCCATGTCACAAAAACCCTCACCCCGCCCGCCACCCCCTCCGGTCCCCATTCACACCTGCACAAACTCCTCCACGACTCTACATGGCACCGCATATCACCGCGGCAACCACTTAGCTTAACGCCTGTCGCCGCCGCCAGGCTGCCGACAAACCCCACCGCATTTCGCCACTTCCGCTTGCTGCCGCCTATCGTCATCGACTTTCTCGAAGCTGCTCACCGTCGACCCAGCTCTGCCC
Organism: Thinopyrum elongatum; assembly: GCA_011799875.1. Taxonomy (NCBI): domain Eukaryota; kingdom Viridiplantae; phylum Streptophyta; class Magnoliopsida; order Poales; family Poaceae; genus Thinopyrum; species Thinopyrum elongatum. Next base: position 284,019,183 of record CM022299.1, on the reverse strand, counting down.
AATTGGGGAATCCGCGATATTGAGGGTTTTTTCTCATGGACAAAAAGGTAACAAATTTACTGAGATATTCTCTCATCTCTTATCCCAGTTCATCTGCCTCCTTTAATCACCCGGCCGAAATCACCGTGAATTCATTTTTATTCGAGCTTATTTGAGGGGTTTCTTTCCTTCATAGAGTGTACAGTGCACGGACACATTAGGACTTTGCGGCCTCGGCCATCCGTGGAGTTCCATCTCACCGTACCAGATGACTTCAGGATGCGCACAGTATGTTCAATCTCATCCTACATCGGTTCGCATGGCCTACTTTCCTGAACATATACTATATATTGCTACATTTGGATAAAAGGTGCCACATGCAGCATATACGTCAAAGGGGATTTTTCCCACTTGTTTCTATATTAGGCAAATTAATGATGTATTTTTCTTTCGATTACTCTCATATTTGCATGACATCATGATTACACTATCTGTTTAATTATAGTTTTTTGTCCTTTGATTTCAACTGTTGTACTGTTCTTTCAATTTCGCCCATATTTGCATGTTACCATATTCTTTAACAATCCTACCATTTTGTATAGCACATCCCTTGCTATGCAACATCATCTGTATTACACAATCTTTCCCTTTACATAACTCAAGACTGCAGAGATGTCATACTGAACACAAACCATGGATTTACAATTGTTTCTTTTGTAAGACTTGATGAACGTGGTCACTCCTATTTTGGCACGGGCCTTTGGACAGAAATTTCTAAGTTTTATGTACTGAAAGCTGGCACTAAAATTACACTACACATAAAAGAGCCTGGTCATGAGATATATGCTAACTTCCCCGAGATATCATCCATCCAGACTTTGTTCGAAGTAAGTGTTCTTTTCAAGTATCTGCATGTTGAATTACCCAGCAATATCAAAGGAATTGTGTAGTATTTAAGCAACCAATTGTTATTCCATTTTCTTACTCTATTCCTACCTACTAACTTCTAGTTACCAATACACTTTTCTTTTACCCTGTTTTAACTAAATATTCCCTGTACTCGCACTTCTATCAGAAAGTGCCGCTGACGAGGAGATTCCGCAGGTGGAGAACGAGGCTACCAACAAGCAGAGGTGGGTCGAGCAAGAACCGCAAGCGACTCCAGTAGGCCTAGACTTCATCAGCACCCTCCCCAATGATATGTTGATAGTCATCATCTCCCTCCTCCCAATCAAATATGGGGCATGGACAACCACCCTTTCTCGATGGTGGCGCTTCCTATGGCACTCCACCACTATCGACCTCATCGACACCCACAAGCTCTGCCATGGCTATCGCAAAAGCATGGACGCGTTGTCCCAGATCATCGGTAGTCACCATGGCCCAGCAGAGGCCTTAGCACGGGCAAGTTTTGTTCCAACGGCAAGGACCAAGCAAAGCTTGACGAGTGGTTCTGATCCCCCGCCCTAGATGAACTCGAGGAGCTCAGTTTTAATGATGGGCATATGCGCTTGCTGCCAATGTCCGCGCTCCGCCTCGCGCCCACGCTGCGCCTCACCAAGTTCATGAACTGCCATCCCCCCTTAATGACGTGCCCGCTCTTTTGCTACCATGACTGAAGCACCTCAAGCTCGTCGCCATATGCACCCCAAAGGATGACATGGAGCACCTGATCCACGGCTGTACTGTAGTCGAGTACCTTCGTCTTCAGGTGATCAATGGATTGAGTAGCTTACACATCACCTCCATGACTCTCCGGACTATTTATGTGTGTTGCTAGTGCTGCAACGAGAGATCACAAAAGGTGTACCACAATATGGTCATTGAGGACACACCTTCACTTGAGAGATTACTTGTAGTTAATGAACAAGGTCCAACAAGAATCAATGTCATTTCTGCACCAAAATTGACAGTTGTGGGCTACTCGTCTGTCAAATACTCCGAACTTGTTATTGGATCCACACCCGTTCAGGTACAACAGTCGTCTTCTACCTCTCCTTCTAGAAATTAACATTATTTTTAATTTTGAAGATGTATGTTTGTCTGTCATCCAGCAAATTATTCCGACAAGCTTGACCCTGAATCTGCGTAGTGCAGGTCTTGGCACTAGAATCGGCCCCAACCTGGACTAAGTTGTCAGCTTCCTAAGATGCTTTCCATGCCTACAGAAGCTATATATCGAGGTGATGTTCCTTTCCTGTTAAATGTTAACCATAAGGGAGTTCAATTTTTGGCACCATTTCCCAAGTTTACAATGACAATGTACTATGATTTCTGAAGGAATTTTGGAGGATTTCAGTACATACATGCTTTCCCCATATTAGTTGCTTGATTCATATGGTTACAATCCATAGGCATTTCTCCTTTTGGATTCATCTGTACTAGTTTTCTTAGGGAATTTTTCATCCACTACAACCTCTTGTTGTCGGTGCAACAAATATTCACGTTCATTGCCCGGACTTACACACAAGCGCATTGGCGTCGCCTGTTCAACATCAACACTACAAACCAAGGCCAAGCCAGAGAAGCAGCTCTTAGTGAGATCAAAGAGCGGATCAAGAAGACCAAGAATAAGCAAGACAGAAGAATATCACCTTGGGAAGGCCTCCCTTGCCGGGCAGGAGAGCTTGGGCGGGTCGACGCCGCCCCAGGGGCAAGTCCAAGATTTCCCCGGCAAGCTTGCCGGGTCCGCCAGGGGCGGGGCTCCCCGCCAAGACACCACTGCTCCACCGCATAGCGATGCAAGTCACTTATCAGTGTGGTGTCGAGCCCCCAAGTGATTAAAGTGGCCTCTGCTAAGCACGTGGCGGCCCGTTGGAAGACAAGATTTATCCAAATGACACCCGTCCAGAGGCGTGTCAAGATGATAAGAAAGAGATGATTAAGTGGCTCGGCAGGCCTGTCGGGTTTCGCCCTCAGCATGACACCTAGCAGTGCATTTAATGCACTTTGTCCTAACTACCAGAGTTAGGTATGATAGCACTGTTAGCTATCTAATCAGTAGGTAAAGACTGTTTTGCCATTGTGGTACCCCTTAAGCTATAAAAGGAGGTCCAAGGCGACCTAGCAAAGGATTGGGACCCTCACACACTTGTACACGCGTAGCTGCTCTCCCCGAGGCCACCTTGCCGGGCTTAAGCGTTGCGCGCTCATCGTGTTCCTCCATCCAATCCAGCAAAGCATGAATAGGGTTTTACGCTTCCCAGCGGCCCGAACCTGGGTAAAAAGCACCAGCGTCATCACCGTCATGTTGTTTCATGGCCTCTGCTCTTTGTGCAACGTGACCTTCCCCCTTGCCGAACCACAAAGGGGCCAATGGCCCCATAGGTGATCGTGTTCCACCATGATATCTTTGGCGCACCAGGTAGGGGGAAGGCGTTTGCGCGAACCTGAAGTTGTGAACAATGCGTCCATCATCATCATCTTCATCCATGGCACCCAAGAAGAAACCGGGTGCTACCGCACACCCCTCCAGTTCTAAGGCCCCCTCGCACTCGGCCGCGGACGCCATCGGCACCACAGCGGCATTGGGCGAGGTGGGTGCCATGGGAACGCAACCGACGCAGGCGGCGCCATCGTTGTGTCCCTCGTGGACGAGGCGGGAGCGGGAGGCACCGGAGGAGGGCAGCTCCAACAACACCTCGACGGGCGTAACCCTCAAGCTGCGGATGGAGTGGATGTACAACCTCCTCCATCCCGCCGAACTGACGGGCGCAGCCGCAATGATGACGCCCGCTCTGGTACGAGTCGTGACCCACTAGTCATGCCAGACACCGGCGTGGCTACTGGACGCGCACCTGGCCTGGAGCAGGGCAGACAAGGTGGAGCGCCAGATGGGGGTGTTGATCCCCGAGTGCAGCCCGCTCAGCACCAGAGTGCCTTGGTGGCCAGTTCGCGACGGCATGAACGCGGCGACGCTCCAGTTGGTACCACCAGGAGTCGAGCGATGTCACGGTCGGCCTCGACAGCTGCACCAAGTTCAGTTACGGAAGCCATGCCACGAGCCCAACTCTTACTGAGATTCCCACCGGCGGCTGATCAAATGGATGAGTGGAGGGCCACCATCCAGAGCTTGATCGGTTTCGGTGAAGCTGTGAAGTCGCAGCAGACAAAGCCATCGCGGCACCCGCGAACAGCAGCAGTGGCCCGGTCTAATGGCCATGTAGAGGAGGCCGCGCCAACAGTGCAGTCTCCTCCACGACAGCAGACGCAGAGGTGGCGGCAGCAAGAACAGCGTGTCTGTGAGCCTGATGAGGAATCGATGGCCTCCTCTGATCCGCGAGCCCATCGGGACCAGCGGCTGGTCCTGGAGGATCGGCGGAAGGAAGATGTGCGCGTCACCATAGAGCGACGCCAGGAGACTCGCCGTCAATCTGACAGGCGAAATGATCTAGACGTTGATGAACCCGCGCCCAGTGATGGCGGGTACTTACCTTACGAGGTTGGTTGCCCCGCCTTCACTCACAAGCTGAATTACCAGAAAAGTACGATAGAAAGCTGAACCCGGCAGAGATCTTGAGCATTTACACTATTGTCGTTCAAGCTACCGGAGGCAGTGATGAAAAGGTGTTTGCCAACTACTTCCCTTTGGCGCTCAAGCCGAACGTGAGGTCGTAGCTGATGCTCCTGTGATGTCTACTACGCAACCTTTCTCCTTGTAGACGTTGTTGGGCCTCCAAGTGCAGAGTTTTGTAGGACAATAGCAAATTTCCCTCAAGTGGATGACCTAAGGTTTATCAATCCGTGGGAGGCGTAGGATGAAGATGGTCTCTCTCAAACAACCCTGCAACCAAATAACAAAGAGTCTCTTGTGTCCCCAACACACCCAATACAATGGTAAATTGTATAGGTGCACTAGTTCGGCGAAGAGATGGTGATACAAGTGTAATATGGATAGTAGATATAGGTTTTTGTAATCTGAAAATATAAAAACAGCAAGGTAGCAAGTAACAAAAGTGAGCGAAAACGTTATTGCAATGCTTGAAAACAAGGCCTAGGGTTCATACTTTCACTAGTGCAAGTTCTCTCAACAATGATAACATAATTAGATCATATGGCAATCCCTCAACGTGCGACAAAAGTCACTCCAAAGTTCCTATCGCGGAAAACATAAGATGAAATTGCTTGTAGGGTACGAAACCACCTCAAAGTTATTCTTTCCGATCAATCCATTGAGCTATTCCTATAAGTGTCACAAATAGCCCTAGAGTTCGTAGTAAAATAACACCATATGACACACATCAATCAACCCTAATGTCACCTAGATACTCCAATGTCACCACAAGTATCCGTGGGTCAATTATACGATATGCATCAAACAACTTCAGATTCATAATATCCAATCCAACACAAAGAACCTCAAAGAGTGCCCCAAGATTCCTACCGGAGAAACAAGGACGAAAACATGCATCAACCCCTATGCATAGATTACCCCAATGTCACCTCGGGAATCCATGAGTTGAGTGCCAAAACATACATCAAGTGAATCAATAGAACACCCCATTGTCACCACGAGTATCCCACGCAAGACATACATCAAGTGTTCTCAAATCCATAAAAGTATTCAATCCGATAATAGTGAAACCTCAAAGGTAAAACTCAATTCATCACAAGAAGATAGAGGGGGAGAAACACCATATGATCCAACTATAGTAACAAAGCTCACGGTACATCAAGATCGTGCTAAATCAAGAACACGAGAGACAGATCAAACACATAGCTACTGGTACATACCCTCAGCCCCGAGGGTGAACTACTCCCTCCTCGTCATGGAGACCGCCGAGATGATGAAGATGGCCTCCGGTGATGGTTTCCCCCTCCGGTAGGGTGCCAAAATGGGCTCTCGATTGGTTTTTCGTGGCTACAGAGGCTTGCGGCGGCGGAACTCCCGATCTAGGTTTATTTCTGGAGGTTCCGGGATTTATAGGAATTTTTGGCGTCGGTTTCACGTCAGGGGGGTCCACGAGGCAGCTCCAAGACAGGGGGCGCCCTAGGGGGGCACCCTCCACCCTTGTCGTCACCTCGGGACTCTTCTGGCCCAACTCCGATGCTCCGTGGGCTTCTTCTGGTCCATAAAAAATCATCGTAAATTTTTAGCTCGTTTGGACTCCGTTTGGTATTCTTTTTCTGTAAAACTCAAAAACAAGGAAAAAACAGAAACTGGCACTAGGCTCTAGGCTCTAGGTTAATAGGTTAGTCCCAAAAATAATGTAAAATAGCATATAAAACATCCAAAATAGATAATATAATAGCATGGAAAAATCAAAAATTATAGATACGTTGGAGACGTATCAACCTGCCAGAGAATTCCATTTCGTCATGGGCCGACCTATGCAACGAATTTGTTGGCGCCTTCACGGGTGGCCACCAAGAGCCAGGCTGGCCCAGCGATCTGCATGTCCTTCCGTAGAAGGAAGGGGAAAGCTTGCGGAAGTACATGCAAAGGTTCAGTCGTGTACACCACAATATTCCAGAGATACACCCAGCAGTTGTGATTGCCGCGTTCCATTCGAACATGCGCAACAGAAGGATACGGTCCAAGATGAATGTCCGGCTGCCCAAGACTGTCAATGAGTTGTACACTTTGGTGGATAAATGTGCTCAAGCTAAAGAGGGAAGGCAAGTCCCCGGAGAAGAGGATGGCATCGAGGTCGACTCATAGGAAGATGACGAGACTGCCAACCCAAAGAGGAGTGATGTCTACTACGCAACCTTCTTCTTGTAGACTTGTGTTGGGCCTCCAAGCGCAGAGTTTTGTAGGACAGTAGCAAATTTCCCTCAAGTGGATGACCTAAGGTTTATCAATCCGTGGGAGGCGTAGGATGAAGATGGTCTCTCTCAAACAACCCTGCAACCAAATAACAAAGAGTCTCTTGTGTCCCCAACACACCCAATACAATGGTAAATTGTATAGGTGCACTAGTTCGGCGAAGAGATGGTGATACAAGTGTAATATGGATGGTAGATATAGGTTTTTGTAATCTGAAAATATAAAAACAGCAAGGTAACTAGTAACAAAAGTGAGAAAAAAACGATATTGCAATGCTTGGAAACAAGGCCTAGGGTTCACATAACAATCCCTCAATGTGCAACAAAGAATCACTCCAAAGTTTCTATCGGAGAACGTAGGACGAAAACGTGCATCAGCCCCTATGCATAGATTACCCCAATGTCACCTCGGGAATCCGCAAGTTGAGTGCCAAAACATACATCAAGTGAATCAATAGAACATCCCATTGTCACCACAGATATCCCATCGCAAGACATACATCAAGTGTTATCAAATCCAATACTAAATCCAACATAACAAAACCTCAAAGAGCAAGACTCAATTCATCACAAGAAGGTAGAGGGGGAGAAACACCATATGATCCAACTATAATAACAAAGCTCGCGGTACATCAAGATCGTACCAAATCATGAACACGCGAGAGAGAGAGAGAGAGAGAGATCAAACACATAGCTACCGGTACATACCCTCAGCCCTGAGGGTGAACTATTCCCTCCTCGTCACGGAGACCGCCGGGATGATGAAGATGGCCACCGGTGATGGTTTCCCCCTCCGGCATGCTGCCAGAACAGGCTCCCGATTGCTTTTTCGTGGCTACAGAGGCTTGCGGCGGTGGAACTCCCGATCTAGGTTTCTTTTCGGGGGTTTCTGTATTTATAGGAATTTTTGGCGTCAGTCTCACATCAATGGGGTCCACGAGGCGGCGACAAGGTAGTGGGGCGCGCCTTAGGGGGTGGGCACGCCCTCCACCCTTGTGGATGCCTCGTGGCTCCCCTGTCCCAACTCTTGTGCTTCGGGGGCTTCTTCTGGTCCATAAAAAATCACCGTAAATTTTCAGCCCATTCCGAGATCTTTTATTTCTGCAAAAAAAACGACACCACGGTAGTTCTGCTGAAAACAGCGTCAGTCCAGGTTAGTTCTAATCAAATCATACCAAAATCATATAAAATTGTTGTAAACATGGCATGAATACTTCATAAATTATAGATATGTTGGAGACATATCAGCATCCCCAAGCTTAATTCCTGCTCGTCCTCGAGTAGGTAAATGATAAAAGAAATAATTTATGAAGTGTGAATGCTAGCAATTGCACAAGTTTGATCAATGATAATTTCAATCACTTTTTCTAGCATCATTATAAATCATAAACAGTAGCTCATCTCATATAACTTCTCATGATCAAGTAGCAAGCTATTCACATGTTAAAGCATAGATCATAAACTTTCTTGAAAACTAACAAACTAGGTTCTCAGTCATCAAATAGTTGCAATTCATCTTATTTTCAGGAAGGGTCTATGTAAGAGCTTTGATTTAGCAAATCCCACATACTCAACTATCATATAGTCTTCCATGATTGCTACCACTCAAAGCATATTTTTAGAACAAATAGCATCCATTGAACACAGAGAAAAATAGGGGCTTAATGTTTCGCCTCCCAACTTATTTATCATACAGATAATTGTCAACAATAATAATTCATGATCAAATATATTTGAATGGCCATATATGCTTGGATCTTTCCCCATCACATGATGCTTGGCAACTAAAGAGGAGGTTGGAATGAGAAGGAATTCTACTGACTCTTGCATAAAAGTAAAAGATAGGCCCTTCACAGAGGGAAGCAGGGATTTGCAGAGGTGCCAGAGCTCGAAGCTTTTAAAACAGAGATGAATATAATTTTGAGAAGTATGCTTTCATTTTCAACGTAACGACCGAGAGTTATCACTATCTTCCATGCTAGACACATTATAGGCAGTTCCCAAATAGAATGGTAAAGTTTTTACTCCCCCTCAACCAACAAGCACACTCCACGGCTGGTCTGAAACAACGGGTACCGTCCATACCAACAACAGTCCAGGGCATCCTGATTACCAGCCACTTTCTCGTGAATGACAAGTGAATCAACACTCATCGTGAGAATAACCCACCTAGCATCGAAGATACTGACAGCCCCTAGTCGCTACATGAGCGATTCGGGCATACAAAACAGATTATTATTTGAAGGTTTAGAGTTTGGCACATGGAAATTTACTTGGAACGGCAGGTAAATACCGCATATAGGTAGATATGGTGGACACTCATGGAACAATCTTGGTTCAAGGATTTTGGATGCACAAGAAGTATTCCCGCTTAGTACATAAATTTTGGCTAGAAAAAGATTCTATATAGCAAGCACCACATCTTGGAGTATCCATAACAATATAACTTCTATACAAATATACCCAAGCATAACTCATTATGTTGTCTTCCTTGTCCAACTTCAACTAATTTGCTCAAGTTTGAAAATAATTAATGGGGCTCACAATCATAGAAGATGTCAAAGATAGTATATTTATATGTGGAATTTCTCTTCCTTCAATATTCTTTCATGAATTGTTCAAGTGACCAATGTTATGTTTGCTAACTTTCAATAAATTTACCACCTCCACTTATTATATGTGAAGTCATTACTCCCCATGGGATAAGCATATGAAACATATATATTTCAAATTTATGATATTCAATTCATTCAACCATTTGCTCATAGGATATAAGTGAAGCACACGAGCAAATGACAAACTACTCCAAAAAGATATAAGTGAAGATCAATGAGTAGTTGAATAATTATGTAGCTATGTGAAGACTCTCTCTCATTTAAATTTTTTCAGATCTAATGTACTTTATTCAAACATCAAGCAAAACAAAATAAAATGACATTCTAAGGACAGCACATATCATGTGAAGAAGCAAAAACTTAGGCTCAACCGATACTAACCGATCATTGTTGAAGAAGAAAGGTGGGATGCCAACCGGGGCATCCCCAAGCTTAGATGCTTGAGACTTCTTGAAATATTAACTAGGAATGCCTTGTCATCCCCAAGCTTGATCTTTTGTATCTCCTTAATTGCTTTTATATCACGGTTTCCCTAAATCTTAAAAACTTCATCCACACAAAACTCAACAAGAACTCATGAGAAAAGTTAGTATAAATCAAATGCAAAACCTTATCATTCTCTACTGTAACAAATCACTAAAATTATTATTTAACATTGCATACTAAATGCCTCTGCATATTTAGTAATCCTATCCTCAAATAGAATCATTAAACAAGCAAACATATGCAAACAATGCAAACATAACAGCAATCTGTCTAAACAGGACAATCTATAGAGAGTGCAATTGTACTCATACTTATCTAACTCCAAAAATTCTGAAAAATTACCACACTGTATAAAATTTGTTGTTACTTATTGTGTAAAAATTTCAAGATTTTATCACGTTCTGACATTCCATAAGAATTCAGACAATGATAGAAAACTTTCTGTTTTCAAAACAGCAACATATAGACTTGCAAAATAAGCATGGTAAAGGCTACACTTGACCTTTTTATTGAACTAAACGATGAAAAACATTACACTAAATAACAGCAAGCAAATCCTAATAAAATAAAATAATGCTCCAAGCAAAACTCATATCATGTGACGAATAAAAATATAGCTCCAAGTAAGGTTACCGATAATGTTGGAGATGAAAGAGGGGATGCCCTGGTGTTGGAGACGAAAGAGGGGATGCCTTCCGGGGCATCCCCAAGCTTAGTTGCTTGGATATTCCTTGAATATTACCTTGGGGTGCCTTGGGCATCCCCAAACTTAGGGTCTTGTCACTCCTTATTCCCCTCATATCGATATCTCACCCAAAACTTGAAAACTTCAATCACACAAAACTTAACGGAACTTCGTGAGATGGGTTAGTATAATAAAACAAATCATTCACTTTGGTACTGTCAAGACAAGATTAATAATTTTTCTCACATGATTCCTACTGTATCCTATCATTTCTACAATTTATATTAAGCAATATAAGCCATAGAAACTAGAAAACAAGCAAACTATGCATAGAAATCAGAATCTGTCAAAAACAGAATAGTCTGTAAAGATCTGAATTAAGATCATACTTCTGTAAGTCCAAATATTCTGAAAAACAGGTAGAACGTCTAAAATTTGTATATCAATTCTCTGTAAAAATTCCAGAGTTTTTCCATATTCCAGTAAAAGAAAGGAATTTCTGTACTGGACACAAAAGTTTCTGTTTTTGCACAGAATCAAGTCAACTATCATCCACACTATCCCAAAGGCTTTACTTGGCACTTTATTGAAACAAAAGCTATAAAACATGATTACTACAGTAGCTTAATCATGTTAACACACAAAAACAGTAGGGGTAAATGTTGGGTTGTCTCCCAATAAGCGCTTTTCTTTTATGCCTTTTTAGCTAGGCATGATGATTTCAATGATGCTCACATAAAAGATAAGAATTGAAACATAACAGGAGCATCATGAAGGATATGACTAGCACATTTAAGTCTAACCCACTTACTATGCATAGGGATATTGTGAGCAAGCAATTTATGGGAACAAGAATCAACTAGCATTGGAAGGCAAAGCAAACATGACTTCAAAACTTTCAACATATAGAGAGGAAACTTGATATTATTGCAATTCCTACAAGCATATATTCCTCCCTCATAATAATTTTCAGTAGCATCATGAATGAATTCAATAATATAACTATCACATAAAGCATTATTTTCATGATCCACAAGCATAGAAATTTTACTACTCTCCACATAAGCAAAATTCTTCTCATTCATAATAGTGGGAGCAAACTCAACAAAATAACTATCATGTGAGGCATAATCCAATTGAAAATTAAAATCACGATGACAAGTTTCATGGTTATCATTATTCTTTATAGCATACATGTCATCACAATAATCATCATAGATAGCAACTTTGTTCTCATAATCAATTGGAACCTCTTCCAAAATAGTGGATTCATCACTAAATAAAGTCATGACCTCTCCAAATCCACTTTCATCAATATTGTAAAAAGATTCAACACCCTCCAAAATAGTGGGATCATTAATACCTAGAGTTGACACTCTTACAAACCCACTTTCATCAATATAATCATCATAAATAGAAGGCATGCTGTCATCATAGTAAATTTTCTCATCAAAACTTGGGGGACTCAAAATATCATCTTCATCAAACATAGCATCCCCAAGCTTATGGCTTTGCATATCATTAGCATCATGGATATTCAAAGAATTCATACCAACAACATTGCAATCATGCTCATCATTCAAAGATTTTATGCCAAACATTTTATTGACTTCTTCTTCTAACACTTGAGCACAATTTTCCTTTCCAACATTTTCACAAAAGACATTAAAAAGATGAAGCATATGAGGCAACCTCAATTCCATTTTTTTTGTAGTTTTCTTTTATAGACTAAACTAGTGATAAAACAAGAAACTAAAAGATTCAATTGCAAGATCTAAAGATATACCTTCAAGCACTCACCTCCCCGGCAACGGCGCCAGAAAAGAGCTTGATGTCTACTACGCAACCTTCTTCTTGTAGACTCGTGTTGGGCCTCCAAGCGCAGAGTTTTGTAGAACAGTAGCAAATTTCCCTCAAGTGGATGACCTAAGGTTTATCAATCCGTGGGAGGCGTAGGATGAAGATGGTCTCTCTCAAACAACCCAGCAACCAAATAACAAAGAGTCTCTTGTGTCCACAACACACCCAATACACTGGTAAATTGTATAGGTGCACTAGTTCGGCGAAGAGATGGTGATACAAGTGTAATATGGATGGTAGATATAGGTTTTTGTAATGTAAAAATACAAAAACAGCAAGGTAACTAGTAACAAAAGTGAGCAAAAAAGGGTATTGCAATGCTTGGAAACAAGGCCTAGGGTTCATACTTTCACTAGTGCAAGTTCTCTCAACAATGATAACATAATTGGATCACATAACAATCCCTCAACGTGCAACAAAGAATCACTCCAAAGTTTCTATCAGAGAACGTAGGACGAAAACGTGCATCAACCCCTATGCATAGATTACCCCAATGTCACCTCGGGAATCCATGAGTTTAGTGCCAAAACATACATCAAGTGAATCAATAGAACATCCCATTGTCACCACAGATATCCCATCGCAAGACATACATCAAGTGTTATCAAATCCAATACTCAATCCAACATAACGAAACCTCAAAGAGCAAGACTCAATTCATCACAAGAAGGTAGAGGGGGAGAAACACCATATGATCCAACTATAATAACAAAGCTCGCGGTATATCAAGATCGTGCCAAATCAAGAACACGAGAGAGAGAGATCAAACACATAGTTACTGGTACATACCCTCAGCCCCGAGGGTGAACTACTCCCTCCTCGTCATGGAGACCGCCGGGATGATGAAGATGGCCACCGGTGATGGTTTCCCCCTCCGGGAGGGTGCCAGAACGGGCTCCCGATTGGTTTTTCGTGGCTACAGAGGCTTGCGGCGGCGGAACTCCCGATCTAGGTTTCTTTTCGGGGGTTTCTGTATTTGTAGGAATTTTTGGCGTCCGTCTCACGTCAAGGGGGTCCATGACGCGACGACAAGGTAGGGGGGCGCGCCCTAGGTGGGTGGGCGTCCACTCCAACCTTGTGGATGCCTCGTGGCTCCCCTGGCCCAACTCTTGTTCTTTGGGGGCTTCTTCTGGTCCATAAAAAATCACCGTAAATTTTTAGCCCATTCCGAGAACTTTTATTTCTGCACAAAAAAACGACACCACGGTAGTTCTGCTGAAAACAGCGTCAGTCCAGGTTAGTTCTAATCAAATCATACCAAAATCATATAAAATTGTTGTAAACATGGCATGAATACTTCATAAATTATAGATACGTTGGAGACGTATGAAGGAGAAGCCGGAAGCGCAATAAGAAGCGCAAGGCTAAATCAGTATTGGCCATCGAGAGCCCTGGCAATCTCAGCATTGGCAGGAAAGCCAAAACCGAGGCCCCAGGCAAGGAAGCTGCCGCGTGTGCTAATTGCCGGGAGGCTGCGGCAGCAGAGAAGGCTGGGAAGACCGATGGGCCCTACTGCAAGATCCACCGCACCAAGGGTCATGATCTCCAGGTGTGCCACCAAGTCGAGCAACTTGTCAAGAAGCAGAAGGTAGAATATGAAAAAAGGGACAGGGAGAAGGACCAAGAGGGTGCTGGAGGAAAGGGCCGTGGCGGTAGAGGAGGTCATCGCGGCAAGGCCCACAGCAAAAAGAGAAACCTGCTAGAGGCTGTGAGAAGAAAGAAGAAGACTGTGAAAGTGATGAAGGGATGAGGACGAAACCAGCGAGCAAGAATTCTAGAAAGCAACTGAAGCCATGTCTATTGACGGAGGTGCATCTTTGCACTCCTCTCACCGCCAGCTCAAGCAATGGGCCCGAGAGGTCAATGTCGTGGAACCAGCTGCAGATTCTTGGAAGCCACTCAAGTGGTCCCGCACGCCTATCATCTTTGATGAATAGGATCACCCCGACCGCTCCACCGCGGTAGGGTGCTTGCCGGTGTTGGTTTCCCCAACAATCCGCAACCTCAAAGTCACAAAGATGCTAGTTGACGGCAGGGCTGGGTTGAATTGGACCTCCCCCAAAGTGGTCAGCAAGCTGCAGATTCCTGTCGAAGAGCTTAAGATTACTGGTACGTTCCAAGGAATCAACCCCCGACAGGAGCCGTCCTAAGGGGAAGATTACACTACCGGTAACGTTTGGCGGGGAACTGAACTACCAGACCAAGAGAGTTGTGTTTGACATCGTTGAGCTTCCCTTGCCATACAACGGGATCCTTGGTCATCCAGCTCTGGCAAAATTCATGGCAGCATCCCACTATGCTTACAACACCTTGAAGATGCCGGGGCCGTTGGGTGTCATTTCCATTCCATCAGATAAGAAAGATGCAATTATATGTGTGGATCAGATGTATCAAGACGCAGTAGCAGCTGAGGCTGCCAAAGCCACAGTCCCTACAAAAGAGATAAAGAAGGGAAAGAAAGCTAGCAGCGACGCCGGCAAAGACCCGGGAAGCGCGCCTCTCCGGATTGCGTTGCACCCATTGAGGACCCGCCGAAGAGTTCCACTAGCAAAAGGCCCAAGGCTACTCCACCTGCTGTGAAAAGGGTGCCGGCGAGGCAGGATGGCGCTGATGGTACGTTCTCCATCAGCGCCACCCTTGATGACAAATAGGAAAGCACGCTCATTGCCTTCCTACGGGCGAATGTTGATGTGTTTGCTTGGCAACCATCTGACATCCCCGGTGTTCCCAGGGAGGTAATCGAGCACCACCTTGCTGTCTGCCCTCACGCCCGGCACATCAACAGAATGTTAGGAAGCAAGCTTTGGAGCGGCAACAGTTCATTGCCGAGGAGATCAAGAAACTTGAAGCAGCTGGTTTGGTCAGGGGAGTGTTGCATCCAACATGGTTAGCGAATCCAGTGGTAGTGCGCAAGGCGAACGAAAAATGGAGGCTCTGCATTTACTTCACAGACCTGAACAAGGCATGCCCGAAGGACCCCTTCACCCTGCCGCGCATCGATCAAATAGTAGACTCCACTTCTGGGCGTGATCTGCTTTCCTTTTTGGATGCATACACCGGATACCACCAGATATTCATGTCCAAGGAAGATGAAGAGAATATCGCGTTCATAACTCCATGTGGCACGCACTACTTTGTACGCATGCCTTTCGGGTTAAAGAGCACCGGATCTACTTCTGCAAGAGCAGTGCAGAGTGGTTTTTAACCACAGTTGCACAGAAATGTGGAAGCCTATATGGATGATATAGTGGTCAAGACCAAAGACAAATCAACACTCATTCAAGATTTGGAAGAGACCTTTGCTAATTTGCGCAAGATCAATTTGAAGTTGAACCCTAAGAAGTGCGTGTTTGGTGTTCCCTCTGGCAAGCTACTTGGCTTCTTTGTATCTCACCGAGGGATAGAGGCCAACCCCAACAAGATCAGGGCAATCAAACACATACAAGCACCCAAGACTATCAAGGGTGTGAGGCGTTTAACCGGATGCGATGCCGCGCTAAGCAGGTTCATTTCCAAGTCTGCCGAACGTGCCTTGCCTTTCTTCAAAATCCTGAAGAAGGCAGGACCAATGAAGTGGACTCCGGAGGAAGAAGCAGCACTGCAGGACCTAAAGGCCTACCTCTCCTCTGCCCCCACCTTAGTCGCTCCTAAACCACAAGAGCCGTTGCTGCTGTATTTATCGGCAACAAATCAAGTGGTTAGTCAAGCTTTGGCCTGAAGTATGAAAATACCTCAACCATTCAGAGCAGAGCGCTGGCAGAATTCGTTGCAAAATGGACGCCCACTCCAGATGAAGAGATACCAGAGATAGTTAACCCCAGCAAGGAGGCGCCTCAAGAGTGGATCATGTACTTTGATGGTGCTTTTTCGTTGCAGGGCGCTGGAGCTGGCGTGCTTCTTGTTGCACCCGCCGGAGAGCACCTCAAGTATGTGGTCCAATTGCACTTCCCCTGGTTGAAGGCCACCAACAACACTGCTGAGTATGAGGGCCTCCTTGCTGGGCTCAGAATTGCAGTGGAATTGGGAATCAAGAAGTTGATCATCCGTGGAGACTCATAGCTTATAGTGAGACAAGTTAATAAGGATTACCAAAGCCCACTGATGGACGCATACGTAGAGGACACGAGAAAGCTGGAGGAGCATTTTGACGGATTGCAAACAGAGCACGTGTCGCGTGCGGAAAACATCATTGTTGATCATTTGTCAAAATGCGCTTCGCAAAAGCTCCCTGTGGAACAAGGAACTTTTGTCCTCCACCTGATTCAGCCTTCAGTATCTCCATCAACGATTGCCAGAATAAGAAGGAAGTTGGACTCCGACAAGTATCTCCTGGCAGAGCTTCCCGAAGCTGCTGGTAGAGAAGCTGCCGAGAACCACTCCACTTCGGTTTATGAGCAGCACTCTCCTGCGGAACCATAGGTTCTTGCTATTCAGGTGAGCACTCCCATGAATGAGGAGGTGCCGTTAGTCCTTGTTGTTGAGCCTCAGGCTCCAACATGGGCACGACACATAGTCCACTACCTTCAAACAGGAGAACTTCCCGAAGAGCAAGAAGAAGCTTAAAGAGTAGCCCGACGGTCCAGTGTGTACCAGTTCATCGATGACACTCTGTACAGAAGGAGGCCAAACGGTGTGAAATTGAAGTGCATTTGCCGGGAAGAGGGATAGGAACTACTGGCGGAGATACACAAGGGCGTGTGCGGCTCCCATATTGGATCAAGGGCCTTGGTTGGAAAAGCTTTCCGACAAGGGTTCTACTGGCCCACGGCCCTCCAAGATGCGATTGAGCTAGTCACCAAATGTGAAGCTTGCCAGTTCCACACCAAGAACATTCATCAACCAGCTCAAGCTCTCTAGACGATCCCTTTGTCCTGGCCATTTTCGATCTAGGGGCTTGACATCTTGGGCCCCTTCCCCCGTGCCACCGGGGGCTTTGAATTCTTTTTCGTTGCAATCGACAAGTTTACAAAGTGGCCGGAAGTGGAGTGAGTGAGGAAGGTAACCGCACAGTCAGCTATCAAGTTCTTGAAGGGGTTGGTGTGCCATTTCGGAGTACCCGCCAGAGTGATCACTGATAATGGCACCCAATTCACAAGTCGCACCTTCATGCTGTACATCCAAAACCTTGGGAGAAAGGTCTCTTTTGCTTCTGTTGCTCATCCCCGGAGCAACGGATAGGCCGAGAGGATGAATGCTAAAGTGCTGCGCAGGCTCAGGACAAGAACTTTTGATAAGTTGAAGAAATGCAGAAGACGCTAGATCGACGAGCTACTAGTGGTTGTTTGGTCCGTCCGTACGACACCGAATCGAGCCACCGGGCAGACCCCCTTCTCCCTAGTCTATGGGGCAAAAGCAGTGCTCCCCACGGAACTCATATACGGGTCACCTCGAGTACTTTCCTAAGATGAAGTAGAGCAGGAGCAACACCGGCATGACAATGCCGTGCTCCTCGAGGAAGATCGTCTCCGGGCCGCTGTGCGTGCTGCACGCTACCAACAAGCCTTGCGCCGCTATCATAGCCGCATGATTCATGCCCGGAGCCTTGAGGAAGGCGACCTTGTCCTTAGGCATGTTCAATCCGCCAAGGGTTCCAACAAGTTGACGCCAAAGTGGGAAGGCCCTTACTGGGTAGTACGAGTCACCAGACCTGGCACAGTCCGTCTGGAGACCGAAGATGGTATTAAGGTGCAAAACTCATGGAATATTGAGCATCTTCGCAAGTTCTACCCATAAGGCGTGGCTGCCGGGCTCAGTCCTCGGTAGCCACCTTTTGTACAAGCCTTGCCGATGCGCATGTAACCCTTTGTACAAAGCCAGGCGCAGACCCTGTGCAAAGATAATAAAATGAAGCACCGGCGGCTAAAACTTGCATGCATGTTTATTTTGGCATGATCTTGCCATGATCATTTAGAGAGGGTCATATGCTCCTGTTTTTCTTTCCCTGTACTAACCATAGGGCCCCTGCCATGGATAAAATCCTAGGGAAGAGAAGAAAGAACAAGGTCGCATATCGGCCACCGACAACCCAAAGCAGATAAGTTTCCTTTAAGAGATCAATATTGTACATCTATGAGGAAAACTTGGGTGTAGAAAAACCTTGTCACCCTCAAACATTTGTGCTCCCATCTTTTGATTTGAGGATTACTTCAGTCAAATTTGGTTGTAGTGGCATTTGTGAAAAGGGTTGGCAATGGGCCGGCTCCCTTCTGCGTTCCCAGGCTCGTCAAGACGAGCCTCGCAACAACAAGGAGAGAGACCGGCAAGACACCTTGCCCGAGACTTCGTTTACTCAAAAGGAGGAAACCACTCCTCTGCATGAGTATGATACATGCGCGAATGCCCGGCAAGTGTGTCTTTTTTCATTAATACCCAGACAAACAACTACAAGCCTCATAGAGTACAAATATAGCTGGAAAGATTACATTTCTTAATAAAAAGTTTGGCAAGTGCCTACATATTTTAGACTGAAAAAAGATAAGTGCCCTGTAATGCCTTTCTTGTCCCTCTCCTCCTAGGGGCTACAGCGGGAGGCGAAGAGGGCGAAAGGAGTGCCTGGGCAGAAGCCCAGCCTGACACCGTCAGGGCCCGCAAGACGCAGTCTGACAAGATCGAGAGGGGCAGGGGCGAAGACGACGGACGGAGAGAGCGGCTAGGCGATGCCCTGGTCACCACCACCAGGACCAGCGGAACATGGCAGGAAGGCCCCCGACAGGGAAGATGAAGCCAGAGTCCACGGAGAAGCCTGCCGGGGTCCAGCTGGAGGATGCGAAGATGTCCACACCCAACTCCCCGGCAAATCGCTCTGCCGGGGGAAGAAGACCCAGGTGTAGATGATGGTGCCACCGCTACTCTCCTAACAGTGATGGTGTGGCCTACGCTAGGCTGGAGCTTGATCCGCTGTCCTCTCGCTCGACACCGTCATCTTCACCGACACTGTCCTCTTCGTCGCTGTCGCTCGAGGAGGAGCTTTCGTCATCGGTTGAGCTTTTCGCGCAGCACCCTAAGTGAGCACCCGAACGCCTGAAGACCTTGATGGAGAGCAGGGTGGTGTCCATTAGCTTGAAATGGAGAACGTGCCCCGACGCCAAGCTGTGGGCACGAGCGAAGGTTTTCCAGCCACGCCGAAGAAGCATGACATGTTTTGCACCGACGTGCTACCGTTACAGCAGCCCCTCATGTGCAGCCTCAATCCGGGCGGCTGTTCTTCCTCCATCACCCTTGCAAATGGGGTGGGAAGCCGAAGACGGCTGCGTGGCGGCCCACGCAGCTTGACAATGAAGTCCAGTGGCTGGTCCCCGGCGTGACCTTCCATTGTGGCCGCGGCGACCGAGGGAGGAACGGTCAGGACACCTCCGCATCCTCCTCGGCCCCTGGCACCATGGCGACCGCACCCACGTCCTATGGCACCGCCTTGTGCGCTGGACTCAGCCCCTGCATCATCTACAAGGGGAGGGAGGCGCTGCCGAGAAGAGGCCCTCGTCACAACCGCTGGAGTTCGACCACGACCTCTTCCCCTAGCCATAGTGGGAGAGGGATGCAAGAAGAAGAAGAAGGTGGTGATGTGTGTGGGTGACCCCTCCATCCATGCCCCCTTTTATAGGGAGGTATGGTTGGGGGCTGGCTCCGCACCACCCGGAGGGCAAATGCCCCACTCCACCACTCCAGCTCCTCTGCGTCACTGACGACGTACAGAATCAAGAATGCCCTCCTGCGCCTATCCACGGCGTCCAGCTTTCTGCCATGGCACTCATTCCCGCGCCCTACGCGTCCGCCACCAACCCTGCATCATGCATGTAGCATGTGTAGCGGAAACGACAGGGGTAGTGGGAAGAGTAAAATCGCAGTTACCTTCCCGTGAATGTGGGCGATGCATGGGCCACGACATGAATTACCCACACCATTCAGCATGACTCACGGAAAATCCGAGAACTGACTCAATCACAGGTTAATGAAGAAGGAAGGAGAACGTTAAGAGAGACTTAAAACCCGTAGTAGCATGGCTCAAGTGCTCGCCTGTGTGGTTGTTGGGGCCTACCCCAACGATGCTCAGCAGCATGTGTCAGCCAGGCCCGGGGGCTCCTGTCGCTGCAACAAACATTCACGTTCGTTACCCGGACATACACACAGGCGCACTGGCATCGTCTGTTCAACATAAACACTACAAACCAAGGCCTAGCCAGAGATGCAGCTCTTAGTGAGATCAAAGAGCAGATCAAGAAGACCAAGAATAAGCAAGACAGAAGAATATCACCTTGGGAAAGCCTCCCTTGCCAGGCAGGAGAGCCTGGCCGGGTCGAGGCCACCCCAGGTGCAAGTCAAGATATCCCCGGCAGGCTTGCCGGGTCCGCCAGGGGCGGGGCTCCCCGCCAAGACACCACCACTCCACCGCACAGCGACGCAAGTCACTTATCAGTGCGGTGTCGAGCCCCCAAGTGATTAAAGTGGCCTCTGCTAAGCACGTGGCGGCCCGTTGGAAGACAAGATTTATCCAAGTGACACCCGTCCAGAGGCGTGTCAAGATGATAAGCAAGAGATGATTAAGGGGCTCGACAGGCCTGCCGGGTTTCGCCCTCAGCATGACACCTAGCAGTGCATTTAATGCAGTTTGTCCTAACTGCCAGAGTTAGGTATGATAGCACTGTTAGCTATCTAATCAGTAGATAAAGACGGTTTTGCCATTGTGGTTACCCCTTAAGCTATAAAAGGAGGTCCAAGGTGACCTAGCAAAGGATTGGGACCCTCACTCACTTGTACGCGCGTAGCTGCTCTCCCCGAGGCCACCTTGCCGGGCTTGAGCGTTGTGCGCTCATCGCGTTCCTCCATCCAATCCACCAAAGCAGGAGTAGGGTTTTACGCTTCCCAGCGGCCCGAACCTGGGTAAAAACCACCAGCGTCATCACCGTCTTGTTGTTTCATGGCATATGCTCTTTGTGCAACGTGACCTTCCCCCTTGCTGAACCACAAAGGGGCCAATGGCTACATAGGTGATCGTGTTCCACCACGACACTTGTGAAGAAGGCTAAATTTTTCTAGATTGTAATCAAATGCCCATGTTAATCATGACAGATCGAAGATGGCACGTTAGTGCATTTTCCAACTCCTGCAAACCAAATAGGCATGTTGTAGTGTTAAAACTGCATGTAGGCACTAATATGTTCTCTTCTTTTGCAGAAAAGATTAGGCCCGGTGGTGGATAATGTGATATAATATAATAATCACATCGAATGCCTAGATCTGCATCCCTCAGAAATTACTTTGAACTCCTACCAAGGGACCTAACCGAAGATTATATTTGCCAGGTTCTTTTTTGTCAGAGCAAGGGTGCTGAAGGTAATGAGGTTTGCCCTACATTTATTTTGAAAAAAATGAATGGTTTGTTGATCAGCACCGGCGGCTGCGGCAGAATGAAAAAGGCTCCGAAAAAGCTGAATTTCATTTTTGGAACTTCAACTGACAGAGTAATGGGAAGTCATTGTGCCAACCCCATACATGACTTCTGAGTGGCTGATCCCATTGCAAAAATGATGAGGTTTCGAAAGTAGCCTTACAAGTGGTAATATTATATTGAACCTCTCTTATATCGATGTTCAGCTGATCAGCGCGGGCATTTGCAGCTGAATGAGCTGAATTTCATTTCTAATACCAGTTTGAACCTTATAATCTTTGAATTTGAGCCATATAACTCTGGAATTTGAACATTGTAATATTTTGGGCTTTTGTGGTACAATCGTTGAAATGGCATCGTATGAGACTGATACGTCTCCAACGTATCTATAATTTTTGATTGTTCCATGCTATTATATTATCTGTTTTGGATGTTTTATATGCATTAATATGCTATTTTATATTATTTTTGGGACTAACCTATTAACCTAGAGCCCAGTGCCAGTTTTTGTTTTTTCCTTGTTTTTGAGCTTCGCAGAAAAGGAATACCAAACAGAGTCCAAACGGAATAAAACTTCACGATGATTTTTCATGGACCAGAAGACACCCAGGAGACTTGGAGTTGAAGTCAGAAGAGCCACGAGGCGGCGGCAAGGGTGGGAGGCGCACCCAGGGGGTAGGGCACGCCCCCCTACCTTGTGGACCCCACGTGACCTTCCTGACCTAGATCTTCCTCTTATATATTCACATATATTCCCAAACCACCAGAAGCATCCACCAAAACACTTTTCCACCGCCGCAACCTTCTGTTCCCGTGAGATCCCATCTAGGGGCCTTTTTCGGCACCCTGCCGGAGGGGGATTTGATCACGGAGGGCTTCTACATCAACACCATTGCCCTTTCGATGAAGCGTGAGTAGTTTACCTCAGACCTATGGGTCCATAGCTAGTAGCTAGATGGCTTCTTCTCTCTATTTGATTCTCAATACAACGTTCTCCTTGATGTTCTTGGAGATCTATCCGATGTAATCTTCTTTTGTGGTGTGTTTGTCAAGATCCGATGAATTGTGGATTTATGATCAGCTTATCTATGAATATTATTTGAATCTTCTCTTAATTCTTTTATGCATGATTTGGTATCTTTGTATTTCTCTTCGAATTATCGGTTTGGTTTGGCCAACTAGATTGGTTTTTCTTGCAATGGGAGAGGTGCTTAGCTTTGGGTTCAATCTTGCGTGATTTCACCCAGTGACAAAGTAGGGGTAGCGAGACACGTATTGAATTGTTGCCATCGAGGATAAAAAGATGGGGTTTATATCATATTGCATGAGGTTATTCCTCTACATCATCTCATCTTACTTAAGGCGTTACTCTGTTCTTTATGAACTTAATACTCTAGATGCATGCTGGATAGCGGTCGATGTGTGGAGTAATAGTAGTAGATGTAGGCAGGAGTTGGTATACTTGACACTGACGTGATGCCTATATTTCATAATCATTGCCTTGGATATCGTCATAACTTTGTGCTTTTCTATCAATTGCTCAACAGTAATTTGTTTACCCACCGTAATATTTTCCTTCATGAGAGAAGCCTCTAGTGAAACCTATGGCCCCCGGGTCTATTTTCCATCATATTACTTTCCGATCTACTATTTTGTAATCTTTTATTTTTCAGATCTATATACCAAAAAACCCAAAAAAAATTCATCTTTTGTTTAGTTTTATTTATCTATCTCTATCAGATCTCACCTTTGCAAGTGACCGTGAAGGGATTGACAACCCTTTATCGCGTTGGGTGCAAGTGTTTGATTGTTTGTGGAGGTATTGGTGATTTGTGCGTTCTTCTCCTACCGGATTGATACCTTGGTTCTCAAACTGAGGGAAATACTTATCTCTACTTTGCTACATCACCCTTTCCTCTTCAAGGAAAAAACCAACGCAAGCTCAAGAAGTAGTTGGAAGAATTTCTGGCGCCGTTGCCGGGGAGATCTACGCCAAGTCAAGACATACCAAGTACCCATCATAAAACTCTCATCTCTTGCATTGCATTATTCGCCATTTGCCTCTTGTTTTCCTCTCCCCGCACTTCTAAAATGATTTTCGAAAGATATGCCTTTTTATTCGCCCTTCTTCCGTCCCTTCTTCCATTCATCTTCTTCGTTTGCTTTTTGTTTGCTCGTGTGTTAGATTGCTTGCTTTGTCACAATGACTCAAGAGAATACCAAATTGTGTGACTTTTCCAATACTAATAATAATGATTTTATTAGTACTCCGATTGCTCCCGCCACTAGTGCAGAATCTTATTAAATTAATGCCGCTTTGCTTAATATTGTTATGAAAGATCAATTTTCCGGCCTTCCTAGTGAAGATGCCGCATCCCATCTGAATAGTTTCATTGAATTGTGTGATATGCAAAAGAAAAAAGATGTGGATAATGATATTGTTAAATTGAAGCCATTTCCGTTCTCACTATGAGATCATGCTAAAACTTGGTTTTCATCTTTGCCTAAAAATAGTATTGATTCATGGAACAAGTGTAAAGATGCTTTTATTTCCAAGTATTTTCCTCCCGCTAAGATCATCTCCCTTAGGAACGATATTATGAATTTTAAGCAACTTGATCATGAACATGTTGCACAATCTTGGGAGAGGATGAAATTGATGATAAGAAATTGCCCTACTCATGGTTTAAATCTTTGGATGATTATACAAAACTTTTATGCTGGATTGAATTTTGCTTCTTGAAATCTTTTATATTCGGACGCGGGAGGTACTTTTATGGAAATTACTTTAGGAGAAGCTGCTAAACTCCTAGATAATATTATGGTTAATTATTCTCAATGGCATACTGAAAGATCTTCTTCTAGTAAAAAAGTGCATGCGATTGAAGAGATTAATGTTTTGAGTGGAAAGATGGATGAACTTATGAAATTATTTGCTAGCAAGAGTGCTCCTATTGATCCTAATGATATGCCGTTGTCTACTTTGATTGAAAATAACAATGAATCTATGGATGTGAATTTTGTTGGTAGGAACAATTTTGGTAATAACGCGTATAGAGGAAATTTTAATCCTAGGCCGTTTCCTAGTAATTCCTCTAATAATTATGGTAATTCCTACAACAATTCTTATGGAAATTATAATAAGATGCCCTCTGATTTTGAGAATAGTGTTAAATAATTTATGATTTCACAAAAAAGTTTCAATGCTTTGGTTGAAGAAAAATTGCTTAAGATTGATGATTTGGCTAGGAACGTGGATATAATTTCTCTTGAGGTTGATTCTTTGAAAATTAGATCTATTCCACCCAAGCATGATATTAATGAGTCTCTTAAAGCTATGAGAATTTCCATTGATGAGTGTAAATAAAGAACCGCTAAGATGCGTGCTAAGCAAGATTGGTTTGTAAAAACATGTTCTTCTAGTTTTCGTGAACATAATGATGAAGATCTTAAAGTGATTGATGTGACTCCTATTGAATATTTGTTTTCCAATATAAATCTTGATAAATATGGGACTGGAGATGAGTCAACTTTAGTTAGAAGGCGTCCCAATGATTCGGAGTTTTTAGATCTTGATGCAAAAATTGATAAAAGTGGGATTGGAGAGGTCAAAACTTTAAGTAGCAATGAACCCACTTTTTTGGATTTCAAGGATTTTAATTATGATAATTGTTCTTTGATAGATTGTATTTCCTTGTTGCAATCCATGTTGAATTCTCCTCATGCTTATAATCAAAATAAAGCTTTTACTAAACATATCGTTGATGCTATGATGAAATCTTTTGAAGAAAAACTTGAATTGGTAGTTTCTATTCCTAGAAAACTTTATGATGAGTGGGAACCTACTATTAAGATTAAGATTAAAGATTATGAGTGCCATGCTTTGTGTGATTTGGGTGCTAGCATTTCCACGATCCTAAAAACTTTATGTGATGTGTTAGGTTTCCGTGATTTTGATGATTGTTCTTTAAATTTGCATCTTGCGGATTCCACTAAGAAACCTATGGGAAGGATTAATGATGTTCTTATTGTTGCAAATAGGAATTATGTGTCTGTCAATTTCATTGTTCTTGATATAGATTGCAATCCTACATGTCCTATTATTCTTGGTAGACCTTTCCTTAGAACGATTGGTGCAATTATTGATATGAAAGAAGGAAACATTAGATTTCAATTTCCGTTAAGGAAGGGCATGGAAAACTTTCCTAGAAAGAAAATTAAGTAGCCATATGAATCTATTATGAGAGCTACTTATGGATTGCATACCAAAGATGACAATACCTAGATCTATTTGCTTTTATGCCTAGCTAAGGGCGTTAAACAATAGCGCTTGTTGGGAGGCAACCCAATTTTATTTTTGCATTTTTTGTGATTTTTGTTTTGCTACTGTTTTTTAATAAATCACACATTATTACCTCTGTAGTAATTGTGTTTTAGTGTTTTAATTAGTGTTTGTGCCAAGTAAGACCTTTGGGATGGCTTACGGTGATAGTTGATTTGATCTTGCTGAAAAACAGAAACTTTTGCGTCCAGTCACAGAATAGTTTAAATTCACTGGATGGTGGAAAAACCCTGAATATTTTAAA
This sequence comes from Thinopyrum elongatum, assembly GCA_011799875.1. Classification (NCBI taxonomy): domain Eukaryota; kingdom Viridiplantae; phylum Streptophyta; class Magnoliopsida; order Poales; family Poaceae; genus Thinopyrum; species Thinopyrum elongatum. The sequence goes on along the minus strand of CM022299.1, from coordinate 283,992,819 downwards.
CTGTATTTGTATACAAATGTCCTAATTTTTCAGAAATTTTGGAGTTACATAAGTATTAGAAAAATTGAGATCTTCGCAGACAGTTCTGTTTTTGACAGATTCTGTTTTCTTTGTGTTGTTTGCTTATTTTGATCAATCTATGGCTAGTATCGGGGGGTATGAACCATGGAGAAGTTGGAATACAGTAGATATTACACCAATATAAATAAAGAATGAGTTCACAACAGTACTAAAAGTGGTGATTTTATTTTCTTATACTAACGGATCTCACGAGTTTTCTGTTGAGTTTTGTGTTGTGAAGTTTTCAAGTTTTGGGTAAAGATTTGATGGACTATGGAATAAGGAGTGGAAAGAGCCTAAGCTTGGGGATGACCAAGGCACCCCAAGGTAATATTCAAGGAAAACCAAGAGCCTAAGCTTGGGGATGCCCCGGAAGGCATCCCCTTTTTCGTCTTCATCTATCGGTAAATTTACTTGAGGCTATATTTTTATTCACCACATGATATGTGTTTTGCTTGGAGCGTCTTGTATGATATGAGTCTTTGCTTTTTATTTTTCCACAATCATCCTTGCTGTACACACCTTTTAAGAGGGACACGCATGAATCGTGATTTATTAGAATACTCTATGTGCTTCACTTATATTTTTTGAGCTAGGCAATTTTGCTCTAGTGCTTCACTTATATCTTTTTAGAGCACGACGGTGGCTTTATTTTATAGAAATTGTTGAACTCTCATGCTTCACTTATATTATTTTGAGTCTTTTTAAACAGCATGGTAATTTGCTTTGGTTATAAATTTAGTCCTAATATGATAGGCATCCAAGAGGGATATAATAAAAACTTTCATATAAAGTGCATTGAATACTATGAGAAGTTTGATTCCTTATGATTGTTTTGAGATATAAAGATGGTGATATTAGAGTCATGCTAGTGACTAATTGTGGATTGTAGAAATACTTGTGTTAAAGTTTGTGATTCCCGTAGCATGCACGTATGGTGAACCGTTATGTGATGAAGTCGGAGCATGATTTATTTATTGATTGTCTTCCTTATGAGTGGCGGTCGGGGACGAGCGATGGTCTTTTCCTACCAATCTATCCCCCTAGGAGCATGCGTGTAGTACTTCGTTTCGATGACTAATAGATTTTTGCAATAAGTATGTGAGTTCTTTAAGACTAATGTTGAGTCCATGGATTATACGCACTCTCACCCTTCCACCTTTGCTAGCCTCTCTAGTACCGCGCAACTTTCGCCGGTACCATACATCCACCATATATTCCTCAAAACAGCCACCATACCTACCTATTATGGCATTTCCATAGCCATTCCGAGATATATTGCCATGCAACTTTCCACCGTTCCGTTTATTATGACACGCTTCATCATTGTCATATTGCTTTGCATGATTATGTAGTTGACATAGTATTTGTGGCAAAGCCATCGTTCATAATTTTTATACATGTCACTCTTGATTCATTGCACATCCCGGTACACCGCCGGAGGCATTCATATAGAGTTATATTTTTGTTCGAAGTATCGAGTTGTAATTCTTGAGTTGTAAGTAAATAAAAGTGTGATGATCTTCATTACTACAGCATTGTCCCATGTGAGGAAAGGATGATGGAGACTGTGATTCCCCCACAAGTCGGGATGAAACTCCGGATGAAAAAAAGAGGCCAAAGAGCCCAAAATAAAAAAATGAGAGAAAAGAGAGAAGGGGCAATGTTACTATCCTTTTTCCACACTTGTGCTTCAAAGTAGCACCATGATCTTCATGATACAGAGTCTCCTATGTTATCACTTTCATATACTAGTGGGAATTTTTCATTATAGAACTTGGCTTGTATATTCCAATGACGGGCTTCCTCAAATTGCCCTAGGTCTTCATGAGCAAGCGAGTTGGATGCACACCCACTTAGTTTCTTTTTGAGCTTTCATAAACTTATAGCTCTAGTGCATCCGTTGCATGGCAATCCCTACTCACTCACATTGATATCTATTGATGGGCATCTCCATAGCCCGCTGATATGCCTAGTTGATGTGAGACTATCTCCTTCTTTTTGTCTTCTCCACAACCACCATATTCTATTCCACCTATAGTGCTATGTCCATGGCTCACGCTCATGTATTGCGTGAAAGTTGAAAAAGTTTGAGAACATCAAAAGTATGAAACAATTGCTTGGCTTGTCATCGGGGTTGTGCACGATTTGAATATTTTGTGTGATGAAGATGGAGCATAGCCAGACTATATGATTTTGTAGGGATAGCTTTCTTTGGCCATGTTATTTTGAGAAGACATGATTGCTTTATTACTATGCTTGAAGTATTATCGTTTTTATGTCAATATTAAACTTTTGTTTTGAATCTTATGGATCTAAACATTCATGCCACAATAAAGAAAATTACATGGATAAATATGTTAGGTAGCATTCCACATCAAAAATTCTGTTTTTATCATTTACCTACTCGAGGACGAGTAGGAATTAAGTTTGGGGATGCTTGATACGTCTCCAACGTATCTATAATTTTTTATTGTTGCATGCTATTATATTATTTGTTTTGGATGTTTTATATGCATTAATATGCTATTTTATATTATTTTTGGGACTAACCTATTAACCTAGAGCCCAGTGCCAGTTTCTGTTTTTTCCTTGTTTTTGAGCTTCGCAGAAAAGGAATACCAAACGGACTCCAAACGGAATAAAACTTCACGATGATTTTTCTTGGACCAGAAGACACCCAGGAGAATTGGAGTTGAAGTCAGAAGAGCCACGAGGCAGCGGCAAGGGTGGGAGGCGCACCCAGGGGGTAGGGCGCGCCCCCCTACCTTGTGGACCCCACGTGACCTTCCTGACCTAGATCTTCCTCCTATATATTCACATATATTCCCAAACCACCAGAAGAATCCACAAAAACACTTTTCCACCACCGCAGCCTTCTGTTCCCGTGAGATCCCATCTAGGGGCCTTTTCCGGCACCCTGTTGGAGCGGGATTCGATCACGGAGGGCTTCTACATCAACACCATTGCCCTTCCGATGAAGCGTGAGTAGTTTACCTCAGACCTATGGGTCCATAGCTAGTAGCTAGATGGCTTCTTCACTCTCTTTGATTCTCAATACAACGTTCTCCTTGATGTTCTTGGAGATCTATCCGATGTAATCTTCTTTTGTGGTGTGTTTGTCAAGATCCGATGAATTGTGGATTTATGATCAGCTTATCTATGAATATTATTTGAATCTTCTCTGAATTCTTTTATGCATGATTTGGTATCTTTGTATTTCTCTTTGAATTATCGGTTTGGTTTGGCCAACTAGATTGGTTTTTCTTGCAATGGGAGAGGTGCTTAGCTTTGGGTTCAATCTTGCGTGATTTCACCCAGTGACAAAGTAGGGGTAGCGAGACACGTATTGAATTGTTGCCATCGAGGATAAATAGATGGGTTTATATCATATTGCATGAGTTTATTCCTCTACATCATCTCATCTTACTTAAGGTGTTACCCTGTTCTTTATGAACTTAATACTCTGGATGCATGCTGGATAGCGGTCGATGTGTTGAGTAATAGTAGTAGATGCAGGCAGGAGTCGGTCTACTTGACACGGACGTGATGCCTATATTTCATAATCATTGCCTTGGATATCGTCATAACTTTGCGCTTTTCTATCAATTGCTCGACAGTAATTTGTTCACCCGCCGTAATAATTGCCTTCATGAGAGAAGCCTCTAGTGAAACCTATGGCCCTCGGGTCTATTTTCCATCATATTACTTTCCGATCTACTATTTTGCAATCTTTTATTTTCAGATTTATATACCAAAAAACCCAAAAATATTTCATCTTTTGTTTATTTTTATTTATCTATCTCTATCAGATCTCACCTTTGCAAGTGACTGTGAAGGGATTGACAACCCCTTTATCGCGTTGGGTGCAAGTGTTTGATTGTTTGTGCAGGTATTGGTGATTTGTGCGTTTTTCTGCTAGTGGATTGATACCTTGGTTCTCAAACTGAGGGAAATACTTATCTCTACTTTGCTGCATCACCCTTTCCTCTTCAAGGGAAAAACCAACGCAAGCTCAAGAAGTAGCAGAGACTCATATATTGGTAGTACTATTTTGACCTTAATATGCAATGGACATAGATTTTATTAACCATTCTCGAATTTGTTTCCCTTGTCGACCTCATCGCAAATGATCTGTATAGCTAACTCGACTGCAATCTTCGACATTATTGCACACAATTGGTTTCTTCAACCGTGAGCCTTGTAGAGCGCAGAATTAATTATCGCAGTCGAGTGTCCATCATCACCCTTCTGTGTAACTTTGACATCATCACCCACGGGTAAACTTATGATCGAAGTCATTCCACACACTTCAATTTTGCAAAGCCTTTTGCCAATAAACGCCCATGATTTGCGCCTCTTCTAGCCGACACGTGGCCAAACTAGCCGGGCAGGAAGCTTGCATGGTAAACTGCGAGGTTGCATGGGAACAGGCTCACCAACGATACATTTGGAGGTTCTTTGAGCCCACGCGTGGTCAAACGAAACGTGTGTGGGGTGCTCAAGCATGCACTGGAATCCTCTGCTATGAATGAGGTGACAAGATGTGACGATTACAGGCCGGCCGGCCCCCATTTATTATAGTGGCCATTTAACCCTTGTGTTTCTTCAACCATTCAATCGCGCCCGAGTATTGCAAGAAGCACACCCACCACGTAAAATTCTTAGAGGGTATCCTGTGTGGCTCCAATGGCGCTCCGAGCGGCTGCCGACGACGAGCAGCAGTTCACCATGCATGCTGTTGTGGACACCCACAGAAGGTTCATGGAGCTCTCGGTGGTGTACACCAACAACCCGGTATGGGTGGAGCACTCCATCCACATCATGGAGCTGTTGCTTGCTGAGGAGAAGTACAATGTGGTCGGGTTCGACCTCAAGTACACCCGCGCTCGTGCCAGGTCTCATCCCAAGGTCGTCGTTGCCCAGATGTGCGTGCACAATCACGTCCTCGTCTACCACTACTGCCTGGCCACAATGCCTTGCGAGTGTTTTGCCAAGTTTGTCAACAGCCCCCACTACATGTTCACTGTGGTGGACATCACCAACGATGTAATGGTGCTCAAGAATTCGGGCATCGCCTGCTAGAATCTTGTCGACATCAAGGGCCAATACAAGATCTGGGGTAGCAAGAAGCATGACAAGGACTCACTGGTTCACCTCGCCGAGGCCATCATCGACCCCTACTACAGATACATGAAGGATTCCTGCAACAAGGACAAGTGTGCTTGGCACTCAGCCTAGATGGAGAAACTCGACAAAGCTCACGTCGTGTATGCGGCCAAGGAGGCGTACACGAGCTACGAGATGTACAGGCGGATCGTTGACATGAGGAAGATCCTCCTTCCGCAAAATGGCTAGAGATCCAACCGGAAGCAGAGCAATGGCAAGCGTCGTCACAACAAGAAGTAGATGATTAGATGCTCGTTTCTCCTAGTTTAGTATGCATGTAATTGCTTACTTTGGTGCGTGGAAATGTTATGTGTGTCGTCACTTATGTAATTGTATGCTTAATTTGGTTATGCAATGTTGTTCTTATAAGTATATATGTTGATGTTCTGTAGACAAAGCGAAGATGTTGTGTGGACAGAGCAAATCACATCACACACGGACTAAACGATGGAGCCCGTCGATGATGATTTCATCAATCGCTCACAATTGTATACCAGCAATCGTTTGCTCACAACACACACGACTTGTTAACAGGAATCGTCTCTGTTGTTATTGGTCTTCCCACACATTTCTGATTACTGACCTGTTTGCCACGTATCACACACATCTTGTTAAGTTGAACCATTTCTGTTGTGTTGGCTAATCGCAAATAGTTCATCTGAGTGAATTGTATGCCGTATATAGCACACACATTGATCTGGCTGACTATTTCTGTTGTGTTGCCTAATCACAAACAGTTCATCTGAGTGAACTATATGCTGTATATCGCACACACCTTCATCTGTCTGACCGTTTTTGCTGTTATGCTCATCACAAACATTTCATTCAAGTGAACTGTATGCCACACATCGCACACGCAACTACAATCTGAATCGTGTTTGATGTCTCTGCCATCGCAAACGTTTTGTATCTTTTTTTGATGGTTTTATTACATCCCCATTTGTGATTAATGCATCGCACACAGTTTCGTCGAAGGGTCTCTAATTGTAGTGTCGCGTCAGCAGCATCCTGTAGTAGTGAAACTTGCCCTCTCCCCTCTGACATTCTAGTAGGTCAGTCTCCCTATATCTTTGATGTGCGCACACACAATTTCGCTGGCTCTCTTCATCGATCTCGCACCCACACACTTGATCCTCTCTTTGATTCTATCGATATCTCATGCCGATGATCCCTCCCTCTCTTCTCGTGGATCGCCTCCTCTATATATGATAGAGCTAGGCCTCTATTTCACACACATTGCATGTGTCACAATTTTTTGAGATATCATCGACACATATTTCCTATGTCTCTCTCATGCACACAAATACACTCATGAAATCACCCCCCAAAAAAACTCATGAATGCACACACCATCTCTCTCTAGGTTTGTATCTCTCCCACACACACCCACATAGGTGGGGTACATGCACAAAGAGAAGAGGTGCACGCACGACGCACGTACTCCCGTCTCTTTCCCAACCACACCCGCGCGGGTACACGGTGGAGCTCATTTCTGTACGAAAAGGCAGCCCGCGTGATAATTTACACATGTAGTGGTTGCCCACTTGATGAGAATCGTGTACAACACATGAACAAACAAAGTGTGACTTGACGCATTGGCACGTTATTTAAAAAAGGTTTTTATTCCTCAATGGGTCACATACAGAATATAAGTCGATTGTTATCGAGAGAAAAAAGAAAATCATTCCACTATACTATATATAATATAGGCATGAGCCTCAATGCTTGCTTGCTGAGGTCTCTTCACACTCTCTCACACAAGATGGCGGTGGCCACTCTCTCTCTCACCGCTGGTCCCTGATCCGGTCGGATCCAGTCCGCTGGTGGAAAGGGAGGATGTGCAATGTTGCTCCGGTCATCGGTGTCAAGACAGGAAACCCACTGCCGGCATGTCTTGACCTGTGGTACATGGCATGGTAGGGCCTTTGCCCCTATATGTCTTTTAAAATGTTGCTCCGATCTGCGGTACCCGGTGCGGTAGGGCCTTAAAAAATGTTGCTCCGATCTGCGGTAACCGACGCGGTAAGGCCTTAGCCCCTTCCTTGCTACCGTAGTATGGGTAGATCCCGCCCACCATCACCCTCCTGTTTACATCCCGGCGACCCTCAGGTACAGCTTCCTATGGACCTGATCGATAATTTTTTTCTTTATTTGTACACCTTCTCACAACTTTGTCTTAAGTTGTGAAGTAAATATTGGGTCTGATATGTGAATCATTGATATGCATTAGCATGCATGTTAGTTTCCCTTGTATTTGATGGAATGTTGTAACAAGAAAACCTTCAAGGAAAGACACATGAAAGAAAAGCTGAAAGCTTTGTAGCATTGTACTAGTATAATTTTATCTCGCTGAGAAATTATATTTGCAAGCACAATATATATAAACAAATGCTGAAAGGTCGATAGGATTGCGAGAAACCATTTTAGGAGCACAGAACTTCCTTTCATCGACATGTAGGGCATCCAGCATCCGGGTCCACATGCCATGCACCAAATTATGAATGCACAACCGCAAGGAATACTTACCCGGTCACCCCGGCCGTTGCTCCGTAGTAATAATGACTAATGAGCAGTCAAATCTCAAAGGCACACCTTTTCAATTGTAAGCTAGACGCACGAACAACACATCATTTCACACATCATTGAATCCTCCCGTAATAATTTTCTAAGAAAAACACCACACGTGAAGATTGGGCGGTACTATTTATTTTACCCAAATTGGATGGTACTATTGCAGAAAGGCATATAACCCTTCTCTGAAACATCCAGTATGGCCGTATGGGGATGGTTCCAGAAAATAATATTCACTCTCTTCTAGTTTATGGACCTCAATTCCAAATCTAAACCAAGCAAAGAACTAGTACTACTAGATAGTGGTTGTTTACTATCATGTACTACATACTAATTACAACGCATGCATGTGTTAGCAGTACAATGACCACATACGAATTTGATGTTATGATTTGTGTTATTGTTCTAACATGTGGTCAAGTTAGCGTTGAAAACACATTTTAGACCCTATATGGATTTAGGGAGTACATGCATTATTGACTTTTCTCGTAATCCTCGCATGCAACATTTTTATTGAAGTTTGAAATGTGAACATGTGAATGGGAGGGACTACTACAACCCTTCCAAAAGAATTGTAGTACTAATGGTGTCGTACTTCCTCCGTTCACCATCACCTGTTCAATACTTTTGCGAACTATAGTAACAAATTAATTCCACCACTCACAATCTATTTTGGTTAGAGAGATTTCAAATTGATCCATATAGACCGGAAAGTAGGCACTTATGTACTACTTTGATGTGTCCCATCAACTCGTAGAACGAGAAGAAGCTTGCTTACTATGCCCTCTCCCTCGCCCACGAGCGCGGTGGCTCGTAGTCGCAGGACGAGGAGAAGCTTGCGTACTACGCCTACGCGCTCTCCCTCGCCCACGTGCGCGGTGGCTCACAGGACAAGGAGAAGCTTTTACTACTCCCTCCGTTAGACATATACTCCTCGTCCCTACCTTGGTTAGAGAGATTTTCATATTGTTTAAAATATATGTCTTTTAATAGATTTCAATATGAACTATATACTCCAAGTACTGATGTATATACACATATTTTAGAGTGTAGATTCACTCATTTTGCTCCCTATGTAGTCCAAATTGAAACGGGCATAGTAGTACACACTCTCCCTCGCCCCTCATCGCTCGCCCACACGATGGACGTGCAACTATTCATTCGGTGTCAGATAGCCAGAAGCATATACTATAGTACCATCATTGTTTGACTTCCCGAAGAGGCGAAGAGCCAAGCACAAGGTTAATATTTTTTAGATGCCAAGTGCAAGGTTTATATAAGAATGAATAGTAGTACTAGTAGTAATACTGTATGAGGAAGAAAGCAACAATAATGTATGTTTTGCGTGACAGTTTCTGCTTACAGGACGTGCTAGACCTAGTGGACCTCATTGTTGAGATGGAAGTATCATACAAGTAGGTATCATAGATGGCACGATTCCGAGTGGTGGACAAAGGGAATACTATTCGGAGCTGCTTAGTCTTAAACCCCATGAAGAAGTCCCATCAAAAGGAATAGCCATCCTCTACACGTGCTCCTATGTAAAATGAGTAAATGAGAGAAAAAGAGAAAGAGACAAAGTAAAACAAATCACCAGCCTTAGATCCAGCCCTATTGTATCAGTGAATGATATTTCTTGGTCGTGATTGACATGGGCTATATTATTAACCATGCTACAGAGGTAGCAGCAGATTTTTTTCGGAGGTAGCAGCGGATGGATATTCAACAAGGAGTGAAATGATGGCTGCTTCCTCCGTCAAACTTAGGGAAAGGTGGGCCTCGTCATTTGACGGCTCACTAGTCATTATTACTGCCTATACTCTTTGCCTATTTAATAACCGCATGGTATAGTAGTTGGCTATACTTTTAACCATGCTCGAATAGAAGAGGTGCACACACCGGCATACATACTCTTTGCGTCTTCCCCAACCACACATGTGCGGCTACACGGTGGAGCTCATTTCTGTACGAAGATGCAGCCCACGTGATAATTTATTGTTACTCACGTAATGGAGGGCCAGGAACCACGCATGAACGGTGCCATGTTATTTATAAATAAAGATTTTTTCTTTAGTGGCACGTAAGCAATATAAATAGGTTCATATGGAGAGAAAAATAAACTAGTCAACTATACATACAGCCAGGAGCCTGCACGGTTGCTTGCTGGGGTTGCTCTCTTTACACTCTCTCGCACAAAATGACTGTGTCCACATCTCTAGTCACACATCCAGGCTGATCACGTCCGCCGGGGGAAGGGGAGGATGTTTTGTGTAGACACGGTTGCCGTCGGCGAGGGCAAAAACCCACTGTTGGCGCGTCCCGATCAGGGGTCCCCGCCGTTCTCTCTCACAAAGCCGGTGTGGTTGCCTTCGTCCCTTGCTCACAACCGCGGTGTGGGTAGATCCTGCCTCTGACCACCCTCCTAGCTACATCCCGACATCCCTCAGGTACAACTTCCTTTACAGTTGGCTTGCTCCACTGCCCCAGCTCCCCACATCGCTCCGTGTGGATATTTCTCAACTTCTTTGCCCCGCATGTAGCTCTATTGGCTTCTATTTGTGATGAGTTTATGTCTCATCAACTAGTGCCACTAGTCTTATTCTAATCACACTTCTTCAATTTCTTTGCCTACAGGGATGCTCAGCTCAATTTTAGTGAAACTGCACAAAATGATCGGATGGTCAAAGGGATTCAAACATCTTTCCTTCGGAAGGATCAACCTTGCGAGCAAATTAATGCATGTTTAGGGTTTAGGGTTCAAGGCCTAGGAACTGCATCAATCATTTTTTTTCTTTCGTTGTCTCTATTCCAAAATAAGTGTCTCAACTTTGGTACAACTTTGTACTAAACTTAGTATAAAGCTGAGACACTTATTTAGGAACGGAGGGAGTACATATTGGCTATGATTTGTGAATCATTGAGATGCAATAGCATGCTTGTTAGTCTCCTTTGTATTTGATGGAATGTTGCAACAGGGCAACCTTGGATGCAAGATACATGAAACAGAAGCTGAAAGCTTCATAGCATTGTACAATTTTATCTCGCTGAGAAATTATAATATTGTGTACTAAAGAGCTAGGTGTCGCACAGTGTCCAAAAAATATGGTGATAGTGTGAGGTGGGCCATGTAATCACTGATCTGCCATATTTTCGCTGCTTTCACACTCCTCTGGTGTAAGAATGGAGAAAATTATAGTTTTATCACAGAATAGAAAAAACAAAAAGAGTGCAGATGCTCTACGGCGTGGTTCATGGCTCCGAAATCATTCTACCTCCTTTCGCTAAAACGTGGGACATCCAGCATCCGGCTACATGTGTCATGCACCAAAGGAAAGTGTACAGTACAACTGAGACTCGGCACGGTCGTACTGCCTCAGTAATAATGACCAATGAGCCATTAAATCACATAGAGCCGACAGTAAGTTGGACAAACGAAGCAACCAACACTCTTCGTTGAATCCACTTCTCCCTTCAACGCAGGCGCTAGTTAGAGGTCGCGTCCGCTCTACCCGGGCATGAATGCGGCACCAATTCTATGGAGCGGCGCTAAACATTTTGGGCGGGAAGCGCGCGTGGGCGATAGAGGGGTTTCACCGGGCCATGGTAGTCAGGCGCGGGCATGGCAGCTGTCCGGACCGGACGCCTGGAAACAAGAGGATGCACTGACTCTCTCGCGGCTAAATCGTACTACTCCGCCTCACAATGTAAGACATTCTTACAAGCCAGTTTAGCTTGCAAAAAACATCTTACATTATGGGATGAAGGGAGTAGGACACACCATCTCTCTGTAGGTTGATGTTTCACTCTCTCTAACACACAAACATTGTTAAAAACACACGTGTGTGCGCGCGCACACACACAGGTTCATAAAATAGGAATATCATAGGAGTGGGAAACCACATGAAGTGAGATAAATGGAGTACGTACAAGAAGAGAAGAGGTACACGAATGTCCGTCGGGGACATAGTCGCTGCCTCACACTCTAGCCTAGCCGACCACAGCACGACGGTCAGATCTATGCCTCTCTCGTCCCAGTGCCGATGGTTAACCGCTATATTTGCTGCCATGAGATTTGATGCATGCGGCTGCCGGATTTGGCGCATCCCGGCCGCCTACGACTGCGCCTTGCCATGGATTGTCCTGGTACCGGGTCACACAACAATGGCAATGCCACCACGTCGCATGCCGGTACTGAATCCGCCTCTAACCGCTCGGATCTATCCCGTCGATGGTTCACCAATAAAGATACGGCCGGCCACCGTTCGGGCTCGGCCTTGGCCTAGCGGCTAGTCGGTTCACTGTTGCTTCTCATAAAGTGTGATGGCTGCCCGCGGTGGGTCGTGCGTCACCTTTCGACCACGCCGGAACATCCCGGATGGGTGTTCATCAAGTGCAAAAAAGATAAGGTGCGTAATACTTCTTTTGATTCGGCTGTGCTCCTGTATTTGGCGCATGTTCGACAGCTTATTCTCAAACTTGTGTGTTGGATGGATGTAAGTTTTGGTATTGGGAAGAAGAATACATCGATCTATTGGTAGCACGAAATTTGGTAGATGCTCGTGCACTCCTTGCTAGAATAGAGGCTAGAGATGATATTAGATGTGAAGCAACATCTATTCTTTAGAATCGAAGAAGAAAGAAGTGTGCAAGCTCGAGAAGCCACAGATCAACAATGAAGACATAGAAAAGATATTAATACAATTAGTGGGAGCCATTAAGGAAATTGGATATCTTTTAAAATGTCTAGTTGTGGTTCTTGTTTTCTTTGGTCTTGCTATACTAGCAATGAATTGGTGAATGTGCTTCCATGTATCAAAATGTCATTGATGAAATAAATAAATGTGCTAGAAAAAATGTATGCATACGGCCACCGGCCCTATTAATTATGTTCGTTTTGAATTTTTGCTACAAGTTAATTATGTTGGCAAACTTTGATAAAAAATACTCTGTAAGGAAATATAAGAGTGTTTAGATCACTACTTTAGTGATCTAAATGCTCTTATATTTCTTTACAGAGGGAGTATTATATAACTACATAAAAAAGAAGCCAGTAATATTTATTTTTTGTTGGCATGTATTAGCAGTTTACAGTAGTACGAGATATGGTGGCACACTGATTTAAGCCGAATACAAGTGCCAAAATTATTGGAAGATGGCAAAGTGTACATACAAAATAATTAAAATTGAATTTCTCGAAAATATTTAAAATTGGAGGATGGTGCAGCCCAGCTTTCCGATATTTTGACCGTGTGTGGTTTAGTTGTTGTTCAATTAACGGAGGATCGTGTACCACAAGTGAACGATAGAAAGTGCGACAGGGAGGCGTGGAGCGTTAATTGCGAATTGACTCCTTTGAGCGTTAACTTTTATTCGCGTATAAGCACTGCCCTACTATTTTTCTTCACTGGTACGTTAAATAAAGAGTTCCGTTTCATGCAAAATTTAAAATGATTTTTATGGAGAGAAAAAGAAAACCACTTCAACTATATATATATATATATATATGCTGCAACCTCCGAGCTTGATTTCTAGGGATTGCTCTCTTCACACTCTCTCTCCACTATATATATACACGCTAGAGCCTCAGCTGTTGTAATTGCTCTATTCACACTCTCTCACCCTCTCCAGATCTAAACAAGACTGTGTTGGCCTCTCTCTCCCCTCACTGCTAGTCAAAGAGCCGATAGGATCCCGTCCGCCGGGGAAGGGGAGGAGGCTTGATGATGTTGCCGTCAGCGAAGGAGGGAATCCACTGCCGGCGGCGCTGTTCTCTTTTTCCCAGCACCGGCGTGGGAGGGCCTCTGACCCCTTCTTCCTCGCTACCGTACATAGTGTGGGAAGATCCGGCCTCTGGCCGGTAACCGATCCACACCCCGACAACCCTAAGGTATAATTTATTTAATCCATAGGCATTGCTCTAGCTGTATGTGGATTTTTTTTTGCTTCTGCACTTGAACCTAGGTGTTGGATCAAACAAGAAAGAAGGAGGGGGGAGTTGTATAGCATGAATCTAGGATGTGGTTCAAACAATAAAGGAAGGGGGGAAAGTAGTACACACTGGCTATCCAACAGCTTTGTTGGTCCAAAAGGGAAAACATTGACGAGCGCAGTACACACATCTGTAAGGAACTAGTCTTTCTGTGGGTGGGGGACAAGGCTATAGAGTTTGAGAAGGACTCGATTTGCTGCCCTCACATAGGGAAAGGTGTCTAAAGAGAACAAAAATGGGACCAACACAGATATACTCCTTGGTTGTTTGTTCCAATAGATTGTGCATCACCCCTTTATACATCGGTGGATGCACATGGTGCTGGTGCGTCCACTGTCCCCTACAACTGTTTAGCTATTGTTAATCTAATAATGCCACTGGAAAATTGAAGCAATGCCAAAGTTAAAAGCAAATTACTTGTGTTAACGATTGTTATTGTTAATATAATCTCTCTGTTAATATGAATCAATGGCACTGTTTGAGAAATGCTACTATCTTTCTTTCTTTCCCATTTAGATAAGTTACATGCTTCTTTTTGTGGGCTTTTGTGTCATCCACTATAATTGGCCAGTAATTGTTTCCTTTCCACCTCTGTGCAAACAGGGATATCTACTTCACCTTGTTGCTATTGCAACCTTTTGGTGGACTAAAATGTTTTGTGCAGTTCAACTAAAATGTCATACCTACAATGTTACTTGACTGCTTGATTTTAGTGGAACTGCACAAGATGAGATCGGACTTCCTATTCATGTTGGCAAATTTGTTTCAGATCTTCTTCGCGTGAGTTGTTTGAATCCCGCGTCATGAGAGGTCAGTACTGGCCTTCTTCCACATGATTGTGCCATGTGCTTTCACATGTTGTGCTACTTATACGGTAATGTTGCTTTATTTTAGTGCACAAAAGGAGACCAGACTTCCAATCTGTATGTGCACCGTAATATCCCATTGAGGTAAGATAATGATATTCGACAACTGTTGACCTCTATTTTGCTACTGTCGTCAGAAAATTAATGTTGTTGTTTAGTGCTATACTTGTGCTCCCTAATTGACATGCCTAGTCTTACATTGAAGGTGAAGTTGCCTATTATTGAACCAAGTGATGAAGGGGAAGAAAAAGCGAAAGAAGAACAAAAATCAAATCCTGGTGCCGTAATGAAGCACTAGAACTGTGATGACGCAAGTAATGATATAGTTTTGCATCTTAATTTATTGCTATGGCTGGAACAAGCCATTGTTTTGCCACTGTGATTTGATGCCACTCTTAATGTAATATGCAATTATTTCTACTTGTGCAAATAGGGATCTTGTTTGAAGATAACATATATTTTAGTGGAACTGCACAAGAAGATGTTGGAAACATTAAACTAATCCAGGAGTATACAGTAAGCATGTCAACCACATTAGATAATAACAGATGGCTCCGGAGAAGTGTTTCATCTATATGCTGTATGCAATAAGCCTCCTGACAAAGGTTGGTACCAGCCCACGGCTTTCATCCATATGATTGAGCTTTTGTCATCTCTATTGGTGTTGTGCTACTGTTTACCTACTGTCATGAGAAAGTGTTATTGTTTCGCATGTTAATCTAAGGCTGCTAAGAAATTGAGGCACCATTTTGCCACTGTTATAGCCACTGATAAAATGAAGTAATAATACAGTCCAAGTAGAGCTGTTGTCTTTGGTATCATATCATTTCCCATGAGGATAATGAGGATGCATCTCTTTGTGACTATACATTTCATCAGTTAGTCCCATTGTTAATGTAATGGCATGTTTTAAACATTCCTTTTTCTTTTTTTGCGAGAAAACAGGGATGCTAGCATTTAGTTGTTCTCTTGTCTTTGCATAGCAGCATCTTCCTCCTCTGATGAAGAATATGGAGTATGTGAAGTGTGTAGTTCTGATTATGCCACGAAGAAGAAGGCCAGTCTATCTTCTTATTAGAAGGAATAGTTGATGGATGGTTACATTACTGCCCACAAGACCAAACTAACTTCAGCTCAGAAGGACTCAGAGATCCCCATCTTTGTTGCTGTGATGGGCAAGTACAACATTGTTGTAGAATTCTTTCTTGTGAGTTCCATTTTTTAAATGTGTGTTCGCATTGATCATGTAGGTGCCTATTTGAACTGTAAAGTGTGAAGTGCTAGTTACGGAATATTAATGAAAACACTATCCAATAATGTGAATTCATAACCAGTCATCTCTGAATTTAAATATAGTTTGCTTCATACTAATCAATTTTTTTGTATTTATGCAAACAGGGATGGTCAGCTTGATTTCAGCGGAACTGCACAAAAATGTTCTGATGGTTCGTGCCCTCCATAATACTTCATCATGCATAATACATTGAATGTTCTCGAATCATTCATTGCCACCTTGAGCCACAAAACTAACTACAAGAAAGGAGTTGTCGATGTGTGCGTTGCAACATATAAAGGCGAAATCCTACAAGCTACGAGTGAATTCATTGATTTTAGTGGAACTGCACAGAAAAAACAGCTGGTTTATTTAGCACGAGGTCACATGTCAATGTGCAAACTGATGACAAAACCTGCCCATTCCACAATCGTAGGCATTTGATATTTTGGGATTGGAAAACCTTCTCAAAGTTTGCTCATTGATTTTCGTAAGAAGACATGCATTTGATATTTTGGATTGGGAGAACCTTATCAAATTTTGCTCATTGATGTTAGCAAGAAGACATGCACTTGATATTTTGGAATGGGACGCCCTTTGCCATCAGCAGCATCTATCGATTTTTCTTTATTTGTGTGTTTAGTTTTTAAGTGAATATTGGCTCTGACGTGTGAATCATCGATCGATTGTTGTGAATGTTGTCTATGAATTTCCAGGCTTGTGAGTTTGATTGCAATCTACAGCCACGCTAAAAACTGCTCAAACTTGTTGTACGTCTGAAACTATGGCAAACGAGGTGATCACCGTGTGTCCTGAGAATAATGCCAGTACCTATTGTTTTGTATGTTCATCTAATGCAACTGATACAAGAATTCGAGCTAACCGTGCGTCCTGAGAATAATGCTAGTACATATAGTTTTGCATGTTCATCTAATGCCACTAATACAAGAATTCAAACTAACCGAACTAAATTCGTTCAAACACTACCAGATTTCATATAAACATGCCAGATTTCATTACATTTCAGACATTCTTCAACTAAAAAGCGGTGCTCGTTCGGGTCTGGAGGTATATTTAATTAACCTAATCTATTATCTCCGGCGCCCATTCCCCATGTCCGGCTAAGCCCAAAGAACTGAAGCTTCTTCTCCAACTCCACCTCACCGCTCTACAGCTCCACCTGTGGAGCCAATTGAAGTGAAGCTGTCCGACTCCATGTTGCCGCCAAGCAGCTAATCGACCATCGATGTTCAACCCTCCAAGCTTGGCTTCAGCCAGAGGGGAGGAGCGGTGGCCTTACTTGGACACGAGTGGCGGCTACCTACCGTCTTCTACTCTTCCACGTCTTCTGTGTGGCGCGGCCTCGTTGCTAGTGGGGCGGGGCCTCAACGGAGCCAGCGATGTCCTCCGCGTCATTGCGGATGGGGAGGTGCCTCGGCGGAGCAGGGGAAATCCTCCACCTCATTGCCAGCGGGGCGGGGCCTCGGCAGAGCCGGCGATGTCCTCTGCCTCATTGCCGGTGGGGCGGTGCCTCAGCGGAGCCGGCGAAGTGCTTCGCCTCGTTGCCGACGGGGCGGGGCCTTGGCACAGCAGCGAAGTCCTCCGCCTCATTGCTGGCGGGGCCAGGCCTCGGCGGAGCTGGCGATGTCCTCCGCCTCATCATCAGTGTCGCCAAACAACACCTCGCCCGCTTCGTCGTCCTTCTTATAAGCGGCCGCAATCTCGACCACCCGCATGCGGTACCGCCAGCGCGTGAGGCGGCTCTCGTGGGCAGAGCGGTACGACTCAAGCGGCGTCTCCTGCTTAGCCCACTCCGCGGCGATCTGCTCCTCTGCATGCAGGTGCTCCTGGAGGACCTAGTGGTTGTAGGCAGCGTCGCCCTGCGCCTCCCAGAACTACTCCTCTCATTGCTGCCTCACCATGTCCATATATTGGGCACGGGTCTCGCCGATGGTCATGGTGCAATGCACCGACAAGGATGGTGCAGAGGAGAAGCTTGGCGCCGGCTCGTCGACGACCACATTCTCCATTGGGACGTCATCGTCCTCCGGCTACCTGCCGGCCAGCCAGTCGGCAACAATGGCTGCCATCTCCTTCTTCTGGTCCATCGTCCGCCCGTCCCGGACAGCGGTGGAGAGCGAGGAAGCCATGGTGGGAGTGGTGTGGAGACGAGAAAGGGAACAGAGGCGGATGACCGCGGCTATCGCTGGGGCAGCAGTTTATATATCATAGTAGCAATGGTGGGCGGCAGAGGGATGAACGGTTGCGCCGGAGTAGCCGCCTCAGCAACCTGTATCATTAATGTGGGCGGCACATGGATGGACGGCAGTTGTGTCATTTGAACATGGAGCAATCGCCTGCACCAGGAAGCAGCACGGGCGGCGCTGACCGTTTTGGGTGGGAAGCGCGCATGGGCGAGGGAGGGGGTTAGGTTGGGCTAAGGCGGTCAGACTCGTGCTTGGCAGCTGTCTGGTCCAGCAGCTAGACATGCTGGCTCGTCGAGCTCAGCAACGACAACCAGATGATGGACAAGGCATTCGACCAGGAGCTGGCGCCACCGCCTACGGCGGTTCTTGCCGTGTTCACCATAGAGCAGGTGCGGCCGCACTTCGATGTCCTATTGGTGGAAGAGCTACCAGCGCCACCGGAATCAGCATTCCGTCAAGCGCAGGAGGACCAGTGCTACAACCTCTGTCTCCTCAATGAGCATCGGATCTCGGAGGGACGTATCGCCGACGAACAAGCAAACGACAATGCCACTGCAGACATATTGCCCGATGATCCTGGCTTCCTAAATGAGCAGCTGGGGCTATATCAGACCATACATAGGGCCCGCGAGGCCCTCTCCGTTGTCCTTCGTGTTGTCGCGCTCGTTGTGGCGCCGCCCTCTAGCGTTGTCAACATGGTCAACAAATGAGAGGAATCAGGAGATGACTTTACGTGGAGAGGATGACAGTAGGGACCCACCAGGGCCAGGGCCGTACATAGGAAAGTGCCTCCTTACAACTACAAGAAAAAAATGCTTCCTCTTGGTTTCCTGACATCAGGGTCCCACACCATTGTCAACGTATAGCCAATAAATGAGAGAATTGCACAAGGAGCGGCCGACAGCTGGGACCCAACAGCTCGAGCAGTATTTTTTGAGGGGTGAGCAGTATTTTTTTGAGCGATGTTTTTCTTCTAGTTGAGAGGAGCAGGGTATAAATGGGAGGGTTGTGGCCCATCTAGCTGAGGCTATTATTTTATGTCGACCAGATATCCAGCCTAGATATTAATTTTTCTATGTGAAAATGGCTAGCCCAGCTTTACTTTTTTTGAGGAATACCCAACCCAGGCCAACTTGTTATTCCCCGCCCTGCTGGGCTACAAATCTTTCCTAGGAGGGATGCATTCGACTTGCCTAGAAAATGGGATTTAAGAAATAATAAATGGGTTGTAAATATAAAACACGCACCCAACAGGTAATTCGTTTCAAAATTAGTTTTTTTTGGATTTTGAAGTTTTTAATTTCATTACTTGTTGCACGCGCAAAATTTCGTTGGATTTTTACCTAATATAAATTTATTTTAAAATTAGATTGAATCTGACTCAAAATTTCGGGATAAAAAATAGTTCAAATCCGATCAAAATGTGGGAAATTTGGTTCAAATTATTAACTATTGTCCTGGCTAGAAAATGGGTTGTAATGTTAACAAACAGTAAATGGGCTGCAGTATCGTGCTGTGCCGGCCCAGCCCACTAGCCGTGCCAGTCACCACTAACCTTGCGCCAGAAGGACACCACACACGTGGTCATCATGCGACGACATGCGCCCAGGCCACCTCCTGCTTTCGGTGACGCTAGAGGCTGCCCTATCCACTCCTCCTCTCCCCTCCTCTAGCTCCCTCCTCCGAGCTTGCTCAAGGGCGCCATGGCTCTGCTGTCGCCGCCCGGGTAGCTAATGGCCACCCTACACCACTATGACATGCCCAGAAGCTCCTCCTCACCCTCCTCTTTGTCTGCACCAAGTGACGCAACCGCGAACACGCTGCAATGCCGCCTATGTCGTCATCTTCAACCTCGGCCACCCGAGCTTTTCACTGTTGATTCGCCACCGTCCCTGCTTCCCCGTGCCTGCTAAGCCAGCCTTCGAGTTTGTTGTGAGCTCCCGGTCATTTCCCTCTTAACCCCACATCCATTTGCTCGTCGAAGCCGTCGACTTCCTCAAGCCCGAGACCTCGCCGCTTATAGAGGTAATTTTAATACTAATGCTAATGCTTATAGAGGTAATTTTAATCCTAGACCGTTTCCTGTAAATTCCTCTAATAATTATGGCAATTCCTATGGTAATTCTTATAATAATAATAATGGATGCTCAAAGAGTTTTCAACACTACGATAGAAGAAAAATTGAGTAAACTTGATGATATGTCTAGGAGCATGGACATAATCGTTCATGATCTGGAAAAATCTTAAATCTAATTTTTTCCACCCAAGCTTGATATTAATGAATCCATTAAATCTCTTTATGTCTCCATGGATGAAAGTAAAGAAAGAATCGCTAGGTTGAGGGCTATGTGAGAATTCTCAGAAAAAGCGATTCCGCCTGGTTTTTTTCGTAGTAATGATGAAGATATTAAAATGCTTGGTGTTACACCCATAGAATCTTTGTTTAGAAATATTGAACTTGATGAAAAGGGGACTTAATAATAGTCAACTTTAGCTAGAAGGCGTCCCCATAGTTCGTAGGGTGACAATCTTAATGAAAAAACTTGATAAAAGTGCATTTGGAGTGGTAAAAACTTTAAATAGCAATGTGCCCACTCTTTTGGATTTCAAGGATTTTAATTATGATAGTTGTTCTTTAATTGAGTGCATTTCCTTGTTTCAATCCATGCTAAATTCACCCAATGCTTATGAACAAAATGAGGCTTTTACTAAACATACTGTAGAAGCAACGATGAAAGCTTTAGAAGAAAAGCTAGAATTGGAAGTTTCAATACCTATGAAATTATATGATGAGTGGGAACCTACCATTAAAGTTAAAATTAAAAATTATGAGTGCAATGTTTTATGTGATTTGGGTGCTAGCGTTTCCACAGTACAAAAATCTCTATGTGATGTGCTAGGTCTTACCAATATGGATGAATGTTCTCTTAATTTGCACTTAGCGGATTCCACTATTAAGAAAACTTTGGGTAGAATAAATAATGTTCTTATTCTTGCAAATATGAATTATTTTCCCATTGATTTTATTGTGCATGATATTGATTGTAATCCATCTTGTCCCAGAATACTTGTTAGGCCTTTTCTATGAACCATAAGTGCTATTATTGATATGAAAGAAGGGAATATAAAATTTCAATTTCTGTTAAAGAAGGGCATGGAACACTTCCCTAGAAAGACAACCAAGCAAACATATGAATGCATTATGAGGGCCACCTATGGAATTTATTTGAAAGATAACAACACTTTAAACTATGCATTACGCCTAGCTAGGGGCGTAAAACAATATCGCTAGTTGGGAGGCAATCCAATAGTTATCTTAATTTTCTTGTTTCTTTTTCTATTTTTTGTGTGCACATAATTATGCTACTATTATGGTTGTGTTTTTGTGTTTAAATTAGTGTTTGTGCCAAGTAAATCCTTTGGGATGATTTGGATGATAGTTGCTTTGATTCTATGCAAAAAACAGAAACTTTTGCGTCTAGTAGCAGAATTGTTAAAATTTGCTGGAGCATGGTAAAATTATGATTTTTTACACATGATTGATATAAAAATTTACCATGTTTTCCTAAGTTTTTAGAATATTTGGAGTTACATAAGTATGGTCATTGTTCGAATTATTACAGGCTATTCTATTTTTGACAGATTCTATTTTCGTTGTGTTGTTTGCTTGTTTTGATGAATCTATGGATTGTATCGACAGGCATAAGCCATGGTGAAGTTAGAATATAGTAGGTATAATGCAATAATAAAATATTAATGGGTTTACAACAGTACCTAAAGTAGTGATTTGCTTTGTTATACTAACGGATCCCACGAAGGTTTTTGTTCAGTTTTGTGTGCTAAAATTTTCAAGTTTTGGGTGATATCACGATGGATGAAGGAATAAGGAGTAGCAAGAGCCTAAGCCTGGGGTTGCCCGAGGCACACCAAGGTAATATTCAAGGACTCCCAAGCATCTAAGCTTGGGGATGCCCTGGAAGGTATCCCCTCTTTCTTCTACCAACTATCAGTAATTTTACTTGGAGCTATATTTTTATTCATCACATGATATGAGTTTTGCTTGGAGCGTCATGTACTACATGAGTCTTTTTGCTTTGTTTTCTTTTTAGTTTGTTGCAATCATCTTTGCTGGACCCACCTTTTTGAGAGGGATACACATTGTTCGTGATTTGTTAGAATACTCTATGTGCTTCACTTATATCTTTTGAACTAGGCAGTTGCTCTAGTACTTCACTTATATCTTTTAGAGCATGACGGTAGTTATATTTTAAAGAAATAGTTGCACTCTCATGCTTCACTTATATCATTTTGAGATTTGATAATAGTAATGGCAATTAGTACAAGTTATGAATTTGGTCCTAATATGATAGGTATTCAAGAAGGATATAATAAAAACTTTCATGTAGATAACTGAATATGATAAGTTTGATTCCTTACAATAGTTTTGTGATATAAAAGTGGTAATGTGTGGGTTGTTCCAGTGAGTAATTGTGGTTTAGTAAGAATATTGGTGTTAAGGTTTGTGATAACCTAGGCATGCACGTATAGTCTCTCGTTATGCTAAGAAGTTGGAGCATGATTTATTATTGATTGTCTTCCCTATGGGTGGTGGTCGGGGACGAGTGATGGTCTTTTCCTGCCAATCTATCCCCCTAGGGGCATGCGTAGTAGTACTTTGCTTCGAGGGCTAATAAACTTTTGCAATAAGTATATGAGTTCTTTATGACTAATGTGAGTCCATGGATTATACGCACTCTCACCTTCCCTCAATTTGGTAGCCTCTTCGGTCCCGTGCATTGCCCTTTTTCACCTTGAGATGTGGTGCAAACTTCACCGGTGGATCCAAACCCCGTGATATGATACACTCTATCACACATATGCCTCCTTATATCTTCCTCAAAACAGCCACCATACCTACCTATTATGGCATTTCCATAGCCACTCCGAGATACATTGCCATGCAACTTCCACCGTTCCGTTTTATTATGACACACATCATCATTGTCATATTGCTTTGCATGATCATATAGCTGACATAGTATTTGTGGCTCAGCCACCGTTCATCATTTCTTATACATGTTACGCTATATCATTGCAGATCCCGGTACACCGCCGGAGGCATTCATATAGATTCATATCTTCTTCTAGTATCGATTTGTAAATTTTCGAGTTGTAAGTAAACAGAAGTGTGATGATCATCATATTCATTATTAGAGCATTGGCCCAAGTGAGGAAATAAAAAAAGAGGCCAAAAAGAGCCCACAAAAAAGAGGCCAAAAATATCCCAACAAAAAAAGATAAAAAGTGAGAAGGGGCAATGTTACTATCCTTTCCACACTTGTGCTTCACAGTATCACCATGTTTTTCATATAGATAGTCTCCTATGCTTTCATTTGCATATAACTAGTGGGAATTTTTCATTATAGAACTTGGCTTGTATATTCCAATGATGGGCTTACTCAAATGCCCGAGGTCTTCATGAGAAAGCAAGTTGGATGCACACCCACTTAGTTTTATTTTTTGAGCTTTCATACACTTATAGCTCTTAGTGCATCCGTTGCATGGCAATCCCTACTCCTTGCATTGAGATCAATTGATGGGCATCTCCATAGCCCGTTGATTAGCCTCGTCGATGCGAGACTTTCTCCTTTTTTGTCTTCTCAATAACCTCTCCATCACCATACTCTATTCCACCCATAGTGCTATATCCATGGCTTGCACTCATGTATTGCGTGAGAGTTGAAAAAGCTGAAGCATACCAAAAAGTATGAACCAATTACTCAGCTTGTCATAGGGGTTGTGCATGATAAATACTTTGTGTTAAGAAGATGGAGCATGACAAGGCTATATGATTTTGTTGGGACAACGTTCTTTAGCGTTGATATTTTGAAAGACATGATTGTTTGTTGGTATGCATTATTATTATTGTTTTTATGTCAAACTATAGAATATTGCTTTGAATCACTCGGATCTCAATATTCATGCCACAAAAGAGAGGTTACATGATGAACATGTTAGGTAGCATTCCACATCAAAAATTCTATTTTTATCACTTACCTACTCGAGGACGAGCAGGAATTAAGCTTGGGTATGCTTGATACGTCTCCAATGTATCTATAATTTTTTATTGTTCCCTGCTATTATAGTATCAATCTTGGATGTTTTATATGCATTTATATGTCATTATATATCATTTTTTGGGACTAACCTATTAAATTAGTGCCAAGTGACAGTTGCTGTTTTTTGCCTGTTTTTGGTTTCCCAGAATATCAGTATTAAAAAAAGTCCAAATGCCATGAAACTTTTTGGAGATTTTTTTCGGACATAAGAGACGCTGGAAGCTTTGGGAGAGGGACAGAAGATGAAGGACTAGCCCACAAGGCACCAGGGCGCGCCCAGTGGTGGTAGGCGCGCCCTGGTGGCTTGTGGGGCCCACGAGCATCCGTTTGACCGAATTCCGCCTCTATAAATTCTCTAAAATCTGGAAACCAATAGAGAGCCACCTAAAAATACTTTTTCCACCGCCGCAAGCTTCTGTTCTCGCGAGATCCCATCTGGAGGCCTTTTTCGGTACTCTGCGGGAAGGGAAACTGAGCACGGAGGGGCTCTACATCAACCTTGCCACCCTTCCGATGATGTGTGAGTAGTTTAAGACGGAGCTACGTGTCCATAGCTAGTAGCTAGATGGCTTCTTCTCTCTCTTTGATCTTCAATACAATGTTATCCTCGATGTTCTTGGAGTTCTAATCGATGTAATCACTTTTTATGGTATGTTTGTTGGGATCCGATGAATTGTGAGTTTATGATCAGATTATCCATGAATATTATTTGAGTCTTCTCTGAACTCTTTTATGCATGATTATTATAGCTTTGTATTTCTCTTCGATCTATTGATTTGGTTTGGCAACTATATTGTTTTTCCTTGCAATGGGAGAGGTGCTTTGTAATGGGTTCAATCTTGCGGTGATCTATATCCCAGTGACAGAAAGGGACAAGACACGTATTTGTATTGTGGCCATTAATGATAAAAAGATGGGGTTTATTCATGTGTGAGTTTACTTTGTCTACATCATGTATTCTTGCTTAAGGCGGTACTCCGTTCTTTATGAACTTAATACTCTAGATGCATGCTGGATAGCGGTCGATGTGTGGAGTAATAGTAGTAGATGCAGCTAGGAGTTGGTCTACTTGTCTCGGACGTGATTCCTATATACGTGATCATTGCCTTGGATATCATCATGATTATTTGCTTTTCTATCAATTGCACAACAGTATTTTATTTACCCACCGTATGCTATTTTCAAGAGAGAAGGCTCTAGTGAAAACTATGGCCCCCGGGTCTTACTTTTATCATATATTAAAATCCCAAAAATACTTTGTTACAATTTACTTTGTTTTGTTTTGTGTTTTATCTATCTATCTATCACTACGAGATTTGATCCTTGCAATTAACCGCCGAGGGATTGTCAACCCCTTGTTCGCGTTGGGTGGAAGTATTTTTTATTTAGTGTGTTGGTACTGCTAACGAGGTGTTGTTTGGTTCTCCTACTGGATTGATAACCTTGGTTCTAAACCGAGGGAAATACTTATCTCTACTCTACTGCATCATCATCTCCTCTTCGAGGAAATCCCAACGCAGCTCACAAGTAGCACCACGCAACCCCGACCACTCTGGCCTATACACTCCTCCTCTCCCCTCCTCTAGCTCCCTCCTCCGAGTTCGCTCGAGAGCGCCATGGCTCTGCTGTAGCCGCCCGCGTAGCCCACGGCCACCCTATGCCATGATGACATGCCCAGAAGCTCCGCCTCACCGTCCTCTTCGTCTGCACCAAGTGAAGCAACCACAGATGCGCTGCAACGCCGCCTACGTAGTCATCTTCTACCTCAGGAACCCGAGCTCTCCACCATCGATTCGTCGCCGTCACTACTTCCCCGCGCCCGCTGAGCCTGCCTTCGAGTGCGCTGTGAGCTCCCGATCGTTTGCCCCTTAACCCCACGTCCATTTCCTCACCGTAGCCATTAGCTTAGGCAATCTCGATACCTCGCCGCGGCCATGGCTAGAGCGCACACACACTGCGTATGAGCGTGTCACCATGGTCAACAAGTCCGCAGGAGCCCGTAGCAACCCACAGCTCATCCCGCCATCCACCACATCGCCGTTTTCGAGTGCGCCTGAACTCCGGCCATCGCAAACCTCGACGCCGTCATTGTTTCTGGCCACCCCAGCTTGCTCCACTTGCACTGTTTGATGTGCACGAGCACCAGCTTCATGCGGGGCCAAACCGCAGTCAATTTGGTCGACTGTGGACGAATTCTAAGCTGCTTCGCCATCTCTGTTGTCACCAGCGGCTAAATGCCGACGAGTTTGACCCAGCTGACAAGGTGTTTGACCTCCTCGGGGTCAATGACAAGTGGGGCCAACACCCTGATAATTTTAGTTTAGTTTAATTTAAACCCTAATTAGCCTCTATGACATTGACTGATGGGTCCCACATGTCAGGTTTGACCGTGGCCGACCTTGTTGAGTAGCTGCCGTTAGCCTGACGCCATGTTGACACAATAACGTATTTCTAGAATTAACTTAAATCTAAATGGATTTATGAAATTCTAGAAAATTTTTAAAACTTATAAAAAACATAGAAAAGACTCTATAACTCAGACGGAAATAATTTATATATGAAAAATGATCAAAAAATATGAAGAATCTGTTTATACCATGATCATGCATGTTTGAACATGTTAACCTGACTTAATTAGGCAAACGATGAATGGGGTAATTTTGATAATTAGTTTGGAGTTAGAATTTGCTATATATTCGAATTCCACTGCAATTGAAATAACTTGCTATTGCATTTGATCAATGCAGTACCTTAATTGTCATGTCATTCATTTGGATGTGCATTGCGTTGAATGTGTTCCCTTTTCCTGTTGTCGATGTTTGTCCCCTCTCGATAGCAGATGTTTCTGACGTTGTGATCGTTGACACCGCTGAAGAATAGTACTATCTTCAGAAGTGCCAGGCAAGCAAACCCCCTTTGAGCATTCCGATACAATCCCACTCTCTCGCTCTTGCTCTCTTTTACTGCATTAGGACAAGAATGATTCAATTGTTACATGTTGCGGTAGTTGAATCCATTCCTCTGCATGACCTGTCTTTGCCACAGTAAATAGTTAAAACCTTCTAGCATGAGTAGGAATTGATTGAGCCATGTTGTGACTACTCCTTCGTGCTTGCTTGTTATGCCTGCTATGCTTAGAGTTGCGTCGGGTCTGATCCATCTGGGCGATGAATTGGAATGGTTGTGTTCATGTCCTACTGCGTGAGAGCTAAGTGTGTGAACATGATTTGGTAAAGGTAGCGATGAGAGGCCATGTAGGAGTACGTCGTGGGTTGTCTCATTGGCACCGTCCTTAGGAACTGAGTTCTGTGTTTGTGATCCAAGACAATTACTACCACACATTGGGTTCCAGTAACTCGACCCCTCGCGACTTATTAATCGCCTTGATCTTTGTCCAAGAGTTGCAACTAGTTTGGTGTTTGTATGATATGTGTTGGGGGCCATGCGTAGCGCTAACCCTAGGTGTGGGCTATGATGCGGTAGAGACACCGAGGCACGGTGTACCAAGTGACACCCGAATGGTGCTCTAGGGAACCCTGTTCTCATCGTTTGGGGCCATGATAGAAACCTCGGACGGACTTCAGTTACAGATACAACCTCAAATAGGCTATAAACCTGGACTAGAGTCTTGTGTGGTTAGTCAGGTCATGGCCGACACACTCGCCAAGCTTCCGCTTGAAGGTTGCCGAGATACTGTCACAGCCCTAGATTAGTCATTGCTTGACATTGCATAATAATCATTCATGCATCATGTTAAATTTTGGATGAAACTTGAAATGGGGATTGCATAAACCCTAGCACCACATTAACAAACTAGGGTTTACTAAATAATTTTCAATGAACCCAAATGCCTTTCAAAAATGTTCATGATTTAGGGAAAAAGGTAAAAACCCTAACCATAAGTCGTGCACATTTTTGCAGGACTAAAATGGGTTTGAATTAAATCATATGTAATTTGAATTGGGGCCATTTAAATGCTATATATGTTTAAACAGCTCCAAATAACTTGAAACTTGGAGAGGGCCTCTAGAATATATAAGTGTGTGCCCAAAAAAGTTTCAAATTAATCTAAATTGATTTAGTGACCTAAACTAAATCCAAATAGAAAAGCAAAATGGAAAACAGAAAAGAAATAGGAAGAGAGAGAGAGAGAGTTACCTGGCGCTCACCTGGCTGTCCAGCTGGCTGCCCCAGCACAGCCCATCCCGTTTGGCCATTGCCAGTGGTCGTCTCCACCGCGCCAGAAGGACACAACGCGTGCCCAACACACGCGCACGCCTAGAGCGCCACGCCACCAGGCTGCCTGCCTACGTCTAAGGACAGCGCGATGCCGTGGGTCTTCTCTTCGGTTTCATCTGGATTGAACTCGCCAATCCATTCACCCCCTCGCTCTCTCATTCGCTCCCCGATGCCATGACCGACGCATGCTCGAGCTCGCCGCCACCATAGTCGCACCTACCGTGCGCTCCTTGCCTCCCCACCTTGTTTGCAAGCCCCACAGTCGTTCGCTTCATTGAGCTAGCCAAGCCCCAAGTGCTCGAATGCCCTGAAGCGACCGCCATGACCCCGTCTTCTCTATTCAGCCATCGAGATCGCCACCGCTGTTCCGTCACCGTCCGTTCTTCCCCGAGCCGCTGAGCACATCCGTCGACCCGTCGTGAGCTCTTGCTCTTTTCCCCCTTGTTTGCACACTTGTTCGCCTGCCGTAGCCATCGATTCCTTGATGACCGTAGCACACCGCTACACGAGCTCGTCGCCGGCGATACTCCGATGACCAGTTGGTCACATCGTGCTATCTAACATGCTCGCCGCACCCTGTAGCGCCACTCTAGCGCCTTAGTTCGCTCATTTGCGAGCTACAAACGCGACCCCGTGACCACCCGAACTCCGTCCGTCGCCTTTGAGCTGGTCGCCGTCCATTACGGCCACCACAGCCCCGATCAAGGCCACCATTCGATGCGCCGCAACACCAACTCTCCATAGAGCCCAGTCGCGCACCGGACGGTGCCCTGTAGGCAAAACCCGATGCGCATGAGCGCTGCTGACCTTGCCGGCGGCTAACCGCGCCGGGGAGTTTGACCCTTTTTGTCCATATTTGACCCCCTCTGGGTCAATGACATGTGGGCCCAGCCCGTGGTTCATTTTAGTTTAGGTTAATTTTTTAACACTAATTAACTCTGTTAGTGAATGAGCCACTGACCAGTGGGCTCGACTGGTCAGGTTTGACCTGGACCGACACAGTTGACTTGTTGATGCAGAACTGATGCAAGGGTGACATCATAATTGTTTATGAAATTAAATTAAATCAGAAAATTAATTATGAATTTCAGAAAATGTCCCAAACTACTAAAAATCATAGAAATTAAACCATAACTCTAATGAAAAAAAATTATATATGTAAAATGATCGGAAAAATATGAAGAATCAGTTTATGCCATGTTCATGCATGTTTGATCAAGTTAAAATCACCAACTAGGCCAATTCATTATTATGGAATATATGGTAATTAATTTTGGAGTTGGAATTTCCTATATGTTTGGATTCCACTTCAATTAATATGACTAACTATTGCATTAGGTCAATTCAGTACCTTAAGCTGTCATCTCATTCATTTGGATGTGCATTGCATTGAATTGTGTTCCTTCTCTGCCAGCCGGTGTTGTTCCTTCTCAGTAGTTGACATTTCTGATGATGTGATCATGGACACCGATGAAGAGCTATACTATCTTCAGAAGTGTCAGGCAAGCAAACCCCCTTTGAGTATTCCGACACAATCCCACTCTCTCACTCTTGCTCTCTTTTACTGTATTAGGACAACAATGATTCAACTATTACGTGTTGCGGTAGTTGAACCCTTTCCTCTGCATGACCTGTCTTTGCCACAGTAATTAGTAAAACCCACTAGCATGAGTAGGAGTTGTTTGAGCCATGATGTGCCTACTCATTCATGCTTGCTTTATATGCCTTCTATGCTTAGAGTTGTGTTAGGTCTGATTCATCTAGGACGGATTGGAATGGTGGTGAACATGTCCTACTATTGAGAACTAAGTGTGTGAACACGATTTGGTAAAGGTAGCGATAAGAGGCCATGTAGGAGTACATGGTGGGTTGTCTCATTGGGACCGTCCTTAGGAACTGTGTTCTGTGTTTGTGATCCAAGACAGTTACTACCACGCATTGGGATACTTAATTGACCCTCTCGACTTATTAATCGCCTTGATCTTTGTCCAGGAATTGCAACTAGTTTCTAGTGTTTGTAGAATGTGCTATTGGCCTACCAAGCGCAGTACTACCTAACGGGGTGGAATTGGGATGGCAAGGCATGTGGCATGGTGTACCAAGCGCAACATCCGTCGAGGTGGACTTGGGAACCCTGCTCACATCGTTTGAGGCCGTGATAGAAACCTCGGCCAGACTTGCCTTGCGGATACAACCTCAAATAGGCAATAAACCTGGACTAGAGTCTTGTGTGATTAGTCAGGTCATGGCTAACACCCTAGCCGGGCTTCCGTTTGAAGATTGCCGAGATACAGGACGTGTACATGGTGATAAGCATTGTTAAGGAAATTGTTAACTGGTAGCTGCTTGGTTGACTGGCGAGTAGGGGATTAATAGGCTAATCGGCAAGTTAATCGGTCATTTAATCAATTAATCGGATGATTTATCAGTTTAGCGGCTACTCGGTGACCCTACGAGTATGGACGCAAGTTAACTGTTTAATCAGATGAATGCTTGAATAGGGGTGATAAGTGGTGAGACCGGGTGTGAAGAAGTACACCCCTGCAGGGTAAATGATCTATTTGAACAGCCACGTCCGTGGATATGGACTACTTGGAAAGCTTACATTGTTCATAGACAACTTGAAGTGGACACTCTAAAATGCGCAAGATAAGCGTGAGTGCTATGGATGTCCTTCTTGTAGGGAGACAGGAGCAGATCCATAGTGGTGTATTGATATGGTGAATATGTTGACTCGTGTGCACTTTCCCACCTCAAAGAAAATACTAGTAGTCGTAGTATAGGATAGCCACCGAGTGAAAGCTAGCTTGCTGCAGTTAAACTCCACCATCCCTTTGTTGATACTGATGCATATGTAGTTAGTTCTAATGTAAGTCTTGCTGAGTACATTTGTACTCACGTTTGCTTAATTTATGTTTTTGCAGAGGAGACTTCTGTCTCACTTTAGATTCCTGCGATGAGTTCGACATTGACCGGTTAGCTTGGGAATCCCAGACAAAGGTTTGCTTCTTTGGAGGGTCTTGTAGGCAGGCTTTCTAGCCTTCTTTCTTTTTAGTTGTCTGTACTCAAACAGGATAAGCTTCCGCTTGTGCTTGTTGCTTGTATGACTTTATATGTTGGGTCATGAGACCCATGTTTCTAATATCATGCTATGTATGGCTCTCCCGAGCCTTTCAAATAAATACTTTGAGTCGTAGGGTTTTGTTGTGATGCCATGTTCACTACCGCAGGATGCTGCTAACGCGGCACTACAATTAGAGACCCTTCGACAAAACTATGTGTGATGCATTAATCACAAACGGTGATGTAAAAAACCCATAAAAAGATACAAAACATTTGCAATGGAGGATACATCAAACATGGTTCAGATTTTAGTTGCGTGTGCGATACGGGACATACGGTTCAGTTCAATGAACTGTTTGCGATGAGGCAGAAGAACAGAAACGGGCACCCAGATGAAGTTGTGTGCGATATACGGCATACAATTCACTCGGATTAACTATTTGTGATTAGGCAACACAACAAAAATGGTCAGCCAGATCAAGGTGTCTGCGATTGACGGCATACACTTTCGACGGATGAACTATTTGCGATTAGGCAACACAACAGAAATGGTCAGCCAGATCAAGGTTTCTGCGATTGATGGCATACACTTCACACGGATGAACTGTTTGCGATTAGCCACAACAAATAGAAATAGTTAGACAGATCAACGTGTGTGCACTAGACGGGCACACATTCTAATTAAAAAGAAGTGTGCGTGATGGTAATAACGAGCGCGCATGGTTGATGGAACAAGACGTGTGCTGACATCGCCTATTGCGGTGCACCCTATGGTGCAAATACCACGTACTCGGCCGAGAACGCGTGCCCACATTACGCCATCCGGGAATAGTGCCGCACTTAGAAATTATAACCGCCAATAAATTTTGAGCCTGCGTCCCATCACATTCCAAATTACTACCACGCTATATTTAATTGCAAACCTGTTCACACCGATCAAAACCTAAATGGTTTCCCACTTAGGAGCGTATTAGTAGTCGGTTATAAATACTACCTACTCCAAGATGACTACACATTCCTCCTCAACTCCTCATCCACAAAAACAAAAAATTCTTCATCATTGTTCCCTTGTGTCTACCATGGCCCACATGAGTACTGGGTCGAGAGATTACTACCAGGGAGAGGCGAGCATGGAAGCGGAAGCACGAGAGATGTCCCGCCTCACCGTGAAAGCAGCCGACATGTCCCGCCGCACCGCCGTAGCAGCACAGAGGTCCCGCCGCGCCATCGAAGCAACACATAGGTCCCGCCATGCTGTCGATGTAGCAGACTGGTGCAGCCGCACCGCGGAAGCAGCAAGGATGTCCCGCCGTGCTGCGAATGCAGCAGAGATTCCTCCCGCATAGCGGGGGCCTGGGAAATTGTCCCGCGGGCAGCCGAGGACTCTCACAGGTGCATGCGTGCTATGCTCGATGACCTGATGGGTCGGATCTCTGACTGGATGAAGCTGCAGGACGAGATGGATGCCTCATTTGAAAATGCTACCGGCGTCATCCGGGGACTAGGGGAGGACAAGGCGAAGCTCCGCACCGAGCGTGACCTGCTAAGGGCGAAGATCGCCAGAAGGGCGAAGGAGCACGAGAAGACCACTGCCCTGTTGAAGAGGACGGACGTCATCCTCAAGAAACTTATGGACGAGAATGCCATGCTCCGCATGGAGCGCGAAAGGCTGGTGGAGGAATCCGTGGATGCTGCCAAGCAGCGTGTTGAGGACATGAAAGAGATCATCGCCGCTCGCCGCGAGAACTAGTCTCCGCGGCCTGCAGTGCATCGAGATAGTGGAGATCAGCGAGCCAGATCATTGTCTGCGTCTTCCTTCTTCTTTTGCCCTTGTGTATTTCGAGCATTGCTGCATTTGGCTTTTTAAATTATCTTCCTAAATAAGTAAGACAATTATTATCCACTGTCATCGTCCTTATATTCATCAGTCTTGCTATAAGTCACAGTCGATGCTATATAGGTCCGTTAGATCTTACATCAAGATCCGTGCAAAATTTTCTTTTCAGATTTTCTTTTTTCTCTCTTAAATATCAGTCGAGTGAGACATAGCCACACCAATAAACAGGGGCTCGGGCGCCATTAATGGAGACATTGGGAGAGAGGTGGGCGGCGGATCGAGGTCAGAGGGCTCTCCTCCCGATAAGCACGCGCAGGGGTCTGATCGCACGCCTCCCGTACTCAAATAGCTACCCCGCACGGCACCTCCTAGCCAATAAAAAAAGGAGACGCGTGGCGGCACGTAAATGGTAAATAGAACGCCCACGGTTTCAATAATACTTGTGTTTCCGATTGTAACGTGACAACACTTGTTCCAAAATGACTTTGTTGATTGTTAATGTGTACGCCTTTGCAAATTGGACAAAAAATTACCACAGCATGTTGGTGACATTTCATGACACCATGCCAAGTTTCATGATTTTCAGGCAAGTTTTGGATTTACAGGAATTTTAAAACCAAGTTTCTCAATGTTTCCGGCCGAGCCAGGACGCCCAGATGTTTGAATTCCATTCCCATTTCTTGCATGGGACCTAGAAATTTGCCCAGGTACATATAAATGATTTTTCAACTAACTTTGGCGCACTGGAGCATGTGCTTGTAGTTCAAATTTGAATTATGTGCATTCAATGCCTTGAAACTCAATTAATGTATAAAAAGGCTGAATGAACCCGGAATAATTCCAAAATTTAGCATGAAACTCCTATTGGTCTAAGCTGCCTGTGTAAAAAAATCAAGGCGGGAGAAGGCAGTGTATGTCGTTTCGCACACGGAGGTGACACGTTCCCTCTCGGAACCACGAGCCTTCTTGAGAGAAGCTCCGGTTTGCAAGAAGCTTATACCAAAACTTGTCCCAATTCGGCCAATTTTTTTACCACAGCATGTTGGTGCCATGTCATGACACCATGCCAAGTTTCATGATTTTCATGCGTGTTTTGAATTTACAGGAATTAAAAAACCAAGTTTCTCAATATTTCCGGCTGAGCCACGACGGCCCACTGGTATAGCGAGGTGCTATACAAACGGTTTTTAACCCCTTTCCACGATGGCGTTTTGAACCGTCGCCAAGTGAGTGACTGTGATAGGGGGCTCCTTCCCACACTACCCAGAAACCATCGGGGATAGGCCCTCCGGTCACACACGCTCAGCAAAGTGAAGTCGTGTGCGACAGGCGAGTGATCAAATACGGTTATACGTACAGTTATACTAAAAAATACAATTATACAGGCCAAATCATTTTCAGTCATAAGTACATCCCACACAGTCAGTCCCGGCTAAATGTTTCCATTCGTACGTACATTCCATACAGTCAATCCAAGGAATACGTTTCCGTTAGTATGTACATCCCACACAGTTAATCCAAGAAGTACGTTTCCGTTCGTATATACATCCCACACAATCACTCCAAGGAAAACATTTCTGTTCGCAGGTACATCACACACAATTTTCCTCATAAAATTGTTTGTGATAGCGTTGCCATTGCACACGATATTAACAATTTTATCGTTTGCGTTATTGAATGCATCACATATGGTGCATAGAAAAAACTGTGTGGCAAAGGCTGTCCATCACACACACTTGTTATGTGGTAAACATTTGCACAAGGTGGCCTAACGCAAACAGTTTTAAAGAGGATGTCGTGTGTGATTGTTCATTGATCCAACATGGTTTATTCCTAGAAACTGTGTGTATTGCCCGATGTCATCGCCCGCGGTGTTTTCTCAATAACCGTTTGCAATAGAAAAACCCAATTAGCAGGCTAATTGTCCTATTATTAATAATCTATTTATTAATCTAATTGACATTTCATATTAAGCACACAATATATTTCATTTTCATATTAAGGAAGCAGGATTTCATAATTGAAATACATCGTATAGCTTCAGCACTCAGCTACCCCATTACACAACTGCACCAGCACCAAGTTTCATATGCAACATCTATAACCTTTTGAAATTAGCATCATAGATGGTACATAGACAGATGAATCTCATCTGGAAAACTACTGAAGTGGAAGTTGAATATTGAGCCTTCATTGATGTTGAAGGTCTTTGCAACTTTAGGCCAGTGCCTGTGGATGATTGACCGTCCATCCTTCGTCCTCTTCAGGAACACTTCAATATTGAACCGCGGGTGTTGTATGAATACCTTCCTCGCCTCCTGACCATACAGGTGGTTTGAGAGGTAATCATCAGTGAACTACTTTGGAAAGGCCTGAAAACAAGGATGTGCATAAATATCTTCTCTATATTGGAAATGGGGCAAAGGAATAAAACAGGCAAGGTATAATAGTTAGTACCATCCTGTAGTGAACTGATGTCTTCTTCATTGTGCAGACAAAGATCTTGTTGTTTTTTGTCGCTAATTTCTGTATCCTAACAATCTTTCTTAGTTTCTTGACTTGACTGATATTCATGGACAACTCATTTCCCCATATGCCAAAAGGGTCGAACAGTGGGTCAAAACCTCTGACAGCAGGACCTACATGTGCAAGACCAAATTGTTAAAAACCAAAATATTAGAATGGTTCCTGCAATTGCACAATAATGTGATATTAGACAAAGGACCATGCATGTGAAAACCTTGATTGTAAACCTCAGTGCTTCCCATTGTTTCCCTGCAACACATATAAGGTAGTTAGTGATCAGGTTAAGTGAGGGTTCGCATGCTATCAGTAAAATATGTTGATGAAAAATAAGCACATTGCAGATTCATCAGATTAATTCAAGCCACATGGAAAACCCATTTATCCAAACCAAGCATGATTAAGAAATAGGAAATATAGCAATTGTATATGTTTCTCATGTATTAAGTGCAGCCAAATTCGATTTATTCCTCACATGCACAACAATACAAAATTCTACACACGACAATTGGACATCGCATTGCAGAATTGAACCAAGCAGTTAACTAAACACCACAACAAATGAACCAAACATTAACTGAGCACCACATTGCACAATATAACATACTCCTAATAGAAGATCAGACAATTAGCAAAACCAAGCATGCTTAACAACTTGGAAATATAGCAATTGTACTTGTTTCTCATGTATTTAGTACAACCAAATTCGATTTATTTCTCACATGGTATACAATAACAGAATGCACCCACAACAATTGAACATCGCATTGCAGAATTGAACCAAACAGTTAACTAAACACAACAACAAATGAACCAAATGTTAACTGAGCACCATGTTGCACAATGTATAACATACTAGAAGATCAGACAGTTAACCAAACCAAGCATGCTTGATAACTTAGAAATATAGCAATTGTATTTGTTTCTCATGTATTTTGTAAAGATAAATTCAATTTATTCTCACATGGAAGATAATACAAAATTGCACCCTGAAGAATTGAACATCTCATTTGTAGAATTGAACCAAACAGTTAACTGAAGATGACAACTAATTAACCAAACAGTTAATAAGTGAGCACCACATTGCACGACATATAGAACATATACACTAGAACAACAGATTGCATGGTAAAAGTAGATAGGACAGTTCACTAGAATTTGTTAAGGAAAGGCAGGAGCAGCACATGCAACGGGTAAATTGAGCATGCTTAACCGGCGTAGCTAGCAAACTGAACATAGGTCCTTATAGTGAGCTAATAAGACAAGCTACTCCTCACTGTCGGAGATATCGATGATGATTGGATCCTTGGACATGGTAGACGGCGAGGCCTCCACATCATGGGTGCCGTCATCATAGTGGTGAGTTGCCTGAGCCGCTCTGGGCACCAACCTACTGCCTCTCGAGTTGAGGTAAACACGGGCACGTTGAGAAAACACCTCATAGTCTTCGTCGAAGGCACCGCCGGTGGCCTCGAGGAAATGCCATGAACTGTCATTTAAAGCAGCCAACCACGTAGTGACGTCGGCGCACGAGGCGTCGACAGTGGCCTCGACGGCGAGGTGCTCCTGCCAGATCTAGGGGTCGGCATGAATGGTAGACATCGCTACCTCATTCGCGCGTGTGGCCGTGATTTGCTTGTCCACTGCCAAATGCTCCTTGAGTCCTGGCTATACTGCGTGCAGCCACCTGAGAAGCAACATCGGCTGTTTGGGCTGTCTTGGCTGCCCGATCACAGATTGCGGCCACACTCATGCAGCTTGTTAGCACGCGCATGGCGGCTGCGGCCACGCTCTCGCCGGAGTGGGCTGACGAAGTTACCCTCACGACGCGGGTCCACATCCCCATCTTACAGCAGCGATGATTGAATAGTGAAATGATATTTGGGGAGCGAGCTAGTGTGCTTGACATGCCAGCTGTGGACTGTAGCCGACGCACCTTCTCGCGTAAGCCATAGGCATACTATACTCCGATGGTGCTCCAAGATATTTTGTACTGCATCTCACACGGTTGGTGATAATAAACTGTGTGCGATCTACTTGATTTTTCATCTTGATTTGAATTACATAATGGGGTCACAGCGGCAAAGGAGGGTGTCTGAATTGCTAGAACTTTTATCTGCAGTGAACACGCAACTATAGGTGTGTCGTCAAAAAATTGGAATTATTCAGGGTTCGCTTGGACATTTTTATACATTAACTTGGTTTCCTAGCCATTTCAGGTGCACAATTCAAAATTAAACTACATGCACATGCTCCGGTGCACCAAAATGGGTTGTAAATCATAGATGTGTCCATGGGTTTATGCTTATGTCCCATGCAAGAAATGGGGATGAATTTTGGACACCACGACACCGTGGCTCTTCGGCAAACATTGAGGTACTTGCTTTTGTAATTCTAGTAAATCCAAAAACCGTCTAAAATTCATGAACCTTGGCATTCTATCATGGAATGGCATCAACATGCTGGAGTAAAAAATATTGTCCCATTTGGGGCAGGTTATGGTATAAGCTTCTCACAAACCAGAGCTTCTCACAAGAAGCCTCATGGTTCCGTTAGGGAAACGTGTCACCTTTGTGGACAAAATGATATTCATTGCCTCTTCTTGCTTTCAATTTTTTTCTCCATGTACATGCTCCAGTGCATAAAAACAGGTTGAAAAATCAAATGTGTGTCCTTGGTTGCAAGCTTAGATCACATGCAAGAAATGAGAATGAATGTCAAACACCTTGACACTGTCGCTCGGCCGCTAACATTGAGATACATGGTTTTAAAATTCTAGTAAATCAAAAACTTGTCTGAAATTCATGAAACTTGACATGATATCATGGAACGGCATCGACATGCCGTGGTAAAAATATTGTCCCATTTGGGGCAGGTTTGGGTATAAGCTTCTCACAAACTAGAGCTTCTCACAACAAGCCTGATGGTTTCAGTAGGGAACGTGCCACCTTGGGGGACGAAACGATATCCATTGCCTCTTCTTA
Source organism: Thinopyrum elongatum (assembly GCA_011799875.1). Classification (NCBI taxonomy): domain Eukaryota; kingdom Viridiplantae; phylum Streptophyta; class Magnoliopsida; order Poales; family Poaceae; genus Thinopyrum; species Thinopyrum elongatum. The sequence continues at coordinate 283,953,919 of CM022299.1, read as the reverse complement.
CTTTCAAAGTTTTTCTCGTGTCAACATAAAACAATAGGAGTGTTGTGTCAATTTTTGGGATTTTTCGGGGTTTGCTTGGACATTTTTATACATTAGCTGAGTTTTCTATGCATTTATGTGCATAATTCAAATTTGAACTACATGCACATGCTCCAGTGCATATAAATGGGTTCAAAATTGAAATGTGTGTCCTTGGTTGCAAGCTTAAGTCCCATGCAAGAAATGAGAATGAATGTCAAACACCTTGCCACCGTCGCTCGGCAGCTAACATTGATATACATGGTTTTTAAATTCTAGTAAATCAAAAACGCGTCTGAAATTTATGAAACTTGACATGCTAGCATGGAACGGCATCAACATGCCGTGGTAAAAATATTGTCCCATTACGGTTAGGTTGGGGTATAAGCTTCTCACAACAAGCCTGATGGTTACGGTAGGGAACGTTTCACCTTTCTGGACGAAACAATACCCGTTGCCTCTTCTTGATTTCATTTTTTTTCTAGTGTCAACATAGAACAACAGGAGTGTTGTGTTCAATTTAGGAATTTTTTGGGGTTTCTTTGGACATTTTTATACATTAACCGAGTTTTCTTTGCATTTATGTGCATAATTCAAATTTGAACTACACGCACATGCTCCGGTGCATGTAAATTGGTTGAAAAATCAAATCTATGTCCTTGGTTGCAAGCTTAGGTCCCATGCAAGAAATGGGAATGAATGTCAAACACCTTGCCACCATCGCTCGACCGCAAACATTGAGATACATGGTTTTTAAATTCTAGTAAATCCAAAACTCGTGTGTAGTTTATGAAACTTGACATGCTATCATGGAGCGACATTAACATGCTGTGGTAAAAAAATTGTCGCATTTGGGACAGGTTTGGGTATAAGCTTCTCGCAAACCAGAGCTTCTCACAACAAGTCTGATGGTTTCGATAGGGAACATGCCACCTTTGGGGACGAAACGATATCCGTTGCCTCTTCTTGCTTTCAAATTTTTTCTAGCGTCAACATAGAACAACAGGAGTGTTGTGTTAATTTTTGGGATTTTTCGGGGTTCGCTTGGACATTTTTATACATTAACTGGGTTTTCTGTTCATTTTATGTGCATAATTCAAATTTGAACTACATGCAGGAGCTCCAGTGCAGAAAAATGGGTTAACATATCAAATGTGTGTCTTTGGGTGCATGCTTAGGTCCCATGCAAGAAATGGGAATGAATTTCAAACACTAGGGCACTGTTGATTGCTGGAAAAACGTTGAGATACTTTGTTTTTAAATTCTAGTAAATCCAAAACTCGTCTGAAATTCATGAAACTTGGCATGCTATCATGGAATGGCACCCGACATGCTGTGGTATTTTTCGAGTCCATTTTGAGAGAAGGCGCACTCGAATAATAGCGAACAAAGGCATTTTGAAACAAATAGTTGCCACTTTAACATCTCAAATGTTTGTATGATTTAAATCATGTGCGTTCTGTTAATCATTCACGTGACGCCTTGTGTCTCTCTTTTAATGGCTATAGGAGGTGTCGTGCGGATAACTGCTTGACTGAACGGGAGGCGTGCGAGCGCAGTCCGGTGCGCAGGTTGACCAAGAGGCGTGCAAGCTGTCCTCCAATGCGCAGGCTCACCGGGAAGCGTGCGAGCTGTACACTACGCAGGCTCACTGGGAAGCAAGCCCTTTGACTTCCATGGCCGCCCGCCTTGCTCGCATCCTCTCCATTAATGCCTGCGCCCGAGCCACTATTTAATACGGGCGGCCTTACTGTTCGTCTCCCATTCCTCTCCACGCCCCCCCCCCCCCCCCCGCAGACCTCCACCAACGCCATGGCGCAGAAGGATCATCTGCCACTAGTCTTCCAGTTTGGTGAAGTCGACTCCGAGCCTGAGGAGATAGAAAATAAGGAGGAATGGGGCCTCATGGACATGGCCCTGAACGAGCTGGCCGTGGCGGTTGATGACCCCACACCCGTCCCAGCTCCCATCCCCGCGCCGGGGCCAGTGACCATCCCCGTAGCATTGACGGGCCGGTCGTCGAGCACTATCGCAGAGCTGGAAGCTGCTAGCGTCAGCGAGGTCTCCGCGGACCCGCACGAGCTCGTGTACTTGCCAGTGCCCGTGCCCTTGCGCTCCCATGCACCCACCACGGCGCTGGTCCCCATGCATTTGCCTGCACCTGCCACGCCCGTGCCCATGCGCGCACCCCCCTCAGCGGCATGGGACGCCGCCGTTGACCGCTACCTCGCAGCGCCGTGAGTTGCCGTCCTCCCGCGCCCCGCCCGTCAATCGCGCGATGACATGATGCTTGATTTCCAAGTGAAGAACATTCTGTGCTGCCTTGAAGACTTCAACAACGGCGTCCCGGAGGACGACAACGAAATCGCCGGCGCGGCACGCCGCCTTCGCCGCCGTCGGAATTAGTTTTTTTGGGGGGTTTAATACTTTATCAGTGTATCTCGATCATATGAATATAAATTCGCAGTGTGACTGAATGAAAGATATGGTTTGAACGAACTTGCGTTTTTCTCTCTGAATGTACAAACTTCTCAACCGATTTTATTTAAAAACAACGTAAATGGTTTTTAAATATAAAACACTCATCGCAAACGTTTTAGATAGAACACTCGTATGCAAACCGACAGCTTCCCTAGGAAGTCAAGGGAAAATGTGCCGAGCAGGATTTGTGCAGCTCTTGATCACAAACGTTTTAGATAGAACACCCATATGCAAAGTGAGAGCTATGGTCTTCCCCAGTAAGCCAAGGGAAAATTCACAGCGCAGGATTTACGCATCTCTTCAACGCAAACGGTTCAGATTGAATACGGTATGCAAAGCCAGACTTCGGTGCTAAGCCAAGAGAAAATGTGCCGAGCAGGCTTTGTACATCCCTTCAACGCATACGGTTGTTTTGGATGACCCGTGTGCAAGCACGTACAGACAATTTGGTAAGATTTGCATCTGTCATATTGGGTATATTGCCATTTGTCAAACTAGAAAGATTGACATTTGTTAATCTAGTAACATTGCCATTTGTCAAGCTTGTAACACAGCCATTTGTCAAAATATGCAGCTAAAAATCACTAGCACTATCTAATTTTTGCAACTAAAATTCAGTAATTAAGCATAGATTTCATTCATAGATTAAGCAGTCGTTCTTTTATACAAACAGTTCAACTCGACAGCTGAACCAACCAAACTTTTCCCCAATTGTTGCCAACCACGTACTGGAATAGCTAGTTCAACTACATATACTAGTTAATTTTAAGTACGTTGTACAGTTCCACCACATCTATAGTCAGATGAACTGAACAAAATAGCCCCTAAATACTAATACTACGGAGGGGCTTTATACTAGTTCCGACAGCCTCTCCTCTGCCGAGCCCGCTCAGTAAGAGGCTGAGGAGGAGGAGCCTACTGACGAGCTGGACAACTGCAATACGGTGCCTGCCGCTGCTGCACCTTCAACGACGCTCACCTCGAACGCCCTCTGCCACTCCAGACGACCCCTCTCGAAGCGGTGGTTCTCCTCGTAGATCTCCTGATTCCACGCCTCTGCGGCGGCGTGTGCTGCGGCCACGGCGGTGATAAGGCTCTTTGCGTGCTCGACGAGGCGCTCCTCCTTCTCCCGCAGGAACTCGATGTAGCGCGCAAGGTTGCTGGCACACGTGCGGGCCTCCACCTCCGCCTCCCGCCTACGGGCGGCGGTGGCGGAGCTGGTGATGACCCCGGCGGTCGACGGTGGGCTGGCGGCCACGGCGGCCGACGATGGGGTGGCGGCAACAACCACCACATGCCGCCTTCGGGCTGCGGTGGTGGAGCGGGTGATGGCTATGGTGGTCGCCAGTGGGGTGGCGGCCACGACGGCCACCTCCCACCTTCGGGCCGCGGTGGCGGAGCGGGGATGGCCCTGGCTTTCGACGGTGGTGTGGCGGCCACGGTGGCAGATGGTGGGGTGGCGGCAATGGCGGCCGGCAATAGCTGCCGACGGGCAGCGGCGGCAGAGCGTGTGGTGGGTGTTCCGCGAACACCCAACAGGGACGCTAGGTGCACTACACTATGCCAGGGACTGCGCCGCGGCCGCGGTGTAGCCTCCCAGCTGGAGCTGTCCTCTGATGATGGTGGAGTGGCTGAGCGACGATGATGGACCGGTGCCATTGGCGATTGTGGGAGAAGCAGACGAGATAAGCTAAAGGGAGGGAGAGGAAAATGCGATGCAGGACTCGTCGGCCGTGAGGGTTTATATCGCAGGCCGGTAAGAATTGGGATTTTGGGGGATTTCACCGAGTCGGGCAGGAAGCTTGCGCAGGAACCTGTGAGGTTGCGCAGGAACGGGCTCACCTACGATTCATTGGCGCCACTTCAAGCCACCGTTTGGCCAAAAGAACGCCCCCGCGCACTGTGCAAGCTTGCGCTGTAAGACATCTGCGGCAGCGGGGTGACAAGACGTGCAAGAGGAGGACGAAAGGACACATACACATACGGTTAATAAAAAAAAGTTTGTGATTTAATTACCTACTACCCCCGTCCTGGTTTATAAGCCGTCTATGTATTTTTGTGCCAAAATTTGACTAGAGATTTAACTAATAAAATACGAATGCATGTCGCCAAAGATTATATCGTTGGATTCATATTTGAACATAGTTTCCATTTATATAATTTTTGTAACATGCATCAACATTTCGTTGGTTAAATTTAAGGTCAATATATGGCACAGATATAAAGGGGACTAATAGATGAAGACAGAGGTAGTAGCACACAGCCGCTCTCTATGTAGCGTCGCAATTGCCGGCCGGCTTGTAGATGACCATTCCCTACTTGTTCAACTGCTCTATGCGTGTGGTTGCTCGCGGTTGAGGAGGCCGCGGCGCGCTCTGCTCGCATCCCGCCGCGCGCGCTATGCTCTCGCGTCCCTCCGAGCGCTCTGCCCTCGTCCCTCCACGCTGCTGCCAGTGTTTGGGGCCGGCGCACGATCACGTACGTTTGTGCTGCCATTATGCATGCGGTTGCGCTGGGCGGGGCGCCACGATGTTGTTACCCGCTGCAAAAACTGCCATGCGGAGCGCCGAGAATCCAGGCCGCCCGTGTGACACCCCCCGGCTCAATCATGCACTATTCATACACACAAATGCACACGATCAAGCCTAAGGACTCACGGGAAGATATCACAAAACAACTCTAAATCATAAATAAAGTCATACAAGCTTTATATTACAAGCCAGGGGCCTCGAGGGCTCGAATACATAAGCTTGCGAACAAGCGTCAGCGGAAGCATCAGATATCTGAGTACAGATATTTAAACAGAAACAGAAAGGCCTTTAGAAAGGCGGGGCAAAAGAAAAACACTACGATCGAAAGGCGTAGGCCTCCTGCCTGGGACCCTCCGATCCTACTCCTGGTCGACGGCAAGCTTGTAGTAGTATCCACCCTCGGGGTTGAAGTAGTAGCGATCGTCGGCGGGGGCAACGGTCTCAGGGACTCCGTCATCTTGGTCACGACAAACTGATATGGGGAGAAAAGGAAAACAAAGCAACCATGAGTACTCAGAAGTACTCAGCAAGCCAAGATCTACACTACATATGCAACATTTTCAAAGGGAGGCTGTATATGTGGACTGGGCTGCAGAAATGCAAGAATAGAGAGAAGGCCTAGTCCTATCGAAGACTAGCATCTTCAGCGGTCTTGCAGCAATAGAAGAGAGTAGAACATTACAATATAATGTAGCAGTATCATTAAGTCTCATCCTCACCCAGAGATCCTTTCTCGACTCTCTACGAGAAAGCAATCCCAGAGCCATACAGTCATCAACCTCGTCCTGAGATCCCTTCTCGACTCCCTGCGAGAAGCAATCCCAGAGCCATAGTATCCAAGTATCCAATTCTAAATTGTATCAATCAGGATACAACTCCGAGTGTCCTTTACCGTAGGACTGGCTATCGATAGAAGTTTTCTTCCCTGCAGGGGTGCACCAACTTACCCAACACGCTCGATTAACTCCGGCCGGACACACTTTCCTGGGTCATGCCCGGCCTCGGCCATACGACACACCGCAGCCCTACCTACAGCTCAGCAGAGAGGTCCCCGCCGGTCTACATCCTAAGCGCAAGGGGGTCTTGGCCATCGCCCCTCGCCCTCCGGGTCGTTATGAGCAGGGTGGATACCAGCGCCAACGGCATGATCCGACCCAGCCACAATGCTGAACTGGACGTCTGACAAAGCTTTCGGCTGATGCATACGATGCAGAACGCCCATACTATGCCCACGTGATGGTTAGTGCTATCAGGCCAGAGGCCTGCTCGGATCAAATATCCAAATTGTTAGTACCTTGGGCTTGCGGTAACGAGCAGAGACTCACGAAAGATGTGACCCCGTCGCCGCATCTTGAGGACTTGCTGCAAGGGTTAAGAATGCCCGGCCGCGCCTCGTATTCATCATCCGGGCACCACACTGGCACCCGTCTTCACAACACTCGCCTCTCAGGCGCACGCGGGTACCCCTCAGGGTCGACCCGCCTATCCAAGTAACAGTGTAAAGTCCAAGTATCCGTGTGTACATAACATCTGGGGAATCCGAGGTATCACCCTCGTTGGATTCCTACTCGATGTAATCGTCAAGGTGAACTCGGAGGAATCACCCTCGTTGCGTTCACACTTGAGGTGTCGTACGAAGGCGTCGTTATCGGAAGCGGTGAAGGAGGAATCACCCTCGATGACCATGACCGAATAGCTACTCTACAGAGTTAACATCAGAAGTGCTACACGAGGTATCACCCTCGACACTCGATAGTAACGCTGCAGTGTCGTTACAACTAAGGGGGCATGATGTGCGGTGCCGGGGCCTGGTCTTCAATCCCGTTGATCGGGTCTTCAGATAATCCAGCGGGCAATCAGGATAAGTGGGGTCACTGATAGGTCTCTACCCAGCCTATACTAAGCAGTTTAGGATATGTAGGTAATTATCAACAGCAGGATACAATAAACAGGTATGCATCAGAATAGGTAAAGCGGTAGCAGCAGCAATTCTAATGCAATAATGAGAAAATAGAATGGGCGATATCGGGATGATCAAAAGGGGGGCTTGCCTGGTTGCTCGGCGGCAAGGGCAAGGTTGTCAATGGTGTCTTCGGTCTCCGGAGCTGCGTCGACCTCGGGGACGACGGCGGTGTCGGGGGCTACCGAGAGAGAAGAGGGGGAGGAAACAGTATAAATACACAGCAAACATGAGCAACACAAAGTACGACCTGACAATGTGCAGTGCCGGGTGTGTCCTAATGTAAGGTTGCACGTCACCGAGGAACGGGGAATCCATCCGGGAATGTCTTCCCGGTTCCGGACATTTGTCAGACAGATGACCGGAGAGGGACGGTTGCATGTTCGGATAGTTAGGGACGTGTGACGGACGAACGGACCGCGCATTCGGATTCGTCTCGTCGTTCTGAGCAACTTTCATGTACAAAGTTTTTCCATCGGAGTTACGGATTATTTAATATGCTTTTCTAAAGTTTTTATTAATTTTCTAGAATTTAATTATTTATTTAAATTAAACATTATCCGAAACAGTGTATGCTGATGTCAGCATGACGTCAGGACCAGTGGGTCCCACCTATCATACTCTGTTAGGTCTAATTAGGGTTTAGTTAACTTAATTACTGTTTAATTAAACTAATAATTAATTAGACTAATTAATCAGAGTTAATTAACTTAATTAATTATTTAACTAATTACTAATTTTATTAATTCATTTTTATTTTTATTTTAAACATTCTGCGGGGGTGGGGCCCCTCTGTCAGTGGCAAGGGAGGGCCGGGCCCACACGTCAGTGGCCCACAGGCCACTGCGGGCGTGTGGGCGCGCAAGGGGCGCACGGCCACGGCGAGGCTCGCCGGGGAGCAGTAGCAGCGCGCAGCTGCGAAGCGGGCGGAGTGCGGCGGCAGCAGGGCGGCGGCGTGGGCGCGGTGGCGCGCTGGTGTCTGCGGTGGCTTGCGTGTGCGCGCGCAAGCAGAGAGAGGGGGACGGCGCGGTCGACGCGCGCGGCGAGGTGAGGCAGAGCGCGGCAGAGGGACGAGCAGCGCGGCACGGGCGGAAGAGCAGCAACGGGCACGGGGCCACGGCGAGCAGGGAGGCGGCGGCGATAGAGGGAAGAGGGGGGGCTCACGGGCGGTGTAGATGAACGGGCCGGCGAGGCTCGAGGTGGTCCAGCAGGGAGGAGGATGAGGACGCAACGGCGACGGTGGGGCGGCGACGACGGCCGGTCGGCGCGGGCGCAGGGCGTCGGGGGCGTCGATTGCCCCCGAACGGATCCACGCGGGGGGGGGGGGGGGGGGGGGGCAAGGGTTGAGGAGGCGGGCGGCGGCGAGGTGGCCGGCGGCGACGCGGCGTCGGAGCGGCACCAGGGGCACGCGTCCGGGTGGGGTGCGGCTCGATCCCTCCTAGATCGGGGGGGGGGGAGGGGGGGGGGGGGAGGGGAGGAGAGGAGAGCGAGGTGGTGGAGTAGTGGATAGGGTTAGGGTTCGGTCTGGTGGGGAGGGGGGGTTAGTAGATAGGGACTGGGCCGGCCTGGTGGCCTGCTGGGCCAAAGCCCAGTTGGAGGGGGGGTTTCTTTTCCTTTTTTTTTCTTTCTGTCTTTTTCTTTTATTTTATTTATTCTTATATCTCTGTTCTGTAAATAGTTAGGCCCCAAACCGAATTTTGTAAAACATGGCAAATGTCCCAATAATTACTAGGCATCCTCTACCACTACCAAAAATTAGTTTGGAGGCAATTGGAGGTCACACAATTTTTATAATAATTAAAATGCATTAATCAGTGCTGTTTTGGTAATGTTAGAGTCACCTAATTAATTTATTAATTGTTGGTTTCAATTTTAGATTAGCCTCTGCAATATTTGTTATTTATTGAACAATTTAGTTTTTATGTTGGACAACTTTTATTTTCCACTTTCAGTTTAATTTCCATTTGAATTTGAATTTGAAAAGAGATATGATACTAATGATGATTAAGCACTGTTGATCATGATGACATGGCATAATCAAAAGGGTGATTACTGTAGTTAACCACTGGGGGTGTTACAAATCTCCTCCACTAATAAGAATTCTCGTCCCGAGAAAGAAGAGGTAGAAGGAAAAAGTTCGGGGTATTCCGCATGAAGATTATCCTCGCGTTCCCAAGTGGCTTCATCTTCAGTATGATTTGACCACTGCACTTTGAGGAACTTGGTAACCTTCTGACGGGTTCGACGTTCAGCTTCATCGAGAATGCGGATCGGATGTTCCTTATAAGAAAGATCATCATGCAATTCGAGCATTTCGTGGTCCACAGCTCGGTGCAGAGATTCCTTGAAGCATTTACGAAGTTGCGACACATGGAAGACGTCGTGGATATGAGAGAATTGCAGCGGCAACTCCAATTTATACGCCACCTGACCACGTCTAGCAATAATGCGGAAAGGACCAATGTAGCGTGGAGCTAGCTTGCCCTTGATTCCGAAACGGTGTGTGCCCTTCATAGGAGTGACTCGCAGATAAGCTTGATCACCAGGTTGATAAGTCAAACCCCATCGTTTGCGATCATAGTTGCTCTTCTGGCGGTCCTGAGCCGCCTTGAGATTTTCCCGGACGATACGGACTTGTTCTTCGGCGTGTTGAATAATGTCCGGTCCCATGAGTGGTCGTTCCCCAGTTTCTGACCAATTCAGAGGGGTTCGACACTTACGTCCATAGAGTACTTCGAAGGGGGCCATTTTCAAGCATGCTTGACAGCTGTTGTTATAAGAGAACTCGGCATATGGAAGAGATTCTTTCCACTTCTTGCTGAAAGAAATAACACAAGCTCGGAGCATGTCTTCAAGCACTTGATTAACTCGTTCAACTTGGCCTTGGGATTGGGGATGATAATCTGAACTCCAGGTAATATGAGTTCCCATAGCTTTTTGGAAACTTTCCCAGAACTTTGAAGTGAAAAGGCCACCACGGTCCGAACTGATCTCCTTCGGAATGCCGTGGAGTGAAACAATTCTGGAGATATATAACTCTGCTAACTGACTAGCAGTGATAGTTTCCTTGACGGGCAGAAAGTGTGCAACTTTAGAGAGTTGGTCGACGACGACAAGAATAGCATCATGACCCTTCTGTGACCTGGGAAGTCCTGTAATGAAATCCATTTGCACTTTATCCCATTTCCATAAAGGAATAGGTAACGGTTGCAGAATTCCAGCAGGCTTCTGATGTTCTGCTTTAACGCGACGACACACATCACATTCAGCAACATATTGAGCAATGTCCTGCTTCATTTTAGACCACCAGTACCTTTGTCAGAGATCACGATACATCTTGGTGCTACCAGGATGAATAGACAGCGGAGTATCATGTGCCTCCTTCATGACTTTATCAGCCATAAGCTTGAAGCGAGGTACGACAATGCGGTTTCTGAATTACAAGGTTCCATCTTCAGACAGCGAGAAATCCCTGTACTTTTCAAGGTGAAGACTTTTCTTCATCAGATCAACTTCAGCATCTTTAGCTTGCGCATTCTTAACAGCTTTCTCAAGATCTGGCTGTATCACAAGGTTATTTAGAGAACCCTGTGGGACAATACGTAGATTCAGCTTGCACAGTCCTTCATAAAGACGAGGTTGAGCTCGCCTAACCATGAGGTTGTCGCAATAGGACTTGCGGCTTAAGGCATCAGCCATCACGTTAGCCTTGCCAGGGGTATAAGAAATAACCAAATCATAGTCCGCAATGGCCTCCATCCATCTTTGCTGACGGAGGTTTAGAGATGGTTGAGTGAACAAGCACTTCAGACTTTTATGATCCGTGTAGATCTCGCAACGATTACCGAGAAGGTAATGTCGCCACAACTGCAGTGCATAGATCACAACAGTTAGTTCTAGATCATGTACCGGATAATTCTCTTCATGTGGGCGCAACTGACGAGAGCCATAAGCAATCACTTTACGCTCTTGCATTAGGACACAGCCTAATCCTTCACGGGATGCGTCACAATAGATCACAAAGTCCTTGCGGGTATCTCGAGGAGATAGTACTGGGGCAGATGTCAGCTTGTCTTTGAGTGTCTGGAAACTTTCCTGACATTTTTCTGTCCATTCAAATTTAGCGCCCTTGTGAAGCAGATCAGTCAAAGGCTTAGCAATCTTGGAAAAGTTCTCGACAAATCGACAGCAATAACTTGCAAGGCCGAGAAAACTTCTCACTTGCTTGACGTTCTTCGGAGGAGTCCAGTCAAGAATAGCCTGAACTCGTTCTGGGTTAACAGCAATTCGTGGGCAGGTAGTCAAAGAGGTTGACGATGAGATCACCGACCACTAGAGGCAAGGATGGAATTGCTGTTCATGAATTCATTTAACATCTCGAAAGAAGTCAAAATGTTGCCGCTGAACACGACGCATTTTGCCGAGAGATTCCAAAAGTGTCAAATGACAGTGTGAGAAGCGTAAGATACTTGTAAAGGAAAGGTTAAACAAACTAATGGAAAGTAAAATGATGATTATCAGACTAATCGTTCCAAGGAAAGGATCAGTTGCGAATATCCAGCTCTCCGGGTGGACGAGAATTACGAGATCCTAAGCGTCGGCATTAGTAAACTTTATTTAATCCGAATAGAAGAGAGATCAGAGTCCCAGAGTAAAGGTCGAGGAGTAAAAGATCCTAATACCAGCCAATTGACGACATGGGCCCGTAAGCCACACAGCCAAGTTAGTAAAACAGTTTTCGGTTACTAGAGTCAACTTCGGCCAAGGAGTTGGAAAGGGGGATTCCTACAGGCAGTCGGCTCTGATACCAACTTGTGACGCCCCCCGGCTCAATCGTGCACTATGCATACACGCAAATGCACACGATCAAGCCTAAGGACTCACGGGAAGATATCACAACACAACTCTAAATCATAAATAAAGTAATACAAGCTTTATATTACAAGCCAGGGGCCTCGAGGGCTCGAATACATAAGCTTGCGAACAAGCGTCAGCGGAAGCATCAGATATCTGAGTACAGATATTTAAACAGAAACAGAAAGGCCTTTAGAAAGGCGGGGCAAAAGAAAAACACTACGATCGAAAGGCTTAGGCCTCCTGCCTGGGACCCTCCGATCCTACTCCTGGTCGACGGCAAGCTCGTAGTAGTATCCACCCTCGGGGTTGAAGTAGTAGCGATCGTCGGCGGGGGCAACGATCTCAGGGACTCCGTCATCTTGGTCACGACAAACTGATATGGGGAGAAAAGGAAAACAAAGCAACCGTGAGTACTCAGAAGTACTCAGCAAGCAAGGATCTACACTACATATGCAACATTTTCAAAGGGAGGCTGTATATGTGGACTGGGCTACAGAAATGCAAGAATAGAGATAAGGCCTAGTCCTATCGAAGACTAGCATCTTCAGCAGTCTTGCAGCAATAGAAGAGAGTAGAACATTACAATATAATGTAGCAGTATCATTAAGTCTCATCCTCACCCAGAGATCCTTTCTCGACTCCCTACGAGAAAGCAATCCCAGAGCCATACAGTTATCAAACTCGTCCTGAGATCCCTTCTCGACTCCCTGCGAGAAGCAATCCCAGAGCCATAGTATCCAAGTATCCAGTTCTAAATTGTATCAATCAGGATACAACTCCGAGTGTCCTTTACCGTAGGACCGGCTATCGATAGAAGTTTTCTTCCCTGCTGGGGTGCACCAACTTACCCAACACGCTCGATTAACTCCGGCCGGACACACTTTCCTGGGTCATGCCCGGCCTCGGCCAAACGACACACTGCAGCCCTACCTACAGCTCAGCAGAGAGGTCCCCGCCGGTCTACATCCTAAGCGCAAGGGGGTCTTGGCCATCGCCCCTCGCCCTCCGGGTCGTTGTGAGCAGGGTGGATACCAGCGCCAACGGCACGATCCGACCCGGCCACAATGCTGAACTGGACGTCTGACAAAGCTTTCGGCTGATGCATACGATGCAGAACGCCCATACTATGCCCACGTGATGGTTAGTGCTATCAGGCCAGTGGCCTGCTCGGATCAAATATCCAAATCGTTAGTACCTTGGGCTTGCGGTAACGAGCAGAGACTCACGAAAGATGTGACCCCGTCGCCCCGTCTCGAGGACTTGCTGCAAGGGTTAAGAATGCCAGCCGCGCCTCGTATTCATCATCTGGGCACCACACTGGCACCCGTCTTCACAACCCTCGCCTCTCAGGCGCACGCGGGTACCCCTCAGGGTCGACCCGCCTATCCAAGTAACAGTGTAAAGTCCAAGTATCCGTGTGTCCATAACATCAGGGGAATCCGAGGTATCACCCTTGTTGGATTCCTACTCGATGTAATCGTCAAGGTGAACTCAGAGGAATCACCCTCGCTGGGTTCACACTTGAGGTGTCGTACGACGGCGTCGTTTTCGGAAGCGGTGAAGGAGGAATCACCCTCGATGACCACGACCGAATAGCTACTCTACAGAGTTAACATCAGAAGTGCTACACGAGGTATCACCCTCGACACTCGATAGTAACGCTGCAGTGTCGTTACAACTAAGGGGGGGTGATGTGCGGTGCCGGGGCCTGGTCTTCAATCCCGTTGATCGGGTCTTCAGATAATCTAGCGGGGCAATCGGGATAAGTGGGGTCACTGATAGGTCTCTACCCAGCCTATACTAAGCAGTTTAGGATATGTAGGTAATTATCAACAGCAGGATACAATAAACAGGCTATGCATCAGAATAGGTAAAGTGGTAGCAGCAGCAATTCTAATGCAAGCATGAGAAAATAGAATGGGCGATATTGGGATGATCAAAAGGGGGGCTTGCCTGGTTGCTCGGCGGCAAGGGCAAGGTTGTCAATGGTGTCTTCGATCTCCGGAGCTGCGTCGACCTCGGGGACGACGGCGGTGTGGGGGCTACCGAGAGAGAAGATGGGGAGGAAACAGTATAAATACACAGCAAACATGAGCAACACAAAGTACGACCTGACAATGTGCAGTGCCGGGTGTGTCCTAACGTAAGGTTGCACATCACCGAGGAAGGGGGAATCCATCCAGGAATGTCTTCCCGGTTCCGGACATTTGTCACACAGATGACTGGAGAGGGACGGTTGCATGTTCGGATAGTTAGGGACGTGTGACGGACAAACGGACCGCATATTCGGATTCGTCTCGTCGTTCTGAGCAACTTTCATGTACAAAGTTTTTCCATCGGAGTTACGGATTATTTAATATGATTTTCTAAAGTTTTTATTAATTTTCTGGAATTTAATTATTTATTTAAATTAAACATTGTCCGAAACAGTGTATGCTGATGTCAGCATGACGTCAGGACCAGTGGGTCCCACCTGTCATACTCTGTTAGGTCTAATTAGGGTTTAGTTAACTTAATTACTGTTTAATTAAACTAACTAATTAATTAGACTAATTAATCAGAGTTAATTAACTTAATTAATTTACTAATTACTTAATTAATTAACTAATTACTAATTTTATTAATTCATTTTTATTTTTATTTTAAACGTTCTGCGGGGGTGGGGCCCCTCTATCAGTGGCAAGGGAGGGCCGGGCCCACACGTCAGTGGCCCACAGGCCACTGCGGGCGTGTGGGCGTGCAAGGGGCGCGCGGCGGCGCTGGCCCGACTAGGCAATGGCCCAGGCCAGCCGCGGCGAGGCCACGGCCACGGCGGGGCTCGCCGGGGAGCAGCAGCAGCGCGCAGCTGCGAAGCGGGCGGATTGCGGCGGCAGCAGGGCGGCGGCGTGGGCGCGGTGGCGCGCTGGTGTCTGCGGTGGCTTGCGCGTGCGCGCGCAAGCAGAGAGAGGGGAAGGGCGCGGTCGACGCGGGCGGTGAGGTGAGGCGGAGCGCGGCAGAGGGACGAGCAGCGCGGCACGGGCGGAAGAGCAGCAGCGGGCACGGGGCCACGGCGAGCGGGAAGGCGGCGGCGACAGAGGGAAGAGGGGGGCTCACGGGCGGTGTAGATGAACGGGCCGGCGAGGCTCGAGGTGGTCCAGCGGGGAGGAGGATGAGGACGCAACGGCGATGGTGGGCGGCCATGACGGCCGGTCGGCGCGGGCGCAGGGCGTAGGGGCGTTCGATTGCCCCGAACGGATCCACGCGGGGGGGGGGCAAGGGTTGAGGAGGCGGGCGGCGGCGAGGTGGCCGGCGGTGAGCGCGGCGTCGGAGCGGCACCAGGGGGCAGCGGCGTCCAGGCGGTGGGGCGCGGCTCGATCCCTCCTGGATCGGGGGGGGGGAAGAGGGAGGAGAGGAGAGCGAGGGGGTGGAGTAGTGGATAGGGTTAGGGTTCGGTTTGGTGGGGAGGGGGGGTTAGTAGATAGGGACTGGGCCGGCCTGGCGGCCTGGTGGCCTGCTGGGCCGAAGCCCAGTTGGAGGGGGGGTTTCTTTTCCTTTTCTTTTTCTTTCTGTCTTTTTCTTTTCTTTTATTTATTCTTATATCTCTGTTCTGTAAATAGTTAGGCCCCAAACCGAATTTTGTAAAACATGGCAAATGTCCCAATAATTACTAGGCATCCTCTACCACTACCAAAAATTAGTTTGGAGGCAATTGGAGGTCACACAATTTTTATAATAATTAAAATGCATTAATCAGTGCCGTTTTGGTAATGTTAGAGTCACCTAATTAATTTATTAATTGTTGGTTTCAATTTTAGATTAGCCTCTGCAATATTTGTTATTTATTGAACAATTTAGTTTTTATGTTGGACAACTTTTATTTTCCACTTTCAGTTTAATTTCCATTTGAATTTGAATTTGAAAAGAGATATGATACTAATGATGATTAAGCACTGTTGATCATGATGACATGGCATAATCAAAAGGGTGATTACTGTAGTTAACCACTGGGGGTGTTACAGCCCGGCCCCCATTTATTCCTGCGGCCATTTACCTTCATCTCTCACGCCAGACGACACAATAAGCACACCCACGATGGTACATACAGAGAGGACATCCAGCGGTTCCAATGGCGCTCCGCGTGGCTCCAATGCCGCTCCCAGTGGCCGACGACGACAATGGGGGGCAGTTCACCACACATCACATAATGGACACCCATGTGAGGGGGAAGGCCCTCTCAGTGGTGTACACGAACGAGCCGGTCTCGGTGGAGAGCTCCATCCAAACTATGGAGCAGTTGCTTCCTGAGGACAAGTACCAAGTGGTCGGCTTCGACCTCGAGTACACCATCGGTCGTGCCGGCATGATCATAAGGTTGTCGTCGCCCAGTTGTGAGTGCGACATGACGTCCTCGTGTACCACTACCACCTGGCCACAAGGCCTTGCGAGCGTTTCTCCAGGTTTATCAACAGCTCTGACTACAGTTTCGCTACGGTGGACACCACCAACGATCTAAAAGCGCTCAAGGTTTCGGGCTTGAAATGCCAGAATCTTGTCAACATCCAGGACCACTACAAGGTCTGGGGCAGCGACAACAACAAACAGAACTCCCTGGTTGACCTTGCCTCGGCCATCATCGACCCCTACTACATGAAGATGAAGGATGAGAGCAAGAAGGACAAGAACGCCTGGCACAGTGTCTGGCATCAGAGACTGGATGAACAACACGTCAAGTACGCGGCCAAGGACACGTACACAAGCTACAAGATATACAGGCGGATCGTTGACATGAGGAAGTGTCTTCTTCATGCCCCAGACGAGGGATCAAGCCACAGAGCAGTGGCGGGAGCATCACAAGAAGTAGATGACTAGACGATTGTTTCTCCTAGTTTAGAATGCATGCAACATGAACTATTCTGATCACGGGTTGAACTTCCTGAGTTACACAACCTGAACTTCCCTCTATAGGAACCCGACCTTCGGGCTATCTTCGCAACCGTGTCTCCCCTCGCGAATTATTCTGGTCAGTCATGTTCTATGTGATGTAAGTGTAATCTAGAAACGGTTTTTAGCAACTAACTGCCCATTTTAAATAGGAATCTCGCTCGTTGTCGGATTTGCTCTCGGGACATGATGAACTTGCGTCTGTTGCAAATTTTACTGCCTGAGTTGTTCGACCTGAACTTCCCTTGGTGACAAGTTGAACTTCCCGCAACATTGTCCAAATGAGACTTGCAATATACCGTTGGAAAGCTGTGCACACGACGGTCACGACCCAAGTTGAATTTTTGACAAAATCTAAACGGTTTAAGAGCAGTTTTGAAAACCATTATTCTTCACACAAAAAAACGTGAATCATATTTTAGAGCCCATTTCTAAAACGTTTATCGGAATGAGGCAAATGATACGGCGTTGGAAAGCTGCTGCAAATCCGCAAATTTCACATACAGAAAGTTTTCTCAAATTTCCTACGGTTAAGGAGTTATTTCACATATGGCGGAATTTTTCAAACCGAACAGCCGGGCTCGTATTTTTGGCGCCATTTGAAAACGGCTAATCCGTTTGAGGCAAATGATACGGCGTTGGAAAGCTTATGAAAATGCGCTTCTTTTCCATATAAGAAGTTTTCCTAATTTTATACTGTTTGGAAGTAATTTATAAAACGGTCAAAGTTCAGCCGAGATGGTATTTTTGCATCAATTTCTAAATGGTTCATCGGAATGCAGCAAATGATATGGCGTTGGAAATCTTGAGGAAATGCGAAACTTTTTGGTATATATTGTTTCTCCCAATTCCTTACGGTTTTAAGTAAATTTTGAAAATGCCTAAAAATATTTTTTGGACGTAATTTCTACAAACTTTATCGGAATGGGGCAAATAATATACTATTGAAAAGCTACAGAAAATGCGAATTTTTTTCATGTAGATGGTTTTCTCTGATTCCTAGCCATTTTCAAGTAATTTCGAAAATGGCCAGATCATGCGTTCCGCCTTTATCGCGAAACAGATTCTTCGAAAATGCACCGCATGAAGAACTTGAACTACTCGGCATGTCTACTTGAACTTCACTCTATTTTTCATGGGCCTTTTTTGCTCGTAGCTCTCCATCCATTCACCGGAATTGAGCAAGTGATATACCGATGGAAAGCTGCTGTAAACACGCAACTTTCCTGTGTTGATCATTTTTTCATACTCGCGAAGGTTTTAAAAGTTTTTCATCTGAAATTCATTCAGTGTAGTAGTTGAACTTCCTGCTGTTTTCACATTGAACTTCTGTGACATATTTTTGTTTGCAATTTTCTCATCCATTCGTCAGTGTTACACAAATGATATTCCTTTGTACAAACCTCTCTCACAATAATTTTTTAAACTTTCTCTGACCGAGGACTTGAACTTATAACAACAACAAAAATTGGATCTTGCCTTTTAATTCATTTTTCTCATATTAAACACACACCATGTAGTACATGAAATTTTTCCATTTTTATAATTTGAATTTTTTATTTTCTTTTTGAAATCAAATTGCTCCCAAATAATAACTGAACTTCTTTGTGGATTGAGAGAATTATTTTAAAACGCAAAAAAATTTGGTTTTTGTGTTTTCGAACATGGAAATACAAGGTGAACCTCTCTCGCAAGAATTTTTGAACTTTCCCGGACAAAGCACTTGAACTTCTTTCAATAAACCTTTTAAGCTTTTATTTTTCTATACTTTTGTTCTCACCTGAAATGCATTCCTTGTAGTACTTGAACTTCTCGTTGTTTTCACTATGAACTTCTGTCGCATTTTTGTGTATACGTCACACGCAATTGAAGGTCGGACGTCATTTTTTGCCATTCTAAAACATGTAATTGGAGGTCGGACGCCCAGCAATATAAATTCTGAACCGTGCACGAAGGTGCACGTGAACTTCTTGCAACAAATCTGAGTTTTTTATATACTTTGAACTTCTCTGTTATTTTAAATTCAACTTTTTAGTCATATTCTTAGAAAGGAAATATGTTTTTAAACAAGCATCAAACATTTTTTTTGTAAATTGAACTTCATAGTTTTATTTTTCTTGGAAACAGTAATAATTTGAGTTTCCTGTATACATCAAACTACTCCTTTATTTTAATTTGAACTTCATCATTTTATTCTTTAGTAACAAGGAAAATCTAAGTTTTACCAAAATCGAACTGCACTATTTTTTAAATTTGGACTTCTTGGTTTATTTCTAATAGTAATGAGAAAATCCTAGTTTTGTATATATATTGAACCAATTCATTATTGAATTTTAACTTCTAGAGATTTTTAGTTTAGAAATGGTGAAAATCTTTTTAATGAATTTTTGAATATCGTATTTTTAAAATTTGAACTTCTAGTTTTTTTTATTTTTGAACTTCTTATTTTTCATTCTTTAATATTAAGAAAAATCCAAATTTTGTATAAACAACGAACTGCTCCATTTTTTAATTTGTACTTCTTGGGTCTTTTTCAATTATTTATTTTAACATAGAACAACTCATATTTATTTATTTGAAGTTCAACGAAAACTCAATTATTTTTTAGACATCACAACAATAGTAGGAATTGCAAAAGTTTTCAGTTTGGTTACATGTGATTTTTTTGTTCTGGATCACTATAGTTTCGAAAAACATAGACACACACGGGAGAGATAATTATGTGTTCATAAATTCGATAGCAATACACAAACTCTCTATGTAGTAATACAAGAACTCTCACAGAAGTGATACATGAACTTCTTTTTGTACATTTTTTTCTTGTATTACTGCCTAGAGAATACGACGTCCGTCCTTTAGTTAACATACTTGACCTTCCCGAACATAACATTTTGACCCTTTGCATAAAAAAAATTTAAAGTCAATTTTTTCCACAGTAATACAATATTTTTATATATCCATTTTTTGGGTTATGATTTCTTCATTCACTTTTTGTTGTTGCCACTGAACAACACAACAAACAGAGAGTAGGATGGGAGAGATGGAGCTCGGGACTTGTGTTCTACCTGAACTTGTTTTTTTGTTCTATTTGAACTTCTAAAGATTTTTCGAACTCGTTTGATGTGCCTAACAAATGTCATTCTATTTTTTTTATGAGACCGGGCTGCAGAACATACGCCCAAAACAAGCACAAAATGCGTTCAGTTTTTTTGTTTGGTTACACACACGAACACCTGAAGAGCAAGATTACAAAAAACATAAAATAAAGTCCATGCATTTTTACTTTTCTATTCGGGATTGCACCATGCAAAGTACATGTGTCTGCTATGAACAAACCACCTCATCAAATCAACAAGGTTCATAGGAATTTCAGAGAGAGAGAGAGATGGAATGGATGGCTACTGAATTTATATGTGCAGCCGTGAGGAAGCGCAGAGGAGCAATGCACGGCGACGGTTGAGCGCAGTCCACGACAACGGTTCGGCGCAGTCTGCGGCGACCACAGCGCCCGTGGAGGTCATCCTAGCATGGTCCGACCAGGATCTTGCCGGATCCATGCATGCAGGCGGCCACGGGGGTGGCAGTTGCGGCGGCGGCGTGCTAGATGTGGCGGCCACGGTGATGCGAGGGTTGGTGGAGACGGCGACGTGAGGGGTCCGGGGCGGCGCCGACGAGCTGGGGTGCGTGGTGGCGGTGGCGCACGGGTAAGGTGCTGTGGCGGCATCGCATGGGGTCAGGGCCAGCGGTGGTGGCGGCTTGTGGGGTCAGCGGTGGGTGCGGCGCGAGGGTTCATGGCGGGGCCGCTATCGCCCGGGAGGGGGGTCGGGATCCAGGGGAAGGCGAGAGGTGCGGGAGGGGGGACGGTTGGTTGGGATTTTTTTTCTTCTCCGTGATCTCAGGAACAGCTAATCGCGTCTATATAGGGCGTGCCGTGATCCAAATAACTATTCTAATCCTGGGATCAGAATAGTGTTGTCCTATATATATATATGTTATTCTTCTGTAGATAGAGCAAATCACACGGCTCATTAGCAAAAATCGTCTGTGTTATTATTGGTCTTCGCACACATTTCTGATTATAGACCTGTTTGCCACGTATCACACACGTCTTGTTCAGTCGAACAGTTTCTGTTGTCTTGGCTCATCGCAGACAGTTCATCCGAGTGAACTGTATGCCCTCCATCGCACACACCTTGATCTGGTTGACCATTTGTATTGTGTTGCCTAATCACACACTGTTCATCCTAGTGAACTGTATGCCGTATATCGCACACACCCTCATCTGGATGCCCGTTTCTGTTGTTCTGCCTCATCGCTAACAGTTCTGCTGGATTAACCATATGCCACGCATCACACACGCAACTCTAATCCGAACCGTGTTTGATGTCACTGCCATTGCAAATGTTTTGTATCTTTTTTGATGGTTTTATTACATCACCATTTGTGATTAATGCATCGCACACAGTTTCGTCGTAGGGTCTCTAATTGGACTATCGCATTTGGACCAACCTGCAGTAGTGCCCAGATGTTTGAATTTCATTCCCATTTCTTGCATGGGACCTAGAACTTCACCCAAGGACACACATGTGATTTTTCAACCAACTTTGGTGCACTGGAGCATGTGCTTGTAGTTCAAATTTGAATTATTCACATTAAATGCCCAGAAACTCAATTAATGCATAAAAAAGGGCAAACAAACCCGGAATAATTCCAAATTTTAACATGACACTCATATAGTTTGATATTTGCTCTATAAAAAAATCAAGAGGGGGGGCAGCGCATGTCGTTTCGCAAACAAAGGTGACACATTCCCTCTCGAAACCACACGCCTTCTTGAGAGAAGCTCCAATTTGCAAGAAGCTTATACCAAAACTTGTCCCAATTCGGCCAAAAAATTTACCACAGCATGTTGGTACCCTGAAATGACACCATGCCAAGTTTCATGATTTTCAGGGGATTTACAGGAATTTAAAACCCAAGTTTCTCAATGTTTCCGGCCAAGCCACGATGCCCAAATGTTTGAATTTCATTCCCATTCTTGCATGGGACCTATAAATTCACCCAAAGACACACATGTGATTTTTCAACAAACTTTGGTGCACTGGAGCATGTGCTTGTACTTCAAATTTGAATTATGCACATTAAATGCCTAGAAACTCAATTAATGCATAAAAAATGCCAAATGAACCAGGAATAATTCCAAATTTTAACACGACACTCATATGTTGCATGTAAACTTTAGATAAATGTTCTAGCAATTCAAACACCATCCTTGCCCTCCTTAACACCATTTTCTCTTTCAAAATAGAATGAAAAAATCAGGTATACCACAAACAGTTTACTTGCAAGAATCGTGTGGGATGCGATATAAAATATCTTGGCACACCGTCTAGTCTGGCTTACGCAGGAAGCTTCGTTGTCTACAGTCCACCCCCCGCGCTTGAACCGCACTGGCGCGCCAGTTTCTCGCGGCACCGAGCAAAATTTTTCTGCCACCGTAGTAATATCTATCTCCCCCCCCCCCACCAAAAGACACATTTCCACTGTTCCTCAAACCTTCACTGCTGCTTACTGGCAGCGCAGCCTTCTCGCCGGCGACCCTTCTTCTTGCAGCGCCACCTCCTCGATGGCAACCCTTCTTCTTGCTGCGCGGCCTCGTCAATATGGTTAGGTAATCCACACCCCACCCACACCATCCTCCTCCTTCCCCGTCCCACATGCCCCGACCGACAACGCGACACCTTCCACCCAAATCACTGGCCCCGTCCTCCAATTAAGCGCCGCCCACAGCCATTTTGCACGCAGTATAACGTGGAGCTCAGTAGCATCTGGCAGCGGAGAAGCAAATCGCAGCCGCACCCGCGGACGAGGTCGTTATGGCTGCCATGCATGTCGACCGCCAGATCTTGGAGGAGCTCATTTTGCCTCGCGTGTGTTGCCGTAGGGCCTATCCCGACAGTTTCTGGGTCGTGTGGGAAGGACCCCCTATCACACACACTCACTAGGCGACGGTTTAAAACTCCATCGCGGAAAGGGGGTAAAAACCGTTTGTATAGCACGTCTCTATACCAGTGGTTGTATTTACACATATCGAGCATATTGGGTGTATGTTATTGAAATGCTTGGTATGTGTGGGATCCGACACCTAGTTGTCTATTCTTGGTAGCCTTCCTTATGGGAAAATGCCTCCTAGTGCTTCCACTGAGCCATGGTAGCTTGCTACTACTCCAGAACACATGGATTGACCGGCATGTGTCCTTCTTTGCTCCTTTATCTGTCCGTTCGGGGAAATGTCACACGGTGTTTATCGGAGTCCTAATAGCTTGCTACAACCCGGTTACACTCGCTGCAGACCGACACATGCATTGCTGGGTCATGTATGCCTGTCCCTGTAAGTTTGTGCCACCTTGGTTTACGACTAGTCATGTCGGCCCGGGTTCTTTGTCGGGATGCTAGCGACACTATCATATACGTGACCGAAAAGGCGCAAACGGTCCCGGCCAAGGTTAGGCTACAGTCATGGGGATACCATGCGTGAGGCCACAAAGTGATATGATGTGTTACTTGCTAGATCGGTGTGACTTTGGATCGGCGACCCGACAGATACATGATTTGTACATGGTGATAAGTGGTCAGAGCATGTGTGAAGATGTACACCCTTGCAGGGTTAATGATCTACTCGGATAGCCGCGTCCTCAGATATGGACCACTCGGAAAGCTTAAACTGTTCATAGACAAGTTAAAACGGATACTCTAAAATGCGCAAGATAAGTGTGAGTGCGATGGATAGCCTTCTCGTAGGGATACGGGAGCGGATCCATAGTTGTGTATTGTTATGGTAAACATGTGGACTCGTGTGCGCTTTCCCACCTCAAAGAAAATACTGGTAGTCGTAGTACACAAAAGCCATTGAGTCAAAGTTGGCTTGCTGCAGTTAAACTCCACAACCTCCTTGCTGATACTGATGCATAAGTAGATAGTTCTGATGTAAGTCTTGCTGAGTACGTTTGTACTCACGGTTGCTCAATTTATGTTTTTGCAGAGAGACTTCAGTCTCACTAGTAGTTCCACGCGGGCTTCAATGAGTAGCTTGGGAATGCCAGACAGAGGTCTGGTTCCTATGGAGGGTCTTGTAGATAGTCAGGCTTCTCAGCCTTTTTCTTTTGTAGATGTATGTACTGAGACATGTGTATGCTTCCGTTGCTTGTATGACATTGTATGTTGGGTCATGAGACCCATGTTTGTAATATCATGCTATGTAAGTTTTGGGGGATTGATTTTGAGCCACGAGAAATCCTCCAAAACCCTGGTTCGAGCTCTAGGGGCCTGGTTCTTCGTCTACGAGGCTACGAGCTAGGCACGACACGGACACAATGAGCTAACCAGGTTCAGGCCACCGTGCGGTGTAAAACCCTACTCCTGCTTGGTTGTATTGCTTGTGGACAGAGCTCTTGGAGCTACAAGAAGAGACAGAGCTCTTTGGAGTCTAGCAATGGTGCTAGGATTTGATCAGGAGTCGATCCCTTACTACTGTGGCTGCTCTACCCCTTTTATAGGTGCCTCGGGCTGCTTCCCTGAAAATAAGAGCAGGAAAGGGCTACCACAGGGCGGCAATTTCAAAGGGGACAAGCGCTGGTGCTATCCTGACAAAAGGTGGTCTTCGCCTGCCAAAGATGTTATCCATGATACTCCACGGGCTCCACGATGACCTCGGTCCTACCGTGCCACCGTCTTGGTCTTGTTTCACCAAAGGGGAAACCTTTAGGACTTGCTTTGGGGGCAGGGAGGCACAGCTGCTCCCTTATAGTACTAAAGGGGAAACTCTCCTGGCCGCGCAGGCTGGCGCCTGCCACGGTGACATCATCCACATGATGGGCTTGTGACCCGCGCCGCATGGGCTCCTCGACAAGCCTCACGAGGGGCACCTCGCGAGGGAGCCTCGCAGGGCTGCCTGCCGTGGTGGTGGTCTTGATGAAGTCCTTCGTCAGAGAAGTCCCTCGCGGGGCAAGGCCCTCGCGAGGATGCTGGCTTCAAGGCGCCTGCTGTTGGGCTGCCTTCTTGAGTTGGGCCAAGAGGCCCTTACTGGGCCGTAGGCAGATGGCCTGTGGTACCCTGGTTCCCACTGGCCCGACAGTAGCCTCCGGGCCTGCGACACGCATGTTCCGCCCGTTGGGGGACGAGATGATGCGGGGCTTATGTCTGCCGGGCCTAGGAAGGGACGCGTGGCAGCAATGACAGGACGGGACGCCTCCACTCCCTTGCAGCGCCTCGGTGACCATCATCTTGGTCATACAGCCTTCCTACGCAGGCGCAAGCACATCATTGCTTCCCATCTCGCTCTCCGCCTTCCTCAAGAACTACTCCTCTGCTTCCTCTATTCCCAATGTCGAATAAGGTGAAGCGGCTCGGAGAGAGTTACAAAAGGAGGCCCAGGGGGGCTTCCTCGCCCGTCTTCTCCCCCGGCCCTTCCTCTTCTTTGCTCTTCTCCATGAACTGCCGCCATGAGGGTTTCCCCTCGGGGTCGGACGCGCTCCTCAGCTGCCGCTGCGGAGGCCCGCCCTAGTGCCTGTGGAAGAGCCACCCCCACGACCATGGAGGCTGCGACGCTCGTGGTCAGGGCGGACATGGAGGTTCACCTTCTCCGTCTCCCCTAGTAGGGGTCCACCTGACGGTGGTGCACACAAGTTTGTTGTGGGGCTGCATAGCCGGCCCTGCAGTTGGCTTCGGCTCGTGCAGCCCATTGCGAGAGTAATGGAGGACATCATGCCCTTAGGCCTATGCCTACGGGCGAAGGGCTGCTGCAATGGCCCCTCTTGGGTGATGGTGGAGTTCTCCCCACTGTCTTCAAGTTCCTGACATGGGGGTGTAAGTCGTTCACCTGCTCCGGCGCCCTAAGGCGGGGGCAGCTCCTCAAGTCCATGTACAATGGGACTGCCACACTCTTCGTGAAGTTCTTCGAGGTCTCCAATGGCCGTATGGAGTGCTGCGCAGAAAGCGAGAGCGGCATCGACACCGGCCCCACCAGCGAGAGCGAAGATGACGATGGGTCCCCGAGCATCAAGAGCGAGGGCGATGATTCCGACTAGGCGCAGGCGGTGCCCGAGTCGTATTTTTGTAGACAGGCCGCGCTCCACCTAGGTTCCTTTCTCTTGTTCTTGTGTAAGAACCAATGTAGCCCCACGGGGGCATGAAAATGGTGCTTTGATAAAGACTCATATTAAGTACTTAATGCTTTGCTGCCATGTATGCTCCTCGTGAGGCCTACTTTTCTCTTCTTGCTTGCCCTGATGGTCTACATTGTCAGGACCCAGCCCAGAACAAGCTATGACCGTCGCTGGTACGTTAGGGCGCGTGCCTAGACAAGGCCAGATGGTGTAGGGCTCTGCGAGGCGGTAGGCGCTCCCGAGGTGCGATGCTCAGGAAGCCCTCCTTTGACGTGCAAGCAGCTTGCACAAAAACAAAAATCATCACTCAACGAGGCAGGAATATTTAAGACGTGTCGTGAATGGCCCTCGATGCACACTAGACTTAGCTTTTTG
Source organism: Thinopyrum elongatum (assembly GCA_011799875.1). Classification (NCBI taxonomy): domain Eukaryota; kingdom Viridiplantae; phylum Streptophyta; class Magnoliopsida; order Poales; family Poaceae; genus Thinopyrum; species Thinopyrum elongatum. The sequence goes on along the minus strand of CM022299.1, from coordinate 283,927,613 downwards.
GTGCGATATTTTTAGGGTGCGGCAGCTTGGGGGGTGCGCCCCGCGATAGGCGTCCACCCGTGAGGCCCTCGTGGGACTTGCTGTTAGCCGCGCAACGGCTACCTCATGAAACCACGATAGCGAGGTTGCCGGAGGAGGGATGCCCATGAAGCTTCTTATGCCCTGCACTAGTGAGATTGCCACCAAGTTTTACAAGAAATGAGGCGGCGTGCGCTCGTGAGGTTACTTGTGGGTATCATGTGAGGAGACGAGTACCAAGGACCTTGGTGAGGTGATGTGCATGGGAGCAGGCCCTTTAGCCAGAGCATAGTCGCTTGGATTTAATGGCGCTGCTGGGTCTGACCCAAGCATGTGCACCATGTCGAGTCCCCGCTGGTGTGATACTCAGAAGGAAGATCATGAGCGCGCATGCCTCCTGAGGGCACTTCATGACAAGCACTCGTAACACTTAGGAAATGAAGTTTTACTGATGCACGAAAGAGGTGTACTCCATCACATAGACCCTGATCTCCGTGGCCTAGCTCTTAGTCTGAGCCTTTAGTACCATCAGCAAGTGAGTGCCTGACGATAGGCCGCAGTATGGTGCGGCTGAGGTGGGTGCGGGTGGTAGTTCCTCGTGAGCCGGATGATGACTGAGGGAGTCCTTGATTAAGGGGTCCTCAGGCTGCCGGCCCATTGCTTATGGTCCGGACTGATGGGCTACCATGGAGCAAAACTAGGGCACAGATAAAAGATCTTCGGAGCCGTGGGGTGTCCTCCAAGTCAAGATTTAGCATGATATTTCCTTTACTGTAACCGACCGTATGTAACCCTAACCCTATTGGTATCCATATAAACCGGGGGTTTTTAGTCTTTAGGGCTAGAGCAACATCCAACCCCCCATCAACCTAGGGTTTAGCTCGCCTGATCTCGAGGTAGATTGACTCTGTAATCACACCATGCACATCAAATACAATCAAGCAGGATGTACCTCCTAGAGAGAGCCTGAACCTGGGTAAACACCGTGTTCTTCGTCCCATGTTCCCAATTGATCCTAGATCCACAGCTCGGGACCCCCTACCTGAGATCAGCCGGTTTTGAAACTGCCATTGGTGCTTTCATTGAGAGTTCCACTGTGGATCTCCAAAGGATCGATGGCCCAACTATTCGTTGGAAACCCCACTCGCACCAGGGACATCTTTGTCCCTGACCAGATATTCACGTTCGGCAGCATCACCTTACGCGTCGAGCGCACCGGTCGTTTGGACCAAGTTTAGAACCTCACCCCCGATCACGGAGCCGACCACCGGAACTTAGAGTCCAGCGCCGGCCCTTGGGAAAGCCCTGCTCCCGTAGAGTCCGCTACCCCCGCGGAAGAACCCGCCGAGCCCGACGCATTGACCTCGGGTTCAGTGGGCACGAAGGGAGCTGACACCATCCGGGATCTGGCCTTAAAGACGGATCCCATCGAAGTACCCGAAGAACGTCCCGCCGAATATCCAAGAGGCATGGCCCTTACAGGAACCTCTTCGGTAGACAACCTGTTGGATCGATTCCTCGCTATGGGAATCTCCGTCAGCAGGCCTACGGCCTACAACCAGATTGGGTTTAAACCTGACAACAGAGAGATCCACACCCCGCCGATCACACACCTCATCGCTACCATCAAAGAAAGGGTGGAGGGATCGCGATCTCCGAAGTTGAAGATAGTATATACCCGGGTCTCTAGCCCGGAGACGGACACCCGTCAAGTGAAGAGCTTGGACTCAGCCTATGATACTGGATCCAACCTTGAGTTGGCCCAACCACAAACGGGCGTACACCCGAACACTATGCGACCAGATCCGGACACAACCCAGGCACGGTTCGCCGCTGCCAACAATCTGGATTCGCAGCAGACAGGAATGCTAAAAATTCTCCCACCCACCTCCCACACCGAATATTCCCGCATGCGGGAAGTCCGGATGTATGGGACCTGATGTATGTCAAGCAGCAGCCCGAAGAAACAGTCCATCATCACTGGGCCAGATTTCTCCTGGTCAAAAACAAGATAACGGACTACCGTGACAAAGAAATAATTGAAGCTTTTTGGTTCAACTGTCGGGACGCAGGAATCCTAAATGTCCTCGCCCGTCGCCGCATGCAAAGCTTCGTCAAACTATCGGACATGGTACACAAATATTGCACCATGGAAAGCACCTGGAAGTTGCAGAAAATGCACATGGAGTCAGTCCCTGCAGCACAGCCCAGAAAAACCCAAGCAAAACGAGCACATGCGCGACAGTCGCCCGAGCACGAGCCTGCCGAAAAGAAAAACAGATCCAGAATGGTCCTGGACGAGTTGCTGGATAAACCATGCCCTATACACTCGGCACTGCTTAACGCAAATCTGACTCACAGGCTTCAAGCTTGCTTGGTGGTGAGGCAGGTGGCCAAAAGTGGCGAAAATATCCTTGGTCTCACATATCCCCTGATAGACGATCAGCAACGCCACCTCATTACAACAACGTTCTGACAGTCTACGAGATGTTCTCTTCAAACAATCAAAGGAAAAGGGCCCTTTGAGAGCTCGGCCAGGTCTACCAGGTGGCGGCCGCACAACCATGGGCGGACAAGCCTATCACCTTCGATCAGAAGGACACGCCAAGGCCCCGCCACACCCATGCGGCCGCCGCATTAGTCCTTGACCCCATAATCGATGGCTTAAGACTAACTAAAGTACTGATGGACGAGGGCAGCGGCCTACATCTCATTTATGAGGACACACTCAACAAAATGAGGTTCAACAGATCCCGCATCAAACACAGCCACACCACATTCCGAGGAATTATCCTCGGCAGGGAGGCGCGCTGTTCTCGACGCATAACCTAGGATGTAGTGTTCGGTACTCCTAACAACTACAGATCAGAATCCTTGTTATTCCACATCGTGCTCTTCCACAGTAGATACCACGCCCTACTAGGACGTGAGGCATTCTCGAGGTTCCAGGCTATACCACATTACAAATACATGAAACTCAAAATGAGAGGGCCCAACAGTGTGATCTCGCTCGCCAGTGATCCGAATACAGCCCTCCGAGAGGAAAATAAAACAACATTGCTCGCCCTTGAGGAGCTATCTGAGGCCCTCGCAGCCGAAGAATTAACAACGCTCCGCACTACAGTCAACAGGGACAACGTGGTCCTCAGTAAAAGGTCAAAATCCACGTCATTTAAATCGGCTGACAAAATAGTAAAAATTCAAAGTGCATCCGATAGGCCCAAATAAAACGGTATCCATTGGAGCACAGCCGGACCCCGTAGTTGATGAAGCACTACGAGTGTTCCTACGTGAGAAGTGGAAAATATTCGCCTGGCATCCTTCGGACATGCTAGGCATCCTATGGAGGCTGGCGGAACATAGCCTGCACATACTAAAAGGCTTCAAGCCAGTCAAACAGACGCTGCATCAATTTTCTGAAGCCAAACAACAGGCCATGGGTGAGGAATTGGCAAAGCTACTGGAGGCCGGATTCATCCGCGAAATCAAACATCCTGGGTGGCTAGAAAATCTGGTCATGGTCCGCAAGAAGGACAAATCCTGGCGGCTCTACGTCGATTTCAAAGACTTAAACAAGGCCTGCCCTAAGGATCCTTTCCCCTTGCATGCCTCGCATAGATCAGATCATCGACGCCACTGCCGGACACGGCTCACTATGCTTCCTAGACACATACTCCGGATATCACCAAATAAAGATGAAGGAGTCCGACCAAGCTGCAACCGCGTTCATTACCCCTTATGGACCATTCTGCTTCAACATGATGCCTTTCGGGTTAAAGAATGCAGGAGCCACGCACCAACGCATGATTCAAACATGCCTGGAAAATCAAATCGGCAAAACGGTCAAGGCATACATAGATGATGTGGTCATTAAAACAAAAAACGTCGATCAACTCGTGGATGACCTTCGCCTCACCTTCGAAAATTTACGAGCTTACGATATACGGCTCAACCCGGACAAATGCATCTTCGGGGTCCCCGGCGAAAAACTGCTCGGATTAATCATCTCCCATACAGGGATTGAGGCCAATCCGGCTAAAATCAGGGCCCTGTCCCAGCTAGCAATACCGACGGAGCTCAAACACGTCCAGAAGATGGCAGGTTGCGTAGCAGCCCTAAGTCGTTTCATCTCCCGCATCGGCGAAAAGGTACTGCCAATCTATAGGCTACTTAAAAAGACAAAAAACTTTGAGTGGACCGATGAAGCAACTATGACACTATAGGAAATTAAAACACTGCTGGCAAGCAACCCTATCCTAGCCGTACCAGGTATCGGTGAACCTATGATGTTGTACATCTCGGCCACCAATCAAGTGGCACACGCAGTGCTCGTCGTAGAACGAGAATAAGAGGGCCACAAGTTCCAGGTCCAAAAACATCTCTACTATGTGTCAGAGGTTCTCACACCCTGCAAATCCCGATATCCACACTACCAAAAGAGAGCCTATACAGTCTTTATGGCATCCCAAAAACTGCGACACTACTTTCAAGAGTGTTCGGTAAGAGTGGTATCCGAGGTACCTGATCCATCTGCAACGTATCTATAATTTTTGCTTGTTCCATGCTGTTATATTATCATTCTTGGATGTTTTACAATCATTTTATAGCATCTTTATATCATTTTTTGGGACTAACCTATTGACATAGTGCCTAGTGCCAGTTGATGTTTTTTGCTTGTTTTTTACTTCGTAGAAAATCAATACCAAACGGAGTCCAAATGCATCGAAACTTTTTAGAGATTTATTTTGGATCAGAAGACACCTGTTGGGCCAAAGAAGTACCAGAGGGGGGCTCCGAGGGGAGCACAACCCACCTGGGTGTGCCTGGGGGCCTAGGCGTGCCCTGGTGGGCTGTGCCCACCTCGGCCGCCTTCCGCACCGCCTCTTTGCTCTATAAATACCCCGAAAATCCAAAAACCCTAGGGGAGTCAACGAAACACAATTCCAGCCGCCGCAAGTTCTAGAACTACCAGATCCAATCTAGACACCATCACAGAGGGGTTCATCATCCTCATTGGTGCCTCTCCGATGATGCGTGAGTAGTTCATTGTAGACCTACGGGTCCGTAGTTAGTAGCTAGATGGTTTCCTCTCTCTCTCTTTTGATTCTCAATACAATGGTCTCTTGGAGATCTATTTGATGTAACTCTTTTTGCGGTGTATTTGTTGGGATCCGATGAACTTTGAGTTTATGATCAGATCTATTTATCCATGAAAGTTATTTGAGTTTCTTTGATCTCTTATATGCATGATTACTTATATCCTCGTATTTCTTCTTTGAATCTTTGGTTTAGATAGGCCAACTAGATCATTTTTTCTTGCCATGGGAAGAGGTGCTTTGTGATGGGTTCGGTCGTGCGGTGTTCTTTCCTAGTGACAGAAGGGGCAGCAATACACGTATTGATTGTTGCTATTAAGGATAACAAGATGGGGTCTATTCCTAAATGAATAGATCTTGTCTACATCATGTCATCGTTCTTATTGCATTACTCCGTTTTTCCATGAACTTAATACACTAGATGCATGATGGATAGCGGTCGATGTGTGGAGTAATAGTAGTAGATGCAGGCAGGAGTCGGTCTACTAATCTTGGATGTGATGCCTATATAATGATCATTGCCTGGATATCGTCATAATTATTTGAAGTTCTATCAATTGCCCAACAGTAATTTGTTTACCCGTCGTATGTTATTTTTCTTGAGAGAAGCCAGTAGTGAAATCTACGGCCCCCGGGTCTATTCTTTATCATATTTGCCTTGAGATCTATTTTTATTTGCTTTTGTTTTCAGATCTATTATTCTAAAATCCCAAAAATACCTTGCTGCACTTTTTTATATTTATTTTATTTTGTTCTATCGAGCGATCTATTTATCCAAAATCATACAAACCAATCTATCTTTTACCCGAGAGGGATTGACAACCCCTCTTACGCGTAGGGTTGCAAGTATTTGTTCTTTGTGTGTAGGTACCGTTTACATAGTGTTGCTTGGTTCTCCTACTGGTTCGATAACCTTGGTTTCATCACTGACGAAAATACCTACCATAGCTATGCTGCATCATCCCTTCCTCTTCGGGGAAAAACTGACGCGGACACGAGCCATCAAGAAAGGATTTCTGGCACCATTGCCGAGGAGACATCATCAACATCTATCAGTTTCCTAATAACAAATTTCATCTCCTTGCAATTTACATTATTTGCCATTTGCCTCTCATTTTCATCTCCCCCACTTCACAAAAATTTGTCGTTTTATTCGCCCTCTTTTTCGTTCGTCGTTTTCTCGTCAGATCTGTTTTTGTGTGCAATCTTGTTTGCATAGTCACGATGACTCAAGAGAACACCAAATTGTGTGATTTTTCCAATACCAACAACAATGATTTCATTAGCACTCCGATTGCTCCTCCTGCCACTAGTGCGGAATCTTGTGATATTAATGTCGCTTCGTTGAAGCTTGTTATGAAAGATCTGTTTTCTGGTACTCCTAATGAGGATGCCGCATCCCATCTTAATACATTAGTAGAATTATGCGATATGCAAAAGAAAAAAGATGTGAACAATGATATTGTGAAGTTGAATTTTTTTTCCGTTTTCTTTCCGAGATCACGCAAAAATTTGGTTTTCTTCTTTGCTTCGCAATAGTATCAATTCTTGGGATAAGTGCAAAGAAGTTTTCATTACTAAGTATTTTCTGCCCGCAAAAATTATTTCTTTTAGAACTCAAATCATGAATTTTAAGCAACTTGAGCATGAACATGTTGTGCAATCTTGGGAGAGAATGATATTGATGCTAAGAAATTGTCCTACTCATGGTTTAAATCTTTTGATGATCATACAATTTTTTTTATGCGGGATTGAATTTTGTTTCTAGAAAACTTTTCGATTCCATCGTGGGTGGTATTTTAATGGAAATTACTTTGGATGAAGCACCTAAATTTCTTGATAATATTATGGCAAATTATTCACAATGGCATACCGAAAGGGCTCCTACTAGTAAAAAAGTTAACTCGGTTGAAGAAATAAATTCTTTGAGTGAAAAAGTTGATGCTCTTATGAAATTGGTTGCTAATAAAAGTGCTCTTATTGATCTTAATGATGTGCCTTTGTCTACTTTGATTGAGCAAAATAGTGATTCCGTAGATGTGAATTTTGTCTCGCGAAACAATTTTAATAACAATGCTTATAGAGGTAATTTTAATCCTAGGCCTTTTCCTGGAAATTCCTCTAATAATTATGGTAATTCCTATAGTAATCCTTCTTATAATAATAATAGTAACACCTCTGATCTTGAGAATAATATTAAAGAATTCATCAATGCTCAAAAAGTTTTCAATAATACGATAGAAGAAAAGTTGAATAAGATTGACTATATGTCTAGAAGCATTAATAGGATTTCTCACGATGTAGAAAATCTCAAGTTGAAAATTTTTGTGCCCAAGGTTGAGGAATCAATTAAAGCTTTATATGTTTCTACGGATGTAAGTAAGAAAAGAACCGCTATGCTTAGAGCTAAAAGATAATTTTTAGAAAGAGCGTTCTATAGTAATTGCTTTCATAAAAATGATGAAGGTCTTACAAATATTGAAGAGTGTTCTTTAAATTTGCACTTGGCGGATTCTACTATTAAAAAGCCTTTGGGAAGAATTAATGATGTTCTTATTCTTGCAAATAGGAATTATGTGCCCATAGATTTTTATTGTTCTTGATATTGATTGCAATCCGTCTTGTCCAATTATACTTGGTAGACCGTTTTTACGTACTATTGGTGCCGTGATTGATATTAAAGAAGGCAATATTAAATTTCAGTTTCCTTTGAGAAAGGGTATGGAACACTTCCCTAGAACAAGAATTAAGCCACCATATGAATCAATCATGAGGGCATCCTATGGATCTAGAACTAAAGATGGCAATACTTGAATCTATGCTTTATGCCTAGCTAGGGGCGTAAAACGATAGCGCTTGTTGGGAGGCAACCCAATGAATACAATTTATTTTTGCCTTTTTATTTCTGTTATTGAGTGTTTGCACAATTATGCCTTTGTTATGATTGTGTTTTTTATGTTTTATTTAGTTTTTGTGCCAAGTAAAGCCTTTGGGGTAGCTTTGGTAATAGTTGATTTGATCCTGTTGGAAAACAGAAACTTTTGTGTCCAGTAAAATAATTTTCTAAATTCACGTAAGCTACGAAAAATTCTTAATGTTTTACAAAACATTGATATATGAATTGCCTCTGTTGTCCTAATTTTTCAGAATTGTTGGAGTTACTGAAGTATTAGTAAAATTCGAGTCTTTACAGACTGTTCTGTTTTAGACAGATTCTGTTTTCTTTGCATTGTGTGCTTATTTTGATGATTGTATGGTTTGTATCGGGGGGTATAAGCCATGGCAAAGTTATAATGCAGTAGATATAATGAAATAACAAAATTTTAATGGGTTTTCTTCAGTACTTAAAGTAAAGATTGTTTTTCTTATACTAACGGATCTCACGAAGGTTTTGTTAAGTTTTGTGTGATTGAAGTTTTCAAGTTTTGGGTGAGATCACGATGGATGAATGAATAAGGAGTAAGAAGAGCCTAAACTTGGGGATGCCCCATGGAACCCCAAGGCAATATTCAAGGAGAAACAAGCAACTAAGCTTGGGGATGCCCCGAGTGGCATCCCCTCTTTCTTCTAACGACCATCGGTATTTTACTTGAAGCTATATTTTTATTCGTCACATATCATGAGTTTTGCTTGGAGCGTCTAGTATTATATGAGTCTTCACTTGTTTTGCTTTTTAGTTTGTCACAAGTATCCTTGCTGGACACACCTATTTGAGAGAGCCAAAATTATGCTATGATTTGTTAGAATTTCTATTTATGATTCACTTAACTTTTTTGAGCTATGGAATTGCTCTAGTGCTTCACTTATATCTTTTTGAGCACGGTGTGCTTTAATATTTTTTAAGAATTGCTCTCATGCTTCACTTAGATTTATTTGAGAGTTAGTAATTTTGAATAAATTCTCTCATGCTTCACTTATATTATTTTGAGAGATGAAATTTTTATGCTCGTGTTCTTCACTTAAATTTGTTTGAGCTATCAAAAGCAATATATGAAATTAGTCCCAAAGTGATAGATATTCAAGAGGATATAATAAAAACTTTCATGAAGATCATTGGACAAAATAAACTTGATTGTTTGTAATAGTTTTGAGATATGATGATAGTGATATGTGAGTCATGTTGGTGAGTAATTGTGCTTTAGTAAGAATATTGGTGTTAAGGTTTGTGATTCCCTATGCAAGCACGAAAGTCAATAGTTATGGAATGAAATTACTAACTACTTGTGGTGCATTATTTGGTGTTAATTATGCTTAATGCTCGCTTATGTGATTTTTCGTTTCTTAGTTGGATGCTTCTCAATCTTTTTGCTAGCCTTCACTTGTACTAAGTAGGAATACTACATGTGCATCCAAAATCCTTAAACCCAGTTTTGCCATATGAGTCCACCATACCTACCTATATGTGTTATTCCCGTGCCGTTCTAAGCAAATTTGTATGTGCCATATCTAATTTTCAAAATAATTTCCTTTTTGTGTGCTCGTACCGCTCATGAAACAGTAGGGGGTGGCTGATATTTTTCCATGCTAGATGTGTTATTCTCAAGATGAGTGTTTATTCACTTGTCATTGCACGAGAGTACGGCAACGGTATTAGGGATGCCCAGTCCTGAAATGAAAAATGAATTTACTTTATGTTGTCAAATAATAAATTCCTTGGAAAGTGTTGGTATGGACGACACTCGTGGATACGGCTATCCGTGGAATGTGAAAGTATGGTGGAAAAAGGAATAAATTTTATTTTCTGTTTGGGAACCGCCTATGATATATCTAGCATGGAAAGTATTGGGAACTACTCGATCGTTTTCATTGACAGGAAAAGCATGCCACCCAAATATTTTATCTCTATTTTTTTCGCTTTGAGATATGGCACCTCTACAAATCCCTACTTCCCTCTGTGAAGGGCCCTTCTATTTACTTTATGCAATTTTTATTTTTATTTGAGTCTCCATCTTCACTTAAAGCACCAACTAAGGGGCACTATGATCGTACTTGAGCATTGGATGTAGCTAATATGCGAGTGTGTTTCATGAATGGATCAATGATTGAGCATTATGTGCTAGGGATAACTTGCTTTAGTGTTGATATTTTGAAAGACATGGTTGCTTGTTGATATGCTTGAGTATTGAAATCTTCATGTCAAAACTAGACTATTGCTTTGAACCATATAAAAGTCCAAATGTCCATGCTACAAAAGAAAAGAATATGTGATGAAAATGTTAGGCAACATTCCACATCAAAAATTGTGTTTTTATCATTTACCTACTCGAGGACGAGTAGGAATTAAGCTTGGGGATGCTGATATGTCTCCAACGTATCTATAATTTTTGCTTGTTCCATGCTATTATATTATCATTCTTGGATGTTTTACAATCATTTTATAGCAACTTTATATCATTTTTTGGGACTCACCTATTGACATAGTGCCCAGTGCCAGTAGCTGTTTTTTGCTTTTTTTTACTTCACAGAAAATCAATACCAAACGGAGTCCAAACGCAACGAAACTTTTTGGAGATTTTTCTGGACTACAAGACACCTGTTGGGCGAAAGAACTACCAAAGGGGTGCTCCTAGGGGAGCACAACCCACCTGGGCGCGCCTGGGGGCCCTGGCGCGCCCTGGTGGGTTGTGCCCACCTCGGCCGCCTCCCGCACCCCCTCTTTGTTCTATAAATACCCCAAAAATCCAAAAACCCCAGGGGAGTCGATGAAACAGAATTCCAGCCGCCACAAGTTCGAGAACCACCGGATCCAATCTAGACACCATCACGGAGGGGTTCATCATCCTCATTGGTGCCTCTCCGATGATGCGTGAGTAGTTCTTTGTAGACCTACGGGTCCGTAGTTAGTAGCTAGATGGCTTCCTCTCTCTCTTTTGATTCTAAATACATTGGTCTCTTGGAGATCTATTTGATGTAACTCTTCTTGCAGTGTGTTTGTTGGGATCCGATGAACTTTGAGTTTATGATCAGATCTATTTATCCATGAAAGTTATTTGAGTTTCGTTGATCTCTTATATGCATGATTACTTATAGCCTCGTATTTCTTCTTTGAATCTTTGGTTCAGTTAGGCCAACTAGATCAATTTTTCTTGCCATGGGAAGAGGTGCTTTGTGATGGGTTCGATCGGGCGGTGTTCTTTGCCAGTGACAAAAGGGGCAGCAAGACACGTATTGATCAGTGCTATTAAGGATAACAAGATTGGGTCTATTCCTACCTGAGTAGATCTTTTCTACATCATGTCATCATTCTTTTTGCATTACTCCGTTTTTCCATGAACTTAATACACTAGATGCATGCTGGATAGCGGTCGATGTTTGGAGTAATAGTAGTAGATGCAGGCAGGAGTCGGTCTACTAATCTTGGACGTGATGCCTATATAATGATCATTGCCTGAATATCATCATAATTATTTGAAGTTCTATCAATTGCCCAACAGTAATTTGTTTACCCGCCGTATGCTATTTTTCTCGAGAGAAGCCACTAGTGTTGACCATAATTTGAGATCTATTTTATGTGCTTTTGTTTTCAGATCTATTATTCTAAAAATCCAAAAATACCTTACTGCACTTTTTCTTTATTTATTTTATTTTGTTCTTTCGAGAGATCTATATATCCAAAATCATACAAACCAATTTATCTTTTACCCGAGAGGGATTGACAACCCCTCTTACGCGTCGGGTTGCAAGTATTTGTTCTTTGTGTGGAGGTACCATTTACATAGTGTTTCTTGGTTCTCCTACTAGTCCGATAACCTTGGTTTCCTCACTAAGGGAAATACCTACCGTAGCTGTGCTGCATCATCCCTTCCTCTTCGGGGAAAAACTGACATGGACACGAGCCATCAGTACCCTTAAATGATATAATCAATAACAGGGACGCCACTGGCCGCATTGCCAAATGGGCCATAGAGCTCCTTCCCTTTGAAATCGTGTACAAACCACGCCGAGCTATTAAATCTCATGTGTTGGCTGATTTTCTATCTGAATGGACAGAAGTCGAACTCCCCAGGGAATATAATACATATGAACACCGGACAATGTAATTCGACGGCTCCAAAATGCTAGCCGGACTGGGGGCCGGGGTGATCCTAATATCCCCCACAGGCGACAATATTTGGTACGTTCTACAGATCATGTACATGGATTCCAATAACACAGCCGAATATGAGGCACTGTTGCACGGTCTTAGGATGGCAACGTCGATGGGTGTTTGGCGGCTAGAGGTGCGGGGAGACTCGAACCTCGCCATCTCCTAGGTCAATGGCGAATTTGACGCCAAAGACCCGAAAATGGTGGCATACAGAAACGCCATCCTTAGGATGTCGGCCCGATTTGAGGGTCCAGAATTCCACCATGTCTCTAGAAACAGTAACCAAGCTGCGGATGTCCTTGCCCGCATGGGCGCCAAGCACGACCCAGTCCCTAAAAACACCTTCCTAGAAAGGCTCTTCAAGCCATCCGTGGTATGACACGACGGGGACAGCGGCACCACAACCAATGAGCCTGCCCAGATCGTCCCCCCCCCCCCGAAATCAAGCCCAATGACTACATCATCGAGGGCTCTGCACTCGAAGAAACACCCTCGGCCCATGAGATCATGGCCATAATCGCCCCATGGACCAAGCCCTTACTTGCCTACCTCCTGCGACAAGAACTTACCGATGATCAGATGGAGGCGCGACGCATAGTCTGACGTTCTAAAGCATACAAAGTCCATGAGGGCGAGCTCTATAAAAATAGCACTACGGGTGTCCTCCAGACGTGCATCTCCGAAGAGGAGGGGCAGCAGCTTCTCGCTGAGATACATGTGGACATGGGCGGCCACCACGCGGTAGCTCGGGCCTTGGTTAGTAAGGCCTTCCGAGCAGGTTTTTTCTGGCACACAGCCCGCGCAAACACACGCACGCTAGTCCAGCATTGGGTGCCAGCTATTTGCAAATCAAAGCCATATGCCCCCCACAGCTCTTCGGAGGATACCGATAACCTGGCTGTTTGCAGTCTGGGGGCTTGACATGGTCGGACCACTTAAAGGGGGGACCAAGAAAAAGAAGTATTTACTGGTTATGGTCGATAAGTTCACTAAGTGGATCGAAGCAAAACCGGTAACCTCTACAGAATCCGGACCAGTTGTTGACTTCATATCTAGTGTCGTACACCGTTACGGTGTTCCCCAAAATATAATCACTGATAATGGGTATAATTTTACCGCCCAAGAGGTTAAATATTGGTGTGCTAAGATGGGCATAAAGCTCGATTATGCTTCGGTGTATCACCCGCAAGCTAATGAGCAGGTAGAGCGAGCAAATGGACTCATTATGAGCGGCATAAAACCTTGCTTGATCCGCCCACTTGAAGAATCAGATTGCCACTGGGTAGAGGGGCTTGACTCCGTGCTATGGGGGTTGCTCACCACTCCTAATCAGTCAACAGGATACACCCCGTTCTTTAGGCTGTACAGTGCCGAAGCAGTCCTCCCATGTGATCTGAGCATGACGCACCTAGAGTACGCATGTACGAAGAGAAGGAGGCCGAGCTGGATCGGCAGGACGACTTGGACGCCCTAGATGGAGAGCGCGACATTGCTCGGGCACGCTCCGCGTTTTATCAATAGCAAGCACAATGCTACTAGAATCGGGAGGTTCGGGCGAAGGCATACAACATGGGAGAGCTCGTCCTCCGCCTCCCTGAGAAGCAGAAGCACAAGCTTTCACCCAAATGGGAGGGCCCCTTCATTATACAGGAAGTCCTCGCAGGGGGGCATACCGCCTTCGCAGCCCGTCATATAACCGCCTTGAACCCAACCCATGGAACACAGCTCAACTTCGGCGTCGTCATCACCACTCTCCGTTTTTCCTTCGGTTCTTCCTCTTCCTTTATTACTCTCAGATGTTTAACCTCCCGATTTAGAGTCCGGATAAACCATCACACGGCAAGTCGCCATTGTACACATCTTCGAATGTACTGCCCAGCTTTACCTCCTTTTAGAGAAGCCAATTAAAATGTTCATCGCACAACCCGTTTATCTGGTTTGAACTCATATCCTTCCCATATCTTTCAAGCCATTATATGCACCTATTTGACTTAAGTCCTTTGCCAAGCTAGGTTGCCTGGCTCTGTGTTTACCCCTACGTTTCCGATTGTTCAGCTAGGGAGTAAAGGGAGCACCTCTGCGATTGTTACGACCGGGTAATCCGGATACGTAACTCAGACGGGTGAAGCCGAAAGATAGCGTTCTTATAGAAAATAATGGGTCGGCCTCAAGGGAAGTGAAAATAACCAGGCGCTCGCCGCTAGCCCACTGTTCTTGGTTCCTAAAAACCACCAACATCCGTATATCATTGGCATCCGGACTTACAGTTTATGGTCAACACACTACACCTGAAGGAAGGAACCCTTTGAGGAACTATTTTTTTCAGAAGATGTTTCTTACGTTAAAAAGTAATATAACATAGCTCTCTGCACACGTTTTGTCTGTTCACACCAAATGGCCGGATTGCCTGGTTACCGTAAGTGTTTCCTTGTTATTCAGGGCACATAGTACGGAACACTCCTCGACCACTGGTCAAGTAGGCGGAAGCCGATGGCTGATTAAGACAACATTTTTACTGTGGATCACGATGGCGTGATGTAAAGTACATGGATACATAGAATCATGCACCCTACTCTTTATCAATATTATCTATCAAACTGTCCAAGGCACAATCTTGTTGAGAGTACCGAGCAGCAGTCATTACCTGGTCATATATTAAGCTAACGGGTATTTCCTGCCCATCCGGCCCCACGGGTCCAACTAGAGCCATATGTTCAGGTTCGAGTTTGGTAAATCGGATCTTCACCATTGCCCAGGCCTCGCGTGCTCCTTCCCGGCAGGCTAATTTCTTCCACAATTAAAAGCGTCACCTCGCTCCTTTAAAACGGCTAGCCAGCTCAGCCATGCTTTCTGGCGGCACTTCCAGCGGCCATAATGCCTTAACCATACTCTTCATGGCCTTCCGGGCACTCTCATGCGTTTTGGTCAGTTGCTTCAAAAGGTTCCCGCTAAAGGAACCGACCTGCTCTTCTGGCCGTCCTGTCAGGAGACCTAGCAAACACGCATTTCATGTTTTTGTCAAAATATTGTGATCACCCACATACATGTAAGATTGAATTTGTCACTTACTGAATATGCCACCTTTTAGCTTCTAGTTCTCCTCCAAGACTTGCACCAACTGAGATTTTAAACTCTCGATTTCTTCGGCTTTCTGCTGATTTTATGCCTTGAGCTTATTCTTCTCCTCATGACTTCATGTCAGTACTCGTTTACCAGCCTCATGCTGCGATTCTGCGTGCCGCTGGTATTCCCTGGCCGCCTCCAGGTCCTTCCGCAATTGGCCCACGGATTCGGTGGCTACAGAGACAGTATGGTGTTATACGCAGGAAACGCCACACAGTTTTTACGCATTCTAAAGTTTCCCCGCTTACCATGAGTTTCGCTAGTGGCTTTCTTAGCCGCTTCCAGTTCGGCTTTAGTATTGGCCAACTGTGTTCGGCTCAGCTTGAGGTCTTCAGATAACTTTTTATTCTGTTCCCTCGCGGCCTACAAACTCAAAACAACATATGGTTACAGATCCTTAACTGGGCCGTCCCACCCAAATTAAGGCTCAGGGGCTACTAGGTTAGGATTTATGATATGTTCCGAAAACATTTATCTCGCACCTGCACATTCGAGGACAGAAGACTGGCGATCCTTTCAAGCCCCGTTCAGGCCGCTGCGATGTACGCATCCACCAAATTAAATTCACTTAATTCCTGGTTGGTAAAGGCGGTGTGGCGCAAGGATTCTCTCCAGCGGCAGTGATTCATCACACTCTCGACTTCGGAATTGGTAACCAAAACCTTGTCAGGATCCTCTGGTGGCGCGCTGGCAGCTGCGTGTCCGGCATGATCCCCAGCCTACACCAAAGGCCCAAGATTGGAACTGCGCCTCGGCGTGACCAGGGTATCCTCAGACTGGCGCGATGGTACTCTCCTTCTGCAAAACTAAGCGAATGTCAGAAGAAGGTATTAAGAGAAACTCTCTTGAGGGTTCCGAACACATCACCTTTGAGCGAGGGGAGCGATCCTTCCTGCTCTAGCCATGGCTTTCCGTTTGGAGGCCCCATTGTGGGCCGAGGCCTGTATATCCCGTGCTGTTTCCACAGTCGTTCGGCGCGCGGTGCGACGGCCCTTGGGAGTAGAAGTCAGCACACTTGGGGCGATGCGAGGCGAGCGCCCTGTTCGGGAAAAGGTCTTCTATTCACTTACTGTGGAGGGAGGAAGGGCACCAGAGTGGGCGGCCATCAAGGCAACCTTGGTGCCGTCAAGGCTTTCCTGATAAAAGACCCCATCTTCAAAATCGATCGACGTCTCCGGATTGTCATGATACCCTGGGTCGTCGTCACGGGAATGATTCTCCAGTTGAAGGGGGGCAGCGGACGGACTCGACCTGACGTCTCCAACTCTGTTTAAGAAGGGAATACGTCCGGTAAATGTCGGGCACAATCTCTGAACTAAAAGGAAAGGACTGAACTCACCCATTCTGCCGGATTGTAGCTGGAACACCCCTCCCGAATACCTAACCGAGCAAAATCTTCCTCCTCTCCTTTGAAGAGGTCGGCTAGTATTTTGGCCATGGCCACTTGATTGTCCGGCCCTTGCCACTTGTAATGGGTTGTGTCGCTCGTCCCGTTGTAACACCACAAAGGATGCGACCTCTGCTGAAGGGGTTGTATGCATCGAGCTATGGCAACGGCCATTACGTCAATCATGGTCAGTTTGCTGTGGGCCAGCAGCCGAATTTTAGTGGCCAGAAGGTGCACCTCCGCACTATCTTCTTGGGAAGGACTCTTGGGTCGCCAATTGAACTTCTTCTTTAGCGGGGCGCTTGAGTATTCGGGCAGCCCCCTCCGGACTGGCTCAGAAAGGGGGACATCTTTGATATATAACCATTCCGTTTCCCATTCCTTAGGATCTTTTCGTGGGGCCCGATCGGGTACCCTGTCCCCGCTATACGCCACACCTCTGCTCCGCCTACTTAAAAAATTAACCTTCCACATGTACAAGGGATGAGGCAGAAATATTTTCTCCACAAACCAAAGTGGGCCTCACAGCTCAGGAATATCTCGCAAAGCGCCACGAAGCCGGATATGTGCAGTATGGATCTGGGGTGAGGTGGTGGAGCTGGATCCCATAAAACTCTAATAAACCCCGCAAGAAAGGGTGAATGGGAAAGCCTAGGCCTCGTAGAAGGAAGGGCACGAAGCATACCCTCTCTTCCTTGCTTGGAGCAGGGCATTTCTTGGCGAACGCTTGGCCATTCATGGAGATCAATCCGACTCGGGTGGAAACAAGATCCGCTGCAAGGAGATATCCTTGCGTCTGCAGATTGCTCAGCCGGAGGCGTGAGATGGAGCAGCTCGCCCAGTCGCCTGGAAGGGGACCCTGAGGTCATGAAGAAGAGCCTGGGGCGTCGGTCATGGTGTCTAAAATTTCTCAGGCGTTGGCTTCTGTGGGGAGGATGGGTAAGTCATCCCTCACGCCTTTGGATCTATAAATAGGCATCTCGTCCTAAAGCTAAAAGGACGGGTCTACAAAAAAGGTGACGTTGGGTTGTTTGCTTTCTAAAAAGGCGCACGACTGTCAAAGTTTGCCCCTGCCCCGAGGTAAGCATTAACTCCGATGGCCCCACCGTGTTCTGATGAGGTCCTCGAACCCTGGATTGTTGAAACCGGTCGGGCACAAATGTGGAATTGACATGGATCACGCCAGGCGGCGAACTGCTGACGTTAATCAGGATTCCGGATAATATTCGGCAACTCCGAACGATACAAGAAAGGGTGAAGAACTCACTTCGCAAGCCGAAGATTTGAAACTCGCCAGATGGAAACCCCGGCGTTGGAGGCTAGTTCGGGGCTACTGAGGGAGTTCTGGATTAAGGGGTCCTCGGGCCACCGGCCCATTGCTTATGGGCCGGACTGATGGGCTACTATGGAGCCAAGCCAGTGCACGGATAGAAGATCTTCGGAGCCGTGGGGTGTCCTCCAAGTCAAAATTTAGCATGATCTTTCCTTTATTGTAACCGACCGTATGTAACCCTAACCCTACTAGTGTCTATATAAACAGAAGGGTTTTAGTCTTTAGGGCTAGAGCAACATCCAATCCCACATCAACCTAGGGTTGAGCTCCCCTGATCTCGAGGTAGATTGACTCTATAATCATACCATACACATCAAATACAATCAAGCAGGCCCGAGCCTGGGTAAAAACCGTGTTCTTTGTCCCCTGTTCCCCATTGATCCTAGATCCACAGGTCGGGACCCCCGAGATCCGCCGGTTTTGACACCGACAATGATGGCCTTGGAAGGTGCTACAGACGCCTCAGGAGGCGCTCCTCAAAGATGCCTGGAGCTTGAGGCTCGCGATGGGAGGCCCGCTTGGCGATGTTGTCCGCCTCCGTGTTGTCGCCGCGGGGATGTGCTGGAGTTCCATGCCCAGGAAGCGCTTCTCGAGCTTGCGCACCTCCTCGAGGTAGGCGGCCATGTGCTCTTCCTTCATCTTGTAGCTCTTGTTGTAGAAGTTGACAGGGAGCTGCGAGTCTCCCTTGATGGTGATGCGCTTGATGCCGAGGGTGTTGGCGGCCTTGAGGCCGGTGATGAGGCCGTCATATTCTGTGATGTTGTTGCAGACCTTGTCGCCATGCCTGAAGCAGAGCTGCACAGTGTAGTACAACTTGTCCCTTGTAGGCGAGGTGAGCATGACGCCAGCCCCATGCCCTGCCGGGAAAACGCATTGTCGAAGTGAAGAGTCCATCCTGCGGGGGCGCCATCTCTGGCAGCATGGTCACTTCCTCGTGAGGCTCCTGCTGGTGTGGGTTCGTCCACTCTGCCATGAAGTTAGCCAGGGCCGCACATTTGATTTTCCTTGTGGTGTGGAACTCCATCTCGAAGGGCTGCAACTCGATGTTCCATTCGGCGACGTGACCGGTGGCGTTGGGACTGCGCAGTACTTGCTCCAGCGGGTATGACGTGATCACCTCGATAGGATGGCCCTAGAAGTAGTGGTGCGGCTTCCTTGAAGCGAGGAGGGCGACAGGAGGAGCTTCTGCGGCATGGGGTAACGCTCGCGGGCGTCCCGTGGCACTGTGCTGATGAAGTACACAGGGTGCTCGACGAGGCGTGTTGGTGCAGGGTCCTTGGCGCAGAGCTCGGGGGGCTTATGAGGGAGCTCCTTAGGGGCCTTCGAAGGGGCGGCCTCGGGAGGGGTTGGGGCGGCCTCAACATGCTAGGGAGCAGCCTTGGGAGGCGTGAACGCTATAGTATTCTCCTTAGCATGGGCCTGCTCCTCCCGCTCCGTGACTAGGGCCATGCTGACCGTCTGGGGGTGGCCGCTAAGTACAGGAGCAGAGGCTCGCGAGGGCGCGGGGCGACCAGGACGAAAGGGCTCGTGAGGTATCTCTTGAGGCCCTCGAAGGCCGCATTGGCTTCAGGGGTCCACTTGAAGGGGCCTGACCTCTTCATGAGCTTGAAGAAGGGCAGGGCCTTTTCGCCGAACTTGGAGATGAAACGACCAAGCGACGCCATGCATCCTGCCAAGCGATGCATCTCCTTGAGGTTCCCGGGTGGGCGCATCTCCTCGATGGCCCTGATCTTCTTGGGGATAGCCTCGATGCTGCGGTGGGAGATTAGGAAGCCAAGCTGCTTTCTTGAGGGGACTCCGAAGACGGACCTGGCGGGGTTGATCTTGAGGTTGATCTTGCGTAGGTTGACGAATGTTTCTTCGAGATATGCGATGAGCAAGCCTGCCTTGCGAGTCTTAACGATGATGTCATCAATGTAGGTTTCCACATTCCTTCCCATCTAGGGACCTAGGCCGATGCGCATCAGCCTCGTGAAGGTGGCTCCTATGCTCTTCAAGCCGAAGGGCATGCAGATGTAGCCGAACAATCCACAGGGGGTGATGAAGGCGGTCTTTTCTTCATCCCCCTCTGCCATCTTGATCTGGTGGCAGCCTGAGAAGGTGTCCAGGAAGCACAGTAGATCAAACCCAACGTTGGAATCAACGATCTAGTCAATACGTGGGAGGTGGAAGGGGTCTTTGGCGTAGGCCTTGTTCAGACTGGTGAAGTCAACACACATGCGCTTGCTGCCATTTGCCTTGGGGACGACAACTGGGTTGGCGATCCACTCGGGGTGCAGCACCTGACAGATGATGCCTGCCTCTTGTAGCTTCTCGACCTCTTGAACGATGAACTCTTGCTTCTCAATTTCCTGGCGATGTACCTTCTGCTTCACACTGCGTGCATTGGGACACACGGCTAAGTGGTGCTCGATCACCTCCCTCGGTACATAGGGCATGTCTGATGCTGTCCAGGTGAACATATCAACATTTGCCTGGATGAAGGCGACGAGCGCGTCTTTCTATTTGGGGGAGAGACCCG
The DNA here is from genome assembly GCA_011799875.1 of Thinopyrum elongatum. Classification (NCBI taxonomy): domain Eukaryota; kingdom Viridiplantae; phylum Streptophyta; class Magnoliopsida; order Poales; family Poaceae; genus Thinopyrum; species Thinopyrum elongatum. The sequence continues at coordinate 283,907,048 of CM022299.1, read as the reverse complement.
GCCCCAATGGTGAGGGAGGGGCCCGAGGTGGTGCCATCTAGTGACACCTTCTTCGTCTCCGCGCGGACCTGAGAGAACTGCGGCTTCTTTGCGGGGGCAGCCTCCGAAGGTCCTGCCCCATCTTCATCTCTGAGTACACGGTGGCATCATCCTTTTAGGTGTGCTCGAGGGTGCACATTGCGTCCTTCTCGTTGCAGAGGATGGTGATGGTCCTACTGCAGCCTGGCATCTTGAAAGTGTTGTAGGGATGGTGGGTCACCGCCATGAACTTGGCGAGCACGGGGTAGCCCAAGATGGCGTTGTATGGCAGGCCAATGTGCACCATGTCAAAGTCGATGAGCTCGGTGTGGTAGTTCTTGCGGGAGCCGAAGGTGATGGCGAGGTGCACCTGCCCCAGGGGCGTCGTGGAGCCGTCGGTGCCGCCCGAGAAGGGCCTTGTTGGCATCAAGCGCTTGTAGGGCACCTGGAGCTGCTTGAAGGTTTCCACAGAGATCACGTTGAGGCCAGCGCCACCGTCGATGAGTGTCTTGGTGACCCCCACATTGTTGATAGTGGGGTGCACAATTGAGGGATAGTGCCCACGGACTATGTATACTTGGGGTGATCAGTGTGATCGAAGGTGATCCCGTACTCCGACCACTTGAGGGGCTTGGAGTCTGCGGCCTCCGGGAGGGCTGCATTCACCTTGCAAGAGAACTGCTTGAAGTGGTAGTTGGATGGACGGGCTTGAGCTCCGCCAAGGATGCAGGCCACCGCGCAAGGCTCCTGGTAGCCCTCGGCATTCTCTTCAGGCAGGTAGTCGTTGTTCCTGTTGGGGCGCGGTAGGGCCGCATTGGCCTGCTGAGGGTTGGCCTTGCGAGGGTTGGCCTGCCAAGGCTGACTCTGCCAACCCTGGTGAGAGTTGTTGTTTTCGTTGTCGCGCTCCTTCCAGTGTCCACCCTTGCGGCTACCGCTGTGGCTTGAGCCACGGTCCTTGTGGTCGCCGCACTTCTCCTGCCTCTCGTTACGAAGCAGCTTGAGCTCGTGGCAGTCTTCGGTGGCGTGGGAGTGCATGTTGTGATAGGCGCAAAAGGGGCGATCATCCTTCCAGGCCTCATCGTGGTCGCGGCCACGCTTCTGCTCGCGCTCCGCCGCAAGCACGACGAGGCCCTTGCGCTTGGTGTCCCTACCCTTGGGCTTGGCGATGTCGAGGTCAGTGTCAGGGTCATTGTGGGCGAAGAGGCGGCCCTCCTCAGCCTTGGCGCACTTATCGGTGAGGTCAAAGAGCTGAACCATGGTGTCGAGTTTGTCGTGGACGGCGAGCTTTTCGCGCATCCTGACGTCTATGACCCCTGTGGAGAAGGCCGCGATGACCGTGGTTTTGGAGCTGCGCAGGATCCAGTTGCGCACCTAGCTGAAGGGCTAGATGTACATGCGAAGAGGCTCATCAGGGCGCTGGTGGATGACGCGCAAGAAGCTGAGCACAAGGGGGCAGTCGAACTAGCCCTTGAAGTTGGAAATGAAGAGCTGGCACAGCTCCTCCCATGAGGAGATGGAGCCCTCGGGGAGGTTCATCAGCCACAAGTGCGCCGCATCCTTGAGCGCCATGGAGAACCAATTTGCCATGACCTTGTCATCCCCCTCGGTGGCTTGGATGCTCAAGGAGTAGAGTGATAGCAACTCCACGGGGTTGGTGGTGCCGTCGTAGCGGGGAGGCAGCTCCGGCTTGAAGTTCGTGGGCCACACCAGGTGGCGGAGCGAGTGTGTGAAAGCCATGCAACCCCCAACAAGGGAGACGACACCGCCCGTGAGGGCAGCACGGTTCTGGCACCCAGCGGCCGCGACCTCCTGGATGGTGCAGTTTTGGCACTCGCGCTACCTTTCGAGGAGCACCTGCACGTTCGGGAGCGCATGGAGGATGATCCGGCAGCTCGGGTTGTCACCGTGCAGCTAGGAGGAGCCGTGGGAGGGCTCAGGCGAGCACTCCCGATGGTGATATGGCAGCTCGTTGTTGCGCGGAGGAGGTATAGGAGGTGCATCTTGCCGCACTCGTGCGTCACGCGAGGGCGGACGCGGCAGGGATCAAGATGGCGTCGGGCATCGCCGGGAACGTTGATGAGCTCGGTGATGCGGGCAAGCCAGGTGTTGTAGCCGTCGTCAGTGGGGCGGTAGCAAAGCAGCTCATGCGCCATGAGGTGCATAGCTTGTAGTGCTTGCGGGTCGCGGCGGGCGAGTGAAGTCGCCGTGGTGTGCGCGTGGGCGATCGGCGCTGCTGCTGCTATGGCTGGTGCTGCTGCTGGTGCTGCCCGACCAAAGGATACTCGGAGGAGGTCTCGGCCTCCAGCTCCGCGCCCATGTTGGCAGCGCGAGTGCGGCGGATGAGAGAGACGACGATGGGCTTCGTCTGGACGCGGTTGGCGTGGCGCTGGGCGCGGCGAGCGCGGTCCTCAGCCATGGCGGAGCTGAAGCTTGAGGCGCAAAAAACCAAGCCCCCTACCTAGCGCGCCAAATGTTGGGGGTTGATTCTGAGCCACAGGAAAACCTCCAAAAACCCTGGTTCGAGCTATGGGGGCCTGGCTTTGCGTCTATGAGGCTACGAGCTAGACATGGCGAGGACACAACGAGCTACCCAGGTCCGGGCCACCTTGCGGTGTAATACCCTAATACTGCTTGTGTTGATGCTCAAAAGTGGCATAATCACAAAAAGTAGTTTGAAGTTCTATCAAGATAAAGTCAAAATTATGGTTGTAACTCACCATTGGATCACCCTTTTAGAGAAGATCCAAATTGATATAAAGATGGTCCAAAACGGAACTCGGACGCAAAAAGTATGACGATTTTGGAGATACTCGTGTTGACATTAGATAATAGAATGGCATGAAACATAATTAAGATGGCCCCGGATGGAAAAGTTTCAACATGAAAGTTCTTTGTCTCGTCGAAACGGATGATTTTGATATAAAAACTGTGTTAATCCAAGGTCGTATGCAAAAACTACAGCCGGTACAAGACGCTGCTGCAGTAGATGGTCGGACACTCCGGGGACAACCATCCGGGTTTCAGATTTCTATGCTGCAGATTTCGTAAAACAGCTCAATACCCCCTCAAGATGGCCTCTGATCAAAAAACGTTCAACATGAAAGTTGTTCGCCTCATCGATACGGCAAAAAGTGCTTTTGGGATCGTTTCCATCCGAGGTCGTTTACCACCTCAAAAAAGACCCGCAAGATGCAGTCAGTTTTAAACCGAACAGATTTGGAAAGTTCGGACAAAACCATCCGAATTTGACTAGGGTTTTGGACGTGGATCCAAGCCTTCTCCTTGCACAGGAAGTCTAGCCGCCTCTTACATACCTAATGGGTGATGGCAGATTGAAGAACACACAATCAAACAAATCATCTACCACTTTTACCTTTACTTTTATCTCTCTCCCTTGTTCTTCTTCGTCCTCATTCTTCGTTCGTTCTTCTTGTTGCAGGGCGGCGAACCTTGAGGCCCTAGAGGTGGCTAGGTCGACCTAGGGCAGCCCATAGCCACTGCGTGCCTTGACGGGGTCCCTCCTGGGCGTGTGGGGTTTTGGGTCCTCAAAAGTTCTCTCCGGTCGTCTTGCGAATCTCGCTTCCGGTGAGACTGCTTCGATGTGAGTTGCGGTGCATCACCCCCGGCGTCGTGGGTACACGTGACGTGTTCGTGTGCGAACACACTCTTTGGCGACTCTGCTGGGGACGAAGTTTTGAACGGTCTCCAGCATGTTCTTGCTACGAAGAGATCGTCATCAAGTTGCTGCAATCTACAGAGGTAATATGAATACCCAATACCCCTTTGTAGATGCAAATAATCCATATGTTGTTGCTAGATCGCCTAATGAGCATAATGTATTGTTTAGCCCTAGTTTTTTCAATCATGCATCTAACTATGTGCAAGGGCCGATTCAGAGTAATTTACATGCTTCAACTTCTTATGATACTAGTAACATGCAATGTATGTACTCCAACTCACATGCATCGGCAACCCAAAAAATCCATATGCCGATGAACAACATGATGGATTTGGTTAATCAATTTGAAACACCTCATGTTAAAATTTCTAATAGCATACATGAAAGTGCTTCACCCTTTTATTCATTGGCAACTACTCCCTCTGTAAACTAATATAAGAGCGTATAGTAATTTGCAATATGTGAATCCAACCTTGCCGATGGATGGGAGAATTGGCCATGCTACTACTAGCTATTCGACCAGTTACTCTCAACCATCATATGCTACACCACATGTTAATAATTTTACAGCACCGTATGCAACTGTAGATGTTCATAATTTGGCCCCGCACCTTCATGGTCATAGCCGAATAAGTGAAAATTTTGCAGGAACACACGTGCTGTCATCTAATACTATAGCATATAATGCATGCTCTATGCAATTCGAGAATTTCAGCAACACTCATGAATCATTGCCGAAAGAATCTGAAAGTATTGTGGACGAATCCCTTCGAGAAGCGGTTGTGGCTGCGTTAAAAAAGAGCTTGGCACAAAACAAGAGAATCAGTGCTCTTTACCTTGAACAATATGAAAAGGGGTTGTTTCTTGATTATGCTACAATAAAGGCTAGAGTTTTGTAAGAAGATGAAACTTCATCAATTGATAGAATTGGCGAGAGAACATATGGTTATATAGCAGTGAAACACCTCCACCTAGTACCGCAACATATTATACACCCCCAACACAATTGCAAAATTTTGGCAACACTAACAATTCATTACCAAAAGATCCTAAAAGCATTAGGGGGCAAACTGACCTAGAGCAGGCTGAAATTGAGAGGGAAGTTAAAGCTTTGGCAATAGGGTGCAAGTACTTCCCCAGGAGAGAATTAATAGGGAATTGGTTCAAAGAAAACAAGCCATGCTAATTGGTAGAATCAATGAAAAGAAGGATGATTCGGAACATGAAAGTGCTTCGGTCAAAAAAGCGGAATCAAGTAGTATATATTCCGAGTCCATCAAATCCAAAGAAGCAAGCATTATCAAGAAAGGGCATGGCAAGCATAGCAAAACGACCATGCTTGATTTTTCTGAAGTTAATTGAACCTACATTCTGCCCTATGAGTTTCGTGCTATAGAAATTGACAAGCCTCAAGGACAAGAACAAGTAGCCGAACAATGTTTGGTTGACAATGATATTCAAAGTAATGATGCACAGAATAAATAAAAAGGTGATGGAAAGGTGTTGGTAAGCCATCCAAAGATGGAGCAAGATATTGTTAAACTCACACCACCATCATGCTCTCCCAACATATTTGAAGAGGTATGTCTATCAAGTAATTTACCAGTTTTCAGATTTGGTCACAACTCTATTGTTGATGCATCTATTAGAAAAATCCTCATAAGTAATTTTGAAATACCAATGAAGAAGGGTAATTTACTTGTTAGCAATAAAATTGTTATAGAATGTATCGGTCAACCTATTGTGCCATTTATAAAGACCGATAGTGACTTATTGCAGCCAAAGGTTTCCTCATTGCTTTACTTAAAACTTATATCTAAGTGGGTAGCTTTGCTTGTTTCATACTTGGCTTGCACTTGGTCTCAATTGAGACACGTGTGTTCTAACTATTTTTGTTTCAGAAATTAAAGCCAAGGTCGAATTCTTTTGAGAAACCCGATGCTAATATAATATCTTATCTGAAGACATCGGAGATATAGTGGAAAACACAATGCATAGCCGAATAGGGAGATTCCAAATCTGAACCATTCGTTTGCTTACCTCCAAAGCTGTTCGCACACCAAGATCGGCTAGAAAACAAGAAGTATACCTTCAATTCAAGCATGTGTGATCAAATATTTGATTTGTTGCTGAAAAATAATTACATTAGAATTCTTGGTCACCATGTCAAGCCATCAATCCAGGGACGAATGTATTGTAAGTTGCATGATTCGTCCAAGCATAATTTTGAGGATTGCAACATGTTTCGTCAAATAGTTAAATCGGCCATTGATAAAGGACGATTGAAATTTGTTGAAACACCAAGAGATGACCAGTCTATTCCGATTGGTCCTGATGGAAAAAGTTTTTTGCATCGGCTGCTTCAAGATGATCCATTTAAACAGGAGAGGTTAAAAGCTACAGGTGATGGGATCAAGCTTTCAAGTAAAGAAGTTGTTGAAGAGCATAATGAACATAAACTTGAGGGCGAGAATTTCATCGAAGCTACAATGAAGACGCCAAGGACTAGGGGGCAGCAAGCAAATCCAATGATATATGAAAGCAAACCAAAAGAAAACAAAGGCCGAAATAAGTGCAAGTGTAAGAGATCAAAAATCAACTTCACTGAACTATTGGATAAATATCAAAAGAAGAGTGAAGAGAAGAATGCTTATCGGCCAAATCATGCAAAAAAAAACCAAGATCACCCCCAAGGCGCAAGTATGAGGATCGGTATTGGCAAAGTGAGAATTTTAATGCAACGTATTCATATCCTTATTTTGGGCCTCCAATGCCAATGCCATGGATACCTCCCTATGCTCGTGCAAATCCATATCCATCCTGGGACAGGTATGATACAAGGGCACATTATCCTCTTATTTAGACCATCTCACCAACATTATGCAGCTCCAAGAAGATCAACATTTGATGAACAATCACATGCCAAAGACCGTTTCAATCATAAGGAATTGGCTCGAAGCTCAAGGAAGAATAGAAAGGTGGTCAAGCAAGTTTATCGCGTTAAAAGAGATGGTCGTAAGAGTGCTACTTCAGATTTGATATTAAAGGATAAAGAGCCAATTAAAGTGTTGACATTGGCTACTAAAGGCAATGAGATGAAGCAATCAATTGTTAAAAATCAAAGTGCCAAATCTGAAGGGAAGAAGTTGAGAGTGCACAAGGCCAAAAAAGAGTTACCATTTCTTGAAATAAAATCACAGCCGAGTCGCCCACTCGGCTTATCATATTGGAAAAATAAGGAATTACAAAAGATTAGTGCACAAGAGCTCAAAAAGAAGAACATGGCATGGGTTCCCAAGAGGGGCAGTCAAAATAAAAATGATGTGCGACCTTCTATTGCAACAAGTGTTACAAAAGTGAATAAAGAGAAGGATGAAAGCCAAAAACAGTTAAACCGAAGGTTTGCATCACCCCATCAAAATCTTCGGTTAGCACATCATCCATATTCGCCAAACATGCCATTGATGTCTTTGCCATGGAATTCATCCCCAGGTACGATCGGTCACCCTCCATGCGCTTATTTAGATCCATGGATGCAATATAATTTCTTATATCATGGAAGGGTATTACCAAATCACCATATATTTGAGTAGCTACAAGTTTATTGCTGATCCAAAGGGCCAAAATATTTGATTTGTCATTTCATTTGTTTATTTCAGATATACGTGCTTTGGTGGATGAAGTTTACATCGACCTTATGTTAATGGCCGATATTTATCTATCGTCCTAAAAATATTTCAAAGCATGGTCGGTGTAGTACCCTAACATCGTCCTTAGTTCGATTAGAGAGCAAGACAAGGTACGTGTTTGAAATTTATACTTATACATATATTATGATTGCATGGAGATGAGACATTATGACCGATGCCATTAAAAATATTTTTCATAGACAAATTCATAGAAAAATTGGTGAGTGGGATTATGCTTTGATTTAATATGATTTGGCCTACAAATCTTTCAAGTCCATGAGAGGCCAAATCATTGTTGGTTTTATTATTGAGCATCAGATTTATGACATGCATAATATTGATATTAGCCTTGTCTCTCTAGTACTATGGAGAGTATGTTTTGATGGTTAAATTCACAACAATGGCCAAGGTGTTGGTGTTGTTTATATATCTCCTTATGGTGCTATTTTGTGAAGCCTCATGCCGCTTAAAATAATTTTGCACAATATTCCAAGCTGAATATGCGATGTTATTCAGTTTGGGAACCTTTGGTTATCATAGATGTTACACATATTGAGGCGTTCAGTGATTCGTTAGGAGTACTGTAACAAATATCCAAAGGGTTATCAATGTTTTGACGAATCACTTATAATTTATCTTGAGGAATGTCTAGATGTAAAATTTACCTTGGGTTGCTTTAATATGACTCATATATCTAGACATGACAATTGGAGAGCAAATGAGTTGGCACAGCAGGCATCCGGCTACCATGTTGATCATGGTGTATTGCATATCTATCAATAGCTGATGCTAGGTCTCACCAACATAGGTAAGGCCAAACTGAAGCCCACCGCTTCGGCCACTAATGAAATTATTATGCAGGCAAAAGCAAGGATTCGAGAAAACTCATTGTTGATTACCTGCAAGAACCTAGCAAAAGGGTGAACAACATGGTTTGGAGGATGGCTTTGAGATACATACCTATGGAACTTTATCACCGGATTGTTAATGAAACTAAGAGGGTTTCACCCAAGTTTGCATCAACGATTCAAACAAGTAATGGCTGATATATACTTATCACCCTAAGCACATGCAAAATGGCCGATGGAGTGTTGACATTGTCCTTAGAACCAATATGGTACAAGTTATTTTTCAGCACGCTTGCTTTGCCAAAAACAGGGGGGCATGTGTTGATGCTCAAAAATGCCATAATAAAAAAGAGTAGCTTGAAGTTATATCAAGATGAAGTCAAAATTATGGTTGTAAGTCACCATTGAATGACCCTTTTAGAGAAGATCAAAATTGATATAAAGATGGTCCAAAATGGAACCTGGACGCAAAAAGTATGACGATTTTGGAGAAACCCGTATTGACATCAGATTATAGAATGGCATGAAACATAATTAAGATGGCCCCAAATGGAAAAGTTTCAACATGAAAGTACTTTGTCTCATCAAAATGGATGATTTTGATGTAAAAATCATCTTAATCCGAGGTCGTATCCAAAAGTTATAGCCGGTACAAGACGCTTCTGCACTAGATTGCCGGACACTCCGGGGACAACCATCCGGGTTTCAGATTTTGCTGCTGCAGAGTTCAGAAAATAGATCAATACGTCCTCAAGACGGCCTCTAATAAAAAAACATTCAACATGAAAGTTGTTCGTCTCGTTGAAATGGTAAAAATTGCTTTCGGGCTCGTTTCCATCCGAGGTCATTTAACACCTCAAAAAAGACCTTCAAGGTGCAGCCAGTTTTAAACTGAACAGTTTTGGAAAGTTCGGACAAAACCATCCAAATTTGACTAGGGTTTTGGACATGGATCCAAGACTTTTCCTTGCATGGGAAGTCCAGCCACCTCTTATATACCTAAGGGGTGACGGCCGATTGAACAACACACAATTGAACAAATCATCTACCACTTTTACCTTTACTTTTATCTCTCTCCCTTGTTCTTCTTCTTCCTCATTCTTCGTTCATTCTTCTTGTTGCAGGGCGGTGAACTTCGAGGCCCAAGGGGCCATCGGGTCGAGCTAGGGCAGCCCATAGCTGCCGCGTGCCCTAACGAGGTCCCTCCCGGTTGTGTGGGGCTTCGGGTCTACAACAGCGCCTGCCGGATTGCTTGCGTACCACGCTTCCGGCCGGGTCTCCTTCGACATGAGTTGCGGTGCATCACCTGCGGCGTCGAGGGTACACGGTGATGTGTTCATGTGCGAACAACTTGGTTTTGTTTGCTTGTGGGTAGTGCTCCTGGAGGTACAAGATGAGTCGGAGCTCGAGGATGCTAGCAATGGTGCTAGGGTTTGGGCAGGAGCCAACTGGTCGATCCTCTGCTACGGCGGCCGCACTGCCCCTTATATAGATGCCTTGGTCCTCTTCCCCAAAAATATGAGTGGGGAGTGCTCTCACGGGGCGGCAATTCGAAAGGGGACAAGCGCTGGTGCTTCTCTGATGAAAGGTGGTCTTCGCCTACAAAAGGTGATATCCATGATGCGCCAGGGGTTCCACAATGAGCCCCGTCCTGCCGCGCCACCGTCTTGGTCCTCTATAACCAAAGGGGAAACCCTTGGGACTTGATTTGGGGGCAGGTTGGCACAACTGCTCCCTTAGCACCAAAGGGAAAACTGTCCTGGCCGCATAGGCTGGCGCCCGCTTTATTGACGTCACCCACGTGATGGGTGGCACTCGCCCTGCATGGCTCCTCGGGAGGCCTCAAGAGAGGGCACCTCGTGAGGGGGGCCTCACGTGGCCGCCTGTAGTAGCGGTGGATTCGGTGAAGTCCTTCATCGGGGAAGCCCCTTGCAGGGCAGGGCCCTCACGAGGCTGCTTGCTTCGCGGCAACCGTAGGTGGGCTTTCTCATGAGTTGGGCCAAGCGGCACTTCCTGGGCCGTAGGTAGGTGGCCCGTGGTACCCTGGTTTCCACTGGGCGGACAATATACGTGAGCCAAAAGACGCAAACGGTCCCGGCAAAGGTAAAGGCGGTAGCCTTGGGTTATCGTGCGTGAGGCCGCAAAGTGATATGATGTGCTTATACTAAATTGGTGTGACTTAGGATCGGGGTCTCTACATGCTCTCTGTCTGAGTTTTTGCCTAAACGCTAGTTTTTTCTCGTGCAGGAAATGGGTCTGGGTTTAATCTCACTGTATATCCTACAATTGGCAACAGTTTCCAGTAAATGGATCAATCATCCTACAATTCTATGATTTAAACAAGGTTTTAGACATCATCGTCTCTCTACTATGGGTTATTCACTCTAGATTTACCATTCCAAATAGCAAGAGCGAATGACAAGAGTAAGTCGGTATGGTGATCAATCCATTCCGCACCCAAAATCATTATCCTGTATAAGGTTTAGCGAATCTTGCATTTCTAACACTCAGTCATTCTCACAAGCATTGTAGAATTTCTCTGGTCCTCGAACTGAGTTCATGTAAATCCGTTGGTTCTGCAAGCCAAACATAACATCTAACGTTTCTTCATGACTCTCGGGTTTTTGCGTAACCCCCTATGAAACATTTGCTGATGAAATCACAGCTTCTTCCATATTTCTTCCTTCAACAAGGTAGTGCTTTCTCCTCATTAACTCCTAGTTCTGCGGGTTACGGGCCCACTTCAACACTTGTACAACTTTAACTCATCCTTGGAGTTACTATTGTTCCATATTCCAACATTACACCTCCTTAAATCCAATTGCACTTTGTTCCTTCATACTCTTGGGGTAACCATCATATCAAAGTAAAACTCAAACATATTTTGTCCAAACTCCACACTGTGGAATACATTTTCCTTTCGATTGGTCTAGTGTTGACATAGAGAAATATCACCATTAAAATGAAATGCACCTTTGGTCTAGTGTTCACACAGATAAATATCACCATTAAAATGAAATGCACAAATTCATCCATTGACCATATTTCTCGTATCCTCAAAAATGGTCACAATCTGGTTTATAGAGAAACAACTCATAACATTTCAACATATGAGATTCCAGACACATTAACTTTGTTTATTCATGAATCATTACAATCTCCGAGACTTCCATTACATAACCCAACTCCACATTCTCATGAAAATAAAAGTGTTTCCTACTACACTTATTGCCTTCTAATACCCAACAGCTCAACTACTCAGCTCAAGCTTTCTTTGGGTCTGGACAGTCAATGGCATAATGTCGTGCAGCATCGCAATGAAAGCAATTAACTTCTGACAATTCTCTGGGCTTCCTTGTGATTACATAGGTTCCTTGGGTTCTTTGCTTCTTTTTTGGACAATCATCGGCATAATTACTTTTGTTCTTGCACTCAAAATAGGTAATATGACTCTTATCCATCTTTGCTAAATTTTGGTTGTTCTGCGGACACATTCGCTTTCTCTTCCTGGACTTCTCCGCACTGATTAGAGCTTCTATTTCCTGTGGGTCATACTCCACTTCCACTGTCAGGAATTCTACTAGATACTCCTTCGGACAATTCTAGGAGATACGCCCTTCTTCTCCACAGGAATAGCATGTCTTCATGAAGTGTTTGGTTGGTTTGTCTTCAGGTGTATCTTTAACTTCTTCCTACATCATAGGTACTTCCGGTTGGTTCCGGAGAGCTTATTTCATTCCTTCTTTCTGTTGCTGGATGAATTGTTGTACGTTGGTGTAAATGTGGCACTGAGGAGGGTAGTGCGTAGTTCCTTCACACAGGAAATAAGTAACCTGCCCAGTCGAGCATTCTTCAGCTGGGTAATTTCCTTCACAATGAGGGCATACATCCTTGTGTTGTTCATGGGTGTGTCCTATTTCTCCAAAGATCTTGCATGCACAAAGCTTCTTCATTGTGCTGCCATAGGGCTTCTGGATAAGATGAGATCTTGGCAGGGTCATCTTGAGTTCTTCCCAAGCTTTTTCTCCATTCCATCCTTGTATAATTTGACGTATCTCTCACCATCTGGCAGTACCTTGTGTTATCTATCGTAGGGTGTATGGAACCATATACTCTCCTCGAACACCACACTCCTTCATGAGATCTTCCATGTTTTGTATCCACTGTGCTACCTCCAACTGAGTCATCGATCTCAGAAATACGAGTCCATCTTCATTCATCATCTATTGGGTCCAGGGGTTTTGGGGTGAGATAAGAGAGATAGATAAAGATACCCAGGCAAACAATATAGTTTTAAAAATTAGTTTTATCTGCGACTATCGAAAAAACATCACAAAATGACAGATCACAAATCATCATATCTAACGTAAATATATAACAGGGGTTTGGTGTTCTAAAGGTCATATAAGTATTGAGATTCTTCAGGGCCTTCAGAGTCTTCAATTGTTGTAGCTTCAATTCTTCTAATGCATGGTGAAATCCCTTTACTCTAAAGGGTCCCTCAGTTGATCCTTCGTTTGGTCAAATGGGAGAGGGTATTGTCTAACTATCTGAGGTAAGAGGGACCATGTGATAAAAATCAGAAAATATGAGAAATAAAGGATCTTTTTGGAATTAAAGTTTTAGAGATATCCTATCCTAGGGCTTTCCAATTTCTAGGATCACGTCCTACAGTGAACGTGTGCTCTGATACCATCTCTGTAGCGACCTGATCCAATTTGGTCAAGTCTATGTGGTTTTCTGTGCTATCCCTGGATCAGTATGCTGGCACACACAGTACTTCAATGAAATACCAAAACATCACATGTAAAAGAAATACTGTAAATCCAGAGTATACCCTATATATCCAAGTAGAAACATAGCATAAGGGTGTTGTTGGGGATATACCCCGTGATATGACCCGACCAGAGATCTGACTCAACAATCATACGGCGACTTAAGAACGACCCGGACATTCTAGGCCATGACGAACAACGAGATTCAAGGTCCAGAGGGCGGGTTGAGGAGAACGTCGGCTCATAGCCCGGAGTCTGGCAGGACCGGCTCAAGAAGGAAGCTAGAAGGAATCCCTTACATGAGGAACAAGACAAGTAGGAAATAGACTAAGACACGGGTTGTACTATGACCCGGAGTCAATTGTAAACCAGGGGACTCACCTATATAAAGGGGAGCCCCTAGGACAAAAAGGACTAAGTTACAAGCTCTCGAGTACTAGGTTTGCCAAAGTCGCACCCTTGTAATCGAGATCTCAAGCAATAATCAATCAAGCAGGAAGTAGGCTTTTACCTCCACCCTGAGGGCTGAACCTAGGTAAACTCATGTCTCCCGATTCTGGTCAACCCCATCCGAGCTACTACCTAGCTGCGATGGTCTCATGACTAAGTCCTTTTTCGAGGACATCTATTGTGACAAAACCACAACAGTTGACGCCCACCGTGGGGCCTGCGTACGGTGGTGTTGAGTTCTTGGAGGGAGCTCTCCCAGGGATCGAGGGGTACGTGATTGGCCGGATGAGGAAGATTCATTGCGGCAAGCTCTACATCGATGATTCAGGCTGGGGCCGTGAGGCCGTCTCGATTGAGTACGGGTACCGGGTCCCCTTCGGCAAGATCCATGTCTTCATTGGCAAAATTGGCGAATCAGGTCTCGAGCCAGACAACCGCACAGACATCATCAAGCCGACTCGACGCACCCAACACTGCCGGGCTCAAACTGGCGGGAAACACGTCTTCGTCGGCTTCACTCAGGGAGTCGATCTCGTGGATAACTCTACGTCCGGCAGGGGCACCCTTGTTTACTCTGATGGCGAATCCACGGTCAGCGACACCAAGTCAATCCTCCTGCTTTTCGATGGTAGTCTTGGGGGCTACTCTGATGATGAGCCCGCCCGGGACTCTTTCGAGCCGCCACATCGGGCAGCCATATACATGGCAGGGACTGTGCCGGCTCAAGGCTCCATAGCAGCAGGCGCGGTAATAGGGACCAACACTTCAGCATCAGCTCCGGGCGCGGCCAGCTTGGACAAACCGCCGGCTCAAGCTTTGGCGGAGTTAATGTCCACCTTAGCAATAGTCCTTGAGACCCTGGTAACCATGGCAAACCAGGCGGAGCACAACACAGAGGTGACAAAACTGCGTGAGCATATGGCTAAGGTTCAGGAGGATATCAACGCTGAGAATGCTCGCTAGGTGGGAGTGCGTAGCCAGATCCACAGTGAGGTGGAGCGTTTGAAGGCGGAAGCCTGGCGCATGAGTCTCCATCGAAGTGCTTCAGACGTGGTCCATCAGAGGAGGCACATGAGCCGTCAGTCGCCCAATTTTGAGCCCACACATTTGTTCAGCACACCGCAAGACACACCTGCTCTGGGGGCATGGACGAGCACTGCTGAAGCAACGGTTATACCCCAGTTAACCTGGGTCACACCCCCGAACGGAGCCAGACACCCACTGCCAGCTCAGCCTAATCAGCCAGCTCAGCAGTGCCAGCCCGAGCCGGCGCCGCATCCATCGTCAGTTCAGTTGCCTCCACGCCGCTTTCAGATGCCGGCGGGTCACTTCTCCAACCCCGTTGACAATATGTTGGTGGCAACAACCAATCTTGCCGCGCTTCCTGATAACCCACAAGTATAGGGGATCGCAACAGTTTTTGAGGGTAGAGTATTGAACCCAAATTTATTGATTCCAAACAAGGGGAGCCAAAGAATATTTGAAAGTATAAGTAGTTGAGTTGTCAATTCAACCACACCTGGAGATTAAATATCTGCAGCAAAGTATTATGGTAATTTGATAGCAGTAGCAATGATAACAATGGTAACGGTAATAGTGGTAGCATCAATTTTGTAGCAGTTGAAACAGTAGCGATAGCAATAGTAACTCAGCAAGAACAATATATGAAAAGCTTGTAGGCATTCGATCGGTGATAACCTTTGATAATATTCATCATATAACAGTCATAACCTAGGGCGACACAGAACTAGCTCCAATTCATCAATATAATGTAGGCATGTATTGCGTAAATAGTCAAACATGCTTATGGAAAAGAACTTGCATGACATCTTTTGTCCTACCCTCCCGTGGCAGCAGGGTCCATAAGGAAACTAAGGGATATTAAGGCCTCCTTTTAATAGATAACCAGAACAAAGCATTAACACATAGTGAATACATGAACTCCTCAAATTACGGTAATCGCCGGAAAGAATCCCAATTGTTGCCACCTTAGGGTATGCGGATCATAACACGTAATAGGTGCATATAATTTGTGAGATTGGATCGAGAACATAGATATAATGGTGAAAACATAAACGATTCAGATCTAAAATCATGGCACTTGGGCCCTAGTGACAAGCATTAAGCATAGCAAAGTCATAACAACATCAATCTCAGAACATAGTGGATACTAGGGATCAAGCCCTAACAAAACTAACTTGATTACATGATGAATCTGATCCAACCCATCACCGTCCAACAAGACTACGAAGCAATTACTCACTCCCGGCAGTGAGCATCATGAAATTGGTGATGGAGGATGGTTGATGATGACGAAGACGGAAGCCCCCCCTCTCCGGAGCCCGAAGATGACTCCAGATCTGGCCTCCCGATGAAGAACAGGAGGTGGCGGCGGCTCCGTATAGTAAAACACGATGAAACTTCCTCTCCTATTTTTTCTACAAAAATAGGATTTTATAGAGTTGGAATTAGGGTCAACAGAGCCTCATGGACCCCACTACCCACCAGGGCACGACATGAGGAGGGTGGCGCGCGCTGGTGCCTAGTGAGCAGCTGCCCCCCCCCCTCCAGGGGGTCTTGGTTCCAGTATTTTTTATTTATTCCAAATTAATTATCCAAAAACTTTCATCCAATTCTGAGAACTTTTATTTCTGCACAAAAACAACACCATGGTAGTTCTGATGAAAAAAGCGTCAGTCCGGGTTAGTTTCATTCAAATCATGCAAATTAGAGTCTAAAACAAGAGCAAAAGCGTTAGGAAAAGTAGATACAACACAGACATATCAACTCCCCCAAGCTTAACCCATTCCTTGTCCTCAAACAATTTAGTTGACAAACTGAAAGTGACAAAGAAAAACTTTTACGAACTCTTTTGTTCTTGTGTTTATATATATATGCTTAAATAATACCCAGGTTTTTAGCAAAGATCATTAACTAACCATGCAAATGATAACTCTTAGAAATTATATTCACTCATATCAATGGCATAATCAACTAGCGAGCAATAATAAAATATCTCAAATGCCCAACACTTTGTCAAAACAATCATGCTATAATCTAACAATAATGGTATCTCGCTAGCCCTTTCTGAGACCGCAAAACATAAATGCAGAGCACCTCCAAAGTTCAAGCAACGACTAAACATTGTAATTCATTGTAGAAGAGATCCAGTCATGATGCACACAACATTAACTATACACAATGCATGTGGATGACAATAGTGCTCTCAAGGTTGGTGCTTGTTTGAGAAGGTGATGACTCAACATAAAAGTAAAATAACATGAAAGTAAATAGATAGGCCCTTCGCAGAGGGAAGTAGGGATTTGCAGAGGTGCCAGAGCTCGAAGCTTAAATCAGAGATGAATATAATTTTGGGAGGTATACCTTTCCTGTCAACGTTACGACCAAGAGTTTTCAATCTCTTCCATGCTAAACAAATTAGCGGCGGTTCCCAAGCGGTACAAGTAAAGTTTACTCTCCCTCCACCAACAAACACAAGCCATGGCTAGCCGAATCCTCGGGTGCCCTCCATACCAACAATAGTCTGGGGGAGTTTTGTTTAATTATTTGCAATTTTTTATCATGGGACTGGGCATCCCGATTACCGGCCCCTCTCGTGCAAGGACGAGTGAATAAACACTCATCATGAGAATAATCCGCTTAGCATGGAAGATACTGACCACCCCCTATCGCTCCATGAGCAGTACAGGCACACAAAACAGATGTTCATTTGAATATTTAGAGGTGGCACATGCAAATTTACTTGGAACGGCAGGGTAGTACCGCATATAGGTAGATATAGTGGACTCATCTGGAACAACTTTGGTTTAAGGATTCTGATGCACAAGCAGTATTCCCGCTTAGTACATGCAAAGGCTAGCAATTAGGTTGAGAAGCGACCAACTAGAGAGTGAAAATGGCCATGATCATGCATTATGAATAATTAACATTGAGTACTAGCATGAGTAGGATATAAACACCATGAACATAAATATCGTGGAGGCTATGTTGGTTTTGAATCAACTACATGCGTGAACATGTGCCAAGTCAAGCCACTTGAAACATTCAGATGAGGATACCATATCATCATACTACATCACAATCATTTTAATGCATGTTGACACCCAAGATAAATTATTATCCACTCCTGGCTACTTAAGCATGGAATGAGCAACTATAATCTCTAATTTTCATCACAAACATGTTTAATCTTAATATGTTGTATCATGGATACTGAGTTAAACATATTTACAAAAACAGAAACAAGTTGAGTTCATACCCGCCTTCCCTTGCCTTTCACTTGCATGACTAAATGATATGAAAATGATAATAGTGCAAGAGTGCCATGGACTAAGCTGGAATCTGCAAACATTTTATTCAAAGGAGAAGACAAAATAATTTGGGCTCTTGTTAGATCAACAATAGTGCATATGAGAGCCACTCAACATTTTCATCGTGGTCTTCTCCCTAGTACGACTCAACAAAAGAAAAGAATTTCAGAGAAACACACCGAAATATTTTTGGAGTTTTAATTTTTCCTGAAAGCAGCAAATTAAATAAAGAGAAACAAAAAGGATAAAAACTATTTACACGGGAAAGCTCCCAACAAGCAAAAGAAGAAATGGAAAATCTTTTTGGGTTTTCTTTTAATACTGCAACTAAATTAAACTAGAAAGAAAAACCGAAAAGAAGCGAGAAATATTTTTGGATTTTCTCAAAGGTTTTCAAACACAAGAAGAAAGCGAGAAAATAAAACTAACATGGATTATACAGTGGAAAAAGTGTAAACACCGACAACTGAAGTGAAATGTGTGAACATGAATGTATTGTCGGTGGAAATACGTACTCCCCCAAGCTTAGGTTTTTGGCCTATCTTGGTAATCACCACCCGCAGCCTGGATAATAGTTAGAGTGATAACTCGTGGAGGCTCTCGGAGCGGCCACCTTAGCTCGACGGGCAGCCTCTACCACCGTGTTGTACTCGCGTGCCTCTCTCTCATAGATGTAGTATCTTCCTTTACTCTGATAATCAAAGAGAGCAGCTGCGATGAAGGGAGTGAGCTCGGTGTTATGAACATACTACTCAAATTCTTCCTTGATACCCTCTCCTATCATGAACTCGTCACACGGCCATAGGCACGATTTGGTATCAGCATCCCACATCGACCTTGCACTTGGCTCAACATAAGACTGTCGTATCGAGCTCCCGCTTGATGATGCCTCCGAGGACCTCCTCCTCATAGAACTCCTCCTAAAGAGTTACATTTTTTTGTACGAACAAATTTCTGAAATTTTTTAGCCATAAAATTTTGTCAACAAAACTTTACAATATTGATAGCTACTACTCATATGGATGCCTAGAGGCTATATCAAGCATTCAAACTACTTGGAGCTCAAAGAATTCAACATGCAAGCTCATTTACAGCAGCACCAAGAGTAGCTAATTACTCAAAATATAAAGCACTAAAGCAAAAACTAATTGGAGCAATGGAGGAGTCACATACTAAGTAGCAATCCCCCAAAACAGTTTCGAAAATGGAGCTCCGAGCAAAGAGATCGAAATCCGTGGGTTTGAGAGCAAGAACAGGAGAGAGAGAGAGCTACAAGTATTTTTTTCTGGAGATAGGTGATGAAGTGAGCTAAAGGGATAAGTGAGGGGGGCCTTGTCGGGCCCACTACCCACCAGGGCGCGCCAGGTGGGTGCGACGCACCCTGGTGCCTAGTGGGCACCACGGGGCACCCCCTGTGATATTTCTGTAACAAAAAATCTTAAATATTTAGAAAAAAAATTGTGTCAAAATTCCAGGCCATTCTGAGCACTTTTTATTTTTGGGCACTTTTTTATTGCACGGATAATTCAAAAAACAGGATAAACATGGCATTTTATTGTATTTAACACCAAATAACAAAAAACAAGAAGTGAGTACAGAAAGTTGTGCCTACTAAACTCATCGACCACATGCCTCTCAAAAATAATCCATTAATAAGGTTGATCAAGTCTTATTAACAACCACTTTCGATTAGCATGACCCCGAAGAATCTTCGTAAAACACTAAGTTACCTCAACGGGGATATGCATATCCCCAACAATAAGTATTTCATATTTATTTTTGGCAGTAGGAAGAGGGAGTTGAAAACTTCCAATAGTAATTGTCAGAGACTTTTAAATAACATTAATACCATTCACTTGAAATTGTTCCTTCGGAAAGTGCACCGTATGCTCATTACCATTGATATGAAAAGTGACTTTGATTTTATTGCAACAAGTAACGGCGCCTACAGTATTAAAAAAAGGTCTACCAAGGATAATCGACATGTTGTCGTCCTTTGGCATCTCAAGTATAACCAAGTCTGTTAAGATAGTAACATTTGCAACAACAACGGGCACATCCTCACAAACACCGATAGGTATGGTAGTTGATTTGTCAGCCATTTGCAATGATATTTCAGTGGGAGTGAGTTTATTCAAATCAAGTCTTTTATATAAAGAGAAAGGCATAACACTAACACCGGCTCCTAAATCACATAAAGCAGTTTTGACATAATTTCTTTTAATGGAGCATGGTATAGTTGGTATTCCTAGATCTCCTAGTTTCTTAGGTACTCCATCCTTAAAGGAATAATTAGCAAACATGGTGGAGATTTCAGCTTCAGGTATTTTTCTTTTATCAGTGACAATATCCTTCATGTATTTAGCATAAGGGGCCATCTTTAAAATATCAGCCAAACAAGTACGCAAAAAGACTTGCCTAATCATTTCAGCAAAGCGTTCAAATTTTTCCGCATCCTTTTTCTTAGATGGTTTAGGTGGAAAGGCCATGGGTTTCTGAACACATGGTTCTCTTTCTTTACCATGCTTTCTAGCAACAAAGTCTCTCTTATCATAACATTTATTTTTAGGTTGTGGGTTATCAAGATCAACAGCAGGTTTTATTTCAACATCATTACCTAGTTCTTTATCATTGTCTAGTTAACACTACTACAGGATGCTGCTAACATGACACTACGATCAGAGACCCTTTGACGAAACTGTGTGCGATGCATTAATCACAAACAGTGATGTAAAAAACCATAAAAAAAGATGCAAAACGTTTGCAATGAAGGATACATCAAACACGGTTCAGATTTTAGTTGCGTGTGCGACGCGGGGCATACGGTTTAGTTCAATTAACTGTTTACGATGAGGCAGAACAAAAGAAATGGGCAGCCAAATGAAGGAGTGTGCGATATAAGGCATACAGTTCACTCGG
The DNA here is from genome assembly GCA_011799875.1 of Thinopyrum elongatum. Lineage (NCBI taxonomy): Eukaryota > Viridiplantae > Streptophyta > Magnoliopsida > Poales > Poaceae > Thinopyrum > Thinopyrum elongatum. The sequence continues at coordinate 283,886,339 of CM022299.1, read as the reverse complement.
ATGAACTGTTTGTGATGAGGCGAAACAACAGAAACGGGCAGCCAGATGAAGGTGTGTGTGATATACAACATACAGTTCACTCGGATGAACTGTTTGTGATTAGGCAACACAACAGAAACGGTCAGCCAGATCAAGGTGTGTGCGATATACGGCATATGGTTCATTGCGATAAACTATGTGTGTTGAGCCAAGAGAACAGAAACGTTTCACATAAACAAGATGTGTGTAATACGCGGCAAACATCCAATTACATAGGTGGCTAGTACACACATGACATTTCCACAGACCAAAGTAAACTATTACATGCATAATTAACTAGGATAAACGATCATCTGACCATCGTCTACTTCTTGTGCTAGTTCGATGTCCCTTCTATGCTAAGTTTCCATTAATTGATGGCGTTTTATGAACACGCCACCGTTTCCCGCAATTTCCTCACCGGTTCCCCACCACCCAGCGATATTGCGCATATACCTAGGTGGCGCGCGACGCACGTAGGCAACAAGCGCAGCCTGTAGCACATCCACCTTTTCCAAGCATGCCAACCCACCAAAGCGCCGCCTCTGCCATCAACCTCGTTGATGAGAAAAATGAGAAGGCGCCACGGCCTGTCGAGGACGAGGCGCTCCCCGGCAACACGATGGACGACGCCGTGATGCGCGTCATCGCCAGGGTTGAGCAGACCCTTGGCGCATGGTGCTTCAGTGCCGCGGATCAAGATAGGCATGTCAGCGCCGAGAGGCTGCAGCTCGCCGCACAACATGATCGATGGCACGCCGTAGAGCAAGCTAGGCGCGTCCGTGCCGATAGGCTGCGGCTCGCCGCACGGCGAGACCATTGGAGTGCCGCAGAGCGAGAGGCGCGGCGCGCCGCACAACAAGAGTGGATCCATCGGCGCTTGCCTTCTATCGATAGGGCGTCACAGCTGGGTACACGTCCCGTCAGTACCCCCATTCCTCGCCAGGAGTGGGCAGAGGTCCTCTGTGCCGTACTTGCACCAGAGGCCGGCCACGCCGTACTTGCACCGGACACCCACCGCGCCGTTCACATGGGTCGCGCCGTTCGCCTTGTCCGCGGTCCTCTTGATGCCAACGCGATCGTCCCTAGGCTCGACCGCCTCCTTGGCCCAGGTGTCCACCTAGGCGTAGTAGAGGAACATGGCCGTCGCATCCTCGAGCTAGTGATCTCTGATGAAATAGCAAACTTGGAGCTCGAGATCGCGCTCCTGATGTACCGCGAGTGTGTCGACCGCTTGGACGAATGCCTTCACGAGTTCAGGTAGAGCCAAGGGCTATCGTAGGCAAGGGCTGCTGGTCATGGTCTCATGGACGCATTTTATTTTGTTGAGTCGTTTCGACATGGATCGCTATGTATTCACAGCAATCATAATATTGCTCTGTTTATTGCTCTGTTCCAATGTGTGTAATTTGTTTTCCATTCTTATATGTTCTGTTTCAATGTGTGTATATATGCTTTCCATTCTGTATATGTGGATGATAACAGCTAGATAGAAATTAGTATACAAAAATAGATAGAAAATGGAATTCATTTTATATATATTAATTGTTCATTAGTTCATCATAGAATATATATAATATCATCACATATACGTGATGATACTTAACTACTAGGTACAATGCATAAAATTGAAAACGAACAATACTAAAACTAATAATCCCCTCTGGGGGCAGTATTCTGGCAGCCCCTCGCCAGCAGCTCCCTGGTGCGCGGCGTCTTCCCAGTGCGGAGGCAGTATTCCGCCTCCTCCGCCTCACAGCGCTTGACGTACCAATCTACCTCTTGCTGGCGACGAGCGCGAATGATCTTGCCATTTCGTTGGGCGCCCACTGGAGCTCCTCATCGGTGGCACACTGGAGCTTATCGGCCCACCTCCAGGCAGCGATCAGGCGCCTAGTGCCTTTGACCTTCCTCGCGAAGTACCCGCCTTCGTACACCTCCTCCGCACAACGACGCACCCGGCCCCAAAGCTCCACCACCTCCTTTTTCCAGGCGGCATCATGGGCTTCACAAGCCGCCTAGTACCTGGCTTCCTCCTCCGCCATCTCCTTCTTGAACGCCACTTGCCTGGCTTTCTCAGTCGGCGACAGTGACTTCCACAGACAAAGATTGTACTGGCCCAAAAACCAATCCAAAGTTGGGGGGTCCGGCACAACCTTGTCCGATGGCGCGTAGGGGTCCTCCTCGTCGCTGCTCTTCGACTGACCGTCCTCGGGGGGCGGCGACTCCTCATCGGCGCGTGGGCAGATCGGAGGCGTCATGGCAGAGATTTGAGAGAGAGAGAGGGCGAGCGAGGGGAGGATGTAGATGAGAATGCAGGCGGGACAACATGAGCAAGGTAGTATTTATTGGCAGCCGGAATATAGATCGACGGGAACAGTACACACGCTAGTCGCCGGAATTTACGAGTACTGTAGTTTGATTTACACATGATTCCCGCAGCAAAATCCGTGTGTGAACTTAATAGCTGACGGTTTTCAATATAGAACCGTGTCTGATTAATAACCCATGTAGAGTGCCAATCGTGTGGGGCCCTGTTGTCTTGCCAGATCTTTACATTTTCTTTTTTGAACACCAGATATTTACATCGTCTGATGATTTTTTAACTTGCACACAAGTACACAAAAATATGATTTTCAAACCGTTATGGTTAGCCGTTGCATGTAGATGTAGTTCAAATTTGAATTACGGTCATTAAATGGCTTGAAAATCACTTAAATGTCTTTAAAAGGTCAAATGACCCCTAGAATTTTCCAAATTTTCACATGACAGTTGTATTAGTGCACGTTAAATGTAGAAAAAATTTGAAGGCCATAAGAGGAAGCTATCTCATGTTCGTCATCAAACATACATTATTCCCTCTCAGAAACACGAGCCTTCTAGTGATTGCTATGGTTTGTGAGGGGTGTGTGTCCAAACTTTCGTCAAACAGGCCAATTTTTTTACCACATCATCTTGGTGGTATGACATTACATCAAGCAAGGTTTCATGTTTTTCTGATAATTTTTTAATTTTTTGGAATTAAAATGCCATGGCACTCCATGCATGTGTCCATGCCGTGACAGCAATATGTTTGAAAATTCCTTCAAATTTACTGCACATGGAATTAACTCGCACACAAGTACACAAATATGATTTTTCAAACCATTATGGTTAGCTGTTGCATGTAGATGTAGTTCAAATTCGAATTACGGTCATTAAATGGCTAGAAAATCACTTAAATGTCTTTAAAAGGTCAAATGACCCCTGAAATTTTCCAAATTTTCACATGACAGTTGTGTTAGTGCACGTTAAATGTAGAAAAAAAATTGAAGGCCGTAAGAGGAAGCTATCTCCCGTTCATCATCAAACATGCATTGTTCCCTCTCGGAACCAGGAGCCTTCTAGCGAGTTGCTCTGGTTTGTGAGGGGTGTGTGTCCAAACTTTCGTCAAACATGCCAATTTTTTTTACCACATCATCTTGGTGGAATGACATTACATCAAGCAAGGTTTCATGTTTTTCTGATCATTTTTTAATTTTTTGGAATTAAAATGCCATGGTACTCCATGCATGTGTCCATGCCGTGAGACCAATATGTTTGAAAATTCCTTCTAATTTACTGCACATGGAATTAACTCGCACACAAGTACACAAATATGATTTTTCAAACCGTTATGGTTAGCTGTTGCATGTAGATGTAGTTCAAATTTGAATTACGGTCATTAAATGGCTAGAAAATCACTTAAATGTCTTTAAAAGGTCAAATGACCCCTAAAATTTTCCAAATTTTCACATGACAGTTGTATTAGTGCACTTTAAATGTAGAAAAAAAAATTGAAGGCCGTTAGAGGAAGCTATCTCCTGTTCGTCATCAAACATGCATTGTTCCCTCTCGGAACCACGAGCCTTCTAGTGAGTTGCTCCGGTTTGTGAGGGGTGTGTGTCCAAACTTTCGTCAAACATGCCAATTTTTTTACCACATCATCTTGGTGGCATGACATTACATCAAGCAAGGTTTCATGTGTTTCTGATCTTTTTTTTATTTTTTTGGAATTTAAATGCCATGGCACTCCATGCATGTGTCCGGGGCGTGAGACCAATATGTTTGAAATTTCCTTACAATTTACTGCACATGGAATTAACTCGCACACAAGTACACAAATATGATTTTTCAAACCTTTATGGTTAGCCGTTGCATGTAGATGTAGTCCAAATTTGGATTACAGTCATTAAATGGCTAGAAAATCACTTAAATGTCTTAAAAAGGTCAAATGACCCTTGAAATTTTCCAAATTTTGACACGACAGTTGTATTAGTGCACGTTAAATGTAGAAAAAAAATTTGAAGTCTGTAAGAGGAAGCTATCTCCCGTTCGTCATCAAACCTGCATTGTTCCCTCTTGGAACCACGAGCCTTCTAGTGAGTTGCTCGGGTTTGTGAGGGGTGTGTGTCCAAACTTTCGTCAAACATGCCAAATTTTTTACCACATCATCTTGGTGGCATGACATTACATCAAGCAAGGTTTCATGTGTTTCTGATCTTTTTTTTATTTTTTTGGAATTTAAATGCCATGGCACTCCATGCATGTGTCCACGGCATGAGACCAATATGTTTGAAATTTCCTTCCAATTTAATGCACATGGAATTAACTCGCAAACAAGTACACAAATATGATTTTTCATACCGTTATGGTTAGCCGTTACATGTAGATGTAGTCCAAATTTGGATTACGGTCATTAAATGGCTAGAAAATCACTTAAATGTCTTAAAAAGGTCAAATGACCCCTGACATTTTCCAAATTTTGACACGACAGTTGTATTAGTGCACGTTAACTATAGAAATTTTTTAAGCCCGTAAGAGGAAGCTATCGCCCGTTCGTCATCAAACATGCATTGCTCCCTCTCGGAACCACGAGCCTTCTAGTGAGTTGCTTCGGTTTGTGAGGGGTGTGTGTCCAAACTTTTGTCAAACATGCCAAAATTTTTACCACATCATCTTGGTGGCATGACATTACATCATGCAAGATTTCATGTGTTTCTAATCTTTTTTTAATTTTTTGGAATTTAAATGCCATGGCACTCCATGCTTAATTGTGTCATAGCCGTGAGACCAATATGTTTGAAAATTCCTTCCAATTTACTGCACATGGAATTAACACGCACACAAGTACACAAAATATGACTTTTCAAAATGTTATGGTTAGCTGTTGCATGTACATGTAGTTCAAATTTGAATTACGGTCATTAAATGGCTAGAAAATCACTTAAATGTCTTAAAAGGTCAAATGACCCCTGAAATTTTCCAAAATTTGACATGACAGTTGTATTAGTACTACAAATTTTCTCGTACATTTAAAACACCATCCGTTACCACTTTACTCCAAATTCGTCTTTCACAGCTAATAAAAAATATCAATAACATCACACACAGTTTTTTTGTAGGAACCGTTTGCGATGAAAATTCCTAGGTCTATTTAAGTCTACCTCCTTAAGCTTCACCGGCTCGTCTGCTCCAGTGCCGGAAACCCCCGAATCCATGAATCCCGATCCTCATTCCCGCAACCCCTTCTTGCAAAGATGACGCCGTGGAAACGCTTCGTGAAGGCCCGTACGGTGGCCACGTCCTCCCCGAGCGCCGCCGCCTGCGCCAAGAGCGCGGCCGCCTATGCCGAGAGTGCCGCCGCATCCGCATTGAGCGCGGCCGCATCCGCCGAGAGGGCATCTGCTGCAGCAGCCGAGACGGCTGCAGCAGCTACTGCGATGGCGGCTGCAAACGCCGAGAGCGCTCGAGCTGCCATCCGTGCCACAGATGTTGCCCTGGCCCGGGTCGAGGCCATCCACGCCAAGATTGAGGACGTACACGCCAAGATATTCCAGGCCACCTCGGAATCCAGCATGCAACCCATGTCAGAAAAGGTGGCGGTGGCCATGGAGCACCTGCTTCCTCATGAGATCATCGAGCAGGAGCTAGAGATGCAGGAGGCGGCGAAGATCGAGGAGCGCCTGGAGGAGGAGTTGCGCGTGGTCGAGGTCGAGGTAGAGAAGAGTCTGTCCGTCGAGGAATCGGCGGTGGAGTACCAACGCGAGCTCTGGTGCAGCCACTACTATGAGTACTACAACCTTGAGGACGACGCCGAGGACGAGGACGCGGTCGACTTCAGCAGGGGGATGCGGAGTCCACCAACGGCGGCATGTCGCCAGGACAAGTCATCGACGTCTCATCTCACACCGGCGATGCATAGTCTGGCGTAGCGGCGGATTTGTTAAAATTATGCGTACTTAGGCTTTGTTTTTAATGCTGTTATTTTGTTAGAGCAATGTTTAGGTCAACTAGCTCTTTTTAATTACTAAAATTGCTCGATTCAGTAAGTGTGGTCTGTGTGCTGTACGCTCTTTTGTGTGCCCAAATTAGCAAGCGATGTTAAATTATGCAATGACGTGGATGAGGACAGTACCCGGGGAAATTTCCACCAAAATTTGAATTATCAAACTCATCCCATGCGCGTAAAGCAGAAGAATCATTTGCGATGCACACAATCGTTCAAAGTGAATGGTGTCCGGCGGCACCGCGCGCAAAGTTTCCCTCCAGATTTCAAATTTTTTGGCCTACCGCCGAAATATCTACCCCCGCCCCCCCTTCCCCACCCCCTTTTCTCCCCGACCACAAGTCACATTTCCCCTGTTTCCTCCTTCCTTCCTTCCTTGCTTCCTTCCTAAGCTATAGCCGCTTCCTCGCTTGCTTCCTCGCTCTCGCCGTCTCACATCCTACTGCCGGGGTCGCCATGGTCTTCTTCAATGACCTCTCCAGCGGTTCCTCCTCTGACAATGACTCCTTCACCACCCGGGTATGCCTCTCTTCTCTCTCTCGGGCTATGACTTGGAATGAAGGATTTTAACCCAGCGGTCTATTTGAGTCATTTCTTCCTCTTGTAGCTCCCTAGGGCCATCAGTTGCAACGAATGGAGCGGGGTCGCTGAAGATCTGTCTGCTCGTTGTCACCATCAATCTCCATACGTGAAGCTAGTTGTGTTTGAATCTGTGGACAGTGGGAGGAAGTTTCTGGCATGTGCAGAGAAGGTTAGCCCCTCTTTCGTTGTTACAAATCATTTGTTAGATGTGATCCAGACACTGTCACGGTCCCAACCCATTCATACCACACCTTCAACCAAACGCATCCTAAGACAGTGTCACAGTTTGTACCTAGTATCTAAAAATGTTGCCACCTCATCAGCGGTGCCATTAGAAAACTATTTGGCACCGCTTCAGCAGTTTGTGCAGCCAACTTTGGTCGATACATCAGAGCAGCCAAGCAGTAAAATACTAAATCTTTATGGCATTAAGGAACTGGGCATCGGAACAACTAGGTGCTCTGGAGTCTGGGTCCCTGATTTTTTTCCGCTGCATCGGCTCGCCAGTGCAGGGCACCAGTGCGAAATGTAGCAACAGTTGTCTTTACACCGGTTTTGGCATACAAAGTGGACAGCCTTAGTGCTATTAGTTCTATGTTACTAAATTTGTGCATGTACACACCTGTTAGTATCGATTCGCTGTCATCCAAACACTGTTGCTATGTTGTTGCAGTTATATTTAGCTTCCTCATAAAATGTTCAATTTGTTATTTATAGTACATGAGTAAGAACTTGTAGCATTGTTGTAGTTAATTATAGCTTCTGATGTTTCAGAATTTGGTTGTTGTCTCAGTAGCAATTAATTCATTTGCACATTGATCTTTTTGAGAAGATATGTCATAATTAATCTATCTCTTCAGTTTTTCAAAATAAGTATTGGTGATTTTCTATGTTGCTATAAACCCATTTCCCCTACAATTGTTACTGATCTAGTTTTAAATATTATAGGATGAACGGAAGTGTTCTTACTTGGAGTGGGTTGATCAAGAGTGGCCACAGTCTTTGAAGATGTGCCTAGCAAAGCACTAGAGCATGTATGAGTAAGAGAACAGAGGTAGGCTTAGAGAAAGTGTTGTCAACGCTGAAGAATATTTGAAGATGCGGGATAAAAAGAGGAAGGTGGAGAATGAGCTCAGATTTTTTAAATCAGTCTTTGCTAAGATGGTGTTGGTGAAGGAGGAGGCACTTTCCCAGTTGGCCAGTGCAAAATAGGTTCTTACTGAACTAAAAGCAGAGGTGGATAAGACGAGCCTGGATGATCTCGATTAGGGAAATGAATATATTGTTCTAATATTGTTCTTATGAAGCTGAACTAGCTATATGTTGTACTGTGCTATTTTCAGGTAGCTATCGTACTGTGATGTTAAAATATATTTATGTGCCTGATATGAAATTGGCAAACAGCTGTTTGATATGAAATGTGAATTTGCGTAATACTAGAATTATTAATTGTAAACTAATAAACTTGCTAAATGGGTCATGGAACTTTGCAAACGGTTCTAGCAGTAAAAGCGCTTGTGATGGATAGCCCAATGCCACACAGTTTTCTTCATCAAATCGTGTGTGATGTAGTTGAATAAAAGCAAACGGTTAACCGAGGCAGAGCGTGTGTGATAGTTACACCTATCACACACGAGCCTATACATAAAACTGTGTGGGATGTACATACGAACGAAAACGTTTTCCCTGGATTGACTGTGTGGGGTGTACATACGAATGGAAACGATTTCCCTGGATTGACTGTGTCGGATGTACAAAAGAACGGAAACGTATTCCTTTGATTGACTGTGTGGAATGTACATAACAAACGAAAATGTTTGTTTGGGACTGACTATGTGGGATGTACTTACGACCGGAACCGATTGGGCCTTTATAATCGTATTTGATCGCTCGCCCGTCGCACACGACCTCATTTTACCGAGCATGTGTGCCAGGAGAGCCTATCCCCGATGGTTTCTGGGTCGTGTGGGAAGGACCCCCATATCGCCCACACTCACTAGGCGACGGTTTAAAATGCCGTCAGAAAAAGGGGTTAATAACCGTTTGTATAGCACCTCGATGTACTAGTGTGAGCATCTTCACTAGGTGAATGTTCATTACCAGATTGAGTTTCAACATCAGAGATAGAGACATCATTGTTATCTTCAGAAGGTTTTTCTACCTCAGGTTCACTAGAAGTATGCAAAGTCCTATCATTTTTCTTTTTATTTTTATTTTTCTTTTTCTTTTTCTTTTTCTTTTCTTTTTTTTAGTAGGACTAGGTGTATCAGTATTAATTCTTTGAGAGTCTTGTTCAATTCTTTTAGGATGACCTTCAGGATAAAGTGGCTCCTGAGTCATTGTACCTCCTCTAGTCATTACTCTAACAGCATGACCATTCATATTATTATTCATTTCATTCACCAACTCACTTTGAGATTTAGCAACTTGTTCTAACCGAGTTTGAACCATAGAAGCATGTTTTCCTACTCCTCTTACATCATTAGTGATTCTAAAAAACAAGTCACTCAAGCGAGCAATCATATCAACATTTATTTTTAACTGTTTCGTAACATTTGCATTCAAATGATCTTGCTTAATAATGTGACTATCAAATTCATATAAGCATTTACTAGGATGTTTATTATGAGGGATGTCACCTTCATCAAACTTTATAAAAGAGTTTACCTCCACCACCTGTGGTGGTGTGTCAAGACCATGTATTTCTTCAATAGGCAGTAAATTCTTAACATCTTCAGCTTTAATACATTTTTCCCTCATACAATGTCGTGGGTGAACACGATCACCTATGGGGCCACGGGCCCCTTTGTGGTTCGGCAAGGGGAGATCACGTTGCACAAAGAGCGGAGGCCATGAGGCAGCATGACGATGTGACTCTGGTAGTTTTTCCCCAAGTTCGGGCCGCTGAGAAGCGTAAAACCCTACTCCTGCTTTTGTGGATTGGGTGGATGAACATGAAGACACGCAGTGCTCAAGCATGGCAAGGTGGCCTCGGGGAGAGCTTCTACGCGCGTACAAGTGTGAGATGGTCGAAATCCTTCTCTAGGTTGCCTTGGACCTCCTTTTGTAGCCCAGGGGGTAACCACAGTGGCAAAACAGTCACTATCTCGTGATTAGATAGCTAATAGTGCTATCATACCTAACTCTGGCACTTGGGACAAAATGCCATAAATGCTATCTTAGGTGGCATGCGATGGTGCATCCCCGACAAACTTATGTCACTGCTTAACCATCCTCTGCTTATCATCTTGACACGCCTCTGGGCGGGTGTCAAATATGTGTGATCTATCTTCCAGCAAGCTGCCACGTGCTTAGTGAGAGCCACTTAATCACTTGGGGGCTCGACACTGCATCGACAAGTGACTGGCGTCGTGATGCGGTGGGGTGGTGTCTTGGCGGTCGTTTTGGCCTTGGCGGCTCCGACAAGCTTGCCGGGGCGATTCTGGACTTGCCTTCGGGGTGGTCTCGACCTGGCAGGGCTCCCCTGCCCGGCAAGGGAGGCCTTCTCAAGGTGATGTCTGTTGCTTCATTCTTCTTAATGCTCTCCTTGATCTCACGAAGAGCGGCTTCTCTGGCTTGGCCTTGCATTACATGTTGGTGTTGGATGTATGATCGTTAGCACGCCTGTGTATGAGTCTGGTCAACGAACGCGGATGTTCGTTGCACCGACAGGAACCCCCGGGCCTGGCCCACATGTGCTGCCTGGCATCGTTGGGGTAGGCCCCAACAAATACACAGGCGAACACGTCGACCATGCCGCGGTGTGATCCATGTCTTCCTTGATATCTTCTTTCCTTCTTCATTAACATGGGATTGAATCAGTTCCCGATTTCCCCGTGAGTCGTGCTGAACGACATGGAGCTACCAATGTAATGGCCTGTGAGCCGCCTATATTCATGGGGAGGTAACTGTGATTTTACTTATCCCACTACTCCTGCCGTTTCTGCCGAGTACGCTGCATGCATTGTGCAGGGTTGGTGGCGGATGCGTAGGGCACGTGAATGAGTGCCATGGCAGAAAGCTCGGCATCGTGGATAGGCGTAGGAGGACGGTCGGCGATTCTGGACGTTGCCAGTAATGCAGACAGACCGGATTGGTGGAGCGTCGCGGTTGCCAAGGGGTAGTGGGGAGCCAGCCCCCAGCCACGCTCCGCTATAAAAAGGGAACGCAGAGGTGGGCAAAAGGGCTAACCCACGCATCTCTTTCTTCTTCTTGTGCTCCCTCTTCCACCAAGGTGAGGGGAAGAGGGCGCGGGCGAGCTCCAGCGACAGCAACAAGGGCTTCCTCTCGGCACCGTATCCCTGCCCCTGCTGGGGACGCAGGGGCTGGATCCAGTGAAGAAGACGGGGCCGCAGGATGTGGTCGTGGCCGACGCGGTGCTCGAGGCCGAAGGGGACGTGGCGGTGGCTCGACTACTCCCCCTCCAGCCGCACAAACTCCAATGGAAGGCCATGCCGGGGACACACCGCTGAAGTTCATCGTCAGGCTGCGTGAGCCCCCGCGCAGTCGTCTTCGGCTTCCTACCCCTTTTGCAAGGGTAATGGAGGTTGAACAGCCGCACGCGTTGAAGTTGCACATGAGGGGTTGTTGTAATGGCAACTGATGGCTCGTGTACGTGTCAGTATTTCCCCGAAGAGGAAGGGATGATGCAGCACAACTATGGTAGTATTTCCGTCAGTGATGAAACCAAGGTTATCGAACCAGTAGGCGAACCAAGCAACAATATGTAAACGGTACCTGCACACAAAGAACAAACACTTGCAACCCGACACGTAAGAGGGGTTGTCAAAAACTCTCGGGTAAAGGATAGATTGGTTTGTATGATTTTGGATAAATAGATCTCACGATAGAACAAAATAAAACAAATAAAGAAAAAGTGCAGCCAGGTATTTTTGGGTTTTTAGAATAATAGATCTGAAAGCAAACGCAAATAAAAATAGATCTCAAGAAATATGATAGAGAATAGACCCGGGGGCCGTAGATTTCACTAGTGGCTTCTCTCGAGAAAAATAGCATACGGCGGGTAAAAAATTACTGTTGGGCAATTGATAGAACTTCAAATAATTATGATGATATCCAGGCAATGATCATTATATAGGCATCACATCCAAGATTAGTAGACCGACTCCTGCCTGCATCTACTACTATTACTCCACACATCGACCACTATCCAGCATGCATCTAGTGTATTAAGTTCATGGAAATACAGAGTAATACAATAAGAACGATGACATGATGTAGACAAGATCTATTCATGTAGGAATATACCCCATCTTGTTATTCTTAATAGCAACGATCAATACGTGTCTTGCTGGCCCTTCTGTCACCACGAAAGAACACCGCATGACCGAACCCATCACAAAGCACCTCTTCCCATGGCAAGAAAAATTGATCTAGTTGACCTAACTAAACCAAAGATTCAAAGAAGAAATACGAGGCTATAAGTAATCATGCATATAAGAGATCAAAGAAACTCAAATAACTTTCATGGATAAATAGATCTGATCATAAACTCAAAGTTCATCGGATCCCAACAAACACACCGCAAAAAGAGTTACATCAAATAGATCTCCAAGAGACCATTGTATTGAGAATCAAAAGAGAGAGAGAGGAAGCCATCTAGCTACTAACTATGAACCCGTAGGTCTACAATGAACTACTCACGCATCATCTGAGAGGCACCAATGAGGATGATGAACCCCTCCGTGATGGTGTCTAGATTGGATCTGGTGGTTCTGGAACTTGCGGCGGCTGGAATTGTGTTTCGTCTACTCCCCTAGGGTTTTTGGATTTTTGGGGTATTTATAGAGGAAAGAGACGGTGCGGGAGGCAGCCGAGGAGGGCACAACCCACCAGGGCGCGCCTGGGCCCCCAGGCGGGCCCAGGTGGGTTGTGCTCCCCTCAGAGCCCCCTCTGGTACTTCTTTGGCCCAACAGGTATCTTCTGGTCCAGAAAAATCTCCAAAAAGTTTTGCTGCGTTTGGACTCCGTTTGTTATTGATTTTCTGCGAAGTAAAAAACAAGCAAAAAATAGCAACTGGCACTGGGCACTATGTCAATAGGTTAGTCCCAAAAAATGATATAAAGTTGCTATAAAATGATTGTAAAACATCCAAGAATGATAATATAACAGCATGGAACAAGCAAAAAATTATAGATACATTGGAGACGTATCAGCAACATGCGGGTGGACGTGGAGTTCCCCGCACCCCACGTCATGCTTCTCCGGCGCGGCTGGAAAATCTTTGCTCGTGCCCATAGCTTGGCGGAGGGTCACATCCTCCATTTTAAAATAATAGAGGCTGGCCTACTCTCCATCAGGGTCTTCGGGCGTTCAGGTGCTCGCTTAGGGTGCTGCGTGAAGAGCTCGACTGACGAGGAAAGCTCCTCGTCGAGCGACAGTGACGAAGAGGACACTGACGGCGAAGACGACGGTGCCGAGCAGGAGGACGGCGGCTCGGAGTCCAGCTGAGTGTCGGACGCACCATCACCGTCAGCTAGGCGCCGGAGGCACCATCATCTGCACCTAGCCTTCTCCCCGGCAAAGTGATTTGCCGTGGTGTGGATGCCTCCGCCTCCTACAGCTGGACCCCGGTAGGCTTCCTTATGGACTCCGGCTTCGTCTTCCCTGCAGGTGTCCCTCCTGTCGCGTTCCTCTGGTCCTGGTGGTGGTGACTAGGGCATCGCCTAATCTCTCCTTCCGCCCTTCTCGCGTCGCCCTCGCCCTCCCAATCTTGTCAGACTGCGTCCCGCGGGCCCTGACGGGGTCAGGCTGGGCTTCTGCCTAGGCACCCCTTTTGCCCTCTTCACCTTCATCTATAGCTCCTAGGAGGAGAGGAATAAGAAAGGCATTATGGGGCACTTATCCTTTTTCAATTTAAAAGATGTAGGCACCTGCCAAACTTTTAGCTTAAATTATGTAATCCTCCATCCACTCTTGTACTCTGTATGATTTGCACTTGTTTATCTACATATTAATGAAAAAGGAAATGCCTGTCGGGTACTCGTGCATGTATCATGTCCATGCTGAGGGATAGCCCCTCAATACTTTCAAGTAAACAAGGTTTCCCGGCAAGATACCTTGCCGGTCCCTTCCGTTGCCGTCGCTGGACCCGGCCTGACGGGTAGGGAGCATGGAAGGAAACCGGCCCCCCGCCCAATCCCCCCCCCCCCCCAAACGCCACTCCAACCATCCTGACTGAAGTAAACTTTCGAATAAAAGGATGGGAGCACGGATGTTGAGGGCGGCAAGGTTTCTTCTCGTACAAGACTTTCATACAAGGACGTACTTGTGGATGGGGAGGAAAACTTATCTGTGTTAGTTGTCCTTCCTATCGCTCCGACAAGAAGGAGTTGCCGGGGGCGTTACGCTAGGCTTCTCTCACTTTTTTTCCTTCAAGGAGTTCATCCACGCCAGGGGTCTGTTGACAATACAGGGGAGAAAACACAATATACGATCCAACTTAAATGGATTGGTTATCATTAGCAATCATACTTAAGAAAATATGCATGCAAGTCTAGGCGCCAGCGCTTCGTTTTATTATCTTTGCATAGGGTCTGCGCCTGGCTTTGTACAAAGGGTTACATGCACATCGGCAAGGCTTGTACAAAAGGTGGGTGCCGGGGACTGAGCCCGGCAGCCGCGCCTTATGGGTTGAATTTACGAAGATGCTCAATATTCCATGAGTTTTGCATTTGAATGCCATCTTCGGTCTCCAGAGGGACCGCGCCAGGTCTAGTGACTTGTACTACCCGGTAAGGGCCTTACCACTTCGGCGCCAACTTGTTGGTACCCTTGGCGGACTGAACATACCTAAGGACAAGGTCACCTTCCTGAAGGCTCCGGGCATGCACCATGCGGCTGTGATAGCGGTGCAGGGCTTGCTGGTAGCATGCAGCATGCACAATGGCCCAGAGACGATCTTCCTCAAGGAGCACGGCCTCGTCATGCCGTAGCTGCTCTTGCTCTACTTCATCGTAGGCAAGTACTCGAGGTGACCCATATATGAGTTCCGTGGGGAGCATGACCTCCTCCCCATACACTAGGGAGAAGGGAGTCTGGTCGGTAGCTCGATTTGGTGTTGTCCGAAGGGACCAAAGAACCACCGGCAACTCATCAATCCAACGCTTGCCGCATTACCGCAACTTGTCAAAAGTTCTTGTCTTGAGTCCTTGCAGCACTTCAGCATTCATCCTCTCAACTTGCCTGTTGGTCTGTGGATGAGCAACAGAGGAAAAGGAGACCTTGCTTCCAAGGCTTTGGATGTACTATATAAAGGTGCGGCTCGTGAACTGAGTGCCATTATCGGTAATCACTCTGTTGGGTACTCCAAAGCGGCTCACCATTACTTTCAAGAACTTGACAGCTGATTGCGTGGTCACCTTCCTCACTGGCTCCACCTCAGGCCACTTTGTAAACTTGTCGATTGCTATGTACAGGAATTCAAAGCCCCCGACAACATGAGGGAAGGGGCCCAAGATATTGAGCCCCTAGGCCGAGAATGGCCAGGATAAAGAGAACGTCTAGAGAGCTTGAGCTGGCTGAGGAATGTTCTTAGAACGGAACTGACTGGCTTCGCACTTGGTGACTAGCTCAGTCGCATCCTAGAGGGTTGTGGGCCAATAGAAACCCTGCCGGAAGGCTTTTCCAACCAGGGCTCTTGATCGAATGTGGGAGCCACACACACCCCTGTGTATTTCTGCCAACAGCTTCAGTCCATCTTCCCGGCAAATGCACTTTAATTTCACACTGTTTGGTCTTTTTCTGTATAGTGTGTCATCAACAAACTGGTACATATTTGACCATCGGGCTATTTTTTCAGCTTCTTCTTGCTCTTCGGGAAGTTCTCCTATTTAAAGGAAACGGACTATGTCTTGCGCCCAAGTTGGAGTCTGTGGCTCGACAACTAGCCCTAAAGGCACCTCCTCATTCGTGGGAGCGCTCACCTCGACCGCAAGAACTTGTGGTTCCGCGGGAGGGTGCTGCTCACCAACCGAAGCGAAGTTGTCCCCGGCAGCCCCTCTACCATCGGTTCGGGAAGTCCTGCCAGGAGATGCTTGCTGGAGTCCAACTTTCTCCTTTTTTAGGCCATCCTTGAAGGGCACATTGATGGTTGAGGTAGATGGAGGACAAAAGTCCCTGGTTCCACAGGGAGCTTTTGCGGGGCGCACTTTAACAAGTGATCAACGATGTTATTTTCCGCACGTGGTACGTGCTCTGCTTGCAATCCATCAAAGTGCTCCTCCAGCTTTCTCACTTCCCCCACATATGCCTCCATCAACGGACTCTGATAATCTTTATTGACTTGCCTCACCACGAGCTATGAGTCTCCACGGATGACCAGTTTCTTGATTCCCAACTCCACCGCAATTCTGAGCCCGTCAAGGAGCCCCTCATACTCAGCAGTGTTGTTGGTGGCCTTCTCCCGGGGAAAGTGCATTTGAACCATGTATTTGAGATGCTCTCCGGTCGGTGTGACAAGAAGCACGCCAACTCCGGCGCCATGCAGTGAGAAAGCACCATCAAAATACATGACCCATTCTTGAGGCGACTCTTTGCCGGGGAGAACTGTCTCCGGTACTTCTTCATCCGGAGTGGTTGTCCATTCTGCAATGAACTCCATCAATGCTTTGCTCTGAATAGTTGAAGTACTTACATATTTCAAGCCAAAGCTTGATAGCTCTAGTGCCCACTCAACTATTCTTCCGGTAGCTTCAGGGTTCCTCAATATGCGCTGCACTGGGAAACGGGTGACAACTGTGATCTCGTGGGCTTGGAAGTAGTGGCGCAGCTTCCTTGAGGCCATGATGAGGCCAAAGATTAGCTTTTGTACTCCAGAGTACCTTGATCTGGCTCCCTGTAGTAGGGAGCTGACAAAGTAAACTAGTCGTTGTACCACTTTCTTCCTTGTCGCGGTCTTAGGATTGCGCTTGATGGCTTGCCCTACCTCCCCCTGATTTGTGTTATGTCCTACCGCGGGTGCTTCGGTTCCTTCTCTGGAGGGGTCAGTTGCTGCAGCTCCTTCCTTGTCCACTTCTCACCACGCCACCAGCGCTACACTAACCACTTGATTCATTGCAGCTAAGTATAGCAACAACAGCTCCTGTGGTTTAGGCGCGACTAAGGTGGGAACAGAGGAAAGGTAAGTTTTTAGGTCTTGCAGCACCGCTTCTGCCTCCGGGGTCCACTTCACCGGGCTAGCCATTTTAAAGATTTTGAAAAAAGGCAAGGCGCACTCAGTAGACTTGGAGATGAACCTACTCAGCGCGGCAATGCATCCAGCCAAATGCCTTATGTCCTTGACAGTCTTGGGTGCTTGTATTTGCTCGATTGCTCTGATCTTGTCGGGGTTAGCCTCTATTCCCCGTTGGGACACAAAGAAACCAAGGAGCTTGCCGGATGGGACGCCAAACACACATTTCTCAGGGTTTAGCTTCAAATTGATCTTGCGCAAGTTTGCAAAGGTTTCTTCTAGGTCTTGAATGAGTGTTGATCTATCCTTGGTCTTGACCACTATATCATCCATATATGCTTCTATGTTTCAATGCAGCTGGGGTTCGAAACCAGTCTGTACTGCTCTCGCAAAAGTGGAACTGGCACTCTTTACCCCGAAAGGCATTCGCACAAAGTAGTATGTGCCACATGGAGTTATGAATGTGGTTTTCTCTTCATCTTTCTTGGCAATAAATATCTGATGGTTCCCGAGTATACATCCAAGAAGGACAACAGATCACACCCAGAGGTGGAATCAACAATTTGGGCAATGCACGGCAGGGGGAAAGGGTCTTTTGGACATGCTTTGTTCAAGTCAGTGAAATCAATCCAGAGCCTCCATTTCCCATTTGCCTTACGCACTACCACTTGGTTTGCTAACCAAATTGGATGCAGCACTCCCCTGACCAAACCAGCTGCTTCAAGTTTCTTGAGCTCCTCGGCAATGAACTGCTGCCATTCTAAAGCTTGCTTTCTGACCTTCTGCTTGACGGGCTGAGCGTGAGGACAGACAGCAAGGTGGTGCTCGATTACCTCCCTGGGAACACTGGGGATGTCAGATGGTTGCCAAGCAAACACATCGACATTCGCCCGCAGGAAGGCAACGAGCGTGCTTTCCTTTTTGTCATCAAGGGTGGCGCTGATGGTGAATGTACCGTCAGCGCCATCCTGCCTCGCCGGGACCCTATTCACAGTAGGTGAAGCAACCTTGGGTCTCTTGCTAGTGGAACTTTCCGTTATGTCATCAACAGGCGGGCGCACTCCAAAGAGGCGCGCTTCCCGGAGTCCTTCCCGGCATCTCTGCTAGCCTTCTTCCCCTTCTTTGTTTCCTTGGTGGGAGCTATGGCTTCTGCAGCCTTAGCTGCTACCGCATACCGATACATCTGATCCACACATATGATTACGTCTTTCTTATCTGACGAAATGGAAATGATACCCATTGGTCCTGGCATCTTCAAGGTGTTGTAGGCATAGTGGGATGCTGCCATGAATTTTGCCAGAGCCAGGAGACCAAGAATTCCATTGTAAGGCAAAGGAAGCTCAATAACGTCAAACACGACTCTCTCAATCCGATAATTCAACTCCCCACCAAATGTCACAGGCAATGTAATCTTCCCCTTGGGCCGGCTCCTGCCGGGGTTGATTCCTTGAAAAGTGCCTGTAGAATTGAGCTCCTCGTCGGGGATCTGCAATTTGCTAACCACCTTAGGGGAGATTAAGTTCAACCTGGCCCCACCGTCAACTAGCAACTTTGTTACTTTGAGGTTGGGGATTGTTGGCAAAACCAACAACGGCAAACACCCAACCACGGTAGTGCGGTCAGGGTGATCCTCTTCGTCAAAGATGATAGGCGTGCGGGACCATGTAAGTGGCCTTCGGGAATCTGCAGCCGGCTCCACGGCATTGACCTCACGCGCCCACTACTTGAGCCGGCGATGAGAGGAGTGCAAAGATGCACCCCTGTCAACACACGTGGCTTCGGTTGGTTTTTGGAATTCTTGCTCGCTAGTTTCTTCCTCATCCTCTTCATCACTCCCATCCTCTCCTTCTTTCTTTTCACGACCTCTAGAAGGTTTTTCCTTTTGCTTTGGGGCCTTGCCACGGTGGCCTCCTCTACCACCATTGACTTTCCCGCCAGCAACCTCTTGGTCTCTCTCCCTATCATGCTTCTCGTATTCAGCCTTTTGTTTCTTAATAAGCTGCTCAACTTGATGGCACTCTTGGACATCCTGACCCTTGGTGCGGTGGATTTTGCAGTACAGCCCGTAGGACTTCCCGGCTTTCTCTGCCGCCACGGCCTCCCAGCAATCAGCGCACGTGGCAGCTCCCTTGCCAGGGGTATCAGTTTTGTCCTTCTTGCCGGCACTGAGATCACTAGAGCTCTCAACGGCCAATACTGTTTTCTCTTTGCGGTTTCTGTTGCGCCTCCGACTTCACCTCTTCGGGTTGGTGGCCTCGTTGTCATCCTCTAAATCAATTTCGATGCCAGCCTCCTCCCCTGGGAGTCGCCTTCCTTCTTCAACCCGAGCACACTTATCCGCCAAGGTATACAATTTGTGGATGGTTTTGGGAAACCGGACGTTCATCTTGGCTCGCATCCTCCTGTTGCGCACATTCGAATGGAACGCGGCAATCACAGCCGCTGGGTGTATCTCTGGGATGTTCCGGTGCACTCGACTGAACCTCTGTATATATTTTCGCAAACTCTCCCCTTCCTTCTGCGGAAGGACTTGCAGATCACTGGGCTATCCAGGCTCTTGGTGGCCACCCGTGAAGGCGGCAATAAATTCATTGCATAAGTCAGCCCATGATGAAAGGTTGGTTTGCAGGCTAGACGAGGCCATCGATGTCTCGTCGGGCTCGTCCGCATGTTGAGTTTGCTGAGGCTGCCTCTGGGCTTGCTGTCGTGCAGGGGACTGCACCGTTAGTCTAGCACCCTCGACACGGCCGTCCGCTCGGGCCGCCATCGCCGTTCGCAGGCATCGCGACGGCTCTGCATGCTGTGATTTACCGGCTTGTGCAAAGCCGATTAAGCTCTGGATAGTTGCTCTCCAGTCATCCATCTTATCAGTCGCCGGAGGGAAATTCAACAAGAGTTGTGCCCACGCCATTGCTTCCGAGGCCGTGCTTGGCATGGCTTACGAGGCAGGCCGCGATGTCGCTCGACTCCTAGCTGAACCAGCAGGAGCGTCGCCGCGTTCTTGCCATCGCAAACCAATCGCCAAGGTAATCTGGCAATGAGTGGACCACGCTTGGGGGTCGACAGCCCCGTTCGGCGCCCCGCCCTGTCCGTCTTGTTCTGGGCAAGGTGCACGCCTTGCAGTCATGCCTGTGGGGGGCGCAGCTAGAGGGTTGCGGCTTGCGCCGGAGCGGGCGTTGCTGTTGCGACTTCGCCCGCCAGTGCGGTGGGGAGGTAGAGACTGGGCGTCCCTCCACCCGCGACTTCTGGGCCAAGCTCGCCAGGATGCTGCTGATGCTGCCCAGCCCCGGCGTCTCCTACTCCGGCTTCGTCCACGGGGGACACGACGACGGCACCGCCTGCGCCGGTCAGGTCGCCTGTAGCGCCCGCCTCACCCAGCGTCGCCGCGGTGTATATGGCGTTCGCGGCTATGTGTGAGGGGGCCTTCGAAGTGGAGGGGTACATGGTCGCACCGGGTTTCTTCTTGGGCACCATGAATGTAGAAGGTGATGATGAAGAAGATGGCGATGAAGATCAACGTGCTGTTCACAACTTCGGGTTCACCCAAGCGATCCCCCTACCTGGTGCGCCAATGATGTCGTGGGTGAACACGATCACCTATGGGGCCACGGGCACCTTTGTGGTTCGGCAAGGGGAGATCACATTGCACAAAGGGCGGAGGCCATGAGGCAGCACGACGATGTGACTCTGGTAGTTTTTACCCAGGTTCGGGCCGCTGAGAAGCATAAAACCCTATTACTTCTTTGGTGGATTGGGTGGATGAACACGAAGGCACACAGTGCTCAAGCCCAACAAGGTGGCCTCGGGGAGAGCTGCTACACGCGTAAAAGTGTGAGATGGTCTGAATCCTTCTCTAGGTTGCCTTGGACCTCCTTTTATAGCCCAAGGGTTAACCACAGTGGCAAAACAGTCACTATCTTGCGATTAGATAGCTAACAGTGCTATCATACCTAACTCTGGCACTTGGGACAAAATGCCATAAATGCTACCTTCGGTGGCATGCGACGGTGCATCCCCGGCAAGCTTATGTCACCGCTTAACCATCCTCTGCTTATCATCTTGACAAGCCTCTGGACGGGTGTCAAATAGGTGTGATCTGTCTTCCAGCAAGTTGGCACGTGCTTTGTGAGAGCTACGTAATCACCTGGGGGGCTCGACACCGCATCGACAAGTGACTGGTGTCATGATGCGGTGGAGCAATTGTGTCTTGGCAGTCGTTTTGGCCTTGGAGGCCCCAGCAGGCTTGCCGGGGCGATTTTGGACTTGCCTTCAGGGTGGTCTCGACCTGGCCGGGCTCTCCTGCCCAGCAAGGGAGTCCTTACCAAGGTGATGTATGTTGCTTCATTCTTCTTAATGCTCTCCTTGATCTCACGAAGAGTGGCTTCTCTGGCTTGGCCTTGCATTACATGTTGGTGTTGGATGTACGATCATTAGCACGCCTGTGTATGAGTCTGGTCAACGAACGCGGATGTTCGTTGCACCGACATACACTTCTTTGCCTCTTGCATATCTTCAGGACTGAGAAATATAATACCCCTCTTCTTAGGAGTGGGTTTAGGCGGTGGTTCAGGAAGTATCCAATCATTATCATTCTTCAATATATTATTCAATAACTCCTCAGCTTGTTCAATAGTTTGTTCCCTGAAAATGCAACCAACACAACTATCTAGGAAGTCCCTAGAAGCATCGGTTAGTCCATTATAAAAGATATCATGTATTTCATTTTTCTTGAGAGGATGGTCAGGCAAAGCTTTAAGTAATTGGATAAGCCTCCCCCAAGCTTGTGGGAGACTCTCTTCTTCAATTTGCACAAAGTTAAATATTTCCTGTAAGGTAGCTTGTTTCTTATGAGCATGAAAATATTTTTCAAACAAGTAATAAATCATATCCTGGGGACTATGCACACAACCAAGAACAAGAGTGTTGTACCATATATTAGCATCACCCTTTAATGAGAATGGAGAATATAGTAGTAGCAAATTTTCTCATCATGAGCAAATAGGGTGGCTATATCATTAAATTTAGTAAGATGTGCCACAATAGTCTCAGTTTCATAGCCATGGAAAGGATCATATTCAACTAATGTAATTAACTTTGGGTCAATAGAGAATTCATAATCCTTATCAGTAATAAAGATAGGTGAAGTAACAATCTTAGGATCACATTTCATTCTAGTATTCAAAAAAAATTCTTTCAACTTGCATAATAATTTCTTAAGATCATCTCTATCCTTACAAGAAAGAAAATCCCTAGGAACCTCTCCATCCATAATATAACCCTCAGGTATCTCAGGCAATTCATATCTAGGAGAGCTAGGTCTAATAGGTGTTTCATAATTCTCAGTTTCAAAGACTTCATCAGTTTCGGCGTTCTCAATATCTTTAGCTCTAGCAAGTTGTTCATCAAGAAATTCACCTAGTGGCACATTCTTATCAAGAAAGGTACTAGCATCATCATAAGCATCATTCATAGCAGAAGTAGCATCATTAATTACTTATGACATATCAGAATTAATAGCAGGTGGTGGTGTTGCAAGCTTACTCAAAACAGAAGGTGAATCAAGTGCATAGCTAGATGGCAATTCCTTACCTCCCCTCATCTTATAGGGAACGATCTTGGTTCTGGTATCTTTCAGATTCTTCATAGTGATCAACAGATATAAATCCCAAGTGACTCAACAAATATATTTATGCTCCCCGGCAACAGCGCCAGAAAAAGGTCTTGATAACCCACAAGTATAGGGGATCACAACAGTTATTGAGGGTAGAGTATTCAACCCAAATTTATTAATTCGACACAAGGGGAGCCAAAGAATATTTGTAAGTATTATCAGTTGAGTTGTCAATTCAACCACACCTGGAGATTAAATATCTGCAGCAAAGTGATCAGTAGCACAGTAATATGGTAATTTGATAGCAGTAGCAATGATAGCAATGGTAACGGTAACAGTGGTAGCAACAATTTTGTAGCAGTTGTAACAGTAGCGATAGCAATATCAACTCAGCAAGAACAATATATGAAAAGCTTGTAGGCATTGGATCGGTGTTAACTTTGGATAATATTCATCATATAATAGTCATAACTTAGGGCGACGCAGAACTAGCTCCAATTCATCAATATAATGTAGGCATGTATTCCGTAAATAGTCATACGTGCTTATGGAAAAGAACTTGCATGACATCTTTTGTCCTACCCTCCCGTGGCAGCGGGGTCCATAAGGAAACTAAGGGATATTAAGGCCTCCTATTAATAGAGAACCAGAACAAAGCATTAAAACATAGTGAATACATGAACTCCTCAAATTACGGTAATCACCGGAAAGAATTCCAATTGTTGTCACCTTGGGGTATGCGGATCATAACACGTAATAGGTGCATATAACTTGCGATATCAGATCAAGAACATAGATATAATGGTGAAAACATAAATGGTTCGGACCTGAAATCATGGCACTCGGGCCCTGGTGACAAGCATTAAGCATAGCAAAGTCATAGCAACATCAATCTCAGAACATAGTGGATACTAGGGATCAAGCCCTAATAGAACTAACTCGATTACATGATGAATCTCATCCAACCCATCACCGTCTAGCAAATCTACGAAGGAATTACTCACTCCCGGTGGTGGGCATCATGAAATTGGTGATCGAGGATGGTTGATGATGATGAAGACGGAAGATCCCCCTCTCCGGAGCCCCGAACAGACTCCAGATGTGGCCTCCCGATGAAGAACATGAGGTGGCGGTGGCTCCGTATCATAAAACATGATGAACCTTCCTCTCCTATTTTTTCTCCAAAAATAGGATTTTATAGAGTTGGAATTAGGGTCAGCGGAGACTCGTGGGCCCCACTACCCACCAGGGCACGCTAGAGGGGGGTGGCGCGCCCTGGTGCCTAGTGGGCAGCGGGGAACCCCCCTCCAGTGGGTCTTGGTTCTAGTATTTTTAATTTATTCCAAAATAATTATCCAAAAAGTTTCGTCCAATTCTGAGAACTTTTATTTCTGCACAAAAAAGAACACCAGGATAGTTCTGCTAAAAACAGTGCCAGTCCAAGTTAGTTTCATTCAAATCATGCAAATTAGAGTCCAAAACAATAGCAAAAGCGTTAGGAAAAGTAGATACAATGGAGACATATCACTTCCGATCACGGGGAACACCCCGATTGAGATCGAAGCCCGGAACGCCATCGAGATGTTGAAGACTGTGGTCCCCCAGCAGGCAAACTACTCCTATAGTCAGCGACTTCACTCTATCCCACGCCTGGATCACAGCAGAAGCCAGCATGCTGAGTCACCAGCAGTTTCTAGCAGTGCCTGTCACTAGCGCGAGTAACATCCTGACCCGCCCAGGCCTGCGACCTTGGATGTACAAACAATCGTTGATGCGGCTCGGGCTATGTGAGAAGCAGAAGTAGGAAACGCGGGGGCTCAGCTAACACCTGCTACAACCCCATTGGTTTCACAAGATATGGGGTCGAGAATGAGAACCATTGGAATCCCTTGTTTAGCGCCAGCTTTACGCAATGAGCGCATGCCCAAGGACTTGAAGGGCCCTCGCAAGGTTCCCAATTACACAGCTGACCTCGAGCCGCCTGTGTGGATCAAAAGGTACGAGATGGCCAAGGACATGCTGGATTGTCAGTGACGCAGTTTGCGCCAAATATTTGACTATGATGTTGGGATGGCTCGTACGTGGTTGAAAAACCTGCCTCCCAACTCAATCAATACTTGGGCCGAATTGAAGGATCTCTTCATCAAAATTTTCCAAAGAACCTGCAAGAGCCCGATGAAAAACCTGCCTCCCAACTCAATCAATACTTGGGCCGAATTGAAGGATCTCTTCATCAAAATTTTCCAAAGAACCTGCAAGAGCCCGATGACGATTGTTGATCTACATCATTGCATCCAGCGAGAGGGTGAGTCCGCACATCACTGGTATCATCGGGTCGTAGACATCATTCACTCTTCTGACAGCATAACAGCTGCTCAGGCTGTCTTCATTCCGGAAAAGAACTGTCACTTTGACCCTCTTGTTCAGAATCTTGGGCGTCTCAAGCGGAAGATCTAGGACATGGGTGATCTCATGGATGTCCTCACCAGGTATGCTGAGGCAGACAGCACGAAAGACCCTAGTTTGGCTGATGACAAGTCCGGCAAGGGCAAGAAGAACGGTGGTGGCAGGGGCCACCAGCAGAACACTCCAGGACACAACGACACTCAAAGGAATCAAGGAAATGGTGGTAAGCGAAAGCATCCGGAAGGAGGATAGGATTTCGTCACTAGCACCAATACTGGCTTCAAGGGCCAGAGGCGGAACAACAACTCTGGGAGACCTTACAATGGGAACAAACCCCGCAATTTCGAGGAGGCCCTCAAATCCCTGTGTCCAAAACACAGCCTCATGGGAAAGTTGTTACATCAAGCAAGCTTTTCGCAATCAGGCTTACCAGAGTCATAAGGGTGGCGATGGTGGAAACTCGGGGCATCCTGGAGCCGGCGGCTCATGATCCGGCTTCCCAGGAGCCGACTCATCGGGTGGTTTCTCAAATCCCGGCTTCCAGGGATCAGGCGGCTTAGGGGCTGGATTCAAGGGTCCAGAGGTGGAAATCAGCGTTTCTGGACAAGGCAATCAACAACAGGGCAATTAGTCTGGTTTTCAAAGCAACCCCAAACAATTGAATAGTGGGCAATATCATGTCTTCACGGCCAGCACTTTCAAACGTGACTACAAGCTTTCCAAATGCGCTGTCAACATGGTTGAACCGGCTGTCCCCGAGTACTTACACCGGTCAGAACAACCGGTCACTTGGAGCAGAGAGGATCATCCTCCCCGGGTTGAGAATCTGGGTTGTCTATCCCTAGTGGTAGCGCCTCAAGTTGGCGGTTATAAGCTCTCGAAGGTGCTCATGTATGGAGGAAGCAGCATCAACATCTTGTATCATGACACCTTCAGACGAATGAACTTGTCAGAAAAATTGCTCCAGCCTTCCTCAACAATTTTTCATGGGATTGTTCCCGAAAAGTCTACTTATCCTATTAGGTGAATCAAGCTGGAAGTTGCATTTGGCACTGAGTTCAACTACAGATCAGACTTCTGGACGTTTGAGGTGGTCAAAATTAAGAGCCCATATCATGCCCTCTTTGGATGGCGGCTTATGCTCGCTTCATGGCCCGTCCTTGTTATGTCTATTTCGAGCTCAAGATGCCTGGGCCAGAGGGCACCATCACGGTGGATAGTGACAAGAAAATTGCACGCGAGTGTGAGGAAGGGGATGCAGCTTATACCGAGTCGGCCTGTGCAGTGGAAGAGCTAAAGTTTTATACAACCAACGTTGACTTGACTGATATGATGCCTCTGAAAAAGCCCACTATAGATTCTGACCCCCTGCTCAAGTTCAAGTCCTTGAGGATACAAAACAGGTTGACTTCACCCCTGGAGACTCATCCCAGCAGTTCACCATTGGAACTAGCATGGATTCCAAATAGGAAAGCGCGCTCACCGAGTTCATCCGTGAGAATCGGGACATTTTTGCATGGAAACCTTTTGACATGCCTAGTGTACCGAGAGAATTCACTGAGCACCACCTTACTGTGGATCCTAAGATGAAACATGTTCGACAGTACCTCCGTCATTTTAATGAGGAGAGACGCAAAGCTACTGGCGAGGATGTAGCTCGACTCCTTGCCACAGGGTTCATTGGTTGAAGTTTTTCACCCAAAGTGGTTGGCAAATCCAGTGCTTGTTCACAAGAAAAATGGTACTTGGCGAATGTGTGTTGATTACACAGATCTTAACAAGGCTTGTCCCAAGGATCCATTTGCTCTTCCTTGCATTGATCATATCATTGATTCTACAGCCGGCTGCGAGAGTTTATGTTTTCTGGATGCTTACTCCGGCTATCATCCGATCAAGATGGCCGTTGATAACTGGGAAAAGATGGCCTTTATCATGTGTTTTGGGGCTTTCTACTATGTCTCTATGCCTTTTGGGCTTAAGAATGCAGGGGCAACTTATCAGTGCTGTGTGCAGAATTGTTTCCACAAATAGATCGGGCGCAATGTTCATGCTTATGTTGATAATATTGTGGTAAAATCTCAGAAGAAGGAAACTCTGTTGGACGATCTCAAGGAGACTTTCGACAATCTTTGAGTTTACAAGATGAAGTTTAACCCGGCCAAGTGTGTTTTTGGTGTTCCTGCAGGCAAGTTCCTGGGTTTTCTGGTGTCAGAATGGGGCATCGAGGCTAACCAGACAAAATCAAAGAAGTAACAACGCTTGCTAAGCTGGCTAATGTTAATGACATCCAGCGTATGGCGGGTCACATCGCCACCTTAAGCCAGTTTATAAGCCGTCTCAGTGAGAAGGCGATTCCCCTATACTAGTTGTTGAAGAAGACCGACAATTTAGTCTGGAGTGATGCTGCAGATAAATCTTTTGAAGCCCTTAAGAAGCAATTGGCTGAGCTGCCTGTACTCGCTGCTTCGATTGACAAAGAGCCTATGCTCCTGTACATCAGCGCTAATAATAGAGCGGTCATTGTGGTAGTTGTTATGGAACGAAAGGAGGTAGGGAAAGAATATCCAGTCCAGCGACCAGTTTACTACGTTAGCAAGGTTTTGACCGAATCCAAGCAGAGGTATCCACATTGGCAAAAACTGGTGTTTGGTGTTTTTATGGCTAGTCACAAGCTGAAGCATTACTCGAGGAGCATCCTATTACTATGGTCAGCTCAGCCCCTCTAGGAGACATCATCCAGAATAGGGAAGCCACAGGCCGGTTTGCTAAGTGTGCAATCGAGCTTCGTCCGCATCATCTTAAATACGTGCCTCGAACGGCTATCAAATCTCAAGCACTGGTGGATTTCATCAATGACTGGACTGAACTTCAAGTCCCCGAGGAGAAGCCAGACAATACATATTGGAATATCCACTTTGGTGGTCCCAGACAATTGGAGGGCTTGGGGGCTGGAGTCATCATATCTTCCCCATGAGGTGACAAATTTTGTTATGTTCTGAGGATCATGTTTCCCTGTACTAATAATGCAACTGAGTATGAAGCTCTCCTCCATGGTCTCCGTATGGCTAAGGAGATGAACCTCAGCTGGGTCAGGTGTCTGGGTGACTCCAATTTGGTCGCTCAGCAGGTCTCGGGAAAATAGGATTCGAAAGGTCCCCTTATGGCGGCTTATCGGCGTGCGGTGACTAATATTGTAGGCCACTTCAAGGGTTATCAGGTTGATCACATTGATCGCCGGCTCAACAAGGCGGCCGATGCTTTGTCATGACTGGGCTCTCACCATAAGCCGGTTCCTCCCAATGTGTTCCCTGATGTTCTCCATAATCCTTTTGTCAAGTTGCCATCAGAGGAAGATATTGCGATTCCTGACCCGGAGGCACGGTTGGTGGCTGCCCTTCATGCTATACCAGATTGGATGGTCCCTTATCTAGCCTATATTACACGAGGCGAACTTCTTGAATTATGAGGACATCACTTCCACAGTTACACCCACAACCCCTACTGTTACTTAGATGGGACCAATTACTAGAGCTCGCAAACGCTAATTAAATTACCAGGTACTTTTGTTTCTTGGTAACGATTCTAATGTTCATGAGAATATGATACTGCCTAAATTGGATACATTTGTTTTGCTTTCAAATAAAGGGCCTAGCATGGACAACAAGGATGTACATTGGAGTATGATCAAGCATGGAGATGATGGCATGCGCAAGGGGGACAAGAACGGAGTTTCTGGTGGAGTTTTCAGCATTTTCGAGCCACCATGATGACGTACAAGTGCATGGACAAAATATACAAGATGCCTTTTCATAAATTTCGTCCATAGCTTAATATAGGTGTTGTGCCACCTTATTTTTGGGCCAGGCCCATGTAATTTCGAAATACTACATATCGGCTATTTTTTTTAGAGTCCGTATTGTAAGGGAAACGACTCAGGAGGTGTTTTAGTACCACCTTGCCAAGGGGTGACGAAAACCCCTCTCTTTCCCCCTACAAATACATCCCTTAAGGCACCGTTTAGACTTTGGGTTTTGTTTAGATTAAAAGTTTGCCATAGCTGCAACTTCGCGTACTTCGTTTGTGTTCAACGACCAGACCAAGATGTCACAGAACCCCACCTTCAATAATAAATCTTTCCTCTTATATTCGCAATATCCAGATTGCAATTTCAGTTTCTTGCTTGTTCTTTGTTTGCGTGTAGGAAACAGACCCTCGTGGTCAGGTTGATCATGCTCCGGCATGGTCAATAACCTCTCGGAGTTGGTTTAGCAATTGCTAAGGCGTGACGTTCTCGCACGTTCATAGTCGGGTCGTCAAAGTCTACTCCACCAAAAACGATAGCCACCATCTCATCGAAAGACGAGACACCCTTGCCTCTATCAAGTGGTATCAGATTTGCAAGTTGCTCGGTGAGATTTTCTAGTTTTTCATATTTTAGATCGCATCTGTTCTTCATACCTACAGTCCACGAAAAAGCCGAAAAAATTAGGGTTAGATCATCATATCCGAACCAATCTAAGCCTTTGCAATTTTCTGTTTGGTGTTTTGCTTTGCTGAATTTGCGGTTGCATCGTCATGTTGAGTTGCTGGTCTTAGCATCTAGTCTATTAGAGTTTCGAGTTCTGTTCACAGGTTGTCACGCCGCCGCCGCACCATCTCATCACCCCTGCCACACTATTGTCATCACGGCTGCCATATACCACCATCGCCGTCACCGCTGCCATATACCACCATCACATATCTGCCGCCGATCCGAGTCCATATACTCCAACATATATTCACCACCATCACACCAATCTGAGTCCACATCCATTGCAGATTCGCCTCCAGTCCGTGTTCCACCGCCCCGACATATATTCGCCACCAGTCCGAGTTCCACCAGATTCATCTCTGCCACCAGTCCTAGTCCGAGTCAAGTATTTGTTCCTTTGTTTTCGAGTTCCAGATCATGTGATACTACGAGTCATGAACAAGTCAGACTTCCCAACTTTTGTGCCACCCGCAGAAGAAAAATAGTTCGAGTTTAAAAAAAACTAAGTCTGGAAATTCTGGCTAGGCAGTTTTTAGGCCATTTGTAGACTTTTTTAAAAAAATGTTGTGAAGCAAAAAAAAGAGAGGAAAAAAGTGCAAAAAAAGCAAAAAAAGGTGAAAAAAAGAGATTCAAACTGTGCTCCTCCCTTGTTTATGTGCAGCACCGTGATTTTGTGAGTGTTCTAGGCTCGCGTTTCTAGCACAGTCTTGCCTACGACCAGCACAGTACCGTCGTTGAGCGTTTATTCAACTTTGCATATCTGAATTGATTATTGCTGACATTTTTGCTACCATATGATAAGCCTTCCCAGCTCCACATACATCTACATCATGCGTTTGCCACCACCTAGCAATCGCTCTATCCAAGCTTTGAGAGTTTTGACTACAACGGTTGCCGATCACCACCTGCTGCTGGGTAAGAACTGGTAAGAATTTGAGATTTGCTTGATGAATTTGTGACAGCCCACCACCACCAACACTTTCTAGTAGTCTGTAGGATCATATTCCTGTGTGTTTCTATTGCTTCTAACAACGGCAGGACCACAAGCCGACGAGATTGACTGGGAGAACATGACGAAGAAGGAGCTTCATGATAAATTTCAGCAAATGTTGGGTCAATAGGTGGAAGACGTGATGGCCAACTTTGGAAAGGCACTAGAGAGGATTGATGACATTGAGAATACAATTGACACCAAGTTGGATGCCAAGTTCAAAGAAGTACTCGCGCATCTACCCCAACCACCAGCTGCCTCTGCTGCACCATTGCAACAGCATCAACAACCACCTCCACGTCGCGGTCTAGCAGGATGAGCGCAGCGCATTCCTCTTGAGCCAGGACAAACTTCTGGTGCCGCTGCTACTGATGTTGATGCTTCGGTAGCTCCTGCTGCTACTGCAAAAGAGGAGGAAGATTACGTGGATGAGGTTGATCAAAATCATAACTACGTGCCACCACCACCACCACCACCACCACCAGGAAGTCCTCATGCATATAATCGCAACGGTAGGGCTGCACCACCACCTCAGGTATGAGATTATGACCATATTCCTATACTAAAATTGAATATTCCACCATTTGAGGGTAGATACATTCCTGATGTTTATCTTACTTGGGAGTTAGAAACTGAACAACATTTCACATGCTTACAATATCCTGAGGAGAGATGTGTTGCTGCTGCTGTTTGTGAGTTCACTAGTTTTGCTTCTGTTTGCTGGTCTGAACATTGTAGATTATATCATGATAATATCCCTACTACTTGGGCTGCTTTGAAAAATGCCACTGGGTTCCACCATATTATCAACGTGAATTACTACAAAAATTGCAGCGTTTAAGACAAGGAAAAAATTCTGTAGAAGAATATTATCAAGAATTAATAACTGGCATGATTAGATGTGGTATTGTTGAGGATAATGAAGCTATGCTTGCATGTTTTACGGGTGGATTAAATAGAGAGATTCAGACCATTTTAGAGTATAAGAAATATAACAATATCACTCGTTTATTCCATCTTGCTTGCAAAGCTGAATGTGAAGTGCAAGATCGACAGGCATTGGCGCGGACTAACTTTTCTGCAGGTTGACCTTCATCATGGACACAACGTGCATCCTCTATTTCCACACATTCTGCTGCACCGACTGTCGGTGTCAAAACCGGCGGATCTCAGGTAGGGGTCCCGAGCTGTGGATCTAGGAACAATGGGGAACAAGGGATGATGAACACGGTGTTTACCCCAGGTTCGGGCCCTCTCGAAGAGGTAATACCCTACGTCCTGCTTGATTGTATTGGATGTATAGTATGGTTACAGAGTAGATCTACCTCGAGATAAGGTGAGCTAAACCCTAAGGTGATGAGGTGATGGATGTAGCTCTAGCCCTAAAGCCCTAAACCCTCTGGTTTATATAGACACCAGTAGGGTTAGGGTTACATGCGATCAGTTAGGGTTAGGTGATGGATGTAGCTCTAGCACACCACGACTCCGAAGATCTCCTGTCCGGTCAAGGGTCAGCACTCTAGCTTGGCCCCATAGTGGCCCATCAGTCCGGCACATATGTAATGGGTCGATAGCCCGAGGACCCCTTAGTCCAGGACTCCCTTAGTAGCCCCCGAACTAGCCTCCAACGCCAGGGCTCATATCCGGCGTCCGCACACATCATGGTCTTCGGCTTGCGAGGCGAGTTCTTCATTTTGTCCTGTGCATATTCGGAGTTTGGGTGGTGTTCGGAATCCGAAGCGTCTACTTTACTTAGCCTTGATGGCCAAAGTGCTCGAGTGTGAACAGTGCCTATGCCTGACAACTTTTAGCGAAGCGTCACGGCCGGTCATAATGTCAAACGGCTGGCAGTTCTCGATGCGCGGCTCGAGGCCGCCCCTCCATTGGCACGTCTCATCAAAGATTTGATCATTCTCTGTTTTCTAGGGGATATGATCAATGATTTCGACTCCCCCACCCGCGCATAACGTTGCGAGTATATCAGGAAGTGGAGAAGCTCGTAGCGTGAAAAGGGGGGACGCTTGGCTCCTCCGTGGCTTATAAAGAGGGGAATCGGCTACAATTAATGCCTCGCCTTCTTCCTCCTCCCGCCGTTGTCCTTCCAATCTCTAGAGCTCTAGCGCCCTTTCACGGCGACTCCCTTTCCCGCTTCCTCCTAGCCTCGGCCATGGCCGGATCCGAAGCTAATGGCAAGTGGGAAGGTTCCGTCATCACCAACAACGACATCGAAGAGCTAAAGCGGGCTGGCTACCTGTCAGCCAACATCGCTCACCGAGCCCCCAAGAAGGGCCAGGTCATCCCTACGCCCCAGCCAGGCGAGAGGGTGGTTTTCCTCCCCCATTTCATTTGAGGTTTCAGATTCCCACTGCACCCCTTCGTGCGGGGATTGATGTTCTTCTATGGGCTAGATTTTTACGATCTAGCCCCCAATTCTCTCCTCCACCTTCATCATTGTCTGCGAGGCCCTCCTACGGGTCTAGCTGCACTTTGGTCTGTGGCTGAAGGTCTTCAAAGTGAAGCCAAAGGTGGTCGGTGGCGCCTAGGCGGACTGTGGTAGGGCGATGAGTAGCAAGCTCACCCGAGTCCAATGGCCAGAGGGCACGTTCATCGACACCGTCAAGGTGTGGCAAAAGGAGTGGTTTTATATAACAGAGCCACGGGAGACGACCTGGACGGCAGCCCCCAAGTTTAGATCTGGACCCCCGGCGAGGTTCACCGCGTAGACCAAGAAAGGTCTTGATTGGTGATCCGCTGATGAAGTGAAGAAGCTACAGAAGCTTGTGTCCAGTGTGATGGAGACCGGAGCCAAACTGGCCAACATAGTTCAGATAATGCTCCGGTGCCGTCTCCTTCCCTGTCAGCAGAGGCCGAGTCCGATCTGGACTTACAAGCCTGAAGACCCGGCCACCGTGCAGCACCTCTTCGGCACCACCTCCGACAAGGTGTGGGGTCTGCTGTTCAAGCTCCAGAAGGGGCGGCTGGCCCAAAATGAAGACATCGGTCTTGACGCCGCAAATCCTTCGTGAAAGGTAACTAGTCCCTTGTCTGATGTGTGTATTCGGGCACTCATACTCTATTGAGTTCGGTCTCAGTCCCGTTTTGCTGCCTTAACAGGGTTGGCTCGAGAAGGCCAAGAAGATCAGCAGTCCGGCTCTGCTGCTCAAAGAGCCTTTGTCAGCTCAACTGGAGGAGCTGCTGGTCGAGGTGCCATACAAGGCGCTAGGAAAGAAGGGGAAGAAGAAGGTGGATCCGCCGGAGGCCCGGGGAGGCCTCCGCTTGAAGGAGCATCCGGACTCCAAGGCCAGAGATGAGGAGGAGGACGAAGATGAGAAGGAAAGTGCCTCCTCACATTCTAAGAAGAGGGCGGCGTCCAAAGACGTCGAGGAGGAACAGCCTCCTCGGGCCCCAAAGAGGCAATGCAGGCCCAAGGTGGTCCTGCCCAATAGCTCGGATTCTGATGAGGAGTCCGCGACATCCGAAGAGGTCCCGGAGAAGGACCGCAGGGTCAAGCCCCCTGCCGGAAGGTATGAACTTCAACATTCCCTGGTTCATTTTTACTAATCCCTTACCGTCGGAAACTGATTGTGTGACATCACAGCCCATCGCCCGGCCTCCCTACTGAGCATACCTCGGAGGGGACTTCTCCGCCCACCGACTTGGCGGATAACGGATCGGCATGCGCCTCCCCCGGTCCCCGAAGAGACCGTGGAGGTGCTGTCTCGAAGGACCTCTCCCCATCCGAACACGGGGGAGGGGGTCGACGCGACCATGGCTGAGGCTGATGCCTCAGTCGCCAAAGACCAGGAGGGTGTGTCCCTCCTGGCGAATGAGGGAGGATGGTCTGGACTACCCGAGCCCTCACAGCCAGCCACACCCGAGCCCCCAAGGCCCTCAATGGTGCCGATCCCGCCTTCCGAGGGAGGAGGGATTGAGGTCCCGCTGCCCGAGCCAGACACCAAAAACCAGGCGGCGGCAGTCTGGCTAGACGTGGTGGAGGAGTTGGTGAACAACTCTGTCATTGTTGAGGAACACCGCACCCTTATGGGGCGGTTCTGCGGGGTGTTCGATTCGTCCATGGCAGACAGAACGATGCCATCCAAGGCCTCTTGATGGGCTTTGAGGTGATTCAAGTAATGTATTTTCCTGGAAAATTGTTTTAACTTGTTTAGACAAGGTTTGGACAGGCCGTATACACAACAGCCCCCGAGACTCTGTAAGGATGGCAATAACCTTACAGAGGGTCTAATAACCGTAGGCCGGTAATTACAACGTCATGATTGATTTAACATTGCATGCACCTTAATTGGTTGTGGCTGGGAATGCCGCCGCGCTAGAGGAGATGGATCGGAAGCTCAAGCGCTCCGATGAAGAGCTTGACCTCGTCAACAAACGGCTTAATGAGGCACAATGTAAGCTTCGATCGAGATGCAATAGTTACCTCTGCCGGATACTCATGTTCCGAACTATGTGCTGAGCCCCTGATGGTTGGTGACTGCAGCTGCCGCGGCGGAGGATGTGGGCCTCAAGGAGGCACTAAAGAAGGCCGAGGCCACAGAGGTCGCAAAGAAGGCGGCTGCCGAAAAGGCGGTGGCCGAGCTTGAGGAGGCGAAGACCACCAGCGAAAAGCACGAGGCTTGAGTGGCCGAAGTGCAGGTGCAGCTCAAGGTTGTCATCACAAAGTGTGAGGCCCTTGAGCAGAAGCAAAAAGAGAAGTCCTCCGAGCTATCCAAGGTGGAGAAGGAGCTCAAGGAGGGGGGGGGGGCGAAGTGCGGGGTGCCCGTGAAGAACTCCGCCAAGTGAGGTAGATCACGGATGGTAAGCCGTACTTACTACAGAGTGTTTTTGGAAGCAACAGGTTCGCCTTGCTGATGCGGGTCTGGCGCTCCGCAGGCGTTTTCACCGAGCTTCTCAGGAGTGTGGCGGATACGGCGAGGCACTACGTCAAGCGGGAGGAGAACTCCGATCAGCGGCTCTTCTGGGCACAGTTTACGGCGCCCGAACATCCTCCCCTCCTCAGCAACTAGATGAAGCAACTAATGGAGCTGCATCGGATGGCAGAACCGGCCATGAAGGACCTCTACGTCCGACTGTGGCCCTCGGAGCCGATTCCGAGCAGCTACTTTGGTCTGGTGCAGAAGCTATGCGATGCATCGCCCCGGATTGATGCTGTGAAGCGCTCTGCATGCGTTGAGGGAGCGAGGGTGGCTTTTGCAAAGACCATGGTTCATTGGCCGAAGATCAAGCCAATGTACATGGCCACTGGTCCCCCGCTGGTTGGGAAGGAGCATCGCCGTCCCGAGCTATATTTCGCACAATTTATGGATGGTGCTCGGGCGATCGAGGGTCAGTGCTCCAAGGATGTAATCATTGAGTGATTGTATGAAGTTGATGCCTAAACCTTTTGCTTTATAATGTGGCCCGTGTGTATGTTATGTACTATGATGTTTTTATTTTGACTCCTGTGCGCCCTTTGTTATTTTGAAAGCTACCAGTTATCGGCTTCAGCCCCCAAGTAAATATTGCGACGGGTGTTTCGTCTCTGCACTATTAACCTTAGCCGACGTCTCGGTACCCGAAGGCGGTAGTGCAGGAGAGAGACTAGGCAATCGGACTATTTGGCTTTATTGCTTTCACTTAGCCATAGGAGCTTAACGGCGGGGGCTAGTGACTAGCCCCCAGGTTTTTGTGATGTACGTGGGAGCCGAGGCATACCTTTGTAATCACATGGTTTGTGCTAGGACGAACCCTGCGTATGACACGGATAAATCGCCAACGATTACTTAGTTTAACACTTGTCGTCAGATCGCTGACCAGTTCTCGCTTACTATGACGGTCAGTTTTCGGCTTTCTCCCCTGAGGTGCTTGACTGGACCAGCTAGAAGCACAATCGTAGGGTTCTCCCTTTACCTTCTTAGCCGAACATGCAGAACGTAAGAGGGCAAGCACAGGAGCCAGGCAACCCAACTATTGACCCAATACATAGTTCGGAACTGATGCATATAATGCAATATCCGAGACGCCGAACACAACGAGAAGTTGAGCCGGACTTGATACATGGAGCTGATGGAAAAATCAAGCCTTCAGTCGATTAACCAAGTTGTATTTATTGTGTGCATGCCTAGCTATTCGAAGAGCGGAAAAAAGGAAAGAAAAAAGGAGAGAAGAGGGCTAGACAATGCGGATGCCCGAACACCGTAAAAGGCATTTTTATTTTCATAAGCTCTGGACATCTTTCCGTAGAATTTGAACTGCTGAGGCGTTTATGAAAAGGAAAAAGAAAATTTTACAGAGGAAGGTGTACACAGGGCCTTGATGTGTGGGTCGAAGCCTCAACTGTGCCCTGCTGCACGTCTGCGCCTTTCCTTCTCCGAGGTGGAGGGGAGTGAATTGGACATCCATTTAGAACAACGCGTGCTAGTGAGGGGTGCCTTCAATAGGGACCATGAGATGTAGTCTTGCCATTGTAGCTTGACGCTGAGTGAGTCCAGAGTCCTGTCCGTTGTCGTCCGAGGACGTGGCGAAGCCATAGTTTGGTTGAGCCGAACACATGGTGTTATAAGGCCCCACAGCCGCCCATGGTATCTTGAGCACGAAGTTGTGCTAACGAGGCACGTAAAGCACGATGAAGGCGGGCGTGCTTTGGGGAGCGTATCCCTATATGTGGCGTATGCAGGCGTGTTCCCGTGACGGGGAACAAGCTCAAGCCCGTTTGAGTGTATCTTTTGCCTTTACGGTGGGCTAATACTTCGGCTTGTTGGCGACGGATTGGTCTTCGGCTGCCAGGGCCGCCGTGTGTTCCTCAGTCCGAAGCGAGCGCTTCGTGTTGCCGTTGATTGTTATGACATCTGCGGGACCAGGCATCTTCAACTTGAGGTATGCGTAATGCGGGATGGCGTTGAATTTGGCGAACGCCGTTCAGCTGAGGAGGGCGTGATAGCCACTGCGGAATGGGGCTATGTCAAAGATCAAGTCTTCGCTTCGGAAGTTATCCGGTGAGCTGAATACCACTTCCAAAGTTACCGTGCCTGAGCATCGTGCTTCTATGCCCAGAATAACCACCTTGAAGGTGGTGTTGTTGGGCTTGATCCTTGACGGATCAATCCCCATTTTCCTCACGTGTCTGCATAGATGAGATTGAGGCTGCTGCCTCCGTCCATTAGGACTCTTGTGAGATAGTACCCATCGATAATGGGGTCCAGTACCAGGGCCGCCAATCCTCCATGTTGGATACTGGTCGGATGGTCCTTGCGGTCAAAGGTGATAGGGCAAGCCGACCACGGGCTGAACTTCGGCGCTACGGGCTCGACGGCATACACATCTCGCAGCGCGCGCTTCCTTTCCTTCCTTGGTATATGGGTGGCGTAGATCATGTTCACCGTCTTGTCCTTAGAAGGGAAGGGTTTTTGGCCTCCACTGTTTGGCCTGCGGGGCTCATCATCGTCCTCGCTTCATGGGCTTTTGCCCGAGTCTTCGGCTGTAAGCTTGCTGGCCTGCTTTATCACCCAACAGTTACGGTTGGTGTGGTTTGCGGGCTTTTCGGCGGTGCCATGAATCTGGCAGGGCCTATCCAGGATTGCGTCCAGCTTAGTTGGGCCATCCTGGTTGCCTTTAGAAGGATTTTTTCGTGACCCGTACTTCGGGTTACGGAATCCGACATTGAATGCCGCTTCTTCAGCTTCGCCGTCATTATTATGGCATGTGTTTCTGTTCTTTCGTGGCTTCCCATTCGCATCCTGAACTTCCGAGGTTCTAGGGGTGTCGGGGTTGGTGCTCCAATGAGCCAGCAAACTGTCCTCTCCGGCGCAGAAGTGGCTCATGAGGGAGGTGAGCGTCGCCATCGTCTTTGGCTTTTCCTGGCCGAGCTGGCGTGCTAGCTATTCGTCCCAAATACTGTGCCCAAAGGCAACTATGGCTTCGGCGTCCAGACAGTCAACAATTTGGTTCTTCTTGGTCAAAAACTGGTTCCACAATTGTCGGGCCGACTCGCCGGGCTGCTGGATTATATGGCTCAAGTCATCGGCGTCCGGGGGCAAGACATAAGTGCCCTGAAAGTTAGCTCGGAAGGCATCCTCGAGCTCCTCCCAACATCCTATGGAGTCTTCGGGAGGCTGTTTAACCAGTGTCGAGCCGGACCCTTGAGCTTCAATGCTAAGTACTTGATGGCATGAAGGTCGTCCCCTCGTGCCATGTGAATGTGCAACAGGAAGTCTTTGATCCAAGCAGCTAGATCTGTTGTCCCGTCGTAAGGCTCAATATTTACAGGTTTAAAACCTTCAGGGAACTGGTGCTGCATCTCTCTATCTGTGAAGCAGAGAGGATGAGCGGTGCCCCTAATTTGGGCTACGTCACGTCGGAGATCATCTATCATCCGGGCTCGTTGCAGCTCCCGAGTTCTATCATTTTGGTCTAACCAGGATTTGTATTTGTCCCGACTAGCGGGGGGGTCATCTCTGGGTCCGTAAATGGACCTTGTTCGACCTGCCCGAGCCTCCAAGTCGCGTCGTAGGTCATATTCATAGATTGGCCGTGCTAGCTCCTTCCCTTGACGGCGGGGTGGGTTGGGAGGCGGTTCGGCTTTATCAGCTGTCCTGTCCCATCCTCGAGGGGGCAGTCTAACTGAGTGTGCCTTGCAGGCACTGGCTCTATGGCCTCGTCATCGAATTGCGGTAGTAGCTTGTGCTTAGGGTAGCTCTTGGTTTGCCGTGTGTGTTCGTACTCCTCTTCGGTGACGAGGACCTGGGTCCATCTGTCGTTGAGGGTATCCTATTCGGCCTTTATCTGCTGCCGATGTTTCTTCAGGCTCCGTGCGGTGGCGATTAGCTGCCTCTTAAACCGCTCTTGATCCAGCGGGTCTTCGGGCACGATGAAATCTTCGTCGCCCAAACTGACCTCCTCTTTGGAAGGGGGAAGGTTGTTGCTGTCTTCAAAGTCATCGAAGTATTCGAGATCCAGTGGGTCCTCATGCTCCTCATCATCATTTTGTGGTTGTTTGTCAGTGCCGCGATCGCCGAGGTCGTCCGCATTGTCCGGGGTGGCATTCTCCCGGTGTCCGTGTTGCTTGTGTGGCTTCGACGCGCCTTGGAGCGGCGGCGCTGTATACGGCATTTCGGCGGCTCGTCACTGGGCCTGCCGTTATCCTTCTCGGGAGTGCCGTCGTCTTCTTTCAGGGTGTCCACCATGTAGACATAGGTGGACGTGGCCGTCCAGCGGCCGGTGATGGGTGGAGCGGCATCGGTGTTAGCCGTAGCTCCGCTGTCCTCGTCCATGTATTCGGCATTTTTTGAGGTGTAATCCAACATGTCGGTTAAGTCTTCAACAGTGGCCACTAAGTGGATGGTGGGTGGGATGTAAAATTCCCCGAAATCTGCCTCGAAAGGCTGCTGAACGCGAGCCGAGGGTGGGTCCCCCCGAATAGCCATCATCTGGATTCGGTCCAGGGCCTCGTTTAATAAGGCGAGGGTCGCTGGACTTGTATGCGGTGACCGCCAAGGGTTGGTATCCGATGTGGCCGGGCGAGGAATAATCTGGGCCCGGGCCGGATCCTGATCTTCAAGGGCCGAGTTAACCTCAAGGCCCAGCGTCGGATAGTCGTAAGAGACCGATGGTAAGACCTGGTCTTCGGACACTGCTTCCATATTGGGGTTCAAAGCTGAATTAATGAGGGGGAGTTCGGTCAGGGATGACTCCTGGCTGATGAACGTCGACCCCTCGCAGGGGCTCAAGGCCGGAGGCGTGTTGTGAGGAGAGGGTTCGGCCGAGAGTGACTCTCGGCGTCCGAACACTCTTTCTGTATTGAGGCCCAAAGAATGGGTCTTCGGAGGGCATCACAGGTGTGGTCGAAGGGGATTCCTAGCCTCCGTTCAAGGTGGAGACATCCGAGCTCAAGGCCGGTTGAAGGATTGGGGTCGATCCATAGATTGGATCGGGGAAAAACTCCAAAGCGGGCACGACGAGGCCCATGGGGGTGTGGGGAGAGGCTGTGAATCCGGCAAAGACCAGATCACCTCGGGCGTCCGCAACGTACTCCTGATTGCCGAATCAAATCCGGTGCTCAGGGGCGAAGTTGTTTATTTGGTCTAGATGACCAGTTGGGTTGGCATGCAGCACGATGCTACCGAACGCGAAAAGTTGGCCGGGGACAAAGAGGTTTTCGGAGCTGGTGCCTTCTCCTATGATTAGGCGGGCCATTGATCCTTCAGCGACCCAACAACAGAACTCTCAATGAAAGCACCAATGTTGGTGTCAAAACCGGTGGATCTCGGGTAGGGGGTCCCGAGCTGTGGATCAAGGATCAATGGGGAACAAGGGACGATGAACACTGTGTTTACCCAGGTTCGAGCCCTCTCGAAGAGGTAATACCCTACGTCCTGCTTGATTGTATTGGATGTATAGTATGGTTACAGAGTAGATCTACCTCGAGATCAGGCGAGCTAAACCCTAAGGTGATGAGGTGATGGATGTAGCTCTAGCCCTAAAGCCGTAAACCCTCTGGTTTATATAGACACCAGTAGGGTTAGGGTTACATGTGATCGGTTACAATGAAGGAAAGATTACACTAATCTTGACTTGGATGGCACACCACGACTCCGAAGATCTCCTGTCTGGTCACGCGTCTGCACTCTAGCTTGGCCCCATAGTGGCCCATCAGTCCGTCCCATATGTAATGGGTCGACAGCCGGAGGACCCCTTAGTCCAGGACTGCCTCACCGACACCTCCGTCCGCTGCCACCTCCAGCCGTGATACAAGAAAGTAGGCACAACCATCACTATCTCCCAACAACACATCTGTCGGACCTGCTCAGAGCTCTTCTTCATCCATGGCATCAATAGGGCACAGACATGATATTATTTGTTGTCGTTGTAAGGGAAGAGGTCATTATGCGAGAGAATGCAAATCTCAGCGTGTGATAATTGCTACTGAGGATGGTGGGTATGAGTCTGCTAGTGACTATGATGAGGAGACTTTGGCTCTTATTACAAGTGAAGAACACGGTGGAGATGATTCTAAACATGAGATGCAATACATGGCTGCTGAAGACGCTGACAGGTATGAAAGTTTAGTTGCTCAACGTGTTTTGAGTGTGCAGGTCACACAAGCCGAGCAAAATCAGAGGCATAATTTGTTCCCTACAATGGGAGTTGTGAAGGAGCAATCTGTTCATGTCATCATAGATGGAGGGAGCTGCAACAACTTGGCTAGCATGGTGATGGTGGAGAAGCTATCTCTCACCACAAGACCACATCCACATCCTTACTACATCCAATGGTTCAACAACAGCGGCAAGGTTAAGGTAACACGTACTGTTCGTCTGCATTTTAGTATCGCCACATATGTTGATTATGTTGGTTGTGATGCGGTACCCATGCAAGCTTGTTCCTTATTACTTGGCAGACCATGGCAATTCTATAAAAATTCTGTACACCATGGTAGAAACAATCATTATACTCTTGTTCATAAGGATAAACATATTACTTTGCTTCCTATGACTCCTGATTCCATTTTGAAAGATGATATTAATCAAGCTAGTAAAGCAAAAGAGGAGCAAAATAAGAGTGAAAATCAGATAGTGGCAAAAGAATTTGAGCAACAAATGAAACCTAATAATAAACCACCGAGTGTTGCTTCTGAAATTAAATTGAAAAGTGGATGTTTACTTGCCACCAAATCTGATACTGATGATCTAGATTGCAGCAAATCTGTTTGCTATGCTTTTGTGTGCAAAGAGGCATTATTTTCATTCGAGGACGTGCCTTCCTCTTTGCCTCCTACCGTCACTAACATTTTGCAGGAGTTTGCTGACGTCTTTCCACAAGACGTGCCACCGGGA
Source organism: Thinopyrum elongatum (assembly GCA_011799875.1). NCBI lineage: Eukaryota > Viridiplantae > Streptophyta > Magnoliopsida > Poales > Poaceae > Thinopyrum > Thinopyrum elongatum. The sequence goes on along the minus strand of CM022299.1, from coordinate 283,843,873 downwards.
TTACCACCTATTTAAGGGATTGAGCATCAGATTGACTTAATTCCCGGTGCATCGCTACCCAACCATGCACCATACCGTACCAATCCAGAGGAGATGAAGGAGATTATGCGTCAAGTCTAGGAGCTGCTCGACAAAGGTTATATATGCCAATCCTTTAGTCCTTGTGTTGTTCCTATTATTCTAGTGCAAAAAAGGATGGTACATCGCGTATGTGTGTTGATTGTAGAGGCATTAATAATATGATTATTCATTATCGTCATGCTATTCCTAGGCTAGATGATATGCTTGATGAATTGAGTGGCTCTACAATATTCTCCAAAGTTGATTTGTGTAGTGGGTACCATCAAATTCGTATGAAATTGGGGGATGAATGGAAAATAGCATTTAAAACTAAGTTTGGATTATATGAGTGGTTAGTCATGCCTTTTGGGTTAACTAATGCACCTAGTACTTTCATGAGATTAATGAATGAAGTTTTACGTGCTTTCATTGGACGATTTGTGCTAGTCTATTTTGATGATATACTGATTTATAGCAGATCTTTGGAGGAACATTTGGAAAATTTGTGTGCTGTTTTTATTGCCCTACGTGATGCACGTTTGTTTGGTAACCTTGGGAAGTGCACCTTTTGCACCAACCGAGCATCTTTTCTTGGCTATGTTGTTACTCCATAGGGAATTGAAGTTGATAAAGCCAAGATTGAAGCTATTGAGAGTTGGCCGCAGCCCAAAACGATCACACAAGTAAGGAGTTTTCTTGGCCTCGCTAGTTTCTATAGACGTTTTGTGAGAGATTTCAGCAACATTGCTGCACCTCTCAATGAGCTTACAAAAAATGATGTGTCTTTTGTTTGGGGTACCGCACAGGAAGAAGCCTACACGGTATTGAAAGATAAGTTGACACATGCTCCTTTACTCCAACTTCCTGATTTTAATAAGACTTTTGAGCTTGAATGTGATGCTAGTGGAATTGGATTAGGAGGTGTCTTATTACAAGATGGTAAACTTGTTGCATACTTTTCTAAAAAATTGAGTGGGCCTAGTCTGAACTATTCTACTCATGATAAGGAATTATATGCTCTTGTTCGGACTTTAGAAACATGGCAACATTATTTATGGCCCAAAGAATTTGTTATACGTTCTGATCATGAATCTTTGAAACATATTAAAAGTCAAGCAAAACTGAACCGTAGTCATGCTAAATGGGTTGAATTCATTCAGACTATTCCTTATGTCATAAAACACAATAAGGGTAAAGAAAATGTTAGTGCTGATGCATTGTCTCATCGCTATACTATGCTTTCACAACTTGACTTTAAAATATTTGTTTTGGAGACCATCAATGATCAATATGTGCATGATGCTAATTTTAGAGTTGTAATGCAGAATTGTAAAGAAAGAAGAACATGGAACAAGTTCGTCGTTAACAATGGATTTGTGTTCCGTGCTAACAAGCTATGCATTCCAGCTAGCTCCGTTCGTCTTTTGTTGTTGCAGGAGGCGCATGGAGGAGTATTAATGGGACACTTTGGCGTGAAGAAGACGGAGGACGTACTTGCTACACATTTCTTTTGGCCAAAGATGAGACGGGATGTTGAGCGTTTTGTTGCTCGCTGCACTACATGTCAAAAAGCTAAGTCACGACTCAATCCTCATGGTTTATATATGCTTTTGCCTATACCTAGTGTTCCTTGGGAGGATATATCTATGGACTTTGTTTTAGGTTTACCTCAAACAAAGAAGGGGAGGGAGAGTATATTTGTTGTCGTGGATAGATTTTCGAAAATGGCACACTTTATACCATGTCATAAAAGCGATGACGCTGCTAATGTTGTTGATTTGTTCTTTCGTGGAATTATTCGCTTGCATGGTGTGCCAAATACTATTGTTTCAGATCATGATACTAAGTTTCTTAGCCACTTTTGGAGATGTTTATGGGCTAAGTTGGGGACTAAACTACTTTTTAGTACTATATGTGACCCCCAAACTAATGGACAAACTGAAGTAGTCAATAGAACATTGTCTACTATGCTTGGGGCTGTTTTGAAGAATAACTTGAAAATGTGGGAAAAATGCTTGCCTCATATTGAATTTGCTTATAATCGATCGCTGCATTCTACTACTAAGATGTGCCCTCTTGAAGTTATGTATGGTTTCCTACCTCGTGCACCTATTGATTTGTTGCCTCTTCCATCTTCAGAGAAGGTTAATTTTGATGCTAAACAACATGCTGAATTGATCTTAAAAATGCATGAGTTAACTAAGGAAAACATTGAGCGTATGACTGCCAAATATAAACTTGATGGAGATAAGGGTAGAAAACATGTTGTCTTTGCACCTGGAGATCTTGTTTGGTTACACTTGCGTAAGGATAGGTTTCCTGTTTTGCGCAAATCAAAGCTAATGCCACGTGATGATGGTCCTTCTACGGTGTTAGAGAAAATAAATGATAATGCATATAAACTTGAGCTGCCTACAGATTTTGGGGTTAGTCCCACTTTTAACATTGCAGATTTGAAGCCTTACTTGGGTGAGGAAGATGAGCTTCCGTCGAGGATGACTTCACTTCAAGAAGGGGAGGATGATGAGGACATCACTTCCACAGTTACACCCACAACCCCTACTGTTACATACATGGGACCAATTACTAGAGCTCGCGCATGCCAATTACATTACGAGGTACTTTTGTTTCTTGGTAACGATTCTAATGTTCATGAGAATATGATACTACCTAAATTGGATACATTTGTTTTGCTTTCAAATTAAGGAGCTAGCATGGACAAGAAGGATGAACATTGGAGTATGATCAAGCATGGAGATGATGGCATGTGCACGGGGAACAAGAATAGAGTTTTTGGTGGAGTTTTCAGCATTTTCGAGCCACCATGATGACGTACAAGTGCATGGACAAAATATACAATATGACCTTTCATAAATTTCTTCCATAGCTTAATATAGGTGTTGCGCCACCTTATTTTTGGGCCAGGCCCATGTAATTTCGAAATACTACATATCGGCTATTTTTTAGAGTCCGTATTGTAGGGGAAACGACTCAGGAGGTGTTTTAGTCCCACCCTGCCAAGGGATGACGAAAACTCCTCTCTTTCCCCCTACAAATACAACCCTTAAGGAACCATTTAGACTTTGGGTTTTGTTTAGATTAAAAGTTCGCCATAGCTGCAACTTCGCGTACTTCGTTTATGTTCAACGACTAGACCAAGACGTCACAAAACCCCACCTTCATTATTAAAGCTTTCCTCTTATATTCGCAATATCCCGATTGCAATTTCAGTTTCTTGCTTGTTCTTCATTTGTCTGCAGGAAACAGACCCTCATGGTCAGGTTGATCGTGCTCCGGCGTGGTCAATAGCCTCTCGGAGTTGGTTTAGCGATTGCTAAGGCGCGACGTTCTCGCACATTCGTAGCCGGGTCATCAAAGTCTACTCCACCAAAAACGATAGCCACCATCTCATCAAAAGATGGGACACCCTTGCCTCTATCACTGAAGATGAACTCATTGATCGTCAGATTGTCCGACGCTCCAAGTCCATTACTATTGTTAATGGTGAGCTGCACAGGAGAAGCATTACTGGTGATTTCCAGTGTTGTGTTTCCCCTGAGAAGGGACGAGAGATTCTTAATGAAATTCACTCTAGCGATTGTGGACATCATGCCAGCTCAAGATCTTTAGTGGAGAAGGCTTTTCAACGTGGTTTCTACTGGCTCACGGCTCACGCAGATGCTGAGGATATCATGCACAAGTGTGATGGTTGCCAGAAATTTGCACGTCAGGCTCATGTGCCGGCTCAAGAGCTTCAGATGATTCAAATCACTTGGCCCTTTGCAGTTTGGCGGCTTGATATGGTTGGTCCGTTCAAACCATCCAAGGGCAAGAAGACCCACCTTTTGGTCGTTGTTGACAAATTCACCAAGTGGGTCGAAGCAAAGCCGATAAACAATTGTGATGCAGCGACAGCGGTCAAGTTTCTTAAAAAACTGATTTTTCATTTCGGTTACCCACACAGCATCATCACGGATAATGGCACTAACTTGTCCAAGGGATTTATGGAAGAATTTTGCCAAAGGGAGCACATCCGGCTTGACATGGCCTCAGTGGCACACCCTCAGTCCAATGGTCAAGCAGAGCGTGCTAACCAGGAAATACTGCGAGGGATCAAGCCAAGACTCATGGTTCCACTTGAGCACACTCCGGGTTGTTGGGTTGAGGAGCCCCCTTCTGTCCTTTGGAGTATTCGGACTACCCCCAACAGATCAATAGGTTACACACCGTTCTTTATGGTGTTTGGAGCAGAAGCTGTGTTACCCAGCGATATCCATCATGATTCCCCCAGAGTTGTAGCATATGTCGAAACGAATAATGAACAAGCTCGTCAAGACTCTTTGGATGCATTGGAAGAGGAACGTGATTTTGCTGCTGCATGGTCTGCGATATACCAGCAAGACCTACGTCGCTATCATAGCCGTAGAGTTTGCAGTCGAATTTTCCAGGAGGGTGACCTAGTGCTCCATCTGATAGAAGAGCAGACAGGTATGCATAAGCTTTTGCCTCCATGGTAAGGACCTTTCATCGGCAACAAGAATCTCAACAATGGGTCATATTATCTCATCGACATACATGAGCACAATAAGTCACGTACCTCTGAGGAGGAGACCAACAGGCCTTGGAATATTGCTCATCTTCGCCCTTATTATACTTAGACCCACTGGCTCCAGCTTATTGTACATACCTCTGTGTATATATTTTTATGATCAATATAATAAACCCGGCATCCCCGAAACTCGGGGCCTCTGTCGTTTCGTCTCATATATTGTGCATGAGTCTTTATTCTTCGATCAAAGGTCACTTGGGGGCTTCCAACTCATCGAATTTAGCTATTAATATCCCTCTTGACCCGGCATATGCCATTATGAATCTTGGTTAAACCTACCTGTCTGCTTGATGCTACTCCGAAAAGGTGACCCGGTGTACTCTTGATAAGTCAATCAATACTAACCCTGAACTTTTCAGGGTTAAAACATCGGCTTAAGTCACGTGAGAGCCGGCTTACAGAAAACGAGGATACACCATGGGCTATCACACCAGCTTCATTGAAGCAAGACTTGTGCTTCGAAAGCCGGTCTACTATCGCACCTCAAAAGCTGGCTTAATATTATGAATATTATTTATTTCCTTGCTACAATCATACATTTTTATGTCCCTGTATTATAGTTTGTTTAACAAGCACTGATTTATCCTATTCAATTACCGGATCAACCAAGAAATCTGGATTATTATTTCTATGCTGGGTTATAAATATGATGGCATGCTGGATTGCACCGCGTTTGGTTACCCATTATGTTGATCTTGGTAAATTTACAAATAATTCAGAATATTTCTGCTCCAATTGCCAGGACTCATTGTGTCGGCTTATATGCAGACTTGTTTCCACAAAAACCGGGTTATATTATAACACCGGCTCATTCCTCAAGGATGGCGTATGCTACAAGTATACTTACGAGGAAACAGGTTGTCAAATTAAGTGTTAGCTCATTTCTTCCAAAGGACGACATTCCAAAAGTATCGATTGCATGATGGCACTTCAGATGAGCAAGTGTTTTTCACTAAACCTATTACAAGCCTCACTTGGGACACAAATCAGAAAGTTTTTTATAACGAGTGCTACTCCTATAAGCCGGCCCCAGAGCTCTCCGGGTTGACATCCTTCTCCTGGCCTTCTGCGCCAGATGCTTCTGGGTCAACCTATGCCAGCTGGTCCTGCCCGGTCTGGAGGTCGTTTGGTGCCCACTGGATAGTTGACAAATCTTGGAAAGTTGAGTCCTCACTGATGATAACAGACGGGTCAATGTCAGGGGCAAAGGTTTGCTTACGGTGTAGAGGAGTCAACACAAACGGCTTGAGTTCAGGCGGGTTGACATGCTTGTTCTCTTCCATGTAGCCGTCTTGGTATTTTGACAAATCAAGCTCTTCAGAAAGTTGAGTCGTCTGCACTCGGGTTTCTTTCACGCAACGCACAAAATCCTCCTGGGAAAATTCAGTGTCGTCAGCATTAAACTCCAGACACCCGCCCACCATCTCAGCCGGCTCCATCTCAGGTAAAAAACCGTTCGCTCGAGCAAGTGCTAAGACGGCCCCGGCATGAGCCGCCGATTCTTTCAACTCCTGGATCTGTTGAGGGACTATTGACAAATCCATGAGCATATCTTTGATCCGTGGAGGGGGTGTTGTGGCATTTTTCACCGCCATTACTGCATAAGCACCTCCTACATATATAATTGCTCCAGGTATGTATACACTGCCTTCAACTTCACCAGTGGTAGTTGGACAACATTTTCATTTCTTCTACCTGCACAAAGAAGAGGAATTCCAATAAGCCGGCCGACACTAAACCGGGATTTTGACTACGGTAATATTACCACTTACCAAAGATAGCCACGGTCATATTTGTTATGTGGCGCTTTAAAGTGTTCAGCTCTTGAGTCACCGCCTCAAGTTTGCCTTCAGCCTCCTCAACATGTTTTTACAAGAGCTACTTTCTCCTCCTAAAAGGCCGCCTTGGTTTTGTTCAAGTTATCTGAAGCGGATAGCAGTGACCTATGTAGACTTGATTCTTCTTTCTCCCAAATCTTTTGCTCCACCTTCAACTGCTTCTGTAAGCCGACAGCTTTTTACTCGGCGGAATTCAGCATATCCTGTCAAAACAGATGCAATCTTGGTTAAAATTTTCTAAAGTCCCGAGCCGGCGAGGTTGCACGACCCGACACTTGGGGGCTACCACTCAGATCTTTTACAAACACTCACGACAAAGTCTCATGAAGCTGCAATGTAACACCCAGCTTTTCGCTCCTATTTTTTTTTTCTTTGCGGGATTTGACTCCCGTCTTTTTTCTCGGTGTTATCGGATTTTTCTAGCTCTTGGCTATATGAAGATGGTCATTTAGCCTTGCCTTTCCTATCCAACCAGAGTTTCTCTCCAGTTCAACCTTGCCACCCAAGATCTATTCTCAGGGTTTTGCCGTCGCAACCCTACCTTCCGAGTTACCGGAAGAGAAACCCTAATCTCTTCCGTTACAAAGGAACCCCAATTTCCTTTGATCTGCTGACTCCCAAAATTTTCCCAGTGATCATCCTATCTTTGTAAACCCTGGATATGTAAAAATATTGCCAAGTAATTTGCAATATTTTTCATTTATAATTAATTCCTTCTTCTGCCAGTTAAAGGAATTAAATCCAGGAAAATATCTATCCATCTCCAAAGTTCATGAAAACTTGTGGAGATATTCTTTGTGATCATAATGAGCTCCCATAAAAATATTGGCCATAATTAAATAGGGGAAATAGTCTTTTCCTATTTAAAGCCAATATTGTATTTTGGGCAGTTTCTAAAGGAACTACCATTTTGGTAGCCAGGAAAAATCCCAAATAAATTGTGGAGCTTACCCTATCCATATCTTCACCATTTCCATCAAAATCCAAGTTCCATAGTTCAAAGTTTGAGCACAGCATCCATTTGCAAATTATGTCCAGATTTTCAGTTTGCGAAGGAAGTGCTTGAACCCTTGATCTTTTTGAGCTGAAATTTTTCATGGTGGTTAGCATTGACAAAGCACTCATGGAAACTAAAAACCAGCTCCATTCATCTATCCATTCTCCCACGGAAATTTTCTCAAGTTTCTGTCCATTTGAAAGCTCTGTGAAGGAAGTACCATTTTGGTGTATCCAAATGGTATGAAACTTTTACAGTGGCTACATATGTCCAAATCATCACTCTCCACAAAAATTCAGCACATTTAATCAAACCATTTGAGCACAGCTTCAAATTCTAGTTTCTAGACCAATTTTTGGTTTGTGAAGGAAGTGTATGCAAATGGGGTCCAAATGACTTCAAATTTTGCCAGCACCTAGTCCTTCGTACCACATATCATTGTGACAAAAATCCAGCTCCTCTCCTTCACCCAGTTCTCCAGAAAACTCCACCCAAGTTTGCTGTCAGAAACTGTTTTGGACTCCCTCGATTAACCTAGACTCTTCCTGGTTCACCCAGAGCCATATATTATCTGTTTGGTCAGTGAGCAACAAGTTAGACAAGGTTCCAGGGCCATCCAATGTCTTGGACGCGTGGATCCGGTGGTGACCACAACTTTAGTCGGCAGCCGGCGCGAACTGTGGCAACAGTCGCCGTCCGGTCCTCTCTGGCTATCCCCAGCTCGCCGCCCAGCCTCCCTTGCCCGCCCACGTCACTTGATCCTCTGCCACGCCTTGTCTCCTAGCTCCTGGCCGCTTGTGCCGACCTCCGGTGCTCCACCGTATCGTCGCCACGACGACGAGCTTTTGGGAGCTCCGTCCGGCGTCGGCTAGCCCTCCCCGCGGCTATATAAATATGCCACACCGAGCCTCCCCGAGCACCATCACCGCCCGCGGCGGCCTCCTCTCTCCCATAGATGCCTCCCCGACCCCTCGCTACCTTGCCAGAGTTTCCCCCTGCCACCACATCACCGCCATGGCCGCTGCCCATCTCGGCCTAAATTCGCTCCACCCCGCGTCCCTCCTCTCCTTCCAACACCATCGGACGAACCCACGTACTCGGGCGAACCCTCCCGAATCCTCGCCCTCTATGGGGAACCCCCAGGTTGCCGGGACGCCGCCGAAACCGTTGCCCACAGCTATGGTTGTAGTCGCGCCACCGGTCACCCCGACGCCCGTGGAGCCATCCCCTGGATGCGCTACTCCACGGCGATCCCATCCGTGGCCTCGTCCGCCCAGGAGGCCCACCGGAGCGCCGGCGGCCGTTACCCGAATCCGCTTCCCCCACTGGGTCTCTACGGTGCAGCGTCGCCTCCCGAGTCCGCCAGTGGCCGAACCCCGTCCGGGGATGACCTGAGTCGCCGGAGAGCGCCGGCGCCCGCTCGGCCGGACCTCCTCTGTCGTGGCCCGTGGAGGAGAGGAAGAAGGAGGCGGGTGCAGAGGGAAGAGTCAACGTGAGGCCCGCTTGTCAATGACCCAGCCGGTCGGGCCTGCAGGCTTAAGTGGAAACGTACTCCTCAGAATACGTTTTCGCTATCCGAAGGCGTATTCCATCGAAATGCGCTTTTCGTTTTCAGCCACCGGTGCCGAAACCCTTATTTTGTGAACGTTCGTCAGTTAAGTGCAGAAATGAATACTTCTATATTTGTTTTCTGCCTAAACAACGAACGGCCACAACTTCGCGACCGTAACTCCGATTCAGGTGAATCCAACACCCACGTCTTCGTCTCGTCGAGCCCGATCCGATGAGGTCACTTTCATAATGTTTACAAATTCTGAAAATGACCATTTTTCCCTTGCCCTTTGTTCAGCCCCTCCGAGAGAGAATCGTTTCCGGTGAATTCTTTCGCGGCTTCAACGCACTTCTCCCCGAAGTATTCATCGACCCTAGGCAAGCCGACCATCTGATATATGACCTAAAGCATTGCTCTGTGTTATTCTTGCATGTTTAAATGAATATGCTTATGCCTGTATGCATAGTAGTGAGCTGTATGGGACGCTGGTGAACCCTTGCCTGCCTTTCTTTAGTGACGGCACCACGCCTGTGTTCTGAGCTGTTTCCGGCCGTCCGGGGTGGATGCCGACTTTTATTTCTCTTGTCAGCAACTGGCCCGTGTTCTGAGCTGTTTTGTGGCCGTCTCGAACAGTTGTTGAATTTCTTTCTGTAGTAGTGACCCTATGCTCTGAGCTGTTTTTCGGCCGTCTTAGGGAACTGCTACATTCTTTTTATCAACACCATCTCATGCTCTGAGCTGCTTTCCAGCCATCTTGAGCCGGGGTTGAGTTATTCCGGTAATGTCCCAGATCTGAGTTGTAAAGACCGTTCTGGTGGCTACTGGTTTCTTTGCCGATTTTATGCAAGGGTTCCGATAGTCGTAACTTACAGCTAGAACTTGTAAAGTGATAACTTGCCATTTAAATCTTGTTTCATTAATTACTCATTGTGATGTTATGTGGAGATAGGTTGTTATGTTTCCACAGTTGTTACCTCATACATAGTTACCACCATGTTAAGTTATTCGTGATGAATATCCATACTTGCTAAATGATGGCTAAAGTTAAACCTAGTCGGTTGACCCAGAATCACCTGTTCGGACTTATCCGTGCAGCCACATTTGTCGGTATGGGACGGCCTTGACTTGGTCTGATCGCGTGCTCTTTTATCGGTAAAACCAACTAGGGAAGGTTATGCGCGCGTGCTACCCTGGCCCAGTAGGCGGCGATAACCTTGTGAGGCCAGTTGAGTTATTTGTCGGCGTCCCCGTTTGGGATAGTTTAGTTGGCCACGACGGTGGCATGTGTCACGAGGTGACACAGGGGCCACCCAAGACATGACCCTGGGAGGGTATGATTGTCGGTGGAACGCTAGAGGAGTCACGGGTTAGGCAGGTTTCGTTGGAGCAACCCTGGTCCACCCGAATGGGATCACGAGGTCAGGTGCTCCATGGTGTGGGTAAAGAGTGCAACCTCTGCAGAGTGTAAAATCTATTCGAATAGCCGCGTCCACGGTATTGGACAGTCCATCCAGACCTCTCTAGGTGGTCAACCGGAACGGTGATAATAATGATGGAAGAACTCGTCTTATGCCCTGAGATACTAAGTGGATCATGAATGTTCTGCGGGTTGTAAGGCAACCCAGAAGAGAGTAAGTTGGATCTGGTTAAGGTTTGGATGGGATCCTGAGAATGTTCGGAGTATGGATTATTTACTTGCCATGCTTTACTTTACTTTAGTATCACACTAGATACTCCTGTTATGACATGATAATTAATATTGCTAGATAGGTATGCCATGCCATGATAATCAATGTTGCTCTAATAACATATGCATGCTTGAATGCCATGGACTGCTTTGCTTGGTGTATATGTTAGTGTGGTTTGCTTGCGAGTGCATTCAAAAGTACTCAGCGGCCTTCAATGTGGCCAGGTTCAGATAAGGATCCGTCGTCCGTCGTTAAGGAGCCAGAGCGTTCGCAGGCTAGGAGAGTAACCCAGTCAGATCCCTGTGGATTGGAGCCGCACCAGGACCATGTTGCCTTAGATAGAGCTTTTCCGCTGCCATCACCCTTGTAAAATATCACGTAAGACTTATAAATCCATTAATAGAAATGCTTGTGTTCTTGATACTTGTTGTAAACGCGCATGCCAGAGTGATTTCCTGGGTTGGTATGCGTGGCGACCGTCTGGCTACAGTGGTAATCAGGCGGGGCGCCACATGCAAGCAGTCCCCATGACACTTGGGGGATAATGCAAGTCACTTCTTCAAGTCAATAAATTATGCGAAGACCCGGTTATCTCAAGGAGATGAGCCGGCCCTTAGGGGCTATAGGTTGTTTTTATCCAAGTTTTGACTAAAGGTATCTTGAAGAACCGACTCGTCATTTTCATAACAACCCGATCCTTGGGAGCTATGGTCCGTTCTCAACCATTTTATAAAACCCAACCCAGTACTATTTACTGAGTCGGCCCTTGGGGGCTACGGTTTTCTCGCAATTTCAAAAGCAAGTCTTAAGCATATTCATATCTTCTTACGCCTAAGACTTGGGGGCAACATAAGTATATATGACAAAGGAAAAGGAGGAATGTTTCATACATCGTATTTTCTCTTGAGCATGATGATCATGCTCGCTTCCATATTTCGGCTCTCACACAGCCGGGTTAGGTATCCCTGATGAGGCTCATCCACGCTAAGCAACATCAAGATTTGAAAGTTCTAGCCTGACCTTCCCTTTTTCTAATGCGGACGGCTCATCCTTTGCCACAAATTTGGCTAATGAATTTGAGGCCTTAGGAGTACAATGCTTCTCTCCTATAATGGTCATTTCTGCGTCGATCACTATTTGATCAACATTTTCCACCTCTTGCATGGAACTGGAGGCGTGAGTTGGACTTGGGCGGGTTATCATCATGAGCTAGGTCATTCATATTGACTTGTTCATCCATGTCAACCAGCTCATCAGTCTTCTCCGGTTCATCAATCTTCGTCGGCTCTTCGATAGTCACCGGCTCATTCTCATGAGTCGACTCAATCCTCTAGTCCGGGTTGTCTTCCCCAGCAGTCCTGGTTTGGGTCCCTGGATTAACCATTGGCGAGTGTTGAGTATCTGCGCCCGCTGTAGCGGAAGATGACCCGCCAACCTTTTTCTGCGAAAAAGCTTTAGCCCTGAGGTCATATGAGTAACATCAGTTTAAAGAAAAGATAAAGTAAAGTATGTCCTAGAAATGCTTACCCACGCTTAATTGTGAGAGCAGGAAGCTGGCACGCGCTTGACTCTCTAGAAGAGGGTGCGTTTCCTGATAATTTGAGTCAAAAGGATTAAGTGGTTCTTTAATAAGACCGGCTCGTGGATGAGATGGAGTTGGTGAAAGTGCAAATAATCCCCGGGTGGTTTTGGTAATTCATAACAACATATATCTCATTGAACTAATATCCATTCAATATAAATATTTTAGGATGTTCAATGATTGGCATGGCATGGAATAGAGATGCGAACCCCTCAAAATGCTAAGGAAAAGGATTGGCAAAAACTCAAGACTCTACATTTTTGTTTAAGTGATCCAAGATCACATTCAGTCCATAGGAAAGCAAATAGTATTAAAAGGCGATGAGGTCTTGCTTAATGATCTTGTTGCTCAAGTGCTAAGTGATATTGCTCCAAAACCCTCGGGCACTTTCTCTATCCATATATGTCCAAACCCTAATTCCCAACTCGGCCCCACCGATATTTCCTACCCGGAACCACCGAGTTCATCTGGACTTAGCCACTGCCAAAATCCTAACAATTTGGTCCTACCGATACAGATCTCGGTCCCACCAAGATGGCCTTGCCAACTCTCTGTTGCTTGTTGCAATTATTTTAGTCCCACCGAGATGTTGAAATCGGTCTCAGTGAGATGGCTCGACTGATTCTCTATTGCCTTATTGCTTCACTTCGGTCCCACCAAGAAGATGCAATCGGTGCCACCGAGATAAGGTTTGCCCTAAGCCAAAGCACATCGATCCAACCGAGTTGTTCCAGTCGGTCCCATCGAGATTCCCAACATTCATATTTTTGCACAGATCGGTGCCAACGAGTTTTCTAATCGGTGCCACCGAGATGGGTCAAAAGTGTATAACAGTTGGATTTTGTGTGGAGGCTATATATACCCCTCCACCCCTTCTTCCTCACTAAGGAGAGCCATCAAAATGTGCCTACACTTCTACCATTCATTTTCTGAGAGAGAACCACCTACTCATGTGTTGAGATCAAGAGATTCCATTTCTACCATTTGAACCTTCATTTCTAGCCTTCCCCAAGTTGCTTTCCACTCAAATCCTTCTTCCACCATAACCAAATCTGTGAGAGAGAGTTGAGTGTTGGGGAGACTATCATTTGAAGCACAAGAGCAAGGAGTTCATCATCAACACACCGTCTATTACCTTTTGGTGAGTGGTGTCTCCTAGATTGTTTAGGTGTCGCTTGGGAGCCTCCGACATGATGTGTAGTTGAACCAAGAAATTTGTAAGGGCAAGGAGATCACCTACTTCGTGAAGATCTACCCTTGTGAGGCAAGTCCTTCGTGGTCGATGACCATGGTGGGATAGACAAGGTTGCTTATTCATGGACCATTCATGGGTGGAGCCCTCCATGGACTCGCGCAGCCGTTACCTGATACGTCTCCAACGTATCTATAATTTTTGATTGTTCCATGCTATTATATTATCTATTTTGGATGTTTATATGCATTAATATGCTATTTTATATTATTTTTGGGACTAACCTATTAACCTAGAGCCCAGCGCTAGTTTCTGTTTTTTTCCTTGTTTTTGAGTTTTACAGAAAAGGAATATCAAACGGAGTCGAAACAAGCTAAAAATTGACGGTGATTTTTTATGGACCAGAAGAGACCCCCGAAGCACCGGAGCTGGACCAGAAGAGTCCTAAGGAGTCCACAAGCCAGGGGGCGTGCCCTGACCCCCCGGGCACTCCCCTACGGCTTGTGGGCCCCTCGGGCAACCCCTAACTTGTTTCCAACACCCAAAATTCTTATAAATATAGAAACCTCCGAAAAGAACCCTAGATCGGAAGTTCCGCCGCCGTAAGCCTCTGTATCCACAAAAAACCAATCGGGATCCTATTCCGGCACCCTGTCGGAGGGGGAAATCATCACCAGAGGCCATCTTCATCATCCTGGCAGTCTCCATGACAAGGAGTAGTTCACCCTTGGTGCTGAGGGTATGTACCAGTAGCTATGTGTTTGATCTCTCTCTCGTATTCTTGATTTGGCACGATCTTGATGTACCACGAGCTTTGTTACTATAGTTGGATCATATGGTGTTTCTCCCCCTCTACCTTCTTGTGATGAATTGAGTCTTGCTCTTTGAGGTTTCGTTATGTTGGATTGAGTATTGGATTTGAGAACACTTGATGTATGTCTTGCGATGGGATATCTGTGGTGACAATGGGATGTTCTATTGATTCACTTGATGTATGTTTTGTCACTCAACTCGCGGATTCCTGAGGTGACATTGGGGTAACCTATGCATAGGGGTTGATGCATGTTTTTGTCCTACGTTCTCCGATAGAAACTTTGGAGTGATTCTTTATTGCACGTTGAGGGATTGTTATGTGATCCAATTATGTTATCATTGTTGAGAGAATTTGCACTAGTGAAAGTATGAATCCTAGGCCTTGTTTCCAAGCATTGCAATACCGTTTTTGCTCACTTTTGTTACTAGTTACCTTCTATTTTTATATTTTCAGATTACAAAAACCTATATCTACTATCCATATTACACTTGTATCACCATCTCTTCGCCGAACTAGTGCACCTATACAATTTACCATTGTATTGGGTGTGTTGGGGACACAAGAGACTCTTTGTTATTTGGTTGCAGGGTTGTTTGAGAGAGACCATCTTCATTCTACGCCTCCCATGGATTGATAAACCTTAGGTCATCCACTTGAGGGGAATTTTCTACTGTCCTACAAAACTCTGTGCTTGGAGGCCCAACACGAGTCTACAAGAAGAAGGTTGCGTAGTAGACATCAAGCTCTTTTTTGGCACCGTTGCCGGGGAGGTGAGTGCTTGAAGGTATATCTTTAGATCTTGCAATTGAATCTTTTAGTTTCTTGTTTTATCACAAGTTTAGTCTATAAAATAAAACTACAAAAACATGGAATTGAGGTTGCCTCATATGCTTCATCTTTTTAATGTCTTTCGTGAAAATGATGGAAAGGAAAATTGTGCTCAAGTGTTAGAAGAAGAAGTCAATAAAATGTTTGGCAAAAAATATTTGAATGATGAGCATGATTGCAATGTTGTTAGTATGAATTCTTTGAATATCCATGGTGCTAATGATGTGCAAAGCCATAAGCTTGGGGATGCTATGTTTGATGAAGATGATATTTTTAGTCCCCCAAGTTTAGATGAGAAAATTTATTATGATGATAGCATGCCTCCTATTTATGATGATTATATTGATGAAAGTGGGTTTGGAAGAGAGTTAACTTTAGATAATAATTATCCCACTATTTTGGAGGGTGTTGAATCTTATTGTAATAATTATGAAAGTGGATTTGGAGAGATCATGACTTTATTTAGTGATGAATCCACTATTTGGAAGAGGTTCCAATTGATTATGAGAACAAAGTTGCTATCTATGATGATTATTGTGATGACATGTATGCTATAAAGAGTAATGATAACCATGAAACTTGTCATCATGATTTCAATTTTCAATTGGATTATGCCTCACATGATAGTTATTTTGTTGAGTTTGCTCCCACTACTTTTCATGAGAATAAATTTGCTTATGTGGAGAGTAATAAAATTTCTATGCTTGTGAATCATGAAAAGAATGCTTTATGTGAAAGTTATATTGTTGAATTCCTTTTTTTTTGACTATTTACTGTGAGGCAAAAGCCCCACAGTGCTTTATTCAAAACCCAAAGTCCAAAGTACAAGGAAAAGTACAAAGTATATACAAGTCTAAGGGAGCAAACAAAACAAACTCACCTACTTACAAAGAACTATACAAGCCTATGGAAGGCCTTGAATCCAGGCAAGAAGTTTGGGCTTGATACTATCCCTAACCCTATTGGCTAACAAGGAGATATCATGAATGAACAAACATCTCCAAGAGCTGAAGGAGGGTCTTGTCTGCCTGAAGGTTTTCCCATTGCGTGTGATCCAAATACACCAAGCTGCAGTGAAGAAGACCTAAAAAAAGAATGGATGGCCAAAGCTGCTCTTGGCATGTAGCATACAGTCCCCAATGTCCCCCTGGTGTGACCAATCAATCTGCAAATAGTTCCACACTCTGACACTGAAATTACATGTGAAAAAAGGTGGATCCTATCCTCATAGCTCTTGGCAGGACACATGACACAAAGAGTGTCATCATTAGGGTTCCTCCAATGGCGTCTAACCAACATATCCTTGGTATTGAGTCTGTCAAAGAACAACAACCAAGCAAAACATTTAATCTTCATTGTGCATTTGCTTTCCCAAAGCCATTTACATGGAGGGATCATAGGTAGGTGCATGTGCATGAGAGTATAATAACTCTTTGATGAATAATCTCCTTTGTCCATCCAACACCAGATATCATTTTCCATCGGGTCACGCTGCAAGGCTGATATCCACACCTATAAACATGCCAGTTGTGCAGCAGCCACTTGAGAGATAGGCAAGTTAAACAAGGTAGAAACCTCAGGTGTTGATAAGAACTCAGACACCGAAATTTTATCATCAATAGCATATGAGAATAAGTGTGGCATTCTATCACGAAGGGGTCGAGCTGACCCCCCCCCCCCCAACATGCCAACCAACAGACCACAGCAAAACAGAATCTCCTGAGTTAACAGTAACAGTGGCCACAGCTCTGTAATTATCAGCCAGTCTGAAAACGTCCTTCCTCCAGAAAGACCCACATAGGATTGTAGCTTGAGGAACTACACCATGGTAATATGAGTCCCAAATGATTGTCACCCAAAGAATATCAGCCTTATTATAGAATTTATGAAGGTGTTTTATCAAAAGGGCCTGATTATGCAAGTGTAGATTTATCACTCCAAGACCACCATTCTGCTTTGGTCTGCATACCAAGTCCCAGGCTGCAAGGGATTGCCTAGGGGTGTTAGAATTACCCCGCCAAAGACACTGCCTCTCAATCCTCTCAAGTTGCTTGATAATACCCAGAGGGATGTTCAATGAGCAGAGCAAATAGATGGGCATAGATGATAAAACAGAGGTTAAGAGTTGAAGCCTAGAACCCTGGTTTAACATAGCAGAGCTAGCAGTCACACGCCTTTCCACTCGATCCACCAGAGGCATAAGATCTTGTATCCTAGGCTTTGTGGTCCCCATGGGCAGTCCAAGGTAGGTGAAAGTAAGTGTACCAATAGAACAACCAAAAACTGAAGCTAGCCTGGTTGCATCTTCATCACTGACGTTTAAAGGAACCATCATTGATTTATGAAAATTGACCTCCAGACCAATGGAAGCATAGAAAACATGCAACATGTCCTTTATAGCAATCAATTGGGACTCCTCACCAGGTAGCAGCATAATGGTATCATCTGCATATTGGATTATAGGATAGTTCTGATCATTTGAGGGTATGGGCAGAGAGATGATTCCATCATGCAACATTTTGTTAACTACAGACTGGAGCAAATCAGCTGCTAACACAAAGAGAAGTGGAGAAAAGGGATCTCCCTGTCTCACTCCCCTCTTGCAATGAAACTGCTTTCCTGGGACCCCATTAAGCAACACAGAGGAAGAACCAGATGACAAAATCTCTCTTACCCACCCAATCCAGTGATCATTGAAACCCTTGGCCTTTAGAATCTGCAAAATGGCATCATGCTCAATGGTGTCAAAGGCTTTAGCAAAGTCAAGCTTCAAGATTAGGATTGGCCTTCGAGATTGCTTGTGTTGATGGATATACTCAAAAGCCCATGCTAGGCAATCGTGGATGGATCTACAACATAGAAAACCATACTGATTTTTATGAATGCACTTGAGAATAACCTGCTACAGCCGATTTGCCAAAAGTTTAGTGAGGAACTTTAAACAGGTGTTTGTCAAAGATATTGGCCTGTAGTCATTGGGACCTTCTGGGTTTAACATTTTAGGGATTAATGTTATGAAGGAGGCGTTAATTACTTGCAAACTAAGCTTGCCCAGAGCAAAATCATCAATCAGCTGCAAGAAATCCTTCTCAATGATACTCCAACACTTTTTCACAAAGAGGCCATTAAAACCATCTGGCCCAGGAGCCCGGTCCGTGGGCAGATCCTTGAGGACTGCTGCAATTTCCTCTTGGGAAAAAGGTTTGCTCAAATCATCCAGACCATCCACTTTAGAGAGTAACTCCTCAAGGTTAAATCCCATTTGCACACCCTGGGCCTGGCCCATTCTAGCTTTGAAAGAGTTCCATAGCATTCCCGCCATCTGCTCATGATCAGAGACCACAACATCATCATCCGATCGAAGACTTGCTATGGAATTCTTCCTCATACGCTCTGTTGCCATGGCATGAAATTTTTTTGAGTTCTCCTCACCAACCTTAATGTACCTGATCATGCATCATTGTTTCCAATAAATATACTGGAGTATAAGGAGTTCCTCATAATGCAGCTTGACAATTTTCCTGAAGTTAAATTCAGGTATTTTGAGAGGGCGCAGTTCCTCGAGAGAATCAAAGCCAAGGACAACCACAGAACATTTCTGGATGAGCTTCTTGATGGAGGACAAGTTGACACGCCAGCTCTTAAGATCATACCTCAAACGTTTAAACTTTCATGAAATAACAACCGCAGCAGAAGCACAAGTCACACCAAGTGGAGCAGACCAGGACTTAGAAACACAGTCCATAAAACCCGGTAGATGTACCCAATAATTCTCGAACCTGAAAATCTTAGACTTAGCGATGGTTGTGTCAATAGAGACCACACAAGGCACATGATCCAAGGAAGTGCGAGAAAGTGGGAAAACAACAGTATTAGGGTACAAAGTAATCCAAGTGCTAGATGTGAAAAACCAATCGAGCAGTTCCAACAAAGGCTGCTCCTGCATATTAGACCATGTGAAAGCTCTACATTTGAGAGGTAACTCAAGCAAGCCAAGATAACCAATTATTTCATTAAACAAGAAAATATCATTGATGTCCCCACCCGGCCGGTTTCTGTTATCCAAGGATCTGATAAAGTTAAAATCACCCAGAAATAACCATTTATCCTCCACAGGGATATGCAGGTGATATAACCAGTGGACAAATTCATCCCGTAACTGTCCCTGACAAGGGCCATAGACTGTGACTAGAGTCCAAGATTCAGAGTTGTGAACTGAAGTAAAACGAATAATCAGCCCATATCATTTAGCCTCAATTAACTGCCCTGAGAATAAAGAGGAATTCCACACAACCAAAATGCCGCCTGAAGCACGAGCCGAAGGGGAGTAAGCATAATTATCAAAACGGCGTGGACAAAACTGACGGATCGCACATGTATGAAACGTATCAAATTTGGTTTCTTGCAGACAAGCAATAGCGCAATTACTTTCCTCAATTTTGCTCGAACATCTCGCTGCCGGCCATCAGAATTCAATCCACAAACATTCCAACAAAGAACATGCCAATTACGAAAGTTTGCACTATCCATGAACACAAATGAGGTAGTAGCAAAATAACTTCACTGCATAACAGAGAAGCACCACGGCACCCAACAAGTCTAGAGCAAACATAAACCGATAGCATGACAGGCACAGGACACACCAACAAAGTTCAGACTGGACTAACAACCAATAAAGTGAAAGAAAAAACATCTTGGCTTGCTGAGAAGCCAAGCCCTCCAGAAGATAATGAATATCACTATTCATTAGCACTGTTGCTCTGTGTAGCACCATCAAAAGAAGCCATAAGCTTCTTCACTGTGAGTTTATTAGGCGAGATTCCCAAAGAAGCCCCAAGATCCTACATCATGCGAATCAGCGTCGGAGGAGGAAGATCATTGGCAGCTTCTGAGCTTGGAGCAGTGGAAGAAGTCGAAGCTGTAGCAGCATCTCCGAGACGTGCTATCTTGGAACGAGGCCGGCGCAGAGGTGTGGGCTTAATAGGGATAGCCGAAGTGGGTTTGAAACCACTCTTCTTTGCACAGCTGTGCGTCATTCTTCGTGAGGAGAAATCATCGTCAGGTCGAACCACGGTAACTGGCCGCTTACCACGTCCACGTTTCCCAAGCTGAGATAGCCTAGTAGCCGAGAACTCCAGCTTTTCAAAAGTATTGCCAAACTGAAAGTTTTAGACAGAGTCATCATTGGTAATGCATGCAGAACTGATGACAGTATCAGAACAAGCTGGGACCACCTCCTCTGGTGTTGACAAAACCTCCGGGGGGGTTTCAGCAGAGCAACAGTCCACTCCATCATCCATAAAGTTGATCAACTGGGGAAGAGGATTGCCAAAAGAAGCAGAAAACTTAGACTTAGTTTCATTATACCAGAATCTTGTCGGAAGTACACATGGGGCTAAAACTGCAAACTTCAGACTTGGTGGCAGGTCTCTAACTGATAACTCAGGCAGCATGTCTCTGAAAGTTCTTTCCCATAGCAGAGCTGGAGGTATGTCTGGACCGTAAACATCTCTGACCATACCCAGATGGATAGGCTCTAACTGAATAATAGGAGGATTACAAGGAACAATTGCAAGGTTCTACTGAACTACGTTCTCATTGTTAGCTTCAGATGAATCACTAGAGTCCATTGAGGGGTTGAGAACCATGGAGTTCTGATCCTGGATAGGCTGAGCTTTAGGCTCCTCTGCCTGCACATTGTTGGCAGCCGCTTCCTCCCATGGCCCCCATCCATTATCACCCTGATTGTCATGCGGCTGCTGAAAGTTGTCCCAAGCATTGCCTACATTGTTCGCCGGTTGATCATGCCCCGGCGGTACCGCATTCCAAACGAGAGCTGGATACGGTGGCATGGCCTAGAAAGGTTGGGGTGGATTGTGACCTGGCATGGGGTGAGGGTTACCGTCCAGAGGTATTGGGTCTTCATCTGCTCAAAGAAGAGCATTTGAGAAGTGACCACCCGTCAGAATATAAACCGCAGCCGTCCAAGAAGCAATAGTTCCACCCCAATTGGCAAACTCACGAAAGACCACACTCCGAGGAACAAGGATATCTTCAGGAAAAGAGGCATAAACTAGTGATCGAACTCTGCGTCTGTCAGTATGCTCCCAATAATGAAACTGCCCAAAAGTACTAGTCACCTCTGCCAAATACTTGGTGTTACGATAATCCAAAGGGACACCAATGAACATAAGCCAGCCAGTTCTATGACCATGAAGAGCCCGAAATCCCTCCCCTTGATTGTGAGGAATAAATCTGACAAAGAACACATCTCCATCCTCATCTAAGCCCAGAGCAAAAGGTGGGTGCTGAGTGAAGGAGGATCTGACCACAGGGTTTTCCATCTCAAACAAACCAACACCCTGGAACCAGGTTTGGGCAGAACGAACAAGAACCTGTTCGTCGACGGTGAGGAAGTACAGAACTTGCTCCCTCCGGATGGCCACTAAGTGCGGCGGTGGCAATGGCTCAACAATAGCCACCATGAACTCCTCATGGAGTCACGGCGGAGCTTGTGACGATGAGTAGTACGTCCGAGGGAGGCGGTCCGTGCCACCATCGATGATGTCATGGCCCGCAGACAGAAAGTGGCGAGGATCGATTGCAAAAACTGCCATGGAATCTGCGTTTGGTAGCGGTGGTGGGGATGCAGGCGACGGCGGCGGCGGAGATTGGGGTTTTGCTGGTGGAATCAGAGGAGGAGGAGAGGATGGCAGCGAACCCGAAGAGATGGGCAGGGACTCTGATATGGCGTGAGGCTCGAAACCGGGCGACGGGACTTTAGGTACCCAAACAGCCAACGAGTCATAATTACCAGGGCAATTTTTATTTTTATGACCAGACCGAAAACATTGCCTACAACGAATCCTATTTGTGCATGTGTCAGACTTATGATTCATACCAAGACAATTTTGACAGTCCCAATATTTAGCTGCCATCTCTTCGATCATCTCATCAAAACTCTGAATCTGTTCGACAATCTTACTTGGCGAAGGAATAACCGGCAACTCATCATCAGAGATATCAATTGGAGAGTCCAACGAGCCCAAAGAGCCCATGGGCGCCATATTAAACTGGACCGTATCACCCATATTGGGCTGAGGCGTAAGCGGGCTGTCCAGGAGCACAATAGGGGAAGCCATGCTGGGCTTATCCGAATCAAACGAAATCCCAGAAAATCTATGATTGTCGCCCAAGAAAGATGGACTTTCCGGTGACGGAGGCAACGAACCAAACTGGATATGTGGCAAAGATATCGGAGACTCCAGTGAAGTCACCGGACAGATCACCGGAGAGGTCAACATAGGCAGAGCTAAAGATGATGAAGAAACTTGTGGTGCTTCAATGGGATCAACATGATACCCAGCCTCACGTACTGTCTGAACCTCAACAGCAGACGGGTGATAACTATAACCTTTATGAGCAGGATTGTTGAGAAATGTGGCAAAACGTAGCTTTTCCTAGTGGCATTCATAGATCCATCTGGTCGCAAAGAGGATTTAGCAGGAACATGATTCAAAGCCTCTAGACCTAATCGTGCCCGACGCTTGGATGGACTAACCAAGATCCATTCCCGTTGACACTCAGATTGCCATAGCCTAAACTCCTTCTCCCAATCCAGACCACCATGGCCCCAAAGATGAAAAAAACATTTGAATTGGGAGCAAACAAAGCTACGTTGATGTAGGATAAAAAACCCAACTTGCTTGCATGAGACATTGAAAGAAAACACCCGATCACTGAGAAACAATACCTTGAGCTAAGAACAATAACCTCCAATCGCAGATTCAAGAGCAAGACCCATGTTCTCCTCGGATAACCGGAAGGAGTGCCTTGCAAACGAAACCACCATAGTGAAGTGTCCAGAATCATCCGAAGGGTGCACCGATCAATGAAAGGTGCGCCTGATCTCCTGCGTGAGTCCCATCCCAGGGGAAAAGTCCAACCCCAGGGAGATGGACGCGTGAACAACCATGAAGAAAACAACCAGTGGAGAGGGCAGAGAACGCCGGAGAGGATGGCGCAATCAGAAGGCCAAACGCACGGCTAGAGGTGGAGATCGCCGGCGGTGGAGTGGACTAGGGTTAGGGTGGCAGCGGGTGGGAGGTGGGAGACGCCCATTGTCTGTGTTTGTTGAATTCCTTCATGATGCTACTGAAAATTATTATGAGAGAGGAACATATGCTTTTACATATCTCAATAATCTCAAGTTTCCTCTCTATGTGTTGAAAATCTTGAGGTTTTGCTTGTTTTGCCTTCCTATGCTAGTTGATTATTGTTCCCATAAATAGTTTGCTCACAAAATCCCTATGCATAGGATGGATTAGGCTTAAATGTGCTAGTCATATTCTTCATGATGATCCCATTATGTTTCAATTGAAATCATCATGCCTAGCTAAAAAGGCATTAAAGAAAAGCGCTTGTTGGGAGACAACCCAATAATTACCCCTACTGTTTTTGTTTGTTCACATGATTAAGCTACTGTATTAATCATTTTTTATAGCTTTTGTTTGAAAAAAGTGCCAAGTAAAGCCTTTGGGATAGTGTGGTTGATAGTTGATTTGATTCTGTGCAAAAACAGAAAATTTTGCGTCCTGTAACAGAATTGTTAAAATTCACTGGACCGTGAAAAAACTCTGAATTTTTTACACAAGATTTTCATACAAATTGTCTACGTTTCACGTATTTTTCAGAATTTTTGGAGTAACATAAGTATGAGCATAATTAAGATCTTTACAGACTGCTCTGTTTTTGACAGATTCTGTTTTCGATGCATAGTTTGCTTGTTTTCTAGTTTCTATGGCTTATATTGCTGAATATAAATTGTAGAAATGAT
This sequence comes from Thinopyrum elongatum, assembly GCA_011799875.1. NCBI lineage: Eukaryota > Viridiplantae > Streptophyta > Magnoliopsida > Poales > Poaceae > Thinopyrum > Thinopyrum elongatum. The sequence continues at coordinate 283,819,877 of CM022299.1, read as the reverse complement.
AGGGTACAGTAGGAATCATGTGATAAAAAAATTGAATTTTGTCTTGACAGTACCTAAAAGCGGAGATTTGTTTTATCATACTAACACATCTCACGAAGTTCCGTTAAGTTTTGTGTGATTGAAGTTTTCAAGTTTTGCGTGAGATATCGATATGAGGAGAATAAGGAGTGACAACACCCTAAGCTTAGGGATTCCCAAGGCAGCCCAAGGTAATATTCAAGGAAGATCCAAGCAACTAAGCCTGGGGATGCCCCGGAAGGCATCCCCTCTTTTGTCTTCAACATTATCGGTAACCTCAATTGGAGCTATATTTTTATTCGTCACATGATATGAGTTTTACTTGGAGTTTCATTTTATTATATTAGTATTTGCTTGCTGTTATTTAGAGTAATGTTTTGTATCTTTTATTTCAATAAAAAGGTCAAGTATAGCCTTTACCATGCTTATTTTGCAAGTTTATATGTTGCTGTTTTCAAAACAGAAAGTTTTCTATCATTGTCTGAATTATTTTGGAAAGTCCGAACGTTATAAAATCTTCAATTTTTTACACAATGAGTAAAAACAAATTTCCTACAGTTTAGTAATTTTTTATAATTTTTGGAGTTACTGAAGTATGAGTATAATTGCACTCTTTATATACTATCCTGTTTTGACAGATTGCTGTTATGTTTGCCTTGTTTGAATATGTTTGCTTGTTTAATGATTCTATTTGAGGATAGGAGTATTAAATATGCAGAGGCATTTAGTATGCAATGTCAAATAATAATTTTAGTGATTTGCTACAGTAGAGAATGATAAGGTGTTGCATTGATTCATACTAACTTTTCTCACGAGTTCTTGTTGAGTTTTGTGTGGATGAAGTTTTTAAGATTTAGGGAAACCGTGATATAAAAGAAATTAAGGAGACACAAAAGCTCAAGCTTGGGGATGCCCAAGGCATCCCTAGTTAATATTTCAAGAAGTCTCAAGCATCTAAGCTTGGGGATGCCCCGGTTAGCATCCCACCATTCTTCTTCAACAATGATCGGTCAGTTTTGGTTGAGCCTAAGTTTTTGCTTCCTTACTTGATATGTGCTATCCTTGGAATGTCATTTTATTTTGTTTTTCTAGATGTTTGAATAAAATACTTAGATCTGAAATTCTTATATCAGAGAGAGTCCTCACATAGCTACTTAATTATTTGACTACTCATTGATCTTCACTTATATCTTTTTGGAGTAGTTTGTCAGTTGCTCTAGTGCTTCACTTATATCTTTTTAGAGCACGACGTTGGTTTTATTTTGAAGAAATTGATGAACTCTCATGCTTCACTTATATTATTTTGAGTCTTATAAATAGTATGGCAATTTGCTTAGGTTATGAATTTAGTCCTAATATGATGGGCATCCAAGAGGGATATAATAAAAACTTTCATAAAGAGCATTGAATACATGAGAAGTTTGATTCCTTGCATTTGTTTTGAGATATAAAGATGGTGATATTAGAGTCATGCTAGTGAGTAATTGTGGATTGGTAGAAATACTTGTGTTAAAGTTTGTGATTCCCGTAGCATGCACGTATGGTGAACCATTATGTGATGAAGTCAGAACATGATTTATTTTTTGATTGTCTTCCTTATGAGTAGCGGTCGGGGACGAGCGATGGTCTTTTCCTACCAATCCATCCCCCTAGGAGCATGCGTGTAGTACTTTGTTTCAATGGCTAACAAATTTTTGCAATAAGTATGTGAGTTCTTTATGACTAATGTTGAGTCCATGGATTATACACACTCTCACCCTTCCAGCATTGCTAGCCTCTCTAGTACCGCGTGACTTTCGCCGGTGCATTAAACCCACCATATACCCTTCCTCAAAACAGACACCATAGCCATTCCAAGATATATTGCCATGCAAATTCTACCGTTCCGTTTATTATGACACATATCATCATTGTCATATTGCTTTGCATGATCATGTAGTTGGCATAGTATTTGTGGCTTGGCCACCATTCATATTTTTTATACATGTCACTCTTGATCATAGCATATCCCGGTACACCGCCGGAGGCATTCATATAGAGTCATATTTTGTTCTAGTATCGAGTTGTAATTTTTGAGTTGTAAGTAAATAAAAGTGTGATGATCATCATTATTAGAGCATTGTCCCATGTGAAGAATGGATGATGGAAGCTATGATTCCCTCACAAGTTGGGATGAGACTCCGGACTAAAAAAAGAGAGGCCAAAGAGCCCAAAATAAAAAAAGAGGCCAAAGAGCCCAAAATAAAAAAAAGAGGCCAAAGAGCCCAAACAAAATGAGAGAAAAAGAGAGAAGGGACAATGTTACTATCCTTTTTCCACACTTGTGCTTCAAAGTAGCACCATGTTCTTCATGATAGAGAGTCTCCTATTCTGTCACTTTCATATACTAGTGGGAATTTTTCATTATAGAACTTGGCTTGTATATTCCAATGATGTGCTTCCTCAAATTTCCCTAGGTCTTCGTGAGCAAGCGAGTTGGATGCACACCCACTTAGTTTCTTTTTGAGCTTTCATACACTTATAGCTCTAGTGCATCCGTTGCATGGCAATCCGTACTCACTCACATTGATATTTATTGATGGGCATCTCCATAGCCCGTTAATACGCCTAGTTGATGTGAGACTTTCTTCTTCTTTTTTGTCTTCTCCACAACCACCATATTCTATTCCACCTATAGTGCTATATCCATGGCTCACGCTCATGTATTGCGTGAAAGTTGAAAAAGCTTGAGAACACCAAAAGTATGAAACAATTGCTTGGCTTGTCATCGGGGTTGTGCATGATGAAATACTTTGTGTGATGAAGATGGAGCATAGCCAGACTATATGATTTTGTAGGGAAAACTTTCTTTGGCCATGTTATTTTGAGAAGACACGATTGCTCTATTAGTATGCTTGAAGTATTATTGTTTTTATGTCAATATTAAACTATTGTTTTGAATCTTATGGATCTGAATATTCTTGCCACAATAAAGAAGATTACAAGGATAAATATGTTAGGTAGCATTCCACATCAAAAATTCTGTTTATATCATTTACCTACTCAAGGACGACCAGGAATTAAGCTTGGGGATGCTCGATACGTCTCCAACGTATCTATAATTTTTGATTGTTCCATGCTATTATATTATCTGTTTTGGATGTTTTATATGCATTAATATGCTATTTTATATGATTTTTGGGACTAACCTATTAACCAAGAGCCCAGTGCCAGTTTTATGTTTTTTCTGTGTTTTTGAGTTTTACAGAAAAGGAATATCAAACGGAGTCCAAATGAGCTGAAAATTTTCGGTGCTTTTTTATGGACCAAAAGAGACCCCCGAAGCACCGGAGCTGCACCAGAAGAGTCCCGAGGAGTCCACAAGCCAGGGGCGCGCCCTACCCCCCCAGGCGAGCCCCTACTGCTTTGTGGGCCCCTCGAGCACCCCCCCTGACTTGTTTCCAACGCCAAAAAATCTTATAAATATAGAAACCTCTGAAAATAACCCTAGATCGAAAGTTCCGCCGCTGTAAGCCTCTGTAGCCACGAAAAACCAATCGGGAGCCCATTCCGGCACCATGCCGGAGGGGGAAATCATCACCGGAGGCCATCTTCATCATCCCGGCGGTCTCCATGATGAGGAGTGAGTAGTTCACCATCGGGGCTGAGGGTATGTACCAGTAGCTATGTGTTTGATCTCTCTCTCTCTCTTGTCTTCTTGATTTGGCACGATCTTGATGTACCGCGAGCTTTGTTACTATAGCTGGATCATATGGTGTTTCTCCCCCTCTACCTTCTTGTGATGAATTGAGTCTTGCTCTTTGAGGTTTCGTTATGTTGGATTGAGTATTGGATTTGAGAACACTTGATGTATGTCTTGCGATGGGATATCTGTGGTGACAATGGGATGTTCTATTGATTCACTTGATGTATGTTTTGGCACTCAACTTGTCGTGGTGGGCGCACGGCAGATGCCAAAGGATGGCTAAAGAGAGGGACAGGCTCGAGGGCACCGGTGGGCTCCAGAGGCGAGGTCGGCATGAGCGAGCGAGGAACGCAAGACATACCCTGGTTTGGGGCTCTCTGGGGAGATAACACCCCTAGTCCTGCCGAGTGTGGTTTATATGTGGATGATACAAGCTTGCTCCTAGAGCTGTTTCGGGGAGGAAGGAAGACAGGCCAAAGCATAGGCTGCTCCTTCTCCTTGTGTGTGTATTCTACTGATGATCTCTCTCTCCCTCTGCACATGGAAGCCTCCTGGGGGGTTTTATAGGTCAACCCCCCAGGGTTACAATGGTAAAGTTACATGGCCATGGGGCCGGGATGTCAGCGTCTGGGAAGCCGGCGCCGGGGCCCGTCGGGTACCAGGGTTCGCCGGGTTCTCCAGGCCCGGGCCCCATGCGCCAGAGGGCACTGTTCCCCATCTTGTCATGCGTCACGGAGTGGTTGAGCCGGCTCAGCTATAGTGGCGCGTCGCCTGGTCGCCATCGGCTTGCGTCAGAAGGACGGGGGACGCACTGTAGCCAAGCCGGCCATGGTCAGCGGGGTAGGTGGGCCGCTGTTGCCACGCTCTTGCCGGTCAGCGGGGTAGGTGGGCCACTGTTGTCTTGCTCATCTCTTCATGGGAACTTGTTCCGTCGTACGCCCCGGACGGGACGGGAGCTGACCCGTGGCCGGGTTGAGGGACGCACTATGATGGCGTTTGCTTGTTGATGAAGTCTTGACTTGCTGGGACCGGCCGGCATGCGCCAGCGGGCTTGGCCAGGTTGAGGGACTTGACTGGGTTGCGGAACCCGGCCAAGAACAAGCTGGATTGAGGGGCGTTGCTAGCCCTGATGTTTTTAAAAAGGATCCGGGTTCCGTTGCCTGCCCGGGGTTCATCCCCCCGACAGTAGTCCCCGAAGCTGTGAAGGCTCGCCGGCTTCAAGCAGGGGGGCCTTTGTAGTTTCACCCCTGAGAAGGTGGCTGGTAATGATGAAGCTTGCGACCGCTGGGTCCGGTAATACCCACTGTGTGCCGGCTTCCGGAAGCTAGATCACGGCACCTCGGCCTGGGCGAGAAACCTAGGAGTCCATCAAATCTTGAAGGGGAAGGGGCACGCGTCCCATGACCTGATGCGGGCGCCACATGGCGGGCAGTAGCCGAGGAGGCACTGCCAGGCCACGCGCGTGATGGGACGTAACAGCGGGCTGGGGCCCGCCACGCCGCGCCCTCGGCCCCCGTGCGGGGATTTAATGTGGCGGCCGTGGACGGTTGCCCTTCTCGATGTAGTTAATGCATGGGGAGATCGTGCCCACTTAATGCGGGGAAGTGGAATCATGGGCGTAGTCGATCCCACTCCCCCATGCTCACGAGGTGGTTATAAAACCGGGGGGAAGGGGCGGCGGAAATCATTCACTCACGCACCCCATTTCTCCTTCTTCCTCCTTCGCCTGCCTTCCGAGCCCGCAGCGCGCCGCAGCACTCTGCCGCCCGTGAGCGACGTACTGCTGCCGCTCCGCAGCGCTTAGCAGCCACCCCAACTTCTCACCTTAGCCGACGTGCCCTCCTTCCCCCGCCGTACTCCACCGATAGCCAGGCCCAAAGGATCGTGGGAGGGGTCGGTGGTCACTGCAGAGGATCTTCAGTACTTGCGCGACACGCGGCGGCTGCCACCGGCGATGGAGGTGGCCGTGCGCCTACCGGGTGGTGAGCTGGCGCCGCGACCAGAGGGGACCGAGCGCGTGGTCTTCTTCTTCCACTTTAAGCGTGGGTTCGGCCGCCCATCGAGCTACTTCTTTCGCTTGTTCTTGGACTTCTTTGGGCTTCAGCCGCATCATTTGGGGGCAAACACGGTGCTGCAGCTCTCCGGGTTCATCACTTTGTGCGAGGGCTACCTGGGCATCGAGCCCAACATCGACCTCTGGGTCTGCTTCTTCCTCTTGAAGCAGGAGGGGCCGATGGCCGGCACGATGTCTACCTGTAGGGCCGTCGTCGTCTCGACTCGGCCGCACGGGGCGTGTCCCAAAATGCCGCTGGAGGATTCTGCCAAGAAGTGGCAGAATTCTTTCTTCTACGTCCGCAACCTTGGCGCGGACCACATCAACCTGCCACTCTTCGCCAATGTGACGCCGCATGCCAAGAACAACTGGACCTACTGCCCTAAGAACCAGGCACACGAGGTGCTGAACCTAAGCAACCGGGTGGTGGAGATGACGACGCGCGAGGGGCTCACCAGAACGGACCTCATCGCCACCTTCGTCGCGCGCCAGGTGCTGCCGCTGCAGCGCCAGACGCACATCATTGGCCAGATGAATGGCCTCCAGGACCCCAACCAGATGTCATCCCGGTGGCTGACACAGGAGCAGATCGCCAGCCTGGTCAACGACATCTCGAAGGCCAGGTTGCCAGAGGAGTGGAACTTCGGGAAGGCGCCCTACAGCCAGGGGAACCCGGTACCGGCGGAGAGTCCTTGGTCTCCGCATTTCGCTATGTGCCTTCTCTTTCTTCGTCCCAATGCGATAAGGGAGGTGTTGCTGAATGCCATCCGGCATTCATATAATGGAATGATGACACAGGTAGCGGCTGCCCAGCGAGCCGGCTCGGAGGAGGTGGAGATCCTCGCCGAGAACCCGGAGACGGCTGATGCCGAAGCCAGCGACGCATGCCGTACGGGTAAGTTTCCACGTCCTGATCCCCCATGAGACCGGTTGAAAGACGATGGGAGATTTTGACGCATGCTGATGGTGCAGCACCGCCGAGGGGTGGGGACGACAAGGCCGGTCCCCTAAGACGGCCGACAAAAACGGCTGATGGCGGGTCGTCCTGGGTGTCGACGTCGGCGAGCCGACCGCACGGGAAAGATCTGGCGCCATCAAAACCGGTCACGAAGCGCACGGCGGACCCAGCCTTGGGCGGCAAGCCGGCCGCCAAGAGGACGTGCCACAAGCGCACGGCGGACCCAGCCTTGGGCAGCAAGCCGGCCGCCAAGAGGACGTGCCACATCATCCTGGCAGCACCGACGAGACAAGCCATCCTGACGGTGATTGGGTATGTCTTCTTGCCGACTCCGGCATGCTGCCGAGTCGCTCTTTCCTTATGCTTTCCTTATTGTGATTCAGGTCGCCGTTGGACTTGGCGTTTGCGGTGACGGATGCCGTGTCTGGGGGCAGCTTCTTGTTCCGAAGGACCCGAAGCAGCGCCATCGATCTGCCTGAGGGCTCGGCCTAGGAGGACCTTGGCCTGGACCCGGTGGATACGAAGCGATGCGCCCGGAGCTGGAGGCGGCCTCGGCCCAAGCCTGGGCCAGAGCCATGGAGGGAAGGGAGAGGACCGGCGCGGAGCCGGCATGGCCGGAGATGCCGGTGGGTGCGGACTCGGTGGAGACGGTCGTCGTGCCGCCGACGGAGGATGGGCATGATCCGGATGGCCAGGTGGAAATGGCGGTGGATGACCAGGAGGTCATGGAGATCGACAATGACACCCCACCCCGAAATGACGTGGTCAAGCAGGGTGGAGGTTGAAGGAGGTGGCGGAGTGGGGTCTGCCTCAGGAGGGGCGCCGCAGACGACACCGGATGGGACGTCGCTGGAGACGTCGGCCGGAGCGCCGGGGTCGAGACCGGCCGGCGAGGGGACGGCGGCGGCAAGCACGCCCTGGTGATCAGGCAGCTGGAATCGGCACCGGGTTGTCCCCCTGCCGCTAGGTCGCAGCAGGTTCGGGCCGGGTCCAGCTGGGCCATCTTCAGGCCGCTGACGCAGGAGGAGGTGTTGATGGCCGCCGTGCGCCGGCATCTTTGCGGGCCCGCGGACCAGGTCCAGTCCTTTGCCCAGGCCGAGACGGAGCGGGCGCGGGAGCTGGAGCGCTCCATGATCGTGAGTTTCCTTTCTTTGGTTTTTCTCTTGTAGCCGGCTAGTGGGGGCGCGCCAGCGCACCCACTGGGTGTAGCCCCCGAGGTTCGGGCCAACTACGTAGTAGTTGGTTTGAATCTCTAAGAGTTTTGTGCTGAGTTTTGTCTTTCTGCAGCACCTGGATGCCCTCCGAGTCGGCATCTACAACCGGCTTCTGGAGAAGCACCAGCAGATCACAGCGCAGCTTGCCGCCAAGGAGGAGGCGCTCTGCCTTGCTGAAGGTATGTCTTGCGTGCTCTTAGTGGGGGCGCGCCAGCGCACCCACTGGGTGTAGCCCCTGAGATTCAAGCCAACTATGTAGTAGTTGGGTCGAATCTTAATCTATCTTTTTCTTCTGTCGTCTTGACTTTGGATCTTTGCTGTGCAGCCACTGCATCCGAGGTGCCGGTCCTGCGAACCCGGCTGGCCAAAACCGGTTAGCAGCATGATCTGGCAGTCGCCAGCCGGCTCCGGACCGAGGTGGGGTAGCTGAGGGCGGAAGCCGCCAAGGTGGCGGAGGCCCAACAAGCGCTCGCCGAAGCCGGCCAGCAGTGTGACCAGCTGGCAGGTGACAAGAGCCATATCCAGGCTGAGGTGGACCACCTGAAAGCGGAGGCCGCCAAGGCAGCGGAGGCCCACCAGGCGGAGCTCCTCCGCCTCAAGGAGGAGCACGAGAAAGCGGCCGCCGCCAAGGACGACGAGCTGAAGGAAGCTGCCGACCATCGTGCTGAGCTGGAGAAGGCGCTTGAAGCGCGCGACTGTGTCGGGGACCTAGAGCGTCACAGTATGTTGTGCGAAGCGCAGAACTTGGATGAGGCCTTCGCCAGTAAGTGTTTCCTCGTTGGTTCCGTTGGGTTGTGAAGCCGGCTTTGTTTATTCTGTGGCTGACTATCTTGCTTCTTTGCTTCGACAGAGTACTTCCCGAAAACGCAGAAGAAGGCGGACAAGGCCGTGCGCAACCACCGGTTAACCCAGGCGGACGCGGGTGCCAAAGACGATCCGCTCGCCGCCTGGTCCTTCCCGAAGATCATGCACGCGGCAGAGACCCATCTGCAGGCCCTGGACGAGCAGACGGCGAGCCTCACTGAGGCCGGGTTGGGCATGGCGGCAGCCCTCTGGCCGGGCGCGGTTGCGCCCAACTCCTTCACGTGGATACCATGCTGGCTGGAAGCCGGACTGACGCGGCTTCATGCGTGGCGTGTTTTCACCGCTCGTGCCGGCGCCGACTTGGCTCTGAGGTTTGTCATGTCTTGGTATCCGGGCTTGAACCTGGACCAGCTGGCGTCCCAGCGAGCCAGTGCGGAGCCCCAGCTGCAAGCGGGCTGGATCGCCACGTGGGCCAGCTACCTGGCCTCATTTGCTCTGCATGACGAGTTCCAAGTAGAGCAGACCAAAGATGGCGGGGTGGTGCCACCCGAAAACTTCGGCCTGGCGCTTGATGATCTGGCAGGCAGCTCCAAGGAGTCAGGCACCTATGCAGACGACGAGGCCGGGTTGGATGATACCGGCGCCTCGGTGACCCCGGAGGCCCCCGCGAAGGAGCTGGCAGGTTCGCAACCCGGCGCGGGAATCGCCTGAAGCCGCCCTGTTTTATCTTTCTTGAATTTTTGTTAAATGGCAGGTCCACCCACCCACTGGGTGTATTGGTGAATGTAATGAATTCTGGCCTTGGGCCCATATTTCTGCAATGTAAATATTATTGCGAGTGTTTATGCCTTTGTTCTTTGTTCTATAAGCTTTTTTTCCTTGCTTGTTCCTTCTTTGGGCCTCCCCCCAAGTGAGTCGAACAGCGGGTTTCGGTCCGTGACAAGGGGTTCGGTCCTTGGAAAGAACGGGCAGTACTTAGGCTTTATGAACGTTGAGCACGAGCGAAACACCCACTAGGCCGGCTGGCGGCGACCGGCGAAGTCGGCCGGCGCCCAGCCGGTCGTGCTGCAACTTAGTGTGGTGAGGCCGGGTTGACCGATTTGGCAGTTCCAACTTAGCGATTTTTGGCGTGCCGGCGCTTTGGCCCTTAGTTCTTGCCGGCCAACAGTCGAAGCCGGACTACGGCTTAGGGCAAAGTGAAGGGCATCGGCAACCTGGACACGCCGGGATGCACTAAGGAGGACGGCGGGTTGCGGTCAAGCCGGCTAGCCCCCGAGCCCCCGAGCCGGACGGACCGACCCGACAGCGAAGGGCGGAAGATCACAATAGATGTGCGAGACATGATAGCTTAATCGGAAAAAGGTAGCCCCGAGTGTCGTTCGGGGGCCCCATTGTTTTTCATTAAATTACAAAAGGCAGCGATACATACGTGCATATAGCTAACTGTAAAACAGGCGGAGGAGCTCTGCGTTCCAGGGCCGGCTTGTTTCTTCGCCGGCAGTGTCTCTCTTGCGTTTGTTCGGCTTGCATGCATCAATGAGGTAGTAGGCGTTGTGGTCACACAGGGCTCTGCTGACGATGAAGGGGCCCTCCCATGGGGAGGCCATCTTGTGCTGGCCGGCTTGCTGCTGGACAAGCCGAAGGATGAGGTCTCCCTCGTGGAACGCGAGGGACTTGATCTTTTTGCTGTGGTAGTGCCTCAGGCCTTGCTGATAGATGGCGGATCGGCTAAGGGCCAAGAGGCATGCTTCTTTGAGCAAGTCGACGCCGTCTTCATGGGCTTCCTTAGCTTGGGCTTCTGTGTACATTACGACTCGTGGTGAGTCGAACTCGATGTCGATCGGGATGACGGCTTCTGCTCCGTAGACGAGGAAGAATGGGGTGAACACGGTCGAGTGGTTTGGCGTTGTCCGGAGACTCTAGAGGATGGCTTGCAGCTCATCAAGCCAGCTACCGGGTGAGTGGATGAGGGGCTCGACGAGCCACGGCTTGATGCCGGACAGAATTAGCCCATTGGCCCACTCGACCTGGCCGTTGGATTGGGGATGAGCGACGGAGGCCAGGTCAAGCCGGATGCCAGATACCGAGCAGTATTGCGCCAGAGCGCCTTTGGCAAAGTTGGTGCCGATGTCCGTGATGATGCTGTGCGGGACGCTGTAGCGCACCGCGATGTCCTTGATGAACCGGACGGCCGTTGGCCCGTCCAGCTTCTTGATCGGTTGTGCTTCGATCCACTTGGTGAACTTGTCGACCGCCAGCAGCAAGTGCGTCATGCCGCCCAGAGCGGTTTTGAAGGGTCCCACCATGTTGAGGCCCCAGACCACAAGAGCCAGATGATCGGGAAGGTTTGCAGGGCTAAAACCGGCAAATGGTTGCGCTTGCTGAAGCATTGGCAACCCTCGCACTTGAGGATGAGCGACTCGGCATCTTTGAGGGCCATGGGCCAGTAGAAACCATGGCGGAAAGCCTTGGCCACCAGGGACCTAGAGGCGGCGTGGTGCCCGCACTCGTCCTGATGTATGTTGAGGAGGATCTCTATGCCCTTGTCTAGCTCAACGCAGCGATGGAACACGCCCGTCACGTTGCGCTTGACAAGCTCGTTGTTGATGATGCTGTAGGCGGACGCTCGGTGTTGCACTTGCCGGGCCTCGGTCTCGTCCATGGGGAGCGCTCTACTCTCCAGGAAAGCCAGGATTGGCTGGGCCCATGACGGAGCCGTCACCACGGTGAAGACAGCCGCGAGGACGGGTTCCGGGCCGGCAGCCCCCGGGTCAAGGACAGCGGCGGCCGGGTTGAGCATAGCGGCCCCCGAGCCGAGTTGAGCAGCCAGCCCCCGGGCTAGGATCAGCAGTCCCCAGGCCGGGATCCGCAGCCCCCGGGACTATCTTGGGGACGGCAGCCCCCGATCTTGGACCGACACTCCCCGGGTTCGGGTTCGGGGGGCGCTGTCGGGTCATCCGGGATGAAGATGGACTCTGAATCCGAAGACGGCTTGATGGACGGCTTGCACAAGTACTCGAGGGAGACGCCGGACGGTATGGCCTGCCGGGATGAGCCAATCTTGGCTAGCATGTCGGCGGCTTCGTTCTCTATGCGCGGGATGTGTAGGAACTCACAGCCGTCGAAATTGCCGGAGAGCTGCTGGACCAGGAAGCGGTAGCTGGCCATGTTGGCATCCCGGGCGTCTCACTCGCCGGAACACTGCTGCACCACCAAATCTGAGTCACCATAGCATAGGATGCGCCGGACGCCGAGTTCCTTGGCAAGCCGGAGGCCATGCATACGGGCTTCGTACTCGGCGACGTTGTTGGAGGCGGTGAAGTGAATCTGTAGTGCGTACCACAGCCAGTCGCCCTTTGGGGAAGACAACACGATGCTGACTCCCAAGCCGGTGCGCATCTTGGAGCCGTCAAAGTGCATGCGCCAGTGCGTCGACTCTGGCGGCGGTGACAGGTACTGGGTCTCCGTCCAGTCGACGAGGAAATCCGCCAAGGCCTGGGACTTGATCGTGGTGCGGGGCTCGTAGATGATGGTATGGCTGGCCAGCTCGATGGCCCATTTGGCAACCCGGCCAGAGCCATCCCAGCAGCCCATGATCTCGCCGATGGGGGCCGTACTGACCACGGTGACGACATGCTCTTGAAAGTACTGCTTCAGCTTCTTTGCAGAAAAGTACACGCCATAGCACATCTTTTGGTAGTGCGGGTAGTTTTGCTTGGAGGTGGAAAGCACCTCGCTCAGGTAGTAGACCGGGCACTGGACGGATTGGATCTTGCCCTTCTCTGGTCACTCAACCACCAGCACCATGCTGACCGACCATGAGGTGGCGGCAATGTGTAGCAACAGCGGCTCCTTGTCAGCCGGTGCGCCAGGACGGGTGCGGTGGAGAGCATGCGCTTGAGATCCCAGAATGCTTCATCCGCCTGGTCGTTCCATTCAAACGGCGACGTCTTCTTCATCAGCTGATACAGGGGCAAGGCCCTCTCGCCCAGCCGGCTGAGGAACCTGCTGACCGAGGCCAAGCAGCCGGTGAACTTCTGGACATCACGCAGCCGGGTTGGCTTGCGCATGCGCTCGATGGCCTTGATCTTCTTCGGGTTTGCCTCAATGCCGCGCTCCCAGACGAGGAAGCCGAGCAGCTTCCCATCCGGTACACCAACGACGCACTTCTCCGGGTTGATCTTGATCTGGTACTCACGCAGATTGGCGAAGGTTTCCTTTAGGTCATCAAGGAGCATGAGGTGCTGCTTGGTCTTCACCACGATGTCGTCCACGTAGACGTGGATGTTGCGGCCGAGTTGCGTCAACAAGCATTTCTGCATGCAGCACTAGAAGGTGGTGCCGGCATTCTTCAAGCCGAATGACATGGTGATGTAGCAATACACCCCGAAGGGCATGATGAAGGACGTCTTCAGGGCGTTGGCCTGGTCCAGCTTGATCTAATGATAGCCGGAGTAAGCATCCATGAAGGACAGGAGCTCGCAGTCGGCGGTGGAGTCGATCACTTGATCAATCCACGGGAGAGCGAAAGGATCCTTGGGGCAAGCCTTGTTCAGGCTGGTGTAGTCTATGCACATGCGCCAGGTGTTCTTCTTCTTCAATACGAGGACCGGGTTGGCCAGCCACTCGGGGTGAAACACTTCCATGATGAAGCCGGCTGCGAGTAGCTTGGCGACCTCTTCACCGATGGTTCTTCTCTTCTATTCTAAAAAGCGACGTAATGGTTGACGGATAGGCTTGGCGTCCTTGCGGATGTGTAGTTTGTTCTCGGCGTACTTCCTCGGAATTCCCGACATGTCCTTTGGGGTCCATGCAAACATGTCCCAATTCTCACGGAGGAAGTCGACGAGCTCGCCTTCCTATTTGCTGTCGAGGCGGGTGCCTACGACGACGTACTTGCTGCAGCTGGGGTCTTCCAGGTTCAGCTTGACCTTCTTGGTCTCCTTGGACGGTTGGAACGAGGCCTCGCCGGCCGGCTCCATAGCCGAAGCCGGCACGGCCGGCTCCTCGCTGGCTAGCGCCACAATCCGGTCAAGCTGGCGCCGCTCCTCGGCTTTGACCAGTGACTCAGCCAGCTTGGCGCCGGCTTGAGTGCACTCCAAAGACTTTTTGTTGTCAACGACGACAGTGATGAGGCCCTTGGGACCCAACAGCTTCATCTTCATGTAGGCATAGTGGGAGACCACCATGAACATGGTGAGCGCAGGCCGGCCCAGCAGCGCGTGGTACAGATGCGGCTTGAACTACGTCGGTATTTCACCAAAGAGGAAGGGATGATGTAGCACAGCTACGGTAGGTATTTCCCTCAGTGATGAGACCAAGGTTATCGAACCAGTATGAGAAGCACGCAACACCACGTAAACAGCTCCTGCACACAAAGAACAAATACTTGCAACCCAACGTAAGAGAGGGGTTGTCAATCCCTCACGGGTAAAAAGATATGTAAAATTGTAGTAGATTGGATAAATAGATCTTGCGGGAATGCGAGATAAAATAAATAATAGTAAATTTCAGCAAGGTATTTTTGTATTTTTGGATTAATAGATCTGAAAATAAAAGCAAATAAAAATAGATCGCGAAGGCAAATATAATAAAGAAGAGACCCGGGGGTCGTAGATTTCACTAGTGGCTTCTCTCGAGAAAAATAGCATACGGCGGGTAAACAAATTACTGTTGGGTAATTGATAGAACTTCAAATAATCATGACGATATCCACGCAATGATCATTACATAGACATCACGTCCAAGATTAGTAGACCGACTCCTGCCTGTATCTACTACTATTACTCCACACATCGATGGCTATCCAGCATGCATCTAGTGTATTAAGTTCATGGAGAAACGGAGTAATGCAATAAGAACGATGACATGATGTAGACAAGATCTATTTATGTAGAAATAGACCCCATCTTGTTATCCTTAATAGCAACGATACATACGTGTCGATTCCCCTTCTGTCACTGGGATCAAGCACTGTAAGATCGAACCCATCACAAAGCACCTCTTCCCATGGCAAGAAAAATCGATCTAGTTGGCCTAACTAAACCAAAGATTCGAAGAAGAAATACGAGGCTATAAGTAATCATGCATATAAGAGATCAAAGAAACTCAAATAACTTTCATGGATAAAAACATAGATCTAATCATAAACTCAAAGTTCATCGGATCCCAACAAACACACCGCAAAAAGAGTTACATCAAATAGATCTCCAAAAGACCATTGTATTGAGAATCAAAAGAGAGAGAGGAAGCCATCTAGCTACTAACTACGGACCCATAGGTCTACAATGAACTACTCACGCATCATCAGAGAGGCACCAATGAGGATGATGAACCCCTCTGTGATGGTGTCTAGATTGGATCTAGTGGTTCTGGAACTTGCGGCGGCTGGAATTGATTTTCGTCGAGTCCCCTAGGGGTTTTGGAATATTGGGGTATTTATAGAGCAAAGAGGCAGTGCGGGAGGCCACTGAGGTGGGCACAACCCACCAGGGTGCGCCTGGGCCCCCAGGCGCGCCAAGGTGGGTTGTGCCCCCTCGGGGCACCCCTCTGGTACTTCTTTGGCCCATCTTGTGTCTTCTGGCCCAAAAAAATTCTCCAAAAAATTTCGCTGCGTTTGGACTCCGTTTGGTATTGATTTTCTGTGAAGTAAAAAACAAGCAAAAAACAGCAACTGGCACTAGGCACTATGTCAATAGGTTAGTCCCAAAAAATGATATAAAGTTGCTATAAAATGATTGTAAAACATCCAAGAATGATAATATAACAACATGGAACAATAAAAAATTATAGATACGTTGGAGACGTATCAGCATCCCCAAGCTTAATTCCTTCTCGTCCTCGAGTAGGTAAATGATAAAAACAAATTTTTTGATGTGGAATGCTACCTAACATGTTCATCACATATTCTTTTCTTTGTAGCATGGACATTTGGACTTTTATATGATTCAAAGTAATAGTCTAGTTTTGACATGAATATTTCAATACTCAAGCATATCAACAAGCAACCATGTCTTTCAAAATATCAACACTAAAGCAAGTTATCCCTAGCCCATTATGCTCAATCATTGATCCATTCATAAAACACACTCGCATATTAGCTACACCCAATGCTCAAGTACGATCATAGTGCCCTTAGTTGGTGCTTTATAAGGGAAGATGGAGACTCAAATAAAAAATAAAAATTGCATAAAGTAAATAGAAAGGCCCTTCATGGAGGGAAGTACGGATTTGTAGAGGTGCCAGGGCTCAAAGCGAAAAAATAGAGCTAAAAACATTTTGGGTGGCATGCTTTTCCTGTCAACGAAAATGATCAAGTAGTTCCCAATACTTTCCATGCTAGATATATCATAGGCGGTTCCCAAACAGAAAATAAAGTTTATTCCTTTTTCAACCATACTTTCACTTTCCATGGCTAGCCATATCCACAGGTGCCTTCCATACTAACACTTTCCAAGGAATTTATTATTTGACAACATAAAGTAAATTCATTTTTCATTTTGGGACTGGGCATCCCTAATACCTTTGCTGTACTCTCGTGCAATGACAAGTTAATAAACACTCATCTTGAGAATAACACATCTAGCATGGAAATATATCAGCCACCCACTACCGTTTCATGAGCGGTACGAGCACACAAAAGAGAAATTTATTTTGAAAATTAGAGATGGCACATACAAATTTGCTTAGAACGGCAAAAGAATACCACATATAGGTAGGTATAGTGGACTCATGTGGCAAAACTGGTTTAAAGGATTTTGGATGCACAAGTAGTGATTATACTTGGTGCAAATGAAGGCTAGCAAAAGATTGAGAAGCATCCAACCAAGAAATGAAAAATCTCATAAGCGAGCATTAAGCATAACTAACACCGAATAATGCACCACAAGCAGGATGTAATTTCATTGCATAACTATTGACTTTCGTGCTTGCATAGGGAATCACAAACCTTAACACCAATATTCTTACTAAAGCATAATTACTCATCAACATGACTCACATATTATATCATCATATCGCAAAACTATTACAAGGAATCAAGTTTATTTTGTCCAATGATCTTCATGAAAGTTTTTATTATATCCCTCTTGAATATCTATCACTTTGGGACTAATTTCATATGTTGCTTTTGATAGTTCAAACAAATCTAAGTGAAGAACATGAGCATAAAAATTTCCTTCTCCCAAAATAATCTAAGTGAAGCAAGAGAGAATTTCTTAAAAAAATTACTAACTCCCAAATAAATGTAAGTGAAGCATAAGAGCATTTCTTCAAAAACTACTAAAGCACACCGTGCTCAAAAAGATATAAGTGAAGGACTACAGCAATTCCATAGCTCAAAAAGATTTAAGTGAAGCATAGAGAGCAATTCTAACAAGTCATAGCATAATTTTGGCTCTCTCAAATAGGTGTGTCCAGCAAGGATTCATGACGATGGTCGTTAGAAGAAAGAGGGGATGCCACTCGGGGCATCCCCAAGCTTAGTTGCTTGCTTCTCTTTCGATAATGGCTTGGGGTGCCATGGGCATCCCCAAGCTTAGGCTCTTCTTACTCCTTATTTCTTCATCCATCGTAATCTCACCCAAAACTTGAAAACTTCAATCACACAAAACTCAACAAAACCTTCAAGAGATCCGTTAGTATAAGAAAACCAATCTTTTCTTTAAGTACTGTAGAAAACCCATTCAAATTTTGTTATTTCATTATATCTACTATATTCTAACTTTACCATGGCTTATACCCTCCAATACAAACCATAGATTCATCAAAATAAGCACATAATGCAAAGAAAAACAGAATCTATCAAAAAACAGAACAGTCTTTAAGATGCGAATTGTTATCATACTTCTGTATCTCCAAAAATTCTGAACAATTAGAACAACAGAGGAAATTTGTATATCAATATTGTGTAAAAAATTCAGAATTTTTAGTTGCTTCTGTAATTCTAAACAATTATTTTTCTAGACGCAAAAGTTTCTGTTTTCCAACAAGATCAAATCAACTATCACCAAAGCTATCCCAAAGGCTTTACTTGGCACTAACACTAATTAAAACAAAAAAATACAATAATAACAGTAACATAATTGTGCAAACACTCAAGAACAAAAAGAAAAAGACAAAAATAAATTTTATTCATTGGGTTGCCTCCCAACAAGCGCTATCGTTTTATGCCCCTAGCTAGGCATAATGCGAGGATTCAAGTATTGTCATCTTTATTTCTAGATCCATAAGATGCCCTCATGATTGATTCATATGGTGGCCTAATTCTTGTTATAGGGAAGTGTTCCTTACCCTTCCTTGGTGGAAATTGAAATTTAATATTGCCTTCTTTCATGTCAACCACGGCACCAATAGTACGTAAAAACGGTCTACCAAGAATAATTGGACAAGACGAATTGCAATCAATATCAAGAACAATAAAATCTATGGGAAAATAATTCCTATTTGCACGAATAAGAACATCATTAATTCTTCCCATAGGCTTTTTAATTGTAGAATCCGCCAAGTGCAAATTTAAAGAACATTCTTCAATATCGGTAAGACCAAGCACATCACATAAAGATTTTGGAATTGTAGAAACACTAGCACCCAAGTCACATAAAGTAAAACACTCATAATTTTTAATATTGACTTTGATAGTAGGTTCCCATTCATCATGTAATTTTCTAGGAATTGAAATCTCTAATTCCAACTTTTCTTCCAAAGCTTTCATCATAGCATCAACAATATGTTTAGTAAAAGCTTTATTTTGTTCATAAGCATGGGGTGAATTTATCATGGATTGCAACAAATAAATACAATCAATGAAAGAGAAATTATCATAATTAATGTCTTTGTAATCCAAAAGAGTGGGCACATCTCTAGTTAAAGTTTTGACCTCTTCAAACCTGCTTTTATCAATTTTCTCAACAAGATTTTCACCCTCCGAATTATCGGGACGCCTTCTAGCTAAAGTTGACTCTTCTTCAGTCCCTTTTTCATCAATCTTAATTTTACTTAATAAAGAATCAATAGAAGAAACACCAATCATTTTAAGATCTTCATCATTTTTGTGAAAGCAATCACTAGAAAACGCCTTTTCTAAAGATTCTCTTCTAGCTCTAAGCATAGCGGTTCTCTTTTTACTTTCATCCATAGAAACATATAAAGCTTTAATTGATTCTTCAACCTTAGGCACAAAAATTTTCATCTTGAGATTTTCTACATCATGAGAAATTCTATCAATGCTTCTAGACATATCATCAATCTTACTCAACTTTTCTTCCATCGTAGTATTAAAATTCTTTTGAGCATTGATAAATTCTTTAATATTATTCTCAAGATCAGAGGTATTACTATTATTATAATAAGAAGGATTACCATAGGAATTACCATAATTATTAGAGTAATTTCCCGGAAAAGGTCTAGGATTAAAATTACCTCTATAAGCATTGTTATTAAAATTGTTTCGCGAAACAAAATTCACATCTACGGCATAACTATTTTGCTCAATCAAAGTAGGCAAAGGCACATCATTAAGATCAATAGGAGCATTTTTATTAGCAACCAACTTCATAAGAGCATCAACTTTTTCACTCAAAGAATTTATTTCTTCTACCGAATTGACTTTTTTTACTAGTAGGAGCTCTTTCAGTATGCCATTGTGAATAATTTGCCATAATATTACCAAGAAATTTAGTAGCTTCACCCAAAGTAATTTCCATAAAAGTACCCCCCGCGCGGAATCTAAAAGATTTCTAGAAACAAAATTCAATCCCGCATAAAAAAATTGTATGATCATCCAAAGATTTAAACCATGAGTAGGGCAATTTCTTAGCATCAATTTCATTCTTTCCCAAGATTGCACAATATGTTCATGCTCAAGTTTCTTAAAATTCATGATTTGCGTCCTAAGGGAAATAATTTTCGCAGGCAGAAAATACATAGTAATAAAAGCATCCTTGCACCTATCCCAAGAATCGATACTATTGCGAGGCAAAGAAGAAAACCAAATTTTTGCTCGATCTCGCAAAGAAAACGGAAATAATTTCAACTTCACAATATCATTGTCCACATCTTTTTTCTTTTGCATATCGCATAATTCCACGAATGTGTTAAGATGGGACGCGGCATCCTCATTAGGAGTACCGAAAAATTGATCTTTCATAATGAGATTCAACAAAGCGGCATTAAAATCACAAGACTCCGCACTAGTGGCGCGAGGAGCAATCGGAGTGCTAATAAAATCATTATTGTTGGTATTGGAGAAATCACACAACTTGGTGTTCTATTGAGTCATTGTGACTACGCAACAAGATTGCACTCAAAACAGATCTGACGAGAAAAACGACGAACGAAAAAGAGGGCGAATAAAACAGCAATTTTTTGTGAAGTGGGGGAGAGGAAAACAAGAGGCAAATGGCAAATAATGTAAACTGCAAGGAGATGAGATTTGTGATTAGGAACCTGGTGGATGTTGATGATGTCTCCCTGGCAACGGCACCAGAAATTGGCACGTGGCCGGGAGACTATCTTGACTTGATCCTCCCCGGCAACGGCGCCAGAAATTCCTTTCGATGCGGCTTGAACTACGTCGGTATTTCCCCAAAGAGGAAGGGATGATGCAGCACATCTACGGTAGGTATTTCCCTCAGTGATGAGACCAATGTTATCAAACCAGTAGGAGAACCATGCAACACCACGTAAACAACTCCTGCACACAAAGAACAAATACTTGCAACCCGACGTAAGAGAGGGGTTGTCAATCCCTCACGGGTAAAAAGATAGGTAAAATTGTAGTAGATTGGATAAATAGATCTCGCGGGAACACGAGATAAAATAAATAATAATAAATTGCAGCAAGGTATTTTTGTATTTTTGGATTAATAGATCTAAAAATAAAAGCAAATAAAAATAGATCACGAAGGCAAATATAATAAAGAAGAGACCCGGGGGCCGTAGATTTCACTAGTGGCTTCTCTCGAGAAAAATAGCATACGACAGGTAAACAAATTACTATTCGGCAATTGATAGAACTTCAAATAATCATGATGATATCCAGGCAATGATCATTACATAGGCATCACGTCCAAGATTAGTAGACCGACTCCTGCCTGCATCTACTACTATTACTCCACACATCGACCACTATCCAGCATGCATCTAGTGTATTAAGTTCATGGAGAAACGGAGTAATGCAATAAGAACGATGACATGATGTAGACAAGATCTATTTGTGTAGACCCCATCTTGTTATCCTTAATAGCAACGATACATACGTGTCGGTTCCACTTCTGTCACTGGGATCAGGCACCGAAAGATCAAACCCATCACAAAGCACCTCTTCCCATGGCAAGAAAAATCGATCTAGTTGGCCTAACTAAACCAAAGATTCGAAGAAGAAATATGAGGCTATAAGTAATCATGCATATAAGAGATCAAAGAAACTCAAATAACTTTCATGGAAAAAAATATAGATCTGATCATAAACTCAAAGTTCATCGGATCCCAACAAACACACCGCAAAAAGAGTTACATCAAATAGATCTCCAAAAGACCATTGTATTGAGAATCAAAAGAGAGAGAGGAAGCCATCTAGCTACAAACTATGGACCCGTAGGTCTATAATGAACTACTCACGCATCATCGGAGAGGCACCAATGAGGATGATGAACCCCTCCGTGATGCTGTCTAGATTGGATCTGGTGGTTCTGGAACTTGCGGCGGCTGGAATTGATTTTCGTCGAGTCCCTTAGATTTTCTGGAATATTGGGGTATTTATAGAGCAAAGAGGCGATGTGGGAGGCCACCGAGGTGGGCACAACCCACCAGGGCATGCCTGGGCCCCCAGGCGTGCCCAGGTGGGCTGTGCCCCCCTCGGGGCACCCCTCTGGTACTTCTTCGGCCTATCTTGTGTCTTCTGGTCCAGAAAATTCTCCAAAAATTTTCGCTGCATTTCGACTCCGTTTGGTATTGATTTTCTATGAAGTAAAAAACAAGCAAAAAACAACAACTGGCACTAGGCACTATGTCAATAGGTTAGTCCCAAAAAATGATATAAAGTTGCTATAAAATGATTGTAAAACATCCCAGAATGATAATATAACAGCATGGAACATTCAAAAATTAAAGATACGTTGGAGACGTATCAGGTACGTGCTGGACAAGTCCACCACCTCGAACCAGATAGGTTCGCGCCGGAAATGGTCGCTCATGCCGAACAGGACGTCAAGTCGGATCCGGCCGATGGGAGAGTAGGAGAGTCCCGGCACGATGCCATGGAACACCGTCCGAGATGGCTCCAGGTGCTTGGCCTCGATGCCGAGCTTGGTCTTGGTGTCGCGGTAGAGGATGTTGATGCTGCTGTCGCCATCGATGAGAACCCGCGAGAACTTGCAAGTGCGCTTGTTGGCGATGATGGTGGTGACTAGGACGAGGGCGTAGCCACCCGGGTTTGGCATGACAGCCGAGTGGTCCTCCCAAGTCCAGCTGATGGAACACTTCGACTAGTGCATGTATTGCAGCACGGCCGGGACGACGGTGTTCACCTCCTACCGGAGCAGGAGCTCGCTACGCTTGTCGTCGCCGAGGCTGGTGAAGACGACGTAGCTTGCATTCTAGTTGGGGAAGACATCATCGTGCATCGCGCCGTTTGCCGGGGGAGGGGGAGGAGGCGGAGGCGGCTGCCCCGCACCCGGAGCCGGAGCTGAGGTGGTGGGATGTCGCCCCTCATGATGCGCTTGGTGATGGCGCACTGCCAAAGTGTGTGCGTGGACGGTCTTGGGCCGCTGTGGTACTTGCAGGGAGCGTCGAGCATCTCCTCAAAGCTCATGGCGGGTTGCCATGCCATCTTGCCGGTTTGCCGGCGCTTGCCGGCCGGGTCGGCCGCGGGCGCCTGCTCGGCGGCCACGATGAGGCAGTTGTCGTAGTAGGGGGCCTGCTGGTCGGCCTTGCACTTGTTGTTCTACTGGTTCTACTGGCGGCTGCCGTCGCCAGCCGATTTGGAGGGGGATGCCGGCAACGCCTTGCCGGCTTCGTCCAGCACCACTTGGACTTTCATGGCGGAGTTGGCATTGGTGTACTTGTCCGCCGTGACCAGGAGTGCAGCCATGGTGGTCGGCTCGGAGCGCATGAGCTTGTGCTTGAGGAGGGTGCCATCCCGGCAACCACTCACGAAGTACTGAATGGCTTGGAACTCATGGACGCCCTCGCAGCTATTCCGGAGCTCGGTCTAGCGTGCGAGGTACTCGTGGCCGGTTTCCGTTGGCCCCTGCACGCACATGGCGAGCTGAATGGGACGTCCGGGATGCATGTAGGTGCTGATGAAGTTGCGGACGAAAGCCTGCTCGAAATCAACCGACGCGTTGATGCTGCCAGCAGGCAGGCTGTTCAACCACGTGTGGGCCGACCCTCGGAGCATGAGTGGGGCGTAGCATACGGCGAGGCGGTGGTTGCCGCCTGCAATGCCGATGGCGGTGGTGTAGTCGATGAGCCTATCCTCCGGCTTGACGGTCCCGTTGTACTTGGGGGTGTCGCGGGGCAGCGTGAACTCTTTGTGGAAGGGCTCATCGCGGATGCGCGGACCGAAGCATGCCGGCCCGATGGTGTTGTCTTCCTCCAACTCGAAGGATAGGGCAAGCTGATCGAGGCGATGGCGAGCATCGGTATCATCGATGCCACGCGGTCCTAGCCGGCTTGCGACCGGGCCACCGGGGGACGGGTCGACCGAAGCCGGTCGGGCACGTCGGCCGGATTGCGCGGAGGGGGGGGGCATCTTGCCGGCACTTCCTCCGGAGCCGGCTCGTTGCCCAGGCCGTCGCCAGCCGTTAGAGCACGATTGCGCCGGGTTCGGGTTCGGCCAGAATGGGCTTCGCTGGGGGCGGGGAAGATGCCATGTTCGGCTGCTCGGGGTCTTTGGTGTGGCGCGAGATGGATCCCGCGGGACGGTCGAGGCGGTCTTGCTATGTGTTCGCGGCGCCGAGAAGCTCGTTCATGCGCTGCAGGCGCTCCTGCAGCTCCTGACCCTGCAGCTGCTCTAAACTGACATCGGGCGCCTGCGCGGGGCGCATGTTCTTGACGGGCGGGATCGCGTCTAGTGTGTGGCCGATAGCGGTGCCACGGTTCTGCACCTCGCCAACCCGGCTGGGCTCTGCAGTGGCTGGCATGAAGCCGTACGTGGCGTCGCGTTCCCGCTGGGCGGACTCCAACTGACACTGCATAGCAGCGAGCATCGCGGCCTCGTCCAGTAGGCGCTTGCACCCCTCCTCGAGCTGGGCCAGGGCCTCCGCGGCATTGGTGGCATTGACGTTGGTGGCGATGGGGATGCTGAGGTTCTGCATCGTGGCGCGCAGCGGGTCAGGCGTGCTGGCGCGCTTTGCTGCGGCACTGGCGGCGGCGGCATTCTTCGTGGCGCTGGACGAAGTGGAGCCGGAGCCGGTGGCGAGCACCTCCACCCGGACGCAGAGATCTGCCACCCCGGCGGAGACGTCGTCACCGAGGGGACAGGCGAGTCGGTGATGTCGAGCACCCCGCTGGGGTACTCATCGGCCGCGGACGCATCGAAGATGCGCAGTGCGCCGAAAAAGGCAGTGAGCGAGTCGGTGAAGTCAGCCGTGAGCGCGCCGGGCACGGGGAACACGCAGTGCACAATGTGCTCACCGAAGTCGATGAAGGGCCCCATCTGGAACATGTCTCCGGCCGGGACCTCGAGCTGCCCCACGATGGGCGCCAACAGTCGTGTTGGGCGCACGGTAGATGCCAAAGGATGGCTAAAGAGAGGGACAGGCTCAAGGACACCGGTGGGCTCCAGAGGCGATGTTGGCATGAGCGAGCGAGGAACGCAAGACATACCCAGGTTCGGGGCTCTTTGGAGAGATAACACCCCTAGTCCTGCCGAGTGTGGTTTATATGTGGATGATACAAGCTTGCTCCTATAGCTGTTTCGGGGAGGAAGGAAGACAGGCCAAATCATAGGCTGATCCTTCTCCTTGTGTGTGTATTCTACTGATGATCTCTCTCTCCGCACATGGAAGCCTCCTGGGGGGTTTTATGGGTCAACCCCCCAGGGTTACAATGGTAAAGTTACATGGCCATGGGGCTAGGATGTCAGCGTTTGGGAATCTGGTGCTGGGGCCCGCCGGGTACCAGGGTTCGCTGGGTTCTCTGGGCGCGGGCCCCGTGCGACAGAGGGCACTGTTCCCCATCTTGTCATGCGTCACAGAGTGGTTGAGCCGGCTCGGCTATAGTGGCGCGTCGCCTGGTCACCGTCGGCTTGCGTCAGCAGGACGGGGGACGCACTGTAGCCATGCCGGCCCTGGTGAGCAGGGTAGGTGGGCCACTGTTGCCACGCTCCTGCCGGTCAATGGGGTAGGTGGGCCACTGTTATCTTGCTCATCTCTTCATGGGAACTTGTTCCACCGTACGCCCCGGTCGGGACGGGGGCTGACCCGTGGCCGGGTTGAGGGACGCACTATGATGGCGTTTGCTTGTTGATGAAGTCTTGACTTGCTGGGATCGGCCGACATGCGCCAGCGGGCTTGGCCTGGTTGAGGGACTTGGCTGGGTTGTGAAACCCGGCCAAGGACAAGCCGGATTGAGGGGTGTTGCTAGCCCTGATGTTTTTAAAAAGGATCCGGGTTCTGCTGCCTGCCTGGGGTTCATCCCCCCAACACAACTCGTGGATTCCCGAGGTGACATTGGGTTAATCTATGCATAGGGGTTGATGCACGTTTTCGTCCTACTTTCTCCGATAGAAACTTTGGAGTGATTCTTTATTGCACGTTGAGGGATTCTTATGTGATCCAATTATGTTATCATTGTTGAGAGAATTTGCACTAGTGAAAGTATGAACCCTAGGCCTTGTTTCCAAGCATTGCAATACCATTTTTGTGCACTTTGGTTACTAGTTACCTTGCTGTTTTTATATTTTCAGATTACAAAAACCTATATCTACTATCCATATTACACTTCTATCACCATCTTTTCACCGAACTAGTGCACCTATACAATTTACCATATTATTGGGTGTGTTGGGGACACAAGAGACTCTTTGTTATTTGGTTGCAGGATTGTTTGAGAGAGACCATCTTCATCTACGCCTCCCACGGATTGATAAACCTTAGGTCATCCACTTGAGGGAAATTTGCTACTGTCCTACAAAACTGTGCGCTTGCAGGCCCAACACGAGTCTACAAGAAGAAGGTTGCGTAGTAGACATCATTACCATTCGTGGGTTGAAGTCTCCATCAACATGGATGTACGATAGCACCACCTATCGGAACCACACCAAAAATCTTCGTGTCTCCATTGCATTTGCCTTTTCCAAACCGTTCCCTTTACCTTCATATGCAATGTTTTACATTCCGCTGCTATACTCTTAGAATTGCATGTGTAGGTTGTTGCTTGACTTGTAATAATTGCTATAATCTGCCCACAACTAAAATTGGGAAAAGGAAAGATTTTTATTTGGTCAAGTAGTCTAATCACCCCCCTCTAGACATACTTTCGATCCTACAAGTGGTATTAGAGCTTTGGTCTCCGTAAGCTTTGATTTCCATTCCTTTGGTGATCATAGCCTTGGTTTCACAACCTAGGAGAGTATGGAGCCTAGTGAGGGTAACTATCACCGTAGAGGTCCTTTTTTTTATGGTACAAATTTTGCTAGTTGGAAGCATAAGATGAAAATGCATATTCTTGGTCATCACCCCGTCGTTTGGGCTGTTGTTCGTATTGGCTTGCAAGGTGAATTCTTTGAAGATGGTAGAGAACCGGATCGTGAAACGACCGTGGAAGAATTGAAGATGTTGCAATACAATGCTCAATCTTGTGATATTCTCTTCAATGGATTGTGCCCCGAAGAATTTAACAAAATCAGCCACCTTGAGAATGCAAAGGAAATTTGAGATACTTCAGGTGATATGCACGAAGGTACCGAGTCCCTCAAGGAATCCAAGTTGGATGTGCTTCAAAGTCAACTTGACAAGTTCAAGATGAAGGATGGTAAAGGAGTCGCTGAAATGTACTCTAGGGTTGCTCTCATCACAAATGAGATTGCCAGCGTAGGAAGTGAAGAGATGACCGAAAAATTCATCATCAAGAAGATCCTTAGAGCCTTGGATGGAAAATATGATACCGTGTGCACATTGATCCAAATGATTCCTAACTACAAAGATCTCAAGCCCATGGAAGTCATTGGTAGAATTGTTGCTCATGAGATGTCACTCAAGGATAAGGAAGAGCTCCACAACAAGTCAAGTGGTGCATACAAAGCTTCAAGTGATGCTCCTACAACATCAAGTGACAAGCTTGTTTCCAATGAAGAATTGAGCTTAATGGTGAAGAACTTCAACAAATTTTACAAGAGTAGAAGCAAAGAGAGAAGCTCCAAGTCAAGGTCCTACAATGACAAAATATCTTCTAGTCATGATCGAAATTGCTACAATTGTGGAAGACCCGAAAACTATTCCAATGAGTGTACGGCTCCCTACAAGAAAAGAGAAGACTCATCAAAAAGGAGGAGTAGAAGAGATGAATCACCTCCAAGAGAGAGAAGGAGTAGAGATGATCATTATTAACGAAGACCCTCTCTGTCGGTGCAACAATCCTTCACGTATGTTGCCCAGATTGTACACAGGCTCAGTGTCAGAGATGCAAACTCCACCAAGCATTCAAGACAGAACCATGCTAGAGAGATAGCCTTTGAGGAATCAGGGGGCAAATCTAGAAGATCAAGACAAGCCAAGAAAACAAGATATCACTAAGGAAAAGCCTCCCTTACCGGGCAGGCAAGAGTTCCAGAAGGCCATTGAGGCCCTATGCATTGACGGAGGCGCATCTTTGCACTCCTCTCACCAACAGCTTAAACAGTGGGCGCATGAGGTCAATGCCGTAGAGCCAGCAGCAGACTCCCGGAAACCGCTCAAATGGTCCCACACGCCCATCATCTTCGACGAAGAGGATCACCCTGACCGCACCACCGCTCAAACGTTGCTTCGGTCAAGATGGTTGTAGTGGCTTTTGACGAAGAAGGTTCGATGAGGGGCTGGTCCCCTTCCATAGTTTTCAGCCTGGCAGGCCAAGCCCCGCGGCAACAAACAGAAGGCACCGGCAAGATAGCTTGCCAGAGATAACTTGTTTACTTAAAAGTATAGAGGCATTCCTCCTCTGCATGGATGTAGTACATGCACAAGTACTCGGCAAGACCATCTTTTTTCATTAATATGCGGATAAATGAGTACAAAGCTTACAGAGTACACACATGGATAGAAGAGATTACATATTTGAAACTAAAGTTTGGCAAGTGCCTACATATTTTAGATTGAAAAAAGATAAGTGCCCCGTAATCCCTTTCTTGTCCCTCTCTTCCTAGGAACTACGGTGGGAGCTGAAGAGGGCAAAAGGAGTGCCTGGGCAGAAGCCCAGCCTGACCCCGTCAAGACCCGCAGGACGTAGCCTGACAAGATTGAGAGGGCGCGGACGAAGGTGAAGGGTGGGGAGAGTGGCTAGGCGATGCCCTGGTAACCGCCACCAGGGCCAGCAGGACACGGCAGGGCGGACGAAGCTGGAGTCCACGGGGAAGCCTACCGGGGTCCAGCTGGAAGACTGCTGGAGGAGCCGGAGACACCATCCACACCCAACACCCCAGCAAATCGCCTTGCCGGGGAGGAGATGTAGGTGCATATGGTGGTGCCGCCGGCCTCCCGCTGACGGTGACGGTGTGGCTGGCATTCAGCCAGAGTCGGAGTCGTCGTCCTCCCCATCGGCGCCGTCGTCATCACTGTCACTGTCCTCCTCGTCGCTATCGCTCGAGGAGGAGCTTTTGTCGTCAGTCGAGATCTTCCCGCAGCACCCTAAGCGAGCACCCGAACGCCCGAAGACCTTGACGGAGAGCAGGGTGGCGTCCATTAACTTGAAATGGAGAACGTGCCCGGCCACCAAGCTATGGGCACGGGCGAAGGTCTTCCAATCACGCCGGAGAAGCATGACATGAAGAGCAGGGAACTCCACGTCCGCCCGCATGCTGCCATTGCAGCAGCCCCTCATGTGCAGCGTCCACCCTGGCGGTTGTTCAACCTCCATCACCCTTGCAAATGGGGTAGGAAGCCAAAGACGGCTGCGCGGGGGCCCGCGCAGCTTGATGATAAACTCCAGCGGCTGGTCCCCGACGTGGCCTTTATTCGGGTCCTGAGCGGCCGGGGGGGTGCGGTCAGAATGCCGCCCTGTCCTCCTCGACCCTGAGCGCCACGCCGACCACGTCGGCGTCCTCTCCCGCCTCCTCTCATGACGAGCTCCGCCCCTGTGTCCCCAACAGGTGGAGGGAGGCGCTGTCGAGCAGAAGCCCTCGTCGCCACCACTGGGTTGCCACTATGCCCTCTCCCCCTCACCATGATGGAGAGATAATATCAGAAGGATGGAGGAAGAGACAGGTGTGAGCCAGCACCTCGCCTTTGTTCCCTTTTATAGGCAAACGAGGCCGGGGGCTGGCTCCTCATCCAGGGGCAACCGCCCCGATCCACCAATCCGACTCCTCTACGTCACTAACGGCGCACGGAATCAAGACCGACCTCCTGCGCCTATCCATGGCGCCTGGCTTTCTGCCTTGGCACTCATTCCTGTGCATCCCGCGTCCGCCACCAACCCTGCACAATACATGCGGCATACGTGGCAGAAACGGCAGGGGCAGGGGAGTTAGTGGAATGGCAATTACCGCCCCGTGAACATGGGACGTGGGCGACCCGCGGGTCATGGCGTAAATCTCCCCCACAACGTCTTGCACGACGCACAGAAAAACCGGGAACTGAATCAAGCGCAGGTTAATGAAGAAGCAAAGAAGATATCAAGAAAGAGGAGAATATCATCGTAAATGCCCTGCCTATGTACCTGATGAGGCCTACCCCAACGATGCTCGGCAGCACATTTGGACCAGGCTCGGGGGCTCCTGTCGGTCCAACAAACCTTCATGTATGTTTCCCGGACTGTACACAGGCTCAGTGGCAGAGATGTAAACTCCACCAAGCATTCAAGACAGAACCAAGCCAGAGAGATAGCCTTTGAGGAATCATGGGGCAGATCAAGAAGATGAAGACAAGCCAAGAAAACAATATATCACTAAGGAAAAGCCTCCCTTACCGGGCAGGCGAGCCTGGTTAGATCGAGGCCATCCCGAAGACAAGTCCCAAGACTTCCCCGGCAGGCTTGCCGGGGCCGCTGGCGGCCTGCATCCCCGCCAAGACTCCCCTGCTCCACCGCATCACAATGCAAGTCATCCATCGGTGCGGTGTCGAGCCCCCAGATAGCTAAGTGGCTGTCGTTTGGCATGTGGCAGCCGTTTAGAAGGAAGATCACCTCTATATGACACCTGTCCAGAGGCGTGTCAAGCAGACAGATGGAAGATGACTAAGCGGCACGGCAGGCCTGCCGGGCCACATCCACAGCGTGACACCTAGCAGTGCATTTAATGCACTTTGTCCTAACTGCCAGAGTTAGGTATGATAGCAATGTTAGCTATCTAATCACTGGATAATGACTATTTTTCCATTGTGGTAACCCCTTAGCCTATAAAAGGAGGACTGTGGCAACCTTAGAAACGATTGGGACCCTCATGTACTCATACGCGCGTAGCTGCTCTCCCCAAGGCGACCATGCCGGGCTTGAGCGCCGCGCGTTCTTAACGGTCCCTCCATCAATCCACAAAAGCAGGAGTAGGGTTTTACGCTTCTCAGCGGCCCAAACCTAGGTAAAAACCACCAGCATCATCACTGCTGTGTTATCCCTTGGCCTCTGCTCTTTGTGCAATGTGATCACTCCCCCTGCCGAACCACAAGGGGCCGATGGCCCCATAGGTGGTCGTGTTCAACCACGACACTCTCGAAGAAGCAAGGATTCAGAAAGGAAGGACAAGTCATCAAAGAGCTACACAAGACGAAGACATCAAGGTCATGTTGGTGAATGGGTTTCCGGTTCCTACTCCGACAACTAGTCCGAGAGAAGCTATCACTCTGACTCTGAATATACTCAAGATGAAGGTGTTGCTGGACTTGCTCTAGTATCATCCAACTCCCACGACATATTTGATTCACCAAATGAAGGAATTGAAAGATGCTTCATGGCTAAAGGCCCCAAGGTATCACACCCCGAGTATCTTGATTTTGATAGTGATGAAGATAATTTGCTCGGTGATGATGATTTACTTGTTGACAAAACTAGTGATGAAAACTATAATGAACTTGCTAGTCATCATGCTAATCAAGATGAAACGAATGACAATGCTAAGAAGGAGATTGAGTGTCTAACTAAAAAACTAAACACTCTTAAGTTAGCTCATGAAACAACTCAAGAGGATCATCGAGAGCTCCTAAGAACTCATGAGAAGCTACGCTTCGAGAAGCTAAATTTAGAGCAAGAGCATGAGTTTCTAAAAGCTATCAATGATGATCTTTGAAAGAAGAGCTCTTCTTACATTGCCAAGTGTCTCCTCTTCTCTACTTATATGCCACAAGTAAAATCTAGCAACAAGAGTAAGAAAGATTATTCTTCTAATAGTAACAATAACCATGCTAAATCTAATATTGTTGCTTCTAGTAATTCTCTTTATTCCACTAATGATTCTCTTAGCTAAGTTACACTTGAGCAAGAAATAGCTTATTGAAGGGAATTATAGACAAATTTGTTTACAAGAGCCTTGCCGGGAGTAAGCAATTTGAGGAAATTGTATGCAAGCAAGGAATGCACCAGAAGAATCAAGGTGTTGGTTTTGAACGAAAGTTCAATGCCAATGGAGATGAATGGGAAGAAGATCAATACCCCAAGACGAAGTTTGTTCCTCAACAAGAGAAGTATGACCCCACTTCTTTTGAGGGAACACAAGCTCAAGATGATCTTCCACCACAAGACGACAAGCTAAAAGGCAAGGACAAGCTTCAAGAAGAGATTGAAGCATTTGAAGAAGCTCCTAAGGCCATGGTCAAGTGGGTTCCCAAGACTACGTCAAGCTCTACTTCATCAAGTTCAACTACAAATCCAAGGATTCCCATCAAGTTGATGTGGGTGCCAAACAAGAAGAACTAGAGTGTTCTTGAGGGTGACTCCGCCAACATATTTCACTCATATTCATTTTGGCAAGGACTTGTGCAATCAACTTCCATATGTTGCACTTGTTCATGAACTCACAAACCCTCTTGTTGGTAAGACAAGGGACAAGGTAACCTAATGCTTTCATGGACATCACCATATGTGCAATTCACTCTATGTCTATGGATATCCTTGTATGTTCCTTGTGGGACTAACCCAGGTAGGTATTGAAAGTGCAAAACTCCAAAGGATTGCTCCCAACTCTTGATGGACCACATCAACATTGAGCATCCACATCTTCACTATCTACATGAAGTCATCATTGACAAAACCAAAGGTTAGTTCATCCCTCTTTGGGGGGATATCACATCTAGGGGGAGCTTTGCTCCAAAAATTGAGTTAAAGCAACTCTAATGGTGTGAACACATTAATACTTTATGTAAAATTCTCAACCCGACTTGTGCTTAAACGATGAGTATGACCTATGATCAAATGTTCTCATTTGACTCCTAAGTCAATATACTCATATATAGATGACCTAGTCATCGCCAATTGCTTGATAGATGCTAGAATTGATTGTGATTGTTTGACACATATTTCGTGTGCTATTTTATTGTGTGAGCATGTTGGTTTGCATATTTACTCCATTCGAGGACATCCATTTGTTGTTTTGATTGTCTTGGTTTTTCTGGCCAAGTGGATGTACAAGAATGCCTAAGAACCTTCTCTAGCTACCTATGGTTTTCTTGTCTCAAATTCTTTTCTTGCTATATTACAAAAATTGAACAAGTCATTTTCGGACCCTCCGGGTGAGGAGCACCCGGAGCCACCGATCCGACAAGGACTGACCTCCAAAACCTTCTTCATGCATTTCGGTTGGACCAACTCATTCAAACTCGGTTAGACCAAAATCATTTATATTGATCTAGGTTTTCCTCTCGGTGCTACCAATTAGACCAAATCGGTGTCACCGATTTGCTGTAACTGCACGCAGTTGCACATCTCGGTGCCACCGATTTGTTCCACTCGGTGCCACTGACAGCATACGGGTATATATATCTAGCGTGACCGTACATTGAAAATTTGTTCAAACGCTACGACCCCGCACCCCATTGATGCCACCTCCCTGGTCTCCGAATCATCACTCTCGTCTCCAGCGCGCCCTCGCCACAGGACTCCGTCATCGGCAATGGCAATCTGCCCCGACATTAACACCGTATAGGATCTCCACCAAGTTAGGGTGAGATTCGACCCCCTCGTGCTTCATTTTCTCTGATTTAATGCACAAGGGTTAATGCCATGTATCTTGCCACGAATGAAATTCTTCTATCCACCAAATTGAATTAATAGATTAGTTTCGAGAAAATATTTTAGTTTTAGGTTTCCGCCAAATGCATCTCGGACTGACCGATAAGGAATTTTCGGCCCCACCGATTTGGCTCTGGCCATTGCACTAGTACATCTCGGTGCCATCGAGAAGTGCTAATCGGTGAGACCGAAAGTAAAATTTCAGTGAAACCCTAGCAACACGGAGACACCGAACCACATCTCGGTCAGACCGAAATGGTCAGTTTCTATAGAGTGCTTCGGTATCACCGAAATGACCAACTCCGTAGATCCGAAATGCATTCCGTGAAAACCTAGAACTAAGATTTGAACTCAAATTTTTGAAAAATCATCTGCTTTTTGTGATAACTCATCTACTCTGCCCATACCTATCTGTTCACAGGGTATGTTTGCAAGATGTCAAGTGCAAGTGACAGCCAGAATGAGTCAGAGCAGAATGTGAACCTTAGTGAAGGATCTAGCCCAACTGAGAGCTATGATGAAGGCAATAGGAGCACTCCTAGCAATCTGCCTAAGGCTGCCAAAAGAACTAGAAAGAACAAGGGCTCAGACACAGAGGATTAGGACTTCCAGCCTGAGGAAGTGACCTCAAACAAGACAGTGGTTGCTAAGGGCTCACTACTGCAGGTTGATCCAAACGCGACAGTCCAATGAGAGGCCCTTCGATGAAACTGTGTGCGATGCATTAATCACAAACGGTGATGTAATAAAACTGTCAAAAACGATACAAAACATTTGCGATGGCGGTGACATCAAACACTGTCGTGGGAAACCACGGCCACCTATGGGGCCATGAGCCCCTTTTGGTTCGGCGGGGGGATGGGCACGTTGCACAAAGAGCGGAGAAGCGTCACATAGCACGGCGGAGATCACACGGGCAGTTTTTACCTAGGTTTGGGACGCTGCGAGGCATAAAGCCCTACTCCTGCTTTGGTGGATTGATGGTGGAAAAATGGTGGATGAGCGCCGCGCTCTTGACAGGCAGGGTCGCCTCGGGGCGAGAGCAGCTACGCACGTATGACTGTGTAAGGGTCCAGATCAGCCAACCAACCCCTTCTACGGTTGCCATGGGCCTCCTTTTATAGATCAAAGGGGTCACCACAGTGGCAAATCAGTCATTACATACTGATTAGATAGCAAACAGTGCTATCATACCTAACTCTGCATGCTGACAGAGTGCATTAAATGTGCCGCTCAACATCACATCTCAGCTTGCCCGGCAGGCCCTGCCGGGCTGATTTTTTCCAGCTTTGCACCTGCTTGCTTGACACGTCTCAGGACGGGTGTCGCCTGAGGGTATTTTCTGTAGGAAGTGGCTGCCATGTGGCAAACAGCAGCCACTTACTCACTTTGGAGCTTGACATCGCACTGATCAATGACGTGCGTTGTGATGAGGTGGTGCGGTGGTGTGGTTTGCCTCCGTAAGCCCCGGCAGGCCTGCCGGGATGATCTTGAGACTTGCTTCCAGAGCAAAACCAACCTTTGCCAGGTTCGCCTGCCCGACAGAGAAGGTTCTTCCCTTAGCGATATCTTGCTTCTCTGGCTCATCTTGGTCTTCTTGATCTGCACCTTGGCCGGTCCGTGCACGAGTCAGGGGAAAACACACACCCCTGTTTGTGTTCCCCAACATAAGCCCCCCGGCCTGAGCCATACATGCCACGGGGCATGTTGGGTTAGGCCCCAAACAGTGCGCGGACATGTGGCAGGAGAAGGCTGCGCACGACGGTTCGTCATGACGACCAGTCAATCCAACGTCCACTTCGCGTAATTATCACGAGGCGTGGGGGCGTGGGACTGTAGCAGTTAATGTAAAAATGGTAACTTTTCTGAAGAGTCGCGCCCCTTCCGACGCCGTTTCCCTTAAGAGGGGAAACACGGAAAGGTACTGCTCATTCATCATCTGCCTCGCCTCCCCATCATCTTCCTCCGCAAGCCAAGCAACCGCCCGCTTTCCTTGCCCACATTCGCCACCGATCCCCTTCCGATTTCCTTCCCGCTCTCCGCCGCATTCCAGGGGATATGGGGAAGAAAACTGCTACTAGGGGGCAGCGGACGACCACCGCGAAGGCGGAGGCCACCGAGGGGAGCAAGAGGGCGACGTCATCTTCTCCCCGTCGAATCTTGACGGAAATGTGCTACAGGCGAGGTATGGATACCTATGGGGGAGGGAGGTCCCAAAGTGGCATGGCGCTCCCAAGGTTCTGGCGGAGGGAGAGGAGGGCCCGCCAAGTTCATACAAATTTTTCTACGCATATTTTATCTGCGGCCTCTGTCCTCCCTTCTCGGAATTCCTTGAGGCGATGATGGCAATATATGGATTCCACCTCTTGGATTTCACGCCAAATGCAATGGCGTGCATGGTGATCTTTGCCCATCTGTGCAAGAATTTTGTCGGGGTTGCTCCCAATGTAGATCTGTTCAGGCACTACTTCGTCCCGCGGGTGGAGAACAAGAGCCATCGTTTCGGTAATATAAGCTGGATGCCATGGGTAGTGCCAAGAGAGAACTGGGATTACATCCCCGGCCAACAGCGCAACAGATGGGAGGAGTGGAGGGGAGATTGGTGTTGGATTCAGGATGACAAGGCCCCAGAGTTCTATCAGGCACGAGCGGAATGCCTCGAGCGCGACAATGTCTGGAGGGCGTTCAGTCTTACCGAAGATAGGCTACGCCCGGTAATAAACAGGATTACCCGTCTAAAGACTGTCGGGCTCACCGTTGAGCACGTAGGAGCAGACTTTCTCCTCCGTCGCATCGCCCCTCTACAAAAAAGGGACAAATTTGCCTGGGAGTATGGGGATGCTGGGAACAGGATGAGGTTGCTCCCTGGCCTGGCCAACAACCTGACATTTTATGGCCATGCCTGGTTGTGCGATCAGCTATTTGGCCGCTTCGGCCTGTTCAAGCTGCCGGCAAACATCATCCCGCTGAACATCAACTCTGCCAGGGATCAAATCCTGAAGTGGATGCCAGATTATAATGCCCACAGAGTTGCGGGCGATTGGCAGTTTCCCACGCTCGATGAAGAGCTGGCATGGTCCTCCACCTCAGTAGAAAGGGCCACTAAGGTGGAAGCTAAAATGTACAAATGCACCTCCACGGTGGAGGTGGCGTTCATTAAGAAGCGGCTCAAGGAAGACAGGGTGGCCCAAGCTGCAGCAGCGGCAAAGGTCGGGAAGGCAGCAAAAGGAATAGGGAAAGCTAGAGATGAGGGCTCCTCCCATAGCAAGGGTGAGACACAAGTCTCGAAAGAAGTTGCCGGGAAGGAGCGTGCCGGGGGAGAGCCCGCTGGGGACGGGCCTTCCGGAATCGAGGCCCTGTACGCAGTGGCAACAGAGGCTCTAGAGGAAGAAGAGGTTGAGGGGGTGGTCGAACCTGGAGAGGAATGGCTCGCAGAAGGCCCTCAAGCCCCCGAGCCAGTCTTGGATCCACGCCCCTGAAAATGGGCGGCTAACAGGGAAGTGGTAGCCCCCGATCCCGCGCCTGCCGCCAGGAAGGCGAAGGCGACCACCTCCAAGACCAACGTTTCCGAAGCTATGCGCCGGCATTCTCCTCGGCTCTCCGGGGCTAGGGCCCTCCCCGCCAAACAGCCGACAGCCACGGAGGGCGACTCCAGTGCCCAATCGAGCTCGAGTTCTTCGCAGAGCTCATCTTCATCGGAGTTTCCTGTGCCCCGGCAGGGCTCGAAATTGCCAGAGAGCTCCATCCCCCCACCCCAGAAGAGGAGCAGGGCGCCCTCGCCACCCATGGATTTCGAGCTGAACTCCATGCTGATCGATGAAGAGTAAGGGAGATTGCTTCCTCCTTCCCCCCCCTTTTTTTTGCTTTGTCTTCAGTATCCTTGCTCGTGTTGCTGACTGGTCTTGCTTGTTTGTTGCTAACAGGGAGGAGGAGGAGGAGACTAAATCCTTGTCCACCAGACCAAATGGCTCAGACATGCGGAGCCATCATCATCAGTGGGAGGGACGGGCCCGGCAGGGGGTGGCTCAAGCGTCCCGGCACCGAGCCCCCAGCCCAGCCCCCGGCCCGAAAGCACAGACGAAGTTCCTTCTGCTGGGGGTGATGGTGGAGAGTTCCCCTCCACTGATGCCCAAGGAGGGGAGGGGACCACTCCAGATGAGCCACTCCAGGAGGGGCCCATCCCGCCCGTCGACAAAGTTGATGGACCCCCGCCAAGGGTTTCCATGGAAGAGTTCGGCCTTGCCTGGCAGCTAACGTTGCCGGGGAAACTGAAGCTTCTACCCGGCAGACTCCTCTGGGTAATTTATCTGTTCTCTTCTCATGACTTCTCTTATCATGTTGCTTCGCGTCTCTGTCTTAATAATTTTGTCCTTCCTCCATTAACTGCTGGATCTGCTTACAGCCCCTTTGAGTGAGGCGCCAGACTTGCTGGACGAGGTGGCCAATATTGGGAAGGATGCCGCGGATGAAGCCGCCAAAATTGCTGCCGCAGAGGAGCAGGAGCATGTCGCCGGGGGCGCCCTGGGTCCCCTGAAGGAGCCCGAGGAAATACCGGGTAGCGTATCTAGGTCAGGGGTCGTGGTCGAGGAGAAGATACCCCTCCAAACCATGAGCCCCCTTCCCTCATTTGGCACCTCAGTGGAAGTCCCGCCACCATCTTCGAGCAATCTGGCGCTAGTGCTCGCGCAACCAGGGGTTGGAGCCCCTGGCTCGTCCATGGCGACGAGCACAGAGCTTGACGAAGAACTCCAGCGCATCCTAATGTCGCTGTACTAGGGAGTCGATGAGGTGGATGATTCCGTTGCCGTTGCCATGGACCTGTCCTTCATGGAGTCCGTGGTGACAGGCATTAAAGAGATGCGGGAGCAGCATAGCCGGAAGTGGCAGGAGCTCAAGGAGCAGCGCCATTCCACCAACAAGGTGGACCAGAAACTAAAGGATAAGGGGATGGAGCTGTGTGACTAGCACGGCAAGCAGTTCCGGGCCCTTATGAGGCAGCAGGAGACAATCTCGATGACGAGGGAAGATGTCACCACCCGGAAAGTGCGCCTGGCTGAACGCAAGGCGCTTCTGGATGCCAGGGAGCGGGAAATTTCTCTTCAGGAGGAGAAGCTCGAGGCCACTCTCCGCGCCAAAGATGCCGAGCTGGAGATCCTCGTGCAGCAACGCACCAAAGATCTGGGGGACAAGCACAAGGCTACCCTAGATGCCCTCACCACGGACTCTGCTACCCAACTAAAGAGGCTTACTGATGATCTTGCTACTGCTTCCTCCGTCAAGGTGGGCCTCGACCGGCAGGTGGTCGAGCTGACAGAGAAACTTGCCGGGAGCGCCAAGGAGGTTTCAACCCTCCAGGAGGAGGTGCAGAAAACAGGGTCCCTTCTGGAAAATACCCAGTCGCAGCTCTCCTCCAAGAGTCAGGGCCTTGAGACCGCCAACAGCACCATCGAAGACCTGAAGGCCAGGATCGGCTCCATGGAAAGCTTAAGGGAATCTGTTGTGGCCCGTGGGCAGCAGCTGTCAAAGGATCTGGACACGGCGAGGCGCCTCCGAAAGGAAGCGGAAGACAAGCTGGAGAACCACTCCACTCAAGTTGACCTCTGGATCAAAAGCTTGATAGATGTGGCCGAACGCCTTGCTGCCCAAACTGTTGCCATGGGCATGGAGGGGCTGGTCTACCCCGCCGAAAAGCATGAGGCCCCCATTGTCAAGCTGGGGATTTTCTTCAACGAGTTGATTGCCAAGCTGAAGACGCACGAGAAGGGAAGAGCTGGCCACTTCGAAGCTAAATCCTGGAGGCTTGCCCGCAATTCCCTCTTCATGGTCCTGAGCAACATCGCTTGCCGCCACCCGGATCTCGACCTCGCTGATGGTTTCCGAAAGCCGCCGCGGGTTGCTGACGTCTCTGCCATCGAGGAGAAAGCCACTCCCTTTGCCGACAGGGTTCTCGTCATACGAGCTCGGCAGGCCCGCCCTTGAATTATTCCTGCCATCGTGCGGTCCTGTAATCAAAACGATGATGCTTGTCTTGTGTTTAGACTTCGTATGATTTATGCTTTATGCGGGGCCTGGTACTTTTGCTTAATCTGAATTGCGTGTTTATCCTTTTTTGAGTGTTATCCATACAGTGTCCGCATGACTAGTCTCTATGCACATTTAGGTTGCCTGCCAGTATCATATTACCGCAATGGTCGTAAGGGTCTGGCCCTTAACAGTCATTTGGCGTGGATGCGTCCCGATAGGTTTTTCCTCAGTAGTTTCCGACACAGCCACTCGTTCCGCGAGCAGGCTCTGACCGGAACGAGGGTGCAGACAAGAATCTAACAGAGGTACCATCTTGTGAAAGATTTCATCGCACGAACACTTAGGCACTCAACGGATAAACAAGCATACAGATCCAAAGAATCCGTAATAATGCAAAGGTAGCAAGAACTTAGCTCTTATCTGCTGCGGCCGTCCGTTGGGCTCGCCTATTCTGGGAAGGACTGCATTGCTTGTATATTGACCTCTAGCCACCGGCACGGGTTGGCTAGAAGCGCATGTAACTTGGGGCAGCAGGACGCGGCGCTAGGTACAGGTGGTTTCTCTCTCTTCCTCTCCGCACCTCTAGATCAATCCAACGGCAGAAGGCACAAAAGCCACACAAGCGCGGGCGGCCTTGCCGGTGCATACTTGCCGGGGCATCAATCAACGGACTCGCATTGGCGATCTACTCAGGGTTTCCCTAAGTAGGTTAAATGCTGGACCGAGCATCGCGCGGGATTGTCGACGTTGATGATGCTAAAACCCAGAGTAGCACGATTGTCAAAGAGTGTGAGTGACAGAGAGAGAAAACCTGGTGTCCTTGCACATCGCTTGTACTGTCCCGGATGTAACATTCCATATTTGTACCTCCAACTCTGGCCATTTTCGGCAATGCTATATGTTATATCATCCGTGGTTGGGTTTTTCTCATTTTGCATTTTTTGTTCATGTCATGCATTTCATCTCATGTCATCATGTGCGTTGCATTTGCATTCGTGTTCGCCACTTGCATCCGGTTGAGTTCGACATTTTCTCCGTTGTCCGTTTCGGAATCCGACACTCTCACATGCACCCGCCGCGCCTCCCAGAGCTTGTTTCGTGAGCGGGAGAAAAACATTCTCAGAATGGGCCGAGAGTTGACGAGTGGTCTTGGTACATCACCGATAGACCGCCTGTCAAATTTCGTTCCATTTGGAGGTCGTTTGATGCCCCAATGGTTAACCGTGCTAGCCGCCGGACACCTCTCTCTTTGCAGCCCAACACCCCTCCACAATAGCCCACTAGCCCATCTAAACCCCTCCATGCTCTTCGCCGTCGGATTACGATTGCGTGGGCGAAAACCGCTCCGAAAAACTCCACTCATAGCTCCCGTTATCTATATAAACACCCCTCCCCCCGAAATTCCAGCAAACCCTAGCCTCGCATCGAAATCCGCGCCTCCACAGTGCTCCCGCCGCCTCCCACCGCGCGGGCCCGCGGAGCCCGGAGCAGGCCCGCCCGAGCCCATCTGGGCCCGAGCGCGCCGCCGCCCGCGCCCGCCTCACCGGACTCCGCCGCTCGCCGTCGCCGGACTTTGCCACCACAACCACCTCACCGACCGCCCCACAGCGCCACTCACCGCCTCCCGCCGGCGAGCATCACCACCGCCTCGCCAGGTCGTGCCCCAGTCGCCTCCTCCCTCTTCTCGCCCTGCTCCCGTCTCTCTCCCGTAATCTCTTTCTCCCTCTCTCTCTCTCTCTCTCTCTCTCTCTCTCTCTCTCTCCGTGGTCAGGAAGCCGAGCCGCCGCCGCCGCTTGTCACTCGCCGCCGGCCCCGTTGACGACGCCAACCGCCGGATCCAGACGAGCTCCTTCGGATCCATCCATCCCCGACCTCGTTCCGGCCCCGCTCGCCTCGCCGGAGCCCCGCGCCGCCGTCCCGCGCCGCCGGCCTTGTCTGCTTCCAGGAGGACGACGACTGTAGCCGCCGCTCACCTCCTGGGCTGCGCCCTCGCTCCGGCCTTGTGGGCCGTCCGGCCGCACCGCACGCCCAGGCCCAACTCCAGTAGCCGGACCCCGCGCCAAGGCTTGCCCCGCCTCAAGCCCGACCGCCATCGAATCGGCCCAAGTGGCCCGATGTGAGCACCCGACCAATTCCCCCGCCCGGTGCACACTTATAGCTATTCCGCGCTTAGATCTGTTTTTTTTGCTGTCCCTGAAGATCAGCAGCATATATGCATCTTGTCATGGCTATATCTTCGTGCATGTTGCTTCGATTTGCGTGTATGATATGTCAAAATGTTCATCTCTTAATGCTCTACATGATGGTGTCATTTGCAATCATGTTATTGTTCATCTTGATGCGATTATCATCGTTGAAAAAGTGCTAAGTGAGATAATCTGTTGAAAACTCCTGTAACTTGCCTATTTGTCTTTTCATAGCATTTTGTGTGATTTTCTTTTGAGTAACATGCCAACATGTTCTAGGAGCATAATCATGCCATCTTTGTAGTGGTTGAATCCATGTATTTTGATATACCATGTGGTGATTAGCACAAGCTTGCAAAGTGAGCTACTTGCTGTTGCTGATTTCAGACAGTGATTTCTGCCATGTTTACTGTTATATTATGATGCCATGTTTACTTAATGCTACTAGTTAATCTATGCATAATTTGGAGATAATCTGTAAGCATGTTTTGAAGCTCATGTTATACTCTATATATCCATGCCCTTGTTTGCAATTATGTTCTATTGTAGCTTGTTATTACCATGCTCTAAATTTGCTAAATAATGTTGCTGTCAGCCTGTTAACAGTAAGTTCAATTTTGCCATGTGAATAGATAGTGATCTATGCATCCTATGACCATGTTCTTGCCATGAATAGCTGCACAAATATGCCTTCTTACTCTTGGTTGCATTAATATGCCATGATATGCATTGTGGTGAGTTAACCAAGCTTGTAAACATGCCTACTTAATTCTGTTTCTGCCATGTCCAGTAAATTCCACCAGTCTGAAAACCTGTTATCATTTGCAATCTTGCCATGATGTTTTGAACATGTTCTAGTGGTTTCTAGCAGTAGCTCAATAATCATGTTTTGTAGTGATCTACATTTACTTCACTGCCATGCCATTTGTTATCATGTTGAAGTGCTGAAGCATATTTAGATGTTGCATCTTAAGTGCCATGTTGCTGTTATTGTCAGCTTTGCATTGTTTATTGTTTTTCTCACCGTTTGAGTTGTGTGCATCCGTTCCTCGTGTTCTTTATATCAATTTTAATCAAAATCTTCCACTCTATCCAGTGGCATGCTTGATTACCAAGATGATGCCATGTTCATCATTTCCCCTTCCGGAGCACCCATATGTATTGCACATCATATCTTGCATTTCATGCCATGTCTTGCATCATGTTGCTTGCGCATTGCACCGTGATTGATTGTTGTTCCGATGTTTGTGTTCTTGCTTTGGGTAGAGCCGGGAGACGAGTTCGTGCCTTTGGACCCTGTCAAGTACGTTTACGAGGAGCAAGCTTTCGTTCCCTGTGAGGATAATTCAGGCAAGATGATCATTACCCCCGATATCACTACTATCTTTGCTTGCTAGTTGTTCGTTCTTTCGCTTTGTTGCGCTACCTACCACTTGTTTATATAGCCTCCCAAATTGTCATGTCAAGCCTCTAACCCACCTTCCTAGCAAACCGTTGTTTGGCTATGTTATCACTTTTGCTCAGCCCCTCTTATAGCGTTGCTAGTTGCAGGTGCAGTGCAGGTTGTTCCATGTTGGGACATGGATATCTTGGTATATTACAATATCTCTTATTTAATTAATGCATCCATATACTTTCTAAAGGGTGGAAGGCTTGGCCTTTTGCTTGGTGTTTTGTTCCACTCTTGCCGCCCTAGTTTTCGTTATGCTGGTGTTATGTTCCTTGAATTTTGCGTTCATAACACGGTCGGGGTGTTATAGGCCCCCCTTGTATCTTCGCCTAAAGTAAAGCTTTCCCGAGGAGATCCAACTTTGGTTTTACCATTTGCCTAATAACAACTAAATTTGCATAGGGAGTAATTAACCCGAGGATTCTTAATCAACCCCTGGGCCAGTGCTCGACATGAGTGTTGGTCCACCCACCTAGCAGTCGATGGTGCCGCCTCGGGGCAACTCGAGTTCTTTTGGCTATCGTCCACTTTGCATAGACGAATGAGTCCGTAGATAGAGAGCGCGCGGCTCTGGACACGGATCTAACTCACCGGGAGATCTCCTTGGGATAGTTATCCTTTCTTCAAGAGCTTGTCCATCGGGATTCCGAGGCTACTCGGGTTGTCCCACGATGGAGGATTGCCTCCGCGGATCGTGAGCTTGTCATGGGATAAGTTGGGACACCCCTGCAGGGTTTAATCTTTCAAAAGCCGTGCCCGCGGTTATGTGGCAGATGGGAGTTTTTAATATCCGGTTGTAGTGAACTTGACACTAAACTCATTAAAATACACCAACCGTGTGTCTTTTCGACGAAGTTTGGAAAGAGAACACGGTGGGGTTATGATTGAACGTAAGTAGCTTAGGATTACTTCTTGATCATTACTAGATTGCGACCGTTGCGTAGCTTCTCACCTTATTCTTGTATTCGTAAGTTAGCCACCATACATATGCTTAGTTCTTGCTGCAGCTTCACCACTTATCCATGCCATACCTATTTAAGCTTGAATAGTCTTGATACCGAGGGTGATATGATTGCTAAGTCCCCGTGGCTCACAGAATACTACAAACACAGTTGCAGGTACCGTTGAGTCTGATGCAGGAGAGGCCACTGAGCTCTAGTGGGAGTTTGACGAGGATCGTGGTCGTTTCTATGTGACTTATCCGGACGATCAGTAGAGGACCTAGTCCTTAGTCGGACTCTACTATATGTATGGATGATTGTATGATGATTGTCA
The DNA here is from genome assembly GCA_011799875.1 of Thinopyrum elongatum. Lineage (NCBI taxonomy): Eukaryota > Viridiplantae > Streptophyta > Magnoliopsida > Poales > Poaceae > Thinopyrum > Thinopyrum elongatum. The sequence goes on along the minus strand of CM022299.1, from coordinate 283,775,856 downwards.
TATTAATGCTATTCTGGGGCAAGTGTTGCCTGGGTCTCGTATTCTATCTATTCACTTGGTTGTATGAATTTGTATGCCACCTTGCTACGTGTCCGAAATGCGATTGTGCCCCAATAATGAGTTCATCACGTGATTGGGATAGAATTGCATCTTGGGCGTTACAAGTTGGTATCAGAGCCATACCGACTATAGGAGCCCCTGCTTGATCGAACCGCTGACAAGTCTAGAAGAAAACTTTTTTGAGTCTTAGTTATATCGGAGAGTAGCAATTCTTTTTACTCCTTATCCCCTTCGTCGCTCTGGTAAGGACTCGGGACGTAGGTGTTTTCCTCACTCTTCTATCCTTTTTCTTCACTCAATTTTTTTTTAGGATCACGCGGGTATTGTGGAATCGTTCCGATATCATTGTGACGGGGATTCTGTCTTGGTGCCTCCTGACATTTAGGGGTTGTGGCAGTGTCCCGGGGAGTTGAGCTCCAAGGTGTTTTCGTCACAGTGTTTATCGTTTCAGTTCCGGAATACCAGAGGACGCCGACATCGAAAATGCTTCTATACTCTTTGTGGTGAGAGTAGTTTGACGACACCCAGTACTGGGGAGAGCAATCAGATGTATTGCCACAGCTAGTATATCGGATGTTTTCGAAGGTCTGAGGTACACAATTTCCGAAGGTTTCTTGGTTTTGTGTTGATGGATGGATACAGTCAGAGCATAGGGCTTGTTAGTTGTTTGAGATATTTGTGCCTCCCTGTATCCCCAACACCAGATTGCATAACCAGAAAGTTTTGGGAGTTAATAGGTGGGAATTCAAGTAGCTCTAGGATATCTTTCCGACGGATACTTGGTATGAGATTGGGGAATCTCTATCACATATTTGTTCCAGTTGTTACCTTCCTTGGTTTATTCATCAATCTCCTTCAAAGTGGCTTCTCATTCAAATGATTGTATCATATTAACTTTGGAATGCATTTGTTCAATCTTTCAGTTTGGATGCTTATTGTGAAGACTACATTGCACATGTCTAGCCTTTGATTCAGCTTATCTATTATTTCTATGGTGGTTCTAACGGATGTCATCTTCTTCAGGATGGCTCCCGCAACTCGTCAGAATCCGAACCGTGATGAAGGAGAGCAGTCGGAACCTCCACCTCCACCTCCTCCTCCGCCTCCGGAGGCATGGCAAGCTTTGATGGCGGCCACCAATGCCAATACTCAGATGTTGATTCAGCTCATGCAAGAGCACAGCCAAGGCAACCAAGGGAATCAAGGTCAAGGGCATTTCAACAATCAGCCTCAGTTTCCTACACTCAGTCAGTTCCTCGCTAATTAGCCAAAGACGTTCAGCGCTTGTGTTGAGGCCATGGACGTCGACGATTGGCTCATGGACATCAACAAGAATTTTGAGTACAGCAATGTCAGACCTGAGGACTACGTCAAGTTCGCTTCCTTCCACTCAAGGACCAAGCAGCAGATTGGTGGCAGCAGTACAAAGACTCCAGAGGGGGTCGAGTGATCAGCTGGAACGACTTCTATCGTGACTTCCGTGCTCATCATATTCCAGCAAGTGTTACCGAGAGCATGCGTGAGCAATTCCGCAATCTCAAGCAAGGAAGCATGTCCGTGTATCAATATAACATCAAGTTCCAGAATCTTGCTCGCTATGCAAGGCAAGACGTCCCAGATGAGAAGAGTATGATCTACTACTTCAGGGGTGGCCTCAGAGAGGATCTTCAGCTAGCTCTCATTCTTGTTGATCCTACTCAGTTCGATCAGTTCTATAACATGGCTATAAAACAAGAAGCAGCTCAGCTCAAGTGTGAAGCTTCAAAGAAGAGACTCAGGGATGCAGTCCACTCTTCTTCTTCGTCTCAAGTGGTCTCAAAGCAGCAGAAGTTTTGGCTTCCTCCACCTCCTCCGTTTCGTCCGCCCCATTAGCAGAAGCAGTCAGGTGGCCGTGGATCCTCCCACCCACCCAACCCAAGCTATCAGAACAAGTCTCAGGCTCCAAGGACAGGCGGTCCTCCTCCTCCACCTTTTCGCCCAGTTTCAGAGGTCACTTGCTTCAAATGCGGTCTGAAAGGTCAATATTCCAACAAGTGCTCCAACCAGAAGCGCCTTCTGCCTCCTCCTCCTGCCAGGTCAGCAAGCAATGCTATTGTCAAGCACAATCCCAAGTACGCTAAGGTGAACATGATGAATTCAGCTCAAGCAGAGGATTCTTCAGATGTGATCATGGGTACTCTTTCCGTCAACTCCTTTCCTTCTAAAGTATTATTTGATACTGGTGCATCGCATTGTTTCATGTCGAGACGTTCTTTGCAAAGCATGGTTTCTTAACGAAAGACTTGGCCAAGCCGTTATCGATTGTTTCTCCGGGGAAGATTATGAACTCTAGTATGATGGTTCCGAATGTCACCGTCAAGATGAGTAATTATAAATTCCTGGCCTCCCCAATTGTTCTTGCCAATTCTGATATTGATCTAATCCTCGGCATGGATTGGCTTTCTATGCACAAGGCTTTTCTTGATTGTGCTGCCAAGGAAGTTAAATTGACTCATCCTTCTGAAGAGGTGATTATCTTCGCTGCTCGTGATAACACCGTTCGGCTATTCTCTCTCAATGAGCAAGGCGAGATCAATGCTATTTCTCAGATTCCAGTTGTTTGTGAGTATCAAGATGTCTTTCCAGAAGAGCTTCTGGGTATGCCTCCTCACCGGCCAGTTGAGTTTGTTATTGAGCTTGAGCCCGGTACAGAACCCATATGCAAGCGCCCCTACAAGCTTGGGCCAGAAGAGCTGAAAGAATTGAAGAAATAGCTCGATGAACAAGAACGTCTGGGTTTGATCAGACCAAGTTCATCTCCTTGGGGTTGTGGTGTTCTCTTTGTCCGGAAGAAAGATGGCACGGACCGACTTTGCATCGATTACCGCCCATTGAACAAGAAGACAATCAAAAATAATATCCACTTCCCAATATCAATGAGTTATTCGACCAACTCAAAGCTGCAAAGGTGTTTTCCAAGCATGACCTCCGTATGGGTTGCCACCAGATTCGCATTCGTGAAGAGGATATCCCAAAGACAGCTTTCAGAACGAGCTTTGGTTCTTATGAATATACTGTCATGTCTTTTGGGCTTGCCAATGCCCCTCCTACCTTCTCGAGAATGATGAACTTCATCTTCAACCCCTACACCAACGAATTCGTCCTGGTGTATCTCAATGATATCCTGGTGTTCTCCAAGAACAAGAAGGATCATGCTAAACATTTGTGATTGGTGCTCGATAAGCTCATAGAGTATCAATTCTACGCAAAGTTCTCTAAATGTGAATTTTGGCTTGATGAAGTTCTTTATCTTGGTCACATCATCTCTGCCAAGGGCATCTCTGTCAATCCGAAAAAGGTTGCTTCCATTGTCAACTGGGAGCCTCCTCAGAACGTCAAGCAGCTTCGCAGTTTCCTCGGGCTTGCAAGCTATTGCCGAAGGTTTGTGGAGAACTTCTCGAAAATTGCTAAGCCTCTGTCCAACCTCCTCCAGAAGAATGTCAAATGCTCCTGGACTACTGAGTGTGATGTGGCCTTCAATACTCTCAAAGAGAAACTCGTCACAGCTCCGGTCCATACTCCTCCTGATGAGTCCAAGCCCTACCAAGTATTCTGTGATGCTTCATTGCAAGGTCTCGGTGGTGTTCTTATGCAAGAAAGAAAGGTTGTGGCCTATACTTCTCGGCAGTTGAAGCCAAATGAGAGGAACTACCCCACTCACGATCTCCAGTTGGCGGCAGTTGTCCATGCCCTAATCACATGGAGACATCTCTTGTTGGGCAGGCAAGTGGACATTTTCACCGATCACAAGAGCCTCAAATATATCTTCACTCAGCCCAACCTCAACCTCCGGCAAACTCGATGGGTCGAGATGATCCAAGAGTACAATCCAAGCATCGAGTAGACTCTAGGTAAGGCTAATGTGATTGCAGATGCTTTGAGCAGAAAGGCATATTGCAGCAGCTTAATTCTCAAGCCATTCCAACCTGATCTTTGTGAAGCATTCTGCAAGCTCAACCTCCAAGTTGTTCCTCATGGTTTTCTGCCAACCTTCAAGTCACTCCAACTTTGGAAGACCAAATTCGTGAGGCACAACTCCTTGATTCTATGGTGAAGAAGGTGAAAGATGGTGTTGCCAAGGGCTTACCCAAATACAAGTGCTATAGCATTGATGACAAGGACACCTTATTCTTCGAGGACCGGCTAGTGGTTCCTAAGGGTGATCTAAGGAAGGTCATAATGAACAAAGCGCACAATTCTCTTCTTTCCATCCATCCAGGCAGTTCTAAGATGTATCATGACCTCAAGCAGACATTCTGGTGGACACGAATGAAGCGGGAGATTGCTTAATTTGTGAATGAATGTGATGTCTGCCGCAGAGTGAAAGCAGAACACCAGCGTCCAGCAGGACTCCTTCAACCTCTACCTATTCCCGACTGGAAGTTCGACCATATGGAGATGGACTTTGTCACTAGCTTTCCCAAGTCCAAGCAAGGGAATGATGCTATCTTCGTTGTCATTGACAAGCTTACAAAAGTGGCTCATTTTCTTTCGGTCAAAGAATCTACCACAGCAGCTCAGCTGGCAGAGCTATACACCTCCAGAATTATCTTGTTGCATGGGATTCCTCAATTGATCTCCTCAGACCGTGGAAGCATTTTCACTTCCAAGTTTTGGGACTCCTTCCAGAAGGCCATGGGCTCAAACATTCGTTTCAGCACGGCCTTTCATCCTCAAACGAGTGGCCAAGTTGAAAGAGTCAATCAAATCCTTGAAGACATGCTCAGAGCTTGTGTCATCTCTTTCGGTATGAAGTGGGAAGATTGCCTCCCGTATGCCGAGTTCTCCTACAACAACAGCTACTAAGCAAGTTCGGGCAAGGCCCCTTTCGAAATTCTATATGGCAAAAAGTGCCGTACTCCTCTCAACTTGTCCGAGACAGGTGAACGCCAACTTCTTGGCAATGACTTGATCACAGAAGCTGAAGAAATGTGTAGAGTCATCCGTGAAAATCTCAAAGCCGCGGAATCGCGCCAGAAGAGTTACTATGATAGCAAGCACCGTGACTTGGCTTTCGAGATTGGAGACCATGTCTATCTCCGAGTCTCTCCAATGAAAGGTACTCAACACTTCGGTATCAAAGGGAAGCTTGCCCCAAGATATGTGGGTCCTTTCAAGATTGTTGGCAAAAGAGGCGACCTCGCCTATCAACTTGAGCTCCCTTCCAACTTCTCAAATGTGCACGATGTGTTTCACGTGTCACAACTTCGCAAGTGCTTCAAGACGCCTGAGCGCACTATCAACTTCGAAGGGATTGACCTCCAAGAGGACTTGTCTTATCATGAGCATCCCGTTGCCATTCTTGAAGAAACCGAGCGCAAAACTCGCAACAAGTCGATCAAGTTCCTGAAAGTTAAGTGGTCTCACCATTCTGACTGAGAAGCTACTTGGGAGCGCGAGGATCACCTCCGTTCTGAATATCCGGAGTTCTTTCAGTCCTAGATCTCGGGACGAGATCTTTTTGTAGTGGAGGAGAGTTGTAACGTCCCGGATGTAACATTCCATATTTGTACCTCCAACTCTTGCCATTTTCGGCAATGCTATATGTTATATCATCCGTGGTTGGGTTTTTCTCGTTTTGCATTTTTTGTTCATGTCATGCATTTCATCTCATGTCATCATGTGTGTTGCATTTGCATTCATGTTCGTCACTTGCATCCGGTCGAGTTCGACATTTTCTCTGTTGTCCGTTTCGGAATCCAACACTCTCACACGCACCCGCCGCGCCTCCTAGATCTTGTTTCGTGAGCGGGAGAAAAACATTCTCGGAATGGGCCGAGAGTTGACGAGTGGTCTTGGTACATCACCGGTAGACCGCCTGTCAAATTTTGTTCCATTTGGAAGTCGTTTGATGCCCCAATGGTTAACCGCGCTAGCCACCGGACACCTCTCTCTTTGCAGCCCAACACCCCTCCACAACAGCCCACTAGCCCATCTAAACCCCCTCCATTCCTTTCGCCGTCGGATCACGATCGCGTGGGCGAAAACCGCTCCGAAAAACTCCACTCATAGCTCCCGTTATCTATATAAACACCCCTCCCCCCGAAATTCCAGCAAACCCTAGCCTCGCATCGAAATCCGCGCCTCCACAGTGCTCCCGCCACCTCCCACCGCGCGGGCCCGCGGAGCCCGGAGCAGGCCCGCCCGAGCCCATCTAGGCCCGAGCACGCTGCCGCCCACGCCCGCCTCACCGGACTCCGCCACTTGCCGTCGCCGGACTTCGCCACCACAACCACCTCACCGACCGCCCCACAACGTCGCTCGCCGCCTCCCGCCGGCGAGCATCACCACCGCCTTGCCAGGTCGCGCCGCCGTCGCCTCCTCCCTCTTCTCACCCTGCTCCCATCTCCCTCCCGTAACCTCTCTCTCCTTCCGTGGTCAGGAAGCCAAGCCGCCGCCGCTTGTCACTCGCCGCCGGCCCCGTTGACGACGCCAACCGCCGGATCCAGACGAGCTCCTCCGGATCCATCCATCCCCGACATCGTTCCGGCCCCGCTCGCCTCGCTGGAGCCCCACGCCGCCGTCCTCATCTGCTTCCAGGAGGACGACGACCGCAGTCGCCGCTCACCTCCTGGGCTGCGCCCTCGCTCTGGCCTCGTGGGCCGTCCCGCCACACCGCGTGCCCAGGCCCAACTCCAGCAGCCGGACCCCGCGCCAAGGCCTGCCCCGCCTCAAGCTCGACCGCCATCGAACCGGCCCAAGTGGCCCGATGTGAGCACCCAACCAATTCCCCCGTCCGGTGCACACTTTAGCTATTCCGCGCTCAGATCTGTTTTTTTTGGCAGTCCCTGGAGATCAGCAGCATATATGCATCTTGTCATGGCTATATCTTCGTGCATGTTGCTCCGATTTGCGTGTATGATATGTCAAAATGTTCACCTCTTAATGCTCTACATGATGGTGCCATTTGCATTCATGTTATTGTTCATCTTGATGCCATTATCATCGTTGCAAAAGTGCTAAGTGAGATAATCTGCTGAAAACTCCTGTAACTTGCCTATTTGTCTTTTTCATAGCATTTTGTGTGATTTTCTTTTGAGTAACATGCCAACATGTTCTAGGAGCATAATCATGCCATCTTTGCAGTGGTGCAATCCATGTATTTTGATATTTCCTGTGGTGACTAGCACAAGCTTGCAAAGTGAGCTACTTGCTGTTGCTGATTTCAGACACTGATTTCTGTCGTCTGAAACTATTATATTATGATGCCATGTTTACTAAATGCTACTAGTGAATCTAAGCATAATTTTGAGATACTCAGTAAGCATGTTTTGAAGTTCATGTTATGATCTATCCATCCATGCCCTTGTTTGCAATTATGTTCTGTTGTAGCTTGTTATTATCATGCTTTAAATTTGCTAAATAATGTTGCTGTCAGCCTGTTAATAGTAAGTTCAATTTTGCCATGTGAATAGCTAGTGATCTATGCATCCTATGACCATGTTCTTGCCATGAGTAGCTGCACAAATATGCCTTCTTACTGTTGGTTGCATTCATATGCCATGATATGCTTTGTGGTGAGTTAACCAAGCTTGTAAACATGCCTACTTAATTCTGTTTCTGCCATGTCCAGTAAATTCCACCAGTCTGAAAACCTTTTATCATTTGCAATCTTGCCATGATGTTTTGAGCATGTTCTAGTGGTTTCTAGTAGTAGCTCAGTAATCATGTTTTGTAGTGATCTACATTTACTTCACTGCCATGCCATTTGTTATCATGTTGAAGTGCTGAAGCATATTTAGATGTTGCATCTTAAGTGCCATGTTGCTGTTATTGTCAGCTTTGCATTGTTTATTGTTTTGCTCACCGTTTGAGTTGTGTGCATCCATTCCTCGTGTTCTTTATATCGATTTTAATCAAAATCTTCCACTCTATCCAGTGGCATGCTTGGTTACCAAGATGATGCCATGTGCATCATTTCCCCTTCCGGAGCACCCATATGCATTGCACATCTTATCTTGTATTCCATGCCATGTCTTGCATCATGTTGCTTGCGCATTGCACCGTGATTGATTGTTGTTCCGATGTTTGTGTTCTTGCTTTGGGTAGAGCCGGGAGACGAGTTCGTGCCTGAGGACCCTGTCGAGTACGTTTACGAGGAGCAAGCTTTCGTTCCCTTTGAGGATAATTCAGGCAAGATGATCATTACCCCCGATATCACTTCTATCTTTGCTTGCTAATTGTTCGTTCTTTCGCTATGTTGCGCTACCTACCACTTCTTTATATAGCCTCCCAAATTGCCATGTCAAGCCTCTAACCCACCTTCCTAGCAAACCGTTGTTTGGCTATGTTACCGCTTTTGCTCAGCCCCTCTTATAGCGTTGCTAGTTGCAGGTGCAGTGCAGGTTGTTCCATGTTGGGACATGGATATCTTGGGATATCACAATATCGCTTATTTAATTAATGCATCTATATACTTGGTAAAGGGTCGAAGGCTTGGCCTTTTGCTCGGTGTTTTGTTCCACTCTTGCCGCCCTAGCTTCCGTTATGCCGGTGTTATGTTCCTTGAATGTTGCGTTCCTAACACGGTCGGGGTGTTATGGGCCCCCCTTGTCTCTTCGCCTAAAGTAAAGCTTTCCCGAGGAGATCCAACTTCGGTTTTACCATTTTCCTAATAACAACTAAAATTTGCATAGGGAGTAATTAACCCGAGGATTCTTAATCAACCCTCGGGCCAGTGCTCGACATGAGTGTTGGTCCACCCACCTAGCAGTTGGCGGTGCTGCCTCGGGGCAACTTGAGTTCTTTTGGCTATCGTCCACTTTGCATAGACGGATGAGTCTATAGATAGAGAGCGCGCGGCTCTGGACACGGATCCGACTCACCGGGAGATCTCCTTTGGATAGTTTTCCTTTCTTCGAAGAGCTTGTGCATCGGGATTCCGAGGCTACTCGGGTTCTCCCGTGATGGAGGATTGTCTCCGCAGATCATGAGCTTGTCATGGGCTAAGTTGGGACACCCCTGCAGGGTTTAATCTTTCGAAAGCCGTGCCCGCGGTTATGTGGCAGATGGGAGTTTTTAATATCCGGTTGTAGTGAACTTGACACTAAACTCATTAAAATACACCAACCGTATGTGTAACCGTGATCGTCTCTTTTCAACGAAGTTCAGGAAGAGAACATGGTGGGGTTATGATTGAGCGTAAGTAGCTCAAGATCACTTCTTGATCATTACTAGATTGCGACCGTTGCGTAGCTTCTCAACTTATTCTTGTATTCGTAAGTTAGCCACCATACATATGCTTAGTGCTTGCTGCAGCTTCACCACTTATCCATGCCATACCTATTTAAGCTTGAATAGTCTTGATACCGAGGGTGATATGATTGCTGAGTCCCCGTGGTTCACAGAATACTACAAACACAGTTGCAGGTACCATTGAGTCTGATGCAGGAGAGGCCACTGAGCTCCAGTGGGAGTTTGACGAGGATCGTGGTCGTTTCTATGTGACTTATCCGGACGATCAGTAGAGGACCTAGTCGGAGTATCCGAGGATAGTAGCAGGGTGGTTTTCTTCTTTTTATCTAGTCCGTAGTCGGACTCTACTATATGTATGGATGATTGTATGATGATTGTCATATGTATGCTATTCTGGGGCAAGTGTTGCCTGGATCTCGTATTCTATCTAGTCACTTGGTTGTATGAATTTGTATGCCACCTTGCTACGCGTCCGAAATGCGATTGTGCCCCAATCATGAGTTCATCACGTGATTGGGATAGAATTGCATCTTGGGCGTTACATCGCTCCTTTCTCCCGAATGGTATTTGCAGGGCATTCCTGTTGCCTGGCCCGTTCGGGGTGATATTGTTGCCCTTGCCGCTAGCTTCCGTGGCCGTTGCGCCCACAGCGTGTGGAGATGGCAAAGAGCGGGCGAGGTTGGTGTGGGAGCAATGTAGCTCCTTCGCTCCGCCTCAGCCACTCCCTTGGGCATCACAAAGGGTGACGCCATTGATGGATGATGACGCGCTGCTTACACCCTCGCGTTCGCGCAAGTGAGCCCCCTACCTGGCGCGCCAAAGATGTCATGGGAAACCACGGCCACCTATGGGGCCATGAGTCCCTTTTGGTTCGGCGGGGGGATGGCCACGTTGCACAAAGAGCAGAGAAGCATCACACAGCGCGGCGCGAGGCGTAAAACCCTACTCCTGCTTTGGTGGATTGATGGTCGAAAAATGGTGGATGAGCGCCGCGCTCTTGCCCGGCAGGGTCGCCTTGGGGCGAGAGCAGCTACGCGCGTATGAGTGTGTAAGGGTCCGGATCAGCCAACCAACCCCTTCTACAGTTGCCATGGGCCTCCTTTTATAGATCAAAGGGGTCACCACAGTGGCAAATCAGTCATTACAAACTGATTAGATAGCAAATAGTGCTATCATACCTAACTCTGCAGGCTGACAGAGCGCATTAAATGCGCCGCTCAACGTCACATCTCAGCTTCCCCGGCAGGACCTGCCGGGCTGTTTTGCCAGCTTTGCACCTGCTTGCTTGACACGTCTCAGGGCGGGTGTCGCCTGAGGGTATTTTCTGTAGGAAGTGGCTGCCATTTGGCAAACAGCAGCCTCTTAGTCGCTTTGGAGCTTGACACCACACTGATCGACGACGTGCGTTGTGATGAGGTGGTGCGGTGGTGTGGTATGCCTCCGTAAGCCCCGGCAGGCTTGCCGGGATGATCTTGAGACTTGCTTCCGGAGCAAACCTAACCTTTGCCAGGTTTGCCTGCCCGGCAGAGGAGGTTCTTCCCTTAGCGATATCTTGCTTCTCTGGCTCATCTTGGTCTTCTTGATCTGCACCTTGGCCCGTCCGTGCACGAGTCAGGGGAAAACACACACCCCTGTTTGGTTTCCCCGACAAACATGGTTCAGATTAGAGTTGCGTGTGCAATGCGTGGCATACGGTTAATCCACCAGAACTATTTGCGATGAGGCAGAACAAAAAAAATGGGCAGTCAGATGATGGTGTGTGCGATATACGGCATACAGTTCACTAGGATGAACTGTGTGTGATTAGCCATCACAATACAAACGGTCAGCCAGATCAAGGTGTGTGCGATGGAGGGCATACAGTTCGCTCGGATGAACTGTTCACGATGAGCCAAGACAACAAAAACAGTTCGATTGAACAAGATGTGTGTGATACGCGACAAACAGGTCCGTAATCGGAAATGTGTGCGAAGACCAATAATAACACAGACGATTGCTGCTAATGAGCCGTGTGATTTGCTCTGTCTACAGAATTATAACATATATATATATATATAACTGAAATAAACATCCAATTACATAAGTGACTATACATATCATTTGCACACACCTCAGTAAACAATTGCATGCATTCTAAACTAGGAGAAACGATCGTCTAGTCATCTACTTCTTATGATGCTCCCGCCACTGCTCTGTTGCTCGATCCCTTGTCTGGGGCAGGAAGAAGACACTTCCTCATGTCAGCGATCTGCCTGTACATCTCGTAGCTTGTGTACGCGTCCTTGGCCGCGTACTTGACGTGTTGTTCATCCACTCTCTGATGCCAGACACTGTGCCAGGCGTTCTTGTCCTTCTTGCTCTCATCCTTCATCTTCATGTAGTAGGGGTTGATGATGGCCGAGGCGAGGTCAACCAGGGAGTTCTGTTTGTTGTTGTTGCTGCCCTAGACCTTGTAGTGGTCCTGGATGTTGACAAGATTCTAGCATTTCAAGCCCGAAACCTTGAGCGCTTTTAGATTGTTGGCGGTGTCCACAATAGCGAAACTATAGTCGGAGCTGTTGATAAACCTAGAGAAATGCTCGCAAGGCCTTGTGGCCAGGTGGTAGTGGTAGACGAGGACGTCATGTCGCACGCACAACTTGGCGACGGCAACCTTTTGATCATGCCCGGCATAACCGATGGTGTACTTGAGGTCGAAGCCGACCACTTGGTACTTGTCCTCAGCAAGCAACTGCTCCATAGTTTGGATGGAGCTCTCCACCGAGACCGGCTCATTCATGTACACCACTGAGATGGCCTTCCCCCTCATGTGGGTGTCCACTACATGTTGCATGGTGAACTACCCCCCGTTATCATCGTCGGCCGCTGGGAGCACCATTGGAGCCACGGGGAGCGCCATTGGAACCATTGGATGTCCTCTCTGTATGTGTCGTCGTGGGTGTGCTTATTGTGTCGTGTGGCGCGAGAGATGAAGGTAAATGGCTGTAGGAATAAATGGGGGCCGGGCGGCCTGGATTCTCGGCGCGTCCGCATGACAATTTTTGCAGTGGGTAACTGCATCGTGGCACCGTGCCCGGCGCAACCGCATGCATAATGGCAGCACGAACATACGTGATCATGCGCCGGCCCCAAACACTGGCAGCGCGCGTGGAGGGACAAGGGCAGAGCGCCCGGAGGGACACGAGAGCACAGCGTGCGTGGCGGGATGCGAGCAGAGCGCGCCGTGGCCGCCTCAACCGCGAGCAACTACACACATAGAGTAGTTGAACACGCAGGGAATGGTCATCTACAAGCCGGCCGGCAATTGCGATGCTGCGTAGAGAGCGGCCGTGTGCTACTACCTCCGTCTTCGTCTATTACTCCCCTTTATATTCTGTGCCATATTTTGACCTTAAATTTAACCAACTAAATGTTGATGCATGTTATAAAAGTTATATAATTGGAAACTATGTTCAAATACGAATCCAACGATATATTCTTTGGCGACATGCATTCGTATTTTATTAGTTAAATCTCTAGTCAAAATCTGGCACAAAAATACATAGACGACTTATAAACCAGGACGGGGGTAGTAGGTAATTAAATTGTACACATTTTTTTATTAACCATATGTGTACGTGTCCTTTCATCCTCCTCTCGCACGTCTTGTCACCCCGCTGCCATAGAAGGCTTACAACGCAAGCTTGTGCAGCGCGCGGGGGCGTTCTTTTGGCCAAACGGTGGGTCAAAGTGGCGCCAATGAATCGTCGATGAGCCCGTTCCCACGCAACCTCGCAGGTTCCCGTGCAAGCTTCCCACCCGACTCGGTGAAATCCCCCAAAATCCCAATGCTTACCGGCCTGCTATATAAACCCTCACGGCCGGCGAGTCCTGCGTCGCATTTTCCCCTTCCTCCCTGTAGCTTATCTCGTCTGCTTCTTCCACAATCGGCAATGGCACCGATCCGTCATCGTCGCTCAGCCACTCCGCCATCATCAGAGGACAGCTCCAGCTGGGAGGCTACACCGCGGTGGTGGTGCGGTCCCCGGCATAGTGTAGTGCGTGTGGCTTCCCTATTGGGTGTTCGCGGAACACCCACCACATGCTCTGCCGCCGCTGCCCATTGGTAGCTGTTGCCGGCCGCTGTGGCCGCCACACCACCGTCAAAAGCCAGGGCCATCACCCGCTCCGCCGCCGCGGCCCGAATGCGGGAGGTGGCCGTTGTGGCCGCCACCCCACTGGCGGCCACCGTGGCCATCACCCGCTCCGCCACCGCGGCCCGAAGGTTGGAGGTGGTGGTCGTGGCCGCCACCCCATCGTCGGTCGCCGTGGCCGCCAGCCCACCGTCGACCGCCGAGGTCATCACCTGCTCCGCCACCGCCACCCGAAGGCAGGAGGTGGAGGTGGAGGCCCGCACGTGCGTCAACGACCTTGCGTGCTACATCGAGTTCCTATTGGAGGAGGAGGAGCACCTCGTCGAGCACGCTAAGAGCCTTACCGCCGCCGTGGCCGCAGCACACGCCGCCGCAGAGGCGAGGAATCATGAGATCTATGAGGAGAACCACCGCTTTGAGAGGGGTCGTCTGGAGCGGCAGAGGGCATTCGAGGTGAGCGTCGCTGAAGGTGCAACAGCGGCAGGCACCGTATTGCAGTTGTCCAGCTCGTCGGTAGGCTCCTCCTCCTCTGCCTCTTACTGAGCGCGCTCGATAGAGGAGAGGCTGCCGGAAGTAGTACAAAGCCCCTCCATAGTAGTAGTATTTAGGGGCTATTTTGTTCAGTTCATCTGACTATAGATGTGGTGGAACTGTACAATGTACTTAAAATTAGCTAGTATATATAGTTGAACTAGCTATTTCAGTACGTGGTTGGCAACAATAGGGGAAAAGTTTGGTCGGTTCAGCTATCGAGTTGAACTGTTTGTATAAAAGAACGACTGCTTAATCTATAAATGAAATCTATGCTTAATTACTGAATTTTAGTTGCAAAAATTAGATAGTGCTAGTGATTTTTAGCTGCATATTTTGACAAATGGCGGTGTTACAAGCTTGACAAGTGGCAATCTTACAAGCTTGACAAATGTCAATCTTTCCAGTTTGACAAATGGCAATATACCCAATATGAAAGATGCAAATCTTACCAAATTGTCTGTACGTGCTTGCACATGGGTCATCCAAAACAACCATTTGCGTTGATGGGATGTACAAATCCTGCTCGGCACATTTTCTCTTGGCTTAGTGCCAAGGTCTGGCTTTGCATACCGTATACAGTCTAAACCGTTTGCGTTGAAGAGATGCACAAATCCTGTGCTGCGAATTTTCCCTTGGCTTACTGGGGAAGAGCATAGCTCTCACTTTGCATACGGGTGTTCTATCTAAAACGTTTGTGATCAAGAGCTGCACAAATCCTGCTCGGCACATTTTCCCTTGGCTTCCTAGGGAAGCTGTCGGTTTGCATACGACAGTTCTATCTAAAATGTTTGCAATGAGTGTTTTATATTTAAAAACCATTTACGTTGTTTTTAAAGAAAATCGTTTGATAAGTCTGTACATTCAGAGAGAAAAATGCAAGTTCGTTCAAACCATATCTTTCATTCAGTCACACTGCGGATTTATATTCATATGATCGAGATACACGGATACGGTATTAAACCCCCAAAAAAAACTAATTCCGGCGGCGATGGAGGTGGCGTGCCACGCCGGTGTTGTTGTTGTCGTCCTCCGGGACGCCAATGTTGAAGTCTTCAAGGCAGCACAGAATGTTCTTCACATGGAAATCAAACATCATGTCGTCGCGTGATCGACGGGGGGGAGGACGGCAACTCGCGGCGCTGCGAGGTAGCGGTCAATGGTGGCGTCCCATGCCGCTGAGGGGGGCACGCGCATGGGCACGGGCGCGGCAGGTGCAGGCAAACACACGGGGACGGGCGCTGTGGTGGGCACATCGGCGCGCACGGGCACGTGCACGGGCGCTGGCGCTAGCATGTACACGAGCTCGCGCAGGTCTGCGGAGACCTCGCTAACGCCAGCGGCTTCCAACTCTGCGATAGTGCTCGGCGACCAGGCCGTCAATGCTACGGGGATAGTCGCTCGCACGGGCGCGGGGATGGGAGCAGGGACTGGCGCGGGGGCATCAACCGCCGCAGCCAACTCGTTCAGGGCCATCTCCATGAGGCCCCATTCCTCCTTATTTTCTATCTCCTCAGGCTCGGAGTCGACTTCACCAAACTAGAAGACTAGTGGCAGATGATCCTTCTGCGCATGGCGTTGGTGGAGGTCTGCGGCAGGGATGGGAATGGGAGGCGAACAGTAAGGCCGCCCGTATTAAACAGTGGCTCGGGCGCAGCCATTAATGGAGAGGATGCGAGCAAGGTGGGCGGCCATGGAAGTCAAAGGGCTCGCTTCCCAGTGAGTCTGCGCAGTGTATAGCTCACACACTTCCGAGTGAGCCTGCGCATTGGAGGACAGCTTGCACGCCTCTCAGTCAGCCTGCACACCGGACTGCGCTCGCACGCCTCCCGTTCAGTCAAGCAGCTGTCCGCACGGCATCTCCTATAGCCATTAAAAGAGAGACACATGGCGTCATGTGAATGGTTAACAAAACGCACATGATTTAAATTATACAAACATTTGAGATGTTAAAGTGGCAGCTATTTGTTTCAAAATGCCTTTGTTGGCTGTTATTCGAGTGCGCCTTCTCTCAAAATGGACACGAAAAATACCACAACATGTTAGGTGCCATTCCATGATAGCATGCCAAGTTTCATGAATTGCAGACGAGTTTTGAATTTACTAGAATTTAAAAAAAAAGTATCTCAATGTTTTGCCGGCAATCAACAGTGCCCTGGTGTTTGAAATTCATTCCCATTTCTTGCATGGGACCTAAGCATGCACCCAACGATACACATTTGATATGTCAACCCATTTTTCTGCACTGGAGCTTGTGCACGTAGTTCAAATTTGAATTATGCACATAAAATGCCTAGAAAACCCAGTTAATGTATAAAAATGTCCAAGTGAACCCCGAAAAATCCCAAAAATTGACACAACACTCATTTTGTTCTATGTTGACACTAGAAAAATTTTGAAAGCAAGAAGAGGCAACGGATATCGTTTCGTCCCAAAAGGTGGCACGTTCCCTACCAAAACCATCAGGCCTGTTGTGAGAAGCTCTGGTTTGCGAGAAGCTTATACCCAAACCTGCTCCAAATGGGACAAATTTTTTACCATAGCATGTTAATGCCGCTCCATGATAGCATGTCAAGTTTCATGAACTATAGATGAGTTTTGGATTTACTAGAATTTAAAAACCATGTATCTCAATGTTTGCGGCCAAGCGACGGTGGCAAGGTGTTTGACATTCATTCCCATTTCTTGCATGGGACCTAAGCATGCAAACAAGGACACATATTTGATTTTTCAACCAATTTACATGCACTGGAGCATGTGCGTGTAGTTCAAATTTGAATTATGCACATAAATGCATAGAAAATTCAGTTAATGTATAAAAATGTCCAAAGGAACCCCAAAAAATTCCTAAATTTAACACAACACTCCTATTCTTCTATGGTGACACCAGAAAAAAATTGAAATCAAGAAGAGGCAACGGATATCATTTCATCCAAAAAGGTAAAACATTCTGTACCGTAACCATGAGGCTTGTTGTGAGAAGCTCTGGTTTGTGAGAAGCTTATACCCCAACCTGCCCCAAATGGACAATATTTTTACCACGGCATGTTGATGTCGTTCCATGCTAGCATGTCAAGTTTCATAAATTTTAGACGGATTTTTGATTTTTCTAGAATTTAAAAACCATGTATCTCAATGTTAGCGGCCGAGCGACGGTGGCAAGGTGTTTGACATTCATTCACATTTCTTGCATGTGACTTAAGCATGCTACCAAGGACACACATATCAATTTCGAGCCCATTTATATGCACTGGAGCATGTGCATGTAGTTCAAATTTGAATTATGCACATAAATGCATAAAAAAACTCAGTTAATGTATAAAAGTGTCCAAGCGAACCCCGAAAAATCCCAAAAATTGACACAACACTCCTGTTGTAATATGTTGACACGAGAAAATTTTTGAAATTAAAAAGAGGCAACAGATATCGTTTCGTCCCGCAAGGTGGCACGTTCCCTACTGAAACCATCAGGCTTATTGTGAGAAGCTCTGATTTGCGAGAAGCTTATACCCAAACCTGCCCCAAATGGGACAATATTTTTACAATGGCATGTCGATGCCGTTCCATGATGTCATGTCAAGTTTCATGAAATTCAGACGATTTTTTGATTTACTAGAATTTTAAAACCATGTATCTCAATGTTAGCGGCCGAGCGACAGTGTCAAGGTGTTTGACATTCATTCTCATTTCTTGCATGTGACCTAAGCTTGCAACCAAGGACACACATTTGGTTTTTCAACCCGTTTTTATGCACTGGAGCATGTGCATGTAGTTCAATTTTGAATTACGCACATAAATGCCTAAAAAACTCAGTTAACGTATAAAAATGTCCAAACGATCCCCGAAAATTTCCAAAATTTAACACGACACTCCTGTTGTTCTATGTTGACACCAGAAAGAAATTGAAAGCAAGAAGAGGCGACGAATATCGTTTTGTCCACAAAGGTGACACGTTTCCCTAACGGAACCATGAGGCTTCTTGTGAGAAGCTCTGGTTTTGAGAAGCTTATACCATAACCTGCCCCAAATGGGACAATATTTTTTACCCCAGCATGTTGGTGCCATTCCATGATAGCATGCCAAGGTTCATGAATTTCAGACGGGTTTTGGATTTACTAGAATTACAAAAGCAAGTACCTCAACATTTGCCGGAGAGCCACGATGTCGTGGTGTTCGAAATTCATCCCCATTTCTTGCATGGGACATAAGCATAAACCCATGGACACATATATGATTTTACAACCCATTTTGGTGCACTGGAGCATGTGCATGTAGTTTAATTTTCAATTGTGCACCTGAAATGGCTAGAAAACCAAGTTAATGTATAAAAATGTCCAAGCGAACCCTGAATCATTCCAATTTTTTGACGACACATCTATAGTTGCATGTTCACTAGAGATAAAAGTTCTAGCAATTCAAACACCCTCCTTTGCCGCTGTGACCCCATTATGTAATTCAAATCAAGATTGAAAATCAAGTAGATCGCACACAGTTTATTATCACCAACCGTGTGAGATGCAGGACAAAATATCTTGGAGCACCGTCAGAGTATAGTATGCCTATGGCTTACGCGAGAAGGTGCATCAGCTACAGTCCACAGCCGGCGTGTCAAGCACACTAGCTCGCTCCCCAAATATCATTTCACTGTTCAATTGTCACTAGTGAAAGATGGGGACGTGGACCCGCGTCGTGAGGGCAACTTCGGCGGCCCACTCTGGCGAAAGCACGGCTATAGCCGGCATGCGCGTGCTAACAAGCTGCATGAGCACGGCCGCAATCTGCGACCGGGCGGCCAAGGCAGCCCAAACGGCCGCTATTGCTTCTCAGGTGGCGGCAGCAACATCTGCCTCGGGGATAGCAACTGGCGAGAGCGGCACAACAGCTGTGCATTCCGCAGTGGCGGCCTTAGCCCTGATGGAGGCCACCCACGCCCAGCTCATAGCGGTCACCGCACAAATCAAACGAAGCTTCTCCGACAACGGTCGGCAACCCACGACCGAAGAGTTGGCAATCGCCGAGAGCGTTCGAGCAGCCATCCGTTCCTCCGCGGCATACCTTGCCACGATGGAGCCCGTCCAAGCCTAGATCGCATCCGCCCACGCCCTGCTCGTGGCAGCCTTTTCCAAAGAGATGGCGGACGCGGATGGCGAGATGCTTGCCGAGTATGGTGCGATGGATGCCATGGAGCCCCTTCCCAGGAGATCGTCGGGCGCGAGCGGGACATGGAGGAGGCGGCGGAGATCGACGAGCACCAGCCATAGTAGTACTCTTTGTTTTGTTTAATTAAGAGTGCTGGTCTTTAATTTGTTAGAGTAATGTTTAGGTCAGCTAGCTCTATTTAATTGCTGAACTTGCTCGATTAAGAAGTGTGGGTGTGCTGTAGTCTCCTTTGTGTACCAAAATTATGCAATGGCGTGGATGACCACTGTTACCAGGGAAATTTGAACCAAAATTTTGATGTTCAAACTCATCACACACGGGTTAAGCTATATGAATCGTTTGTGATGTTCACATATCGTACACAGTGCTGAATAAGGGACCGTGTCTGATGATACTTTGCGCGCCAGTTTTTTTGCTGCACCGATTCAAAATTTTCGGCTTCAGCGGAAATATCTACCTCCCCGCCCCCTCCCCCTTACCAAAATCCACATTTCCCCTATTTACGCCTTCCTTTCCAAGTTGAAACCTTCACTCCTTGCTTGCAGTGCCGCCTCGTCGCCGGGGACCCTCCTTCATGCTGCTTGGCCTCATCGATCCAGGCAGGTAATCCACACCCGACCCCCATTCTCCTCCTCCTTCCACATACCACATGCCCCGACCGCCGGCATGACACCTTCCACCCAAATCACTGACCCCTCCCCCAAATAAGCGCCGCCCTAAGCCATGGTGCACGCAGTATAGCCAGGAGCTCAAGGAGCATTTGGCAGCGGAGAAGCAAATCGCGGCCGCACGCGCGGATGAGGTCGCGATGGCTGCCATTTGTGCCGACCCCCAGATCTTGGAGGAGCACCTAGCCGTCGAGACCAGCATGGATGCCTCGCGCGCTGATGCCGCGACGCAGTTGGCTGCTTTAAATGACAGTTCGTGGCATTTCCTCGAGGCCACCGTTGGTGCCTTCGATGAAGACTACGAGGTGTTTTCTCAGCGTGCCCGTGCTTATCTCAACTCGAGAGGCAGCAGGTTGGTGCCCGGAGCGGCTCAGGCAACTCACCACTATGACAAGGGCACCCACCATGTGGAGGCCTCGCCCTCTTCCATGTCCAAGGAGCCAATCATCATTGATATCTCCGACGATGAGGAGTAGCTTGTCTTATTAGCTCACTATAAGGACCTATGTTCAGTTTGCTAGCTACGCCGGTTAAGCATGCTTGGTTTACCCGTTGCATGTCCTGCTCCTGCCTTTCCTTAACAAATTCTAGTGAATTGTCCTATCTACTTTTACCATGCAATCTGTTGCTCTAATGTATATGTTCTATATGTCGTGCAATGTGGTGCTCACTTATTAACTGTTTGGTTAATTAGGTGTCGTCTTCACTTAACTATTTGTTTCAATTCTGCAAATGTGATGTTCAATTCTTCAGGGTGCAATTTTGTATTGTCTGCCATGTGAGAAATAAATCGAATTTATCTTTACAAAATACATGAGAAACAATACAATTGCTATATTTCCATGTTGTCAAGCATGCTTGGTTTGGTTAACTATCTGATCTTCTAGTATGTTATACATTGTGCAACGTGGTGCTCAGTTAATGTTTGGTTCATTTGTTGTGGTGTTCAGTTAACTGTTTGTTTCAATTTTGCAATGTGATGTTCAATTGTTGTGCGTGCATTCTGTTATTGTATACCATGTGAGAAATAAATCGAATTTGGCTGTACTAAATACATGAGAAACAAATACAATTGCTATATTTCCAAGTTGTTAAGCATGCTTGGTTTGGTTAACTGTCTGATCTTCTATTAGCAGTATGTTATATTGTGCAATGTGGTGCTCAGTTAATGTTTGGTTCATTTGTTGTGGTGTTTAGTTAACTGCTTGGTTCAATTCTGCAATGCGATGTCCAATTCTCGTGGGTAGAATTTTGTATTGTTGTGCATGTGTGGAATAAATTGAATTTGGCTGCACTTGATACATGAGAAACATATACAATTGCTATATTTTCTAGTTCTTAATCATGCTTGGTTTGGATAAATGGGTTGTCCATGTGGCTTGAATTAATCTGATGAATCTGCAATGTGCTTATTTTTTATCAACATATTTTACTGATAGCAAGCGAACACTCACTTAACCTGATCACTAACTAACTTATGTGTGTTGCAGGGAAACAATGGGAAGCACTGAGGTTTACAATCGAGGTTTGCACATGCATGGTCCTTTGTATAATAGCACATTATTGTGCAATTGCAGGAACCATTCTAATATTTAGGTTTTTAACAATTTGGTCTTGCACATGTAGGTCCTGCTGTCAGAGGTTTTGACCCACTGTTCGACCCTTTTTGCATATGGGGAAATGAGTTGTCCATGAATATCAGTCAAGTCAAGAAACTCAGAAAGATTCTTAGGATAAAGAAATTAGTGACAAAAAACAACAAGATCTTTGTCTGCAAAATGAAGAAGACATCAGTTCACTACAGGATGGTACTAACTATTATACCTTGCCTTTTTTATTCCTTTGCCCCATTTCAAATATAGAGAAGATATTTATGCACATCCTTATTTTCAGGCCTTTCCAAAGCAGCTCACTGATGATTACCTCTCAAACCACCTGTATGGTCAGGAGGCGAGGAAGGTATTCATACAACACCCACAGTTCAATATTGAAGTGTTCCTCAAGAGGACGAAGGATGGATGGTCAATCATCCACATGCACTAGCCTAAAGTTGCAAAGACCTTCAACATCAATGAAGGCTCAATATTAGCCTTCTGCTTCAGCAGTTTTCCAGATGATATTCATCTGTCTATGTACCATCTATGATGCTAATTTCGAAAGGTTATAGATGTTGCATGTGAAACTTGGTGCTGGTGCAGTTGTGTAATGGGGTAGCTGAGTGCTGAAGCTATATGATGTTGTACTCTGATGTATTTCAATTATGAAATCATGCTTCCTTAATATGAAAATGAAATATATTGTGTGCTTAATATGAAATGCCAATTAGATTAATAAATGGATTATTAATAATAGGCCAATTAGCCTGCTAATGGCCAATTAGCCTGCTAATTGGGTTTTTCTACTGCAAACGGTTATTGAGAAAACACCGTGGGCGATGACCTTAGGCAACGCACATAGTTTCTAGGAATAAACCGTGTTGGATCAATGAACAATCACACACGACGTCCTCTTGAAAACTGTTTGCTTTAGGCCACCTTACGCAAATGTTTACCACATAAATAGTGTGCGTGATGGACAACCTTTGCCACACAGTTTCTTCTACGCACCATGTGTGATGCATTCAATCATGCAAACGATAAAATTGTTAATATCGTCTGCAATGGCAACGCTATCACAAACGATTTAATGGGGAAAATTGTGTGTAACGTACCTGCGAACGGAAATGTTTTCCTTGGAGTGACTGTGTGGGATGTATATACGAACGAAAACGTACTTCTTGGATTAACTGTGTGTGATGTACATACTAACAGAAACGTATCCCTTGGATTGACTGTGTGGAATGTACATACGAACGGAAACGTTTAGCTGGGACTGACTATGTGGGATGTACTAACGATCGGAAACAATTTGGCCTTTATAATTTTATTTTTTAGCACAACTATACGTATAGCCCTATTTGATCGCTCGCCCGTCACACATGACCTCATTTTGACGAGCGTGCATGCCAGGAGGGCCTATCCCCGACGGTTTCTGGGTCGTGTGGGAAGGACCCCCCTATCGCAGTCACTCACTAGGCGATGGTTCAAAACGCCATCGTGGAAAGGGGTTAAAAACCATTTGTATAGCACCTCGTTGTACCAGTGGCTATGGCATAGTAGCCAGCATAAAAGCATCTGCCCATGCCAAGGAGAGATCAACTGTTAGGAAGGTCCTAGTTTCCAAGGGAGACAAAGCCTCAGCTCCCAAAGAGACCATGACATTCACACTTGAGGAGGAAAGCACAAGTGCTCCGTGGGTGATTTTGGTAATGAATGTCAACATATCTCTTGTTGGACTAATGCCTTTATCTAATGTATTTCAAACGAGTTCAACAATGGCGTGTAAAGGACAAGATGATATGGAACCCCTTCAAAATACTAAGGACGCATATTGGCAAAAGCTCAAGACTCTTCATTTTATTTTAAGTGATCCAAGATCACATTGAGCACATAGGAAAGCCAATACTATTAAAAGGGGATGAGGTGTTGCTTAATGGATTGCTTCCTCAAATGCTTAGTGATATTGCTCCAAAACCCTCAACCACTTTCTTCATCCAAATATGTCAAAAACCTAAACTCCAACTCTGCCCCACCGATTCATTCTATCCGGAGCCACCGAGTTCATATGACATAGCCACAACCAGAAACCCTAACAGTTCGGTCACACCGATACGGATCTCGGTCTCAACGAGATGGCCTTGCCAACTCCCTGTTATCAGCTGCAATTATTTTGGTCTCACCGAAATTGCAATCGGTCTCACCGAGATGGCTTGACCAATTCTCTGTTACCCTATTGCTTCACTTCGGTCTCACTGAGTTGCTGCAATCGGCACCACCGAGATGAGGTTTTCCCTAAGCCCTAGCACATCGGTCCCACCGAGTTGTTCTAGTCGGTCCCACCAAGATTCCTAACGTTCACATTTTGAACTAATCGGTCTCACCAAGTTCATCTATTCGGTCTCATCGAGTTGGGTCAAATGTGTGTAACGGTTGGAGTTTCTGTGGAGGCTATATATACCCCTCCACCCCCTTCTCCATATGTGAGAGAGCCATCAAAACGTGCCTACACTTCCAGCATACATTTTCTGAGAGAGAACCAACTACTTATGTGTTGAGATCATAATATTCCAATCCTACCACAAGAATCTTGATTTCTAGCCTTCCCCAAGTTGCTTTTCGCTCAAATCATCCTTCCACCATTTCCAAATCAGTGAGAGAGAGTTGAGTGTTGGGGAGACTATCATTTGAAGCACAAGAGCAAGGAGTTCATCATCAATACACCATTTTTTACCTTTTGGAGAGTGATGTCTCCTAGATTGGTTAGGTGTCGCTTGGGAGCCTCCGTCAAGATGTGGAGTTGAACCAAGAAGTTTGGAAGGGCAAGGAGATCGCCTACTTCGTGAAGATCTACCCGAGTGAGGCAAGTCCTTCGTGAGCGATGGCCATGGTGGGATAGACAAGGTTTCTTCTTTGTGGACCCTTTGTGGGTGGAGCCCTCTATGGACTCACGCAATCGTTACCCTTCGTGGGTTGAAGTCTCCATCAACGTGGATGTACGATAGCACCACCTATCAGAACCACGCCAAAAATCTCCGTGTCTTCATTGCATTTGCACACTCCAATCCCATCCCTTTACTTTATTGCAATTAGCATGCTTTACTTTTTTTGCTGCATATATTCTTGTCATGCTTGCTTGAAATGTATTGTGAATGCTTAAACTTGTGCTAAAACTCCACCTTAACTTGAAGAACTTTAAAACTGCCACTTTTACTTGTTGAGGGTCTAATCGCCCCCCTCTAGACCCCTCTTCTCGATCCTTTCAATTGGTATCAGAGCATTGGTCTCCATTGCTTTGGTTTAATCACCATTGGAGGAAGATGGATGAGTCTACGATTGGGAGTATTAGACATAGATTGCCTATGCTTGACGGAGAGTTCTATAATTCTTGGAAGAATGAGATGCTTGAGATTTTCAATGAATATGATTTGAGCAAGTATATTACTAGCCCTTATGTGCCCCCTATTGATCCTTTGCATCCTACCCCCGATGAGTATCTTGACTTGACTCACAATCTTTGAACTATTGATCTTATCATTAGAGGATTGCCTAGAAATTTGCTCATATGTTTGCCTACTTTCGAATGTGCTTATACTCTATGGAAATATCTTGAAGAGTGCTTTCCAAATTACTCCTTGAAAAATCTAGGTGACATTCTTCAAAAGTCAATTGCTTTTCAAAATATGAACCCTAGTGATCCCAAGTTTGATGAATGTCTATTTGAGCTCCGTGACCTTATGCGTGCCAAAGGAAATGTTGGAGTCATTAGTAGCATCATTTCACAAACTATTAGAATTCATAAACATGCACATTGTCATGGTCATAAATCTAATGAGTCAATTGCCCTAGGTGATGAACAACCACATGATGACATTGAGCATGGATATTATGATGAGGATGATGACAGTGACTTTGATCTTGAGGAGTCGATGAGACATTTTGGTCTTATGGCGAACCTTCGTGGTTAGATGGCCGCAGGGAAAGAATGGATTCTCGATATTGGATGTACTGATCATATGACCGGAGATAAGGACATGTTCCATGAGCTTGCTAAGAACGACGGTCCTCGCAAGTATGTCACTTTTAGAGATAACTCCAAGGGTAAGGTACTTGGCCTTGGTAAGGTGACCATTTCCATTGATAGCTCTATCCAAAATGTTATGCTCGTTGAATCTCTTGGTTACAATCTCCTTTCCGTATCTAGACTAGCCGACTTCGGTTTCAATGTTCTATGTACTGAAGTAGATTTCCAAGTGTTTCATAGAGATAATCATCATATGGTCTTTATCGGTTTTCGTACAAGTGACATATAGATTGTTGATTTTACTAAGAGAGCCCAACCTCATACTTGCTTAATTGCTAAATCTTCTAAAGGTTGGTTATGGCATAGAATGTTAGGTCATGTGGGCACGCGAAATCATGATAAGCTTATTAAAGGTGATCATATCCTTGGTGTTAAAGACGTCATATTTGACAAGGATAGACTTTGCAGTGCTTGTCAAGCAGGAAAACAGGTCGGAGGAAGTCATCCCGTGAAGAACATCATGACCACGAGAATACCACTTGAGCTACTTCATATGGATCTGTTCGGTCCCAACACCTACAAGAGCCTCGGTGGTAACTCGTTCGGTTTGGTCATTGTTGATGACTTTTCAAGATTTACATGGGTGTTCTTTCTTGATGATAAATTACAGGTCCAAAAGATCTTCAAGAACTTCGCTAGGAAGGCCCAAAACCAATTTGAAGTGAAGATCAAGAAGGTTCAAAGCGATAATAGGATAGAGTTCAAGAATGCAAATGTGGGCACCTTTCTTGATGAAGAAGGGATTTCACATGAGTTCTCGGCTACGTACACACCTCAACAAAATAGAGTTGTTGAGAGGAAGAACCAGACACTTATCGAGATGGCAAGAACGATGCTTGATGAATACAAGATGCCCAGACACTTTTGGGTAGAAGCGGTTGAGACAACTGGTCATGCTACGAAACGACTATATCTTCACAAGCTTCTCGGCAGGACGGCATACGAGCTTCTCACTGGTAACAAACCCCAAGTTGGATACTTTCGAGTATTCGGCTCAAAGTGTTACATTCTTGATAAGCATCGTCGCTCAAAATTTGCTCCTAAATCTCATGAAGGTTTCCTACTTGGTTATGGCTCAAACTCTCACACTTACCGTGTCTACAAAAATTTCACCCGAAAGGTTGAAGAGACGATAGATGTGAGGTTTTATGAATCTAACGGCTCGCAAGTAGAGCAATTGCCAATTGATGTAGTAGTCAAAGATCCTTCGGAAGCAATCCAAGATTTATCCATTGGCAAGATTCGCCCAACGGAGGTAAAGGAGAGTACTTCGTCCATTCAAATGGAAGCCTCAACTTCACATCAAGGTGAACCACAAGTTGACTTGGAGGCATCCACAAGTAGAACACGTCAAGACGAAGGAAATGAGGAAGTACAACAAGATGAACCACCTCGACCTCCCTCTCCACCTCCACAAGAGAACGACAATGCCAACAATAATGAAGGAGGAGAAGAAGAAGAAGAAGAAGACAATGAAGAGGATGTTCTAGCCCAACCCAAACAAAAGCTCTCATGAGTTAGAGCAAGTGTCACAAGATACCATCCCATCGAACAAATCTTCGATGATATTCAAACCAGGAGAATCACTCGCTCTAAAAATCGTCTGGCTAATTTTTCTGAACACTACTCATTCATTTCGAATGTTGAACCTATGAAGGTAGAAGAAGCTCTTGAGAATCCGGATTGGGTGAATGCTTGCGCAAAGAGCTACACAACTTTGAGAGGAATCAAGTGTGGACATTGGTTGAAAAGCCCGACGACAATCACAACGTCATTGGAACCAAATGGGTGTTTCAGAATAAGTAAGATGAAGATGGACAAGTTGTACGCAACAAGGCCCGTCTCGTCGCTCAAGGCTACACTCAAGTCAAAGGTATGGACTATGGTGAGACATATGCCCCCGTTGCTAGACTTGAGTCCATACGCATCTTACTTGCTTATGCCAATCATCATGATATCACCTTATACCAAATGGACATTAAAAGTGCTTTTCTAAATGGAGAAATCGAGGAGGAAGTTTATGTTAAACAACCTCCTGGCTTTGTCAATGCCAAGAAACCTAATCATGTCTACAAACTTCACAAAGCTCTTTATGGTCTTAAACAAGCTCCTAGAGCATGGTATAAATGCTTGACCAAGTTTCTTATTGAAAAAGGCTTTGAAATTGGGAAGATTGATTCTACACTTTTTACTAAAAGGGTTAATGGTGAATTATTTGTTTGCAAAATTTATGTGGATGATATCATATTTGGTTCTACTAACCCCCATTTTAGTGAAAAGTTTGGAAGGCTAATGTTAGAGAAGTTTTAGATGTCTATGATGAGTGAACTCAAATTTTTCCTTGGTTTGCAAATCAAGCAAACTAAGGAAGGTACCTTTGTCTCGAAAACAAAGTATACCAAGGATCTTTTCAATAAGTTCAACATGCAAGAAAGCAAAGGTATGAAAACACCCATGCCTACTAGTGGATATCTTGAATTGACTAAGGATGGCAAACCGGTTGACCAAAAGGTTTACCGCTCTATGATTAGTTCATTGTTATATCTATGTGCCTCCCATCCCGATATTATGCTAAGTGTGTGCATGTGTGCACGATATCAAGCGGCCCCTAAAGAGTGTCATCTTAAGGCCGTGAAAAGGATAGTGAGATACTTAATACGTACACCAAACTTTGGCATTTGGTATCCTAAGAGGTCATCTTTTGATTTTGTTGGCTACTCTGATTCGGACTATGCCAGTGACAAGGTTGATAAAAAGTCCACTTTGGGTCCTTGTCAATTTCTTGGTAGATCCCTTATGTCTTGGTCCTCCAAGAAACAAAACTCGGTATCCTTATCTACTGCCGAAGCGGAATACATTGCCGCCGGATCATGTTGTGCTCAATTACTTTGGATGACCCAAACCCTTAAGGATTATGGGATACATGTGAAACATGTTCCATTGCTTTGTGATATTGAAAGTGCTATTAGGATTGCTCACAATCCCGTGCAACATTCTCGAACTAAGCACATTGAAGTTCATCACCATTTCATTCGGGATCATGTTGCTAAAGGAGACATCAATCTTAAGCATGTTCAAACCGATAAGCAATTGGCGGATATATTCACCAAACTGCTTGATGAGAAAGTATTTTGCCATTTGAGAGGTGAATTGAATATCATTGATGCCTCAAACTTTGAGTAGAAGCTCCATTGGGATACATGCAAGGCGTGAACCTTTTTGTGACTAATCCTTTGTATTTCTCTTATGATTTTGATCATATGTCCTGGATCTATACTTGTACCCTTGCATGTTATCTAACCCTTGTGGTATTTGGATGAATCTCAATCTAGGAAATTACAATTCACTCATATCCCAAGCAATTTCTACATCACCAAGTCCCTATGATTTGGATGTTGATTACAAGGAAGCATGAACTCACTTAACATATCCTTTGACCACTTCAATATGTCAAATTTCATGATTGTCATTTTGGATACACAAGTGCTCTTCCTTGCAAGACTAACCCATGTAGGAAGATGAACTCAAACTACTAGTGGTGCTCCCAAATCTTGATGGATAACATCAACCTTGAGCATCCCACATGAGTTCAACTACATGATCAAGATCAACACCACACCCCAAGGTATGTCATTCCATCTTAGAGAAGCTTTGCTCCAAGTCATGAGCTAAAGCAACTCAACAAGATGTGAATACATCAAAATACTTAGATGAAAAATGGTAACCCCATTTTGAGCTTAAACGACCTACGATCAAGTGCTATCACTTGACTCCTCAGTCAATATACTCTAACATAGGTGACTTTGTCGCCGACCCTTTCCAGATGAAGTTCTCCAGTGTTCTTTTGCTTAGTTGATTTTTTCCATTTGCATGTTTTTCTTGCCTTTGTGTCTCTCTTAAAAACAAAAGAAAAACTTCATCTAGATCTCTTTTACATTCTCTACTTTTCATCTGTGACTCAGTTGAAAATTCATTGCAAATCTTTCTGCAAAATCCTTGCAAATCCTTGTGAGATTTCATTTGCCAAGTGAGCTGAATTGACAAAACCTTTACTCTGAGTTGAACTCGGTCTCACCAATTCCACCCCATCGGCTCGACCGAAATACAAGGATTCCTTGTATATAGTTCATCGGTACCACCGACAAGGACTAGCTCAACCTTCTGTGACTTTGTCATCTCAGAGTCACCGACGAAAAACGTATCGGTGTCACCGATTTCAACTCTGAGAAAATGTTTTGCCATTTCTTACTGCCTATTTTCTTCAGCTCCACTCAATGATTCTTTCCTCTATCAGCATCATAAACTACCTACTGCTTTCTAGTGACTCTCAAGGACCACACCTACTTGGCTCATGCTCCATAAGTGCCCTTCTTGAAAATTGATGTCAAAGGGGGAGAGGAAGCACATCAAAGCTTATCAAATGAGCACATCTAAGCTCTTCTATAGATGCCTGTTAAAAAAAGAGGAGAGAAGTCACATGTCTTTAAGAGGCGAAAGACATGTCAATATGTTTAATCCCAGCTATTGCTATTGAAAATTCTTGTTGCTTTGATTTGATTTGCTCTTACCCTATTTCGCTCTGATCTTATGTCACCCTACCTTCTCTCATTATCCTATATCAGATTCAGGGGGAGAAAAAATCTATGTCTAAGGGGAGAAAGATCTTTGGAACTTATTGCAAATATTTAAATCTTTGGGGACATGTCTATCTTGTAGTACTCACCAATTACATGTCATCCCAGTCTTGGTATTTTTGTGGGTCTTTAAAACTGCTTTATTTGGAATGTTCTTGTGTTATCTAACCCTGTTGTCTCAACTCTACTCCTTCAAAAAGTCAGCTCAAGACCACATGGTAAGTATATGCATCACACTCATGTGCATGATGATCTCTTGCTGTTGCACATATTTTTTGCAAGAGGGAATCATAAACATGAAGGTACATTTCTTAACCATATCATTTGCTCTGATGCATATAGCCAAGATACATGTAACTCTCTGCTTACTCTATCATGTTATGCATTCACATGTTAGTATATTCTATCTTCACATGATTGCATACATGTAGGGGGAGCTTATGCATGTTACATGTTTCTCCAAAGCTTTACTTGCTACTCTTCATATCATTTACCTAAAGCTTTGGTGTATGTTGTCATCAATTACCAAAAAGGGGAGATTGAAAGCACAAGTGCTCCCTGGGTGATTTTGGTAATTAATGTCAACATATATCTTGTTGGACTAATGCCTTTATCTAGTGTATTTCAGACAAGTTCAACAATGGCGTGGAAAGGACAAGAGGATGGGAACCCCTTCAAAATGCTAAGGACACATATTGGCAAAAGCTCAAGACTCTTCATTTTATTTTAAGTGATCCAAGATCACATTGAGTCCATAGGAAAGCCAGTACAATTAAAAGGGGATGAGGTGTTGCTTAATGGCTTGCTTCCTCAAATGCTTAGTGATATTGCTCCAAAACCCTCAACTACTTTCTTCATCCAAATATGTCAAAACCCTAAACTCCAACTCGGCCCCGCTGATTCATTCTATCTGGAGCCATCGAGTTCATATGGCATAGCCACAACCAGAAACCCTAATAGTTCGGTCACACCGATACGGATCTCAATCTCAACGAGATGGCCTTGCCAACTCCCAGTTATCAGTTGCAATTATTTCGGTCTCAACGAAATTGCAATCGGTCTCACCAAGATGGCTTGACAATCCTCTGTTACCCTATTGCTTCACTTCGGTCTCACTGAGTTGATGCAATCGGCACCACCGAGATGAGGTTTGCCCTAAGCCCTAGCACATCGGTCCCACCGAGATTCCTAACGTTCACATTTTAAACTAATTGGTCTCAGCGAGTTCATCTATTCGGTCTCACCGAGTTGGGTCAAATGTGTGTAACGGGTGGATTTTGTGTGGAGGCTATATATACCCCTCCACCCCTTCTCCATATGTGAGAGAGCCATCAGAATGTGCCTACACTTCCACCATACATTTTCTGAGAGAGAACCACCTACTCATGTGTTGAGGTCAAGATATTCCAATCCTACCACAAGAATCTTGATTTCTAGCCTTCCCCAAGTTGCTTTCCACTCAAATCATCTTTCCACCATATCCAAATCAGTGAGAGAGAGTTGAATGTTGGGGAGACTATCATTTGAAGCACAAGAGCAAGGAGTTCATCATCAACACACCATTTGTTACCTTTTGGAGAGTGGTGTCTCCTAGATTGGTTAGGTGTCGCTTGGGAGCCTCCGTCAAGATGTGGAGTTGAACCAAGAAGTTTGTAAGGGCAAGGAGATCGCCTACTTCGTGAAGATCTACCTGAGTGAGGCAACTCCTTCTTGGGCGATGGCCATGGTGGGATAGACAAGGTTGTTTCTTTGTGGACCCTTCGTGGGTGGAGCCCTCCGTGAACTTGTGCAACCGTTACCCTTCGTGGGTTGAATTGTCCATCAACGTGGATGTACGATAGCACCACCTATCGGAACCACGCCAAAAATCTCCGTGTCTGCATTGCGTTTGCACAATCCAATCCCATCCCTTTACTTTCTTGCAATTAGCATGCTTTACTTTTTCTGCTGCATATACTCTCGTCATGCTTGCTTGAAACGTATTGTGAATGCTTAAACTTGTGCTGAAACTCCACCTTAACTTGAAGAACTTAAATACTACCACTTTTACTTGTTGAGGGTTTAATAACCCCCTCTAGACCCCTCTTCTCGATCCTTTCGAGGAGCCAAGTGATGTAGAGGCTGCTGCAACAAAGAAGAAGAGGGTGAGGAAGACAATTGCTCGAGTTATTGGCAGACCCTCCATGATGATTGGTGATGAGGAGGAGGAGAACCTACTGCAGATGCACCTCCAGCAAAGACTCAAAAGCTCATGTCAGATGCTATGAAGTCTGTTGCTCCATCCAAGCCCAAGTCCAAGCCTAAATGATGAGGACATCAATACCATTGTTACACCCACAGCCCCTGCTGCTATACATACTGGACCAATTACTAGAGCTCGCACACGCCAATTGAATTACCAGGTACTTTCGTTTCTTGGTGACAATTCTAATGTTCATGAGAATATGATGCTGTCTAAATTGGATAAATTTGTGTTGATTACTAATGAATGGCCTACCATGGACAAGAGGGATGAGCACTGGAGCAGGATCAAGAATGAAGATGAAGGCGTGTGTGAAGGGATCCAGAATGGCGTTTCTAGTGCATATTTGAGCACTTTAAAGCCTCTGTGATGACCTACAAGGACATGGACGAAATATACAAGAGGCCCCTTCATAAATTTCATCCATAGCTTATTTTAGGTGTTGCGCCACCTTGTTTTTGGGCTAGGCCCATCTAATTTTGAAATACTTAAGTATAGGCTGTTTTTATAGTCCGTATGTGTGGGGAAACAAAGTTAGGGTTGGTTTCGGACCCCTCCTACAAGGGGTCACACAATTCCCCTCTACTCCTCCATATGTACAGCCCTTAGGGCGTCGTTTAGACTTTGGGGTTTGTTTAGATTAAAGTTCGCCATAGCAGCAACTTCGCGTACTTCGTTTGTGTTCAATGACCAGACCAAGACGTCACAGAACCCCACTTTAATCAATAAAGATTTCCTCTTATATTCGCAATATCCAGATTGCAATCTCAGTTTCTTGCATGTTCTTCATTTGGTCGCAAGAAATAGACCCTTGTGGTCAGGTTGATCATGCTCCGACGTGGTCAATAACCCTCGGAAGTTGGTTTAGCGATTGCTAAGGTGCGACGTCTCGCACGTTCGTAGTCGGATCATCAAAGTCTACTCCCACAGAAATGATAATCACCATCTCATCGAAAGATGGGACACCTTTGCCTCTATCACTAAAGCACCAGCTCCCAAGAGGTCTACAAGAAACATCTCTGCTGCTGAGAAGAAAAAGGCCCCAGTGCCTGAGGTTGAGATAGATGATGAGCCACTAGTGCTCAGGAAGTTAAAGCCAAAGATTCCAGACCATGACTACTCCCATGGATGGCCGAGAACATGATGCTTAGGAAGGACAAAGGTCTGCGAGAGTGGAGGAAGATTGATCCATATTCTGTCAGGAGGAGGACTGCTTGTGACTATCGCTTTCACACCAGAGAGTAACATGATTTCTATGAGACTGTACTGCTTGATAAGAAGCCCATAGTCAGTGACATGAAGTGGGTGGACTGGAAATACATTGATGCCAATGAAGACTATTTCCCCCATGTTCATGAGAGCTTCAAAAGTGCAGGTGTTGACGAGTTTGTTGGCAAGAAGCTCACCAAGTGGAATGATGAGCTGATCATGCAATTCTATTCTACAGCTCATTTCTATCCAGATGGAAGGATTTTATGGATGACTGAGGGATCCAGATACCAGTCAACAATCTCTGAGTGGGCTGAACTTCTTGGTGCTCCTGAGGAAGATGAGAATGACATTGATGTGTACGGGAATCCCAGGATGGACCACAACTCCATGGCTAACATGTACAAGCCATTTCCTACCAAAGATGTTGAGAGTCATAAGTTTGGTTCGGTAAAGCATTTGCTTGCTAGTTTGGTCACAACAAACACTATATTGAGGCACACTCTATTGCCCAAGTCTGGAGATGACAAGATGACCCATGGCCACTCCATCAACTTGCTACATTTGTTTGACACTCCTCAGAAGTTCAAATTCATGAGTTTGATAGTAGAGACAATCAAGAGAACTGCAACTGATAAGAAGAGATCTTGTGGATTTGCTCCTCATATCCAGTTTCTCATCAACTCCAAGGTTGGCACGAGCACTTACTTACTTGATCGAGAGCATCTCCCATTGTAGCCTGAGTTTGAGGATAATGTGGTGGTGATGGACTCTTCACACCCGACATCTGTTGAGGCTCAAGAGAAAATCCAGGCAACTGCAGCAGCAAAAGCAGCACAAGAGGCATCTGCTCCCAATGCTCCTATAGCCAACCTCAAGTCCAAGAATGATCAAATGACATATCTGCTAGAGGCAACCCTGAGGACTGAGAAGAGTCTGGCCAACATTTCCAACAATCAGGAGAGCTTAGAGCGGGTGGTCGAAGCTAAGATATATGATCTTGATGTAAAGATCACCGAGGTTCAGTCAGTTGTGACAAAGCTCAAGGAGGATGTTGATGCAGCCAAAGCCGCTACTATAGAGGATAATGGAGATGAGCAACCTACTACTGAGAGGTTCCAGACTATGCTTAGGGAACCCAGATTGTCAGCCGTGCCAGTTGCAGATATGATGAACAATCACTCTGCACCTGCTGCTACTACTCCAGTGCCACCTCCAGTATCTACTCCAACAGCCCAGCAGACATCAGCTGAAGCAATTGTGAACGCACTCATCTCAATGCCATCTACGCACACCGGAGCCACTAGCCAGAAGTCACCTTCAGGAGCTGCCGAGGATCGTGCCTAGAGGGACACATAGCTCAATACCTTTCCAAACTTTTCGGCACTTGTTGCCAAAGGGGGAGAAATTGTATAGATCATTAGGCTTCGAGAGAGAGTGTCTTGCTTTTTGCTCGTTGGTTTTTCTTGAGTTCTTGCTACTATTTCTACTTGATTCGTGACACTTTGTTCGTTATGTGTGTGAGATACTATGTTTGTCTTGTGTGATTGATCATACTATGCTTCATGTGTGCTTAATGCTTATCTCTATCATTATTTGTGTATGATCATTCACTTGTGTGTGTTGGTAATGCGTTCTTATTATTTCACTCATATCATTTTGTGCGCTCCACCAAGATGTATGTGACATGGAAGAGTGACCCATGATCCTAATCGATTGTGCATTTGCATTCAAACGCAAATTTTTAATAATGCACAAATTTAGGGGGAGCTCTTGATTATCACATACTTCTCAGAGTGATGATGTATTTCATTCATTTAATAATTTGTCAAATCTTTGATCTATTTGTTGTCATCAATTACCAAAAAGGGAGAGATTGAAAGTGCAACTACTCCCCGGGTGGTTTTGGTAATTCATAACAAGATATATCTCATTGAACTAATATCCATTCAAGATAAATATTTCAGGATGTTCAATGATTGGCATGGCATGGAATAGCGATGTGGACCCCTCAAAATGCTAAGGAGAATGATTGGCAAAAACTCAAGACTCTACATTTTTGTTTAAGTGATCCAAGATCACATTGAGTCCATAGGAAAACCAATACTATTAAAAGGGGATGCGGTGTTGCTTAATGATCTTGTTGCTCAAGTTCTTAGTGATATTGAAACCCTCAGCCACTTTCTCTATCCACGTATGTCCAAACCCTAATTCCCAACTCGGCCCAACCGATATTTCCTACCCGAAACCTCTGAGTTCATCTGGACTTGGCCACTACCAAAACCCTAACAATTTGGTCCTACCGCTACGGATATCGGTCCCACCGAGATGGCCTTGCCAACTCTCTGTTGCTTGTTGCAATTATGTCGGTCCCACCGAGATGGCCTTGCCAACTCTCTCTTGCTTGTTGCAATTATGTCGGTCCCACCGAGATGTTGCAATCGGTCTCACCGAGATGGCTTGACTGATTCTCTGTTGCCTTATTGCTTCATTTCGGTCCCACCGAGATGATGCAATTGGTGCCACCAAGATAAGGTTTGCCCTAAGCCCTAGCACATCGGTCCCACCGAGTTGTTCCAGTCGGTCCCACCGAGATTCCCAACATTCATATTTTTGCACAAATCGGTGCCACCGAGTTTTCTAATCGGTACCACCGAGATGGGTCAAAAGTGTGTAACGGTTGGAAGTTGTGTGGAGGCTATAGATACCCCTCCACCCCTTCTTCCTCAGTAAGGAGAGCCATCAGAATGTGCCTACATTTCCACCATTCATTTTTTGAGAGAGAACAACCTACTCATGTGTTGAGATCAAGAGATTCCATTCCTACCATTTGAACCTTGATTTCTAATCTTCCCCAAGTTGCTTTCCACTCAAATCCTTCTTTCACCATAGCCAAATCTATGAGAGAGAGTTGAGTGTTGGGGAGACTATCATTTGAAGAACAAGAGCAAGGAGCTCCTTTTGGAGAGTGGTGTATCCTAGATTGGTTAGGTGTCGCTTGGGAGCCTCTGACATGATGTGGAGTTGAACCAAGAAGTTTGTAAGGGCAAGGAGATCGCCTTGAAGATCTACCCAAGTGAGGCAAGTCCTTCATGGGCGATGGCCATGGTGGGATAGACACGGTTGCTTCTTCATGGACCCTTCGTGGGTGGAGCCGTTCGTGGCTCGCGCAGCCATTACCCTTCATGGGTTGAAGTCTCCATCAACGTGGATGTACGATAGCACCACCTATCAGAACCACGCCAAAAATCTTCGTGTCTCCATTGCGTTTGCCTTCTCCAAAACCTTCCCTTTACCTTCATATGCAATGTTTTACATTCCGCTGCTATACTCATAGAATTGCATGTGTAGGTTGATTGTTGACTTGTCATAATTGCTAAAATCTTCCCACAACTAAAATTGGGAAAGGAAAGATTTTATTTGGTCATGTAGTCTAATCACCCCCCTCTAGACATAGTTTAGATCCTACAGTTGGACTATGAGGCACCTCCGTTTGTGGTCTTCGTCTGACTGGCTCATGAGATAATCTGGTAGACAACTCCCTAGAGTCACTTCGGGTCTTGTGTTTCGATCTGCCGGCTCGCTAGTTTTCTTCAAAAGAAATTGTGGATCTAAGTGAGCATCTGGATGCGAAAATGGTACCTTTCTGATAGCTCGTCTCGATTTCTTTGGGATAAATGTTTCCGTGTTGGATGAGATTGAAATTACCTCAACATTGCCTGCTTGGCTCATCTCTGTGTTATCCTGAGATGAGGGAGCATTAGCAAGTTCAACAAAAAGATGGCCAAGTGAGTCGATTTCTACCTCAGACTCTTCTCCAGCGGCCGCCTCATCAGCACCAACCGGCTCGTTTGCTTGCTCATCCCGAGGAGGAAGAGGGCTTCGAGACTTGATCTTCCACCAGTCAGAGCTCGCCTACAAGCATGATGAGCCGGTAATTAAGTACAAGAAAGAAAAACAAGTTATTGAAGATGTGAGTAAACGAGTACAAATATACTTAATGGAGGCACGAGATTAGTCAAACAAAAGGGAGCTAGCCCAGTCAAATTGCATTTATCTTTGGGGTCACCCAACAGTTTCTTTGTAGCCTTATTGATTTCATCCTTAGACAAATCAACTAGGCTGAAGCGTTGAACATCAGTTGGCTCACCGGTGTAGTCACACATTAAGGCGCCCCTCAAGCTAAGGGGTTGGATTCGCCAGCTTATCCAACACCGAGTCAGATCAATCCTGGTGAGGCCATGAGCCGTCAAAGCTCTCAACTTAGAATAATAAGGCACTGTCATTTTCCTTTCGTCTGATGGTCAACAGGGAAAGGCGACTGTAGCGTTGAGCCGGTCCAGTCTATAACCCGACAGGGGATTCTCCTATTGTGGAGCAGTATTCCTACAGTAAAACAAGGTCATGTGCCAACCTATGGGATGACTCGCCAACTTGGCCTCATGGAAAGCTCCATTTCTCCTCTTCTAGATGGAGATTCCTCCGAGCTCTACACTGGGTCCATCTTTGAACTCAGTCTGGTGGTTGATATAGAAAAACTCCCGGAAGAGACTAATAGTTGGCTCCGTATGGAGGTAAACTTCGCAGAAGACATGGAATTGGCATAAATTTGTGACTGAGTTTGGGCCGAGATCCTGAGGCCTGAGGTCGAAGAAGTTGAGCATGTCTTGGAATTTTTTTTGACCCGGGCGGTCGGAAACCCCTATGCAAATGATAGGCAAATATGACAACCTCCCCCTGTTGAGGTTGGGGGGAGTCTCTTCTTCAGGCACACGCCAGCCGATTTCTGCTTGAGCTGGCAAAAGACCTTGGCTCACAAGATCATCCAACATGAGGGTTGATATCTGGGATTTAACCCTATCAACGGCCTTGTTGGTCTTGGGAGGCATGATGGCTCCAATAAAGTTTAGCTGTAAAATGTTGGTTACAATAATGAGCAAGCGTATTACGTTCATAAGAGGTAAGCCGGTAAAATTTATGGAAAGATATATGGGTTATGAGATGGATGAGCCGGATATAGTTGTCTGGGTTATAACTACGGGATGTAAATGAATCGTGGTAAGCATACTAAGGTATCTACAAGCTGGCAAACCAGTGAGCTGGTATTAGCTATTCAGTGACATTCTAGAAAGTCTACCAAGTGTTCGGCAGCTTGCTAGGTTGAGCTCGCTATAAAAGAAGTTTTACAAGGTAACTATGCCTGCAGATCTGAAAAATGTTCTTAAAAGGAAAATAAAAAGACCTAAGCTGGGCACAGATACAAGAACTAGTTCGTCAGTGGGGATTCACTAAAAGTATTATAAAGATCCTAGATGAAATAGGTGGCATCGTCATAGAAGTTGAAACACCTACTCGGGTTGTTTGAATAGATTTGGATCTACAAAGGAGAAATGGCGATGAACACTGATGAACTAATGATGAACTACGAGAAAAGAAAGGGGCACTTGCATATCTGGAGAAGAGGATTTTGGGGGCGCCAGAGCACAGCAGGTGTCGCCGGAGCGTTTCTTGACGAAGATCCGACAATGGAGGTGCTCGTTTACAAGGGCATAGCCGGAGGCGGTAAACTTGGGCGCGACAACAGCGAGAAGATGGAGGAAGAATAAGATGTGGAACAGGAGTAAAAGAATAAGCCTCGGGTGCATTTGTAAGATGGTGAGGATGTGGAACGACAAGTACAAAAACCCAGGCGGCACAGTAAATTTCGGGAAGAAAGATGCCTCAATTTTTGCGCCTATCAGATCCACTCAAAGATCCGCTATGATGTCACGTGTAAGATGCGGGAAGCAAAGAAGTGACGTCATCAAATGAAGAAGCGAAAAATGGTAAGTGTGAAGACATCATGAGCTGGCAAATCATGTGTGGCCTGGTTATGGACAAAGCTGAAGTGGCAAGAAGAAGTTCCAACTTGACAAAAATAACCTGGAATTTACCTTGAGCCATTTCCTGGTTTATTTGTTTTCCCAGGATGAAGTTTAACATGGGTAAACCCAAATTAAACTGGGGGCTAATGTGGGGATATATCCCACGGTATGATCCGGCCAGAGATATGACCCAGCAGTCATATGGCGGCTTAAGAATGACCTGGCCATTCTGGGTCATAACGAACAACGAGATTCAAGGCCCAAAGGGCGGGGTTAGGGGAAGTCCGGCTCATAGCCCGGAGTCTGGCAGGACTGGCCCAAGAAGGAATCCAGAAGGAATATCCCTTACGTGAGGAATAAGACAAGTAGGAAATATACTAAGACACGGGTTGTACTACAACCCGGAGTAAATTGTAAACCAGGGGACTCACCTTTTATATAAAGGGGAGACCCTAGGATAGAAAGGACTAAGTTACAAGCTCTCGAGTACTCCCTCCGTCCAAAAAACCTTGTCCCTCAAATGAATGTATCTATCAGCAAATTAGTGCTAGATACATCCATTTGAGAAACAATCTTGGGACAATTTTTTTCGGACAGAGTGAGTACTAGGTTAGCCAAAGTCGCACCTTGTAATCGAGATCTCAAGAAATAATCAATCAAGCAGGAAGAAGGCTTTTACCTCCACTGTGAGGGGCTGAACCTGGATAAACTCGTGTCTCTCAATTCCGATCAACCCCATCCGAGCTAGTACCTAGCTGCAATGGCCTGACGACTAAGTCCTTTTTTGAGGACATCTGCTGTGAGAAAACCACGACAGGTGTGGAGTCCCATCAACGCCAACGGCAAGTTGAGTGTAGACCGTAATCGTAACTATCACTCGTGATAGAAATATCTACAACATGACAAGTTGCAGCCATGTAGGTCAGTACATTGAATGTACCCGCAAGATCACAATAAAAAAACAGATGAAAATACTATTCTATATGCAATATGGCTTTCTGGCTCTATGTCTGAGTTTTTGCAGAAAAGCTGGTTTTTCCCAATAATAAAAGATTGTCAAGGAAACTTCACTATAGAGTTATCTAATATGACATGGTTCCACCAACCGATGTCTCATAGCCCATAATTATAAGTTGCTCACAAGTAATTATCAGTCTAGTGTTGAGTGTTCCGAGGTAGATCCAGGTACAAGAGGCTCAAATTGTCCGTAACCAGGGACACGACTAATCGATTAGGTTTTACTCTGCAGAGTTTTGTGCACTTTACCCACAAGATTAGATCCCTCCTTTTTCGTTCTCGCACTGCATGGTGTTTGAGAACAGGATGACTGAAACATGGTCTTTCAAAGAGTTTCCCTAACTACCGCCAGTGCCCATCCAACCCTACTGTTCGTCTACCTCTTGTAGCACTGGACCCGTTAAAGTCACTACGATGATCAACCAAGCCAGATCCCATAATGACTTGTGGCTGCACAGGTAAGCTTTCGGGCATGAACTATTCATCCGTCTCTTTGAGTCTGGGTGGAGCTTTCCGCATGAGTACTGACCTACTCCAGCTCACTAGGCAAATCCACTGGGTACTATAGGGTGACTCACAATCAATTTCCACCCAGTAGTGTGTATTGAATTCTTGTCTCGAGTCTTGAAGTCTTGACGATGAAGGCCTTGAAGTTGTCGATCTTAAAGTTTTCGTCATTGACATAGAGTCCTCCTTCTCACACCACGCACGAACACTCATGCCAATCCCCGTCTACTATAGCATGGCATTAAAATAAATAACGTTCCTGGGGCTAAGTAACAGGGGTGTGGGTTCCTACCGCATGCTTCTACTCAACTACAAGATTCAATATAACTACTGGAGGAAATTGTTGAAATGGTGACACTAAATGGAATAAAACATAGGTACGAACATATGGTCAAAGTGAACTTGCTTGGTAAAGTTGATGAAGATTATATCGCTCTCAGAAATAAATTGATAGAACTATTCGTCACTCTTCGATGAAAATCTATATTAATTAAACATTGCATTGATATAAGCATTCACTCTAGCAAGCATTCTATCAATCAAAATATCAACCAACAAACAAATCAATAAAGAAAACATTAAAGTAATCAAAGAAAACCAAATGACAAACAAAGTAAAACTTCAAAGAAAACTAAAAGAAAAACTATAGGGTTTAAATACACACAACAAAATAGTTGTGTCCGAAGTAAAAACTTAACAGCAAAAAAATACTAAACTAATAACTTAACATAAATAAAACAAAAAACAACTAAGTTAAAAAATGAATTTAACTAGGGTTTTAACTAGCAAAAGAAAACACTTGAAAAGTTAATATAACAACTAAGTTACCAACTAGACAAGTTTTTAATAATAAGAATTTAACTAAAAAATTTAATTATTAATAAAATATTGTTTTTATTAACTAAAGAAATTTTATAAGAATAAACTAAGTGACAAAAATAACTATTTCAAAATAAAAGAAAACAATTTTTCTATCACAAAAACTAGCATAAAAGGTTATGTTTTTAAACTCTAAGATGAACACATCTAAATTACACTAAAAATTATTTTTGTTAATTCACTAGTTAAATAAAACTACTAGAAAACAGGAGCACAAAGAATTAATTAAAAGCCTATTTTTATTTAAAAGATATTAGCAGTCTACTGATTTGAACAAAATTCATCAAATTCAAATTTAAAATTTTCAAACTTGGCTCAAATTGAAACTACAGAAACTAGATAATTTTTTGATCTAATGCAAACAGAATCACTAAATTTGGATTAAAAACATAAAATATATTAAGAAATAAAAAATAGAACAAAATTTGAAAAGAAAAACAAAACATAAAATAAACTAGGCGCTACAGGTCGGCCATGGGCCACGTGGCAAGATGCTACGGGCGTGCCCTACTAGTGCCAAGGAGCGGATGACTTATCCGTAAAAGAAAATGTTTCATCCTAATAAACAAAAGCAGAGGATCTAATCGGGGTCGTAGATCCTAGATTGGACGGATGGGGAGAGTTGTCGGCGCTTACAAAGGGGAGGAGAAGCCCGGCGAGGTTGACGCTGAGGCAGGGCATCAGGGTTGATGCGGGCGGGGCTTTCGGTGGGTCTTCGGTGATGGCGAGGCCACCAGGCGATGTAGACGATGACGGCGAAGACGACGGCGTGGCTGGGGGTGGCTGAGGTGAGTGGGGCGACGACAATGGCGCGGCGGACAAAGGCAACGTCGGTGAGCAATTACGATGAGAGGAGGGCATGGGCAAGGGGCTTTTTGGGCAGAACTGATGAGATCGGGCTTGCGTGGGGCAGGTGGTGGCTCCAGAAGGAAGGGGATCAAATCCGCGGCGGTGCCGACGAGCAAGGGGAAGAGATCTAGAGTAAGAAGGAAGGCGAGTGCGCGAGGAGATCGGGCGGATGGTGGGTCCCAGCATCAGTGAGAGAGAGGGGAAAGGAAATAGATCGTGTGGCCGATGTGAAAATGATTCGGGCGTAGTGAGTTTGGTAAGTGGGCTCCGTGGTGGGCTTCGGCCGTTTAATAAAATGAAGCTTTCCTATTTAATTAAAACAGAGAAAGATAATAATAAAAGAAAAAGAAATAAAAAGATATCCTAGATATATATTATATACCAAAATGATAAGAAAAAAGACATAGTAAAAGACGGACTATTTTTCAAGTCCAAATAAAATATACAAAAAATCATAAAAATCAAATAGTGCTATTATTGCAATAAAACCCAATAAAATCATTGTTTAAATACCAAAATGATTTCAGATTTATTTTCTCCTTATTATTTATTGAAAGGAATCATTTTACGTTCACTTCCATATTATTATTTTTAGAAGAAAAATAATTTGAATAAAAACATCAAATGAGTTTGAATTTGAATTTCAAACCAATTGAAATTATTTTCTATTCTACTTTGACCAAATATATTTCAAATGCCTCAGAATATTTTAAACGGTCATATTCCTTCTCTCATTTTGAATAAGTTTCAGAGAATTTGAAATTTGAAAATCAACTTCAAGTCAATTGGAAAAGGAAATTTCAAAAAGACTAAAAGGGACTTTCTAATTGTTTCTTTTAAACTTGCAACTCATCTTTCTGATAATTTGAATAAGTCATTTTATCTTCTCTCTTGGAAATCATTGTGTTGCATAAAGTTTCTGAATTTGAAATATTTTCAAATGGAATACAAATCTTTCCAAAACCCTTTTCATTTCTTCAATGGAAGAAGTCATGTCATCTTCACTCTAGAGTTTTGTGTTTGAAATGAATTTGGATTCATGGGACCCCAAATGCGAGATTGAACATTTGGGAAAGTCCTTTTATTCCCTCTCATTCAACTTTCAAAAGTTTTAATTTCTCACGCAATTTCACACAATCAATCACACAATAATCAAACTGTCGGTGTACTAAGATTTGGGACCTTAGTACCCCCTGACTTATGCACAGGCAGTAGCAGCCTTCCCGACGGCAAGGCTTGCCAAAGGGCAACTGAAGACAGGATACGAAGAAGACCTCTAGTCAGGTGATCGAAAAGTACTACAGAGGAGTACAAAAGAGTAAGGCTGGAGCTCCTGGCAAGGTCCTTGCGAAGAAACTGAAGAAGACCTGGCAGGCTTCGAGCCTGGCAAGAATCCTACTACCGTGCCACCGCTCCACCTCATCGATCAGGTTGTCACCTATCATATAGGTGTCGAGCTGGCAGGTAGTTAGGTGAGGCTTGTCTGGGCATGTGTCAGCTCGCCGCCAAAGATACAACTTTAATGACACCTGTTCCAGGATCATGTCAAGATGATAAGAGGTAAATGGGCGAACGACACAGAAGGAGAGATGCTTCTTGCTGGGGAGCTTCATCAACCTGACACCTCACGGTGCAATTAATGTGTTTGTCCTAACCAGCCAGAGTTAGGTATTTAGCACTGTCGCCACTATTTACCTTATGTAATTACTATTTTGCCACAGTGGTGACCCCTTTGCCTATAAAAGGAGGCCCATGGCTACATTTACAAAGGTCGACACTTTGCACAAACATGCGTGTAGCTGCACTTTGCGTGCAACCTTGCCGGAGTTGCGCTCTCGTGTACTTATGCTCACACAATCAATACACTAAAGTAGGAGTAGGGTTTTACGCTTCACAGCAGCCTGAAACTGGGTAAACTCATGCGTTCTTCCTAGTTCTGCTCTTTGTGCTCGCCGATCTCCCCAGTAGAACCGCAAAGGGGCCTTTACCAGTCCCATAGATTGTCGTACGCATGATATCTTTGGCGTGTCAGGTAGGGTGATCGCTTACACAAATCTGAACTAGTGATACGTCTTCAACGTATCTATAATTTTTAATTGTTCCATGCTATTATATTATCCATCTTGGATGTTTTATATGCATTAATATGCTATTTTCTATCAATTTTTGGGACTAACCTATTA
This sequence comes from Thinopyrum elongatum, assembly GCA_011799875.1. Classification (NCBI taxonomy): domain Eukaryota; kingdom Viridiplantae; phylum Streptophyta; class Magnoliopsida; order Poales; family Poaceae; genus Thinopyrum; species Thinopyrum elongatum. Next base: position 283,731,007 of record CM022299.1, on the reverse strand, counting down.
ACCTAGTGCCTAGCGTCAGTTGCTGTTTTTTTCCCTTGTTTTTGTCTTTTACAAAAAATCAATACCAAACAGAGTCCAAACGAAACAAAACTTTTTGAGGATTTTTCTTGGACCATAAGACACCCATGAAGCTTCGGGAGGAGGCCAGAGGAGCCACGAGGGAGCCACAAGCTCATAGGGCGTGCCGTAGGGGGTGTGCCCCCCAAGCTTGTGGGCCCCTCGGGACCCCATTAACCCTAATCTCAGCTCTATAAATACCCAAATATTCCCCATATACCAGAGAGCACACCAAAAATAATTTTCCGCCGCTGCAAGCTTCTGTTCTCGTGAGATCCCATCTTGGGGCCTTTTCCGGCACTCTGCCGGAGGGGGATTCGATCACGGAGGGCCTCTACATCAACCTTGCTGCCCTTCCGATGATGTGTGAGTAGTTTACCACAGACCAACAGATCCATCGCTGGTAGATAGATGGCTTCTTCTCTCTCTTTGATCTTCAATACAATGTTCTCCTCGATGTTCTTGGAATTTGATTCGATGTAATCTTGTTTTGTAGTGTGTTTGTTGAGATCCGATGAATTGTGGGTTTATGATCAGATTATCTATTAAAATTATTTGAGTCTTCTCTGAACTCTTTTATGCATGATTAAGATAGCTTTGTATTTCTCTCTGATCTATTGATTTGGTTTGGCCAACTAGATTGATTTATCTTGCGATGGGAGAGGTGCTCTGTTTTCGGTTCAATCTTGTGGTGTCCTCACCCAGTGACAGTAGGGGTAGCAAGGCACGTATTTGTATTGTTGCCATTAAGGATAAAAAGATGTTTTTTTACCATGTTGCTTGGATCTATCCCTCTTCATCATGTCATCTTGCTTAAGGCATTACTCCGTTCTTCTTAACTTAATACACTAGATGCATGCTAGATAGCGGTCAATGTGTGGAGTAATAGTAGTAGATGCAGGCAGTTATTGGTCTACTTGTCACAGACATGATGCCTATATTCATGATCATTGCCTTGGATATCGTCATAACTATGCGCTTTGCTATCAATTGCTCAACAGTAATTTGTTTACACACCATATGTGTTCTTTCAAGAGAGAAGCCTCTAGTGAAACCTATGGCCCCCGGGTCTATTTTCCATCATATTATTTTCAAATCTATAAAACCAAAATTACAAAAATACATTGCAGCAATTTATTTATGTTTATCTTATTTAGCATTTTTATTTATCTTTTATATCCATCTCTATCAGATCTCACCCTTGCTGCATCACCATTTCCTCTTCACGGGAAAAATCAATGCAAGATCAAGAAGTAGAAACTAGGAGTTAGCGCATTAACTTCTTCATCATCTTCATCACCATGGCTCCCCAGAAGAATGGCGCCACGGTGGTTGGTTCGTCTATGTCCAAGCCACCAGCGCCTTTGCGGACAGGCGATGGCAAATGCGGTGGCACGGGCGACGGCAGAGGAGGCGAAGGTCGGGAGCAACTTTCGTGATGTTCTGGCGATCACAGCAAGGCGAGCGGCATCGTCCGCAACAAGGACAACAATCAACATACCATCAGATCCAAGGATGGGGCCGTGCTACCCGCAGGCGGTGTGGCAAACTCCAAGGTTGGCAGGGCTCCATCCAAGACGCCCACACCGGCGCACATGCCTCAGCCATCTCAGGTCGCGCGCGACGAGTAGCGCCATGGCGTTGGCGGCTCCAAGTGTCCCCACGGCAAGACTCTTGTGCATCGACCTCAAGATGTGCAGGGCTAACATGCTGGTGAAAACAGGCCACTGTCACAGGTTCGAGAAGGGGCTACTTCCCGATCGGTTGGAAGCAAGAACGCCTCTCGTTCCTCGCGCCTTTCCATGCCAGCTATGCCAGAAGATGCTCTGGCACGTGCTCAGTTCCTTTGGGAGTTTCCTCCTACTGCGGAGAAGATGGAGGAGTGGAGAGCCACCATCCAGAGTCTTGTTGGTTTCGCCAACAATGTCAAGTCACAGCAGCAGCCCACCGCTTCGGTGCGCGTTTCCGGAGAGAGGACGGGAGGGGGTGCACCCATGATGCACTCCCATCCTAGACAACAACAACAATAGCAGAGCCAGCGGGTTGACACCCATGACGACATGTCCATTAGGTCGTTTGATCCGCAGGGCCACTGCGACCAACACCAAGTTCTTCAAGAACGGAGTGAAGAAGATGCTCGTACTACCATAGAACGGCAACGGGAAGTGCACCGTCAGTCCGACAGGCACGCAGGGCCCACTGTAGATGAGCCAGCGTGAGGGTACCCTGGCAGCCTACCTTAGGAGGTGGGCTGCCCAGAATTTACTCGTGAGCTGCGACGAGTCCGGTGGCCCAATTCCTGGAACTTCAAGCCGAAGTGACGGAGAAGTACGATGGCAAGACACATCCGTCAGATTTCCTTACCGTCTAGACCATTGCTGTACAAGCTGCTGGTGGACGAGATGACAAGATTCTTGCCAACTATTTTCCGTTGGTTCTCAAGCCCAACGTCACATCATGGTTGATGCACCTGCCGGAGAAATCCATTTCCTGTTGGGCAGATATGTGCCACGAGTTTTTTGGCACCTTCACAAGAGGTCACAAAACTCCTGGCCAGGAAAGTGATCTGCATGTGATCCCAGAGAGAGAAGACGAGTTGCTCCATAGATACATGTAGAGATTCATCCCTAACATCCACCATGCAGCTGTGATTTCCACGTTTCATGCAAATGTGCGAAATCGCAAGATGCAGGAGGAGTTGGTGATGAACAAATTGCGGGATGTCGCCAAGCTCTATGCTCTGGCTGACAAGTGTGCACGTGCTAAGGAGGGAAGGAGAGTTCCCGGGGAGGATGCTGGCACAGAAGTCGATTCATAGGACTACGATGCAGCCACCACCCCGAAAAAGTAGAATCACCGGTGCAACAGGAAGCGCAAGGGCAAGGCTGTGCTAGACATGGAGTGCTCCGGCAACACCGGTCCTGCCAAGAAGACTAAGACTAAGAGCTCCGGCAAGGATGTTGTCCGGTGTGCTTCATGTCAAGCTCTGGCAGCTGCCGACAAGTCGGATGGCTCTGGCAAGCAGTATCGCAAGATCTATCGCACCAAGAGACATGGCCTCCCAGAATGCTGGCAAGTAGAGCAGCTTGTCGAGAAGCAGAAAGCAGAATACGAGAAGAGAGATAAGGATAAAGCTTAGCAAGGTGCAAGTAGGTCTAGCAAGAAGCATGGTGGCTGAGGAGGTCGCCGCGGCAAGGCCAAGCAGCAGAATTAGAAGCCTACTAGACGCCATGACAACAAAGACGAGGATGATGATGAGGATGAAGAGGACAATGTGGATTCCTAAGCATGAATTATAGAAGGCCACAGAAGCGATCTGCATTGACGGAGGCGCATCTTGGCACTCCTGTCATAGCCAACTCAAGCAGTGAGCACGTGAGGTCAATGCGGCGGAGCCGTACCGTTGTTGGTTTCACCAACAATCCGCAACCTCAAGGCGACAAAGATATTGGTTAACGGTGGGGCTGGTCTCAACTTGATCTCACCAGATGTGATCAAGCGGCTGCAAATTTCTGACGAAGATCTGAAGAAGACTGGTACTTTCCAAGAGATCAATCCAGGAAGAAGCCAGCCGAAGGGCAAGATCACCTTACCGGTGATGTTTGCCAGCGAGCTCAACTGTAGGATTGAGAAAATTGTCTTTGATTCGCCAAGATTCCATTGCCTTATGATGGGATCCTTGGCCGCCCAGCACTTGCAAAGTTCATGGTGGCATCACATTATGCGTACAACACATCGAAGATGTCGGGGCCGATGAGCGTCATCACCATCCATTCTGGTAAGAAGGATGCACTAATCTGCGCGGACTAGCCCTATCGGGAGGCAGTTGCTATTTTTTCCCTTGTTTTTTGTCTTTTACATAAAATCAATACCGAACGGAGTCCAAACAGAATGAAACTTTTTGAGGTTTTTTCTTGGACCAGAAGACACCCACGAAGCTTCGGGAGGAGGCCAGAGGAGCCATGAGAGAGCCACAAGCTCATAGGGCGTGCCCTTGGGGGGCGCCCCCCCAAGCTTGTGGGCCCCTCGGGAGCCCCCTAACCCTAATCTCAGCTCTATAAATAACCAAATATTCCCCGTATACTAGAGGGCCATAGAAAAATACTTTTCCGCCGCCGCAAGCTTCTGTTCTCATGAGATCCCATCTTGGGGCCTTTTCTGGCACTCTGCCGGAGGGGGATTCGATCACGGAGGGCCTTTACATCAACCTTGCTGCCCTTCCAATGATGTGTGAGTAGTTTAACACAGACCTATGGTTCCTAGCTAGTAGCTAGATGGCTTCTTCTCTCTCTTTGATCTTCAATACAATGTTCTCCTGGATGTTCTTGGAGTTCTATTCGATGTAATCTTCTTTTGCGGTCTATTTGTTGAGATCCGATGAATTGTGGGTTTATGATCAGATTATCTATGAATATTATTTGAGTCTTCTCTGAACTCTTTTATGCATGATTAAGATATCTTTGTATTTCTCTCTGATCTATTGATTTGGTTTGACAAACTAGATTGATTTATCTCGCAATGGGAGGGTGCTTTGTTTTGGGTTCAATCTTGCGGTGTCCTCACCTAGTTATAGTAGGGGTAGCGAGGCACGTATTTGTATTGTTACCATTAAGGATAAAAAGATGGTTTTTTTACCATATTGGTTGGATCTATGCCTCTACATCATGTCATCTTGCTTAAGGTGTTACTACGTTCTTGTTGACTTAATACACTAGATGCATGATGGATAGCGGTCGATGTGTGGAGTAATAGTAGTAGATGCAGGCAGGAGTCGGTCTACTTGTCACGAACGTGATATTCATGTTCATTGCCATGGATATCGTCATAACAATGTGCTTTTCTATCAATTGCTCAACAGTAATTTGTTTACCCACCGTATGTGTTCTTTCAAGAGAGAAGCCTCTAGTGAAACCTATGTCCCGGGTCTATTTTCCATCATATTATTTTCAGATCTATAAAACCAAAAATAAAAAATATCTTGCTGCAGTTTATTTGTCTTTATCTTATTTAGCACTTTTATTTATCTTTTATATCAATCTCTATCAGATGTCACCCTTGTAGTGACTGTGAAGGGATTGACAACCCCTTTTTCGCGTTGTGTGCAAGTATTTGTTAGTTTATGCAGGTGCATCTATTGGGGACTTGTGTGTTTCTCCTACTGGATTGATACCTTGGTTATTAACTGATGGAAATATTTATCTCTACTTTTGCTGCATCACCCTTTCCCCTTCAAGGGAAAAATCAACGCAAGCTCAAGAAGTACCAGGAAGAATTTCTAGCACCGTTGCCGGGGAAGATCTACATTAAGCCTACTAAGTACCTATCATAAACTCTCATCTCTTGCACTTACATTGTTCACCATTTACCTCTCGTTTTCCTCTCCCTCTCTTCTAAAATGTTTTCATAAAAACACAAAAATATTTGCCTTTTTCTTTCTTTTGCCTTTATGTCTTACTTGGGTTGTTTGCTTGTTCACTTGGCATAATTGCATATTTATTCCAAATCAGAAGGAAAAAATTTATGGATCCTCATCCACTTGCTAATCTTTTTAAAAGATCAAATTATGATGAGCCAATTGCTAGTGAGTTGAGTGCACTAGATTATCTTTATGAAGTTTTGCTTGAAATTCATGAATCTGAAAATTGTGATGAAGTGTTAAAAGAAGAAATTTATGAAGTGATTCACGATAGCTCCTTGAAAGAAAAGCATGATTGCAATGCTGTTATTATAAATTCTATTAATGTCAATTGTACTAATAATATGCAAAACCCCAGGCTTGGGGATGCTAATTTTGTTATGTCCACTACTTATTGCAATGATTATGATTGGGGTGATAATGCTTCTTATGATCTTGAAAATTTATTTAAGCCTCATGAGGAGTATGTTTGCGATAATATTGAAAGTGTGTTCAGAAGAGTGTTGACTCTAGGTAAAAATAATCCCACATATTTGGAGAGTGTTCAATCTTATGAATTTTTTGATAAAAGTGGCTTCGAGAGGTCATGACTTTGTTTGATAATCCCACTATTTTGGAAGAGTGTCAACTTTGCATGCATGTGGATCATGTAGAGAATATTTTATGTGATAGCCATATTGTTGAATTTGAATATGATCCCACATGTAATTATTATGAGAGAGGGAAATATGGTTGTAGAAATTTTCATGTTACTAAATTACCTCTCGTTATGTTGAGATTGTTATTGTTTCTTTCTTCTTCCTTGCATATGCTAGTTTTTTCTTATCATGATAAATCTTTTCCCTATAAAATGCCTATGAATAGGAATTATGTTAGACTTAAACTTTTTTTCACATGCTATATGATGATCTCTTTGTGCTTCAATTTTTTGTCTTTCATGTGAGCATCATTAAATTATCAACGCCTAGCTAAAATGCTTTAAACAAAAGCGCTTGTTGGGAGATTACCCAATATTTTTATTTTTTGTTTTTATGAGTATATGCAATATTACTTCTGTAATAATTGTGTTTTAGTGTTTTATTTAGTGTTTGAGGCAAGTAAGACCTTTGGGATGCTTTGGTAGATCGTTGATTTGATTTTGCTGAAAAACAGAAACTTTTGCGTCCAGTAGCAGAATTGTTAAAATTCACTGGAACCTTGAAAAACCCTGAAGTTTTACACAAGATTTATATATGAATTGCCTCTGTTGTCCTAATTTTTCAGAATTTTTGGAGTTACAGAAGTATGACTATAATTCGGGTCTTTACAGACTGTTCTGTTTTTGATGTGTTGTTTGCTTATTTTGATGAATCTATGGGTAGTATCGGGGGTATGAGCCATGGAGAAGTTAGAATATAGTAGATATAATGCAAATATAAAATTGGAATGAGTTCACAATAGTACCTAAAATTGGTGATTTGTTTCATCATACTAACGGATCTCACGATTTTTTTTTGAGTTTTGTGTTGTGAAGTTTTCAAGTTTTGGGTGAAGTTTCGTTGGACTACGGAATAAGGAGTGGCAAGAGCCTAAGCTTGGGGATAGCCAAGGCACCCCAAGGTAATATTCAAGGACAACCAAGCATCTAAGCTTGGGGATGCCCCGGATGGCATCCCCTCTTTTGTCTTCAATCCATCGGTAAAATTACTTGAGGCTATATTTTTATTCACCACATGATATGTGTTTTGCTTGGAGCCTCTTGTATTATATGAACTTTTGCTTTTTAGTTTGCCAAAATCATCCTTGATGTAGACACCTTTTGAGAGGGACACACATTAATCGTGAATTTATTAGAATACTCTATGTGCTTCACTTATATCTTTTGAGCTAGGTAGTTGCTCTAAAGCTTCACTTATATCTTTTTAGAGCACTGCGGTGGTTTTATTTTGATGAAATTGATGAACTCTCATGCTTCACTTATATTATTTTGAGAGTCTTAAAAATAGTATGGCAATTTTCTTAGGTTATGAATTTGGTCCTAATATGATGGGTATTCAAGAGCGATATAATAAAAACTTTCATCTAGATCATTGAATATGTGAGAAGTTTGATTCCTTTCATTTGTTTTGAGATATGAAGATGGTGATATTAGAGTCATGCTAGTTGGTAATTGTGGATTAGTAAAAGTACTTGTGTTAAGGTTTGTGATTCCGGAAGCATGCACGTATGATCTCTCGTTATGTGATGAAGTTGGAGCATGATTTATTTTTGATTGTCTTCCTTATGAGTGGCGGTCGGGGACGAGCTATGGTCTTTTCCTACCAATATTTCCCCCTAGGAGCATGCGTATTAGTACTTTATTCTGAGGGCTAATAAATTTTTGCAATAAGTATGTGAGTTCTTTATGACTAATGTTAAGTCCATGGATTATACGCACTCTCACCCTTCCATCATTGCTAGCCTCTTCCGTACAGTGCATTGCCCTTTCTCACCTTGAGAGTTGGTGCAAACTTCACCGGTACATCCAAATCTTGTGATATGATACGCTCTTTCACACATAAGCCACCTTATATCTTTCTCAAAACAGCCAGCCATACCTACCTATTATGGCATTTCCATAGTCCTTCCGAGATATATTGCCATGCAACTTCCACCGTTCCGTTTATTATGGCACACACCATCATTGTCATATTGCTTTGCATGATCATATAGTTGGCATAGTATTTGTGGCTTGGCCACTATTCATATTTTTATACATGTCACGCTAGATCATTGCACATCCCGGTACACCGTCGGAGGCATTCATATAGAGTCATATCCTTGTTTTAGTATCGAGTTGTATTTCTTGAGTTGTAAGTAAATAAAAGTGTGATGATCATCATTATTAGAGCATTGTCCCATGTGAGAAAAGGATAATGGAGACGATGATTCCCCCACAAGTTGGGATGAGACTCCAGACGAAAAAAAAGATTAAAAAAAAGAAGCCAAAGAGCCCCAAAAAAGAGAAAACAGAAAGAGAAAAAAAAAGAAAAAACTGAGAGAAAAAGAGAGAAGGGGCAATGTTACTATCCTTTTTCCACACTTGTGCTTCAAAGTAGCACCATGTTCTTCATGATAGAGAGTCTCCTATGTTGTCACTTTCATATATTACTAGTGGGAATTTTTCATTATAGAACTTGGCTTGTATATTCCAATGATGGGCTTACTCAAATTGCCCTAGGTCTTCGTGAGCAAGCAAGTTGGATGCACAACCACATAGTTTTCTTTTTGAACTTTCATACACTTATAGCTCTAGTGCATCCGTTGCATGGCAATCCCTACTCCTTGCATTGGCATCAATTGATGGGAATCTCAATAGCCCATTGATTAGCTAGCCTCGTCAATGTGAGACTTTCTCCTTTTTTGTCTTCTACACACAACCTCCACCATCATATTATATTCCACCCATAGTGCTATATCCATGGCTCACGCTCATGTATTGCATGAAAGTTAAAAAAGCTTGAGAATGTTAAAAGTATGAAACAATTGCTTGCTTGTCATCGGGGTTGTGCATGATAAATACGTTGTGTGATGAAGATAGAGCATGACAAGATTATATGATTTTGTAGGGATAACTTTCTTTAGCCATGATATTTTGGGAAGACATGATTGCTTTATTAGTATGCTTGAAGTATTATTGTTTTTATGTCAATATTAAACTTTTGTTTTGAATTTTGTGGATCTGAATATTCATGCCACAATAAGAAAAATAACTTGATAAACATGTTAGGTAGCATTCCACATCAAAAATTCTGTTTTTATCATTTACCTACTCGTGGACGAGCAGGAATTAAGCTTGGGGATGCTTGATACGTGTCCAACATATCTATAATTTTTTATTGTCCCATGCTATTATATTATCCATCTTGGATGTTTTATATGCATTAATATGCTATTTTATATCATTTTTTGGGACTAACCTATTAACCTAGTGCCCAGTGCCAGTTGCTGTTTATTCATTGTTTTTGTCTTCTAGTGAAAATCAATACCAAACGGAGTACAAATGGGACGAAACTTTTAGAGGATTTTTCTTGGAGCAAAAATCACCCACGAAGCTTCGGGCGTAGGCCAGAGGAGCCACGAGGGAACCACAAGCTCGAAGGGCGTGCCCCAGGAGGGTGCCCCCAAAGCTTGTGGGCCCCTCGGGACCCCCCTAACCCTAATCTCAGCTCTATAAATACCCAAATATTCCCCGTATACCAGAGGGCACACCAAAAATACTTTTCCGCTGCCACAAGCTTTTGTTCTCGTGAGATCCCATCTTGGGGCCTTTTCCGGCACTCTGCCGGAGGGGATTCGATCATGGAGGGCCTCTACATCAACCTTGCTACCCTTTCGATGATGTGTGAGTAGTTTACCACAGACCTACAGGTCCATAGCTAATAGCTAGATGGCTTCTTCTCTCTCTTTGATCTTCAATACAATGTTCTCCTCGATGTTCTTGGAGTTCTATTCGATGTAATCTTCTTTTGCGGTGTGTTTGTCGAGATCTGATGAATTGTGGGTTTATGATCAGATTATCCATGAATATTATTTGAGTCTTCTCTGAACTCTTTTATGCATGATTAAGATAGCTTTGTATTTCTCTTCGATCTATTGATTTGGTTTGGCCAACTAGATTGATTTATCTCGCAATGGGAGAAGTGCTTTGTTTTGGGTTCAATCTTGTGGTGTCCTCACCCAGTGATAGTAGGGGTAGGGAGGCATGTATTTGTATTGTTGCCATTAAGGATAAAAAGATGGGGTTTTTACCATATTGCTTGTATCTATGCCTCTACATCATGCCATCTCGCTTAAGGCGTTAGTACGTTCTTGTTAACTTAATACACTAGATGCATGTTGGATAGCGGTTGATGTGTGGAGTAATAGTAGTAGATGCAGCAGGAGTCGGTCTACTTGTCACGGACGTGAATCCTATATTCATGATCATTGCCTTGGATATCGTCATAACTATGCGCTTTTCTATCAATTGCTCAATAGTAATTTGTTTACACATCGTATGTGTTCTTTCAAGAGAGAAGCCTCTAGCGAAACCTATGGCCCCCGGGTCTATTTTCCATCATATTATTTTCAGATCTATAAAGCCAAAAATACAAAAATACCTTGCTGCAATTTATTTATGTTTATCTTATTTAGCACTTTTACTTATCTTTTATATCAATCTCTATCAGATCTCACCCTTTCTACTGACCGTGAAGGGATTGACAACCCCTTTTTCACGTTGTGTGCAAGTATTTGTTAGCTTGTGCAGGTGCATCTATTGGGGACTTGTGTGTTCCTCCTACTGAATTGATACCTTGGTTCTTAATTGAGGGAAATACTTATCTCTACTTTGCTGCATCACCTTTTCCTCTTCAAGGGAAAAATCAACACAAGATCAAGAAGTAGCAACTAGCAGTTAGCACTTCAGCTTCTTCATCATCTTCATCACCATGGCTCCCAAGAAGAATGGCACCAGGGTGGTTGGTTCATCTATGTCCAAGCCACCAGCGCCTTCGCGGACAGGCGATGGCACAGGCGGTGGCACGGGCGGCGGTGGAGGAGGTGAAGGCCAGGAGCAACTTTGGCGAAGTTCTGGCGATCACAGCGAGGCGAGCGGCATCATCCGCAACGAGAACAACAATCCACATGCTATCAGATCCAAGGATGGGGCCGTGCTGCCGGTAGGCGGCGTGGAAAATTCCAAGGTTGGAAGGGCTCCATCCAAGAGGCCCACGCCTTGACCATCTCAGGTCGCGCGCGACGAGTAGCGCCATGGCGTTAGTGGCCCCGAGCGTCCCCATAGCATGTGCATCGACCTCAAGATGTGCAGGGCCAACATGCACAACAGCATGCTGGCGAAAATAGGCCACGGTCACATGTTCGAGATGGGGCTACTTCCAGATCGGTCGGAAGCAAGAACACCTCTCGTTCCTCGCACCTTTCCATGCCAGCTACGCCAGAAGAGGCTCTGGCACATGCTCAGTTACTTTGGGAGTTTCCTCCTGCTACGGAGAAGATGGAGGAGTGGAGAGCCACCATCCAGAGTCATGTTGGTTTCGCCAACAATGACAAGCCGCAGCGGGCGGGACATTCACAGCAGCAGCCCACCGCTCCAGTGCGCGTTGCCTGAGAGAGGACCGGAGGCGGTGCACCCACGGTGCAGTCCTGTCCATGACAACAACAACAACAATAGCAGTGGACCCAGTGGGTCGACACCCACAATGACATGTCCATTAGGTCATCTGATCCGCGGGGCCACCGTGATTAGCGCCAGGTTCTTCAAGAACGGCGCGAAGAAGATACACGTACTACCATAGAACGACAACAGGAAGCGCACCGTCAGCCCGACAGGCACGCTAGGCCCACTGTAGATGAGCCAGCGTGAGGGTACCCTGGCAGCCTACCTTACGAGGTGGGCTGCCCAGCGTTTACTCATGAGCTGCGATGAGTCCAGTGGCCCAATTCTCGAAACTTCAAGCCAGAAGTGAGGGAGAAGTACGACGACAAGACACATCCGTCCGAGTTTCTTAGTATCTACACCATTGCTATACAAGCTACTGGTGGACGAGATGAGAAGATTCTTTCCAACTATTTTCCGTTGGTGCTCAAGCCCAATGTCAGATAATGGTTCATGCACCTGCCAGAGAACTCCATCTCCTGTTGGGCAGATCTATGCCACGAGTTTTTTGGCGCCTTCATAGGAGGCCACTAAGCTCCTGGCCAGGAAAGTGATCTGCATGTGATCCCAGAGAGAGAAGACGAGTTGCTCCATAGATACATGCATAGATTAAGCCCTGACATCCACACTGCGGGTGTGATTTCCGTGTTTCATAGAAATGTGTGAAATCGCAAGATGCGGGACGAGTTGGCAATGAACAAAGTGCGGGACGTCGCCAAGCTCTATGCTCTGGCTGACAAATGCGCACGTGCTAAGGAGGGGAGGAGACTTCCCGGGGAGGATGCTGACACAGAAGTCGATTCAGAGGACGACGACGCAGCCACCACCCCAAAAAAACAAGAATAACCGGTGCAACATGAAGCGCAAGGGCAAGGTTGTGCTAGCCGTTGAAGGCTCCGACAACACCGGTCCTGCCAAGAAAGCTAAGACTAAGAGCTCCGGCAAGGATGTTGCTGGGTGTGCTTCCTGTCAAGCCTTGGTGGCTGCCGACAAGTCAGATGGCTCTGGCAAGCAGTATCGCAAGATCCACCGCACCAAGAGCCATGACCTCCAAGAATTCCGGCAAGTAGAGCAGCTTGCCGAGAAGTAGAAAGCAGAATGTGAGAAGAGAGATAAGGATAAAGCTCAGCAAGGTGCAAGTAGGTCCGGCAAGAAGCATGGTGGCTGAGGAGGTTGCCGCGGTAAGGCCAAGCAGCAGAAGCACAAGCCTACTAGACGCCGTGACAACAAAGAAGAGGATGATGATGAGGACGAAGAGGACGATGAGGATTCCAGTGAGCATGAATTCTAGAAGGCCACATAAGCTATCTACATTGACGGAGGCACATCTTTGCACTCCTCTCACAGTGAACTCAAGTAGTGAGCGCGTGAGGTCAATGCGGCAGAGCCGGCAGTTGATGCCCCATAGCCATTGCGATGGTACAACACGGCCATCATCTTTGACACTGAGGACCACCCTGATCACACAACTACGGTCGGGTGGTTACCGTTGTTGGTTTCACCAACAATCCGCAACCTCAAGGTGACAAAGATGGTTGTTGATGGTGGGGCTGGTCTCAACTTGATCTCACCAGATGTGATCAAGCGGCTACAAATTTCTGACGAAGATCAGAAGAAGACTGGTACTTTCCAAGGGTTCAATCCAAGAAGATGCCAGCCAAAGGGCAAATCACCTTGCCGGTGACGTTTGGTAGCAAGCTCAACTGCAAGACTGAGAAAATTGTCTTTGATGTCGTCAAGATTCCATTACCTTACAATGGGATCCTTGGCCACCCGACACTTGCAAAGTTCATGGTGGCGGCGCATTATGCGTCCAACACATGGAAGATGTCGGGGCTGATGAGCGTCATCACCATCCATTCTGATAAGAAGGATGCACTGATCTGCGTGGATCAGCTCTATCCGAAGGCAGTTGCAGCATCTCCCGCCAAGGCAAATGCTCCTGCCGACAAAGCTCCCAGGGGGAAGAAGAGGAAGAAGACCGGTAAGACCACTGACTCCGGCAAGCGTGCCTCTTTGGAGTGTTGCGCTCCCGTCAAGGATGTGCCAGAGTGCTCTGCCAGCAAGAGCAAAAAGAACAAAGCTGCTCCTCCAGAAACAAAGAAAGTGTCCGCCAAGGAGGACGGCACGGGGAGAACTGTCACCATAAGTTCCACCCTTAATGACAAATAGGAAATCTTGCTCGTTGCTTTCCTGTGGGCGAATGTCGAAGTGTTTTCATGGCAACCATCTGACTTCCCCGGTGTTCCCAGGGAAGTGATTGAGCACCACCTTGTTGTCTATCCCCACGCGTGACCCGTCAAGCAGAAGGTGCAGAATCAAGCTTTGGAACGACAATAGTTCATTGCCGAAGAGATTAACAATTTGGAAGCGGCAGGTCTGGTCAGAGGAGTGCTCCATCCAACGTGTTTGGCCAATCCAGTTGTAGTTTGGAAGGCGAACGGCAAGTGGTAGCTTTGTATTGACTATACATATATCAATAAAGCTTATGCAAAAGATCGTTTTCCCTTGCCATGCATCGACCAGATTGTTGACCCCACTACCGGATGCGATTTGCTGTCATTTCTTGGTGGCTATTCTGGGTATCATCAGATATTCATGTCAAAAGGAAGATGAAGAGAAGACTGCATTAATCACTCCATGTGGCATGTATTGCTTTATGCGTATGCCTTTCGGATTGAAAAGTGCTAGTTCAACATTTGCAAGGGCAGTCCAGATTGGTTTTGAGCCCTAGGTGCACAGGAATGTGGAAGCATACATGTATGACATAGTGGTCAAAACCAAGGATAGAGCAACACTGATATAGGATTTGAAAGAGACATTTCCTAATCTGCGCAAGATTAATATCAAGCTCAACCCTGAGAAGTGTGTGTTTGGCATTGCATCCAGCAAGCTTCATGGGTTCTTCGTGTCTCAGCGTGGTATTGAAGCCAATCCCGACAAGATCAGAGCTATTGAGCAGATTGAAGCACCAAAGCACATCAAGGATATGTGCCGCCTTGCTGGCTGCATTCCTGCATTGAGCAGGTTCATCTCCAAATCTGCTGAGCACGCCTTGACATTTTTCAAAATTTTTAAAAAGGCAGGTCCAATGAAATGGACTCCAGAAGCGGAGGCCATGCTGCAAGATTTGAAGAGGTACCTATCCTCTGCGCCAATAGTACTGGTTGCACCAAGGCCACAAGAGCCGTTGATGTTATACTTGGAGGCAACAAATCAAGTGGTCAGTTCTGCACTAGTGGCTGAGAGGGAAACTGGAAGTGAAGAGTCAGTGGATGCAGATCCGTCAAACCACAAGTCGGAATCTTTTCTGGCAAGTCTTGGTGCCGAAAAATCAAGTGCAGAGCAAGCAAATGAATCAGAACAGCAGATTGTGCAGAAGAAGAAGTTGGTGCAGCGACCAGTTTATTTGGTCAATTCCCTTCTCCAGGGGGCTAGATCAAGATATTCTGGCATGCAAAAATTGCTTTCTGGTCCTCTTATGGCCTCAAGGAAGATGCTCCACTACTTTCAAGCACATCAGATCACCGTCGTCACTCTCTTCGATGTAGAGGATATTGAGAAATCCAGATGCAACCGGCAGGATTGTTAAGTGGGCGTTGGAACTGTCAAGCTTTGATCTCATGTTTGAAAGTACTTCAACTATTCGGAGCAGGGCCTTGGCGGAGTTCATTGTAGAATGGACGCCAACACCAGATAAGGAAATTTCAAAAACCTCTCTCCCCGGCAACGAAACAACTCATGACTGGATCATGTTCTTTGACGAAGCTTTTTCGCTACAAGGCGCTGGTGCTGGAGTGCTGCTTCTCGCACCCACCCATCACCAATTGCATGATCACATAATCACATTGATCACCAATTGCCATGTTCATGCTCTTGAAAAACATTCACACTATGACATCATTTTGCACAATGGTAGAATTCACTTTGTCCATCGTGACAATTACCACACCTTCGTGCGCGCATCAAATGCTTTTGCTCCCATGAATGCCTTACATATCATTCTATATCATCTTGCTAAGCTTCATGCGCCTTGTCCCAAAACCTATTGCTGGACGAACTCATGCTTAGTTCAGGGACACCTTTAGTACTCTAAACATTGTATTTCTGAGTGTCATTTGTGTCTGCTGTTTTTGCATGTATACCACTCCGGAGACACCTTGGAGTTCTTGGATTGTGCCATTTCTACAACTCCGTCAAACTACAAGTCCGTCCACGACAACTGTTTCCATGGTGATGGGGTTTACGATTCGAGGGTGGATCTTTCTGAAGAGGGGGTGGGGGAGATGATGTGGAGCATACTACGATCATCCCCATGTACACCAAGACAACTCCCCAAGCCATAAGTGGACATACAATGAGACCTTGACCTCGAGCATATGCCATTGGACACAAGGTGAACCCGCTCCTAAATGCTTCCCCGTTCCATTCAAGTGAGACATGGTTGCCACCTAAGTCAGGGATACTATGTGTGATCAGGTACATCAACTGCCCCGAAGAAGGAGCAGGAACAGCTAGCGTCAAGACTTGTGGAGAGTTTCTGACAAGCCCGGAACTTCTGGCCACAGCCCGGAACCTCTGGCCCACGGACCTTCCGGCCAGCCCGGAACCTCCGGCCCTCGACCCTCCAGGCGACGCCCGTGCGTGCCAAATCTCTGGATAGCCCGGACCATGCCCGGATCTTCGCCCGAAACCTCCGGCGCACGAACCTTCCAGCCGTTCCCGAAACTTTCGGTCCTGCCTGCGCGCAGACACTCGGGCCAAGGCCCATGTACCCTTTCACCCCTCACTTACCCCTTCGTGGCTACCACTATATATACTCACCCCCTCCTCCATTCTAGGGTTAGCAAAGGACTAGCTCATTTGAGATAGAGCTTTGCTCATCCACTTACTTCTACTCCATTGGAGACCAAGGCCTCCTCGGAGAAGATCCCCCAAGTGGATTCAAGACCCCCTTGTGGGAAGATCCTATATGGATTCAAGACCTCTTTCCTCATAGGATTGGGATGAACTTGGTACCTTTGTACCCTCCTTTGTTGTCCTTGGATCTTTGTTACCTCTTTATGTATGTGAATCTAGCGCATGTGTGATCGAATCTAGTTGATTTGAGTGTTTTCCTCTTGTGTGTTCTTCGTGTGTTTGTTGTGTCCTTAGGGAATTCCCCCTCCAAATGTGAAAGATCGGCCACTAGGGTTCCACCCTACATCAACGTGGCAGCTCACCTCTGAAGATACAGATTTAATGACACCCATCAAGGCGATGTGTCAAAGGAATAAGAGGTATATGGGCGAATGGCACAGAAGGAGAGACCAACCTTGCTGGGGAGCTTCATCCACAAGACACCTCATGGTGCATTAAATGCATTTGTCCTAACCCGTCAGAGTTAGATATGTGGCACTGTAGCCGCTATTTACAGTGTATATTTACAATTTTGCCATTATGGTGACCCCTTAGTTTATAAAAGGAGGCCCATGGCGACCTTAATAAAGGTCAAAACCCTGTCCATTTGCACGCGTAGCTGCACCCCCGAGCACCTTGCCGGACGTGTGCTCCATGTAACTGGGCACATACACACATCAATACACAGAGCAGGATTAGGGTTTTATGCTTCACAACGGCCCGAACCTGGGTAAACCCCGTGCATTTACTGCTAGCTCCGCTCTTTGTGCTCGTCGATCCCTCCAGTCGAACCGCAAAGGGAGTGCCATGATCCCATAGATGGTCATACGCACGACACGCCCGAAGCCTTGAGGAAGGCGACCATGTTCTTCGGTGAGTTCAGTCCGCCAAGAATTCAAACAAGTTGATGCCATAGTGGGAAGGCCCTTACCAGGTAGTACGAGTCACTAGGCCTAGCGCAGTCCACCTAGAGACCGAAGATAGCATTCAATACAAAAAAAATACACTTCCGTGATGATACTTGTTTGTCACAGTAGGTCACGTTTTCTGTCATGCATGTACATCCCTGACGATTTTATGACAGAATCAAGGTAGTCATACCTGTGCTATCGTAGAAATGTTCCATGACATTACCAAAATTATCATCACGGAAGTGTCCACTTCCGTGACGATAAATCGCGCGTCATAGAAGTGCTTTCTTCAAGGGTAACCGACAAGTGGCATCCACCGTAACGGGTCGCCGTTAAGCTATCGGGTCCGGTTTTGGATCCGATAACCCACTAATAGCCACGACCAATGGCAATTTTCCATGTGTAAAATTCTCATTGGCCGATGGAACCACGTGTCAGCTCCGCATTGGCACAGATGTCACTCATCCAATGGGCGAGATGCGCCTATGATATGTTGACACGTGGATCGGCCCAGAAGTAGCCCATAAAGATAAAATGGGCCGGCCCAGCTAAAGGCCCACAAGATTTTGCGGGCCGGCCCAACTAAAGGCCCACAAGATTTTATAGACCATAATGGGCCGGCCCAGCTAAAGGCCCACAAGATTTTGAAGACACTAGTGGGCCGGCCCGTTAACAGGCTGCCATGTTTTGGGCCAAATGCCGGCCCATATTTGATCCGGTCCATTAACATCCTGCCATGTTCTGGGCCTAATAAGGGCCCATGTGAGATCCGGCCCATTAATAGCCTACCACGTTCTGGGCCATATTACGGCCCATATCAGATTCGACCCTTTAGGAGCCTTTCATTCTTTGGGCTAAATTATGGCCCATATCAGATTCGGCCCGTCAACTGGACGCTGTGCTTCTAGGCCCACTTAAGGCCCAGTTAGGATTTCTGTTTGCTAAAGGCCCATTTAATAGTACGGCCTGCTATTAGTTTCGGCCTGTTAAAGGCCCGTTTAACATTTCAGCCCTATATTTATTTCGGCCTGTTAAAATCCCGTCATATAGTTGGGCCTAATTATGGCCCGCTTTGCATCTCGCCTCCTCACAACCGATATTGTGATTGGGCCAAATAAGGACCGAGACAATTTTGGCCTGTTAACAGCCTGTGATGTGATCGGCACAATCATGGGCCGGGGTCTATTTCGGCCTGCTATCGGCCCGTGAGCTGTTCGGCACATTTCAGGCCCAACCTACTTTTCAGCCTACTAAAAGCCCATTGAATTTTCTTGCCAAAATAGGGCCGGTGGTTTACTCTGCCTATTATAAGCCCGAAACTACTAGTGGGCCAGTTTACATTTAGGCCTGTTAACAGACCAAGATGACTGGGCCCATGATGCGGCCCATATATGGTGATTTGCATGACGGCCCGATTATGTACCGTAATTTTACGGTTTGGCCGGTTTACTTTTCATGGAGCGAAGACAGGATATATATGCAGTAAAATAACTGTAGCATCGTGAATAAGAAAAAACCTAGACTATACAATAAAGAAATCACGGCATATTACATCCACTGGGCATCAAAGTTCGCCACTATGATAATAAAGCACAAGCAGACAGCAGATTACATACACTGGGCATCAAAGATCGCCAGTAGTACAAATAAACACGCCAAAAAAATAACATACAGAACCGACAGCACTTCAGTAGAGTTCAAGAAAGGTTAGCCCTACTCGGGGGCTGCACCGCAAGCAGCTGAGCAAGCTGATGAGACCGCGCTTGTTTGACGCTTATATCCTCCTCACTCTGAAAGAGAAACAAGCAGACATATGACAGGTTTTGCACCTATAAGTATCAGTGCTGACAATTCATCACATTTCTTATTGGCGAATAAAGAGACACAGTTTAAAATAGCATTAACACAATATGGTATTGTTCAGGTTAAGACATGGCAGGAAATGACATTGTGCAGGAGTTGGCAGCTTCACGACACCACTGGATTACAAATCAAGAACTCATAAGTATCAATGGTTAGTGTGCTGTCAATTTATCCCATTTCAGATTGGCAAATAAAGAGACGGTTTAAATAATCTCTACTCTTATAAAAAACAGAGTTGGTGATGATGGTGCGCCGGCCATCCTGCAATATAGGCCGTCCAATTTATATCTGACGGATAGGAAGGAAACTATGGCTATTTTGCAAAAAGATACTCACACCCCTCTCCACATTTGCAAATAAGGACTTCCCTCATTCATCCTTTTCTCTCACAAGATAAACTACTCATACAAATGCATCTTGATGTTACGTGCAACGCACGGGGAATGATATGACATTGTTCATATTTAAGACATTGCAGAATATGACATTGTGTTGTAGTGGGTAGTTTCACCACACCACTGGATTACGGATCAAGAACAGAAGCATACATGCAGTGCAAAATAAGATCACTTGTTGTGTATAGCTTAATTTACATGGTATGAAGAAGGAACTTGGTTGTACAATTGAAAACTTAAATTGAGAAGGACAAACTTTTGTTTATGAACTTCATAATAAACTTTAAACATGCAATTTGATGCAAACACCAAAAATAAACAGCTGTTGCAGTCATGCCTAACCAAATATACACAACAAAGATTGAAGGCTTGAGAAGGACAAACTTACATTAGTGGTGAAGACCGGCTCTATAAAGCCCTTGTCCATGCTGATGGGGGGGGGGGGCAATTCAAGAAGTTTACCACAGAATCTTCTTCATAAGCATTGCCTTTATTCTACATTTTATTAAGAGTAAATATAGATGTGATAATATAAGAAAAAATGGAGAATATTTAAGATAAGATGAAGGGTGATGCTACATAACCAAGTAGCTATAAATGTAAGTACAGCGATACAGGCAAAAGGTACAGCCAAGAGCAATGCAGAGCTAAACTTCTTCAGTACCATTGGTGTTATCTAACTTTATGGTAAGAGTAAATATATATCTGATGTGTAGAAAATGGAGGGCAAAGGAAAATAAGCTGCAGAGTGATGGTACATGAACAACTAGCTATGAATATAAGTACACTGATAAAGGATAACAGGTACTTACAAGAACAATGCAGAGCTAAACTTTTTCATTGGCATTGGGTATATTCTACATTAATGTAACCATTAATACAGATCTGATAATTTGGAGCGAACAATTGATAAGCAAGCTATCATGCATACTGCTGTCACATAATGAACCAGGTATGAATGCAAGTATAGTGATACAGGACAATAGGTACTAACAAGAGCAAAGCAGCTGGCAGCATATTTGCGATATCCTATCATCCTTTTCAAACCGGAATTCTTCTTTGAGCAGATTTCCTGCGAAAGAGATCCGTAAGGCACATGCGGAAAAGTAGAAGTTCAAATTGTCACGTGATATAATAGACAGTACCTCATCCTGGGAACGAGACCAGTGCATAACAAGGTTTTTTCCATTCAATGTCTTCTAAATTTAGCACAGGAGACTTCACTAGAAGTTCGTTTATAGACTTGCCATCAAAGTGTGATTTCCTCAGGTAACACCGATACTGCTGCAATGCTTCCTTGAAAAGGTCAAGCAAGCTTTGCTTGTCATGACTATCCAGATTGACCCTCGCCTACTTACAACAATGTAATGTAAATCATTGATGTGTTCAATCAGTAGAAAACAGGAACATAATCACCATGAATAATAGCACTTACACGTAAGTGGGACAGGAAGATGTGAAAATGGTGTTTGTCTTCACTATAATCTTCCCATGATGGGAATATATGCACGTAGTCCCTAAAAACATTGAAAGCATTTTCTTTTAAACTAGGAATAACTGGAATGGGGTTCCAATCTGCAGGAATTGGCCGTCTCTGCAGTTGGGATAGGTCTTCGGCCGGTGGACTTGCTGTACTTTTTGCTAGAGTGGGATTTTTCTATGGTACGGCTGGTGCTATGGCAACTGAAATTGGCATACCTTTTGCTGGAGTGCAGGTCCTGTGTGGTGGGGCTAGTGGTGTGGCTAGTGAAGTATGGGTACAGTCTACTGGAGTCGGTCCTACGTTTTGTGTCACTGGTTGTAGAGCCAATATAAGTGGGGTGCTATCTGATTTCTCCGGCACCACCATGTTTTTCAAGGACTTTGCTGGTGCTCCTTCAGGTTCGGCAATCACCCTCTTCCTTTTTGATGTCTGATGCACAAGAACAACATTTGAGTGGAAAAACATGGTATGATGATAGATGGAATATGTATTGATAATGGATGGGCATGGCATCTTGACATATATGATGAGTAAATTAAGCAGATGGCGGTGCAACAAAGTAGAAGAAATGCAAGACACCTTATGCAAGATACGCGCAATCAATAAAACCTTACCAAATTAGAACAGGCACCTTGATGGGGGAACAGGATAGGCCATCTGCCTTCGACTCCTCGAGGTCAGAATAGTCATTAGGATCATATTCTGAACAAGAATCTGCAGGTGGGGAGCGTATGAGTTTCATTGCATCCAGAATGGAACTCAATGCCTTGGTGCCAATTTTGTTAGTGATTGCAGTGTTCCACAATATTCTTCTGATGCGCGCATTCTCATATTCATTGTGATTACGTACAATATCTGAGAAGCATGAAAACATAAATAGTGAGATTATCTTTGTAATGCAGAGGATATTCTAATATAGGGGCTTCCTGTAAACCCTTGTGTGCTATCACTGGATTCTGATGAGAGAGCCCATGTGTGTTGTAATATGGTGCGTGCATTAATATAATCTGGAACAAGTACACAAAAAGTAGGCTCCAGAAGTAAGGATAGTTGGCAGATGATAGGTTCATAATATACTGTATAGAGAGTTTATTGCCAAACCATGATAACAAGAGCACACAGCAACTAGGAGATCGTAGTGTACATAAAAGGGGTACACCATAACCAGCATACATAAATCGGGAAAGTGGAACTGGCCGGAAAATACGGTCTTGTATTGCCGCTACTAATTGAAAGCCTATTGATCATGTATAGGCCAGCTCTATCAGCTGTTGACTGCAGATGTCCATGCTCCCCTTCCTGACAAGGAACATACTATATGTACTAAATACAGAATAACAAAAGAGGAACATGTTAAAGAACAGAAGAGGAAGCATATTCTTGAGATTCCGCTTCTTTCCATACAATGTTGGTTGCCCACTCATGATGAATCACAGCGCCCAAAGAAATGCAATTCCATGCTGTCTCTCTATATGTGGCCACATGCATTTGGAAAATCAAGTGGGAGCATTAGCTGACCAATTAAATGTGTGTCTGTTAACTAATATCAGTATCATATCACAATTCGTATTTGAAGAAGTAAGCTTTGGACTTATGATTGGTGTGTTGTTTAGCTTCAAGAGTGGACTGCTGCTAGTGCGACACAAAGCAGCTACATAGATCATAGTGTAGATATAACGGGAAAACCGTAAGCATCACAAGTAAAATCAGGAAAGTGGAACTTGCTGGAAAATATGGGCTACTATTGCCGGGACGGCTAGAAAGGCATCGGATACCAGCTCTCCTCAACTGAAGGTGCGGTACTGTTAATATCAGTGTAACTCTCAAAGGCGACATAGCTCCCCGCATTTCCTTGCTAATCTTATAGGATTCAAGTGGGCAGGCCACTACAATTCCTATTCCTACGTTTACAAAATACTACTAATCAAAGAGGCCCGAAGAGTTGAAAGTGTCCATCACAACCGACCGAATAGACCTCTACACTGCAAATGTCCCTGCTCCTCTTCACTACAAGGAACATACTGTACTACTATTATACTCCCTCCATTCCAAAATATAAGTCTTTGTGGAGATTTCCACTATGGATCACATACAGATGTATACAGATACATTTTAGAGTGTAGATTCACTCATTTTGCTCCATATGTAGTCCATGGTGGAATCTATACAAAGACTTGTATTTAGGAACGGAGAGAGTACTTATTAAAGAAGAACAGAAGAGGAACATGCTAAAGAAGAGCAAGCAGATTTTGGATAATAAAATGTTCGTTGCGCAGTGCCCACACATGATGAACCAGAGCGCATTAAGAATGCAACTCCCTGCTGTCTCTCTATATGTGGTGCATGTGCTTTTCGAAAGTAAAGTAGGAACATTACCTGACCAATTAAACATTATCTGTTTTAGTAATATCAACATCATATCAGATTCGTATTTGAGCAACAAGTTTGCAATTATGAGTGGCACGTTGTTTAGCTTGATGGACTGAGGAGCAGTGCTAAGCAGCTACGATGATGACACTGAATATAAAGGAATGCCTGCATGCAAGTCGTGTTACTTTCGTCATTTGGGTCAGTCGACCATTTCAGGCGGTTGGATGAAGATCCTATGTCTCCTAACCCTTCTTCTTCCTTGTCTCTGATTCTTCCCCTACAGAACACCGCACGGGCCGCCGGCCGAACCACCGGCCCCGACCCCCCCACCCTCCTGCCCCCCGCTGAACCGTCCCCACTGCCTGTGTTCCTCCGCCACCCCCACCCCCACCCATGTCGAGTTTTTTTTGTTCGGCGTGGCCCCACCACCGCCCCCCACAACCACCGTCCCCACCCGAGCCCCTTCCTTCCCTCCGGTGAGCTCTCAAAAATCAACTGACCCAATTTTGAAATTTAGTCTACTATCATTTAACTAGTGTGGAATATAAAAGGAGAAAACCATAAGCATTGCGAGTATAGTGTTGAGCGTGCCATGGCAGATCTGAAGGTGCAAACCAGACAAAGGAAACTTCGCAACCAATGTTTGGTTTCAACTAACAAGTAAGATCCTACGTGATGGACAAGAAATCACAGTAAAGTAGTGGCGATCTAATTTCTTGCTGCGATAAATAAGTTGAGCAGGTACGAAAGAGTACCGCCTCTGGTGCAGCGCCATGTATGCATCTGCTGAGAACTTGATGGTGCTGCGGTACCGATGGATGTCGGCAGCGTGGAAGCAGATCTAGGAGGGTAGACGGTGGCGGCGAGGGAAATATCCCGGTGCGGTGGACGTGACTGTCGTAGGAGCGGCGCCGGCAAGGTGGACGACAGCGGGGATGAATTGAGAGGACGGGATGCAAGGATCCTGGTCCGAAGCTGTGGATGAGACAGGTCAATCTCTTGTAATGGTGACGGCGTTGGGGTATCAGCTCTGGCATGGTGGAGGAGGACGGCGGTGGATGGGGTGGCGGACGGACCAGGCTGGGGTGGAGAGGGTGTTTTGGCGCCCACGGAGTACGAATGGGGAAATGGAGGGAGAGAGGATGGGGGGAACCATGTCTTCAGGGCGCGCTTGTCTCAAATGCGAGGAAATTTACAAACTTAGCCCCCGTTTAAAATTGGGATAATTAGATTTATGCCCCTAGTTGTGCCCCACTCGTCTGTTTTACCCCTAGTTCCCAAAAGTCACCGGTTCTGTCCAAGTCACTTTGCTCCTCTTATGCTTTTGCCCTTTGACCGTTTGACCGTCAGTTTGAAAACTTCATAACTAATTCATATTAAATCAGAAAAATGCAAATAACATACCAAAATGTTCGGAAAAACATCACCTATATGTGAGTGTCATTTGCATTCATGAAAAAAGTGTTGGAAAGTGCCCATCCGAGTTTTAGCTCTTATGCTACCACCATGAATAGTAAAGTTTAAAAAAGTTCAAAAAATTCAAAAAAAAATTTGGTGGCAAAGAATGACAAATGTTTTAAGTGTCAACCAAGTTTCATCAAGGAATAACATTCATGGGTGCCGCGGCAAAAAAAACAATCAGCACTCCAAAATAGATTATTTTTTTGCCACGACTTCCACGAATGTCGTTCCCTGATGAAACTTGGCAAGCACTTAGAACATTTGTCGTTCTTTGCCACCATATTTTTTTGAATTTTTTTGAATTTTTTTAGATTTTACTATTCATGGTGATATCAAAAGAGCTAAAACTCGGATGTGCACTTTCCAACACTTTTTTCATGAATGCAAATGACACTGACATATAGGTGATGTTTTTCTGAACATTTTGGTATCTTATTTGCATTTTTCAGATTTAGTATGAATTAGTTATGAAGTTTTCAACTGACGGTCAAACGGTCAAAGGGCAAAAGCATAAGAGGAGCAAAGTGACTTGGACAGAACCGGTGACTTCTGGGAACTAGGGGTAAAACAGACGAGTGGGACACAACTAGGGGCATAAATCTAATTATCCCTTTAAAATTTCAGACATCACAGGAATATTGGGCTGCTGGGGATAGGACGGTAATCTCGCATACACCAAATATTTGCCGACGGAGATTTTGGTCGAGGAGAGTTTGTTTTGGCGCCCACCGTGTACGAATCCGGGTGAGAGGCGACTTTGGCCGACGAGACACTGTGTTTTGGCGCCCACCGTGTATGAATCCGAGTGAGAGGCGGTTATGTCATGTTTGAGTGAAATTACAAACCTGCCCCTATCAAGACCTATTGAAATCGAGCCTACTTGTGTTGCATGTCAGGGACAGGCAGTAATTTCCATCTCCCATATTTTGGTTTCGGGCGGTTACTGCAAGTTTGGCCGCTTTGTTCAAATTTTTGAGAAAAAGCTTGCACGTTTACCATGCCAAATCAATTCCAATCCATTTTGTATTCTTTTTTTTCGGGCAGGATCTATTTTTGATTCGAACAAAATTCTATATACATCATTTTTTATATATACTTTCAAAAGCACGACAAAGAACTCTGCTCCTTTATATATATAATATGATTTACAAATACAATTATCTCAAAATCATAAGGTTGAATTCAAAAAATTTAAACCAAATTATGTTCTACTAAAATGTATGGATCAGTAATATCTAGATATTAAATAACATAGATGCGCACGAATTCATATGAGTATGCATGTTTGATAGATCAATTTTGGTTCGAGTATGAATTACATGTATCATCATCTTGAATTCAAATATTTGAATCCCTTTTATGTTGACATTTTCTATACACGCAACTAAATATTTGAATCTCCTTTCACGCCCATCTCTCTCGCGTGCTCCTTCATGTAGCTATCACTCTCTTTTCTCCAGCTCACCCGTGCGCTCACTTCATGTTTCTCCTATTTTTGCAAACATGGTCTCTCGTTGTCTCCCTTGAGAAGTGTCACACTCTCCCTATCATTATACATTACACGGTTTTCATTATCTCTCACATCTCTATTGTTCTCTGGTATCACTAGGTACCTAAGCTTTCTTTTTCACCGCCACACACACACTCTCACTCGTCTTTCACTTTGTCTTTCTCTCTAGGGTTCTCTCGCGCACCCTATATCTTTCTAGATATGACTCCTACCACTAGAATTACTCTCTCCCGCACACACAACGTTTATTGGGGTCTCCTTTCCATCTTCATCTCAGTTATAAAACTGACATTATTCATTTCTTTACCAATCAAACAAACTCCCCCCTTTCTCTCTCTCACACACAAACAACTCCTGCTTCCACTCCCCCTACGAACTACCGTCTCTCTCTCTCACACACACACACACAAAACTCTCGCTTTCGCACCCCCGACTCGTATTTCTCTCACAAACATTGACCGACCAGTCTCCAGATAGGTTTATACATCCGCACACTCTTGCTTCCACTATCTCGTACATTTCTCTCTTGCACTCCTTGTATCTATGTAGATTTTTCATCCCTTCTTGAGACACGCCCTCTCGATCGTGCACACACACATTATCGCCTCATTTTATGGTGATACCTCTCGCACACACACTCTTTATGTCTTTGTCACACACGCACTCCATCCTCCTCCTCCCTCCCTCTCTCTCACACACACCACACACACACACATGGGCTTTTTGCAACAATATATCACTTCTCAAATCTTGAAACCAACCACATTCCTCCCTTATCTCATCAAAACAGCCAAAGGAATATATTTTGAGTGAAACATAACATATTTTTAGTGATATACGTATTTCAAAACTAGACTCTTTTCTATCAAATTGGTGAATATGTATTAATCTACTTTGAACGTGTGGCAACGCATTGGCACATTGCTAGTTATAACTGTATAATTTTTTGGACACCAGACAAACGGTGGAGTACATATACGAAGAGAAGAGGCGCACGTACGTAGTCAGTCTCTCGTTGTCTCGCACACATGAGAGTTACGTAAAGGCACCATAAACAAATAAAACCTAGGTGCACGATTGCTGCATGCGCGGGTACCGGGTACGTGGTGGACCGCACCTTTGTAGGAATAATCAGCTCGCGTGATAATTTGATCCGTAGGAGTTGATGGTCGGAACCACAGGTGAACGACCTGGAGGCGGTGGCTTGCCAGTCGCCACTGATCTAGTAGCCACATTTAAGATATCATTTCTTAGCGGGGTAAGAGTTCCGATTTTCAATGGTGCGTTATACTAGTTTTTAGAATGATTGGTATGGAGCGAAAATGGAATTCATAAATACTACCTCCGTCCTGGTTTACTAGTCCCCATCGTATTTTGGGTCAAAGTTTGTCCACGAATTTTACTTGTAAAATGTGAATGGAAAATGAGATTTTGTTATACCCGAACAAAAAAGGACTGGAGGGAGTGATTGCTCTGACACAGACGCGACCTCTCATAGCTCAGGCATTGAACCGGCGTGCCGGCCAAGAGGGCCCCACTCGCTGCAGGCCAGGCTGAACATGCCTCCTTGCCACATGCAACCGGCTTCAGACTGCCCCGCTTGCCTCCATTGAATCCGCGCGTGTGCCGGCAACACGTCCTTCCGCGAGTCGGCTGGCATTTTAGAACACAACGCCGGTTGGCTCCTCTCGTCACATTTTTTTTGGCTTTGAAGTGAATCATGGTTGTGGACATTATCTATGAATGTGCAGATATCAGTGAACATGAGTTTGATGTGGAAGTTGAACTTGGAATGTTGGGCTTGCGCGTGAACTATACCATGTCCAATGCTTTGTCTGTTATTGTTTGGAAAGTAATTGCTGTTATTACATGACCCAAAAAATTTTATTTTGTGCCACATCAGTAGATGCACGGACATCACAACAGTCATGCTGACTGGACAAACATTTGAACCTAGCTATTATGAAGGAAAATTTGTATTGACAACAGTTTTAGATAGCAGGAGACGCCTAGCCTGCTCTGCCTCTACTAGCTTCTTTCTGGCTTCTTCCATCTCTTCTTTGGCTTGGGTGAAGAGAGCATCTGATTGCTCTTTTTGCTTCTTCAGGAACTTAGCTACATTCTCAAGGGCTACTGCATGCTTTCTTTCAGCCTTTACTAGAACCACAAGGACACGAACAGTTGACGACTCCACCTGGCTTGTGTGTAATCCAGCATCATCTGGGAATTTGCACCTTGTGTCTAATCCAGCATCATTAGGGAACGGGCACCTTGTGTGTAATCTAGCCTCATTTTGGAAACATGATCGCGAGGTTGACCATACTTCCCTCCTCGCAGGAACTACATCCTGACATGAAGTTACTTCTTTTTTAGATCAATAGTCAGAGCAACCCAGATCCATTTAGTAGAAGCCAGATAAACAGGACTCGGAGAAGTGAATTCAAAAGGAGAAATATAAAAACAGACTCCAAGGTGAGAACACCCACTTCCTACATCAAGCTAAAAATGAAAGCATTAGGACGATTAAGACTCTTCTTATTACACATCAAAGAACACGAGGCTAAGAGAAATAGAAACTACAACATATACACATCGAAGAACACGAGGCTAAACGAAAGTAATTGAAAGGGTGTTACTTACCAAAGCTTGTTTTACAGGTTCGGTGCAGCTCCTCTTTAACTTGTCATGTTCCTTGAAGATGTCCCCAATATCCCGTGTTTGGTCTTCATTGCTCCTCTGCATGTTCGCACTCGTAGTTTTAAAATCTCAACATGGCAAGAAAAATATAGTAATACACTGACTCGATACACATTCGACTCCGAGTCGATACTGGAATAGATAGATACATCGATTTTTTTTTATTAAAGAAGGGCTCTCCCGCTCCGATTTTCATTAATGAAAACCATAGCATTCGAGCAGACAGATAGATACATAGAAAGTTCTCAGCATAGATAGATAAAAAAATAGATAGTTCAACTACTCCTCGTTGTCCGACTCCGCCTCGGTGATGTCCTCCTCCGATGTCTCAATGTAGGTGTCAAGATACTGATCGCCGTCGGAGTCCCAGGGCGGCGCTGCTCCGAGCTTGATGTTGAATTGAGCGGCCGCCTTCCGCGTACGCCTATCCTCGTGATAGGCGTCTCGCTCCGCCCTCCTCTTCTCCCTCTCCACCCTCCTTTGCGCGTAGAACTCACGCTCATTGATGATGTCCTGCGGGAAGCGTTGGCGCCACAACGCCATGGCTTCCTCGTCCATCTCGGCGATGCTGAGACGGTGCTCCCGCCTCCAGTTCTCGCGATGATCCTCGTCGGTGATAAGCCGCGGCGGAGGCGCGAGCTCCTGCGCCCGCTCCCGCATAGGCATGTTGGGGAAGTTCATGTCCCTACAAGGCTGCCGGAGGCGCCACACCGCTGCATCGTACGCGCGGGCGGCCTCGTTGGCGGTGTCAAAAGTGCCGAGGCCGAGGCGCATCTCGCGGAATCGGATCTCGGCCGAGAATCCACCGGAGGGGCGCGCGCAGACGCCGTGGTAGCCCCAAGTTTCCCGGCGGCGCGGCAGCATGGTGGTGTGGCGGCGGCGAGGCAAGAAAGAGCGGGGAGACAGCAGTGGCGAGGCACAGAGCGGTGGCAGGGCGTTCGATTTTATAAAGCGTGCCGGACACCGCGTGCCAAAATTAGCGCGCGCCTGGCCGCTTTTTCCCGCGCGCACGATCCTTTCCAGATGTCCCTGCTATCTCTACTCTCTTCTCTACTCTAGTATATATATTATATTATATATTTATTATATATTTATATTTATCACTACTCTTATAAAAAACAGAGTTGGTGATGATGGTGTGCCTGCCATCCTGCAATATAGGTCGTCCAATTTATATCTGACGGATGGAAGGAAAATATGGCAATTTTGCAAAAAGATACCTGCACCTCTCTCCATGTTTGTAGATAAGGCCTTCCCTCGTTTATCCTTTTCTCCCACAAGATAAACTATTCATACAAATGCATCTTGATGTTCCGTGCAACGCATGGGCATCTTGCTAGTTCTAAAAAACTTTCCATCATTTGCCACACTACTGGTTGCAGATGAAGAACCTACCCAAGCACAGCACAATACAGGAGCGACGCACAATTACAAGGTGATATTATGTTGGACAATGCAAGCTATAACCAATTACTTTTACGGGAACAATAGCAACTAGGAAATTTGAAGGGTAGGTATGAACAAAATTGGAACTGCTCTTGTACTGCTAAGAGATTCAATATACACATTACCAATCGAGGAGAAGTACGATGGTCGCGGCGGCCTCTGTGCATCATGGTCGGCAACGGGATTCAGTTCATTGTCCACGACAGTGGTGCTTCTGCGCTTGGCGTCGGCTTCTGATACGTCCATTTTGCATCATGTTTCTCTACTGTTATTTATTATGTTTTTATGCATAATAATGCTTTTTGTAGTAATTCTAATGCCTTTTCTCTCATAATATGCAAGGTTCACACAAATAGGGAGAATTCCGGTAGCTGGAAATGTGGACCTGAAAAAGCTACGTCAGGCTACCTATTCTGCACAACTCCAAATGAGCTGAAACTTCACGAGTAATTTTTATGGAATAAATAAGAATTATTGGAGCAAATAACTACCAGAGGGGGCCCACCAGGTGGGCACAACCAACCTGGGCATGCCAGGGAGCCCAGGCGCGCCCTGGTGGGTTGTGCCCTCCTCGACCCACCTCCGGTGCCGCTCTTCTAGTATATAAGTCATTTTGACCTAGAAAAAATAAGGGGAGGACTTTCGGGGTGAAGTACCACCGTCTCGAGGCGGAACTTGGGCAGGAGCACATTTGCCCTCCGGTGGAGCGATTTCGCCGGGGGAACTTCCCTCCCGGAGGGGGAAATCGTCGTCATCATATCACCAACAACTCTCCCATCTTGGGGAGGGCAATCTCCATCAACACCTTCAACAACACCATCTCCTCTCAAACCCTAGTTCATCTCTTGTGTTCAATCTTTGTACCGGACCTATAGATTGGTACTTGTGGGTGACTAGTAGTGTTGATTACATCTTGTAGTTGATTACTCTATGGTTTATTTGGTGGAAGATTATATGTTCAGATCCATTATGCTATTTAATACCCCTGTGATCTTGAGCATGATTATCATTAGTGAGTAGTTACTTTTGTTCTTGAGGTCACGGGAGAAATCTTGTTGCAAGTAATCATGTGAACTTGATATGTGTTGGATATTTTGATGATATGTATGTTGTGATTCCTTTAGTGGTGTCATGTGAACATTGACTACATGACACTTCACCATATTTGGGCCTAAGGGAATGCATTATGGAGTAGTTATTAGATGATGGGTTGCAAGAGTGACAGAAGCTTAAACCCTAGTTTATGCGCTATTCCGTAAGGGACTGATTTGGATCCAAAAGTTTAATGCTATGGTTAGATTTATTCTTAATACTTTTCTCGTAGTTGCAGATGCTTGTGAGGGGTTTAATCATAAGTAGGAGGTTTGTTCAAGTAAGAACAGCACCTAAGCACCGGTCCACCCACATATCAAATTATCAAAGTAGCGAACACAAATCAAACCAACATGATGAAAGTGACTAGATGAAATTCCCGTGTACCCTCAAGAACGCTTTGCTTATCATAAGAGACCGTCTTGGCATGTCCTTTGCCTCAAATGGATTGGGCTACCTTGCTGCACTTTTGTTACCATTACCGTTACTTGCTCGTTACAAATTATCTTTCTACCAAACTACTCGTTACTTATAATTTCAGTGCTTGCAGACATTACCTTGCTGAAAACCGCTTGTCATTTCCTTCTGCTCCTCGTTGGGTTCGACACTCTTAGTTATCAAAAGGACTATGATTGATCCCCTATATTGGTGGGTCATCAAGGCTCTTTTTTGACGCCGTTGCCGGGGAGTGAAGCGCTCTTGGTAAGTGGAAATCGGTAAGGAAAAATTATTACTACGTGTTGAAATTTATTGTCACTTGTTACTATGGAAAACAATCCTTTGAGGGGTTTGTTCGGGGGTATCTTCACCTTGACCAGAACCACCATTAGTTACCCCTCAATCTACTGCACCTACTAAAAATATTGGTTATGAAATTCCTTCGGGTATGATAGAACAACTGCTAGCTAATCCTTAAGCAGGAGATGGAACTGAACATCGTGATATGCACTTGATATATGTGGATGAAATTTTTGGATTATTTAAGCTTGCAGGTTTACCCGAAGATGAAGCTAAGAAGAAGGTTTTCCCTTTATCTTTGAAGGGAAAAGCATTGGCATGGTATAGGCTATGCGATGATATTGGATCTTGGAATTGGAATCGATTGAAATTAGAATTTCACCAAAAAAATTATCCTATGCATCTAGTTCATCGTGATCGGAATTACATATATAAATTTTTGCCTCGTGAAGGAGAAAGTATCGCTCTAGCTTGGGGGAGGCTTAAGTCAATATTATATTCATGCCCCAATCATGAGCTCTCAAGAGAAATTATTATTCAGAATTTTTATGCTCGGCTTTCTCATGATGATCGATCCATGCTTGATACTTCTTGTACTGGTTCCTTTATGAAGAAGACTATTGACTTCCGGTGGGATCTTTTAGAAAGAATTAAACGCAACTCTGAAGATTGGGAACTCGACGAAGGTAAAGAGTCAGGTATTAAGCTTAAGTATGATTGTGTTAAATCTTTTAAGAATACCGATGCTTTTCAAAAGTTTAGCACTAAATATGGACTTGACTCTGAGATAGTAGCCTCCTTTTGTGAATCATTTGCTACTCATGTTGACCTCCCTATGCAGAAGTGGTTTAAATATCACCCACTTATCAAAGAAGAAATTAAAGAACCAGTAATAGCTAAAGATGAAACTATTATTTACAATGTTGATCCAGTTGTGCCTACTGCTTATATTGAAAAACCACCTTTCCCTGTTAAGATAAAGGAACATGCTAAAGTCTCAACTGTGGTCAACAAAAGTTATATTAGAACTTCCAAACCTGCTGAACAAATCAAAGTAGAACCTAGTGTTGCTATGGTTAAAGATCTCTTGGTTGAAAATATAGATGGGCATGTTATTTACTTCTGTGGTGAAGCTGCTAGAATTGCCAAACCCGATGAAAAAGATAAACATAGACCCGTTGTTGGCGTGCCTGTTGTCTCAGTTAAAATAGGAGATCACTGTTATCATGGTTTATGCGACATAGGTGCTAGCGTGAGTGCCATTCCTTTTACCTTACATAAATAAATTATGAATGATATAGCACCCGCTGAAATAGAAGACATAGATGTTACTATTAAACTTGCTAATAGGGACACCATCACACCACTTGGGATTGTTAGAGATGTTGAAGTCTTGTGTGGGAAAATAAAATACCTTACTGATTTTCTTGTTCTTGGTTCCCCAGAAGATGACTTTTGTCCCATTATCTTTGGTAGACCTTTCTTGAACACCGTCAATGCTAAAATAGATTGTGAGAAACAAATCGTCGGTGTTAGTTTTGGTGATGAGTCTCATGAGTTTAATTTTTCCAAGTTTAGTAGAAAACATCATAAGGAAGAATTGCCTAGTAAGCATGAAATATTTGGTCTTGCTTCTATTGCTGTGCCACCTACTGATCCACTAGAACAATATTTGCTAGACCAAGAAAATGCTATGCATCTGCATGAAAGAAATGAAATAGATAAGATTTTCTTTGAACAACGTCCTCTGCTTAAACACAATTTGCCTATTGAAACTCTAGGAGGTCCTCCTCCACCTAAAGGTGATCCTGTGTTTAAATTAAAACAATTGCCAGACACTTTGAAATATGCTTATCTTGATGAGAAAAAGATTTATCCTGTTATTATTACTGCTAACCTTTCAGAACATGAAGAAGAAAGATTATTAGCGGTTCTGAAGAAGCACTGGGCTGCTATTGGATATACTCTTGATGATTTAAAGGGCATTAGTCCCACTCTCTATCAGCATAAAATTAATATCGAGCCTGATGCTAAACCCGTTGTTGATCACCAACGACGTTTAAATCCTAAAATGAAAGAAGTGGTAAGAACTGAAATACTGAAGCTTCTGGAAGCAGGTATAATTTATCCTATAGCTAATAGTAGATGGGTAAGTGCTGTTCATTGTGTCCCTAAAAAGGGAGGTATTACCGTTGTTCCTAATGATAAGAATGAACTTATTCCACAAAGAATTGTCACTGGCTACAGAATGGTAATTGATTTTAGAAAGCTAAATAAAGCTACTAGAAAAGATCATTACCCTCTGCCTTTTATTGATCAAATGTTAGAAAGACTATGAAAGCACACACATTTTTGCTTCTTGATGGATATTTCGGTTTTTCTCAAATACCTGTCTCACAACCTGATCAAGAGAAAACCACCTTTACTTGCCATTTTGGAACTTATGCTTATAGACGTATGCCTTTTGGTTTATGGAATGCACCTGCTACTTTTCAAAGATGTATGACTGCTATATTCTCTGATTTTTGTGAAAAGATTGTTGAGGTTTTCATGGATGATTTTTCCGTTTACGGAACTTCTTTTGAAGATTGCTTAAGCAACCTTGATCGAGTTTTGCAGAGATGCAAGCAAACTAATCTCGTCTTGAATTGGGAGAAGTGCCACTTTATGGTTAATGAAGGTATTGTCTTGGGACATAAAATTTCTGAACGAGGTATTGAGGTGGATAAAACTAAAGTTGATCCAATTGAGAAAATGCCATGCCCTAAAGATATCAAAGGTATTCGTAGTTTCCTCGGTCATGCTGGTTTCTATATGAGGTTTATTAAAGACTTCTCTAAAATTTCTAGGCCTCTTACAAATCTTTTACAGAAGGATGTTCCATTTGTTTTGAATGATGATTATGTAGAAGCCTTTGAAACACTTAAGAAAGCCTTGATTTCTGCACCTATTGTTCAACCACCTGATTGGAACTTGCCTTTTGAAATTATGTGTGATGCTAGTGATTATGCTGTTGGTGCTGTTCTAGGACAAAGAGTCGATAAGAAATTAAATGTTATTCATTATGCTAGTAAAACTCTGGACAGTGCTCAATGAAATTATGCTACTACTGAAAAAGAATTCTTAGCAGTGGTGTTTGCTTGTGATAAATTTAGATCTTACATTGTTGAATCTAAAATGACTGTTCACACTGATCGTGCTGCTATAAAATATCTTATGAAAAAGAAGGATACTAAACCTAGACTCATTAGGTGGGTTCTTTTGCTACAAGAATTTGATTTACATTTTACCAATAGAAAGGGAGCTGAGAACCCCGTGGCTGATAACTTGTCTAGGTTAGAAAATATTCTTGATGACCCACAACCTATTAATGGTAGTTTTCCTGATGAACAATTAGCTACAATAAATGTTTCTCATAACACTCCTTGGTATGCTGACTATGCCAATTATATTGTTGCTAAATATATACCACCTTGCTTCACATACCAACAAAAGAAAAAATTCTTCTATGATTTAAGAAATTACTTTTGGGATGACCCACATCTTTATAAAGAAGGAGTAGATGGTATTATTAGACGTTGTATACCTAAGCATGAACAGGGACAAATCCTACGGAAATGTCACTCCGAAGCTTATGGAGGACATCATGCGGGAGATAGAACTGCTCACAAGGTATTGCAATCTGGTTTTTATTGGCCTACTCTCTTCAAGGATGCCCGTAAGTTTGTTTTATCTTGTGATGAATGTCAAAGAATTTGTAATATTGGTAAGCGTCAGGAAATGCATATGAATTATTCTCTTCTTGTTGAACCATTTGATGTTTGGGGATTTGATTACATGGGACCTTTTCCTTCCTCTAATGGGTATGCACATATTTTGGTTGCTGTTGATTATGTTACTAAGTGGGTAGAAGCTATTCCAACTAGTAGTGCTGATCACAACACCTCTATTAAAATGCTTAAGGAAGTCATTTTCCCAAGGTTTGGAGTCCCTAGATATTTAATGACTGATGGTGGTTCACATTTTATTCATGGTGCTTTCCGTAAAATGCTTGCTAAATATGATGTTAATTATAGAATTGCATCACCTTATCATCCTCAGTCCAGTGGTCAAGTTGAACTTAGCAATAGAGAAATAAAATTAATATTACAAAAAACTATCAATAGGT
Source organism: Thinopyrum elongatum (assembly GCA_011799875.1). NCBI lineage: Eukaryota > Viridiplantae > Streptophyta > Magnoliopsida > Poales > Poaceae > Thinopyrum > Thinopyrum elongatum. The sequence continues at coordinate 283,694,323 of CM022299.1, read as the reverse complement.
CCCGAAAGACTTGGTCTAAGAAGTTAGATGATGCACTTTGGGCTTATAGAACAGCATATAAAAATCCTATGGGTATGTCTCCGTATAAAATGGTTTATGGAAAAGCTTGTCATTTGCCTCTTGAGTTAGAACATAAAGCATATTGGGCAATTAAAGAACTCAACTATGATTTCAAACTTGCCAGTGAAAAGAGGTTATTTTATATTAGCTCACTAGATGAATGGAGAACCCAAGCCTATGAAACTGCCAAATTATTTAAAGAAAAAGTTAAAAGATGGCATGACAAAGGAATCCAAAAGCGTGAGTTCAAACTTGGAGAATATGTTCTTTTGTACAACTCTCGTTTCAGATTCTTTGCAGGAAAACTCCTCTCCAAATGGGAAGGACCTTATGTTATCGAGGAGGTTTATCAATCCGGATCCATCAAGATAAATAATGCTTAAGGTACTAACCCGAAGGTTGTCAATGGGCAAAGAATAAAGCATTATATCTCAGGTACACCCATTAGCGTTGAAAGCAATATTAGGAAACCTTTCGGAACACTCCAGAATCATGAAAAAAAGGAGGTACGTGATACGGTAAGTAAACGGACTCCGAAAAATCCAAAAAAATATTTTCTGTCTGTTTTGGAATATAACAAAAATTAGGAAAATAAGAAACAGCCAGGAAGGTAACCCTGGTGGGCACAAGACACCAGGGCGCGCCCCAGGCGCACCCAGGTGGGTTGTGACCACCTCGGGTACCTTCCGGACTCCGTTTTTCTTCCATTTGCTTGTTTCCCAAGATAGAAAATCTTTATATACCCCCCGAACCTATTGACCATTGTATCGCAGAGAAATCTTCTATTTTCTTTTCCTTGCTGTTTTCTGACAGATCCAATCCACCATGGCCGCTTCAAGCTCCTCCAAGGACAAGTTCTTCGAGAACGTCATCAACCCATATTTGCGGGAGGTGATGCAGCACCCTTAGGCTATCCAGATGCATGAGGGGGTGCTGCACATCCGTGATGTGCAAGGCCCCAAGGGGACGGGATCCGTGGAGGCTAGGCTTGAAGCTATGGAGCAGGAAGTCTTCCGGTGCAAGGGGATGGTAGAACGTGGACTCAATGCCAATCACCTCATGATCGCAGACTACACCCATGATCTCAAGGTGGATGGCAAGTCCATGAAGGACATCATATTCACCTTCAACGAGCAAATCAACTTCCTCCAAAGCCAGATCTATGATCTCCAAAACCAAGTCTTTGAATATGAGGCGAGGTTTAAAGGTATGAGTTTGGCTGCTAGTTGCAGGACCCGTGAGACTCACTCCTCCTCTTATGGTGGTGAGCCCTTGCCATGGAAACCCGAGGATAAGATTGCTACTGCTTCATCACCACCACCTCCTTCTTCATCACCAAAGGAAAATTGAGTAATCGGGTATGGGCACTCCCCTTGGCTTGTGCCAAGCTTGGGGGAGGTGCCCCGGTATCATATCACCTCCACTATCTTTTGCCTTTACTTATCTTAGTTTGATCCATAGTTATCTTTTGCTTTAGATGAATAAAAGTTTAGTTTGATCCTTTCTTTTCGAGTGTTTGCTTAGTGATCTATCTTTGTAATCGTGTGCAAGATATATATAATAAAGTTTAGTTTGAGTTTTGTTTTCTTTACTTTGATGTTCAATAATAAGAAAAGAAATAAATGAAAAAGATCATATGCTAATTTTATGGTAAGTAATGACATCACAAAAGGAAGAGTATAGGTAGAAAATTTTATTGGAGATTGACAAACATAGCATTGGTCAATAATGCAATTCATGAAAGAATCAATAAGGGGAGAGAAGATTCACATGCAAATATACTATCTTGGACATCTTTTGTGATTGTGAGCCCCCATCAAAATATTGTATGCCAAAATTGTTGACGTTGGACAAGGAAGACAATGTAATGATTTATGTTTGTTCATATTCACATAGAAGTTATATTGTCATAGATCCTTTAACATGTGGTGCTTGCCCCTCATCTTTGCTAGCCAAAAATTCCGCACTAAGTAGAGATACTACTGGTGCATCCAAAAACCTTTAAATGCACATCTTATTTTGAGAGTCCACCATACCTACCTATGGATTGAGTAAGATCCTTCAAGTAAATTGTCATCGGTGCAAAAAGGCAATAAAAATTGCTTCTAAAAGTGTTGGATCATTTAGTGTAAGAGAAAATTGAGCGTTGTACGAACTTGTGATGGCAAAGAATAAAAGCGACAGACCGCATAATAAAGGTTGCTATCATAAGGGGCAATACAACGTGACATTCTTTTGCACTAAGAGATTGAGCATACAAACAAATAAGCGCATGGCAACCTCTGCTTCCCTCCGCGAAGGGCCTATCTTTTACTTTTATGTATTTACTTTTATGCAACAGTCAAAGTTCTTCTCTCTATTCCTTTTTATTTTCTCTTTTGGCAAGCATCATGTGGCGAGGAAAGATCTAGGCACATATCCAGTTGGATATGAGTAGCATGAGTTATTATAGTTGACATCACCCTCGAGGTGAGTATGTTGGGAGGCGAAACTATAAGCCCCTATCTTTCTATGTGTCCGGTTGAAACGTTTTGCTCATGTGTATGCGGTGAGTGTTAGCAATCATAGAGGACTATATGATGGTTGAGTATGTGGACTTGCCAAAAAAGGGCTCCGATACATGACCCTTCCTGAAAAGATGATGAATTGTAGTTGCAAAGTTGACTGAGAACATAGTTTGTTGGTTTCCAATAGAGTATATGCTTTATACTTCGATGTTGTGATGAATTGTTACTTATTCGTGAGAAGTTTATGATAAAAGTTATATGATAAAGTTCTATGTTAAAGTTGGTTGCTGTTATAATAATATACATGATGCTTCTATGTTTGTATTTTGTTTTTATCGACACCTCTCTCTCTAAGCATGTGGACATGTTTTTCGATTTTGGTTTTCGCTTGAGGACAAGCGAGGTCTAAGCTTGGGGGAGTTGATACGTCCATTTTGCATCATGTTTCCCTACTGTTATTTATGCTGTTTTTATGCATAATAATGCTTTTTGGAGTAATTCTAATGCCTTTTCTCTCGTAATATGCAAGGTTCACACAAAGAGGGAGAATTCCGGCAGCTGGAAATCTGGACATGAAAAAGCTATGTCAGGCTACCTATTTTGCACAACTCCAAATGAGCTAAAACTTCACGAGGAATTTTTATGGAATAAATAAGAATTATTGGAGCAAATAACTACCAGAGTGGGCACAACCCACCTGGGTACGCCAGGGAGCCCAGGCGTGCCCTGGTGGGTTGTGCCCTCCTCGGCCCACCTCTCGTGCCCCTCTTCTATTATATAAGTCATTTTGACCTAAAAAAATAAGGGGAGGACTTTCGGGATGAAGCGCCACTGTCTCGAGGCGGAACTTGGGCAGGAGCATTTTTGCCCTCCGGTGGAGCGATTCCGCCGGGGTAACTTCGCTCCCGGAGGGGGAAATCATCGTCATCATCATCACCAACAACTCTCCCATCTTGGGGAGGGCAATCTCCATCAACATATTCAATAGCACCATCTCCTTTCAAACCCTAGTTCATCTCTTGTGTTCAATCTTTGTACCGGAACTATAGATTGGTACTTGTGGGTGACTAGTAGTGTTGATTACATCTTGTAGTTGATTACTATATGGTTTATTTGGTGGAAGATTATATGTTCAGATCCATTATGCTATTTAATACCCCTCTGATCTTGAGCATGATTATCATTAGTGAGTAGTTACTTTTGTTCTTGAGGTCACGGGAGAAATCTTGTTGCAAGTAATCATGTGAACTTGATATGTATTCGATATTTTGATGATATGTATGTTGTGATTCCCTTAGTGGTGTCATGTGAACGTTGACTACATGACACTTCACCATATTTGGGCCTAAGGGAATGCATTGTTGAGTAGTTATTAGATGATGGGTTGTGAGAGTGACAGAAGCTTAAACCCTAGTTTATGCGCTATTCCGTAAGGGACTGATTTGGATCCAAAAGTTTAATGCTATGGTTAGATTTATTCTTAATACTTTTCTCGTAGTTGCGGATGCTTGCGAGGGGGTTAATCATAAGTAGGAGGTTTGTTCAAGTAAGAACAGCACCTAAGCACCGGTCCACCCACATATCAAATTATCAAAGTAGCGAACACAAATCAAACCAACATGATGAAAGTGACTAGATGAAATTCCCGTGTACCCTCAAGAACGCTTTGTTTATCATAAGAGAATGTCTTGGCCTGTCCTTTGCCTCAAAAGGATTGGGCTACCTTGCTGCACTTTTGTTACCATTACCGTTACTTGCTCGTTACAAATTATCTTGCTACCAAACTACTCGTTACTTATAATTTCAGTGCTTGCAGACATTACCTTGCTGAAAACCGCTTGTCATTTCCTTCTGCTCCTCGTTGGGTTCGACACTCTTACTTATCAAAAGGACTATGATTGATCCCCTATACTTGTGGGTCATCAGCTTCCGGGAAGCAGATCCGAGACCGTGGAAGATGGTGCCGGTAAAGAGGCTCCATGTACGACGACGATGGTGGACCGCCTCGAGTGCGGCGTACGACGTCGTCGATGAGGCAGATGCGCTGCGATGGACGAGTGCGCCGATGTAGAAGGGGAGGAGCACGAAGGCCGCGGTGCCGTGGAGAAGTCTATTTTGCGGTGGGGATAGAAAATGGGGAGTATTCAGGTGTACTACTCTGGGTGCCGAGGTGGGGTAGGCTAGGTATGGTGAACCTGAAGTTACCAAAACAGCCCCCTACCCACCAGCATCTGTAGGCCTATTCTGAAGGGTATGATGGTAACTTCGCACATCTCGAATCAGGGTCGCGTAGATTTTCCCTCCGACCTCAAAATTTTGTAACACTGAACTCCCCGTTTGGCGTGTTGGGTGATTGGGCTAAGCAACTAGCGAGTAGTACTAGTAACTACTAGTACTCCCTCCATTTTTATTAAGTCTGCATATTAGGTTTGACCGAAGTCAAACTTCCTAAAGTTTGACCAAGTTAATAGAAAAATATAAACATTTACCATAGCAAATATGTATGATGTGAAAGTACATTCAATAAGGAATATAATGGTATTTATTTGTTATTGTATATGTTAATATTTTTTGTTATAAACTTTGTGAGAGTTTACAAAACTTGACTTTGACCAATGCTAATATGCGGACTTAAATAAAAATGGAGGGAGTACACATTTGTTTTCTTAGTTTGTAGTGGAATTAATCATTTGTTGTAATCATGAAATAAATATATTAGGCTACTGACTACGAATGTAATGGTTTATACAATTCAATAGTTAGAACCATTGTTGAATTCCAAGATGTATATGAGGTCTATAGTAGTTCACAATATGCTCAAACTCACATAATCCCAGTCAAATGAAAATCTAAATGCATTTCATAGTTATTACTTTGTAGGATGCAACAAAACCAACCATAACTCTACATGATCCATTATAAAGCAACATTTTGAACACATCCCAATGTGTGAATGAAACATGTAGAGAGAGTTTGCGAAGATAGAGCAAATAGGGCGGGAAAGATTGTATGTATGTGGGCAAGAGAGTAGGAGACAAACCTAACAAGAGAGAGAGAGGAAGAAGTTATGTCTGTGAGAAAGATGGAGACATGTAATATACGTGAGATGCGTGTGCATCCAGATTTTGTACCTGTGGAAGGAGAAGAGACAACGGGTTTGATGAGAGAGCTGGAAAAGCATGGACGAGAGGGAAGGATCTCGTGGGTTGAGGGATTCATAATTTTGTGCAGGAGAGAGGGGGGGGGGGAGGAGTCAGTCAGCCGTCATCACATCATCCTGCTTCCAAATGGCCCCGCATTCTCTAGTGCAGTGTGGTCGCCGTCTTCAATCTCCTCAATGCCCTCTTTGAAGATTGAGGTGGTGTGCATGCTGGGGTGCAGAGAAGCACAAGCGAGAGTGGTCGCCATATAACCTTGGATGGGGATGAATTGTGTGCTCGGGGTAGGGGGTGTGTGTGTGTGTAGTGTGCGTGTGTGCGTGTGTGTGTGTGTGTGTGTCAGATATTGAGAGAAATCAAACCTATGGAGAGAATGTGTGTGTATGTGATGGAAAGCTACATGCTAAATAGGGTTTTCACGAAGAGATTGTGCATGCGAGATAGAGAGCGATGTGCGGGCCTTGAGGTGGGCAGGGGCCAGGTGAGGGTGTCAAAATGTGTGCGTTGATGCATGTGTTACATGCGATCGTGTGAGGGACGGACGAATTGAGAGAGATGGTTGTTGTGTTACGGATGCTCCTCTCTCTCTCTCTCGCACACACAAGTACAAATAGAAGACCGTTCTCTCATGTATACACAACATATCAGCATCTCTCTATGTCTCACTCATGCATGATCATTTGCACATTCACACCTCTCTATGTCTCTATCACACGCACACCATTTCCACATTGCCCTTCCGCCACAACACACATATGGACACATACACGCGTTCTCTCTCAGTCATACACACAGAATCAGTATTAAAAAAATGTCTAGGGCGCACCTAAAATGTCCAAATCCAAATAAGCACGAACTGAAGCTAAATTCAAATATATGGAAATATTCTAGCGTGAAGAACTTTTCCAGGGAAAAAAGTAGAGTAATATTCGGGGATTGTTTTCACTCACACAAAAAGGTTCGGTGGATGTCCTTCGAGCGCGACACGGTGACGCACCGTTAGATCGACCGCGCGGCCACGATGCACGCGCTTGCACATGGTTCCATATCGATGTTGTGCTAACTAATGTGGTAGTATAAGCGCTACCTCAGTCGAATGTTTACGTGTACTAGTACGATGTTATTTTAAGTTTGACCAACCCTATATAAAACTAACTAAGCTCCCATATGCGCACTCATCAATATGCCTCCGCCGCCGTTGTGCATGCTGGCGCCCGCCTGCTTCGGCCGACCATTTCTCTCCCATCACCGCCGTGTCCCCGCCATCCCTGTGCCATCAAGCCGAAGGCTCGCCCTCTCACGTCATCTGCAGTCCCTCCTCGCAATGCCGCCGCACTGCCAAGCACGCAAGCAGGTGGAGCCGTGTCTATGCCCGCAGCATACAAAGAGGAGGACGAGCGCGTGCTCCAGCACACCGGTGAGGAGGAGCTAGTGTGTCATTGTCATCTCCGCCCGCGCGGAGGAGGCGCGCATGGTGGCTGTCGCGGCAGAAGCCGGTGCGCCCACGTCGAGCCCGCAAACCGGGTGTGGACCTGGAATCTACCTTCAAGACCTTGAATGCCACGTGGATCCTACAATCTGAAGGAACAATTTGGGTTAGTCGACTGTTGTGAGCCGTTGGATGCAACATGGACGGCCAGAAGGGCTTCTTCAACCTCTGAAATTGATGCACTGTTCATCTTCTCTCTCAGACATCGAGCCGCCAGCCCGCCACAGGCATAAACGCCTACCGCCGCCGCCCCACCCTCCCCTGAACCGCCTGCCACCGCCATGCTCCCCCCACCCCCGCCATCCGTTTAACCCCTGGCACAATCCATTTTTTTTGGCGAACTGCATTCCACACCCAACACTCATAAGATAGATCATGGGCACCCTGCCACCCTAATATAGATACTGGGGTAGCTTCTATGGCATCTTCTTCCTTCGCTCCATCGAACTTCTTTCACAAATCGACTGACCCAAATTATACTACTAGTACATATTAAGTATAGTAGGAACGCGAAGATACGAGTAGTAGTACCAACTACAAGAAGAACAGTAGTAAGACATACTAGTACTATACGTACTAAAGAGTTCAAATAATGAGAAAGAACATAAACATAGTTCTGCTGGGGGCTCAGCACAACACACCCCTGAAATAATACTAAGCAACTAGTCTGCTTGACACTGCAATAGAACCAGCATGAGCAACAACACTGCCACCTTACTCGGAGTCCGAGTCCACGTCCTCGACTTCGTCCTCGTCCCTCTTCCTCTTCCTCTTCGCCTACACTTCTTTGCTTGAACCGGACACTGGGCTCTGCTTCTTCATCCAACCCTTGTAGATATTTAAACAAAGGTAGGCATCCGTTGCTGCGTACATGATGTGATCTTCATCTATTGTCTTCGACTCCCATGCATGATGAAACTCCGGGTGAGGTTTCTTTAGTTGAGCGTACGAAGGATCAATCATGGCTGCTGGCAGGGTCAGCATTGAACGCTGAGAGGAGGACACCAGGCTTTCCTTCTGGAGATAGAAGGGCTGGCCTACAATGAGGCCTATCTGACCCAGGATTCTCCTGTCATTCCTAAAGTCTACAGTAACGAATTTCACTCTTTTGTCCTTGAGGAAGAACTCAAAATCCTGGCACCTAACGTCGGCATGGCATATGTGGTAGACCAAGCACATGTTATGTACACAAACCTGGATCACGGCGGGCTTCTTCATCTCTGCCTCCTTTAGAAGCTTCTCCCTTTCCAGGACTGTGGTGTACTCAACATCTAGCACAGCGACCCACTCATCCTTTGAACTTTTGAACATGTGTAGGAAGAGACCAAGGCATGCTTCCACTGTCGTGGATCTACGGGTGTAGATGACGATTAACTCATCGCCGGTGATGGTTCTAACCTTGTACTCACCGCCGATCATGGAGATTTGGGAGGCCATGGATTTAGGAGAAGTGGAACTGGTGTAATGTGAAAGGACGGGACGACTGGGAGCGAACTGTTGTAAGGTAGAAGACGGGGATGAGTAGGGCGTGCGAACGGCGTGGGGTGGTGGCTTGCCCGGAGGATAAACAGCTGCATGCCCCCAAAGAGTTCTCGAGTACTATGTGGGACCCACTAGATGTCATGTCTACTAGACCCATATCGTAGGCCTGACGGTATAGCTTCTGCGTGTTCACACGCCATGCCGGCGCGTGCATGTAACTTCACTTAATTCCGTCAACCGTCGCGCCTCCCACGACCTTCGCCTCCCTCGCACGGTCGCGCCCTTTGAGACTTCGGATGGCTATAAATGAGCTTTTTTTTTTGCCTACTCCGCATGCATGATACTCCCTCTGGTCCTTTTTACTCCGCGTAAGATTTGTGTCAAGTCAAAGTTTGCAAAGTTTGACAAAATTTATACTAAAAATATCAATATCTACAATACCAAATATATATTTTATGAAGCTACATTTCATAATGAGTATAAAAATATTGATTTGACATTGTGAATGTTGATACATTTTTCTATAAGTTTGGCCAGAGTAGAGGTACATTGACTTCAGACAAAACTTATATGCACAATGCAGACTAGTTCCTCCGTCCAGATGCGTGCCATGTCCTATCTAGTCATCACAACAAGGTTAGCTATTAGAGTACTACTACCTCCCTTCTAGTTTAAAGGGATCGATTCAAAAATTTCACCTACTCTTACCAAGATAGAGGTGGTGGAATAGTTTTTGTAGTCTGCAAAAGTACTCAATTAATGCTCTCGTTCTTCACAAAAAAATGTGTTTACCAATGCATTATCGCATTGCATGCATGCATGAACACTAGTAAATGACAAAGATTTTTACATGCATTAGTCAATATTCTCTTTAGGCTACTCATAGTGGAAAGTATCATATACTAGTATCATGTGCATGATACTAGTGTATGATACGGGACTACCTTTATAGTGCCATGCATGACACAAAGTAGCATAGTATTTAACATGATACGGTATCTACCTATGTAACCCTAACCCCCCACTCTTCTTTAATTCTTTGCCACATCAGCATGTTTGTTATTCCCGTGTGCATGATACCAGCTAAGATACCACCACTATGGCCAGCCTTAATCATCGCATGCAATAATTTAGTGCACCTTGAAATCTGAACATGTGTGGGGCGTGTATGTTTTTAATGACTTGAGACTGTACCTAGCCCGGTATGCAATGGTCAGTTCATTGCATGTAAGATGACTTATTATGCACCGTTCCTCATACCTGCAAGAAGCCCGTTCGTCTCTAGATCTTTTCCTCTCCATGTGTGAAAACAATCTGCTTGCTTGACTCTTCTTCTCCCTCCGGCAGTCCCACCACTCCACCCCGTGTGGAAAAAATCTGCATGCATGACTCTCCTCCCCCCGCGCTCGTCCAATCCGTTGTGACCAACAATCATTCCACCCCTTCCCTCCCTCGGTAATGCTACATCTATGTAACAGAAGTTACGTGTTTTACATAAAAGGCCACATGGACAATACTGATTGGAGAAGGGGGAGAAAGGGGCCCCACCCACCTGAAAATCAGGGGGGAGAGAATTATTTTAGGCAGATTACGTAGACTGTTACATAGCTACCCGTAGATGAAGCATTATCGTCCCTCCCCCATAATTTACTCCAACAAATATGCCCACGTTGCTGTTACGTTAATCACGCAACATATCTTACGTAGGTGTGCCATTGCTCGCTATAAATACTGCGCCTCCCACGACATTCGGAAGAATCTCACGTTCATCGCTATCTCCTCCTCCTCCCTCTCACGTTGACCAGCATGGCATCGCCCCTCCCAAGCCCTAGGCGCCCCTCGCTGCACCGCGCGGAGGGTCATGCGTCGCCATTCCGTTCCTCGCTGCCACTAGTCGAGGAGGACGCGTCGGCGTTCCGCTCCTCGCCGTGACGCATTGAGGTGGACGCGTCGGCGTTCTGCTCCTCCCAGCGACGCATCGAGGTGGACGCGTCGGCGTTCCCAGTCTCGCCAGCACGCGCGTTGGAGGACGCATCAGCTCCCCGCTACGAGGAGAATGTCGCGCCGCCCGCTGAGTCCCCCATCCTTGAGGAGCTTTGGAAAGAAATGGAGGTCGCCTTGTGGGAGGCTTTGCCTTTGGCAGAGCGCGCCAAAATAGAGGCGGAGAAGAAGGCCGAGGAAGAGAAGTGCGCCGCGAGGCATGCTACCTGGCAGGCCTATGTCGCGTCCGAGAGAGTCAGGCAATTGGCTCTTTGGCAGAAGGCTCGTGCGAGGGCCGTGAGGGTGGCGTAGGACGCCCGTGCCAAAGCCCTGAGTGCAGTCGGGCCCAAGCGCCTCATCTACACTTGGCGGTACGTGGACCGGGTGCACGCTTCCAGCGAGGTGGAGTACCTGTTGGCGCCGGATCACCACACCGGTGAGATCGCGCTCGCCCGCCGGCAAGCCGCCAATCAGCACCTCGCGTGTTGCGAGGCTGAGGAAGAGGCGTTGTGTTAGCGTGCTGGGAAACGGCCGTGCACCAGGGCACTCGTGGCGCGCCACAAGTGCTCGTGCAAGCACCGTTGCTTTTATTAGGAATAATTTAGTTTCGTAAGGCGATCACATTAGTTTTGGGACGCAAATGATCAATCCTGAATGTTCGGGAATTATTAGCATCCTTAATTAAGTATGTAAAAGGAAAAGTTTGGAATCCTTGTGTATCCGTGCGCATTTTGTAAGTACATGTATATAGCACAAACTTAACTATATATCGCACTACACGTCTCTCTCTATATATGCTTGCAGACTGTGCTACTACTATTACTTACGTGCGTGCAATTGCACGTTTTAACATTATGATGTGGTTTTTGTAAAAGTAGAAAAACAACACTAGTCAAGCTTGTGAAACGATTCAATGTAAAAGAAATGCAAAAATGCTTGTTTGATTGTTTACTTTTAGCTTCCTTCTCTGTGGTTATTTCTCTATCATACTTTGTACGGAGTATCTCACTGGACGGGTATGCATGCAAATTCCCAAACCGCTTCGTACACCCTGTATCGATTTTTTTGCCTAACAAGTTGTGCCGTGCAATTGGAATTCCAACTTGAGAACTACTACTAGGAGTATCAGGGGCCAGTTCTTTTAGGCTTCTAGATTAGTAATCCCATAACTACTACCTCCGTCCTGGTTTATTGGTCCCCACTGTAATCTGTGTCAAATTTTGACCATAAATTTAACTAATGAAATGTTTATGCATGTCACCAAAAATTATATAGCTTTTGTTGACATGCACTAACCATTTATCTGTTAAATCTTTGGTCAAAATTTAGCAAAATTACAATGGTGACTAATAAACCAGGACGGAGGTAGTAGTTTAGAAGCCCAAATGAATGAGTGAGGTGCCTTATGTTACTCTCCACTGTGACTACTTACTCCGTCTCGGTTTACAGGGCATGCACGTCATTCTAGGTTGAGAATTTAACTAGCTATATATGTATTATATGTGATGAAAAGTATATGTTTAGAAACTACATCCGCTTAAGAATCCAATGATATACTTTTGTGACATATAACTCATATTTAGTTAGTCAAATGGATGACCTAGAACTACGTGCATGCCCTATAAACCGAGACGGAGGGAGTAGTCTTATGGGAAAAGCTGGGGAAGAGACGGCTTATTTTTTAAGCCGCCAAAAGAACTGGCCCTAGGAGTAGTAGCTAGGGATACTAGGAGTAGTAGCTTGGCATCGAGTGTGCGAGATGAACCGGGCAAAGTAAATGCAGAGAGATGAAATGCAAAAAACACAGAGGGATGTGATGGTTACTTGTCCGTTTATTTTACCAGGCCACTTATTACTAGGAGTGGTGGGGTTTTGTGATATGACGGCTTTACTGCCGCGCCACGAGCGGGGTGAGACTCCCGTACAGCGCCGCCCTCTAAACTAGTACTACTACCTCCGTCGTGGTTTATTAGTCCCCCATGTAATTTGACTGAAGATTTAATTGACAAAATGTTAGTGCATGTCAACAAAAACTATATCGTTGCATTCGTATTTGGACATAGTTTTCAATGATATATTTTTTGGTGACATGCATGAGCATTTATCATACTATATATAATGTTAGTTAAATTTATGGGCGTACTATATATAGTAAGGTGCCCGTGCGTTGCACGGAACAGTGAAATGCATTGATCGGGGAGTTATTTATTTTGACAAAGTATGTGGGGTCATCTCATGCGTAAGGAGTATCGATAGGTTTCTTCGGATATTATTTCATCTCTAGAGCTCACAAACATCCGGGTGAATAGTAAATGTAGGCTAAATAGATAAAAAGTATCTTTTGCAAACAAAAGCGTTCAACTGTTCAACCTGCATCCAAAACTTGTGAAGAAATAACACTTATTGTGCTTTGCAAGAAATGATCTTTAAGAATTAGTTTTTGAGTATCAATTTTGTTTTTTTATAGACCAACATGAATGTACTCCCTCCGTCTAGGTGAATAAGTCATCTTAGGTTGTGCACCGTGACTCTGCTGAGTTGCTACGCCAACACGACAGGAGCAGCCTACCACTTGGTTTTGCTCCTTGGTGAATCCCGACTACTCCCTCCGTCTAGGTGAATAAGTCATCTTGTGCACCATAACCAAGAAGGAGGAGAAAACGAGAGAACTTGATGTTTATTTGCTAATTAATAGCATTGCATGCAATGAACTAACCACTACATGTCGTGTTTGGTAGTCTTGAGTCATTGAAAACATGCACGCCCCACATCTCTTATTGGTTGATATGTCAAGAAACAAGAAACAAGGTGGGAGTTAATGCACCGCTCCTAAGTGTTTTGGGATTATTTGGTTTTCGTAAGGTGACTTAGAGCAAGTACAATAAGGTACAGTCAGCAGGCTGTAAGAAGTAAAGTAATATTTCTAATGCTTAGTTGGAGGAGAGAGGATAGGAGAGAGAATGTAAGCGGGCTCACATGCAAGAGCCAGCTGCAGCACGTGCTCCTAAGCACTATGTGAGAGTGGAAAGTGGGCCATGTATTAATAAAGTAGCACATACTTATAACTAATTGTTATACATATTGGCTATAAGTTGGCTATAGATGACATGGCACTTTCTTATAGTCAACAGTTGGCTATACTATTAACCATGCTCTTATACACCTAGACAGAGGGAGTAAATCAGGATGACTTGCAAGGGGGCAGAGGAGATGTAAGAAATGGTTCATCATAAGTCTTTCACCATTACTATAGTAAATATTCTCAATTAATCTCATAAATGGCAAGCGAGAACTCTAATGGAGCAAAAGCATACATGGAAGATTCTAGACTAAACCATAAATGGATACACTTCTATTCAAGCGCGATACTCTAATAGAGCAAGATCATGCATGGAAGGTTCTATACTATATAAATAAGAAGTCTCCACATGCTTAGACAGCGGATTACATTGAGCGAAGACTAATGATGAACATTTGACTTGGTAATGCATATGACCAGGTAAACCTCCTTGGAGTCCCCGTGCACCATCTTGGGGTGAAAATCATACCAGGCGTCTTCCATGTCCACATTGCCGGGAATGGAGCAGCTCGGCAAAGTTCCAGTCAGCGTGATGGAGGCAGTGTGGGCACCCTCATACTTTGGAGGGGCAGTAATAGTGAGCATGCACCCATACACCGGCCTCATGTCAGTGTCAGCGGCGTTGCCCCTGACGCACACTACAGAGATGGGGCAGCGGCCTGCGCGGGCCTTGCCGGTGCCCACGGCCAAGAGGAAGACGCGGCCATCCTCCTCTGCGACTAGCAGGCGGCGGCGATCCTCCAGTGACTCCAGCACAGCGAACGGGTAGCACATCTCGTACTTGATGTTCACCGCTGTGGACCAGTAATGATCGACGGACGATGCCGTTAGGTGATGCACGAGGCTTGCCGGCGAGCCCTCAAACGGCAGCGTGCACTCATAGCAGTAGCAGGGCACGTGCGCGCATCTGGAACTATGCTCCGCCAGCGAGTGCTGGTCGACGTACCTCTCACAGCCGAAACTCTTGTAGACGTAGGGCACCTTGCAGGCATCGACCAGGCCATCCATGAAACGGGAGTGGCTCTAGGGGACGTTGCGCCCGCCGAATGGAGCGCAGGAGAGAGTGGCTGTAGGGGACGTTGCGCCTGCCGAATGGAGCGCGAGAGTAGCACACGAAGCAGTAAATGGTGTCCTTACTAGTACTCCCCAGTCTCTCTTGTTATTCTTATATAAAAAACAGAGTTGGTGATGATGGTGTGCCTGCCATCCTGCAATATAGGCCGTCCGATCTATATCTGATGGATAGGAAGGAAACTATGGCAATTTTGCAAATAGATACCCACACCCCTCTCCACATTTGCAAATAAGGCCTTGCCTCATTCATCCTTATCTCCCACAACCTCAATGCTGAGCAATTAAAAAAGGAAGTCTCTGGAACAATCTGGCATGGTGGCCGCTGCCGGCGCCGTCCAACCCCATGCCTCCGCCCAGTCCGACCACCAGTCACCACCACGCCCCACTCCTCCTCACCTTATCTCTCATCTTTCTCGAGATATCATTTTTTCGATGAAATTCTCGAGATACCATTTTTCCGATGAAATTCTCAAGATATCATTAGTTTTTACACATGGGATTACTCCTGCATGGGTCAATCACAATAGGTGTTTTGTAAAAAAATGCATCTTAATGTTCCGTGCAATGCACGGGCATCTTGCTAGTTTGCATATAATTCCAAACACCACATAGACACGTTCTTTGACCATTTTACAACTATGTTAGTATCATTGTTAGTGGTCAGCCAGTGCAAGTTATAGCCCCGGGTGTTTTAACCTTTTTTTTTAGTAATGATATCTGGCGATTGTTCGCCACGAGCCCAATCCTGGCGAATCCCACATAACCGTCAGATTTCCATCCGACGGTGGCCAGTTTTTAAGCCATAGTATTTGACAAAACCGCCACCCTTACACACGTACTGTAACTACGTCGCGGGCATTTGCAACTGCCGTGTCTCCCAGCGAACGTTTGTTGGGGATTGGAGTTAGCACCGATGGCAGTTCATGGTCGTTCCACGCTCGGGCATTGAAGTTTGTAACTATTTTAGAATATACTACTCCTCCGGTGCTAGTAGTAGAGCAGAGTCCTACTCCACTATATGCAAACTAGGGCATAGTAGTAGGTACTGTAGTTTATTGTACTAGTACTGTGATCACTCAAGCAAGTTGTCTAGCATTGATATGACCCTACGCTGCTGGGATGTGTCTCGAAAGTCAAGCGGCATGCTATTGTCATCATCACCTGTCCACTTCCCGCAGCACATATTCGCTTGTCCATCGCCGTCCGCACATAATCGTCCAATCTTCCATCCCCGCTAAGGCGCCTCCCCCCTCTTCTGGAACCCAAGCACTAACAATGGCAGAACCAACCAGCGTCCGCTGAAAGAGTGGCTGGAATTCTCTCCCCACAGAGGTAATCAAGCTCATTGTTTCGCGTGTGGACAATCTCAGTACCATGCCACTCGCCGCGTGCTCATCGGGGCTGTACCATTTACTCAAAGCCCTCAGGCCGGAGCTTTTTAAGCCAGCTCCCTGCTTGCTGATGCCGCCTGATCTTCAGAAACAGCATGTCACGCAGCATAACGATCGTAGGGTGGCGAGCATCAACCCCCTCGACTGCGATCCGATCCCCGTCACCCTCAACTACATTAACGGTATGTACTGGGTCGGCATGAACACGTCTTGGATGGTGCTCATCGATGGTCGCGGCAGCTGGATGCTCGTGGAGGTCTACACCCGGCAATTCATCCCCCCTTCCTTCGATTAACACTACACTGCTTTTGCACCGCGGCCTAGAATATTCAGAATCTTACAGTAGCCAACATGATACCAAGTTTGATTTGTTCAAGGTTGTAATCTGCCAAGTGCCCATAAGATCTGCGAATTATAAAGACTTCAGGCTAATTGCGTTCTTCAACCGCAGTCTCGCCTATCTAATAGGTCACTGCGGTAAGTGGATAAATCTGCACGTCCATCGCAGGATCATACATCCTCCATGGTTCTCTAATGCCATTGAACACAAGGGCTTCATTTACACTGTGGACTCCTTCTATGGCTGGACGTATTGCTGGCCTACTCCAGTCATTGCTACAAATGGCTGTTACAGCAGTATGTTACTTTCCTATGATATCATGATGGCTTGCTTATATTACTGTCAACATTTACTAAAAAATATCCATGCTCATAACATGCTATTCTTAAGATTGACTACAGTATGAGCCCTTTTTTATTTGACTCCTACTTGATATGATGTTGTAGGCCGCCTGGTGTCCCTACCCTTCCTAATCCCAAAACCTTTCAAAGAAAAGTGGCATGGCAGTTGCAGGTGGTTCCTGGCTCGATCAGACGACGGCGAATGATTGATGATCGTTCGCATGTACTGGACGTGTTGTTTCGCGGAATACAATCACAGTCACTGCAAGGTCTTTGAGCAGGATCCCAGCTTCTCTGGGCCTTCTGAAATTTTTGACTGGAGGCTGGTAAGTAGCCTTGGTACACGCTCTTTGTTTCTCAGACTGAATTATCTGATTAACCAGGAGATAACCGATGGCAAGGATCATGATGGCAGCGCGGTTTTGTTCATCAGGCAAAACTGTGTGTAAACAGCGTACCATGCGTCTCTCCATGCACCATATATACCCTGATATGTGCCGCCACGCTCTGCAGCCCAAAGTAGGAGAGAGGGTCGCAAGTATCAGACTTCGACCTGCTGGCTAGAGTTTCCCCCGTCAGGCACCCATCTGGTTCAAGCCGTCAGCCAATCTCCACAGCTTAATAAATAGTAACATCTAACTAAGCCAGTTAGTTAGATGCGTACACTTGGTGTTGTAGGATCTTTATTTAGTTTGATGCATACACTTGTTCTTTTTTGGTAGCCCTTTTGTAATGATGTTGATGTTTGATTTGGAAGAGAGAGCTGCGTCTTTACTCTTCTGGCCTGCTTACTACTTCTGTTGCACCCCCAGCCCTATTGCAGCTGCTGCTATTTTCAATGTACAATCAGTAGTATATTTCGTCTGTTGGTTGAATAAATGTGTTGTTAGAAAGACAAACACAATGTTTTGGAAGTCGTTGCACGGTCCGATCCTTTAGTGCCCCGTACGTAGCGCATACTATTTTTGGTACGGAACACATTTTCCACTTGTCGATAACATGCAGCCCACAGATGAAGGCCCAATAGAGGAGCCCATAATTAACTGGAAGGGAGGCTCTCACATGAGTCCGGCCCAGGTACATGCTCATGGTCCCCTAAACATAAATTAGTAAATAAATAAAGCTAAATGCTCATGCACCAGTTCTTTAAATTTACGATTTGAAGACTCAAATTTTAACAGGAGGATATTATTTCCTATGAGATTGTCGTTACATTCAGTCGATATTATTCTTAGGCAAAGATAGTGACCAGTCTTTTTTCTCCCACCATTTTCTTCCCGCAACCAGTGGACCCATGCAAATCATAGTCAACATCGTAAATAGTTCCGGTCCATTATTATTTTTCGATAAGAATGCCCAACCCAGCCCAACACATTGGCGACATCACTTTATCCCAGGGCTTCTGAATGTGCTCGGCTTCACACCTCAAGAAGAAAATTGTCTAAAAAAACCTCAAGAAGAAAAAGGTGCTCCGCAGCATTTTATAATAAGTTTTAGCCATATAAAATTAATTCTTATAATCCAGCATAATGAGTTTTTGGGTCTGACCGGTCCAGCCGCCAAAACCAAACCTGCGTCGGCGGGAGCGCCTGTTCCCGCTTTCTACGGCTGGTTGCGCTGCCGTGCATGCATCGCTGCCCTGTCATACCCTGGAATGCTGACCAGGCCATCCCTTTACTCCCCTCGACATCCTATTCTTCTCCGGCGACGGCAGCCTACCCCGCACCAGAACCAGTGAACCCTCGTACTCCCCTCCGCCTACGGCCATACTGCCGCATGTTCCCTGGCTCCTGTTCATTCCCGTCCGAGGCCTCGCTGTCGTCCTCCGCCTTGGTGCACTCGCCGCGGTGCCGCCGTCCGGCCCTGTCAACATAGTGAATCGGGAGAGGACAATAGTTGTCTATATGACAGTACGGACCCACCAGGTCCACTCCCGAACACAAGCAAGCGCCTCTTTTACTACTCAGATGCACCCCTCATTTTTTTACTCTAATCCACCCTGCTGATATCTCGGACCCACATCATTGTAAACGTATAGTCAATTAACGACAGAATTGCACAACTTTTTTTTGAGGATTTGTTCAGAGGAGCAGGCTATAAACTGGGTTGTGCAGTCTCTGTGGCCCGTCTAACAACATGACCAGCCCAACAGCTTTTTCTTTGGGAAAATAGGTAGCCCACTATTCTTTTTGAAGAATACCCAAGCTAGGCCTATTTGTTTTCTCCGACTTACTGGACTGCAAATCTTTCAAGACGAGGAGGGATGCATTCCGGCCTGGCCAAAGAGTATGGGCAGTATATCTTAAAAGTAATATGAAAAGGGTTGCAAATTCCAAAAAAATATAGCAAATGGGCAATTAGTTTTGTTTTTTGTTTTTGTTCTTCACTGATATTTTATATTTCATTGGATTTTAACATGACATAGTACTACTTTCTTTTTCAATTTGTTTTAGTATGGCTACTAATTTTTGGATTAAGAATATTTTGTTCCCCAGCAAAAATACGCGAATTTTTAAAATTTTGCATATTTTTTAGTTCAAAGTTTTAACCCTCGCACTGACGAGAAAATGGGTAGCAATTCTAATATTGGAAAATGGGCTGCAATAAATTCCATATGAATTAGCAAATGGGTTGTAAATTATAAAAATAATAGCAAATGGGCTGTACACGCCACAGATTTCGAGGCTGATGTGTTTACGCAAGGTTTTGTCAGTCAACACACGGTTCTAGCAGCAGTGACTGTTGGATGTCCATCCAATGGCTGACGTGCTTCTTCAATCTCTGATCTTCCTGCTACAGCCGCCTAAACCAGCGCCGATGGGACTGCCTGCTCCCTCCTCTTGTGGTCGGCAGTGATGCCGTGCAGGCTTCACCGGCCCACCCTACTCCCTCCGCTGGCCTGGCCATCCCTCTACCCACCCGCACCTCCTGTTATTCTCCGGTGACGGCAGCCTCACGTCGTAGCCGAACCAGTTAACCGTCATACTCTCCTCAGCGTGGGCATCCACTGCTATGTCTTCGCCGGCTCCGGGTCGTTCCATTCCTAGGCCTCACCGTCATCCACCGTGTTGGTGCTCTAGGCACGGTGTGCTCAACATTCAACAAATGACAGCCATCGGAATAGGGATGTACGTGGAGAGGCTGACAGTAGGGACCCCCATGGTCCATGGCCGCACGCAAGCAACTGCCTCCTTATTACGCGAAAAAAATGATTCCTCCCACTGACATCTGGGGTGCACCGGTTCGGAGGCTGACCTGTGGGCCTACTAAGTTGACGTGTACCCAGGGCTTTGTCAACTTAGTCAACAAATAATTCTAGCAGCAGTGATTGTTGGATTTTAATTGAACGGTCCTGCTGCTTCTTCAATCGCTGCTCTTCTTGTACCAGCCGCCCAAACCAGCGCCAGCGAGACCGCCTGCTCCTTCCTCCAGTGGCCGGCTGTGCTGCCACGCAGGCCTCACCGCCCCACCCTACTCCCACCGCTGGCCAGGCCATCCCTCTACTCACCCACAACCCGTGTTATTCTGCGGCAACGGCAGCCTCACACCGTAGCCGAACCAGTCAACCCTCGTACTCCACTCCGCGTGGGCATCCACTGCCGCGTCTTCCCCGGCTCCGCATCGTCCCCTTCCAGGCCTCGCCGTCGTCCACCGCCTTGGTGCTCTCAGTGCGGCGTGGTCAACGAGGTCAAGGAACGACTTCCATCGGAAGAGGACTGTACGTGGAGAGGCTGACAGCTGGGTCCATGGCCGCAGCCAGGAAGTGCCTCCTTATTACGAGTAAAATAATTATTCCTCCACCTGACAGTGGGGACCCACCGGAAGAAACTCTGTATTTTGCGAAAAAATGTTTCCCCCCTGACAGCTGGGACCTACCAGCTACATCTTCGCACGCAAGGAAGTGCGTCCATATTACGGGCAGAAAAATTGATTCTCCCCCTGACCGCTGGGACCCACCATAGTGGGAGGCTAACTTGTGGGCCTACTAAGCTGACGCGGATGGAGGGCTTTGTCAACTTAGTCAATATGAACGATTCTAGCTCCAGTGACCGTACAATGTCCATCCAACGGCCGTAGTGCTTCTTCAACCTCTGGTCTTCTTGCTCCAGCCGACCAAACCAGCGCCGGTCGTGCCGCCTGCTCCTGCCTCCCGTGGCCGGCTCTGCTGCCGCGCAGGCCTCACCGCCCCACCCTACTCCAACCTCTAGCCAGGCCATCCCTCGACTCACCCACAACCCCTGTTATTCATCGGCGACGGCAGCCTCACACCGCAGCCGAACCAGTCAACCCTCGTACTCCTCTCCGCGTGGGCATCCACTGCCGCGTCTTCCCTGGCTCCACGTCGTCCCCTTCCTAGGCCTCGCCGTCGTCCACTGCCTTGGTACTCTCGGCGCGGCGTGGTCAATGTGGTCAAGGAACGACTTCCATTGAAAGAGGACTGTACGTCGAGACGCTGACAGCTGGGTCCACGGCCGCAGCAAGGAAGTGCCTCCTTATTACGCGCAAAATAATGGTTCCTCCACCTGACAGCAGGGACCCACCGGACGGGCCACCGTATTTCATGAAAAACATGTTTCCCCCCTGACTGTTGGGACCCACCATCCACATTTTCGCTTGCAAGGAAGTGCGTCCATCTTACGGGCAAAAAATATGATTCACCCGCTGACATATAGGACCCACCAGCTATATCTTCGCATGCAAGGAAGTGCCTCCTTACCTCCCTGACAGCTGGGACCCACCCGGTCAAACCGTACGTAGGGTTGTCTGTCTGGTCGTGAACGTGTAAGTACATACTGGTCGATCGGTCTGTCTACAGGCTGCAGTGATGAACCGTGGCCAAGTAAGGAAGGGCACGTGTTGTAGTAGAGGCACGGACGTAGCATATCATGCAGTCCCGTCTATATCGTGTACATGTACGTACAACCAGGGTGCAAGAAAGTAAATACGGCCACGTACATACATACGGGCGGGGTCTCAAACGCCTACTTGCGCATACGTACGGCCAGGGATCGTGTACATGAAGAGGCAGCGGAGGGCAGCAATGGCGTCCTGTTCATCGGCAGCCAACCGGCTGGGTCGGAACGGAGAAATTGCGTCATGTTCATTGGGAGGCAATGGAATGCGTTCTGTTCATTGGGAGCCAACCGGCTTGGATGGAACAGGCAAAACGAGGCCTGGCGTACAGCAGAACAGAGGAAACGGCCTTCTGTTCGACCGCCTATGGTCAAAATGGGATCCTGTTCATCGGGAGGGGTCTGGCATACCGCAAAACAGAGGAAACAGACTTCGCTTCGACCTCCTATGGTCAAAATGGGGTCCTGTTGATCGGGAGGGGTGTGGCGTACCACAAAACGGAGGAAACGGACATCTCTTTGACCTCCTACGGTCGAAACGGGGTCCTGTTCATCGGGAGGGGTGTGGCGTACCGCAAAAAGGGACTCCACGGGCTACTGTTCATCCACCATCTACTGCCTCGCTCCAGCCTCCACGGGCTATTGTTCATCCACCGTCGACCTCCTCCAGCCTCCACGTGCGACTGTTCATCCACGGCGTCTCCCTCCTGCCTCCATCGGCTACTGTTGAACCAGCCCTCCACGGGGTCCTATTCATCTAGCCTCCACCCGCTACTGTTCAACCAGCCCTCCACGGGGTCCTGTTCATCCACCCCCAACCGGCTCGATCGGGGTCCTGTTCATCTAGCGGCAACGGCCTCTACTACCACGGGGTCCTGTTCATCCAATCCCCTCCGGGAACTGTTCATCCAACCCCCAACAATGCTCACTGTTCATCAAGAGGTAGCAGGTTCGATCGGCTTTAGTTAACAGCAGTAGCAAAGGAATCGCTTGATCGGGTTCAGTTAATAGCCAGGTATCGATCGATCGCTCGATTTCAGTAAGCGAACACCTCGCTCGGGTTCGGTTAGAGCCCAACGCCTCACACACATGCGCGTACGTGTACGAGAGAAACACGCAAACCTCCGTGCATCGCTCGGCCCCGACCACCCACCGTAACCGGGAACTCCCCGATATTTTCCTCGCCCTCGCTTCTACCATGTTTTTTTCTATCATGGACGGCCCAAAGAATGTCATGCAGCTGCGTCTCCGGCCCGGCCAGGACGAAAAGCCCATTTTCTGTCATGATTTTTTGTCATAGAAGTAGGAGCCCACCACATCTATGATGATACCGGGTTTTGTCACAATTATCGTCATAGAAGTGTCATAAGCATGACAGAAAAAATTTCATTCAGCCCAGAATGTCACGGATGTGTCTTTTTTTTGTAGTGATTACAGTGCACAACTCATGGAATATTGAGCATCTTCACAAGTTCTATCCGTGAGGCACGGGTTGTCGGGCTACCCAGCAACCACCTTTTGTATGAGTTTGCCGACAAGGCATGTAATCCTTTGTAATAAGCCAGGCACAGACCCTATGCATACACTACTGCAGGATGCTGCTAACGCGGCACTACAATCAGAGTCCCTTCGACGAAACTGTGTGCGATGCATTAATCGCAACCAATGATGTAAAGAAACCATCAAAAATGATACGAAACGTTTGTGATGGCGGAGACATCAAACACCATTCACATTATAGTTACGTGTGCGATGTGTGGCATACAGTTCACTCCAATGAACTGTTTGTGATGAGGCAGAACAACAGAAATGGGCAGCCAGATGGAGGTGTGTGCGATATAGGGCATACAGTTCACTTGGATGAACTATTTGTGATTAGGCAACTCAACAGAAACGGTCAGCCAGATCAAGGTCTGTGTGATAGAGGGCATACAGTTCACTCGCATGAACTGTTTGCGTTGAGCCAAGAGAACAGAAACGGTTCAACTTATCAAGATGTGTGTGATACGCGGCAAACAGGTCTGTAATCAGAAATGTGTGCGAAGACCGATAATAACACAGACGATTGCTGCTAATAAGATGTGTGTGTTGTGCGATGTGATTGGATACAGAACAACAACATATATATATATACACTTACAAGGACATGGTTGCATAACCAAATTAAACATCCAATTACATAGGTGGCTACTACACACATGACATTTTCACACACCAAAGTAAACTATTACATGCATAATTACATAGGTGGCTACTACACACATGACATTTGCACACACCAAAGTAAACTATTACATGCATAATTACATAGGTGGCTACTACACACATGACATTTCCACACACCAAAGTGAACTATATATTACATGCATAATTAACTAGGATAAACGATCATCTGATCATCATCTACTTCTTGTGACGCTTGCCGCCACTCCTCTCCTGGTGGCTCGATCCGGCCTCGTTAATTTCGGGAAGGAGGCACTTCCTCATGTCAACGATCCACCTGTGCATCTCGTAGCATGTGTACACGCTCTTGGCTGCCAACCTGAGGTGAGGTTCATCCAGTTGCCGCATCCAGGCCCCGTGCCAGGATATGGTACGTGTTCTGTTGGCATCCTGCTTCATCTTTTTGTAGTAGGGGTCAATGATGACCGAGGCGAGTTCAACCAGGGAGTCCTTCTTCGTGCTGCCCCAGACCCTGTAGTGGTCATGGATTTTGACAAGGTTCTTGTAGGCCAAGCCCGTAACCTTGAGCGCTTTTACATCGTCGGAGGTTTCCACCATAGCGAACCTGTAGTCGGTGGTGTTGACAAACCTGGCGAAACAGTCGCAAGGCTCTGTGGCCATGCAGTAGTGGTAGATGAGGACATAATGGCGCACGCACAACTGGGCGACGACAACCTTCTGATCGTTGTCGGGATGACCGCCGGTGTACTGGAGGTCGATGCTGTCCACCTTGTACTTGTCTCAAGCAAGCAACTGCTCCACGGTGTTGATGTAGTCCTCCACCACGTCGGGTGGATGGTGTACACCATCGAGAGATCCATCTCCCTCGCGTGGTTCTCCACTTTATGCTCGCTGAACTCCATTGGAGCGCCGCTAGATATCCTCTCTGTATGTGTCATCATGTGTGTGCTTGTTGTGTTGTGGGGCATGATCGAAACATCGAAGAGACTAAGGTTATAATTTCCCCGAGAATTAATCGGGAAGCCAGGCGGCCTGGAATATCGGCACACCCAGATGGCAGTTCAAGTTTGCAGCATGTAACTCCATCGTGCCGCACGTAACTACATCGTGGCGACGCGCGCGGCGCAACCGCATGCATATGGGGCCCCCAACGTGATCGTGCGGCGGCCCCAACCGCTGGCAGAGCACGCGTAGAGGGACGCGAGCAGAGCGCTCCGCGGCCACCTCAACGGCGAGCAACCATATATATGCATATAGCAGTTGAACACATAAGGAAAAGTTGTCCATGAGCTGAGCACCTGGAGGTACGCGAGCAAAGCGCACCGCGACGCCTAACGGCGAGCAGAGCGCGCCGCGGGCCTAACGGCGAGCAGAGCGCGCCGAGGGACATGGCCAGAGGCCGGCACAGTGATACATGGCAAATAAGACAAACTGTGCGAGCGACAGTTGATCCATCCGAGCTATTTGTGATGGAATAAGCCGTGTGTGTTGTGCCCAAACACTTGCTGGTATACAATTTTCAGTGATTGATGAATTCATCATCGACGGGTTCCCTAGTGTGGTCCGTGTGCGATGTGATATGCTTTGTCTGCACAATATCTATGCTCTGTCTACAGAAGAACAACACATATACTTATAATAATAGGACATGATTGCAAAACCAAATTTAACATCCAATTATGTTATATAACAAATACCATAAATATTCCAGCATTACAGCATTACAAGGCCCAAATTCCAGCATTACAAGGCCCAAATTCATAGATTACAAAGTTTAAACTATTCTGACAAATAAAATTCATCTTCTTTAGAATCTGTTTCATGCATTATTTCTGCGAAAGGCTCAGCCACCGAGAAGTCATATAGCGGCTTGATACAGTGACTTCCGAGTAGTCTGTCATATGAAGTTACAAACTGAAATTCAGCTTCTGCAGAGCCTTTTCTATTCAGCTGTAGATGCCTGTGCTCTTTAGCAATCCATTCACTTCTCCGCAGTAAATATAGGGCAAACCTCATTACCTTGAGCAACCTTGCTTTCTCAACAAAGAACCTAGCAAATTTAATTTCTGGTGTGGCGCCTCGGTACTCGTTAAAAGTAATTTCTATGAGATGAAGATCAAGGCATTCATTGGGATTGTTATATTACCCGACATTTTCTACTTTCGGGCCTGCTAGTATCTACAAACGAAGACAACATATTAGTGCCTAGCTGCTGATTTGAACACTTCGGGCCTCTTTGATTTGCAGGATTTACAAAATACACGAAAAGAGTGAAATGCCACCTTCAATCTTTAATGATTAACATCTCAAAAATATATGTATTGAAATCCTCCAAATTTCCTTTAGTAATCATTCTACATTTGTCTTGTAATCATGGGTAAAAGTAACAACAAATTGAGCTCCATTATGGTTAACAATTAACAGGAAAGGAGCATCTAAGGAATCTAACAACTTCATCCAGATCGGGGCCGAGAGATTGTAGTGCCAAGATCTTCACTGTGCGCAGAGGCCGTGTCAAGCTTGTGGGAATCATTTTCTAGATGACAGGCGAACATATAGATCAACAAAAAATAGATAAAATGTGTTGTCCAATAAAATATAAGAACGAGAAGAAGAAGACTATTGTACCTGAACGGATAATGATCCAGTAACATGTTCGTTGAATTCAGCACACGAATAGCCCAACACTTTAAATTTTCTGCGTGAATGACCCTAATTCTTGCTGGACCTAATTCATCAAGTACATACAATCTCTCGAGGAAAGGCGCATTCTCAATTACCATATCGTAAAACACCTTAACTGACAGCCTTGGGCGGCGCCTGCAATGCACATAAATTGCACGGACATTCGTCGAGGTGATGTGGAGGCTACTAAACCCATCCATCGCCTGAAGACGAAGGTACTCGGGTGCTGTAAAGCCGACGAGCAGGCGCTCCAAATCCTCCTTCGAGATGCGGACGGCCATGAGGTTGAGGTGCTTAAGTTTAGGGAGATGAAGAGCGTGTGCGGCATCAATCTAGGGGAAAATGCACTACCTGAATGAAGCGCGGCATAGCATGGGCGCGAGGCGAAGCGCAGACGGCGGCAGCGAGCGCGGACGTCTAGCAAGAAAGCTTAGCTCCTCCAGCCGATCTAGGGCTGGGGATAGGAACCAGTAGTGAAACCTGGGTTCGGCCTTGAAGTGGGAACTGAACTTGCCGGTAGCAACGTGTCTGACCAGCCCAGGGTGCGTGGGGAGGACGTGGGACAATGCGTCCAGGCGTTGTCGCTCCCCGCTGTAGAACTCATCGTCGACGATGAAGTCCAGGGGGGAGGAGTGCCAGAGGGGGTGCCACTGCCGTGAGAGGACAGTGATCCGCACGCCAGATTTGATGGGGATGTGGGAGATGATGGTTACCAACATCTGTCAAGGAAGCTGCTGATGAAGTGCATGCTCGCCGGAGGCTCTTGTGGTTCTAGGTCAACCCGCCCCCGCTTGTTGGCCGGCTTGTCCTCCATCTCGTAGCAGGCGGCCATCCTCGGCGGCGGTGCTTGTAGATGAGAACGGAGGACTGTTCTAAGTACCTTCCCGAGGCGGCCGAAACAAAAGTCCAAAACCAGCAATAAATTGCAGCGCTTGTGGCTCGCTTCCCAGTACAGTGAGCATGGACGACGGACTGCTCGTAGTCGTCCCGTCTAATCAAACAGCTTCCCGCGGTAGTAAATGGTTAGTTGAATGCCCACGGTTGGAATAATACGACCGTTTGCGATAATAACGTGGTGGCTATTTGTTAAAAAAATGCCTAGGAAAATCAATGTACAAAAAGGCAAAACGAACCCTGAATAATTTCATATTTTTAGCACGACACTCCCATAGTTGCATATTGCCTGTGTAAAATAAATCAAGGCGGGAAGAGACAGCGTTTGTCGTTTCGCACACAAATCAGGTGACCAAGTTCCCTCTCGGAAACATGAGGCTTCTTGATAGAAGCTCCGGTTTGTATGAAAGAAAATATGGGTCAAAGCCGAGTTGAAGAGGGCAGCAATATCTAACTCCAGCTTATAATAGGTACAAAAGAATGATGATTAATTGATCATCGGGTTTAGACAAAATCTAGATTGAACAGGACAATAACATCTAACTCAACCAAAGTTTTCGGAAATCACAATCAAATGGATTGGTCTGATCCATAAAATCAAGATCCTGGGCCAGAAAATCTGCTGGTACATGAAGACTGTCGGCGTTCTGGGAACCAGGGTACCCAGACTTGCCTGCCTGTGGCCCACAGCGTGGCTCCTTCCATGGCCTCGTATGGCCCACCTCCAAGACCGCCAAGACAAGACCCTCACGGGGCCTCTGGCCTCGCGAGGCGAACAACAACAAGACCTCCGGAGGGGGCAGGCTCCTCAGGCTGCCTCATGAGGAGCGGAGATTTCTATGCAGGTACCAGCCTCATGAGGCTGCGATGACGCAAGCCATGACGACCAAGGCCAGGCGGGCGCCAGCGGGCGCAGAGAAGGCAGTTTCCTCTTTGGTGCTAAGGAGGCAAGGACAGGTGTGGGTTCCCGAGGAATCTACCAAAGGTTTCCATTCCGGTGCTACAAGACCAAGACCACCAGCACGGCATGGCAGACCTCATCGCCGAGCCCACCGTTGCATCACAACCAGATGCTTTGCAGGCGAAGACCACCTTTCGTCAGGATAAGATGTACTATCTGTCCCCTTTCAAATTGGCCACTTTGGGATCCCTTCCCGCCTATGTTTTGGGGGAAGAGGACCGAGGCCACTATAAAGATAGGTTAGACACCACCATTGAAGGGGTCGACTCATTATCACCCCCGAGCCCTCGCAAGGTTGTTCATCCTCTGTACTTGTTCATCCCCAGCCCCTCGTGAGGCCAGTCCACCACAAAGCAGGAGTAGTGTTTTACACCGCAAGGTGGCCCGAACCTGGGTAAACTGCTGTGTTCATCTTCTTCCTTGCTCACGCGAGTCCGGCTAGGCTAGGCTGTGGGGCGACGAGTTGGTAGGTTGGATAGGTTGAGTTCTTCATGCACGCCCCAGAGTTCGAACCTTCTTGGGTCTGCGGAGCCCTAAATCTGACATTTGCCGCGCCAGGTAGGGGCATGTCAAAGCTCAGCCTCTTCACCAACCATGTTCTGCTCGCGACTCGCGGCTCCCATGGCACGCGCCGCCCTGTCCGCCGGGCCGCCGAGCACTTACGGAGGCGCTATGGGCCACCGGGCCTTCGCCCCCGACCTACGGCAGGTGCAGTGGCCGCAGAAGTTCAGGCCGGCGTTGCCCCCGTGGTACGACGGCGCGGTTGACCCCGAGGAGTTCCTCCAGTTGTACGCACAGGCAATCTGGGCGGCGGGCGGCGATGACAAGGTCATGGTGAACTAGCTCCCTATGGCCCTCACGGGCATGCCGCGTTCCTGGATGCTCAGCCTGCCGGAGTCTTCGGTGGCCTCCTGGGAGGAACTGCGTGGTCTGCCGGAGTCTTTTGCGGCGCCAGCGCCCCACGTTGTTGCGTCCATCCTCGGCGGGTCGCAGGCGCCATCGTTCGGCCGCCATATCAAGCAACCCCTCCATCGGCTGGGAGCCGCTCGCCCGCGGCAGGGGGCCCCTCCAGGCCGCGCAGCGCCTGAGACTGACATCACCTTCGACCTCAGGGATCACCCAGGACCACGGTCGGCGCCGGTGCGCTCCCCATGCTATGCACGCCCACCATCAGCAATGTCGGGGTCACCAGGACCATCATCGACGGTGGCGTTGGCCTCAACGTCCTCTCCGTGGAAGCCTTCGACCTGCTTCAAGTGCCCTACGACCAACTCGCGCCCACCAGGCCTTTCTCGGGGGTGGTCGGCGGCTCCACCTCCCCCTTGGGGCAGATACGCCTCCCAGTCACCTTCGGTACGCGCTACAACTACTAAACTGAGCTAATTGACTTCGACGTCTCCCGCATCGGCCTCCCGTACAACGCCATCCTTGGGTATCCGACCCTTGCCAAGTTCATGGCGGCGACACACCCCAGCTACAACATCGTCAAGATGCCTGGGAGCAGCGGCATCATCACCGTGGTGGGGGACACCAGGGATGCACTCCTGACACTCAAGCTCGCTTGCAAAGCCGCGGCAGCCACGCAGCCGGTCACTGGGGACGCTCCAGAGATCCCGGAGGTAGCACCCGCAAAGAAGAAGCAGTTGTTCTCCCAAGACCGGGACGAGACAAAGCAGGTGCCCGTCGACGATGGAGGTTCAGGCCCCACCTTCACCATAAGTGCCGGCCTCCCTCCGGATGAGAAAGAGGCGCTGGTCGGCTTCCTCCGTGCGAACAAGGATGTGTTTGCATGGGAGGCGACGGACTTGGTCGGCGTCCCGCGGGACGTGATCGAACACCATTTGATGGTGTGCCCCAGTGCACGCCTGGTGAAGCAGAAGGCGCGGCGGCAAGCCCAAGAGAAGCATACCTTCATCGTCCAGGAGGTCCACAAGCTGCAAGAAGCCGGTGTCATCCAGGAAGTGTGGCACCCGGATTGGCTAGTTAACCCAGTCATCGTCCCCAAGAAGAGCGGGAAGGAGCGCATGTGCGTCGACTTCACCAGCATCAAGAAGGCGTGCCCTCAGGACCCGTTCCCTCTTCCGCACATCGATCAGATCGTTGACTCCGCCGCCGAGTGCGACCTATTATGCTTCCTGGAGGCCTTCTCGGGCTACCACCAGATCAAGATGGTGGTGCAGGATGTCAAGAAGACAACCTTCCTTTCCCCGTGCGGGGTGTACTGCTACACCTGCATACCCTTTGGGCTGCGGAATGCAGGCGTGACCTTTCAGCGATTGATGCACATTGCTCTGGGTTGGCAGCTCGGTAGGAACGCCGAGGCGTACGACGATGACATAGTGGTCAAGTCGCGAGAGGCAAGGAACCTTGTCGAAGACCTAGAAGAAACGTTCGCCAACCTGCGCAAGGTAAACCTGCGGCTCAACCCGGAGAAGTGTGTGTTCGGTGTCCCGTCTGGCAAGTTGCTGGGGTTCCTGGTATCGCACAGAGGGATCGAGGCTAACCTCGGGAAGGTCAAGGCAATAGAAAGGATGAGCCCGCGACAGACCCTCAAGGAGATGCAGAAGCTCGCGGGCTGCATTACCTCACTGGGGCGCTTCATATCCAAGCTTGGCGAGCGCGCCCTCCCGTTTTTCAAGCTGATGAAAAAGAAGGGCCCCTTCGAGTGGACCCCAGAGGCTGAAGCAGCTTTCCAAGACCTCAAGAGGTACCTCATGAGCCCGCCGGTGATGGTGGCGCCTCGCCCTCTTGAGCCCTTGGTGTTTTACCTGGCCGCCACGCCTCACTCGGCTAGCACGGCGCTCGTGGCGGTGAGGGAGGAGTGTGCGGGTGCGGGTGTGCAGCATAGCGCCTCGCGTGCAGTCGCGCGATTGCCACCTTAGGTTTGCGCACCTGAGGCCTCAACCACTCCATCGGACTGCAAGGTTCTCGAGGCCCCCTCGCCCCAAGTGGAGTGGAACGTCGTCGACGCCTCTTCCCTCGTCGAGCACCCGGTGTACTTCATCAGCACGGTGCTGCGTGACGCACGCGCATGCTACCCCATGCCGCAGAAGCTCCTGCTCACGCTTCTCGTCGCCTCCAGCAAACTTCACCACTATTTCCAAGGCCACCCCATCAAGGTCGTCTCTGCAGACCCCCTGGAGAAGGTGCTCTGCAACCCCAATGCCGCGGGGAGGGTTGCCGAGTGGAACATCGAGATGCAAGCGTTCCAGCTGGAGTTCAGCACCACCAGGGTCATCAAGGGTGCGGCCCTCGCCGACTTCGTGGCGGAATGGACGGATGCCCCTGACTGGGGGATGGGCAAAGATCGGTCCCTCGTGCCCAGAGACGAGGCGCCCGATGGCTGGGTCATGTACTTCGACGGCACATTTGCGCAATAGGGCGTGGGGGCTGGAGCCGTGCTCATCTCACCGACTCAGGATAAGCTATACTATGTTGTGCAGCTCTTCTTTCAGCATGGCGAGAAGGTCTCCAACAACATCACGGAGTACGAGGGCCTGGTCGCTGGCCTCAGGGCCGCGGCGGCCCTGGGGGTCAAGCGTCTCACTATCAAGGGCGACTCTCAGCTCCTCGTCAACTTCTCCAACAAGGAATACAAGCCTAAGGACGAGCACATGGAGGCATACCTAGAAGAGGTACGCAAAATTGAAAAATGCTTCTTGGGCTTGGAATTGCAGCATGTCCCGCGTGGCATGAACAAGGAGGCGAACGATATTGCCAAGAGGGTGTCCTAACGCCAGTCCCAGAGGCCTGGCGTCTTCGAGGAAAGGCTCTTCAAACCGTCGGCAGCTCCCCCCGCTGCTTCGGGAGGAGCCGCCCCAGGCACCCTCCTCAGGAGCCCCGGCCTGCGGCCCTACCTCAGGAGTCCGCCTACTCCTGGCACTGGAACCTCAGGAGGGTTTCTGGACCGAAGAGTTCAAGGCGTACCTGCTCCGCGGCACCCTGCCGGAGAAGGAGGAAGATGTGAAATGTGTGGCCCGTCAGGGCGCCGCTTATTGCTTGCGGGACGGCGAGCTCTACCGAAGGCGTCCCAACGACGTCTCGCTGTGATGCATATCCAAGGAGCATGGGCGCGAAATGCTGGCTGGCATGCACGGTGGGGATTGCAGGCACCATTCTTCATCACGCACCGTCGTGGGCAAGGTATTCCGCAGGGGGTTCTAGTGGCCCATGACGCTCAATGATGCCATTGAGGTGGTGTGATCCTATGAGGCCTGCCAGTTCCATGCCAAATAGATCCGCTAGCCCGCTCAGGGCCTCCAGACCATCCCGCTCTCATGTCCATTCGCGGTCTGGGCGCTGGACATCCTGGGCCCGTTCCCTCAAGCGGCCGGGGGCTACCACTACCTCTACGTCGCCATCGACAAATTCACCAAGTTGGCGGAGGTGGAGCCCATGCGCACCATTCCTGTTGGCTCAGCCATCAAGTTCATCAAGGGCCTCGTGAGCCGCTTCGGGGTCCCTAACCGTATCATCACTGACAATGGCTCTCAGTTCACAAGCAATCTCTTCAGGACATATTGTGCTAACCTTGGAACACAGATATGTTACGCTTCAGTGGCACACCCACGGAGCAACGGCCAGGCCGAACGCGCCAACGCGGAGGTCCTGAGAGGCCTCAAGACAAGGAGCTTCAAGAAGAAGCTTGAGGTCAATGGCAGGGGTTGGCTCGGTGAGCTTCAGTCCATGCTATGGTCCATTCGCACCACCTTGACTAAGCCCACCGGCGAGACCCCGTTCTTCCTCGTCTACGGGGCTGAGGCGGTCCTCCCACACGATGTCAAACATCGCTCCCCATAGGTCTTGGCGTTTCACGAGGCACGCCAGGATGCCTCACGGGGGACAGATCTCATGCTCAGGGAGGAGGGCCGCCGCCAAGCCTCGCTCCGTGCCGTGAGGTACCAGCAGGCGCTGCGGCGGTATCACTGCCGCAGCGTTTGCTCCAGGACCCTCGAGCTGGGTGACCTCGTCCTGAGGCGGGTGCTCTCCAAGGAGGGGCTTCACAAAGCTCTCGCCTATGTGGGAGGGCCCGTTCAGGATCGCCCGTGTCTCCAGGCCTGGCACCGCGCACCCGGAGATGCAGGATGGGGTCCCCATCTAGAATGCCTGGAACATCTAGCACCTCCGGAAGTTCTACCCGTGACTCTCTCACGTAATAATGAGTGGGCTATACATGCCCCGGAGTCTCCTGAGCGCCGCCCTGGGGCCTCACGGGGGCTCCTACCCACGTCCAAGTGGAAGCCCCATGCTCCGCGTTGGCGGACGACACGGTCTTTCAGTGACTATGCCCACGCCTAGTGGAAGCCCCATGCTCCATGCTGGCGGGAAGACTAGAAGACTAGGGAAGGCATCAGACGCGGCTGTTCTTTTGCTTGCTTTTGTAGCTGATTTGCCACTTCTTGGAATGAAATTTGAAGTTCTCGCGTCTTTATTTGAAAGGGATGGGAATATTTCTCCTCGCAGCGTTTGCTCTTTCGAGTCTTGCAGTTGCCCGTCACTCCTCTCCGCGCGTCTCGCGAGCGGGGGCTGGGCACGGTGTGTACGTCCGGATCAACCCGCGAACACACCTCGCCAAAGCCCTGGTGTCTTACTTTGGCGTCCTGATCCTCGTGTGACGCTCTTAAATGAGCCAACAGGCATGTGCACCCTCCCAAGTCCTCATCTCCTGGCCTCTCCGGGCATCATGACCCGGTGTACCAGTGATGATCGGCCTTCGCCCGGGGGCTCCCATGGGGCGCGGCGCCCTGTGAAACATCTCTGAAGGCCCCATGTCCTGATGGCCCACTAGAGACCTCGCGGCCGTTGGGCGCCTCCTGCGACCTGAGAACCTTCGGACCCTCAAGAAGGAAACCCCCAGCAAGAGATCTCTTTGGAACGGGAGGCACACAGGAGGTCTAGGCTCCGGAGGAGCATGACCTCGCGACGCAGGATTCTACCACAAGCACACCAAGCTAAGTTATCCTAATCGTGATCAACAAGAACCTGTCGGTTAATAGCAACACGAATGCTAGGATACGACGTAAGAACGTTAACATAATGGCGCAAGCGCCATGGTCCATTACATGCCCCAGCAGGGCTTTCTACATTTCTTGATGCAGGAAAAGAAAAAAAAGCAAAAGCGGCCTCACGACCACTGCGGCTCCTGAGGCCTGGCTCCGACGACGCCCGCGCTAAGTCGGAGTCCTCCTCTTGCTTCACCGGAGTGCGACAGCGAGGCGGCTCATCGCCCACCCCGGTCCGGGCTTGATGGCGTGGCGGCGCATCGTAGTCGTTGTCGCTCGTGCTCTCCCCAGACGAAGAGCCGCCGCCGCTGGGTGCGTCGCGGCCATCGCCAAGGGCGAGTTCACCGCCGAGGATGCTTCCGCCCCTTCGGCCATCATCGTCGGAGGGGTGGACGTCATCGTCATCGTCGTCGCCCTCCAGGCAACACCCCAGGAACCTGCCATCTTTCCCAAAGATCCTGACATAGAGGGTCACCGCTCCGTCGTGCCTGAAGTGGAGAGTACATCGCCCCTGCAGGCCGAGCGCGCGGGCGAACGACTACCACCCACGGTTCAGGAACACGTTACCAGCAGGGGTGACCTCGACCTCCACCCATGAGGCCTGGCTACAGCAATTGTCGGCCTGCTGCCAGAGGCCGCCAGGCCCTCCGGCTAGCAGTGCGCCAGTGAAGAAGCGCGAGAGCTGGAACCAGATGCCTGCTGGCCTCTCTGCCCACACCACGAACTCCAAGGATGCGTCGGCTGAGTGCGATGGTGGGCGCGGTGGCCGGACGGCCGCCGCAAGCTTCCCCCGATGGCCATGGCCGCCTCGGCCGCGACAGCTTCCGGCGTGGGAGGGAGCCTTCCCATGACCACCAGAGGTGGCACTGACCTTTGAGGGGGTGCGCCCGCGCCCTCGGGGAGCCACTGTCGGCGTCGCTGCATGCTTGCGGGGATAGCCGCGGCCCTTCTTGGGGGTGGCGCGCCTGGCCCTCCTTGGGGCCTTGCCCTTCTCCTCGGCGAAAAACCTCGTAACTAGCGCCATGGATGCTTCGGCAAGACGGCGGGACAACAGGGAAGAAGAAGGAGCGAGTAGCAAGAAGATGAAGATGGGATGGGGGCTCTGCCCCCTTCCCCATTTATAGGCGAAGGAAGGCTGACCGACGGCTTCTCACGTTCTAAGCAATGATTGCCCCGCTGCATGCGCCAGGCAGTTGTCAAGTCGGGCAGTTGCCGAGGTGAAGTGGGGAAGCGGAGACGTCCACGTCCCGTTAAGCGCCACGTGTCAACTTGGCCCGCAGGAGATTGGGGCCCGCGGTGCTTCGCCCTTGCTCTTTGGCTTTGCCTCGAAGCCAAGCCCGAGCGCACCTTGGGTCCGGGGTCTACTCTCGGTGTTCTGGAAACAAGGGTACCCAGACTTGCCTGCCTGCGGCCCATGACGTGGCTCATTCCACGGCCTGGTACGGCCCACCTCCAAGACCGCTAAGACAAGACCCTCGCGAGGCCCCTGGCCTTGCGAGGCGGACGACACCAAGACCTCCGGAGCGGGCGGCCTCCTCAGGCTGCCTCCCGAGGAGCGGAGATTTCTATGTAGGTACCAGCCTCATGAGGCTACGATGACGCAAGCCATGACGAACAAGGCCAGGAGGGCACCAGCGGGCGCAGAGAAGGCAGTTTCCTCTTTGGTGCTAAGGAGGCAAGGACAGGCGTGGGTTCTCGAGGAATCTACCAAAGGTTTCCATTCTGGTGCTACAAGACCAAGACCACCAGCACAGCAGGGCTGATGTCATCGCCGAGCCCACCGCTGCGTCACGACCAGAAGCTTTGCAGGCGAAGACCACCTTTCGTCAGGATAAGATGTACTACCTGTCCCCTTTCAAATTAGCCACTGTGGGATCCCTTCCCGCCTACGTTTTTGGGGAAGAGGACCGAGGCCACTATAAAGATAGGTTAGCCACCACCATAGAAGGGGTCGACTCATTCTCACCCCCGAGCCCTCACGAGGTTGTTCATCCTCTGTACTTGTTCATCCTCAGCCCCTCGTGAGGCCAATCCACCACAAAGCAGGAGTAGGGTTTTACACCGCAAGGTGGCCCGAACCTGGGTAAACTACCCTGTTCATCTTCTTCCTTGCTTACGCGAGTCCGGCTAGGCTAGGCTATGGGGCGACGAGCTGGTAGGCTGGATAGGTTGAGTTCTTCACACAAGCCCCAGAGTTCGAACCTTCTTGGGTCCGCAGAGCGCTGAATCCGACAAAGACAAGTTGTTGTAAATAGAAGCCGAGCATGTTCAGAAGCCCTTTTGTCCACCTAAAACTTCTTTTTATGTTGTTCAATGTGCCCATCCATGAGATTTTTTTTTTAAAACGTAATCCTCACGGACAATAGTACTCTCGCATTCAACAGGAAGAATGTGACAAAGCTAGTGTTTGCATGGTTGGATGCATATCCTTCCACCGTTATTGTCCTCAAACAAATGTCATCAGAACTAAGAAAATCCGGTGCTTCTTATGCCACCGATTGGTTATACCTTTTTGTCCATGTCCTTTTGCCTAAATAGACATGAAGACTGAAAACAGTTAATGTTCGAAAAAAGAGTATATTGAAAGAGCGACAGCTGAATGGTTAATTCTAGTAAATTATATCAGTGTGCTTGATATCATCACCTCTATAAACAAATTCTCCAAACATGGAAAGCATCACAGCAAGCCGATAATCATGTTCAGATCAAAACACCACATACTGATATGTAAGGTCTTGACAGAATCAAGCACCATTGATAGGGTATCCATGGACAAACTCTTCATTGAGCATAGAACATAATGTTAGTATCAAAAGTGTACTCCAAGATTATATAAAACTTATGCGCATAAATGAAAAATGCAGCTTATGATTACAAAAGTGTTGATGATATAAAACTTACACACACAAATAAAAAATGCAGCTTATGATTACAAAAGTGTTGATGATAATATACAGTACCTGAATAAGTGTGGAGCCAACCACCATCTTGTAACCTTCAAACGAATCAGGAATTAAACCCAAGGT
This sequence comes from Thinopyrum elongatum, assembly GCA_011799875.1. Taxonomy (NCBI): domain Eukaryota; kingdom Viridiplantae; phylum Streptophyta; class Magnoliopsida; order Poales; family Poaceae; genus Thinopyrum; species Thinopyrum elongatum. Next base: position 283,656,817 of record CM022299.1, on the reverse strand, counting down.
CTCCAGTTTAGGTGCAAAGACCATAGTTATTTGCGAAGGTGCATAACGATAATCAAGGACCAGCCTTTGGAGTGAAGGGGCATCTTTGATGATGAGCTCGTCTCCTTTAAAGCAAATTCCAATGCTTACAAGGTGAGGCGACTTTATTTGGAGATAACGGATATGGATTTCTTTTACAAAAACAAGCAGCAAGCGCTCCATGGCAGGGCAGGAGGAGTGGATGATGATGTGCAGTGAGGCCTTCGATAGATCGACCACCACAAGTGCTAGTTTTTTTAGGAGTGGGAGTCAAAGGATTTGTACCAGATTGTCTGCTAGATGGCACCGGGCCAAGGTGGCGGTGTGGAGAGAGGAGGAAAACCATGAGATGGACATCGGTGCTGAGTCCACATCTACAACGCTTGGTGGGAAGCTATTTGCATAGTAATGGTAGAACTCAAGATGCTAGAGTTTTTTGAATTGACGGGATGTCAGCCAGGCGTCCACCGTGCAGGGTATGTGCAGCAGGCAGTATGCCGGGTTGCGTAGGCGTTGAACGGAGCCCTGGTGGGAGGAGATGATGGATCCGTGGAGTTCAAAATCATGAACGATAGATAGCCGGGGATAGTCGAGATTAAGAGGCGCGGGGCGCCACAGAGTGCGCCACCGAGATGTGAGAACCTGTGTGCAGCAGCCATCCTTATTGGGGAGAAGGAAGATGATCACCCCAAGGATGGCGTCCGATAGATCGCTGATGCGGTCCGCCCGATATTCTATGGGTCCTCGGATTGAGGGGCATGGCCGCTTCTGCCCGCGCTGCCGGGTACAGGATCTACAGCTGGCGGTGCCGCTGGCTGGAGCCTCATCTTTGTATATACCAATCTAAAAAAATGGCAGAAACATACATGTAGGACATTCAAAATCAATTCTGAAGATCTAGAAGAAAAAAAGGCACAAACATATATGTAGGACATTCAAAATCAATTCTCAAGATCTGGCTACGAATTATTAGCACAAACGCTAACCCTAGTCGGATTATTAGCAAAAAACTCATTTGTACAGAACAAACAATTAATCACTAACCATAGATACCTTTCAAACAATCAATACACTACATGGATCTAACGAATCTTATTCTGATTTCATGGAGTGGGTGAACATAACCATAGGATTTCTATTCCCAAAAAAATAAGGGGGGGGACTAACCGGTTTTCCGTCGAAGTCGGAGTTGTTGCTGGAGTAGCTGTGGACCTCCGGCTCCGGCTGGGGAGGCACGACGACGGCGACGAAGTCAAGGTCGTGTTGCTACCCACGCGAGACCTCGTTGGCGGAAACCGCAACCTCTGTGCCCAGCTTCATGCGTTGCGCGGGTGCTTCACCAACCCCGGCGTCACCACTCCCTCCGATGGTGTGCTTCGGCAACATCCTCATACACTCCATGCGGTAGTGACAACTATGGACGAGGGGTGCGACCGCCTATTATGACAAGAGGATCGGGCGCGCCATTATTATTGAGCAGTGGGAGCGAGGTGGGCGGCGATCAAAGGGCTGGCTCGCCTCCTGTGAGCCGGTGCAACGGACTGTTGGCATGCATACCGTCATTTCACACAACTACTAACACGCCCCCGGTGACACTGCGTAGCGAACAAGCGCATGCCTCGGCCTCCTGGCTCTGCCTGCGCGACGGACTACTAGCTTGTGTCTCGTTAACTCACATATGCTTGTACGGCACACGGGACGCGTGGCGGCACGTATTATATTGATTTTTTTCCTTTTTGATGATTAATTTTGCCGCTTTATTGCTTAACCGAAGCACGGAAAGTACATTGTTGGTCTAACGCACACGGTTCGAATAAAGAGTCCGTTTGCGATATTGGTCGCTAATTATTGATAATTTCTTGTGTGTAAGAAGATTATATCAAAACTTGTCTCAAATTTGAAAAAAAAATATAATATCACAGTCTATTGGTGTCCATATGATACCACGATAAGTTTCATGAATCTCAACTTATTTTTGGATTTAGTGGATTTTAAAGTCAAGATTCTCGATGTTAGAAATTTCTTGCATGGGGACTAAACATGCACCAAGGGACACGTACACATATGATTTTCCAATCCATTTTGGTGCACTATCACGGGTCTCATGTAGCTCAAATTTTATTTTTGCACATTAAATCCCTAGGAAATCAATGTATATAAACAAACAAATGTTATCTATTTTTTCAATTTTTAACACTAAACTCCTTTGGTCACATGTTCGCTGCAGAAAAGTTTGACATGCATCTTTGGGCTACATGCATGCGGTGGTCCTAGGACACTCACTCGCGTGTGACTCTCTCTGTGGGCTCGTGAGGTCATCGTCCGGCACTATGACCTGCGGTGAGAGAGGTTAATTTAGCCAACAAGGATGGTCATTTTTTGGTTTGTGTTATGTATGGTAGGAGTATATATATAGTACGCGTCGAAGAGGGTAGGGGCAACATATACTACGTGTCATATAGGACAGTCACTCGCATGCGATGCTTCCATCCATGGGCCCGCGAGGTTGTCCTCCACCACTTTGACCTAACGAGAGAGGTTAATTTGAACAACAAGGAGGTTTCTTTTTGGGTTCTGTTGCGGTCGAAGAGGGGGGGAGGCGGCAGCACATACTACACACACGTCATGAACGATCTCGATTTGTGCGGGGACTTTTCGGTTTCCGAAGCAGGTGCCACAAAGAAGTTGTGCATATTTGGTATTAAAAACATCACCAACACCTCTTTGGGCCATGTGCAGATGATGGTTGTCACTCACTCTCCTGTGATGCTTCCCTCCATGGGCCCGCGAGGTCGTCGTCCATCTAATAAGACAACGAGAAAGGTAAATTTGACAAACAAGGAGGATTATTTTTGGGTTGTGTTACGGTGGGAGTATATATTACGCGTCGAGGAGGGGAGGGGGCCAGCATATACCGCGCATCATGAACCTCGCTTTGTGTGGGCGACTTAAAGGTTTCTGAGGCAGGTGCCACATTAAAGTTGTGCATATATATTACGTATTAAAACATCAAAACCACACATCTCCATAAATGTGTTTGGCCCACATGCAAGCGATGGCGGTTGTCCTCTAGCACTCACTCACGGGGTTATCGGCGAGATGCTTCGTCCATCTGTGTGTGCCTGCTTGGTCAATCACTTTGACCGACAGCGATAGAGGTTAATTTGACTTATAATTAGGAGGGGATTAAATTTTGGTTCGTCTTATACGGTATGGTACATGCATGTCATGATGTGAGATCGCATAATATACTTTGAGCGCATGTGTACGCATGAATCCCTCCCACCGGATCTAAGTGGGCGGGGGGCGCAAGCACGCGACGTGTCATGGACCTATCTTTGTGTGGGGACTGTACGATTTTCGACGCATGCATGCGCCACATCAAAATGTTGTTCTTTTGGTATTCAAACATATGCATGCATCACGTGTGTCCATACATATATTTGGGGCACATGCATGCAGTTGTTGTCTTTGGACACTCTCCCTCGCTTGGCTATCACCGACCGCCTATATATTCGTGGGCCCGTGTGGACGTCCATCACTTCGACCAATAACGAGAGAGGTTACCAGGGTGGATTCTTCTTCTCTTGGTTCGTGTTACCGTATGGTCGTACGTCAATCATGGTGAGATTCCAGACCTAAGTTTGAGCGCATGCATACACTTGAATCCCTATATATATAGGATACGCGTCGTGAACCCTCACTCAGTGTGGGGACTTTCCGGTTCCAAAAGCACGGTGCCACATCAAAGTTGTGCATTGGGTATAGTTAAACACCACATAACACTTCATACATATGTTTTGGCCACATGCACGTAGTGGTTGTCTTCAGGCACTCCTTCGCGTGGTTATCTGGTGACAAGCTAGCCTATTTGTGGGGCCGTGTGTGGACGTCCATGACTTTGATCCAACAATGAGAGAGGTTATACGACCAAGGTGGTGATTCTTCTTGGTAAGTGTGACCATACGCCTTGGTGAGATGCCCCTCCCACCGACTCTAAGTGTGTGGGGGGGGGGCATAGTACTACTTCGCACTAGATGAACCTCTGTGGGGTCGGGGATGTCTGATTAATTTGCGATGCACATGTGCCACATCAAGTTTGTGATTTGGTTATTTAAATATCACACCACACAGTTTTCACACATGACCACATGATCGGGATTGGACTTGGAACAGGTTCGGTTTGGATCCTGAGATTATTCGGAGTATGGATTAAACTACTTAATATGTTTTACCTTACTGCATGTACTTTGCTATAATGTTGTTTTGCCTTAATGCTGATGTTTGTTGCGAGCTTGCGAGTACATTCAAAGTACTCACCTGGCATGTCATGCCAGTTTGCAGGTCATGCCGTGATTGCTTGCTTGTCGAGGATCCCGAGTTTGCGACCTAGGATACGCGTTCTAGCCAGAGTCCCTGCGGAGTGGAGTCCATCACCGTCGTCGCTATTCCGCTGCCAAGAGAGTTACTTCGCTGTTAGCATAGAGCTACCCTGGGCAGGCGTAGTGTCGCCGTGCCGATGTAATCCATGTACCCTTTGTAACCATATCCATTGTAATAAAGAGCTGATTTGTTCTATGCCAACAGTGCCGTATTCCAGAGGACTTGTCCCTGGGCTGGAATACGGGGCGTTTCGGTTTACTCTGAGCCAGGGTGCCACAGGAGTTGGTATCAAAGCCAGGTTTGGCTTTAGGACACGCAGTCTAGGTGCGAGCGTTAGTAACCGGTAGTAGAGGATCCAGTTGGTTTGCTGCACTTGTTTGTTGCATTTGTTTGTGCATAGCATGCATATAGACTAGATATTTTATCACTAACGGTTGATCTGGTGAGTGTAGGTGGCATCGGCTTTGATTCACCGCTTGCACCCTCCAATTTGCATATTTGCTCCTTGGTGTGGTGTCATCTTCGTCCCAGCGGAGTGATGCCAAGGTACTTGGTGGTGTCGATCCCTTGTCGGATTGATGCACCGGTACCACACTAATATATTCTCATTAGCCACCCTATCGTTTCGGTGATAGACAAGTTCTATCCCGGATCGTGCCATTCCACTAGCCGCTTCGGCAACCCTTACTAATGCTTGTTATTAGAAAAGGGCAATGCCTGCAAGCCTTTCTCTCCACCACTATCTCATTCCGCCACCTATTCTTCGGACATGTACGGTTTTCTTCCGTACGCTTGATGATGATGTGGTCGTAACTTCTATGTTCCGACCCCGATCACCAATTTCGTCCTCGCCATAGTTTCCGTCTAGATGCAACTGGTGTAAGCCCATGTTTGGTGTAGCCTTGTTTACACCAACCTTCTTCCACACATTGATTCACTTTCATGCACATCGCCACAGCATGGTAGACCGTAATACCGGAGTTCTTGCGAGATTTGTGTGCTTAAGTAGGAATGCATATTATTGCTGTGGATAGCTGTAGAGTGTGATATTGCTTGTGTGTATGATCTTGCTGATTTGTGTGCTTTTGTTTAGTCGTTTATTTTGCTTTTTTTATTTGGGCCCTTGGTGTTACCTTATTTTCCCCTTATGGAAGTTGCTCACCGACACCGAACCCAAAAGAGTCAGTGAAGAGACAGTCATTTGGAAGCTCAGCTCAGCAATATGGAATTTTCAGCAGACTGTGTTATATCAGGAACATCGGGCCTGAATATAAATGATATCCTGGTTGGATTGGTTATCGGCATCAAGTATATAGCAGTGCAACTTTCAAAGCGGCAATGATCAAATCAGCAAGAAGGCAAATTGTGTACATGATCCACAGTGCATTCCGTGCCGAAGGTATGATTCATATATACAAGGTTTGAGTCTGCTATGAGTATAATTTGAACCCTGCCATGTCTTGGAAGCAAGCCAGAATGTGCTATGAACTTAGTACTCAGCAAGATACTCTCGGTGGCTTCCAACATAAGCTAAACAACCTTCGCCAGTAAGGCGTCACATCCTCACCAATACAAGCTAATATATTGATAGCTAGCAGCATATGACAATGCATCCCCAGGGTCAGATCCGCAACAGTTGGTCCGAAGGCAAAAATCAGTCAGGACACAAGCTTGTCTCGGGAATCAAGTGGCCAGCTACACATGTTTCCATAGATATGGTGGACATGCTGCCAAGGTCATATGGGTTACTCATACAATGATGCCAGCCCGGTGAGGATCTGACTATTGGAGGAGCTATGTAAGAGGAAGTGAACGCCAGTTATACACTTCAGTGTGATGACCAACAATCTATGAAGCAAGCCGACCATCTGATATATGCCCTATAACATTGCTCTGTGTTATTCCGGTATGTTCAAATTATTATGCTCATACCTGTATGCATAATAGTGAGCTGTTTGGGACGCAGATGAACCCTTGCCCGTCTTTCTTTGGTGACAGCACCACGCCTGTGTTCTGAGCTGTTTCCGGCCGTCCAGGGTGGATGCCGATTTTTATTCCTCTTGTCAGCAACTGGCCCGTGTTCTGAGCTGCTTTTCAGTCGTCTCGGGCAGTTGCTGAATTTCTCTTCGTAGCAATGACCCTATGCTCTGAGCTGTTTTTTGGCCATCTTAGGGAGTTGCTACTTTCTTCTTATCGACACCGTCTCATTCTCTGAGCTGCTTTTCAGCCATCTTGAGTCGGGGTTGAGTTACTCCAGTAATGTCCCAGATCTGAGTTGTAAAGACCGTTCTGGTGGCTACTGGTTTATTTGCCGGTTTTATTCAAGGGTTTAGACGATCGTTACCCTACAGCTACAACTTGTAAAGTAACATGCTTGCCGGAATATTGCACCTGATAATACCCATGGTCATCCAAAGAATCAAGAACACATTAAGCCAAGTTCTTTCAGCTAAGGGTCCAGGCAAAGAGAACTATAATGAAGAAGCAAGATTGGCCGTACTAGTATGAAAATGGTTGTAAGATCAACATGGTACAGATACTCTGGACAGTCTAGCTCGGTACCAGTCATCATGGGTACACACCCACGGGGTCTATTCCATTTGCATGGACCCCATATTGAGACAACCCGCTCAGCCAACCAGATATGCTCAGAATTGACAGAAGAGGGCAACCAAGCTGATCAGGTCAGCCGAAATATCAACTCAACAAGTTCAAATTCAGCAACCATGTTAAAGTATTACACGGCCTACCATCCATATGGAGATGCCGACAGACTGAGCAATCAGAAGGATGAACAACAGTCTCGAAGCATGTGTCCTCACAGATGGGGATCGGTTAAGGACTAACCTACCGTGAGCAAGTCTCTGCTGCCAGGACCACTGTAAGTCAAGTCTATGGATTATATCACAATAAGACCGTACAACTTTATGCTGGTCACGACAGGTGACAGCCAAATATTTGGTAGGAACCTTATAACCAAGACAGTAAAGATACCCAAGATGATCCGGCAATCCGTGCGAGAAGCCAGATTCCGCCAGGAGAATGGTACGATTCACAGTACTGTTTTGAGCCTGGAGGACACACGACCATTTGAAGTCACCCAATGCAATGAGTAAAAGATTTTGTGACCACCTGTTCACAACTCAGTGATCGGTCGTTCGTATTGGACCTCGTCACGACACGTCCATGAGGAACCACCCTCGGACTTACAAGCAGGGCACATGGTTTGGTCAAGATAATTTATTGCCTGAGACAGGATAACAGACATAAAAGGATTGGAGTCAGAGTAACATATGAGGTAAGATTTGCCAAAAAAAGGATCCAGTGAAGCAAACCACCCCGGAACAAGGTAGTCGGTCATATGAAACTCAGTGGGAACATTATAAAAAGGCAAAAAGGAAACCCGAGTTGGAAACGGTTTCCTCAAGTGAAAATATTCATGCTTGATCCCTGAGCAACCAAATCTCGAGGACGAGATTTCTTTAAGGGGGGTAGGTTTGTAACACCCTGGATTTTCCCCATTTTCTTTTTCTTTTATTTTGGTCCGGATTCTCTTTTCTGTGGCTTAGTTGTCTTGAAACCTAGAGGGATCACCCTTCATTTTTCTTTCCGAGTGGCTTGCCAACCTCTAAACCATCCCAAGACCTTGTCATTTCCATCTTGGACGAATCCCAATATTCTTTTCTTGGGAATATTCCTTTTTTCTATTAAAGGAATAACCCTGTTTGCTCTGGGTTGTGAAGAAACCCACATTTCTATCATTCGCAAAATTCCCAAATAATTCTCATAAATTGTTTGAGTCAGATCTTCCACAGATATGTCAAATCCTTCCTTGTCATGTTCAAAAATATTTCACAAATATTCTTTTTCTGATTCTGCCTTATCTGTCAGATTGAGAAGCAAGTACCCTTTATATTTGCTTGCTTGCTCTCAAACTTTTTGTGCACTCTCTCCTATCCATATAATTGCCTCATGACAAAATTCAACTTTATTTGGATATTAAATCTCCCTTGGCAAATTTCCAAAGTTTCTGGTCAACTGGAATCTTTGTGAAGAAAGTGCTAGCTAGGAGTATCCAAATGAGTTGAAATTTTTCAAGCATGTTAATATGCTCAAATCATAACTTTCCACCAAGTTTCAACCCTATCCAATCAATTATGTGAGCACAGTATCAAATCTTGGTTTCTGGTCAGATTTTCACATTGTGAAGCAACTATATTTTATATTGCTCCATAATTGCTGAAAATTTACCAGAGCATTCTTCTACCTATATTAACTATCTCCACAAAATTTGGGCTCATTTTATCTTCCCAATAATTCCCTGGAATTTTTCTAAGATTCTGGTCAGAAAGGATAGTTGTGAAGGAAGTACCATTTTGGCTTATCCAGTTGGTATGAAATTTTTACAGCATCATCACCTGTCCAAATCATCATCCTGTGCCCATTTTCAGCCTAAGGTAACACTTGAGGTGAGTGCCACTTCAGGATTGGCACTTCTGGCCAGTAAGCTCATTTGAACAGCAAGTGTTATCTACACTCATCCATCTGGGCTGAAACTTGGCCACAAGACTCATCTTAACATGTGATCACACTATGCCAAAGATCAGATCCAATCACTAGACGAGTCTTGCTCACCAAGTAACAAACACCTTGTCGTTCTGGATAGAACCTGCTTGCTGTGATCACCTCAAGTCTCTCTGTGCCTGTCTCTTTCCTCCTTGACCTCGTCCTACGAGTGACTGATCGAGTTGACATGATGGAGTTGACCAGAACATGTGGCAACGTCGCGACCATGCGGTGACCGCTGCCTTGGCATGACATGGACGCGAGCTGCGCGACTTCTTGCTCGGGCCCCTCCTCTGATCGTCGTATCCGCGCGTATCATCATGTCCAACAGCTCCCCCTCGTCGTCGCCTTCCTCCCTAGATAAGCTTCCCCCTCTCCTGTCCCCTCCCTTGCGGTGTAGCCGCCACGCCCGTGCCCTGTCTTCTCTGCTTCTTCTGGTCCAGTCAACCGGAGCCCTCCCGAGCTCTCTCGACCTCGCCTGAACCCTCTCCGGCCCTCCGTGATCTCCCTAGAAGCCTCTCCCCCCCTCCAGGCGAGCTCCCAAAGCTCCGGGACGCCGGCGTACGTGTCGCCGCGGCAATGCTCGGCCTCCCTCGCTGCTCGCCTATTTATAGTCGTGCCCCGAGCCTCCCGAGCTCACCAGCAGCCTCACCCTTCCTCCTCTGACCCAACCCGACTCCTCTAACTGTCTCCGGAGCTTCCACCTGCTCGCCACGGCCACCACAGCCATCACCGGCCACCGCTCAAATTCGAGCAGTCCGGCCACTCCCCTCTCCCCTAGTCCCTTCTAGGCGACTCCACTTTGTCCCGCGAGCCGCCCCACACCCCTTAGTCTTCTCGCCGGAGCCGGCATGGCCACGCACCCCAGGTCCGGCCGCCACCTCTGTTCCTTGCCGCGGGAGCCCAAGCCACCTCCGCTCCACTCCTCCTCGCCGTCCGTGTCAGGCCAGGATGCATGCGGCACTCCGTCGCGGTCCCGCCGGTGCCTTCCCCTTGGCCAGAGATGGCCGGAGTCGCCGGGCCGACGACGGCGAGCGCGCGCCCCTCCTCTGCTCCACGAACGAGCGGGCGGTTGAAGACGACCGCGAGCCAAGCGGGCCTCGCATCGCCCGACCCCACCCATCAGCCGCTGGACAAGTCAACACCCCGGGCCCGCGATGTTTAAGCGGAGGCGCATTCTCCAAAATATGCTTTCCACTTAAGGAAGCGTACTCGGGCTCTGTTTCGGGAAAGATTACGTTTTGTGCTTTGGGAAACGTATTTTCCCAGAAGGCGCTTTCGGTCTAACCGTCCAGGGACATGTCTGTGAATATTCTTTTTACAGATTAGCCCCTGAGTTTCAGCAGCCCATAACTTTTCATCTGAGACTCCGATCGAGGTGAATCCAACGCCCACGTCTTCATCTCGTTGAGCCCGTCGTGTTGGTATCATTTTCACTATATGGTCCCACTGTGAAAATGACCATTTTGCCCTTGTCCGTAAACAGCCCCCTCCGAGAAGAGAACTGTTTCCGGCAATCATTTCCGCGGACCCTCCACACTTCTTCCCGATGATTCCTTCATCCCCAGGCAAGCCACAACTCTCATCTGCATCATCGCATTGCAATATCATAGTTTAACTATTTACTTCAACAACAAATATGAGTTATTTGTGTAATGAATTGGATTATACAAAACTTGAGTAAATTTTCGGATAGGTGACTACCATGTTGAATACCGGATTATTAGTGACTAGTAGCTTACCCACTTGTTGATACTATGATGTTGAGATCACTGTCTACGATTATTCTGGAATTCATCCGATGGTCGTGCAGATGAGTAATCGCAGTGGCTTAAGTATACTGGTTATCGGAGTGTCAGCCATGACAGAAATATTATTCGGGGATTAGATATTTCATGGTTGACCTTGAGTCACCTGTCCGGACTTATCCGTGCAGCCACATTTGCCGGTATGGGATGGCCTTGACTTGGTCTGATCGCGTGCTCTTTCACCGGTACCGCCCGATAGGGAAGGTTATGCATGCGCGCTACCCTGGCCCGGTAGGCGGCGATAACCTTGTGAGCCCAGTTGAGTTATTTTGATCCAGGTCCCCGTTTGGGACAGTTTAGTTTGGCCATGACGGTGGCAGGTGTCACGAGGTGACACAGGGGCCACCCAGGGCAGGACTCCGGGGGAGTATGAATGCCGGTGGTACGATGGGAGAGTCACGGGTCAGGCGGGTTTCGTTGGAGCAACGCTGGTCCACCCGAATGGGATCACGAGGTCAGTGCTCCATGGTGTGGGTAAAGTGCGCAACCTCTGCAGAGTGTAAAATCTATTCGAATAGCCGTGTCCACGGTATTGGACAGTCCGTCCAGACCTCACTAGGCGGTCAACCATGGTAGTGATGATAATGATGGAAGAACTCGTCATATGATCGGAAGTACTTGATGGATCATGAGTATTTTGAGAGTTGTGAGACAACCCGGAAGAGAGTAAGTTTGTCAGACTTGTGGTACAGATGGTATCAGGTATATAATATGTTAGCCATGGGATGGCTATGAGTTGAGTGGTTGAATGACCACATGATCAGGATTGGACTTGGAACAGGTTCGATTTGGATCCTGAGATTATTCGGAGTATGGATTAAACTACTTAATATGTTTTACCTTACTGCATGTACTTTGCTATGATGTTGTTTTGCCTTAATGCTGATGTTTGTTGCGAGCTTGCGAGTACATTCAAAGTACTCACCTGGCGTGTCATGCCAGTTTGCAGGTCATGCCGTGATTGCTTGCTTGTCGAGGATCCCGAGTTTGCGACCTAGGATACGCGTTCTAGCCAGAGTCCATGCGGAGTGGAGTCCATCACCATCGTCACCGTTCTGCTGCCAAGAGAGTTACTTCGTAGTGTCGCCGTGCCGATGTAATCCATGTACCCTTTGTAACCATATCCATTGTAATAAAGAGCTGATTTGTTCTATGCCAACAGTGTCGTATTCCAGAGGACTTGTCCCTGGGCTGGAATACGGGGCGTTCCGGTTTACTCTGAGCCATGGTGCCACATGAGGAAAATCTGGTATGAACTCGACCTATCTTGTTTTTGTAAATATGATTAGTTCATCGTTCCTGATTCAGCCTATTATGAATGAAACATGTTTGCAATGATAATTAGAGATTATAGTTACTCATGCCATGCTTAATTAGCTAGGAGTTTATAATGGTTTACCTTGCGTGCCAACATGCTTTTAAAATGGTTGTGATGTAGTATGATAGGATGGTATCCTCCTTTGAACGATTCAAGTGGCTTGACTTGGCACATGTTCACACATGTAATTGAAAAAAAATCAACATAGCCTCCACGATAATTATGTTCATGGTGATTTATATCCTACTCATGCTTGCACTCAATGTTGGTTACTCTCAATGCATGTTTATGATTTTTGTCGCTCTCTAGCTGGTCGCCCCCCAGTCTTTTGCTAGCCTTCACTTGTACTAAGCGAGAATACTGCTTGTGCATCCACTTCCATAAACCCAAAGTTGTTCCATATGAGTCCACCATACCTTCCTATATGCGGTATTTACCTGCCGTTCCAAGTAAATTTGCATGTGCCAAACTCTAAACCTTCAAATGATAATCTGTTTTGTATGCCCGAATCGCTCATGTGGCGACTGGGGGATGTCAGTATCTTCCATGCTAGGTGGGTTATTCTCACGATGAGTGTACTCCGCTCATCATTCACGAGAGAATGGCTGGTAACCGGGATGCCCATTCCCAAGCTCAAATCAAATTAAAATATAATTCCAAACAAAACTCCCTCAGGATTGTTGTTAGTTGGACGGTACCCGTTGTTTCGGACCAGCCATGGAATGTGCTTGTTGGTGGTGGGGGAGTATAAACTTACCATTCTATTTGGGAACCACCTATAATGTATCTAGTATGGAAGATACCGAGATCTCTTGGTTGTTATGTTGACAGTGAAAGCATACCGCTCAAAATTATATTCATCTCTATTTCAAAAAAACTCGAGCTCTGGCACCTCTGCAAATCCCTACTTCCCTCTGCGAAGGGCCTATCTATTTACTTTTATTGTTGAGTCATCATTCTCTTATAAAAAGAACCAGTTAGAGTGCACCACTGTCATTTGTATGCTTTGCTATTAATTGATATTGAGTATGACAGTGACTGGATCTCTTTTACCATGAATTACAATGTCTAGTCAGTCCTTGATCTTCAGGGGTGCTCTGCATTTATGTTTTACGGTCTCAGAAAGGGCTAGCGAGATACCATCTTGTTATATCATATCATGATTGTTTTGGAAAATTGTTGTCATCCGAGATTTATTATTATTACTCGCTAGTTGATTGTGCCATTGATATGAGTAAACGTGAGACCTAAATGTTATTGTGAATGTGGTTAGTTCATAATCTTTGCTGAAAACTTGAAAGCTGGCTATACATATTTGCAACAACAAGATCAAACAGAGTTTGTAAAAGTTTTTCTTTATCACTTTCAGTTTGTCAACTAAATTGCTTGAGGACAAGCAATGGGTTAAGCTTGGGGGAGTTGATACGTCTCCATCGTATCTACTTTTCCAAACTCTTTTGCCCTTGTTTTGGACTCTAATTTGCATGATTTGAATGGAACTAACCCGGACTGACGCTGTTTTCAGCAGAACTGCCATGGTGTTATTTTTGTGCAGAAATAAAAGTTCTCGGAATGACCTGAAACTTCGCTGAGAATATTTTTGGAACAAATAAAAAATATTGGTGAAAGAATCAACCGAGGGGGACCCACCACCTGTCCACAAGGGTGGGGGCACGCCCTACCACCCTGGGCGCGCCCCCTGGCTTGTGGGTCCCACGAAGCTCCACCGACCTCAACTCCAACTCCATATATTCATGTTTAGGGAGAAAAAAATCAGAGAGAAGGATTCATCATGTTTTACGATACGGAGCCGCCGCCGCCTCCTGTTCTTCATCGGGAGGGCAGATCTGTAGTCCGTTCAGGGCTCCGGAGAGGGGAAATCGTCGCCATCGTCATCATCAACCATCCTCCATCACCAATTTCATGATGCTCACCGCCATGCGTGAGTAATCCCATCGTAGGCTTGCTGGACGGTGATGGGTTGGATGAGATTTACCATGTAATCGAGTTAGTTTTGTTAGGGTTTTATCCCTAGTATCCACTATGTTCTAAGATTGATGTTGCTATGACTTTGCTATGCTTAATGCTTGTCACTAGGGCCCGAGTGCCATGATTTTAGATCTGAACCTATTATGTTTTCATGAATATATTTGTGTTCTTGATCCTATCTCGCAAGTTATAGTCACCTACTACGTGTTATGATCCGGCAACCCCAGAGTGACAATAGTCGGGACACTTCCCGGTGATGACTGTAGTTTGAGGAGTTCATGTATTCACTAAGTGCTAATGCTTTGGTCCGGTTCTCTATTAAAAGGAGGCCTTAATATCCCGTAGTTTCCATTAGGACCCCGCTGCCATGAGAGGGTAGGAGAAAAGATGGCATGAAAGTTCTTTTCCATAAGCATGTATGACTATATTCGGAATACATGCCTACATTGTATTGATGAATTGGAGCTAGTTCTATGTCACCCTAGGTTATAATTGTTGCATGATGAATGCCATCCGACATAATTATCCATCACGGATCCATTGCCTACGAGCTTTTCACATATTGATCTTTGCTTCGTTACTTTTTCGTTGCCACTGTTACGATTGCTACAAAACTGTTATTGTTACTTCTGCTTCCGTTACCGTTACTTCCATACTACTTTGCTACTAAATACTTTGCTGTAGATATTAAGTATTTCAGGTGTGGTTGAATTGACAACTTAGCTGCTAATACTTGAGAATATTCTTTGGCTCCCCTTGTGTCAAACCAATAAATTTGGGTTGAATACTCTACCCTCGAAAACTGTTGCGATCCCCTATACTTGTGGGTTATCATCATCTACCAGACAATCTGGTACAAATGCTTTGACTCCCACTGCTAAAAAAACTCGCGCTTGTGGTGGTCGATCTGTCGGAGGCCTCACTGCACAGCATCATCCACTCCTGCTGCCCTGCCCTAGAGTGCTTGCTGCTTGTTTTTGGAAAAGAAATATGTATTCGTTGTCTCCAAATGAAGTCGCCTCACCTTTTAAGCATTGGAATTTGCTTTAAAGGAGAGGAGCTCATCATCAAGGATGCCCCTTCACTCCAAAGGCTGCTCCTTGATTATCGTTATGCACCTTTGCAAATAACCATGGTCTCTGCGCCTAAACTAGTGACCTTGGGTGTAATTCCTGATCCGTCTGAAGGTTACAAGATTGTGGTTGGCTCCACACTTATTCAGGTACTGTATATTATCATCAACACTTTTGTAATCATAAGCTGCATTTTTCATTTGTGTGCGTAAGTTTTATATCATCAACACTTTTGTAATCATAAGCTGCATTTTTCATTTGTGCGCATAAGTTTTACATAATCTTGGAGTACACTTTTGGTACTAATATTATGTTCTATGCTCAATGAAGAACTTGTCCATGGGTATCCTATCAATGGTGTTGGATTCTATCAAGTCCTTACATATCAGTATGTGGTGTTTTGATCTGAACATGATTATCGGCTTGCTGCGATGCTTTCCATGTCTGGAGAATTTGTATATAGAGGTGATGATATCAAGCACATTGATATAGTTTACTAGAACTAACCGTTCAACTGTACTCCCTCAGTCCCAAAATAAGTGTCTCAATTTTGTACTAACTTTAGTGCAAAGTTGGACTAAGGTTAAGACATTTATTTTGGGATGGAGGGAGTACTATTTTTTTAGACATTAACAGTTTTCAGTCTTCATGTCTATTTAGGCTAAAGGACATGGACAAAAAGGTATAACCAATCAGTGGCATAAGAAGCACCGGGATTTTCTCAGTTCTCATGACATTCGTTTGAGGACAATAACACTGGAAGGATATGGATCCAACCATGCAAACACTAGCTTTGTCACATTCTTCCTGTTGAATGTGAGAGTACTATTGTCCATGAGGATTAAGTTTTTTAACAAAAACTTTCTCACGGATGGACACATTGAATAGCATAAAAAGAAGTTTTAGGTGGACAAAAGGGCTTCTGACACTACAAAAAAAAGACACATCCGTGACATTTTGGGTCGAACGGATTTTTTTTCTGTCATGCTTATGACACTTCTATGATGATAATTGTGACAAAACCACGTATCATCACAGATGTGGTGGGCTCCTACTTATATGACAAAAAATCATGACAGCAAATGGGCTTTTTGTCCTGGGCAGGCCGTGGACGCACCTGCATGACATTCTTTGGGACGTCCATGATGAAAAAAGTCATGGTAGAAGCGAGGGCGAGGAAAAATTCAGGGAGTTCCCGGTTATGATGGGTGGCCGGGGCCGAGCGATGCACGCGAGTTTTGCGCGTTTCTCCCGTACACGTACGCGCGTGTGTGTGCGAGGCGTTGGGCTCTAACTGAACCCGAGCGATTGCACTAGCTATGTTACTGAACCCGAGCGATCGATCCCTTGGCTCTTAACTGAATCCGAGCGATTCCTTCGCTACTGCTGCTAACTGAAGCCGATCGAACCTGCCTCTTGATGAACACTGACCGTTGTTGGGGGTTGGATGAACAGTTCCCGGTGGGGGTTGGATGAACATGACCCCATGGTAGTAGTAGGCCGTTGCCGCTGGATGAACAGGACCCCGATCGAGGAGGCTGCCACACACACCCGAGCCGGTTGGGGGTGGATGAACAGGACCCCGATCGAGGAGGCCGCCACACACACCCGAGCTGGTTGGGGGTGGATGAAAAGGACCTCGTGGAGGGCTGGTTGAACAGTAGCCGATGGAGGATGGATGAACAGTAGCCCGTGCATGAACAGTAGCTGGTGGAGGCAGGAGGAGGGTCACGCTGGATGAACAGTAGCAGGTGGAGGTAGGAGGAAGGTCACGGTGGATGAACAGTATCAGGTGGAGGCAGGAGGAAGTTCGCGGTGGATGAACAGTAGCAGGTGCAGGCTGGAGGAAGTCGACGGTGGATGAACAGTAGCCCGTGGAGGCTGGAGGAAGTCGACGGTGGATGAACAGTACCCCATGGAGGCTGGAGCGAGGCAGTAGACGGTGGATGAACAGTAGCCCGTGGGGTCCCATTTTGCGGTACGCCACACCCCTCTCGATGAATAGGACCCCGTTTCGACCGTAGGCACTCCAACACAAGTCCATTTCCTCCGTTTTGCGGTACTCCACACCCCTCCCGATCAACAGGACACCGTTTTGACCATAGGAGCTCGAATACAAGTCCATTTCCTCCATTTTGCAGAATGCCAGAACCCTCCCAATGAACAGGATCCCGTTTCGACCGTAGCCGGTCGAACAGAAGGCCGTTTTCCTCCGTACTGCGATACACCAGACCCCGTTTCGGATGTTCCGTCCAAGCTGGATGGCTCCCGATGAACACGACACATTCCGACCCATTTTGTTGCCTCCCGATGAACAGGACGCTGTTTCTCCGTTCCGACCCAGCCGGTTGGCTGCCAATGAACAGGACGCTGTCGATGTATCCGTTCGAGACCACGCCCATATGTACGTACGTAGCCGTATTTACTTTCTTGCAGCGTGACTGTAGATACGTGTACACGATATAGACGGGACTGCCTGAACAGCTACCGCTCCTTACTGGGCCACGGTTCATTGTGGTAGAAAGACCGATAGACCAGTATGTATGTACATGTTTGCGACCAGAATGACAACGCTACGTATGCTTTGACCGGGCGGGTTCCGGCTGTCAGGGAGGATAAGGAGGCACTTCCTTGCGTGCGAAGATATTGATGGTGGGTCCGAGCTAACAGGGGGAGGATTGTTTTTTTTACGCGTAATAAGGAGGCACTTCCTTGCGTGCGAAGATGTAGCTGGTGGGTCCATCTATCAGCCTCACCGCATACAGTCCTCTTCCGATGGCTGTCGTTCATTGACCATGTTGACCACGCCATGTGGAAAGCACCCAGGGGGTGGATGATGGTGAGGCAGGGAACGACGCGGAGCCTGGGAACATGTGGAGGGTAGTACGAGGGTTGACTGGTTCGGCTGCGGTGTGAGGCTGTCGTCGCCGCAGAATAACAGGGGGTATGGGTGTGTAGAGGGATGGCCTGGCCAGCGATGGGAGTAGTAGGGGGTGGTGAGGCTTGCGCGGCAGCACAACCGGCCACGGGAGGCAGGAGCACGCGGTAGTTTGCACGGCTGGAGCAACAAAATCAGAGGTTGAAGAAGCACGACGACCGTTGGATGTTAACAATCCAACGGTCACTGGTGATAGAATCGTGTGTTGACTAAGTTGACAAAGCCCTGCATACGCGTCAACTTAGTTGGGCCACAAGTCAGCCTCCAAATCTGGTGGGCCCCAGCTGTCATGGTGAGCAATCGTTATTTTTTGCTTAATAAGGAGGCACTTCCTTCCGTGCCAAGATATAGCTGGTGGGTCCCAGCTGTCATGGGGAGGATTCATTTTTTTGGCGTAATAAGGAGGTACTTGCTTGCGTGCGGCCATGGACCATGTGGGTCCCAACTATCAGCCTCTACATGTGCATCCCTCTTCCGATGTTGTCGTTTGTTGACAATGTTAACCACGTCGTGCCGAGAACACCAACGCGATGGACGACGGCGAGACCCAGGAAGGGAATGACCCAGAGTCGGCGAAGCCACAACAGTGGAGGGATGTGGGCGAGTAGAGGGATGGCCTGGCCAGCGGTGGGAGTAGTAGGGGGCAGTGAGGCCTGTGCGGCAGCACAACCGGCCACTGGAGGCGGGAGTAGGCGGTCTCGCCGGAACTGAATCGTTTGTTGACGTATATAATAAGTACAAAAATCTTGCATCCACATCAACTTAATAGGCCCACAAGTCAGCCCATTCCCTATTTTTTAATAATTTACAGCTCATTTGCAACTTCTTATGCAATTTATTGCAATCCATTTTCTCTTTGTTGGCCAGGGCCAGCGTTAAAAATTTAAACGAAATTTCACATATTTCGGTGGGGTCCAAACTATTTTTAATACTGAAATGTCGAGCCAGATTTAAAGTACTTTGAAGATATATTTAAATTAGGTTAAAGCCCAGTGAAATTGGAATATGAAAATGTGAAAAAATTCAGAAATTTGAAAGTAATTGCCAATTTGTTGTGTGTGTTTTATATTTACAACCCATTTCATATTACTTTTAAGATTTGGTGCCGTCTTGAAAGAGTTGCAGCCCAGCAGGGCAGAGAAAAATAAGTAGGCATGGGTTGGGTATACTTCAGAAAAAATAAACTGGGCTAGCCATTTTCACAAAGAAAAAATAGCTGGGATGGTCATGTGGTGAACGTAAAATAGAAGCCTGGGCTAGACGGGCCACAGCCCAGTTGAATCCCTGCTCCATCTCAACAATAACAAAAAAATACTGCTCAAGCAACTACGTCCCAGGTGTCAGCCGAGCTTGTGTTGTTCTCTTGTCTATTGACTATACGCTGACAATGTCGTGGGTCCCAGTTGTTAGCAAACCACTAGGAGGAAGCATTTTCTTTTTCTATACGCTGACAATGTAGTATATAACAAAAAATGAGGAACTTGCTTGCGTACGGCCATGGACATGGTGGATCCCTACTGTCATCCTCTCCACGTACAGTCCTCTCCCGATTCCTCTTGTTTGTTGACCATGTTGACAATGTGAGAGGGCGCCGCCGTGGTGAGCGCACCAAAGCGCGCAGAGGACGACGCCGAGGCCTCAGACATCGGCGTTAACGATTTAGGAGACGGTGGGGCGGCAATGCGTGCGCTCAGGCACAGCCAGCCGTGGGAGGCGGAAGCAGGCGGCCCCGCCGGCGCTGGTTTGGTTTTGGCGGCTGGAGGATGACGAGACTGAAGAAACACGATAGATTGTAAAAGCAGCAGGAGTACATAACAACCTCAACTGAAACCAGCAGGGGCACTTAACAACCATAGCTGAAAGCAGTATGAGTACTTATACATGTTCAACCGTACAAAGCACGCCTTGAACAGTGCTACTTTGCCTATAGTTAAACCAAGGGTGAGGCCACCAAGCCCCAGGACAAGGCCCAAGCACCACCCCCTGCATCCACAACCTTCTGAAAGCGGCTTCATCTCGCAATGTGGTCAATAAACAGGATATTCGTTTTAGAGCCATGGAAAAGCATGAGCATAACCTTCTGTCTATTCTCCAAGATGGACGAGCCTTCATTATTTGAGACCACCCATGAATAAGTATCTTTTCACCTCCAAGGGAAATGGAGTAGGTCGACATAAACATCATGTTGTGACCAAGCGCAAGTCTGACCCGACCATGGTCAGGCATCTGTATAGGAACAATAGAATTGGGCAGTTTCTATTTCAAGAAGATCACAGCTGTAAAACTGTGTATAAGAAAGAGTTTATGAACAACATATATAACAGAAAACAGCTCGTACCATAAGTTTCTTGACACAGTTGGACCTGTTCAACATGTGCACCAGTGGCACACATATCCCACGTGGCCTTCCACCATTGCAACGCCCCATAAGGACCTCAAGACGATCAATAAAGTGTAGGAACTGGTGGATGTCGTCCTAGTCAACTTCAATGCCATCAGTAACAGTCGAGTTCTTATAGAATAACAAACGAGTAGTGTGCTAAAATTTGAAATTACCTACATGTGCCACCAATTATAAGAAATATTAGTTAGAAGTAGCATCTTCGTGAGAGAAGGGAATCACAAATTGTTGCTACTTCTAAAGTCAAATTGTGATTAGTTAGATAGAATAGGTGGATTAAGAAGTAATCGAGGCAACATGCAAGAACCAGATACAAATCTAACATGGATGAACTACTGGAACGATGTCGGGGTGGAAGATCACAGTGAAGATGAGACCAGGTTCTGCTATTTCCATCAACATTCATGCGCCAACTTTCAGTCCGTAACACTTGAGAAAGTTTATCCAAGTTCGGCCTTAAAAAAAGCAGCGATCTTCTTGGTTCATGAACCCAACTGGGAACTTATATCCATGGCTTGTCTTCAATGTGACCATTAAACTGGTGTATTCAGTTATGGCAAGGCCGACCATCTTGAGTACATGTGTTTTGGCAGAGCAAGGAATGCACTCCACGAAAAATAATATGAGAACACAATGTATTCGCTATCCAAATCTATAAACAATTTCCTCTTTCACGTTAGTGTTGACCATTGTACTAGTACCTTTCATCCAAATATAGCAATCCAAATTTCCAAATTAGTCGACAGCATGTTAAAAAACACCAACCCTCCTGGATAGAAAAGAGGATTCTAGGAACATACTGTGCGCATTTTAAAATCCTGTGTTAGGATGAGAAGGAACAAGTGTGGTGTCTCACCGAGGGCGCAAAAACCTGTAGGATCCTTGCACTTTGGGCACTACAAATGAAACACACTAGATTCAGTAGGAAGAAAAATGCATCAACGACGGCGGCTTCCATCCTAGGATTACCCGTGACCAAGGGACTAGGATTTATCGGGGATGGATGAATAATTCGTACCTGGTTCTCCATGAGAAAACCCTACGCAATCACCGAGAGGAGTTTTTCTCTGAACAAGCAGACGAGGGAGAAGGTGATTCCGGCCTAGTGAAATATTGTTGCTTCGTCCGTCCAGCTTACTGCTACTTCTGGAAAGGTAGGGGTCTTTGTGATTTGACGGCTCATTGGGCATTACTGCGGCGCTACGACCGGGGTGAGTCTACCGTGCAGTTGTGCACTCTAATTTGGTGCATGGCATGTGGACCCCGTTGCCATATGCCCCGCATATCAGCGAAAAGAAGTAGAAAGGCAGGAGTAACTAGTTACACATAAATATTTTGATAGAGAGATACTCCCTTTGTAAAGAAATATAAAAATCTTTTATATCGCAACTTTATACATAAGAAAAATCAAGGGGAATATATATAACATAATATGGTGGTTCAGATGAGAATATAATACTCAGATAGGCTCATGGTTATGGACTTTGGACCACAGGCCGATGGGCCTGCATGTTTGGGGGCCCATGTGTTCTAACTCAGTGCATTTCATATTGCAAGCGATCGATACGGCGCTGGTTTTAGATGATGTCGCAAGGCGAATACAGAAAATTAAATAAAGCACGACAGCTGTTAGAATGAAATCGAACGGCAGTTCCTAACCAGCAATCAGAGTTGTAATTCTTTCACGATATCCTACGTGATAAATAATACTGTCATACTACTTATACACACAGGACACTTGTTTCACCATGCCATATTATTACATCAAAAGCTCTCGGAGGATAGATCAGTTTGGTAGTTGCGTGCTGCTACTGAAGAATTTCAAAGTTGATTAGGACCAGCTCTCCTTGCCGAGAAAGTTCAATTTTGACATCATCCCCTACCGCAAGATTTGATAGAGTTTTGAACCTTGACCATCCTTTAGCATCAATCATCATTCGACCATCCTTTGTACTTACAGTATATTGAGCAGGTTCATTCACACCAAGGCTGCGCATGGTAAGAGAAACTTGGCCATGGTCGCCCGGATTATTGAACGACTCCCTCGTTGCTGTAGGAATTCTCTGTTTGCAAACAAGAAGAGATACACAAACAGTTAGATCAACACAGTGAATCATGTGAAACAACATGAAAAGAAAAAAGAACGAAACACTTGGGCTGCCAATGCTTACCAAGAAGGTGGAGATGTCGGTTTTTGTAAGGACTTTGGTATATGCAGTGCGAACTGCAGCCTAGTCTGTTGCTGGTGCAAGTGCTGGTTCCGTTGCCGCTGCACGGGCCGGAGCAGATGCAAGTGCAACTTCAAGTGTTGGTGCAGGTGCCGGAGCCATTGCTGGTGCCCGTGCTGGTGTGACCGTTAGTGCCGCTGCTGCTGCCAGAGATGGTGCTCCTTGTGTAGCTGGTGCCGGTGTCAGAGCAGGTGCCCGTGTCGGTGCCTGATCCTCCGGTAGATCAGCCTGATCCGCTTATGCGGTTGGTGCCCAATCGTTTGGTGGATCAGACTGAGCTGCTGCCGCTGTCAGTGCTAGAGCCAATGCCGTCGGAGCTGGTGCCGGTGGTCGATCCCATGCTGAAAGTGGTACCAAAGTGCGAGACAGCAGTGATCATCTCTGGTCTGCTATGACTTCATACTTCAGCTTTCTAACTTCACTAGGCTCTGTGACCTTGATCCAGTCTTTTTCTTCACTTCTTTTAAACGCGAGAATGACAAATTATGGCGTGTTTGTGAAAACAAACTGCAGTTCATCATAGGGCTTCAGATTGTACTCAGACAACAAACTGGTCCAATTGTGTCCAGTAATATAAGTGATGGACAGTGCCTTCGTTATTGACACGACATAAGAATTGAAACCTGCAAAAATAACCATCATAGAGCAAACCTGCATTGTAAAATTGCAAAATAATTAAGAAAACATGACAGTAAATCAATAAGATTTAGACAGTAAATTAATAAGATTTACTTGATGTGACACGAGTGAATCCTTAACAGGATATCACTATGTTAAAGTTCTAAATTGATGGTTGATCGTCCAATTACGGGCGGCATGCAGGGCCACCGCTTACTCCCACAAGAAGGACAGTCCAAAGGTTGTGACAACTCGTATGGAGTGAACATCCATGGGACTGGAAATCCTGGTGGGTGCGATAAACCCTGCAACGCATACAGATATTGGAGTGTAACCATAATTGATAAACCGTCCTCACAAAAAAGATGATCTGGATACTTCAAAATATACAGACTGAATTGAGTGGACAGACATTAACATAGACTATTCTCAGGACTCACCACACAAAAAAAGCGGCAGTACTAAACAATACAGGGTTCACACACACAAATCAAGTACTGAACAATAGTACTTACTACAGACAAGCAAAGTTGCACCAATTAAACTCTTCAGGCTATTTCTTGCAACCGACCTACGGGATGTACCCCACATAACATACTAGGCCATGGACTTCGTGAGAGATGTCTACCGGCACCATCGCCATCTCGTCAACCTTGGAGAACCTAACAGAGTGGTCTTTCCAATCATAAACATGACGATGAAGATCGTCTGCATCAGATTTGTCTGGAAGCTTTACAAGAACCACACCCTTCGTAATTGAAGGCACAACTAGGAAATTGTTGTGGTGAAGTACACCCTTGAGAACACGCCTGACAATAATGCTACAGGAAAACACTTGTTCACGACACGTGGCGACAAGGACACAACAGCTAGATAGTTTAGTAGTAGAACTCATCCTCAGGTCTTCCAGTTCACACGGCATGACTTTGAGAACTTCATCTCCACCGCGGACCTGGTTCTAATTCAAACAGAAACCAAATATTTTATTACAACCTCCGTTCAGAAATATAAGATGATTTTCAGTATTTTACTCCATATAAGACTACATATACGCACAGAAGTGAGTGAACAAAGACACTAGAACATGTCTTCAAAGGCATGAGAGCAGAGGGATTACTTGCAATATCCATAACACAAGTTACTGAGGCTACTATACTCTCTTCAAAGGCATGAGAGCTAAAATCTTGCATTTCCTACAGCTAGCATTGATGTTCATAAAGTAGTTGAAAGTAATATATAAGAAATTAGTGTTATGTGCAAAAATCATATGTATGTCAACCTCTCACATGTTTTGGTCAAAAGAGCAATTTAGAACCGTCATTTGGCACACAAAAATCACATGCGAGATCAACCAGAAAGTTGTACTACTAGTACTAGTACTGCGTGTTAGATGAAAAAACAAGATCAAGATCGCCAAAAAGATCGTCAAGAAGAGATATTACCTGGACTGGCTTAACGAGGGATCCCGGAGAGGGGGGCTTGGACAGGGCGATGGCCTTGAGCTTATCTGTGGTAGTCTCGGCGGGGTGCTTACGCTTCTTCGTACCATGAGCCTCGACGGTTTTGGCCAGAGCCATAGATATCACTTCGGCCAGTGCTCCAGGGTCCATCAAGAAACTGTCAAATAGAAATAAAAGAAAAGAAACCATAATCACAAACCCAAAAGAAGAACAGAGAGGGAGTTGTAGGATCAGTCGCGGGGTTGCAAGACCAGGCCTTGGCCAGAAGCAACACCATTGATGCGCTCACCTTTCCTTCTTTGGGATAGAAGAACAATGGCAGAAGCGCATCGGGGTTTTCTTGAAGAAATGAGGAACAAAAGATAAGGGAGAAGCGAGTTGGGGTTTTCTTCAAGAGAGGAAGATGAGGGAGAAGAGTGAAATGATGGTTGCTTCGTCCATCCAACTTACTGCTGGAAAGGTGGGGGTTTTGTGATTTTACGGCTCATTGGGCATTACTGCAGCACTTCGATCGATGTAGTCTACCGTGCAGTTGTGCACTCTAGTACGGAGTAATTTAGTGCATGGCAAGTGGACCCTGATGCTGGCTGTCCCACATGTCAGAGAAAGTGAGTAGCAAGGTTCCCGACGACCGTCGAGGAGGATCCGCACGGTAGAGCGTGTCCACTGTTTCTGAAAAAAATTGATTACAGCAAGCATTTGCACTCTTACGACAGGGGAGTGCGAAACACGGCAGCCACTTGAACTTACACAGTTCTCCTACTACTAGGCATGTGCAGTGGTTCATACATCAATACTATAATCTTGTTGCTAGTGTAGGAAGATATGACGATAAAAAATGATGTTGTGCGCATGTCAACTATATGAACAGTAATGTAACGTGCCCCTTTTTTGACTGTCCAGTCGAGAATGAACGGTGAGATCAATGTTAACAGAACTAGGACTACAGCGCACGGAGTTTACGGTGCTATAGTACTCCACGGAACATGGGATCTGAGATGAGCATGAAGGGTGCATGAGCCCACACTGGGTTAACACAAATACACTAGGAGCATGCAGAGCCTGCATGAAGAGGGGTGCTGAGATGAGCATGCACGAAGAGGGAACAACTATGTTGAGATGAGAATGCAACAAAACACACCCGTACGCTTTGTGCTACAGTGACTGATCTGCACCGTCTGAGTTGGATCCAACGGTCATGTTGCGCCGAGACATGCGCAGGCATAGGACGCCCAAACACCACTAAAGTCCCTCTACTTCTCGAGGTGCACGACGATGGTGATGCAGGGTGTCACCGCCCGTAGAGCCCACTCCTGGTCGACGGGAGCCAGCTCGTCAAAGACGGTGTCCAATGGCACGAATGGATTCCGATGACGAAGCCCTGAGAGGATTCGCCCGGCAATGGCGACGGCCACCCGTAACCCCTCCTTGTTCAGCTCCGCCCCCACCACCACGCGGAGATGGCTCAGCTCCTCGGAGATATAGGTGAAGAAGGAGACCAGGTCAGGAAGCCGCAGCTCGTTGAAGTCGATGGGGTGGTCAAACGGGTTTAGCCCGACGGCTCGCATGGTCGCGCTGGCATGACGATAGGCATCGTGCAACCGCAACACTTGCGTGGAAACATGGTCCAGCAAGTGGTTGAGGCTATCCTGGACCTCATCACGATTGGCCCGCTCGTGCTCCAGCTGGCTCCCCTGACTGCCTATCGTATCTCCCACTTTCTGCAGCAATGCCACCGATGCCTCGAGCATCTTTGTGGTGGACGCCTGCTGCTTTTGAAGCTCCGTGAACTCCCGCACATAAAGGAGGAGCATGGCACTCCTCTCCTCCTTGAGCTCATGGAGCTCCACGTCCTTGGACCTGAGCTCCGCATCCTTGGCATGGAGCTCCTGTGTTAGGCGCCTCACCTCAGAGTCCGTCATCTGGTGAGCCGCCATGGAACCTGGTAGAAGCAATGGGGAGAGGAAGCAAAGGGGGCGAAATGGCTGAAAGGCAATGCAATCTACGGGAAGGCGAAGGGATCTAGCCGAGGAACGGGGTGAATCTTTTGGTTTTCATCATGGGAAAACACCAGTCGATGACTTTTCACTTCAGGGAGCAGTGGGTTTTACAGGCGGAGTCATCATGACTAATTGCTGCCGGGCCTGCTCCTGTCAATCCAAAAAATAAAAATCCTGCCGCACCCAAAGACCAGTGCAACGCAGCGGTGGATATTTAAATTTACCTACCGACAAGGAGAGAAAAAAAGGGGTGAAAAAACAAATGTGGTGGCGGCCTAGCTAATCGTTCGCACTAGCCCAACTAGCTAGCCACTGTGCTTCACTGATGTACTCGACGGGAAAGGTGGGCTTTTGTGATTTGATGACTCATTTACTTGCTTCGGCGCTACGACCGAGGAGGACCCAGAAAACACGGGGTAGGGTGTCCCACGTCTCGGCAAGGAAGAAAATATGTGTGCACCACCCGGGAGGACCCAGAAACCGCGCGGTAGGGTGTGCTATGTCTCGGTACGGAGCAAAAATGTGCGTGTAAAAATAAACTGTATCAAACTACCTATGGTTCGACCTCGGGACCCAGCCAGTCGGTCGAAAACACCCCACTAGCCACACAGCTTCATCATGCTAACATGGCACGGAGGATAGGTGTGGTTAGCTCCGTCTCGACCAGCCACAACGTCTCTTGTTCTAGGCGATTCATCTATTTTCCAAGCATTTTTTTAGTTATAATAACACCACGGCAAGCTCGCGCTACTCTTCATATGTGCCCGTGCGTCAAAAGGTTGTACTACTAGATGGAGAGATGGAGAGGAGAGAGAGATGGCAGACCTGGGACCCACCAGTAAGTCAGTCAACGTTCATGCACATGTTGACGAGCCACTCCCTCTACTCTACTCAACGTAATACTGTATAAAATCAAGTTATTTGACAAAGCCAACAATCGTTGTGGTTTCAGGCTATCGATGTACGCTTTGTACTCCAGGTTGCCGGTTCGAATCTCTTCCTTCAGATTTGTTAGTTTTAGGTCCAAATTTGATCAATGACAAGTGGGCCTCCTGTGTGTTGTTCTGATATTTCAGTGTAGGATGGTTTTTTTGCATAAACACTTTGCGTGGTTAGACAAGTTACGACTCCAGTTATACGTATTTTGCAAGTTTAGGAACAAAAATGATAGTGGCATAGAATATCACATGCTCCCCGCAGCTTAGATGCTATGGTGATACGAAATTTTACGTCGTTGGATCGGAGATCCAATGGCTTGGGAGTAGTCTTTGTAATTATGCGCAATTTCCAAACTCCCCAAAGTTTTTTGCAAAAAAACAGTCAGGCCTCAGGTGAGCCACTGGATCTTGGATCCAACGGCTCCCTGTAGCTCATATTAGGTGCTCCCCGCAGCTTAATTAGCCGCTACGGTGATACGAGCATCTAGGTCGTTGGATCTGAGATCTAATGCCATGTGCGTATTATTTGTACTTTCTGCACAATTCCCAAACTCTTTGAGGCCTATATTGCAAAAACATTCAAACCTCCTACTAGGAGCCGTTAGATCTCTCAGGAACTCGTATCACCATAGAATCTACGGTGTGGGAGCACCTCATATTCCCCCGTGCGGGAAAACATCAGGTGCTCTCGCAGCTTGGATGCTACGGTGATATGAGCTTCGAGGTCATTCGATCTGAGATCCAATGGCATCTAAGTAGTCTTTTTGCTTTTCGGCTGTGCCCGAACTCTTTGGGGGCTTTTCTGCAAAAAACATTCAAACCACCAAGGAGTCGTTGGATCTCAGATCCAACGGCTCCGAGGAGCTTGTATCACCACATCATCTAAGGTGTGGTAGCACGTAATATTCTTAAATAAAAGAGAATATGAGGTCTTCCCTCATCTTAGATGCTACGACAATACGAGCTTCGAGGCCGTTGGATATGGGATCCAACGGCATCTGAGTAGTTTTGGTACTAATTGTGTGCAATTCCCAAACTCATTAAGGTTTCTTGTAAAAATATTAAGACATCTTGTGAGCCACTATATCTCAGATCTACACGCTCCAAGGAACTCGTATCACCATATAGAATCTAAGGTGTGGGGGCACATGATATTGTCCCGGGGGGGTGCACAACCCATTGGTGTTTGGGAGGGTGGGGACAAATATAATGTTCAAAAAATATAATCTAAACAATCCTAAACAGAGCTTCACAATTTTATCTAAGGTCGAGGGGTTACTCCCCGACAATCTACATAGCTATGCAAGAGGTGTAGTGGGAGCGTCTAGGTGTGAGAGAGATGATGCGAGAAAGCGGGGTTAATCGATCATTTATAGAGGGATAGATCGAGTGAGTGTTGCCTAGCGTACACTGGAATGTTAAAGACAATATACCGAGATATCATGCGGTGAAGCTGCAGTGAGGGCTGGAGGGAGATAGTTACTGAGAGAGTGGCCTAGATAGACTTTGTGTGTGCACGCACGGTGGAGGTGTTTTACAAAGGCAACGTACGTGTCTTGAGAGATAGAGAGGGTTTGTCATGGAGGGTACGACAAGGTTGTGTGTGAGAAATACATTTGTTGAGAGTGTGTGGGCGAGTGTGACATAAATGGAGATTGAAACATGAAGAGAAAAAATGAGCGCGCGTGTGTCGGATACCAATAGCTCTATTAACAAAGAAATGAAGATCGATCGATACATGAAGTATGTGTGGTGGGGGGTGTCGATGGAGAGACCTAAACACAACATTTGCATGTACATAGTACTAAACTTAATATTCAGGTTTCAATTTATTATGCATTTTAAATATTGAATTGAGGACCATGCATGGCTTACATTTTATTTTTGAATTCATATCATACATGCATGGTCATACATCCACGTCGAGATCACTATATCACAAACTCACTCTTCAAGAACTCGTCATAAATCAATTACCGTCCCTTTTGGAATGACCAGTTATTTGCAAGGAAAATACTGGCATTGTAATACATATAGATTCGTTCGGCAATTAAAAAAAAGGATTCCTTTCACATTCTTGAATGGTAGCACCCGACGGCGTACCAGCCAGACCCGGGCTTGTGTCCTGCTGGTGGCGTGCGTGGTATGCACATTAGCCAACCCGAACCAAAAGAACCGCGATATTAAACTTCGCGCCTCCACTCGAGCCTCCGCGTTTCGAGTCGAAATATCTGGCGGCCAGAATTCCAGCCCTAGGAAATTCCCCTCATGTCCCTGGTCCATAATGACAACCGATGAACAATGGAGGGATGCTTTAGTAACTAGCCCACGTCACCTACTGTGCCGAGCACGGTTCAATTCCCTTGGTCGCCACTACCCAAGGTCACCCGTCAACTCCATTGCCTAGTACTAATAGTACTACACAAGGATTAGCACAAAATGGAGCTCCGTTTGTTGATTTTCTTCGTGCGTTGTTCGTGCTTACTAGAGTTACTATATCAGGCAATGCACTGGTATGGAGGGATTATATTTTTACTCTGCATATATAACTTGTCTGAAGTCTAACTAAGCAAAATGTTTGACCAAATCCTTTCTTAAGAAATATTAACATCTACAACAGTAAAGATGTATGACTTGAAAATTTATTTCGTGATGCAGGTTATGATATTGTTTCGAATCCTAGATTTTAAATTCCAGAAAATCCAAAACTGACCTGAAATTCATGAAACTGAGCATGGTCACGTGATATGGCACAAATAGGCTGTCGTATTTTTTTGTTCAATTTGAGACAAGCTCCTTATGAAAAGTTGCACAAATGAAGAGCCAAGGTATTTTGGAACAAAGGCATGTCACGTTAACGCGAACAGTTTCACTATTCAAACCATGGGTGTTAGACCTACATGCTGCCACGAGTCCCGCTTCTCATCGGCAGGTGCCGTCCGAGCAAGCGTGTGAGTCAACGGGAGGTGTGCGAGAAGACCGCTGCGCCAGCTGACCGGGAGGCGTGCGAGCAGGCCGCTGCGCAGGCTCAGTGGGAGGCGAGCCCTTTGACCAGGCTCCGCCGCCCACCTTCCTCCCAACTGCCCCCACTTTTAATGGCGTGGCGCCGCAGTTTAAATCACCCCCGCACTCCCTGTTCTCACTACAATCTTCTCTCTTCCTCTCGGATTCTCCTGTCATCTACCTCCAACCAGCCTGACCTCACCATAGGCCATGCCGCATCACGATGGTCTGCCCTTATTCTTCCAGTTTCCTGAGGAAGACACCCAGCCGGAGTCTCAAGAACATAAGGCGCTTTGGGACGAGCTTGAACTGGCCTTGTTGGAAGATGTCGCGCCTGTCCCCGCTCCCGTTCCAGCTCCCGTTGCCCCGACTGGGCCAGCGCCCATCGTCGTGGCATTGATGGCCTGGGAGCCCCACATTGTTGTCGAGCTTGAAGCCACGGGGTTCCACGAGGTCCCCGCTGACTTTTTCACGCGCCCGTGCACCTGCCAGCGCATGCGCCTGCGCGTGCACTGACGCGCGCGCTCGTGCCGGTGCCCATTTACACGAATGTCTCCGTCGTGCCGTAGCTAGCTCCTGTCCCCGCGCCGGTGCCAGTGCCCCCCTCAGCGGCATGGATCGCCGCTGTCGACCACTTCCTTGCACCAACGCCAGTCGCCTCCTGCCACCAGTTGACTGGCTCTTAGAGACCGAAGTCCAAAATATTCTGGCCTTCCTTGAAGCTAGGGCCAACGTCCAGGAGTACACCAACAGCGGCGCAAGACGCAGCCGTCACCGCCGGTCAGTGGCCCGACGGCACATAGAGCACGGCAGAGGAGCCGCTTCCTGCCTTAAGACGCCTCCGCCGCCGCCGCGTGGTCTAAATATGCCATGAAAAACGTTCGGATTGCCATGCTTAAAATCCGAATGTTTGGGATTTATCATTTGCGTTTATTTTAGTTCGATCGTGGTATGAATGTAAAGTCGCAGTCAGACTGAATGAAATCTATGGTTTGATCGATTGAATGTTCTACTAGAGCCGTATCAAACTAAATATAAAACGTCGTCAAGCGACATGCATTCCTTCTCATCGCAAAAATTTCATATTAAATACCACGTCAATTCCAAATATTTTTTTAGGGAAGTCAGTTCCAAATACTTGTAGGGTGTGAGTTGTCCCCTTGTTCAAGCACTAGGCGATACATATATTTATCCACGCATTTAATTGTTAGTAGATACTACTAGCCTAACTTGTCCGTCACGGTCACTTTTGTTCCTAAACTTGTTACGTATAATACTAGTATTACGTGAAACTGGTGCCGTAACTTGTAAACACATCCAGATATGGTCAACGGCCACACCGCCCACGCGTTCTTCGTGTTTGCCCGTGCGTCTAAACGTAGAAGGGGAAGGGAGAGAGAGAGAAGACATGGAACCCACCAGTTAGTGAAGTGGAATAGTACGTGCTCACGGGCCAGTCCCACTAATGTACTAAAGTTAATATAAAAACATGTTATCCATTAAATAGGTTGTGGTAATATAAAAACATTATATCAACAAAGGGGAGTACAAAAAACGTTGCTACTATGTTGCCTATTGACGTGCGGCTTGAAGGCCTTGGTCTCATGTTCGATCCTCGTCCTTTTTCATTTTTAATTTATACTAGTAAGGTACACCTGCATTGCACGCATGAGATTTGGCAACCAAATTATGAATAAATACCACACCATAGCATGTAAACTTTGATTCATATATCCATGATGTAGATGTTCGTTTAATTCTTATAGTTCATCTCATTCAAAATCAATAAGTTTTATAAAAAAGTTAATCTATTTTAAGATTCATGGAATTGTGCATTGTAGAGCATAAAGTAAAAACAAATAATGGAAATTCATTTAGAAAAAAGAAAATTAGGCAATTATGATACAGAAGATTCTATAACAAAGGAGAAGTGCTTGTGTTTTGAGGTTTGTGCATTATGCTTAAGGTCAACCATGCAGTCTTCTAGATTGTACATGTGGCAGAATGTGGTGGAATGTAGAAGATATCCAACGGCCAGTGGTGCTCGGATTTGCCATCTCTGCACCATCGGATTGGCTTCATCCAATGACCACCTTTCAAAGTTATTCGCACACTATATAGGGGTGTAGATATGGGTCCAAATTTGCTCCATGACAATTGCCCCCCCCCCCCCCGGTGTGTAGTCTGTAGCACTTTAATTTCTGGGTCAAAATTTGTTCCATTACAGGTGGACTTCGGGTGTGTAGTTTGTAGCTTATTTGTAATAATTAAAGAGAGCACCAGAGTTTTTTTGCAAAAATACCACGGTGCGACATGGAAGGATAGAAAGAGCGTGCGAGAGAGTGGTGACCGAGCCAAAGGGAAAACAATTGGGGGATGGGCGGGCTTGCAACAGTGTTTGGGGTAGTTGTGGGGCGAATGCTACAAAAATATAATCTAAACCCACCGGAATAAATGCCTTCACAAATTAATCGAAGATCGGAGTCACCCTCACAATGTAAATAGCTCCGGCTCTGTGAGGGATGCAGAGGTAGCTTCAATGTATGGAAGAGACGGCATGAGAAAGCGAGGTCAATCGAGACATAGATAGAGAGACAAAGTGAGTGTGCCCTGATACATCTCTAACGTATCTATAATTTTTGATTGTTCCATGCTATTATATTATTTGTTTTGGATGTTTTATATGCATTAATATGCTATTTCATATTATTTTCGGGACTAACCTATTAACCTAGAGCCCAGTGCCAGTTTCTGTTTTTCCCTTGTTTTTGAGTTTCGCAGAAAAGGAATACCAAACGGAGTCCAAACGGAATAAAACTTTCACGATGATTTTTCTTGGACCAGAATGAAACAAGGAGACTTGGAGATGAAGTCGGAGGAGCCACGAGGCGGCCACAAGGACTGAGGGCGCGCCCAGGGGGGTAGGGCGCGCCCCCCACCCTTGTGGACCCCTCGTGCATCTCCTGACCTAATTCTTTCACCTATATATACTCATATATCCCCAAACCAACAGAGGCATCCACGAAAAGACTTTTCCACCAACGCAACCTTCTGTACCCGTGAGATCCCATCTAGGGACCTTTTCCGGCACCCTCTCGAAGGGGATTCGATCACGGAGGGCTTCTACATCAA
This sequence comes from Thinopyrum elongatum, assembly GCA_011799875.1. Classification (NCBI taxonomy): domain Eukaryota; kingdom Viridiplantae; phylum Streptophyta; class Magnoliopsida; order Poales; family Poaceae; genus Thinopyrum; species Thinopyrum elongatum. The sequence continues at coordinate 283,622,944 of CM022299.1, read as the reverse complement.
CACCATTGCCCTTCCTATGAAACGTTAGTAGTTTACCACAGACCTACGGGTCCATAGCTAGTAGCTAGATGGCTTCTTCTCTCTCTCTCTTTGATTCTCAATACCATGTTCTCCTCGATGTTCTTAGAGATCTATTCGATGTAATACTTTTTTGCGGTGTGTTTGCCTAGATCCGATGAATTGTGGATTTATGATCAGCTTATCTATGAATATTATTTGAATCTTCTCTAAATTCTTATATGCATGATTTGATATCTTTGTAATTCTCTTCGAACAATCGGTTTGGTTTGGCCAACTAGATTGGTTTTTCTTGCAATGGGAGAAGTGCTTAGCTTTGGGTTCAATCGTGTGGTGTCCTTTCCCAGTGATAGTAGGGGCAGCAAGGCACATATTGTATTGTTGCCATCGAGGATAAAAAGATGGGTTTTCATCATATTGCTTGAGTTAATTCCTCTACATCATGTCATCTTACTTAATGCGTTACTCCGTTCTTTATGAACTTAATACTCTAGATGCATGCTGGATAGCGGCCGATGTGTGGAGTAATAGTAGTAGATGCAGAATCGTTTCGGTCTACTTGACACAGACGTGATGCCTATATTCATGATCATTGCCTTAGATATGATCATAACTTTGCGCTTTTCTATCAACTGCTCGGCAGTAATTTGTTCACCCACCGTATTATTTTCTATCTTGAGAGAAGCCTCTAGTGAAACCTATGGCCCCCGGGTCTATTTTCCATCATATAATCTTCTACTTTTCATCATACAAGTTTCTGATCTACTATTTTGCAATCTTTTACTTTCCGATATATAAAACAAAAATACCAAAAATATTTACTTTATCGTTTATCTATCTCTATCATGTCTCACTTTTGCAAATAACCGTGAAGGAATTGACAACCCCTTTATCGCGTTGGGTGCAAGTTGTTTGATTGTTTGTGCAAGTATTCAGTGATTTGTGCGTTTTCCCCTACTGGATTGATACCTTGGTTCTCAAACTGAGGGAAATACTTATCTCTACTTTGCTGCATCACCCTTCCTCTTCAAGGGAAAAACCAACGCAAGCTCAAGAAGTAGCAGGAAGAATTTCTGGCGCCTTTGCCTGGGAGATCTACGCCAAGTCAAGACAGACCAAGTACCCATCATAAACTCTCATCTCTTGCATTACATTATTCGCCATTTGCCTCTCGTTTTCCTCTCCCCCACTTCTAAAACGATTTATAAAAATATTTGCCTTTTTATTCGCCCTTCTTTCCGTTTGATCTTTTCTTTGCTTGTGTTACCATGTGCCTTATTTTTGTTCGCATCTTCACTTGCTAAAAGTTTATGGATCCTCATCCACTTGCTAAACTTTTTAAGAGATCCAGTTATGATGAACCAATTCCTAGTGATTTGAGTGCACTAGATTATCTTTATGAAGTTTTGCTTGAAATTCGTGAATCTAAAAATTGTGATGAAGTGTTGAAAGAAGAAATCTATGAAGTGATTCACGATAGCTCCTTGGATGAAAAGCATGATTGCAATGGTTCTACTATAAACTCTATTATTGTCAGTTGTGCTAATGATATACAAAACCATAAGCTTGGGGATGCTAATTTTTCTACGTCTACTACTTGTTGCAATGATCATGATTGGGGTGATTCTTCTTATGATCTTGAAATTTTATTTAAGCCCCATGATGAATATGAGATTCATAATAATGTTTGAAATAATATTGAAAGTGAGTTTGGAAGAGTGTCAACTTTAGATCCCACATATTTGGAGAATATTCAATCTTATGAAATTTTTGATAAAAGTGGGTTTGGAGAGGTCATGGCTTTAGTTAATGTTAATCCCACTATTTTGGAAGAGTGTCAACTTCGCATGCATGTAGATCGTGTTGAGAATATTTTATGTGATAGCTATATTGTTGAATTTTCTTTTGATCCTACATGTAATTATTACGAGAGAGGAAAATATGGTTGTAGAAATTTTCATGTTACTAAATTACCTCTCTTCATGTTGAGATTGCTATCGTCTCTTTCTTCTTCCTTGCATATGCTAGTTTTTGCTTGCCTTGATAATTTGTTTGCTTATAAAATGCCTATGCATAGGAATTATGTTAGACTTAGATGTGTTTGTCACGAGTTTTAGGATGCTCTCTTTGTGCTTCAATTCTTCTCTTTTATGTGAGCATCATTGAAATTATCAATGCCTAGCTAAAAGGCTTTAAAGAAAAGCGTTTGTTGGGAGACAACCCAATATTTTTCCTTGCTGTTTTGCAATGAATAATTCATCTAGCCTCTGGTTAGATGTGGTTTTGTGTTTTAATTAGTGTTTGTGCCAAGTAAAACCTTTGGGATTGCTTACGGTGATAGTTGATTTGATCTTGCTGAAAAACAGAAACTTTTGTGTCCAGTCACAGAATTTTAATATTTCACTGGAGCGTTGAAAAACCCTGAATTTTTTATACGAGATTGATATACAAATTTCCTCTGTTTTCAAAGATTTTCAGAATTGTTGGAGGTACATAAGTATTAGAACAATTCGGATCTTTGCAGACTGTTCTGTTTTTGACAGATTCTGTTTTCTTTGTGTTGTTTGCTTACTTTGATGAATCTATGAGTAGTATCGGGGGGTATGAACCATGAAAAAGTTGGAATACATTAGATATTACACCAATATAAATAAATAATGAGTTCACAACTGTACCAAAGTGGTGTTTATTTTCTTATACTAACGGAGCTTATGAGATTTTCTTTTGAGTTTTGTGTTGTGAAGTTTTCAAGTTTTGGGTAAGGATTTGATGGACTATGGAATAAGGAGTGGCAAGAGCCTAAGCTGGGGGATGCCCAAGGCACCCCAAGTTAATATTCAAGGACAACCAAGAGCCTAAGCTTGGGGATGCCCCGGATGGCATCCCCTCTTTCGTCTTCGTCTATCGGTAAGTTTACTTAAGGCTATATTTTTATTCACCACATGATATGTGTTTTGCTTGGAGCATCTTGTATAATTTGAGTCTTTGCTTTTTAGTTTTCCACAATCATCCTTGCTGTACACACCTTTTGAGAGGGACGCGCATGAATCGTGATTTATTAGAATACTCTTTGTGCTTCACTTATATCTTTTAAGCTAGGCAATTTTGCTCTAGTGCTTCACTTATATCTTTTTAGAGCATGGCGGTGGCTTTATTTTGTAGAAATTATTGAACTCTCATGCTTCACTTATATTACTTTGAGAGTCTTTAAAAAGCATGGTAATTTGCTTTGGTTATAAATTTAGTCCTAATATGATAGGCATCCAAGAGGGATATAATAAAAACTTTCATATAAAGTGCATTGAATACTATGAGAAGTTTGATTCCTTATGATTCTTTGGAGATATAAAGATGGTGATATTAGAGTCATGCTAGTGAGTAATTGTGAATTTTAGAAATACTTGTGTTAAGGTTTGTGAGTCCCGTAGCATGCACGTATGGTGAACCATTATGTAACGAAGTTGGAGCATGAGATATTTTTTGATTGTCTTCCTTATGAGTGGCGCTTGGGGACGAGCGATGGTCTTTTCCTACCAATCTATCCCCCTAGGAGCATGTGCGTAGTTCTTTGTTTCGATGACTAATAGATTTTTGCAATAAGTATGTGAGTTCTTTATGACTAATGCTGAGTCCATGGATTATACGCACTCTCACCCTTCCATCATTGCTAGCCTCTCTTGTACCGCGCAACTTTCGCCGCTACCATACACCCACCATATACCTTCCTCAAAACAGCCACCATACCTACCTATTATGGCATTTTCATAGCAATTTCGAGATATATTTCCATGCAACTTTCCACCGTTCCATTTACTATGACACGCATCATCATTGTCATATTGCTTTGCATGATCATGTAGTTGACATCGTATTTGTGGCAAAGCCACCGTTCATAATTTTTTCATACATGTCACTCTTTATTCATTGCACATCCCGGTACACCGCCGGAGGCATTCATATAGAGTCATATTTTGTTCTAGTATCGAGTTGTAATTTTTTTTTGAGTTGTAAGTAAATAGAAGTATGATGATCTTCATTATTAGAGCATTGTCCCATGTGAGGAAATAAAAAAAAGAGGCCAAAGAAGCCAAAGAAAAAAAAGCGAAAGAAAAAAAAGGAAAAAAAAGAGAGAAGAAAAAAATAAAGAAAAAAATGAGAGAAAAAGAGAGAAGGGGCAATGTTACTATCCTTTTTCCATACTTGTGCTTCAAAGTAGGACCATGATCTTCATGATAGAGAGTCTCCTATGTTGTCACTTTCATATGCTAATGGGAATTTTTCATTATAGAACTTGGCTTGTATATTCCAACGATGGGCTTCCTCAAATTGCCCTAGGTCTTCATGAGCAAGCAAGGTGGATGCACACCCACTTAGTTTTCTTTTTGAGCTTTCATACACTTATAGCTCTAGTGCATCCATTGCATGGCAATCCGTACTCACTCACATTGATATCTATTGATGGGCATCTCCATAGCCCGTTGATACGCCTAGTTGATGTGAGACTATCTCCCTCTTTTTGTCTTCTCCACAACCACCATATTCTATTCCACCTATAGTGCTATGTCCATGGCTCACGCTCATGTATTGCGTGAAAGTTGAAAAGGTTTGAGAACGTCAAAAGTATGAAACAATTGCTTGGCTTGTCATCGGGGTTGTGCATGATTTGAGTATTTTGTGTGATGAAGATGGAGCATAGCCAGACTATATGATTTTGTAGGGATAAGCTTTCTTTGGCCATGTTATTTTGAGAAGACATAATTGCCTTGTTAGTATGCTTGAAGTATTATTGTTTTTATGTCAATATTAAACTTTTGTTTTGAATCTTATGGATCTGAACATTCATGCCACAATAAAGAAAATTACGTGGATAAATATGTTAGGTAGCATTCCACATCAAAAATTCTATTTTTATCATTTACCTACTCGAGGACGAGCAGGAATTAAGCTTGGGGATGCTTGATACGTCTCCAACGTATCTATAATTTTTTATTGTTCCATGGTATTATATTATCTGTTTTGGATGTTTTATATGCATTAATATGCTATTTTATATTATTTTTGGGACTAACCTATTAACCTAGAGCCCAGTGCCAGTTTCTGTTTTTTCCTTGTTTTTGAGTTTCGCAGAAAAGGAATACCAAACGGAGTCCAAACGGAATAAAACTTTCGCAATGATTTTTCTTGGACCAGAAGGAAACCAGAAGACTTGGAGATGAAGTCAGAGGAGCCACAAGGCGGCCACAAGGATGGTGGGCGCGCCACCCACCCTTGTGGGCCCCTCGTGCACCTCCTGACCTAATTCTTTAGCCTATATATACTCATATATCCCCAAACCAAGAGAGGCATCCATGAAAAGACTTTTCCACCGCCGCAACCTTCTGTACCCGTGAGATCCCATCTAGGGACCTTTTCCGGCACCCTGCCGGAGGGGGATTCAATCATGGAGGGCTTCTACATCAACACCATTGCCCTTCCGATGAAGCGTGAGTAGTTTACCACAGACCTACGGGCCCATAGCTAGTAGCTAGATGGCTTCTTCTCTCTCTTTGATTCTCAATACCATGTTCTCCTCGATGTTCTTGGAGACCTATTCGATGTAATATTTTTTTGTGGTGTGTTTGCCGAGATCCAATGAATTGTGGACTTATGATCAGCTTATGTATGAATATTATTTGAATCTTCTCTGAATTCTTATATGCATGATTTGATATCTTTGTAATTCTCTTCAAACTATCGGTTTGGTTTGGCTAACTAGATTGGTTTTTCTTGCAATGGGAGAAGTGCTTAGCTTTGGGTTCAATCTTGCGGTGTCCTTTCCCAGTGACAGTAGGGGTAGCAAGGCACATATTGTATTGTTGCCATCGAGGATAAAAAGATGGGATTTTCATCATAATGCTTGAGTTAATTCCTCTACATCATGTCATCTTACTTAATGTGTTACTCCGTTCTTTATTAACTTAATACTCTAGATGCATGCTGGATAGCGGTCGATGTGTGGAGTAATAGTAGTAGATGCAGAATCGTCTCGGTCTACTTGACACAGACGTGATGCCTATATTCATGATCATTGCCTTAGATATCATCATAACTTTGCGCTTTTCTATCAATTGCTTGGCAGTAATTTGTTCACCCACCATATTATTTTCTCTCTTGAGAGAAGCCTCTAGTGAAACCTATTGTCGGGGACGAATCCGCGATCACCTATGGGACCCAGGGAAGGACCCCTTTACGTTCGGCAGGGAGAGACGGTCGCACGAAGAGCAAATCTAGCGAAGAACATGACAGTGCACGAGAGAGATTTACCCAGGTTCGGGCCGCACGGATGCGTAAAACCCTACTCCTGCTTTTTGGTTTATTGTCTGTATGATTGTTCTAGCTCCAGGAGCGCTACAGTACCGAGTAGTTGCGTACAATACTGGAGTTCTCCCTTTTCCAGTTCCCTCCCTTTCACGTTGCCTATGGGCCTCCTTTTATACGCACAAAGGGGTCTCCAACAGGTGGCAAACAGTAAAGGTAGAGGTGGAAAGTTGCTACAGTAAGGCCACTATTACCAGGATGACATGTCCTACCTACCACTGACGGCAGGGGACAAGGGCATTAAATGCCCATGCCTTTGCTGTCCAGATACATGTACCCGGACGTCATGGACGTGGGAAAAGCCTATCCCACCTGCTGCTGCACCGCTATCTACAGTGCACCGCCATCTACACAGTGCTCTGCCACGCACGCTTGGAAGGACCCAGAGCGCCACGCTGGCAGAGGCACCGGAGCAGCACAGTAGCACAGTGGTACAGTAACGCTTGCCGCGGCAAGACCTTGCCGCACCTGACAGCTTGGCGCAACCCATAGTTTGCCGTGCAAGGTAACTTGCCGGGGCAAGTACCTTGCCGCAGCCGCTATCTTGCCGCAGCCAATACCTTGCCGCAGCCAAGTACTTGCCGGGGCGAGTACCTTGCCGCGGCAAGTACTCTGCTTCAGCAATGCCCAGGCTACGCCTCAGCTGTCCCTCCCGGCAAGCTCCCCTTGCCGGGGCCTTAACTCTTGCTTTGTATACTTTGTTCTTGAATGGCTTAATAATCTTGAGCTTCTCTCTGGCCGTCCTCCCGCAAGCCTGGCCGCGGGATGCTACTACTGCCCGTGCACAAGTACGGGGTACTAGGGTACCCCTATTCTAGTACACCGACACCTATGGCCCCCGAGTCTATTTTCCATCATATAATCTTCTACTTTTCATCATACAAGTTTCCGATCTACTATTTTGCAATCTTTTACTTTCTGATCTATAAAACAAAAATACCAAAAATATTTACTTTATCGTTTATCTATCTCTATCAGATCTCACTTTTGCAAATAACCATGAAGGGATTGACAACCCCTTTATTGCGTTGGGTGCAAGTTGTTTGATTGTTTGTGCAGGTATTCGGTGATTTGTGCATTGTCTCCTACTGGATTGATACCTTGGTTCTCAAACTGAGGGAAATACTTATCTCTACTTTACTGCATCACCCTTTCCTCTTCAAGGGAAAAACCAACGCAAGCTCAAGAAGTAGCATGCCCCGACATTCGTTGAAAAGATTTATATGCTGTGGATAGATATTATCCGATTGAGCTTTTGGGAAGGGTGAGGGCTATAAGAGAGAGCTTGAGAGATGATCCAGTCACAGACAGGTACATATATCGTTTGTGCGTGGGAGGAAGCAAGGTCAATCGATACATAGATAAAGAGAGAGAGAGATTGAGCGAGTGTGGGTCGTCATGCGATCGAAAGAGTGAGACAGGATGGAGAGAGTGACCTAGATAGACAATGTGCGTGAGAGAGTATACACTATGAATATGTCGAATTAGGCCCAAACATGGAGATATATCGTTTGTGTGTGAGAAAGAGTGAGGTAATTGAGACATGCATAGAGAGAGAGAGAGAGATTGAGCGAGCGTCGACCGCCATGAGGTCGAAAGAGTGGAACGGCTTAGAGAGACCGGTCTAGTTAGACAATCTGCGTGAGAGAGTATAGAGTGTGTCGATCGAGGCCCGAACAGGGAGATATATCCTTTGTGTATGAGAGAAAGCGAGGTTAATCGAGACTTGGATAAAGAGAGAGAGATTAAGCGAGTGTGGGCCGCTGTGCGGAAGAAAGTGTGAGACGGTCTCTTGAGAGTGACCTAGATAGACAATGTGCATGCGTGCACACGAGAGGGAGGGGGTCTAGATAGGCGATGCATGTATCTACCAAGAGAGGGTGGGAGGGGGAGAGAGAGAGAGAGCTCGACATGTAGTGCAATGGCGGGTGTGTGAGAGTTAAATATCGAAACATGGAGAGAAAGAATGAACGTGTGGAAACCAATAGCTTTGTAAGGTGGTTAGGAGAGGAAGATTGATCAATAGAGGAAGTATGTAGCGTGTGTGCCGAGGGGGGACCTAAAAACAACATTTGAATGTAGATAGTACTAGACTTAATATTGATGTTTCAATTTAGTGTACATTGTAAGATTTGAATTGAGTACCATGCATATGGCTTCTGTATTTATTTCAAATTCGTGCCATACTAGGTTTGGAAAAGTTGATATTGAATTCGTGCCATAGTGGCACTTTTGATTTTCCCACAGAATGGTTGAATTATTTGTTTCTATGAACTGAGTTCGCCAATAATGTGAAGGATGCTAGTCTTTTCATCCTATTGTAGATTGCTTAGATCTCGATATGCCAAATGTAATCGCATGAAATATATACAGTAAAAGTCAGCGTGATGTGTGTTGCTACAACTAGTCTGATAACCCATCCTCATATAACATATCAAGGGCGCACCATCTTATCAGATTAACCATTCGACTTACCAATGCAGTGTGGGAAGAAAGAAGTATTGGGACTGCATATCCAAGCAATTGATGCCATGGACTCCTTCGTAGAACCTTGTAAGTGAAAAAGAAGTTGCAGTGTGCCTGTACAAAGAGCTAGCATAAGTTCAGTTAACTGCTTCTCGGAATTTTATTTAGCCACTGATTGCAAAATTGTTCAATTATGTTGCTTGGCTTAATTTAGTTTGCTACTGATTACATAATGCCATAGCCTGTTAATCCTATTATAGACTGCGCCTATCTATGTTTTTGATGCTTACTATTAAGAATTACCTGTTTGCTTGAACTTAAATAGCTACTTAAGCACGTAGATAGCTGGTCGTATGTACTTCTAGGGCGCAGCAAAATTCATGTGTAATTTACGTTCTGATACCCTGTTCGTTTAAATGGTTTGCTGTTATCACTTGTAGCACTAGTAATGTTTCAATGTTCATAATCAGACAACTGTCAGGTTTATATGAGGGACAACGTCTTTTTAACTTATATATATATATATATATGTGTGTGTGTGTGTGTGTGTGTGTGTGTGTTGGAATCATTTTGCTTACATCAAAGAAATTTACAGATGTCTGTGTTGCTAGTAAACGGTACCGACTTGTTACTTTAATACGTTGCCAAGAACTTGTTAGTTTTACTACTTCATGTGTAATTAAATATGTTGCCAAAACTGGTTAGTTTTACTAGTTTGATGTTAGTTTCTTATGGCTCTTGCAACACTTTATTTATGATTGCTAACATTCAAGTTTGCAGGATCCAACTGAAACTTCGTTGGCACAACAGGTATGTTTTCAAAAACTTCCTTGTTTATGTGGTTTGCTACTGTAACTTGTTGCTGTAATCATCTTACCAACTTCAAGTTTTCAAGAGCCAATTGGAAGTCCAATTGCACAACAGGTACATTTTCAAAAATATATTTGTGTAATAGGTTTGCTGTTGTAACTTGTTGCTCTAATCAAGTTAGTGACTACTCAACTTTTCAGGATCCAAGAGAAACTCCAATGCCACAACAGGTTCCTTTTGCAAAACTTGTTTGTTTAACTGCTTTGCTGCTGCTGCAACTGGTTGCTCTAATCATGTTACTGGCTACTCAACTTTTCAGGATCCAAGAGAAACTCAAATGCCATAATAGGTACCTTTTGCAAAACTTGTTTGTTTAACTGCTTTGCTGCTGCAACCGGTTACAATGATGTTAATAACTACTTTTCAGCATCCAATCGAAACTCTTTAATTCCTTGTTTGTTTAACTGGTTTGCTGTTCTAACTCCCAGTTGAGATGTTTTGCTAACTTCAACTTTTCGGAATCCAATCAAAACTTTAATGGCAAAACAGATTAGCCCAAGATCAAAGAGCGAGGTCCCCATGGACGTTGTATCATCCTACAGGAGTGGCACCGGCCAAATCGTGCATCATGAATTGCCAGCTGCTGATGCTCTAGAGGCTAAACTATTGGTAGAAAGAGATTCTGCTTCTACACTTAGAGATGAAGTTGACATGTTGAGGAAGCAAACAGCACAATCACAAGCAGTACTCAAGACAAACATTAAATATTTTGTGGATTTCAAAACAAAGCAAGCTGAGACTGACCGCATTGTTAAGGTCCTGAAGGAAAAAAGGAAATTAAATTCCCACTTGGTAAATCATAGGTGAAATGTTTTTTCCATCGTTGAATAACCTTTGTGTTGTTTGTTCATGTAATTGATCAAACCATTTGTTTTAGAGATCATGTAATAATTGTTTTATGTTTTGTGGTTTGTAATTTTTTTAGCACGAGTCTGTATTAGTTGATACGACTCTGAGACATTTCATTTTGATTGCTATGCCAGACCTACAAATAGCCAATCGGGCTGAATGTGCATTCAGCAATAATAGTAGTATAGATGGTCCTTAAGGGGCACGCATCTAAAAGGGCCAAGATGCTGTACTAGCTTTGCTATAAAAATGATGCTCTTCTAGCAAAAAAAGTACAGCGGCCTGGCTTATGTATGTTAGTTGATATTATTGATCCATATACTCTATAAGTGTTTATATGTCTGTTAGTTTTGTACATTATTTGTTGATTGACTCAGTATTTTGAATCTTGAGACATTGCTTGTGTACATATCTAAATGGGAGTACACTATATGCTGCGTGTGTCATACATGTTACACTTGAGTTGGACATAAAGTGGTTTCAAATATTCGAATTCACCTTAAACTGGATTCTACCTTCTGAATTCAAGTATCAGCATTTGTAAATCATATTCATATATGATAATGGAATACATCTCTTGTTGTGCTTTTGAAGATATATAAAAAACATAGAATGATTTATAAAGATTCATATAAGAATACAAAATGGATTTGAATTTAGTTGCCAGGGTAAGCGTGAATGCTTATTGTCCCAAAATTTGAAAGAATCGGCAAAATATCCACTCCCACATCGGCTGCCCGAAGCCAGTGTTTGTGGGATGGAAATTACTGTCTGCCCCTTACACGGCCAATCCGTCGGCCCGATTTCCACTGCTCTCAATAGGGGTAGGTTAGTAACTTCAATTAGACATGACATGACCGCCTCTGAGCCCATTCAGACACGGTGGGCGCCAAACGTTGGCGGCAAAACACATTTGATTCAAGCTCGTCCGAAAGACCTCAGTCTCTCCCTCCATTTCCCCATTCATACACGGTGGGCGGCAAAACAAACTCGACTCGGCCGAAATCGATGTAGGCAAATATTTTTAATAGGGGCAGGTTTGTAACTTCACTCAGACGTGACACCACCGCCCTACCTGTCAGCCCCGTTCATACACCGTGGGCGCCTAAACACCCTCTCCTCACCCGAAATTGCTCTGGACAAATATTGGGGAGATGCGAGATTACCGTCCTATCCCCAACCGATGAGACGTCGAAATTTTAAATGGGGGCTAAGTTCGTAACTTTCCCATATTTCAGACAGGCGCATCCCAAAAACATGGTTCCCCATACCTCTCCCTCCATTTAGCCATTCATACATCGTCCGCGCTAGAACACCATCCCCACACCAGGCTCCTCTGTCCTCCACCCCATCCATCACCGCCGTCCTCCACCCCATCCATCGCCATCGTCCTCCACCATGCCAGAGCGCCTACCAAGACCGTGTCATCCACTGCTAGAATGGACGTTTCTCATCCACGGCGATGGACCAGGAGCCTTGCATCGCCTCCTGTCGCTTCATCAGCGTCGTCGTCCTCCTTGCGGGGGCTGCTCCCACGACCTTCTCATCCACCGCAACAGGACTTATCACCTGATGCACCCGTCTACCGTTACAGATCTGCTTCAACACCATCTACAGCCATCGCAACTCCGATGCCTACACGGCACTGCAAGAGAGGTGGTACTACTTCATATCTGCCTAGCTTTTTGATCTCAACCACAAAATAGATTGTAACTTGGTTACTGTACTTTCTTTTCAACTCTTAGAATTTAGTTCTTAGTTCGAAGCAAAGAATGGTTGCTAAATAGCATTTCTGCAGTTTGCAGCTTCAAATCTGCCATGGCACAGTCATAATAGGGTTTAATTGATCATGCTTAGGGTTTCCCCCCTTTTATGATCACTATACAATCAGCCTACGTGCTTCGTGTCATAATAGCACTTCTCCACCCATCAAGCTAAAGAAGCTTAGTTGTTCAAATACGAATCTGATATTATTAAAACAGAGTCATTTAATTGGTCAGCTAAATGTTCCTAATTTAGTTTCAAAAATGCATGTACGCCGCTGGGGTGTGGATCTACAGGGTGCCCACGGTGGGCCGCAGCCCACCCTGGGATTTTGGGTCGGCCTAGACCCTAATTCCCCTCTGTTCTACTGCGCTTCCGATCTCTACTCACCCCTAGCCGCCTGCCTCACCGGCGACTTGCCATCCCCGGACGGCATGACTCTAGGAGGAGACACCAGACTAACAGGAGGTCAGGAGCCACTCTCCCAACAGCGTCATCGCTGCTCGGGCGCGCCGCCGTACCTACCTTCCCGGTCCGTTCAGGGCTCAGACGTGTAGCACCCACTAAGCCAACCCGATTTATCCTGATATACGTCCTCAACACTCAGCAGCCACTCCTCATCACCCATTTTCTAATTGATTCATTACTCATTAGGCAGGACTGTCATTAGGGTTTGTTGTGTACTGAGTGCTACCTACACTTAATGGTTCAGATATTTCAGTAATATCTAGTACCTGTAAAGTTCACAGGGTTTGAAAATTCCGTCCCTAGGAACAGACACTAGTCATGTTGAATTGTTGGTCAGAGTGACATTGACCCAGATTACTACTGCAGGCCAGGTTTGTTGACAATTTTACGTATCTTTCTTACTCATTCGATATGATATCCAATTATTCACGTTGATTAGTTGCAAACAATAAGTGCTAGACCAACTTCTTGATTCAGATTTTGGACGGTCTCTTACTGCAGGTACAATTTTGCATACTTGTCCTGGTTAGCTCACAAGTAATGATTGATTCACTACCTCTATGCTTGCCTTGTCATATTTGTTGTCAATATTCTTTTAGGGTGGACCACCCTATTTTGAAATACTGGAACCGCATACATGAGTGAATAGTATTTCTCTGTGTGATCTCTTCCATCATGTGTGGGCAACGAACACTGCAATGTATAGAAAGAAAGTGTGATATCCACCTTTTACATAGACTACGATCTTTTACATGGAATACAATCTACCTACTTGCTTTGTGTCGCACTACCAGCACTCCACCCTTGAAGCTAAACATTATGGCACTCATAATTCCTTAGTTTATTTGTTCAAATACGAATTTGATATGATTCTAATGTTCCTACTTCAGTTTTGAAATATGTGTCCGCCTGTTATAGAGACATAAGAGGTTTGTATTTCTATGTGTGGTCTGGTCAGCACGGTTGGGGGATGAACTTTGTATACGCAGGGGTTTGTAGGGAGACACTCTCCAAGTTGAATCCGCAATGCATTCCATAGATAATCTGACTACTTTTTATGTTTTCATGAATCTCGGATATTGAACAACATCATAATGATTATGAGCTTGCGCGCATGAAAAGAATATAGCAGAACAATGCCATGGCTGTCAGTCTTGGCATTAAGGGACTGAAATCAAGTCTGGATGCAATCCAATGCAAATGCTCTCCACCTACAGATTTGTGCTCAGAATATGATCCTAATAATGATTCCGAGCTAGAGGGAGACCTAAGTCAATGTAGCTCCCTAGTGGAGGAGTCAGAGGTAGATGCCCTATCTTATTCACCCATCAAGGTGCTTGCTCTAACTTTCCAAGGTTATATTGGTTTCACATATCTTGCAACTAATGCTTTGCCTTGCTTCTACTTTGTTGCACTGCGATTAGCTTAGTTTACACATCGTGTATGTGAATACGCCCTGCCTATCCATTTTCAGTACATATTCCATCTATCATCATACCATATTTATCCATTCAAATGTTGTTCTTGTGTATCAGACATTCAAAAGGAAGAGGGCAATTGTTGATCGCGGAGGAGCATGAACAAAGTATTTGGAAAAGGTAGTGACACCTGATAAATCAAATAGCCCATTAGGTGTAGTTGCAATATCACCAGACCCAGAAAACATGGCCACAACTCTAGCAGACTCTAGCCCTACTACACTGTCCATCTCTGATGCCCCAACATAGCAGACCCCAACCACAGGAAACAGTATGATGATGCCAGTTGACATAGCACCAGCTCTACGACACAAAACCCCCATTCCAGCAAAGAGTACACCAAATCCAGTTGCCAAATCCCTTTTCGAACAAGAGAGACCCAATTGCAGCAAATAGGACCCCTGTTCCACTTCTTCCCAGTTTAGAAGACGAAACTTATATTGTTGTCAGGAACTTTGTGTGCATCTTTCCTTCATGGAAAGATTATACCACAGACAAAGAACAATTTCCAATCTTCCTCTGCAACTTACGCGTAAGTAATGTACTAATGTTATTCATGGTAATTACTGCATATGTTTTTGCTAACAGAAGACACAAGATTTCATTCTTTTAAATAGGCAAGGACCAATCTGGATAGTCAAGACGAGCAAGGGTTGGTTGCACTTTTCAAGAACTCATAGATGAAGTCTCGTTCACACCTGAGGCAAGCGCACTTCGATGGCAAGGCTCTAAACGAAATTTCTGTAAAGTCTCTGGTGCTACATTAAGTATACAGTGACTGGAATAATCTTGTTACACATTGGTCTTGTCTGCAGCATAAGGTATTGTCTATGATATCACATCGCAATTTGAACTACATTTCTGCATGTGCCTTACCATCTCACTCGTACGAAAACTGTTTGTAGAAGATCATTCATTCTCAAGGGACCACAGAATATCAAACTATACTGCACACTGCATTACTCTTGTGAGTACCTCTTGCCCTGTATGACCATACTTACTTTCATAGCTGGTTGATTATGTAGCATCACTGCACATGTTAGCCTTGTTATCCTCCATTTGGTGGACATTATAAGATCCGTATCGACTCTTACATAAATTTAGAACCAACCCAATGCTTTTGAAGAGGTTTAGCTCTGCAGTCCTCTTGTAAGGACTAAACATCGTCTATCACTATACTTACATTAACAGCTACTCCCTCCGTCCCATAATATAAGAGCGTTTTGTACAGTACACCAGTGTACAAACCCTCTTATATTATGCGAAGGAGGGATTGGTTCATTGTGTAGCATTCTGCATCTTATATCCCTCACCCACCATTTACTAAAAAATATCAGATCTGTATTTAATCTTACCAAAAATTTCAATACACAGACAATGCCAGTGCAGAAGTGTAACCCATTGCTCTTGTCAGTACATTTTGTCCTGTAACGCTTGTACTTACAGGGATTGGTAGTTGATTATGTAGCATCAATCTGCATCTTATCTTCATTATCCTCTATCCCTTCTAGTATTATCATATCTATAATTAGTCTCTACAAAATGTAGAGTACAGGCAATGCTTATGAAGAAGATTTTGTGCTGGAATTCTTGAGTCATCCTTCCCTTGACATGGAGAAGGGCATTATAAAGCCGGTGTTAACTGTTAATGTAAGTCAGTCCTTCTAAAGCCTTTATCCTCAACTGTTGTTTAATTTGCTCATACTCTCTATCATCAACTGCTATTTAGTATGTTGTTTCTATCAAAATGCATGTTCGCAACAACTGTAAGTTCCAAGTTTTAGTTGTAAAACCAAATTCCTTATTCATACCATGCACATTACTCAATACTCCCTATATGTATGCTTGTTTTTGTGGATCTATAATCCAGAGTGTGGTGAAGCAGCCCACATTTGCACCTTGTCATCTCCTGTTTTATCTTACTGATGTGGCTGATGATATGAACAACATGCCATGCACATTAACCAAAATAGATACAATGATTGTCTTTGCCCTTCATCTATGCTTGTTTTGTTCACATGGTAATCCAGTAGTGTGGTGAAGCTACCCGCATTATCAACAATGCCAAAATATGCTATTGATATTTTCAACTGACTCTTTATTTTCTAATTTGAAATTGGATGGAATTGACAGCACAGTTACCATCTTTGTTTATACACGTGCAAAACCTGTCATCTCTCTGCTTGTTTCAGGGTGATATGCCTGATGGCATGCACAAGTCCGCTGAAGGGTGTGAGACAAACACAACATATATTGCAGCAAAGAAGGCAAAACATCTTGAAGATAGCGAGACAACCCTAAAGTCATGTCTTGATGCAGTGTTCAAGTTACTTGAGACTAGCAGTCAGACAAGCTCACAGAATTCACTGTCTGAATCAGTTCGACTTCTTCAGTCCCAAGTTCTAGCAGAAAGGCATTATGCAACTCAACTTCGACTTGAAGTCCTGTCTCTAAGGAAGATCACAGAGAACACCAACGAGAACCTCATTGCTAAACAGCTACATGTGGAAGCTATGATCGACATGCTGGGCTGGTCTCACAGCCTTGCTCAGTAGCTTGCGCAGCAGCTCCTGCACAAGGCTAACCTTTCTTGAACTGTCTTGGAAGTGGTCTTGGTTTAGTATTATTTTGTTACGCTGCAATGGCGCCCAGTTTTTGTAATCTGCTTCTTCGTTGCGCTTTATGATCACTAGTAGCGAACTTTGATGCCCAGTGGATGTAGTATACCATAAATCCTTTACTGTATAGTGTATGTTTATTCTAAGTTACTATGTCATAATTTCTTTATTGTATAGAGTAGGTTTGTTCTTAATTCCTACTACTTACTGTAAATGCCATAATTCACTATCTGAAAAAAATGCAAAAATATTATGTAGTCAACCGGGCCGAAACATTCGCTTCTAGCGGTCCTGCATTTTAGCGGGCCATAGTTGGGCCGGCCTGCAACTTTCTTGGGCCTGAAAGGCCATTGGGGCCTTCACACTTTGCGCCAGGCCCACAACAAACACGGGCCAACATTCGGCCCAAAGTTTAGTTGGGCCTTTAGTGGACCCAGCGCTTAGTTGGGCCCATGTAGCATCGGGCCATTAACAGGCTGAATATTATGCTCGCCTGTTATAGCCCAGAAGATACCATGGGCCTTTTGCAGGCCGAAATGCTTGTTGGGCCTCAATTTTCAGTAGTCGTCCATGGGCCTTTAGCAGGCTGAAATGTAGACCGGGTCTTTGTTGCCCCAGTTATATGACGGGCCATTATCAGACCGAAACATATCTCGGGCCTTAGTTGGCCCACTGATATCATGGGCCTTTAAGAGCCCGAAAGCTTAGTAGAGGCATCAACGGGCCGAATTATACGATAGGCCTTTAACAGGCCAAAAGTCACATTGGGATGAACTGTTGCCACCTTGATCACGGGCCGTTAGTGGGCCGGATGTCGTGTCAGACCATATATGGCCCATGGGCAGCACGGGCCATTCCCAGGCCGAAAGACACACCGGGCTAAAATAGGCCCATGTCTACATCGGGCCTCTAACAGGCCGAAATGTCACTGGGTCGTAATTGGGCCCAAATACCCGGCGAACAATTAACAGGCCAGATCTGGCTTTGGGCCGTAAATGGGCCATGTTTAAGCAGGCCGTTAGTGGGCTGGCTCAATAGTACCTGAGTAATACTACGGGCCTTTGACTGGACCGGCCTTTTTAACCTATATGGGTCTCTGTTGGGCCCTGCCACGTGTCGACGTATCATAGGCACGTCTCCTCCATTGGATGGACGACATTTGGCCCACCAAGGAGCCGATACGTGTTTCCTCCGGCCAATGATGATTTTACACATGGAAAATCCTCATTGGTCCGGGCTGTTAACAGGTTATCGGATCCAAACCAGAACACGATAGCTTAACGACGACCCGTTACGGTGGATGCCACGTGTCGGTTACCCTTGACGAAAGCATTTCCATGACACGCCATTAATCGTCATGGAAGTGGACACTTCCGTGATGATAATTTTGGTATTGCCATGGAACACTTCTATGACAGCATAGGTATGACTATCTTGATTCTGTCATATAATCGTCATGGATGTACATGCATGACAGAAAACGTGACCTACTGTGACAAACACGTATCATCACCGAAGTGTATTTTTTTTTGTAGTGTGAACATGCTCGGCTTCTATTTACAACAACTTGTCTTCATGTACCAGTAGATTTTCTAGCCCGGGAACTTGATTTTATGGATCAGACTGATCCATTTGATTATGACTGCCAAAAACTTTGGTTGAGTTAGTTGTTATTGTCCTGTTAAATCTGGATTTTGTGTAAACTTGATGAACAATAAATCATCGTGCTTTTGTACCTTCTGTAAGCTGGAGTTAGATATTGCTGCCCTTTTCAACTCGGCTTTGACCCATATTTTCTTTCATACAAACCGGAGATTCTATCAAGAAGCATCGTGGTTCTGAGAGGGAACTTGGTCACATGATCTGTGTGCGAAACGACAAACGATGTAACTTCTCACCTTGATTTATTTTACAGAGGCAACATGCAACTGTGATAAACATATGAAATTATTTAGGGTTCATTTTGACTTTTTATAAATTGATTTTCCTATGCATTTTTTACAAATAGCAACCATGTTATTATCGCAAATGGTCGTATTAGTCCAACCGTGGGTGTTCAACTAACCATTTACTATTGCGGGCAGCTGTTTGATTAGACGGGACGACTGTGAACAGTCCACCACGCACGCTCACCATACCAAGAAGCGAGCCACGAGTGCTACAATTTATTGTTGGTTTTGGACTTTTGTTTCGGCCGCCTCGGGAAGGTACGTAAAACAGCCCTCCGTTCTCATCTACAAGCACCGCCACCTGCTGCGAGATGGAGGACGAGCCGGCCAACAAGCGGGGGCAGGTGGATCCAGAACCGCAAGAGCCTCCGGCAAACATGGACTTCATCAGCAGCCTCCCGACGAGATGTTGGTAACCATCATATCCCACCTCCCCATCAAATCTGGTGTGCGGATGACTGTCCTCTCGTGGCGGTGGTGCCCCCTCTGGCACTCCACCCCCTGGACCTCATCGCCGACCACGAGTTCTGCAGCGGGGAGCAGCAACGCCTGGATGCATTATCCCACGTCCTCGCCACGCACCCTGGGCCGGTCAAACGCCTTGCTATTGGCAGGTTCAGTCCCTGCTACTTCTTGAGCTTGCGTTGGTTTTTCCCTTGAAGAGGAAAGGGTGATGCAGCAAAGTAGATATAAGTATTTCCCTCAGTTAGAGAACCAAGGTATCAATCCTGTAGGAGACAACGCACAAATCACCAATACCTGCATAAACAATCAAACACTTGCACCCAACGCGATAAAGGGGTTGTCAATCCCTTCACGGTCACTTGCAAAAGTGAGATCTGATAGAGATAGATAAAACTAACAAAAGATAAAGTAAATATTTTTAGGGTTTTTGGTTTATAGATCTGAAAATAAAAGATTGCAAAATAGTAGATCAGAAAGTAATATGATGGAAAATAGACCCGGGGGCCATAGGTTTCACTGGAGGCTTCTCTCAAGATAGCAAATAATACGGTGGGTGAACAAATTACTGTCGAGCAATTGATAGAAAAGCGCAAAGTTATGACGATATCTAAGGCAATGATTATGAAATATAGGCATCACGTCCGTGCCAAGTAGACCGACTCCTGCCTGCATCTACTACTATTACTCCACACATCGACCGACCCCTGCCTGCATCTAGAGTATTAAGTTCATGAAGAACAGAGTAACTCTTTAAGTAAGATGACATGATGTAGAGGAATAAACTCAAGCAATATGATGTAAACCCCATCTTTTTTATCCTCGATGGCAACAATACAATACGTGCCTCGCTACCCCTACTGTCACTGGGAGAGAACACCGTAAGATTGAACCCAAAGCCAAGCACTTCTGCCATTGTAAGAAAAACCAATGTAGTTGGCCAAACCAAACCGATAGTTCGAAGAGAATTACAAGGATATCAAATCATGCATAAAAGAATTCAGAGAAGATTCAAATAATATTCATAGATAAGCAGATCATAAATCCACAATCCATCGGATCTCGACAAACACACCGCAAAAGAAGATTACATCGGATAGATCTCCAAGAACATCAAGGAGAACGTTGTATTGAGAATCAAAGAGAGAGAAGAAGCCATCTAGCTACTAGCTATAGACCCGTAGGTCTGAGGTAAACTACTCACGCTTCATCGAAAGGGCAATAGAGTTGATGTAGAAGCCCTCAGTGATCGAATCCCCCTCCGGCAGGATGCCGGAAAAGGCCCCAAGATGGGATCTCACGGGAACAGAAGGTTGCGGTGGTGGAAAAGTGTTTTTGTGGATGCTTTTGGTGGCTTGGGAATATATGTGAATATATAGGAGGAAGATCTAGGTCAGGGGGTCACCGAGGGGCCCACAAGGTAGGGGGCATGCCCTCCCCCCTTGTGGCTGCCTCGTGGCTCTTATGACTTGCACTCCAAGTCTCCTGGGTGTCTTCTGGTCCAAGAAAAATCATCATGAAGGTTTTATTCCGTTTGGACTCCGTTTGGTATTCCTTTTCTGCGAAGCTCAAAAACAAGGAAAAAACAGAAACTGGCACTAGGCTCTAGGTTAATAAGTTAGTCCCAAAAATAATATAAGATGGCATATTAATGCATATAAAACATCAAAAACAGATAATATAATAGCATGGAACAAAAAAAAATTATAGATATGTTGGAGACGTATCAAGCATCCCCAAGCTTAATTCCTGCTCGTCCTCGAGTAGGTAAATGATAAAAACAGAATTTTTGATGTGGAATGCTACCTAACATATTTATCCATGTAATTTTCTTTATTGTGGCATGAATCTTCAGATCCATAAGATTCAATACAAAAGTTTAATATTGACATAAAATGTCGGTGTACTAAGTATTGGGCCACTAGTACCCCGTACTTGTGCACGGGCAGTTGTAGCCATCCTCGCGGCAAGGCTTGCCGGGAATAGCTCGAGGTCGATTCGGGCCACCAAGGAAATCATCAAGTCAGAGATCTGAGGATCAACGAACAAGCAAAGCTGGAATCCGAAGGCCAGCTTCCCCGGCACGATCCTTGCCGGGATGGCGCCAGGCAAGCCTTGGCGCCCGGCAAGGCTCGGCGCCCGACAAGGCTTGGCGCCCGGCAAGCCTTGGCGCCCGGAAAGGCTCGGCGCTCGGCAAGGCTTGGCGCCCAGCAAGGCTCGGCGCCCGGCAAGGCTCGGCGCCCGGCAAGATTCGGCGCCTGGCGAGATTCTGCCACTGTGCCACCGCTTCGGCACAGTAACAAGTCTGACTTTCTGGGTCCTTCTCTGGATGCATGGCGACGCGCCAGTGGAGGAGAGCTTAAGCGGTGCTGATGGGATGGCCCCTTTTTCCATCCCCAAGAAAGTGAGGACACCTAAACGGACACCTCACGGTGCATTAAATGCGCTTGCCCTAATCCGTCAAGGGTTAGGTATGATACCCTGTAGCTAGTTTACACCGTGATGTATGTACATTTTGGCACTGTGGAGACCCCTTTGAGCATATAAAAGGAGGCCCAAGGCAACTGCTACAGAGGAGGAGAACTTCTGGCCCATTCTGCATGCGTAGCTGCTCTTTGAACGTACTGTTCATTGCGAGCGCTCCTGAAGGCTGGGCTCAAGAATATCAATAAGAACACAAAGCAGGAGTAGGGTTTTACGCTGATCAGCGGCCCGAACCTGGGTAAAAACTTCCAGCGTCGATCATTGGTTCTGCCCTTTGCGTATACCTCTCCCCCCGCCGAATCGTAAAGGGGTTTCTCGGGATCGCATAGGTGTCGTACCCCGACATCTTTGGTGCGCCAGGTAGGGGGATTGAAGGGTGCGTGAACCTGATCTAGTGCTCGGCGCCTTAGTTTCTTCATCATCTTCATCATCATGCCGCCCAAGAAGACGAGCGCTGCATCAGCGCAGCCGTCCATGTCCGTTTTGCCTACACCTTCGCGTACAGGCGACGGTGTGGGTGCAGAAGGAAGAGGATTAGAACCCCCACGGCGTTCTGGTGATCCAAGCCAAGCGAGCGGTATCGTTCGCAGTGGCAGTGGTAACCTGCACGTCGCTGGATCTAGAGATGGCACTGTGTTGCCTACGGGTGGCACAACGAACTCTAGAGATCGAAGGGCGCCTGCTGGAGCTCCCGCGCCGGTGCAAGCCTCGCGACCTACCCAGGTCGTGCAAGATGAGCGACGTCATGGCGCTGGTGGTTCGGGGCGTCCCCATGAAAAGGTCTCTGCGCATCGATCCCAAGATGCGCGGGGCCAGCATGCGCACCATGCTGCCGGCGGAGGTGGCGCACGGTCGCGTGACCGTGGTGGTGCTCCTTCTAACATGGTTAGGAGTCAGAGCACCTCACGTACCTCACACTTGTCGCCGCCACCTACGCCAGTGGAAGCCCTGGCACGTGCGCAGCTGCTCCTCGATTTTCCTCCCGTCCCGGAGAAGATGGAGGAGTGGCGAGCTACTATCCAGAGCCTCATCGGCTTCGCCAACAAAGATGGACCGCAAGAGGCAGGGCCCTCGTATCGGAGGCCCATCGATCCGGCGCGAGCTGATGTAGAGAAAACCGGAGGTGGTGCAACCACAGTGCACTCCCCTCCGCGGCACCAGCGGCGGCTGACAACTCAGCAAGTCGACCACCATGAAGAAGTTTCCACGGCGTCGTCCGATCCACGGATGCGCCGTGATCAGCGTCAAGTTCTCCAGGAACGAGGCAAGTAGGACGCTCAAACAACCATCGAGCAGCGACGGGAAGCGCGCTATCCGTCTAATAAACGCGCGGGGCTGGCTATCAACGAACCTGTGCCAGGGGATGTAGGAGACTTGCCTTATGAGGTAGGGACTCCAGCGTTTACCCGTGAGCTGCAGCAAGTCTGGTGGCCCAATTCCCGAACCTTCAAGCCGGAGGTCCCAGAGAAATATGACTGTAAGACCCATCCCTCGGAGTTCCTGAGCATCTACACCATTGCGGTGCAGGCTGCCTGGGGCCGAGATGACAAAATACTTGCCAACTACTTCCCGTTGGTGCTCAAACCCAACGTCAGGTCGTGGTTGATGCATCTGCCGGAGAATTCCATTTCTTCCTGGTCAGATCTGTGCCATCAGTTTGTTGGC
Organism: Thinopyrum elongatum; assembly: GCA_011799875.1. Taxonomy (NCBI): domain Eukaryota; kingdom Viridiplantae; phylum Streptophyta; class Magnoliopsida; order Poales; family Poaceae; genus Thinopyrum; species Thinopyrum elongatum. Next base: position 283,599,496 of record CM022299.1, on the reverse strand, counting down.
GCCTTTGTTGGAGGCCACCAAGCTCCTGGACAAGAGAGCGATTTGCACATCATCTCTCAAAAGGAGGGCGAGTCCCTGCGCAAGTTTATGCAGAGATTCAGCCGAGTGCAGTACAATATTCCCGACGTTCATCCTGCCGCTGTCATTAGCGCGTTCCACCAGAACATGAGTAACCACAAAATGCGGGAAGAGCTGGCAATGAACAAAGTCAGGAGTATTGCCAAGCTTTACGCTCTGGCCGACAAGTGCGCTCGAGCTGAAGAGGGGAGGAAACTCCCCGGTGAGGCTGTTGGCGCGGCGGGCGAGTCCGAAGATGAAGACGTCGCGGCCCCATCAAGGAAAGGCCGGCGGCGGAACAGGAAGCGCGGAGGCAAGGCCGTGCTTGCTGTCGAGGAATCCGACAACCCCGGCGCTGCCAAGAAGGCCAAGGTTAGCGACCCCAGCAAGGATCTTGCCGGGTGCCCTTCCTGTCAGGCCTTGGCGGCTGCCGACAAGTCAGAGAACTCCGGCAAGCAGTATTGCAAGATCCATCGCACCAAGGGCCACGATCTCCAGAACTGCCGGCAAGTCGAGCAACTTGCTGAGAAGCAGAGGGCCGAATACGAGAGGCGAGATAAGGAGAAGGCCCAAGATGGTGCTGAGGGGTCCGGCAAGAAGCGCGGTGGTCAAGGAGGTCGCCGCGGCAAGGCCAAGCAGCAAAAGGATCGGCCCGCTCGGGGCCGAGATAAAGAAGGAGATGATGATGACGAAGATGATGAATCCAGTGAGCAAGAATTCCAGAAGGCCACGGAGGCCATGTGCATCGATGGGGGTGCCTCGCTGCATTCTTCCCACCGCCAACTTAAACAGTGGGTGCGGGAGGTCAATGCAACAGAGCCGTCCCCAGAGGCATGTAGGCCCCTGAAGTGGTCCAGCACGCCTATCATTTTCGATGCCGAGGATCACCCCGATCGCACAACTGCGGTCGGGTGCGTGCCATTGTTGGTCTCCCCAACGATTCGCAACCTCAAGGTGACGAAAATGTTAGTTGACGGCGGGGCCGGCCTAAACTTAATCTCACCGGATGTGCTCAGAAAGCTCCAGATTCCCGACGAGGACCTCGAGGAAACGGGTACGTTTCAAGGGGTCAATCCGGGAAGAACCCAGCCTAAGGGCAAGATCATGCTGCCAGTAACATTTGGCAGCGAGCTTAACTTCAGGACCGAGAAGGTGGTGTTTGATGTCGCCAAGATCCCCATGTCATACAATGGGATCCTTGGTCGGCCAGCGCTGGCTAAGTTTAGGGCGGCATCACACTACGCGTACAACGTCTTGAAGATGCCTGGGCCGTTGGGCGTCATCACTATCCATTCCGATAAGAGGGATGCGCTCATCTGTGCCGACCAACTTTACCGGGAAGCAGTTGCAGCACCTGCCATCAAGGCACCTGCTCCTGCCGCTGGAACTCCCGGAGGGAAGAAGAAGACCGGCAGGAACCTTGGCGTGAACTCCGGCAAGCGCACCTCCTCGGAGTGCTGCGCTTTCGTCGAGGACGTACTAGAGAGTTCCACCGGCAAGAACAAGAAGTCCAAGGCTGCTCCGCCGGAGACTAGGAAGGTGCCTGTCAGAGAGGACGGAACGGGGGGAACTTTCACCATAAATTCCACCCTAGATGACAAATAGGAAAGCGCGCTCGTTGCTTTCCTGCGGGCGAATGTCGACGTGTTTGCATGGCAACCATCTGACATCCCCGGTGTTCCCAGGAAGGTAATTGAGCACCACCTTGCTGTCTGTCCTCATGCGTGGCCCGTCAAGCAAAGGGTCAGGAAGCAGGCCTTGGAGCGGTAAGAATTCATTGCCGAAGAGATTAAAAAGCTGGAGGCGGCAGGACTGGTCAAAGGAGTGCTTCATCCAACCTGGTTGGCCAATCCGGTCGTAGTGCGGAAAGCGAATGGGAAATGGAGGCTTTGTATCGATTATACAGATATCAATAAAGCTTGTCCAAAAGATCCCTTTCCCTTGCCGCGCATTGACCAGATTGTAGATGCCACCGCTGGTTGTGATCTCCTGTCCTTCCTTGATGCCTATTCAGGGTATCATCAGATTTTTATGGCAAAGGAAGATGAAGAGAAGACCGCCTTTATCACCCCATGTGGTACGTATTGTTTTATATGAATGCCTTTCGGGTTGAAAAGTGCTGGTTCAACATTTGCCAGAGCAATCCAGATTGGTTTTGAGCCACAACTCCATAGAAATATGGAGGCGTATATGGATGATATAGTGGTCAAAACCAAAGATAAAGCAACGCTCATTCAAGACTTAGAAGAAACATTTGCAAACTTGCGCAAGATCAACTTGAAGCTCAATCCTGAGAAGTGCGTGTTTGGTGTTCCTTCCGGCAAGCTCCTCGGATTCTTTGTATCTTGCCATAGAATCGAAGCGAACCCCGACAAGATCAAAGCTATTGAGCAAATTGAAGCGCCGAGACGCATCAAGGATGTGCGTCGTCTTGCCGGCTGTGTTGCTACTCTAAGCAGGTTTATTTCCAAATCTGCTGAGCGTGCCCTGCCCTTTTTCAAAATTTTGAAGAAGGCAGGTCCAATGAAATGGACTTCGGAAGCGGAGGCTGCGCTGCAAGATTTGAAGAAATACCTTTCCTCTCCGCCGACGCTAGTCGCGCCTAAACCACAAGAGCCGTTGCTGCTGTATCTGGCAGCAACAAATCAAGTGGTTAGTGCTGCGCTAGTGGCGCAGAGAGAAGCTGATGAGGAAACAACACCAGCGGCAGGACCGCCGGATGACGCGGCAAGATCTTCCCCGGCAAGGGATGATCCCGGCAAGACAGGATCTGCGCAAACAGAAGAACCCGTGCAGCAGAAGAAGGTGGTGCAGCGCCCAGTTTATTTTGTTAGCTCTCTTTTATAGGGAGCTAGGTCAAGATATTCTGGTGTGCACAAGTTGCTTTTCGGCCTCCTTATGTCCTCGAGGAAGCTGCGCCATTATTTTCAAGCACATGAGATCACCGTCGTCACTCTCTTTCCGTTGCAACGGATTTTGCAAAATCCGGAGGCAACAGGCAGGATCGTGGAGTGGGCGTTGGAGTTGTCCAGCTTTGGCCTTAAGTTTGAAAGCACTTCGACGATCCAGAGCAGGGCCTTGGCGGAGTTCATTGCAGAATGGACCCCAACGCCAGATGAAGATGTTCAAGAAACAACTCTCCCCGGCAAGGAAATCGATCAGCAATGGGTTATGTACTTTGACGGGGCTTTCTCGCTGCAAGGCGCCGGTGCTGGCGTGCTGCTTGTCGCACCCACCAGAGAGCACCTCAAGTACGTAGTCCAAATGCACTTTCCCCAGGAGAGTTCGACCAACAACACTGCAGAATGCGAGGGTTTGCTTGCCGGTCTCAGGATCGCGGCGGACCTTGGTATCAAAAAGCTCATCATCAAAGGCGATTCACAACTTGTCGTCAGGCAAGTTAACAAGAGTTATCAAAGTCCATTGATGCAAGCCTACGTAGATGAAGTGAGGAAATTAGAAGAGCGCTTTGACGGTCTCCAAATGGAGCATGTTCCTCGTGCCGAGAACAATATTGCTGATGACCTGTCAAAGCGCGCTACCCTCAAGTTGCCTATGGAACCAGGAACTTTTGTGCTCCAATTGACTCAACCATCCGTGGCGCCATCCATGCGGCAAGAAAAGAGAAGAAATTTGAACTCTGGCCAGTACTTCCCGGCAGAGCTCCCCGGAGCCGCCGGCAAGGAAGTTGCCAGGATCGACATGCCTGCCGGGGAACAACAGGCTCCGGCAGGGCCTCAGGCCCTTGCTGTCGAGACAAACGTTTCCCCGGCAGAGGAGATGCCTTTAGTCCTAGCTGTCGAGCCTCAGGCTCCAGCGTGGGTGCAACACATTGTCCATTTCCTTCAGACAGGTGAACTCCCTGAGGAGCAGGAAGAAGCAGAGAGAGTAGCCCGTCGGTCTGTTATGTACAAGTTCGTCGATGACGTCCTGTACAGAAACAGACCGAACGGTGTGAAATTGAAGTGCATTCCTCGGGAGGATGGACTAGAGCTGTTGGCGGAGATACATGGGGGCATATGTGGCTCTCACATAGGGTCAAGAGCGCTTGCCGGGAAAGCATTTCGGCATGGTTTCTTTTGGCCTACCGCTCTCCAGGATGCGACTGCACTAGTAACCAAGTGTGAAGCGTGCCAGTTTCATTCGAAGAAATTACATCAGCCAGCTCAAGCTCTTTAGACAATCCCTCTCTCCTGGCCATTTTCGGTCTGGGGGCTCGACATACTGGGCCCTTTCCCCCGTGCTACCGGGGGCTTTGAGTACTTGTACGTTGCTATCGACAAGTTCACAAAGTGGCCGGAGGTGGAAGCAGTGAGGAAGGTGACAGTGCAATCAGCCGTCAAGTTCTTCAAGGGAATTGTTTGCCGTTTTGGTGTGCCCAATAGGATCATTACCGACAACGGCACGCAGTTCACAAGTCGCACCTTCATGCAGTACGTCCAAGACCTTGGCGGCAAGATTTGTTTTGCCTCTGTTGCTCACCCGAGAAGAAACGGCCAAGCGGAGAGGGCCAATGCTGAAGTGCTGCGTGGTCTCAGGACCCGAACTTTTGACAGGCTGAAAAAGTGCGGAAGACGCTGGATTGATGAGTTGCCGGCGGTTCTTTGGTCAATCAGAACGACACCAAATCGAGCCACCGGCCAGACGCCTTTCGCTCTGGTCTACTGAGCGGAAGCAGTTCTCCCCACGGAGCTCATATACGGATCTCCTCGAGTGCTCGCTTATGATGAGCTCGAGCAAGAGCAACTGCGGCAAGATGACGCTGTGCTGCTTGAGGAGAATCGTCTTCAGGCTGCTGTGCGAGCTGCATGCTACCAGCAAGCTTTGCGCCGCTATCATAGCCGCAAGGTTCATGCCCGAAGCCTTGATGAAGGCGACCTTGTTCTTCGGCGGACTCAGTCCGCCAAGAATTCAAACAAGTTGACACCAAAGTGGGAAGGTCCTTATCGGGTAGTACGAGTCACCAGGCCCGGCGCTGTCCGCCTGGAGACCGAGGATGGCGTTCCAGTGAGCAATTCCTGGAATATCGAACATCTTCGCAAGTTCTATCCATAAGGCGCGGTTGGCGGGGGCTCCCGGCAACCACCCTTTTGTACAAGTCTTGCCGGCAAGGCATGTGATCCTTTGTACAAAGCCAGGTGCAGACCCTGAGCACAGATGAATTAATTTAAGTGTTGTACATTCCCTTATGGATTCCCATGTTCATATTTATATATATGCATGTTTGTCTAAGATGTTGTATGACACCTAATCCCGGTAAGTTCTAATGAACCGCCAAGGTTTCATGTCTTTATTTTATCTTCTTTCTTTTTCCCAAAAGACAGAAGGATTCCTCGCGTGCACATTTGCCGGGGGGGGGGAGGAGATATGAATACCAGTTGGCGACGTTCGGAATCGACGCTTGCCGGAGGAAGGACAGTGATAGAGAGCTAAGTCCTAAAAACTCAGAGCAAGTTTTTCTTTTATTACAAGGTTATTTCCTTAGACGATTCTGACTTTTGTATGGAAAATCTGCACTCGAAGGAACCCTTGTTGTAATCGGTCGCGCCTTAGTTTGTTTTGAGCCCGCTCAGCGATTTAAGTGGCTGCACTGAGAACACCAAGGAGTCTTGCCGGCCGCTGCGCCTCCAGCAGGCTGCTGAAGTCCCACACCCAGCGCTCGCGGCAGGTTGCGCGCCGGCGAGTTTTTCAATAAGCGTAGGATGAACTCCATACATAAAGGAATCAGACAAGGAAAATAACAAGCATGAACCTAAACATAGGCTAATTGTATTACATCCATAAGTTGCCGCGATTCTAACTTGAGACTTAATTGTCTTTTACATGAGATGACGACGGCAAGAATAAAAGGGAAGCACTCAATCCCTGCGCTGGCCTTCGATCCTTTTGATGGAGTCCACCTTCTCAAGGATAGGCGCGATGCACTCTTCAAGCGCCTCCACATTTGCATCCTTTGGCAGATGGCCGAGCGCGTTGGAGAGGTCGATGCCGGGATTGCTGTGCACCACCTTAATGAGCACCTTGCGGAGGACGGCCCGGCAAAGCCGGCGGGTCTTGTTGGCCAGTTGGGTCGTCTGGCTAGACTGGAGCGCCCTCAACGGGTTGATGATGCTTTCAAAGAACATCGTCAACCTGGCACTTGGAGATATTCTTTCCTCGGAAGAATACCTGAAGTTCGATAGGCCCATGGTTGACAGTTCTGCAGTAAGCTTCTCCGCGGTGACGATGAGGCGTCCAGTCCAGATCTCCACTCCCTTCTCGTACTCGGTTTGGGCGGCGGCGGCACTCTTGAGCAGGTTCCTCTCTCCTTGGAGATCCTTGAGTAGAGCCTTCTCACGAGCCCTGCCGGTCTCGAGAGACTTCTGCAGCGTGGTCAGCTTCAGCTTCAGAACCGCAATATTATCAGCCGCAGAGGAGAGCTGCTTGGTCTTGTCGGACAGGGTAACTTGCATCTCTGCCAAGGAATGGAGGGTTTTTTCCCTGTCCCCCTTGAGCGTCGAGAGCTCCTTGCCATGCTCTTCGAGATCTGTTTCCAGCCTCTTCACTTTGTCGCTCAGCTCGTTCTTGGCGGCCTCTGCAGCTTCAGCAGCATCAACGGCCTCCTTGAGCTTGCCGGCGTGACTTGCAGTCAGAGCTTCGAGCGCCTCCTTATGTTTTTGCTCCAGCTCCTGGGTCCGCCGCACGACAAGATTCTCGATATCCTCATCCTTGCTACGAAGCTTGGCGGCGAGCGCCTGCTCGCGTGCGGTGAGATCTTCTTCGGCAGCAATCCTTTGAACAGCTTCATCATGTGCCTTCGCCATAACGGATTGCTTCAGGAGGATCTCATTCCACTGCTGGCTCACTTGTTCCCGGCCGGCAACCAACTCTTGGAGGGCCTCGGCGTGCCAGATCTGCATTTGTGCGACGCGCCTTTGAAAATCCGCTTCGGCCACCTCGACAACTGCCATTCTGGAGTCCGCCTTCTCTTTTCGGGCGTGATGGAGAGCCTGGAGATTGCGGAAATTCTCGCCCATGGCCTGAAGGAGCTGATGCTCTTCAGATTTGCCGCTGCTAGTGCTGGGGTCGTCGACAACTTCGAGCCCGGAAGCCGCAATGATTTCCTCGAAAACTTCTCCTTCGGCTGGTGCCCCAGTGCTTGCCGTCCCCGGCAAGTTGACGAACAGGTTCTCGCCAACCTTGAGGTACTTGCTGGATGAGGGGCCTTCAGATGTTGACGGCTAGTCTTCAGTGGCCGCCTCACCAGTGACAGGGGGCTCTGTGGCCGGTGCAGCGCCTAGCGCTCCTGCGGCAGGAATGCTGTCAGTGCGGTCCTCAGCCTCCCTGTCGTCCTCTTCAGCAGGTTCTTCGGCGATTTCCTCTTGTGCTGTCTTGGTGGCCTCCCCCTCAAGAGCACCACCAGCCTCAGCAACGTCATCCTTGGTGGCCTCGCTGGCAGCCATCCTGTCTGCTTCGACGGCAGCATCCCTGGCGGTCTCCTCGATGACGACGTCGACGTCCATGTGTTCCATCACAGGGAACTCTGAAGGGCGAAGGAGGAAGACAGAATAAGATCAAGGTTGAAGTTTGAAGTGACTAAAGATAAAGAGATAAGAGAAAAAGAATAACAAGCACTCTGAGGCGATCGGGTACCTGCGTCGAGCTGTCGGGAGGTGGCTTCGCTTCTCCCGGCAACTCCGGTTGCCGTGGGTGGGTTGCCGGAGTCCGTGCTTGCCGGCTCCTCCTCAATCAGGACGGGCTCGTCGGCAGGATCTCTTGCCGGGGATGTGCTTGTGGGCAGAGCGGTCGATGAAGGAGGCACAATGGGGATGTCTTCTCCTTGTTGCCATTCTTCTCCTGCGAACCCAAAGATATCAGCGGCAAGAATGAAAGCCTCGGCACCAGTCAGCGGAAAAAGGACAATGAACTTACGCTGGGGGCTATGCTGGGGGCTGCGCTGGGGGCTGCGTTGAGGACTGGACTCTGGGCTGACAATGACAGTTTCTGGCACGCTCGTGGAGCCTGCCGGGGGCTCGTCACCCGTAGAAGTCCTTGACCTCTTCGGCATCCTCTCCAGCAAGGTTTCTGTGTCACTGCAGAAACAACACAAGCAAGTCAGTAAGATTGATCCACAATTGGAAGGTAAAAGCTGTGGCAAAGTACTCACTCTTCTTCCACTCGCTCCGGACTAAAGCCGGAGATGTTGAAGTCGACCTCCGTTGTGATGTCTGAGTAGGGAGGCGGAGGAGGAGTCCTAGGCCGTTTGGCTGTGGCAGGTGCCGGGGCAGCTTCCAGTGCGGTAGTACGAGACCCTCCTGCCGCCCCAGCAGTGGCCGCTGGTGTGGGTCTCGTGCGCCGCGCAGGCTGTTGACGAGCCCCCTGCTGCGGTCCAGTCTTGCCGGCCACTTTCTTGCCGGGGGCTTCGCCGCTCGAAGAAGGCTGGCTTGCCGGGATGCCTGATGCAGCCTTTCGAAGAACACGCTTCGTCTTCTTCGGGGGTGAGGGCTCTTCTCGCGTCTCTTCTTCGGCCGTGTCTTCGCCCGACGAGCTCTCAGCGGCTGCGCTGCCTTCTTCCCCGGCAACCTTGTCCTCCTCGGCAGGCTTTGCCTCAACTACCACCTCTGCGTCGCTGGCTTCCCACTATGTGAAGCTGACGCTGCCGGCCTCCGCGGCAAGATTTGCCTCCTCCACTCTAGTAACAATATAAGCTACTTCTTGATCAGTGGTGGCTCGGATGAAATTTGACTCTTTCCGGACAGGCTTCTCCGTCAAGTTGTCAAAAAACATCTGTGCTTCCTCCTCGCTTGGCTCGGCCCAGGTCGGGTCAAGGCCGTGAGCATTGAATATCGGCATGAAGGCAATGATTGACCCCAAGATAGAATTGTTGCACAAGGGGACAATCCTTGGCGGCAACCGGTGCTTATCTTCACGCTGGAATAACTTTTGACGGAGAGCGCCAAGCTGCATAGCGGTCAGGTTGTTGTTCAGCCCGGGGCGCAATCTCATGACATCTGCCGCGTTCTTGTATTCCCAAGCTGTCCTCCCCCTATTCTGCAGAGGGGCGATGCGGCGGCGGAGAAAGTTGAAGCCGATCATCTCCATCGTCAGTCCGGCAGCCTTTAGGCGAAGGATTCTGGTAGTGGCGATTGTGAGCTTCTCGTCCTCCGTTGCGGGGTCGCTCCAATCCTTGCCGCAGACCACCTTCTGTTGCCAGGGATGACAAAATGGATGGGGATCTGCTTCCTGGATCCAGCACCATTCAGCCCGCCACTCGTCCCACTTTTCGCGGTAAACTCCCTCTGGGTATATTTCCTTATTCCAAGCCCTTGGGATCCAGGCAATAGAACCAGAGAGGGCCTCTCCTTTTTGGATGCGAGGGAAGAAATAATGGCGAAAAAGAGCAGAATTGGGGGTCACGCCAACAAAGTTTTCGCAGAGATGGGCAAAGACAGACATGCAAAGTACTGCATTCGGCGTGAAATCGAGAAGGCGAAAGCCGTATGTGTACATGATATCATTGAAGAAGTCGGAAAAGGGGGGACAGAGCCCGCAATAGAAATATGCAGTGAAGAAAGGGTATCTGTCCGATCCGCCTTCAGAACAAGCACCTGGGATTACGCGTGTGGCAGGATGGGCTTGCGTCCCCTTCGCCCACATGCATTGGTATCGCCCCTTCAGAGCTTCGGCATCGAGTGTTGGAGGGAAGGCGACGAGCCTCTTCCGCATCTTCACCAGTTCGATCTCCGGAACGTTGGCTTTCGCCTCCTTGCCCTTGCCTTTGCTAGCCTTGGGCGCCATGGCGACGGTGAGAACGAAAGATGGGGATGGAGCGAACGCGGAAGCAGCGGGCGGAAGAGGAGAAGGCTTTGCTCTGAGCTCGAGAGAAGGAGGGCGATGGCGATGGCCAGATTGAGAAGAAGGGGGGGGGTAAATAGGTTTGTGCCTCTGCGACTTCTCCTTTTTATGGGGAAGGAGAGGGGCCGCCTCTTTTATTCCCCAATGTGAATGCGCCTCTATAGGCGCGAGGCAGTTGCAGCCTTTTTGGCACGCTTCCCACATCGCGCGCTCCGTGCGCGTAGTGGGAGGCACAGTAAAACATGATATTTACGAGCGGTTAATTCCCTGCCACGCGTGCCCGTGCAATGTTTGGGCCTAGCCCAACAACGCCTCGCACTCGTGTATGACCTAGGCCCGGGGGCTCCTGTCGGTGTACTAAGTATTGGGCCACTAGTACCCCGTACTTGTGCACGGGCAGTTGTAGCCATCCTCGCGGCAAGGCTTGCCGGGAACAGCTCGAGGTCGATTCGGGCCACCAAGGAAATCATCAAGTCAGAGATCTGAGGATCAACGAACAAGCAAAGCTGGAATCCGAAGGCCAGCTTCCCCGGCAAGATCCTTGCCGGGATGGCGCCCGGCAAGCCTTGGCGCCCGGCAAGGCTCGGCGCCCGGCAAGGCTTGGCGCCCGGCAAGGCTCGGCGCTCGGCAAGGCTTGGCGCTCGGCAAGGCTCGGCGCCCGGCAAGGCTTGGCGCCCGGCAAGATTCGGCGCCTGGTGAGATTCTGCCACTGTGCCACCGCTTCGGCACAGTAACAAGTCTGACATTCTGGGTCCTTCTCTGGATGCGTGGCAACACGCTAGTGGAGGAGAGCTTAAGCGGTGCTGATGGGATGGCCCCTTTTTCCATCCCCAAGAAAGTGAGGACACCTAAATGGACACCTCACGGTGCATTAAATGCGCTTGTCCTAATCCGTCAAGGGTTAGGTATGATACCCTGTAGCTACTTTACACCGCGATGTATGTACATTTTGGCACTGTGGAGACCCCTTTGAGCATATAAAAGGAGGCCCAAGGCAACTGCTACAGAGGAGGAGAACTTCTGGCCCATTCTGCATGCGTAGCTGCTCTTTGAATGTACTGTTCATTGCGAGCGCTCCTGAAGGATGGGCTCAAGAACATCAATAAGAATACAAAGCAGGAGTAGGGTTTTACGCTGATCAGCGACCCGAACCTGGGTAAAAACTTCCCGCGTCGATCATTGGTTCTGCTCTTTGCGTATACCTCTCCCCCCGCCAAATCGTAAAGGGGTTTCTCGGGATCCCATAGGTGTCGTACCCCGACATAAAAACAATAATACTTCAAGCACACTAACACGGCAATTATGTCTTCTCAAAATAACTTGGCCAAAGTAGGTTTGTCCCTACAAAATAATATAGTCTGGTTATGCTCCATCTTCATCACACAAAGTATTCAAATCATGCACAACCCCGATGACAAGCCAAGCAATTGTTTCATACTTTTGGTGTTCTCAAACCTTTTCAACTTTCACGCAATACATGAGCGTGAGCCATGGACATAGCACTATAGGTGGAATAGAATATGGTGGTTGTGGAGAAGACAAAAAGAGGGAGATAGTCTCACATCAACTAGGTGTATTAACGGGCTATGGAGATGCCCATCAATAGATATCAATGTGAGTGAGTAGGGATTGCCATGCAATGGATGCACTAGAGCTATAAGTTTATGAAAGCTCAAAAGAAAACTAAGTGGGTGTGCATCCAACTTGCTTGCTCATAAAGACCTAGGGTAATTTGAGGAAGCCCATCGTTGGAATATACAAGCCAAGTTCTATAATGAAAAATTCCCACTAGCATATGAAAGTGACGACATAGGAGACTCTCTATCATGAAGATCATGGTGCTACTTTGAAGCACAAGGGTGAAAAAAAAGGATAGTAACATTGCCCCTTCTCTCTTTTTCTCTCTTTTTTGTTTGGCTTCTTTGGCCTCCCTTTTATTTTTTTCCTCACATGGGACAATGCTCTAATAATGAAGATCATCACACTCTTATTTACTTACAACTCAAAAATTACAAATCGATACTTAGAACAAAAATATGACTCTATATGAATGCCTCCGGCGGTGTACCGGGATGTGCAATGACTCAAGAGTGACATGTATGAATGAATTATGAAAGGTAGCTTTGCCACAAATACGATGTCAACTACATGATCATGCAAAGCAATATGACAATGATGGAATGTGTCATAATAAAACGGAACGGTGGAAAGTTGCATGGCAATATATCTCGGAATGGCTATGGAAATGCCATAATAGGTAGGTATGGTGGCTGTTTTGAGGAAGGTATATGGTGGGTTTATGGTACCGGCGAAAGTTGCGCGGCACTAGAGAGGCTAGCAAAGGTGGAAGGGTGAGAGTGCGTATAATCCATGGACTCAGCATTAGTCATATAGAACTCACATACTTATTGCAAAAATCTATTAGTCATCAAAACAAAGTACTACACGCATGCTCCTAGGTGGATAGATTGGTAGGAAAAGACCATCGCTCGTCCCCGACCGCCACTCATAAGGAAGACAATTAAAAAATACCTCATGCTCCAACTTCGTTACATAATGGTTCACCATACGTGCATGCTACGGGATTCACAAACCTCAACACAAGTATTTCTCCAATTCACAATTACTCACTAGCATGACTCTAATATCACCATCTCTATATCTCAAAACAATCATAAGGAATCAAACTTGTCATAGTATTCAATGCACTTTATATGAAAGTTTTTATTATATCCCTCTTGGATGCCTATCATATTAGGACTAAATTCAAAACCAAAGCAAATTACCACGCTGTTTAGAGACTCTCGAAATAATATAAGTGAAGCATGAGAGTTCAATAATTTCTACAAAATAAGGCCACCGCCGTGCTCTAAAAAGATATAAGTGAAGCACTAGAGCAAAATTGCCTAGCTCAAAAGATATAAGTGAAGCACATAGAGTATTCTAATAAATCACGATTCATGTGTGTCCCTCTCAAAAGGTGTGTACAGCAAGGATGATTGTGGCAAACTAAAAAACAAAGACTCAAATCATACAAGACTCTCCAAGCAAAACACATATCATGTGGTGAATAAAAATATAGCCACAAGCAAAGTTACCCAAAGACGAAGACGAAAGAGGGGATACCTTCCGGGGCATCCCTAAGCTTAGGCTCTTGGTTGTCCTTGAATATTACCTTGGGGTGCCTTGGGCATCCCCAAGCTTAGGCTCTTGCCACTCCTTATTCCATAGTCCATCAAATCCTTACCCAAAACTTGAAAACTTCACAACACAAAACTCAACAGAAAATCTCATAAGCTCCGTTAGTATAAGAAAATAAATCACCACTTTTGGTACTGTTGTGAAGTCATTCTTTATTTATATTGGTGTAATATCTACTGTATTCCAACTTCTCCATGGTTTATACCCCCCGATACTACCCATAGATTCATCAAAATAAGCAAACAACACATAGAAAACAGAATCTGTCAAAAACAGAACAGTCTGCGAAGATCTGAATTGTTCTAATACTTCTGTAACTCCAAAAATTCTGAAAAATTAGGACAACAGAGGAAAGTTGTACATAAATGTTGTGTAAAACATTCAGTGTTTTTCCACACTCCAGTGAATCTAAACAATTCTGTGACTGGACGCAAAAGTTTCTGTTATTCAGCAAGATCAAATCAACTATCACCGTAAGCCATCCCAAAGGTCTTACTTGGCACAAACACTAATTAAAACACAAAAACACATCTAACCAGAGGCTAGATGAATTATTTATTGAAAAACAGAACCAAAAAGCAAAGAACAAAAATAAAATTGGGTTGCCTCCCAACAAGCGCTATTGTTTAACGCCCTTAGCTAGGCATAAAAACACATAGATCTAGGTATTGTCATAGTAATAATAAGGCAAATCTAGAAAAACATCTCATACTCCCTTCGTTCAGTAGTAAGTTTTCTTTGTGGTAAGCAAAAGTAATCAAAAGGGTTAATTTAATGGGATAAGGATCCCTAAGATCAAGCTCGGGAGGAATTGGTTCCTCCTTTGGCCCCTCATATTGTATGACCAACTCATCATTGTAAGCGTTGTTTTGTATAGCAAAATTATCATTAAGTTCAGAAATCTTATCAACTAAAACATCGGTAGGGACTCTCTTTCTTAGATTTTCATTATAAGCAACATGATCTAGAGATCGTAAACGCATTATTTCCTCTTGATTAAAGAGAACCCCCTCTATGGGAGGTCGACCACCATCTACTTTATAATGCGTGAAAATTTCATTAGCTTCTTTCATAATAAATCTAAACTCATGGGCTAGAAATATAGTGGCGGCGCGCTTAACAGAAGAATGCTCAATATTGGAAAACTCTGGAAAAATCCTTTGTATGCATGGATGCATATGAACAAATTGTCTTTCAAGTTCAACCACAAGCAAAGATGTAGCATCCGCGAGACTACTAGTTTTATGGAGAATCGATCCACCTAACGTGGGTAACGCACCGGCACAAGTAAAGAAATCTTGAATAACCCCTTTTCCAATAATATTGCCACTCCCAATGCGAAGTTTTTTAGTGTGCAAGATAGTGGATTCTTCATGACGATTAAAATTAGCAAAAGCATCAAAGTTTCCCCCATCGTTAATACTATCCTTTTCAGTGATAATCTCCCCAGATTCAGACATGGTGGCACAAATCGATCTAAAAAATGGGCAAACAAAAAGGCAAACAAAAAAGACGAACGGAAGAAGGGTGAAAGAAGGGCGAATAAAAATGCAAATCTTTTCGAAAATTGTTTTAGAAGTGGGGGAGAGGAAAATGAGAGGAAAATGGCGAATAATGTAATGCAAGAGATGAGAGTTTATGATGGGTACTTGGTATGCCTTGAGTTGGCGTAGATCTCCCCAGCAACGGCGCCAGCAATTCTTCCTGCTACTTCTTGAGCTTGCGTTGGTTTTTCCCTTGAAGAGGAAAGGGTGATGCAGCAAAGTAGAGATAAGTATTTCCCTCAGTTAGAGAACCAAGGTATCAATCCAGTAGGAGACAACACACAAATCACCAATACCTGCACAAACAATCAAACACTTGCACCCAACGCGATAAAGGGGTTGTTAATCCCTTCACGGTCACTTGCAAAAGTGAGATCTGATAGAGATAGATAAAACTAAACAAAAGATAAAGTAAATATTTTTATGGTTTTTGGTTTATAGATATGAAAATAAAAGATTGCAAAATAGTAGATCGGAAAGTAATATGATGGAAAATAGACCCGGGGGCCATAGGTTTCACTAGAGGCTTCTCTCAAGATAGCAAATAATACGGTGGGTGAACAAATTACTGTCGAGCAATTGATAGAAAAGCACAAAGTTATGACGATATCCAAGGCAATGATTATGAAATATAGGCATCACGCCCGTGTCAAGTAGACCGACCCCTGCCTGCATCTACTACTATTACTCCACACATCGACCGACTCCTGCCTGCATCTAGAGTATTAAGTTCATGAAGAACAGAGTAACTCTTTAAGTAAGATGACATGACATAGAGGAATAAACTCAAGCAATATGATGTAAACCCCATCATTTTATCCTCGATGGCAACAATACAATACGTGCCTCGCTGCCCCTACTGTCACTGGGAGAGGACACTGCAAGATTGAACCCAAAGCCAAGCACTTCTCCCTTGCAAGAAAAACCAATCTAGTTGGCCAAACCAAACCGATAGTTCAAAGAGAATTACAAGGATATCAAATCATGCATAAAAGAATTCAAAGAAGATTCAAATAATATTCATAGATAAGCTGATCATAAATCCACAATTCATCGGATCTCGATAAACACACCGCAAAAGAAGATTACATCGGATAGATCTCCAAGAACATCAACGAGAATGTTGTATTGAGAATCAAAGAGAGAGAAGAAGCCATCTAGCTACTAGCTATGGACCCGTAGGTCTGAGGTAAACTACTCACGCTTCATTGGAAGGGCAATAGAGTTGATGTAGAAGCCCTCCTCGATCGAATCCCCCTCCGGCAGGATGCCGGAAAGGCCCCGAGAGGGGATCTCACGGGAACAGAAGGTTGCGGCGGTGGAAAAGTGTTTTCGTGGATGCTTCTGGTGGTTTGGGAATATATGTGAATATATAGGAGGAAGATCTAGGTCAGGGGGTCACCGAGGGGCCCACAAGGTAGGGGGGCACACCCTACCCCCCTGGGTGCGCCCTCCCCCCTTGTGGCCACCTCGTGGCTCTTCTGACTTACACTCCAAGTCTCCTGGGTGTCTTCTGGTCCAAGAAAAATCATCGCGAAGGTTTTTTTCCGTTTGGACTCCGTTTGGTATTCCTTTTCTGCGAAGCTCAAAAACAAGGAAAAAACAGAAACTGGCACTAGGCTCTAGGTTAATAAGTTAGTCCCAAAAATAATATAAAATAGCATATTAATGCATATAAAACATCCAAAACAGATAATATAATAGCATGGAATAATAAAAAATTATAGATACGTTGGAGACGTATCAGTCCCCACTGCAAGGCCGAACCCAGGTTTCACTACAGGTTCCTATCCCGAGCCCTAGATCGGCTAGAGGAGCTCAGCTTTATAGCTGGGCGTCCGCGCTCCGCCTCGCGCCCACGCTGCGCCGTGCTACATTCAGGCAGTGCATTTTTCGCCGAATTGATGCCGCATACGCTCTTCGTCTCCCTAAACTTAAGCACCTCGAGCTCATTGCCGTCCGCATCTCAAAGTAGGATTTGGAGTGCCCGCTCGTCAGCTGTATAGTGCTCGAGTACCTTCATCTTCATGCGATGGATGGGTTCAGTAGCCTCCACATCACCTCGACGAATGTCCATGCGATTTATGTGCATTGCTGGCGCCGCCCAAGGTTGTCAGTTGAGGTGTTTCACGATATGGTCATTGAGAATGCACCTTTTCTCGAGAGATTGTATGTACTTCATAAATTAGGTCTAGCAAGAATCAGGGTTATTCACGCACCGAAATTGACAATGTTGGGCTATTCGTGTGCTGAATTGAACGAACTTGTTACTGGATCACTATCCGTTCAGGTACAATAGTCTTCTTCTTCTCCTTCTTATATATTATTGGACAACACATTTTATCCAATTTTTGTTGATCTATATGTTCGCCTGTCATCCGGAAAATCATTCCCACAAGCTTGACCCAGCCTCTACGCACAGTGAAGGTCTTGGCACTACAATCTGTCGGCCCCGATCTGGATGAAGTTGTTAGATTCCATAGATGCTTTCCTTGCATGCAGAAGCTATACATCAAGGTGATGCTCCTTTCCTGTTAATTTTTAACCACAACAGAGCTCAATTTTTTGTTACTTTTACTCATGATTACAATGACAAATGTAGAATGATTTATAAAGGAAATTTGGAGGATTTCAATACATATATTTTTTGAGATGCTAGTGTTGTACACGTTTTATTCCTTCACCCGACATGCTATCATGATAAAAGTTTATCATGAAAGATTGAAGGTGGTATTTCACTCTTTTTGTGTATTTTTGAAATCCTGCAAATCAAAGAGGCTCGAAGTGTTCAAATCTGTAGCTAGGCACTAATATGTTGTCTTCGTTTGCAGATACTAGCAGGCCCGAAAGTAGAAAATGTTGGGGAATATAACAATCCCATTAAATGCCTTGATCTTCATCACACAAAAATTACTTTTAATGAGTACCGAGGCACCACACCAGAAATTAAATTCGCCAGGTTGTTTGTTGAGAATGCAAGGTTGATCAAGGTAATGAGGTTTCCCCTATATTTACTGTGCAGAAGTGGATGGATTGCTAAAGAGCGCATGCATCTATAGCTGAATGGAAAAGGCTCTGCAGAAGCTGAATTTTAGTTTGTAACTTCATATGACAGATTTTTTGGGAGTCATTGTATCGAGCCGCTATCTGCCTTCTCGGTGGATGATCCTTTTGCAGAAATAATGCATGAAAAAGATTCTGAAGAAGATGAATTTTATGTGTCTGAATAGTTTGAACATTGTAATCTTTGAATTTGGGCCTTGTAATGCTAGAATTTGAACCTTGCAATATTTATGGTATTTGTTATATAACATAATTGGATGTTTATTTTGGTTTTTCCAATCATGTCCTGCTATAAGTATATATATGTTGTTTTTCTGTACACAGAGCATAGATGTTGTGCAGACAGAGCATATCACATCGCACAAGGACCACACTAGGGAACCCGTCGATGATGAATTCATCAATCACAGACGGTTGTCTACCAGCAAGCGTTTGCCCACAACACACACAGCTTATTCCATCACAAACAACTCAGATGGATCAGCTGAATGCCACATATTGCACATGCAACTATAATCTGATTCGTGTTTCATGTCTCCGCCATTGCTCGCACAGTTCGTCTTATTTGCCATGTATCACTGTGCCGGCCTCTACTCGTGTCCCTCGGCGCGCTCCGCTCGCCATTAGGCGCTGCAGTGTGCTGTGCTCGCCGTTAGGCACCGCGGCATGCTCTGCTCGCGTACCTCCACGTGCTTGGCTTGTGGACAGCTTTTCCTTGCGTGTTCAACTGCTATATGCATATATATGGTTGCTCGCTGTTGAGGCAACCGCGGAGCGCTCTGCTCGCATCCCTGCGTGCGCTCTGCCAGCGGTTGGGGCCTGCGCATGATCATGTTGGGGGCCCCATATGCATGTCGTTGCGCCGCACGTGTCGCCACAATGCAGTTACGTGCCGCACGATGGAGTTACGCGCTGCAAATTAGAACTGCCATCCGGGCGTGCGGATATTCCAGGCCGTCCAGCTTCCCCATTAATTCCCACGACCATTATAACCTTAGTCTCTTCAACCTTTCAATCTTGCCCCACAACACAACAAGCACACCCACAATGACAGATACAGAGAGGATACCTAGCGGCGCTCCAATGGAGTTTGGCGAGCATAAAGTGGAGACCCATGCGAGGGAGACGGATCTCTCGGTGGTGTACATCATCGACCTGGCCGTGGTGGAGGATTACATCAACACCATGGAGCAGTTGCTTGCTCGAGACAAGTACAAGGTGGTCGGCATCGACCTCCAGTACACCGGCGGTCATCCCGGCAAATATCAGGAGGTTGCCATTGCCGAGTTGTGCGTGCGCCATAATGTCCTCATCTACCACTACTACATGGCCACAGAGCCTTGCGGCTGTTTTGCCAGGTTTGTCAACAACACCGACTACAAGTTCGCTATGGTGGAAACCTCCAACAATGTAAAAGCACTCATTGTTATGGGCTTGGCCTGCAAGAACCTTGTCGAAATACGTGACCACTACAGGGTCTGGGGCAGCACGAAGAAGGACTCCCTGGTTGAACTCGCCTCGGCCATCATCGACCCCTACTACGAAAAGATGAAGTAGGATGCCAACAGAACATGTCCCGTATCCTGGCACCAGGCCTGGATGCGGCAATTGGATGAACCTCACCTCAGGTTCGCGGCCAAGAGCGTGTACACATGCTATGAGATGCACAGGTGGATTGTTGACATGAGGAAGTGCCTCATTCCCGAAATCGACGAGGCCGGATCGAGCCACAAGCAAAGCAGTAGCCGCAAGCATCACAAGAAGTAGATGATGATGAGATGATCATTTATCCTAGTTAATTATGCATGTAATATATAGTTTACTTTGGTGTGTGGAAATGCCATGTGTGTAGTAGCCACCTATGTAATTATGCATGTAACAGTTTACTTTGGTGTGTGCAACTGTCATGTGTGTAGTAGCCACCTATGTAATTCGATGTTTAATTTGGTTATGCAACCATGTCCTTATAAGTGTGTGTGTGTGTGTGTGTGTGTGTGTGTGTGTGTGTGTGTGCGTGTGTATGTTGTTTTGTATGCAATCCCATTGCACAACACACACGTCTTATTAGCAGCAATCGTCTGTGTTATTATCGGTGTTCGCACACATTTCTGACTACAGACCTATTTACCGCGTATCACACACATCTTGTTAAATTGAACCGTTTCTGCTCTCTTGGCTCAACGCAAATGGTTCATCTGAGTGGACTGTTTGCTCTCTATCGCACACACCTTGATCTGGCTGACTATTTCTTTTGTTCCGCCTAATCACAAACAATTCATCCGAGTGAATTCTATGCCGTATATCACACACCCCTTCATCTGGCTGCCCGTTTTTGTTGTTTCGCCTCATCACAAACAGTTTATCCAAGTTAATTGTATGTCGTATATTGCAGACACCTTCATCTGGCTGCCCATTTCTGTTGTTCCGCCTCATTGCAAACAGTTCATTGAACTGAACCGTATGCCCCGCATCGAACACGCAACTAAAATCTAAACCGTGTTTGATGTATCTGCCATCGCAAATGTTTTCCATCTTTTTTAATGGTTTTTTTACATCACCATATGCGATTAATGCATCACACACAGTTTCTTTGAAGGGTCTCTGATTGTAGTGTCCCGTTAGCAGCATCCTGCAGTAGTGCAAGCACACATCTGTGGGCCCACACACGGTCCACATTTGACCAGAAGCAAAAGGGGGGTTAACCATGATGTACTCCTTTCGGTTTTGTGTTACGGTAGGGTGAGATGTCAGACCTAGCTATTTCGGGGCATGCGTTCGTAGCTAGGATTCCCCTCCCGCCAACACGAAGTGTGTGTGTGTGTCTGGGGGGGGGGGGGGCTAGCAATAATAACGTGCGCTTTGTGCGACAGGTGCCACATCAAAGTTCCCTTTCTTTCCCTTGCCCTTTTTCTTGAAACTAGTGGCCTTGTTAACCATCAACACTTGATGCTCCTTCTTGATTTCTACCTCCGCGACCTTAAGCATTGCGAAGAGCTCAGGAATTGTTTTATTCATCCCTTGCATATTATAGTTCATCATGAAGCCTTTGTAGCTTGGTGGCAGTGACTGAAGAACTCTGTCAATAAGACTATCAACTGGAAGATCAACTCCCAGCTGAGTCAAGTGGTTATGATACCCAGACATTTTGAGTATGTGTTCACTGACAGAACTGTTCTCCTCCATCTTGCAGCTATAGAACTTGTTGGGGACTTCATATCTCTCAACCCGGGCATTTGCTTGAAATATTAACTTCAACTCTTGGAACATCTCATATGCTCCATGATGTTCAAAACGTCTCTGAAGTCCCGGTTCTGAGCCATAAAGCATGGCACACTAAACTATAGAGTAGTCATCAGATCGAGCTTGCCAGACGTTCATAACATCTGCAGTAGGTCCTGCAGCAGGACTGTCACCTAGTGGTGCATCAAGGACATAATTCTTTTATGCAGCAATGAGGATAATCCTCAGGTTACGGACCCAGTCTGTATAGTTGCTACCATCATCTTTCAACTTAGCTTCCTCTAGGAACACATTAAAATTCAGGGGAACGGTAGCTCGGGCCATTGATCTACAACATAGATATGCAAAACTATAAGACTAAGTTCATGATAAATTACATTCAATTAATCAAATTACTAATGAACTCCCACTTAAATAAACATCCCTCAAGTTTATCTAAGTGATACATGATCCAAATCAACTAACCCATGTCCGATCATCACGTGAGATGGGGTAGTCATCAATGGTGAACATCTCTATGTTGATCATATCTACTATATGACTCATGTTCGACCTTTCGGTCTCTAGTGTTCCGAGACCATGTCTGTACATGCTAGGCTCGTCAAGTTTAACCCAAGTATTCTGCATGTGCAAAACTGTCTTACACCCGTTGTATGTGAACGTAGAGTCTATCACACCCGATCATCATGAGGTGCTTCGAAACGATGAACTTTGGCAACAGTGCATACTCGGGGAGAACACTTTTATCTTGAAATTTAGTGAAGGGATCATCTTATAATGCTATCGCCGTTCTAAGGAAAATAAGATGCATAAAGGATAAACATCACATGCAATCAAAATATGTGACATGATATGGCCATCATCATCTTGTGCTTTTGATCTCCATCTCCAAAGCATCGTCATGATCTCCATCGTCACCGGCTCGACACCTTGATCTCCATCGTTGCGTCGGGGTTGTCTCGCCAACTATTGCTTCTACAATTATTGCTAACGCATAGCAATAAAGTAAAGCAATTACATGGCGCTTGCATTTCATACAATAAAGAGAAAACCCTAAGGCTCCTGCCGGTTTTCGATATTACAAAACATAATAATCTCATACATCAACATATATCACATCACGTCTTGACCATATCACATCACAACATGCCCTGCAAAAACAAGTTAGACGTCCTCTAATTTGTTGTTGCAAGTTTTACGTGGCTGCAATGGGCTTCTAGCAAGAACCGTTCTTACCTACACAAAAACCACAACGGTGATGAATCAAGTTTGCTATTTTAACCTTCTTCAAGGACCGGCCGTAGTCAACAAAAGTAGGAGAAACAGACACCCGCCAGCCACCTTTATGCAAAACTAGTTGCATGTCAGTCGGTGGAACCGGTCTCATGTGTGTGGACATGTAAGGTTAGTCTGGACCGCTTCATCCTAGAATACTGCTGAATCAAAATAAGACATTGGTGGTAAGCAGTATGACTATCACCACGCACAACTCTTTGTGTTCTACACGTGCATATCATCTACGCATAGACCTGGCTCGGATGCCACTGTTGGGAAACATTGCATGGAAAACTAAAAAATTTCTACGCACACGCAAGATCTATCCATGGAGATGCATAACAACGAGAGGGGAGAGTGTGTCTACGTACCCTCGTAGACCGTAAGAGGAAGCGTTTGTTAACGTGGTTGATGTAGTCGAACTTCTTCGTGTTCCAACCGATCGAGTACTGAACGTACGGCACCTCCGCGTTCAGCACATGTTCAGCTCGGTGACGTCCTCGCCTTCTTGATCCAGCAACAAAGTGAAGTAGTGGATGAGTTCTGGTAGCACGTCGGTGTGGTGACGGTGATGGTGAAGCTATCTCCGCAGGGCTTCGCCTAAGCATTGCGAAAATATGACCGAGGGTGTAAACGGTGGAGGGGGCGCCGCACATGGCTAAGCGATTATCGTGGTTATGTGTGGCGCCCCCTCCCACATATATATAGGTGGGGGGGAGAGGGGAGCAGCAAGGAGGTGCCCCAAGTAGGACCGAATCCTACTTGAGCTCCTGCCCTTGGCCGTGCCCCCCCTTCCATATTTGCTTCCGGGAGAAAGGAAAGGGGGGAGAGAAAGGAAGGGGGAGGCCGAATCCCCCCTTTCCTTCCTCCATTAGGCCGGCTGCCATAGGAGGGGTGTGCCAGCCCCTTGTGTGCTGGTGTGCTCCCCTCTTTTGGCCCATATGGCCCATATACTTCCCGGGGGTGCCCGGAACCCCTTCCGGTGATCCGATAACTACCCGGTGCACTCTGAAACTCTTCCGGAGTCCGAATATCATCGTCCTATATATCAATATTTACCTCTGGACCATTCTGGAGCTCCTCGTCATGTCCGTGTTCTCATACGGGACTCCGAACAACATTCGGTCACCAAATCATATAACTCATATAACACTATATCGTCAACGAACATTAAGCGTGCGGACCCTGCAGGTTCGAGAACTATGTAGACATGACCGAGACACCTCTCCGGTCAATAACCAATAGTGGAACCTGGATGCCCATATTGTCTCCTACATATTCTATGAAGATCTTTATCGGTCGAACCTTATGACAACATACGTAATTCCCTTTGTCCATCGGTATGTTACTTGCCCGACATTCGATCATCGGTATCTTCACACCTAGTTCAATCTCGTTACCAGCAAGTCTCTTTACATGTTCCGTAATACATCATATTGCAACGAACTCCTTAGTCACTTTGCTTGCAAGGCTTCTTATGATGTGTATTACCCAGAGGGCCCAAAGATACCTCTCCGATACTCGGAGTGACAAATCATAATCTCGATCTATGCCAACTCAACAAACACCTTCGGGGATACATGTAGAGCATCTTTACGATCACCCAGTTACATTGTGACATTTGATAGCACACAAGGTATTCCTCCGGTATCCAGGAGTTTCATAATCTCATAGTCGAAGGAATATGTATTTGTCATCAAGAAAGCAATAGCAAATAAACTGAACGATAATTATGCTAAGCTAATGGATGGGTCTTGTCCATCACATCATTCTCCTAATGATGTGATCCCATTATCAAATGAAAACACATGTCTATGGTTAGGAAACCTTAACCATCTTTGATCAACGAGCTAGTCTAGTAGAGGGTTACTAGGGACACGGTATTTGTTTATGTATTCACACATGTATTTAAGTTTCCCATCAATACAATTCTAGCATGAATAATAAACCTTTGTCATGAATAAGGAAATATAAAATAACAACTTTATTATTGCCTCTAGGGAATATTTCCTTCAAAGCCCGGCAACGCTTCCCGGGGAGCTCGAGGTGCGAATGGCCCAAAAGAGGTTTACCATGGCCTCTTCGCCCGACGTCGGTGAGGTGGCCGCCGAGGAAGTTGACGATGATGACTGGACGGACCCTTTCAATCAGTGGGCTCGAGTATTCTGGCATGTCGCAAACGTCGGCTATGACATCAAGGTCATCGACTATGACGGCTTGACGTGTGCTATGTCACAGGTTAAGTTTCCCACCCCCAACCCCTCGGGTTCGACAGTCGTCGATCTCATCGATGGCCCTGCCGCTGATCTCCTGCGGCTCATTATGAACAATTTTCCATCCTTCATCACCATGGAGCCCCTTTTGTCATTTCTCAAGGACACGTTCTGCGACGCTGGCTTGCGATCCTCAGCTACCAAGTCAGACCTCATCGACGGCGACCACGAGGAGGAGCCCATCTGTGACAAGTGAGGAAATCCATGATTTGTTTTGCCGTGCCTCTTCATCGGGGGAATCCCATGATTTTTTTCTCGAACCCCTTTTGTAGTGAGAACTTGTCTAGTATTTATTGTTATATTTGGTTGTTTGCATTATCCCTTGTTTATTTCAACAGTTTTTGGTTGTTCGGTTGTTTGTAGTTAGCATATGTCCAGTTTCAATTGCCATCTTTGGTTGTTCGTAGTATGCCTTGTTTATTTCAGTTATTCACAATGTGATGTTCTATATGTGCTAGTATGAACTGGGCAGTTCAATTTCATCAATACCTGTTTTAACAATAACTCTATGAATGACTATATTTGGTTGCTGTTAAGCATGTTCTATTTAACACGCCTTTCCATTTGATTTAACAATAACTAGTGCACTTAGACCTGCGCAATACAAGTTTGAATGACTATGTTATTTTTTTCAAATGTTAGGCCTGTTGCAGTTAATAACACACCTTTCCACTTCTTGTTTTTTCTTAACTAGCATGCTTAAACCTTCGCCATGAAGCTATCATTTGGAGGTTATGTTGTCTACCATGGATATATTTGGTTGATGTTTAGCCTGTTGTGCTTAACATGCCTTTAGATGTACTTACACAGGATAATAGTGGGAACATCTGTGTCGGTGTACTAAGTATTGGGCCATTAGTACCCCGTACTTGTGCACGGGCAGTTGTAGCCATACTCGCGGCAAGGCTTGCCGGGGAACAGTTCGAGGTTGACTTAGACCACCAAAGAAATCATCAAGTCAGAGATCTGAGGATCAGCAGATAAGAAGAGCTAGAATCCGAAGGCCAGCTTCCCCGGCAAGATCTTGCCGCGGTGGCCTGCGGAGCCCGGCAAGGATCGGCGCCCGGCAAGGCTTGGCGCCCGGCAAGCTTCGGCGCCCGGCAAGGTTTTGTTGTTGTGCCACCGCTCTAGCACAGCGACAAACCCGACATTCTGGGTCCTTCTTTAGATACGTGCCGACGCGCCAGTGGAGGAGGGCTTAAGCGGTGCTGATGGGATGGTGTCGGGGACGAATCCGCGATCACCTATGGGACCCAGGGAAGGACCCCTTTACGTTCGGCAGGGAGAGACGGTCGCACGAAGAGCAAATCTAGCGAAGAACACGACAGTGCACGAGAGAGATTTACCCAGGTTCGGGCCGCACAGATGCGTAAAACCCTACTCCTGCTTTTTGGTTTATTATCTGTATGATTGTTCTAGCTCCAGGAGCGCTACAGTACCGAGTAGCTGCGTACAATACTGGAGTTCTCCCTTTCCCAGTTCCTCCCCCTTTTTCACGTTGCCTATGGGCCTCCTTTTATACGCACAAAGGGGTCACCAACAGGTGGCAAACAGTAAAGGTAGAGGTGGAAAGTTGCTACAGTAAGGCCACTATTACCAGGATGACATGTCCTACCTACCACTGACGGCAGGGGACAAGGGCATTAAATGCCCATGCCTTTGCTGTCCACATACATGTACCCGGACGTCTTGGACGTGGGAAAAGCCTATCCCACCTGCTCCTGCACCGCTAGCTACAGTGCACCGCCGTCTACACAGTGCCCTGCCACGCACGCTTGGAGGGACCCAGAGCGCCACGCTGGCAGAGGCACCGGAGCAGCACAGTAGCACAGTGGTACAGTAACGCTTGCCGCGGCAAGACCTTGCCGCACCTGACAGCTTGCCGCAGCCGCTATCTTACCGCAGCCAATACCTTGCCGCAGCCAATGACTTGCCGGGGCAAGTACCTTGCCGCGGCAAGTACTCTGCTACAGCATTTACATGCTTATCACTGACGGGTCAGGACAAGCGCATTAGATGCTCTGTCTAGGTGTCCCTTAGCTTCTTGGGGATGGGAAAAGGGGCCATCCTATCAGCGCCGCCTGGCACAGTGCTCTGCCACGCATGCCTGGAGAAGGGTCCAGAGTGCCATGCTGGCGGCCGCACTGAAGCAGCAGCATAGTGGCATAACCTTGCCGGGGAGGAACCTTGCCGGGCTCAGCTGGTCATCCCGGCAAGAACCTTGCCGGGGCCTTGTCTCCAGTCTAGCTGTCCCCCGGCAAGCCTTGCCGGGTTCAGCTGGTCATCCCGGCAAGAACCTTGCCGGGGCCTTATCTTTAGTCTTATCGAGTCCTGAGCTTGCCGGCCCTGATCTCGCCGGCAGTAGTAGACTTGATCTTCTGGTCGATCCGCCTGGAGTCTTGTCTTGCCAGCTCTGCCTTGCCGGCGTTGCGTGGACCCATTCCCGGCAAGTAGACCTTGCCGGGAACCGGGCTTCGAATGTACTCTTGGGTGGATTCCTCCTCTGCCATGTCCTTCCCGCCTGGAGGCTTCGACTTGCCGGTGCGTGTCCAGGGGTAGTGAACACCCCCCTGTTTATTACACCGACATGAGCCCCCGGGCCTGGGCCGGACAGGCGTGCACAGTGGTTGTCCGGGCTAGGCCCAACGACGCACACCGGCAACATGTAGATCTGTTCCCTGCCGTTCCTCCTGCCTGGAGGTCGCAACCCTGTTGCTGCAATGGCACGCATAAAGAAACAATTTACCTTGATTAGGCCAAGCTTTATGGCACAAGAGATATTCCTTCATGCTAAATGAATGCATGCTTCCCCCTTGATTGATTCCGTCCTTGCACGTATCTTGTACCCTACGCTGTCTGGAAATCCTGTCGGTGCGCACGCTTGCCGCGAGCGCTAGGTGCGGGTCTTTAGCAGCCTGCTGGAAACGCCGCCGCCGGCAAGGCGACTTGCCGAGCCAGAACACAGCTGCTAAGTTTGCCGAGCGGACTCGAGGCGAAACCAGAGCGCGGACTAACCACGGCAAGGTCCTTTCGCGTGCAGGTCGATATACGAGAACGAGGAATCAATCAAGACGGCCCACGCTTGCTGGAAAGCTTTCCGGTGCGCACGCTCCAGGCAGCGGCGCTTGGGGATCGGGTCCTTAGCAGCTCACCAGGAACGCCGCCTCCCGGAAAGGTTTACCTTCCCGGTTCTGGTGCAGCTGCTCACATCGCCGAGCGGACTCGAGGCGACTAGGAGCGCAACTAGCCCCGAGAAGGCTCCTTCGCGTGTAGGTGTAAGAAGCGAGTGAGGACATTAAAATGAATGCAATTGCCAAAAAAATCTGTGCAACTTAGCTTTTTCTGCTAGGGCGCCGCTAGCCCCCGAGCTTGTTTCTTGCTCAAAGAGTGGTTGTCGGAGCCCCCGGCAAGGGAGGCTCTTAACTCTGGCGGAGAACTTTGACGTTCTCGACGCCAGCTTCCGGCAAGGGGTTGCCGGGAAGGCTCTTGACTCTGGCGGAGAACCTTGACGTTCTCAACGCCAGCTTCCGGCAAGCTTGTTGCCGGGGAGGCTCTTGACTCTGACGGAGAACCTTGACGTTCTCAACGCCAGCTTCCGGCAAGCTTGTGGCCGGGGAGGCTCATCAGGGGATTATTCTCTGGGGCGCTGCCAGCCCCCGAGCTTGCCTTCCATGCGTGTTCCTGCAACACTGACTGGGCATGAAATGCCACAACAGCGTTTGAGCACAACAAGTTGATTAGCTTCTGGTTAATGTCGGATTCGCTGCAATCTTGACTCCTGCTGAATATTCCCTTGCTTGCCGGAACACTTTCCGGTGCGCACGATCCAGTCAGCAGCGCTTTGAGGAACGGATCCTTAGCAGCATGCCGGGAACGCCGCCTCCCGAAAAGGTTTACCTTCCCAGCTCTGGCGCAGCTGCTCAGGTTGCCGAGCGGACTCGAGGCAACTAGGAGCTCGACTAGCCCCAGGAAGGCTCCTCAGCATACGGGTTTACGCAGGAACCTTAGAATAAAACTCGCTAAGTCCTTCTCCTTAAACGACTACATTTTTGCACAGTGAGCCCCCCACGCTTGCCGGAATACTCCCCGAATGCGCACGTTCCGGTCGATGGCGCTTAGGATCGGGTCCTGTTCAGTAGCCTATCGAGAACGCCGCCTCTTCGGGAGCTTAACGCCTTAGAAACAATCGCAGCTGCGTCTGCATTGTTGGGCGGACCCAAAACAACCAGGAGCGCAGAATGTTTCAGGAGCGCTCCTTCGCGCACAGGTTATGCACAAAAATATCGTCCAGGATAAGACTTAACAGCAGAAAGTAATTAAAGCTTTAAAACTTAGCTTTTTGCGAAGGTTCAGGCCCTTCTTCTTGGACGCTATGGCGGTGAAGATGATGAAGAAACTGCCGCGCTGATCGCCAGATCAGGTTCACGCAGCCCCTCACCCCCTACCTGGCGCGCCAAAGATGTCGGGGACGAATCCGCGATCACCTATGGGACCCAGGGAAGGACCCCTTTACGTTCGGCAGGGAGAGACGGTCGCACGAAGAGCAAATCTAGCGAAGAACACGGCAGTGCACGAGAGAGATTTACCCAGGTTCGGGCCGCACGGATGCGTAAAACCCTACTCCTGCTTTTTGGTTTATTATCTGTATGATTGTTCTAGCTCCAGGAGCGCTACAGTACCGAGTAGCTGCGTACAATACTGGAGTTCTCCCTTTCCCAGTTCCTCCCCCTTTTTCACGTTGCCTATGGGCCTCCTTTTATACGCACAAAGGGGTCACCAACAGGTGGCAAACAGTAAAGGTAGAGGTGGAAAGTTGCTACAGTAAGGCCACTATTACCAGGATGACATGTCCTACCTACCACTGACGGCAGGGGACAAGGACATTAAATGCCCATGCCTTTGCTGTCCACATACATGTACCCGGACGTCTTGGACGTGGGAAAAGCCTATCCCACCTGCTCCTGCACCGCTAGCTACAGTGCACCGCCGTCTACACAGTGCCCTGCCACGCACGCTTGGAGGGACCCAGAGCGCCACGCTGGCAGAGGCACCGGAGCAGCACAGTAGCACAGTGGTACAGTAACGCTTGCCGCGGCAAGACCTTGCCGCACCTGACAGCTTGCCGCAACCCATAGTTTGCCGCGCAAGGTAACTTGCCGGGGCAAGTACCTTGCCGTAGCCGCTATCTTGCCGCAGCCAATGACTTGCCGGGGCAAGTACCTTGCCGCGGCAAGTACTCTGCTACAGCATTTACATGCTTATCACTGACGGGTCAGGACAAGCGCATTAGATGCTCTGTCTAGGTGTCCCTTAGCTTCTTGGGGATGGGAAAAGGGGCCATCCTATCAGCGCCGCTTGGCACAGTGCTCTGCCACGCATGCCTGGAGAAGGGTCCAGAGTGCCATGCTGGCGGCCGCACTGGAGCAGCAGCATAGTGGCATAACCTTGCCGGGCAGGAACCTTGCCGGGCTCAGCTGGTCATCCCGGCAAGAACCTTGCCGGGGCCTTGTCTCCAGTCTAGCTGTCCCCCGGCAAGCCTTGCCGGGTTCAGCTGGTCATCCCGGCAAGAACCTTGCCCGGGCCTTATCTTTAGTCTTGTCGAGTCCTGAGCTTGCCGGCCCTGATCTCGCCGGCAGTAGTAGACTTGATCTTCTGCTCGATCCGCCTGGAGTCTTGTCTTGCCAGCTCTGCCTTGCCGGCGTTGCGTGGACCCATTCCCGGCAAGTAGACCTTGCCGGGAACCGGGCTTCGAATGTACTCTTGGGTGGATTCCTCCTCTGCCATGTCCTTCCCGCCTGGAGGCTGCGACTTGCCGGTGCGTGTCCAGGGGTAGTGAACACCCCCCTGTTTATTACACCGACAGATGGCCCCTTTTTCCATCCCCAAAAAAGTAAGGACACCTAAACGGACACCTCACGATGCATTAAATGCGTTCGTCCTAGTCCGTCAGGGGTTAGGTATGATAACCCTGTAGCTACTTTACACCTCAATGTATGTACATTTTGCCACTGTGGTGACCCCTTTGTGGTACAAAAGGAGGCCCACGGCAACTGCTACAGGGGAGGAGATCTTCTGGCCCATTCTCCATGCGTAGCTGCTCTTTGAACGTAATGTTCACTGCGAGCACTCCTGGAGCCTGGGCTCAAGAACATCGATAATAAAACAAGGCAGGAGTAGGGTTTTACGCTGATCAGTGGCCCGAACCTGGGTAAAATCTTTCCGCGTCGATCGTTGGTTCTGCTCTTTGCGCATACCTCTCCCCCCGCCGAATCGTAAAGGGTTCCCTTAGGATCCCATAGGTGTCGCACGCCGACATCTTTGGCGCGCTAGGTAGGGGGATTGTAGGTTGTGTGAACCTGATCCAGTGATCGGTGCCTTAGTTTCTTCATCATCTTCATCATCATGCCACCCAAGAAGAAGAGCGCTGCGACGGCACAACCGTCCACGTCCGTTTTGCCTGCGCCTTCGCATACGGCCGATGGCGTGGGTGCAGAAGGAAGAGGACTAGAGCCTCCACGGTGTTCCGGTGATCCAAGCCAGGCGAGCGGCGTCGTTCGCAGTGGCAGCGGCAACCCGCACGCCGCTGGATCCAGAGACGGAGTTGTGTTGCCTACGGGTGGCACAATGAATTCCAGAGATCGGAGGACGCCTGTTGAAACTCCCGCGCCGGCGCAAGCATCACGGCCTTCCCAGGTCGTGCACGATGAGCGACGTCAAGGCGCTGGTGGTTCAGGGCGTCCCCATGAAAAGATTTCCACGCATCGATCCCAAGATGTGCGGGCCCAGCATGCACATCGAGCTGCCGGCGGAGGTGGCGCGCGGTCGCGTGACCGTGATGGTGCTCCTTCTAACATGGCTAGGAGTCAGAGCACCTCACGTACCTCGCACCTGTCGCCGCCGCCTACGCCAGCGGAAGCCTTGGCACGTGCGCAGCTGCTCCACGATTTCCCTCCTGCTCCAGAGAACATGGAGGAGTGGGGAGCTACTAACCAGAGCCTTATTGGCTTCGCCAACAAAGATGGACCCCAACGCCAGACGAAGAGGTTCAAGAAACAACTCTTCCCGGCAAGGAAATTGACCAGCAATGGGTTATGTACTTTGACGGGGCTTTTGCGCTGCAAGGCGCCGGTGCTGGCATGCTGCTTGTCGCACCCACCGGAGAGCACCTCAAGTACGTAGTCCAAATGCATTTTCCCCGGGAGAGTTCGACCAACAACACAGCAGAATACGAAGGTTTGCTTGCCGGTCTTAGGATCGCGGCAGACCTTGGTATCAAAAATCTCGTCATCAAAGGCGATTCACAGCTTGTCGTCAGGCAAGTTAACAAGAGTTATCAGAGTCCATTGATGCAAGCCTACGTGGATGAAGTGAGAAAAATGGAAAAGCACTTTGACGGTCTGCAAATGGAGCACGTTCCTCGTGCCGAGAACAGTATTGCTGACGACCTGTCAAAGCGTGCCACCCTCAAGTTGCCTGTGGAACCAGGAACTTTTGTGCTCCAATTGACTCAACCATCCGTGGCGCCATCAATGCAGCAAGAAAAGAGAAGAAAGTTGAACTCTGGTCAGTACTTCCCGGCAGAGCTCCCGGGAGCCGCCGGCAAGGAAGTTGCCGGGATCGACGACATGCCTGCCGGGGAACAACAGGCTCCAGCAGGGGCTCAGGCCCTTGCCGTCGAGACGAATGTTCCCCCGACGGAGGAGATGCCTTTGGTACTAGCTGTCGAGCCCCAGGCTCCAGCATGGGCGCAACACATTGTCCATTTCCTTCAAACAGGAGAACTCCCGGAGGAACAGAAAGAAGCGGAAAGAGTAGCCCGTCGGTCTATTACGTACAAGTTCTTCGATGACGTCCTGTACAGAAAGAGACCAAACGGTGTGAAATTGAAGTGCATTCCTCGGGAGGATGGACTAGAGCTGTTGGCAGAAATACATGGAGGCATATGTGGTTCTCACATAGGATCAAGAGAACTTGTCGGGAAGGCATTCCAGGAAGGTTTCTTTTGGCCCACCGCTCTCCAGGATGCAACTGCACTAGTAACTAAATGTGAAGCGTGCCAGTTTCATTCGAAGAAATCGCATCAACCGGCTCAAGCTCTTCAGACAATCCCTCTCTCCTGGCCATTTTTGGTCTGGGGGCTCGACATACTGGGCCCTTTCCCCCGTGCTACCGGGGGCTTTGAGTACTTGTACGTCGCTATCGACAAGTTCACAAAGTGGCCGGAGGTGGAAGCAGTGA
This sequence comes from Thinopyrum elongatum, assembly GCA_011799875.1. Classification (NCBI taxonomy): domain Eukaryota; kingdom Viridiplantae; phylum Streptophyta; class Magnoliopsida; order Poales; family Poaceae; genus Thinopyrum; species Thinopyrum elongatum. The sequence continues at coordinate 283,566,771 of CM022299.1, read as the reverse complement.
GGAAGGTGACAGCACAATCAGCCGTCAAGTTCTTTAAAGGGATAGTTTGCCGTTTCGGTGTGCCCAACAGGATCATCACCGACAACGGCACGTAATTCGCAAGTCGCACCTTCATGCAGTATGTCCAAGACCTTGGTGGCAAAATTTGTTTTGCCTCTGTTGCTCACCCGAGAAGCAACGGCCAAGCGGAGAGGGCCAATGCTGAAGTGTTGCACGGTCTCAGGACCAGAACCTTTGACAAGCTGAAAAAGTGCGGAAGACGCTGGATTGATGAGTTACCGGTGGTTCTTTGGTCAATCAGAACGACACCAAATCGAGCCACCGGCCAGACACCCTTCGCTTTGGTCTACGGAGCGGAAGCAAATTCTCCACACGGAACTCACGTACAGATCACCTCGAGTGCTCGCTTATGATGAGCTTGAGCAAGAGCAACTGCGCCAAGATGACGATGTGCTCCTTGAGGAGAATCATCTTTAGGCTGCTGTGCGAGCTGCACGCTACCAGCAAGCTTTGCGCCGCTACCATAGCCGCAAAGTTCATGCCCGAAGCCTTGAGGAAGGCGACCTTGTTCTTCGGCGGATTCAGTCTGCCAAGAATTCAAACAAGTTGACGCCAAAGTGGGAAGGCCCTTATCGGGTAGTATGAGTCACTAGGCCCGGCGCTGTCCGCCTGGAGACCGAAGATGGTGTTCCAGTGAGTAACTCCTGGAATATCGAACATCTTCGCAAGTTCTACCCATAAGGCGCGGTTGCCGGGGGCTCCCGGCAACCACTCTTTTGTACAAGTCTTGCTGGCAAGGCATATGATCCTTTGTACAAAGCCAGGCGCAGACCCTGAGCACAGATGAATAAATTTAAGTGTTGTGCATGTCCTTATGGATTTCCATGTTCATATTTATATATGCATGTTTGTCTAAGATGTTGTATGACACTTGCTCTCGGTAAGTTCTAACGAACTGCCAAGATTTCATATCTTTATTTTCTCTTCTTTCTTTTTCTTAAAAGACAGAAGGATTCCTCGCGCACACATTTGCCGGGGGGGGGGGGGGGAAGGTAGATATGAGTACCAGTTGGCAACGTTCAGAATCGACGCTTGCCGGAGAAAAGACAGCGACAGAAAGCTAAGTTCTAAAACTTGGAACAAGTTTCCTTTATTGCAAAGTTATTTCCTTGGACGATTCCGACCTTTGTATGGAAAATCTGCACGCGAAGGAACCCTTGCCGTAATCGGTTGCGCCCTTATTTTGTTTTGAGTCCACTCAACGATTTAAGTGGCTGCACTGAGAACGCCAAGGAGTCTTGCCGGCCGCTGCGCCTCCGGCAGGCTGCTGAAGTCCCGCACCCAGCGCTCGCGGCAGGTTGCACGCCGGCAAGTTTTTCAGTAAATGTAGGGTGAACTCCATACATAAAGGAATCAGACAAGAGAAATAGCATGCATATACCCAAACATAGGCAAGTTATATTACATTAATGAGTTGCCGCAGTTCTAACTTAAGACTTAATTGCCTTTTGACATGGAATGACGACGGCAAGAAAAAGAGGTGGAGCACTTAATCTCTGCGCTGGCCTTCGATCCTTTTTATGGAATCCACCTTCTCAAGAATAGGCGTGATAAGTTCTTCAAGCGCCTCGACATTTGCGTCCTTTGGCAGATGGTCGAGCGCGTTGGAGAGGTCGATGCCGGGATTGCTGTGCACCACCTTGATAAGCACCTTGCGGAGGACGGCCCGGCAAAGCCGGCGGGTCTCGTTGGCCAATTGGGTCGCCCGGCTAGACTGAAGCAGCCTCAAGGCGTCGATGATGCTTTCAAAGAACATCGTCAACCTGGCACTTGAAGATCTCAAGTATACCTGAAGTTTGACAGGCCCATGGTTGACAGTTCTGCCGTAAGCTTCTCCGCAGCGTCGATGAGACGTCTAGTCCAGATCTCCACCCCCTTTTCGTAATCGATTTGGGCGGCGGCAGCGCTCTTGAGCAGGTTCCTCTCTCCCTGGAGATCTTTGAGTAGAGCCTTCTCGCGGGCCCTGCCGGCCTCGAGAGACTTATCCAACGTGGTCAGGTTCAATTCCAGAATGGCAATGGCTTCATTTGCTGAGGAGAGCTGCTTGGTCTTGTTAGACATAGCAACTTGCATCTCCGCCAGGGTGTGGAGGGTTTTTTCCCTATCACCTTTGAGCGTTGAGAGCTCCTTGCCGTGCTCTTCGAGATCTACTTCCAGTTTCTTTACTTTCTCGCTCAGCTCGTTCTTGGCGGCCTCTGCAGCCTCGGCAACATCGACGGCCTCCTTGAGCTTGCCGGCGTGACTTACTGTCAGAGCTTCGAGCTCCTCTTTGTGTTTCTGCTCCAGCTCCTGGGTCCGCCGCGCGACAAGCTTCTCGATATCTTCATCTTTGCTGCAAAGCTTGGCGGCGAGCGCCTGCTCACGTGCGGTGAGATCTTCCTCGTGAGCATCAAGTGCAACGCGGCGCCCCATCAGGACGGCATCTTCGGCAGCAATTCTTTGAGTAGCTTCATCCTGCGCCTTCTCCATGTCAGATTGCTTCAGGAGGATTTCTGTCCACTGTTGGCTCACGTGTTCCCGGCCGGCAGTCAACTCTTGGAGGGCCTCGGCGTACCAGACTTGCATTTGTTCGACGCACCTCTGAAAATCTGCTTCGGCCGCCTCGACAACTGCCATTCTAGAATCCGCTTCCTCTTTCCGAGCGCAGTGGAGAGCCTGGAGCTTGCGGAAATTCTCGCCCATGGCCTGAAGGAGCTGATCCTCTTCAGATTTGCCGCTACTAGCGCTGGGATCGTCAACAACCTCGAGCCCGGCAGCAGCGATGATTTCTTCGTCAAAGACTTCTCCTTCGGCTGGTGCCTCAATGCTTGCCGTCCCCAGCAAGTTGGCAAACAAGTTCTCGCCAACCTTGAGATATTTGCTGGATGAGGGGCCTTCAGATGTTGACGGTTGGTCTTCAGCAACCGCCTCACCAGTGGCAGGGGGCTCCGTGGCCGGTGCAGCGCCTGGCGCTCCTGCGGCAGGAATGCCGTCAGTACGGTCATCAGCCTCCCTGCCGCCCCCTTCAGTAGACTCCTTGGCGGGTTCCTCCTGTGCAGTCTTGGCGGCCTCCTCGCCAAGAGCACCACCAGCCTCGATAGTGGCATCTTTGGCGGCCTCGCTGGCAGCGATCTTGTCTCCTTCGGCAGCGGCATCCCTGGCGGTCTCCTCGATGACAACATCGACGTCCATGTGTTCCATCACAGGGAACTCTGGAGGACGAAGGAGGGAAACAAAATAAGATCAAGATTGAAGTTCGAAGGGACCAAAGACAGAGAGATAAGGGAAAGAATAGCAAGCGTCCTGAGTCAATCAGTTACCTGCGTCGAGCTGTTGAGAGGTGGCCTCGCCCCTCCCGGCAACTTCGGTTGCCGGGGGAGGGTTGCCGGTGTCCATGCTTGCCGGCTCCTCCTCAATTAAGATGGGCTCGTCGGTAGGATCTCTTGCCGGGGACGTGCTTGTGGGCGGCGTGGTCGATGGAGGTGGCACGACGGGGGCGTCTTCCAACAACTCCCCTTGTTGCCGTTCTTCTCCTGCAAGCCCAAAGATATCAGTGGCAAGAATAGAAACCTCAGCGCCCGCCAGTGGAAAAAGAATAGTGAACTTACGCTGGGGGCTGCGCTGGGGGCTGTGCTAGGGGCTGCATTGAGGACTGAGCTCCGGGCTGACGATGACAGTTTCTGGCATGCTCGTGAAGCCTGCCGGGGGCCCGTCGCCCGTGGAAGTCTTTGTCCTCTTCGCCATCCTCTCCATCAAGGTTTCCGCATCACTGCAGAGACAATACGAGCAAGTCAGTAAGATTGATCCAAGATTGGAAAATAAAGGCTGTGGCAAAGCACTCACTCTTCCTCTTCTCGCTCCGGACTAAAGCCGGAGATGTCGAAATCGGCCTCCGTTACGATGTCTGAGTAGGGAGGCGGAGGAGGGGTCCTAGGTCGCTTGGCTGTGGCAGGCACCGGGGGTTGGCGTGTTTTCGCCGCCTCAGCTTCCGATGCGGTAGTGCGAGACACCCCTGCCGCCTCAGCAGTGGCCGCTGGTGTGGGTCTCGCGCGCCGCGCAGGTTGCTGACGAACCCCTTGCCACGGTGCAGTCTTGCCGGCCGCTTTCTTGCCGGGAGCCTCGCCGCTCGAGGAAGGCTGGCTTGCCGGGATGCCAGATACAGCCTTTCGAAGAACACGCTTTGTCTTCTTCGGGGCTGGGAGCTCTTCTTGCGGTTCTTCTTCAGCCGTGTCCTCGTCGGACGAGCTCTCAGCGGCTGTGCTGCTCTGTTCCCTGGCAGCTTTGTCCTTCCCGGCAGGTTTTACTTCCACCACTACCTCTGCATCGCTGGTTTCCCATTCTGTGAAGCCAGCGCTGCCAGCCTCCGCGACAAGATTTGCCTCCTCCACCCTAGTGGCGATGTATGCTACTTCTTGGTCGGTGGTGGCTCGGATGAAGTCTGCCTCTTCCCGGACGGCTCTCTCCGTCAAGTTATCAAAAAACTTTTGTGCTTCCTCCTCGGTTGGCTCGGCCCAAGTCGCGTCAAGACCGTGGGCATTGAACATCGGCATGAAGGTGATGATTGACCCCAAAGCAGAGTTGTTGCACAAAAGGACAATCCTTGCCGGCAGCCGATGCTTGTTGTCGTTCTGGAACAGCTTTTGACGGAGAGCACCAAGTTGCATCGCAGTCAGGTTGTTATTCAACCCGGGGTGCAATCTCATGATGTCTGCTGCGTTTCGGTATTCCCAAGCTGGCCTTCCTCTATTCTGCAAGGGGCCAATGCGGCGGCGGAGAAAGTCGAAGCCAATCATCTCCATTGTTAGCTCGGCAGCTTTCAGGCGAAGAATCCTGGTAGTGGCGATTGTGAGCTTTTCGTCGTCAGCGGCAAGACTACTCCAGCCATTGCCGCGGACCGCTTTTTGTTGCCGGGGCAGACAAAACGGATGGGGATCTACTTCCTTGATCCAGCACCATTCAGCCCGCCATTCGTCCCACTTTTCATGGTAAACTCCTTCTGGGTATATTTCCTTATTCCAAGCCCTTGGAATCCAGGCGATAGAACCAGAGAGGGCCTCTCCTTTTTGGATACGAGAGAAAAAGTAGTGGCGGAAAAGGGTAGTGTTGGGAACCACTCCGGCAAAGTTTTCACAAAGGTGGGCAAAGATGGACATGCACAGTATCGCATTCGGCGTGAAATCGAGAAGATGAAAGACGTATGTGTACATGATGTCGTTGAAGAAGTCAGAAAATGGGGGACAGAGCCCGCAATAGAAATATGCGATGAAAAAGGGGTATCTATCTGACCCACTTTTGGAGCAAGAACCTGGAATCACGCGTGTGGCGGGGTGAGCCTGCGTCTCCTTCGCCCACATGCACTGATACCGCCTCTTCAAAGCTTCCGCATCGAGCGACGGGGCGAAGACGACATACTTCTTCCGCATCTTCACCAGTTCGCTCTCCGGGACATCGGCTTTCGCCTCCTTGCTCTTGCCTTTGCTGGCCCTGGGCGGCATGGCGGCTGCAAGGGCGGAAGCCGTGGATGAAGCGAGCGTGGAGGCGGCGGATGGAAGAGGGAAAGCTTTGCTCTGAGCTCGAGAGGAGGAAGGCGATGGTGACGACCAGATTGAGAAGAAAAGGGGGTAAATAGGCTTGTGTCTCTGCGGCTTCTCCTTTTTATGGGGAAGGAGCGGGGCCGCCTCTTTTACTCCCCAATGTAAATGCGCCTCTGCAGGCGTGTTGCAGTTGCAGCTTGTGAGGCACGCTTCCCACATCGCGCTTTCAGCGCGCGTAGTGGGGGGCACAGTAAATGGGATATTTACAAGCAGTTAATCCCTTGCCATGTGTGCCCGTGCACTGTTTGGGCCTAGCCCAACAACGCCTCGCACTTGTGTGTGGCCTAGGCCCGGGGGCTCCTGTCGGTGTACTAAGTATTGGGCCATTAGTACCCCATACTTGTGCACGGGCAGTTGTAGCCATACTCGCGGCAAGGCTTGTCGGGGAACAGTTCGAGGTTGACTCAGACCACCAAAGAAATCATCAAGTCAGAGATCTGAGGATTAGCAAATAAGAAGAGCCGGAATCTGAAGGCCAGCTTCCCCGGCAAGATCTTGCCGGGGTGGCCTGCGGAGCCCGGCAAGGATCGGCGGCCGGCAAGGCTTGGCGCCCAGCAAGCTTTGGCGCTCGGCAAGGTTTTGTTGCTGTGCCACCGCTCTAGCACAGCGACAAACCCAACATTCTAGGTCCTTCTTTAGATGCGTGGCGATGCGCCAGTGGAGGAGAGCTTAAGCGGTGCTGATGGGATGGCCCCTTTTTCCATCCCCAAAAAAGTAAGGACACCTAAACGGACACCTCACGGTGCATTAAATGCGTTCATCCTAGTCCGTCAGGGGTTAGGTATGATAACCCTGTAGCTACTTTACACCTCAATGTATGTACATTTTGCCACTGTGGTGACCCCTTTGTGGTATAAAAGGAGGCCCATGGCAAATGCTATAGGGGAGGAGATCTTCTGGCCCATTCTGCATGCGTAGCTGCTCTTTGAATGTACTGTTCACTGCGAGCGCTCCTGGAGCCTGGGCTCAAGAACATCGATAATAAAACAAAGCAGGAGTAGGGTTTTACGCTGATCAGTGGCCCGAACCTGGGTAAAATCTTCCCGCGTCGATCGTTGGTTCTGCTCTTTGCGCATACCTCTCCCCCCGCCGAATCGTAAAGGGGTCCCTTAGGATCCCATAGGTGTCGCACGCCGACAATCTGTTGTTTACCATCGAGGTTAGCTTCATCGTTCAATCGGACATCTAACTAAATATATCTGTAACCCATTTATCGGTAGGTTAACTAGGGGCATATCTAACATATCTGAGGCTGCATAGCAAGATGCATTGTACTGAATGACTAAATATGCAATCCTTGCCACATAGCAACAAGGAAGGGTTGTTTGGTTCTAGGCCTAGGAGTGCCACACTTTGCCATACAATGTTGCCAAACTTGCCAAAGGGTTAGTTCTTCAAAATGAGAGCCACAAGTTGGCATGCCTAAGAGAATCTTGCCACACTTTTTTAGTGTATATGATGTGGGACCATAGTGTGGCTTGCCTAAGATGTGGCTTGAACCAAACACACACCTAACCTTAGGTGTGGCAAGCTTTGGCAAATGTAGTCTCAAACCAAGAGTGTTACCTTAATGTTCTGATGATGTCTATATATACATAGAAGAGCATAAAGAACACCAAGAACACAGGAGCAGTTAACTGCAGTTAATCGACTGATATTTGTAAAAATGTAATAAACTCCCCCCGCCCCATAATATAAGATGTTTATTCATCCATGCCGTGAGTATATGGATGCTATAAGATCTTATAGAATGGGATGGAGGGAGTGTTGTACTACATCATAGTGCAATTGCTGTTTAGCTTCTAATATTAACTTGGTGCTTTTAGGTACATGTCATTGGTAAAGATTCGTGCTTCGACCCTTTTTGCATATGGGGTAATGAGATATAGATGAACCAGCATCAAGTGAGGAAACTAATAAAGATTGTTAGTAAAATGGGTTAAAAGATGGCAATTAGACTATGTGTTTACACTTTATGCAAGACAACAGTGAACTGCAGCATGATAAGTAAGAACTCCGCGGCCTTCTTTTTACTTCCCATAATGAGTTGTGTTAGATGACAATGTCTGAATCTTTTTCCTTTGCAGTGGTTCTCGAAGTAGTTTACTCAAGATTACCTCTCAAACTACATGATTGGTGGGCATGCAAAGGTTAATGTATTTCTACCAGAACACAATGACTATCTAGATGTCTTCATGAGTCATGAAGACAGTGAAGGATGGGCGGTCGGCCATCACAAGGGGTTGGACTAAGTCGTGCGTGCCTTCTGCATGGAGGAGATCACAATACGGGCATTCCACTTCACCTTGTTCAACAACCAGAATGTCTTTTGCATCTTTCTTTACCGTGTTTAATAGTACAAGTATAGAACCTTGGTTCATCATTCTTTATTTGGTGCTTATGTAATTCTTGAACATGTGTACCTGCGAATCGAATAATGCATTGGTTGTTTAACCTGATGGATATGAATAAAGTTATAGCCAAATTTCAAATTCAAATTTGGTACAATTTTAAATAGCAGCGATTTAGTTAGGTTCGAAATATGCTCTGCAGGTCGTTACAGCACACACGGTCTGTAAAGTACAAACGTGTGTGATATACATCATAATCCGACATGGTTTGCAGAGAGGAAACATGTGCGACCATGCACACAGTTGCCGTTTGCGAAGCGTGTGTGATGTTAGACAATATCGCAAACAGTGCGAGCAAACTAAATGTTTGTGATAGTCGCATTATCGTACATGGTTTATAATCATGAATTGTTTCGGATGTCATAGGCATCGTAAACGTTGCACCACATAATAGCGTGTGCGATAGTTATCATGTACGACACTGGTATGACTCTCCGATGTTTCGTAATCCTATCCGACACTCGTACGATGGTTAGGTAATCTTCTTAATTAGTTATCGCATATGGTTCGGGAAAAGTGAATGTGTGTGATTGTCTACTTATCATACACGTTCTATAATCATGAACTGTTTGTGATGGGCCGCGCATCATAAACGCAGCACCACAGAAGACCGACTGCGATGGTAATGCCAAAACACACGAGTAGCAAGGATGGAGTGTTTGGGATATTAGATATATCCCAAACAGTTGTGTGAAGAATCGCGTTTGGGATAGGTGCGGGCATCGCATACGCTTTGTTCTGGAAAACATATGCATTCCTACTCCCTATCCCCGATGGTTTCTGGGACATGTGGGAAGGACCCCCTATCGCCCACACTCACTAGGCGACGGTTTCAAATGCCGTCGCGGAAAGGGGTTAAAAACCATTTGTATAGCAGCTCGTTGTACCAGTGATAGTGAAATAAAGCTAAGTGTTTCACAACTCTTGTCAATTCACATGTTTAGTTATATGTGTTTATCTGTGAAGTTGTGGTACATTTCCCTTGTAGGAATGTTAACGAACCATCAAGGTTCCATATCTCTATTTTCTCTTCCTTCTTTTTCTCAAAGGACAGTAGGTTGCCTCGTGTGCAAGTTTGTCGGGGGGAGTGATGGTATGGATACCGACAAGTGACGTTCAAGTTAGTATTCCACGACAGGAAGTAGAGCAAAGAGGAGCTAAGTTGAAAAACTTACAAACATATTCTTTGTTGTAGAATTATTTTCCCTTGAACGTTTTGGCTTTTTGTATGGACAACCAGCACGCGAAGGAACCTTGTCATGATCAGCTTGCGCTCTTAGTTTGTTTCGAGTTCGCTCAGCAGTCTAAGTGGCTGCACTAAATTCGGCAAGTCATTTTGCTGGCAGTGACATTACTAGCAGGCTGCTAAGGACCCGTTCCTCAAGCGCTCGTGGCAAATGTGCACACCGGCAAGTCTCCGAAATAGCGTAGGGTATAAGGCATGCAAAAACAAATCAAAACAAGGGGAAATAGCATACATTTCATCCAAACACAAATAGTTTATATTACATCGATAACTTGTCATAGTTCTAATCAAAGATAAATGATTTCCTTTTACATGGGCTGCTGGCGAAAAGACGAGGCACGACAACTAGTCCATGTGTTGTCTCTCAACCCTCTTCACCTTGAGGGAGTCCTGGACTAGGGGGTCCTCGGGCTGCCGTCCTATCTCTTATGGGCCGGATAGGTGGGTTGCTCTACGACTATCACAAGGCCGAGCTATACGGCGACTCCGTGTCCGGACAGGAAACCCTCGAAGTCTTGGTGTGTCCTCCGAGATAAGATAGAAGATTCAGCATGTTTATTCCCCTGTTGTAACCGACCATGTGTAACCCTAGTACCCCAGGTGCCTATATAAACCAGAGGGTTTAGTCCATAGAGGCTAGAACTACAACCATCATCCTACTAGCCTAAGGTTTAGGTCATCTGATCTCGTGGTAGATCAACTCTATAATCATCATATACACTTCAATATAACCAAGCAGGAAGTAGGGTTTTACCTCCTAGAGAGGGCCCGAACCTGGGCAAACATCGTGTCCTTCATCCCTTGTTCCCCATTGATCCAAGATCGACAGCGCGGGAACCCCTACGCAAGATCCACCGGTTTTGACACCGGCATTGGTGCTTTCATTGAGAGTTCCGTTGTTGGATCACCGAAGGATCGATGGCTCGCCTGATCATCGGAGATGGCACCAACACCGAGGACATCTTCATCCCCGGACAGTTTTTCACGTTCGGCGGAATCGTTCTGCACGCCAACTTGGTCGGCCATCTTGACCAGGTCGATAGCTTCACCTCTCAGCACTGGATCAGGTTCGGTAACCGAGAGTACGTCACTGACACTCGGGGCGATCGGATCTTCACTGGCTTCTCAGCCTTCTCTGAGGCGCCCGAAAGTCTTGAAGCGTCGACTTCAGGACCTCTTCCCGATCCGATATCTGGATTGGTTCTTACCTCTCACCCGACCTCATGCCTAGATGTGAGCACTGTGTCCGAAGATCGGGAGCCAATCCCGGCCGGACTCACCGTCCTTACCGCGGATCTGGCCTCGAGCCTTGACACAACTTCGGTGTCCGAAGATCAGGAATCAACCCTGGCTGGACTCACCCTCCTTACCATGGATCTGGCTTCGAGCCTTGAGGCAGCTTCAGTGTCCGAAGACTGGGAGTCAGCCCTGGCCGGACTCACCCCTCACCCGACCATCACGCCGGAGGTCGACTCCGAAGAAATCTCATGTACTAATCCGGCTAGTCTCGCCCTGTTAAACGAGGCACTAGATCAGATCCAAATGATGACTATTGCGGATGGCTCATCCTCGACATACACTCGGCGGGGCCTTGAGGCGGGCCATACGGAATTTTACATCCCACCCACCACCCACTTAGTACCCACTGTCGAAGATTTAACTGACATGTTGGACTACGCCTCTGAGGAGGCCGAAGACATGGACAAAGATGTCGAAACCATGGCCCACGCTGATACTGCCCTTCCCATCACCGATCGATGGACGGTCACCTCCACCTACGATGTTTACATGGTGGACACCCCCAAGGACAACGGCGATGGTGCTAATAACGGTGACGGCACCACCAGGAGAGATAGCACAAGCCCAGCGAGGAGCCGCCCAAATGTCGGAGACAGCACCGACGATCCAAGGGGCGCCGAGGCAGGGAAAGCAACACAGGCACTGGAGAAAATAACACCCTGGACAATATGGAAGACCTCGGCGACCTCGCTGCTGTTGAGCAACAGCTAGACGACTCGGAGGAGCGCGAGGATCAGTTTAATCCCTAGGACCTCAATGACTCCGAGGACAGCAACTACCTCCCCCTCTCTGAGGAGGAGGTCAGCCTTGGAGCCGAGGATTTCATCGTCCCTGAGGATCCACTCGACCAAGAACGGTTTAAATGGCAACTTATTGCCACTGCACGAAGCTTGAAGAAAAAGCAGCAACAGATAAAAGCCGAACAAGGCACCCTGAACGACAGATGGACAAAAGTCCTAGCTGCTCAAGAAGGGTATGGCTATGACCGGCAGACCAAAATCTACCCAAAGCGGAAATTGATGCCACAATTCGACGATGAGGCCCTTGAGCCCGCACCACCAAGATACACTCAGGCAGATCAGGCAGACCACCCCCCTCGAGGATAGGACAGGCCGGCTGGAGAGGCTGAATACCCACCCGCTCCTCCTCGTTGAAGAGGCAAGGAGCCGGTGTAGCCAGAATACGAATACAAGCTACGGCGCGACCTGGATGCTAGAATAGGTCAGGCTAGATCCATCTACGAATCCAAAGGATACCCTCCCAGTAGACGGAATGGATACCAAGCTTGGGTCGACCGAAACGATAGAGCTCGGGAGCAGCACCGGGCCCGGATGGCAGCCGAACTCCGGCGCAAGGTGGCCCGAGTCAGGGGCACCGCTCACCCGATGTGTTTCACAGATGATGTGATGTAGCACCAGTTGCCTGAAGGATTTAAACCCATAAACATTGAACAATACGACGGGACTACAGACCCGGCCGTGTGGATCGAAGACTTCCTTCTCCACATTCATATGGCTCGAGGAGATGACCTCCATGCCATAAGCTACCTGCTGTTAAAGCTCAAAGGACCAGTGTTGTAGGGTGAAACCCTAAGAGGGATCTTTTCACACTTGGAGGGGGAAAAAGGGATGAACACCAAAAATACAGAGAGGAATTCACTCCAACAAACCCCAATCACACATCCACTAGAATAGCAAACACATAGATCCATAGGATTACAAGCATAATCAAAGGAATCAAGCACTAGGTAAAGTTCTTCCCACTCCTAAGGAGGTGAGGTCTTGATGATAGTCTTCTCCAAGAGGAGGTCTTGAAATCCACAAGTGGATCCTCTCCAAAGAGGTCTAGATCTCCAATGGAGTGGTAGAAGGAGCAAAGCTCTCAAATATCTCACACATATCTTTGCTTACCCTAAACATGACCCTAGGTACGGAATATATAGGCTTTGGGACGAAGTGGAGGCCCAATAACCAATCTTAGTCGGCCATCCTGTAGGGCCCGTGCACACAGGGTAAGTTGGGCCCATGCGCACGGGGGTCCCGTGGGCATGGTACATGCCCATGCACACGGGGTGCTACAGCGCCAGCTTCCTGGGTGCCCCTCAGGGGCCCGTGCGCACGGGGTCGCCTGGGACTTGCAGCCTTGCTCCTCTTGAACTCCTTGTCCATCCTTATGGACTTGGGGTGCTTCTCCTTCTCCTTGGTGATGTTCCTTAGCTGCTTGGGAGTGTTCCTCTTCGTACCTAATGATACATAGTGCATTTTGGTGAGGTAGTAACCAAGTTCCACTCGTGTCCATATGCATGTCAAGTAGGAAGGAGTTCACCTTGGTTTCCATTACGCGTGCTATAGCTCTTGTCATGGGTCCATGTGGTGCTTGATGTGTTGGTGTAGATTCCATGGGGATGGTGGAAGGATGCTCCGCATCATCTCCCCCCCCCCCTTGGGAGAGATCCGTCCATGGATCATGATCTTCATCACCATGGTATGGGGCCAAGTCCTTGACGTTGAAGATGTCGCTTACATTGTACTTGTCGCGTGGGATGTCGATCTTGTAGGCGTTGTCATTGTAGCGTGCTAGCACCTTGAAGGGTCCATTGGCTCATGGTAGTAGCTTGGATTTGCGCTCGTTGGGAAAGCGGTCCTTGCGGAGATGTAGCCATACAAGATCTCCCAGTTGGAACACCATTGGTGTCTTGTTGATGTTGAGCTTGGTGGCAAGGCGTTGTACTTGACGCTCGATCGTGGCCCTTGTATCTTCATGCACCTTCTTGAGATAACTTGCTCTTGCACTTGTGTCCATGTTGGCTCGTTCTTGAAGTGGAAGTGGTAGGATGTCCAATGCGGACAATGGATTGAAGCGTAGACAACCTCGAAGGGGGACTTGCCGGTAGTTGAGTGTCGTGCTCGATTGTAGGCATACTCAGTGATGGGTAAGCACTCCTCCCACTCCTTGATGTTTTCTTGATCAACACGCATAGGAGAGTAGATAGCGTCTGGTTGGTGACCTCCGTTTGGCCGTCGGTTTGAGGATGGTAGGCCGTCGAGAATAGTAGCTTAATGGCGAGCTTGGCGCATGGTGTCTTCCAAAAGTAGCTTAGGAACTTGACGTCGCGGTCCACCACAATGGTCCTTGGCACTCCATGTAGCTTCAAGATTTCCCTACAAAAAAGATTTGCAACATGTGAACCATTGTCTATCTTATTGCATGGGGTGAAATGTGCCATTTTTGAGAATCGGTCCACAACAACAATTACGGAATCCTTTCCATTTTAAGTCCTAGGCAAACCAAGCATGAAAACCATACAAATATCTTCCCATGGTTGATATGGAACTGGAAGTGGCATATGTAAACCATGAGATTGAGATTGTGACTTAGCTTTGCGGCATGTAGAGCATCGGTTGGTGAAGCGTGCCATGTCGCAGAACATCTTTGGCCAAAATTACTTGAAGGAGAGTGTGGCAAAGGTCTTGTCGCATCCGAAATGTCCCATAAGTCCTCCGCCCTGAGCCTCTTGCAAAAGTAATAAACGAAGCGAAGACTCAGGTATACAAAGCTTGTTAGCGCGCATAAGGTAGCCATTCTTGAGATAATAGTTCTCCCAACAAGTATTAGCAAGACATTTGGCATAAGGAATCACAAACATATGATCATGTGCATAAAGATCATTAACATGCTCAAAGCCAATAACATTCAACTCAAGTTGAGTAACTAACATGCATTTGCGGGAAAGAGCATCCGCCACAACACTTTCTTTAACCTTAATGTACTTAATCACAAAAGGAAAAGATTCAATAAATTCACTCCATTTAGCATGCCATTTATTCAACTTGGTTTGACCTTTAAGGTACTCCCTCCGTAAACTAATATAAGAGCATTTAGATCACTACTTTAGTAATCTAAACGCTCTTATATTAGTTTACAGAGGGAGTACTTTGGTGTCTCATGACCGGTATGTATGACAAATTCATGTGGGCGAAGATAATGCTCCCAAACATGCAATACTCGCACTAAAGTATAAAATTCTTTGTCATAGATGGGATAGTTGAGTTGAGCACCGGAAAGTTTTTCACTAAAGTATGCAATGGGTCGCTTTTCTTGCATCAAAACTCCACCAATTCCATTACCACTAGCATCACAATGAACCTCAAAAGTTTTGTTGAAATTAGGCAGTGCAAGGATTGGGGCATGTGTAAGCAAAGATTTGAGCTCATCTAATGTGGTACATTGAGAGGGTCCCCAAACAAAGGGTGCATTTTTCTTACTCAAGGCATGTAAAGGTGAGGCACTAAATTCCTTCACAAAGCAACGATAAAAACCCGCTAGACCAAGGAAACTACGCACTTGTTGCAAATTAGTGGGTTGTGGACAAGTTTTAATTGCTTCAATTTTAGACTCATCTACATGAATACCCTTTGAATACATATTGGCGTAAAGTTGTTCTTTTTGGAGAGTTTGCAAAACGGCCCTAAGATGATTTACATGCTCTTGGAGGGATTTGCTAAACACAAGAATATCGTCAAAGTAGACCACAACAAACACTCCAATGTATGAACGAAGCACATAATGCACAACACGCATGAAAGTACCAGGTGCTTCCGATAAACCCATAGGCATAACTAGCCACTCATACAAACCAAATTTTGTTTTGAAAGCGGTTTTCCATTCATCACCTTCTTGTATGCGGAATTCATAATAGCCACTTTTAAGATCAATTTTTGAGAAAATGGTGGCATCGCTAAGCTCATCTAGCATATCATCTAGGCGTGGAATGGGATGCCTATATCAAACGGTGATAGCATTGATGGGTCTACAATTGGAACACATGTGAAAACTACCATCACACTTAGGCACAAGAATAATCCGTACGACACAAGGACTCAAACTTTCACGCACATGTCCATGGTCTATGAGATGTTGGACTTGCCTTTGTATTTCTTTGGTTTCTTCGGTCTTGACGCGGTATGGAGCCTTGTTAGGAAGAGGTGCGCCGGGGATGAGGTCGATCCGGTGTTCGATGCCACCTAGAAGAGGAAGACCGGGAGGTAGCTCATTGGGGAAGACATCCGCAAATTCCTGCAACAATTGAGATAACACTAGAGGTAGATGGTTAGAAGTGTTAGTCCTTGCCACTTCATCTTTGCACACTAGGTCATAGTGAATGACACTAGATGGGTTCTCACACACTTCTTTCATCCTCTCATTTTGTGGCTAGGAGGACTAAGTTCTTCTCTCTTGATGTGTAGTCACTCATTTTGGGCTTGTGGCCCTCACTCTCTTTGAGGTGGTTCACTCTCTCAATAGTCTCTCCATGATGGGTGGATGCTTGCTTGTCGGTGATCAGTTGACTTGGTGACATAGGTCATAGAACGTACTCTTCCCTTCATCTTGAAGCTATAGTGGTTTGTTCTTCCATTGTTGATGACGCTGCGGTCGAATTGCCAAGGTCTTCCCAAGAGAATATGGCACACGGACATGGGAACCACATCACACTCCAAGGTGTCCTCGTAGGTGCCTATCTTGAACGAAACTTGCACAGTGTGCTCCACTTGAATAGTGCCGGAGTCGCTAAGCCATTGGACCTTGTAGGGGCGAGGATGCTTCTTCTTGACCAATTGTAGCTTGGAACATAGCTTGTCACTTGCCAAGTTGTGACACTTCCTCCGTCGATGATGACCTTCACGGAATGACCATTGATGCCGGCCTTGGTGTGGAAGATGTGGCATTGTTATTCTTTGTCTTGTTGGTGTTGAAGCGTCAAGACCTTGGAGACCATGAGAGCGGGACTTGAATCATTGTCGCAAAACATTTGAGCATCTTCTTCTTCATTCACTTGACGGTGCATGGCGACGTGTTCGAGAGCGTCCATCTCATCTTCACTCATGGAGCCATATGTGCCATCATCATTTGCAATCATGGTTCGCCGGTTGATGCATTGGAAGGACTTGTGTCCGAGGCCACCACATGTGAAGCACTTGAGAGAACTTGTCTTGACAGGGTCATCCGATGGCACCGATGATGAAGGAGTCTTGGACTTGTAGTTGCTTGCCGGAGGACGAGTCGAGGAAGGTGTCGCTTGCTTGGAACTTGACTTGTCACCGGTACTTGGTGATGATCTAGTCAAGGTAGGAGGTGTCGTAGTTGATGGAACTTGAGTGTAGGAGCCGTAGTTCTTGGATGAGTACTTGGCATATTTGAAGTCTTCTTGCACTTGTTGCTCCACCTTGGTCGCTTGATGAACTAGCTGGAGAAGGTTGGAGTAGGGTTGGAAATCGGCTATCTTCCTGATTGGGTGATTGAGGCCATTCAAGAAGCGTGCCATAGTTTGCTCATCGTCTTCTTTGACATTGGCTCTTATCTTGGCAATTTCCATCTCTTGATACTATTCTTCCACTGTCTTCGTGCCTTGCTTGAGAAGTTGTAACTTCTTGAAGAGATCGCGGGTGTAGTGTGTAGGCACGAAGTGGGCTCTCATGACATCCTTCATTTGTGTCCAAGTTGTGATTGGTGGCTCGCCCTTCTCGCGGTGTCGCGTGATCACTTGTTCCCACCAAATGAGTACGTAGTCTTGAAACCCGAGAGATGCCATGGAGATATTATTTTCCTCATCGTAGTTGTGAAGACGGAATATCTTGTCGACCTTTAATGCCCATGAGAGGTATTCCTCGGGATCGTTGCTTCCGGAGAACTTGGGCATGGTGAAATTGAGCTTGTTGTAGTGGAGCTCTTCATCATAGTGGCGGTGTTGATGTCACTCTTGGCGGGGGGAGGGTCTTCGAGCACTCGTTCTGCTTGGTGTTGCTCTTGCCGAGTAGCAGGATCTTTGTCATGATAGCGCTCTTGGCGTGGAGGAGGACGAGGCATGTGTGCCCGGTTTTGCCTTTTCTTGTTGCTCTTCACGTCGGGCGGCTTCTTCTTTTCGTGCTTGATGAAGTGCTTCCTCTTGCTCATGTACTTGACGGTTGCATTGGGTAACGGCACATGTGGACTCTTGGAGTGTGTCTTGAGCCACTTGAGCTTGTGCTTCACAACTTTGTTGCTCTTGCCGAAGTGCATCGCCGTCTTGAGATGCTTGACGTGGCCGATGTGGTGGAGGTTGCTCTGGTTCCATGGCTTGTTGTTCTTCGCATCGCACCTTTTCACGTGCCCGCACGTGGTCTTGTAAGCCATTGCCATGGAAAGGACTTTCTTGAGCATGGCGATCTTGAGTGTCGTCTCATAGAGGGGAGCGAGCTCGAGGAGGACTTGCATTGGAAGAAGAGTATGATGACGAGTGGCTACTTGAGTGGTGCCGTCTTGGTGAAGAGGTTGAGGAAGATGCGTGGCTCACGATCATGTTGCAGAAATCTTCCATTTGTTTGGAGAGCTTGGCGTCGATGTAGCCCCGTTGTCTTGCTTCCGATTGACAAAGGCCGGTGCGAGTTGCTCGATGTGATCGCCCAAAGCTTCACTCTCTTGATGTAGAGCTCGTTGTGCGATGAAGAAGTGATTCTTGGTGATGAAGTTGCGTTCGTCATCTTGATCCTCGAAGAGCGGTTCACCGAATAAGAAGGCCTATCCATCATGTAGAAGTGGTGGTGAGTAGGAAAATGAGAGGACAATAACAAAGTTACCTTTTTCAAAGAGTGTGGATGTATCAAGTACGATCCCACGTGATGCTATAATAGTAGAATTGGTACCGGGTTTTGTTTTCTCACACCTACAAGTAAATGGCTCTTGGAGGATCTCAGCTAGGAAATGGCACAAATAATTCAAGCAAATGTTGGTCAAGATATAGAAGAAGTTGAGAAGATGCACAAATCGCAAGTAAGACAAATAGATCAAACCCAAGGATATCACTAGGAACACACACACACGAAAGATAGATGGGATCCTAACAACTAAGGAATGAGCTCTAAGAGGTGGAACCACGGAAATGCTCTTGTTGTATGGATACTAGAGAGACGCTAGGTCGA
The DNA here is from genome assembly GCA_011799875.1 of Thinopyrum elongatum. Taxonomy (NCBI): domain Eukaryota; kingdom Viridiplantae; phylum Streptophyta; class Magnoliopsida; order Poales; family Poaceae; genus Thinopyrum; species Thinopyrum elongatum. The sequence continues at coordinate 283,548,227 of CM022299.1, read as the reverse complement.
TTGCTCTAATGCGCTAGATACGCTAGTGCACCAACCTAAGAGAGAAAACGGGCCATCTACTATCCCAAGTATGCTTATGTATGTATTGACCAAGATGATGTAACTATGGTATGAGGCTCAATGCAATTGCTTACAAGCTTTTCGTTTCTTCTCTTCTTTTTCTTTTGCTTAAAAGGTTTTTTTTACTATGCCACAATGCTTGATAAGCGAGCCGGAATGCGAGATAACAAGTAGTATATGCACGGGAAAGACGTAACACTAAAGGTGCACCAAGGCGTGGCCCGGCAATTCTCAACTTGCTAGTCTTGATGGGTAAGTAACGCAAAAGAGGCTTGAGGCTATCAAGATAATGGCAAGGGTAATACAATGGTGTCATCGAGTTTACCGTCCTTGCTTACGGTTGGTATGAAGATGTATTTGTCGAAGCCGATGTGGAGTCCGAGTTGATGAGGAGTGGCGGTGATGATGAAGACAAATCACGCCTAAGTAGCCGAAACCCCTTAGGACACTTGAGAACCGCAACTCCAAAACTCAAACACTCACAAGAAGTATTGCGGAAGATCAAAGGTAGTGGTGGAGAGGCAAAATGGTGGAAAACAGGGGGTGACCGAACTGCTCTGTACGGCCCGTGCTCACGGGGTAAGTGATGCTCGTGTGCACGGGGTCCCGTGGGCACAGGGTCCCGATGGCCCGTGCACACTGGGTGTTCTCGGAGCGCAAGAACACCTTCGGATCCGTGGATTTTTGCAAATTTTCGGCCAAAATCGATGGTTGGGTGGGTGGGGAAAGATGGTAAGGGGTAGATCCACTTGTCAAACACCAAATTCGTGGATCAAATCTACCAAATCTCACTAGAACCAACAAATTGCAAGAAAAATTTTGGGGCTATTTTTGGTGGGGATTTTCGGATTAGGACAAAAAACAACAAAATCAAGCTAGAATATGGGGGTAGGTACTCCAAGATGTGAATCAACCTTGCTCATGATACCAAGATGTTGTAGGGTGAAACCCTAAGAGGGGTCTTTTCACACTTGGAGGGGGAAAAGGATGAACACCAAGAACACAAAGAGGAATCCACTCCAACAAGCACTAGGTAAAGTTCTTCCCACTCTTAAGGAGGCGAGGTCTTGATGATAGTCTTCTCTAAGAGGAGGTCTTGAAATCCACAAGTGGATCCTCTCCTAAGAGGTCTAGATCTCCAATGGAGTGGTAGAAGGAGCAAAGCTCTCAAATATCTCACATATATCTTTGCTTACCCCAGACATGACCCTAGGTACGGAATATATAGGCTTGGGGACGAAGTGGACAAAGTGGAGGCCCAACAGCCAATCTCAGCCGGCTATCCTGTAGGGCCGTGCGCACGGGGTAAGTTGGGCCCGTGCGCACGGGGTGCTACAGCGCCAGCTTCCTCGGTAGCCCATGGGCACGAGGTCTCGGGGGCCCGTGCGCACGGGTCGCCTGGGACTTGCAGCCTTGCTCCTCTTGAACTCCTTGTCCTTCCTTATGGACTTGGGTTTCTTGTCCTTATCCTCGGTGATGTTCCTTAGCTACTTGGGAGTGTTCCTCTTCGTACCTAATGATACATAGTGAATTTTGGTGAGGTAGCAACCAAGTTCCACTCGTGTCCATATGCATATCAAGTAAGGAGTTCACCTTAGTTTCCATTGCGCGTGCCCTAGCTCTTGTCATTGGTCTACGTGGTGCTTGATGTGTTGGTGTAGATTCCATGGGGATGATGGAAGGATGCTTCACAACAACCAGCCAGGCATTAGTTGAACAGCCTCCCTGAAAACTCCATAGGGAGTTGGGAAGAGCTCGAGGATGCCTTCCGAGCTAACTTTGAAGGCACCTATGTTCGGCCTCCGGACGCTGATGACCTGAGCCATGTGATCCAACAACCCGGTGAGTCAACCTAGCAATTTTGGAACTGGTTTTTGACCAAAAAGAACCAGATCATCGATTGTCCGGACGCCAAAGCTATAGCCGCATTTAAGCATAGTATCTGGGACGAATGGCTCGCTCGCCAGCTCGGCCCAGATAAGCCAAGGACAATGTTGACACTTTCCTCTCTCATGACATGCTTTTGTGCGGGGGAAGATAGCTGGTTGGCTTGTTGAAGCACCAACCCCGAAGACCCTGGTACCTCAGAAGTCCGGGACTGAAACGGGAAACCACAGCGCAACAGGAATAAGCGCCATCACAATGGCGGTGAAGCCGAAGATACGATAGGGAATGCCGGATTGCGCAACTCCAAATTAGGACCGCGGAAAAAAGCCCTCTAAAGGGAGCTAGGATGGACCCACCAAGTTGGACATAATCTTGGACAGGCCTTGCCAGATCCATGGCACCTCTGACAAGCCCGCCAACCACACCAACCGTAATTGTTGGGTGATCAAACAGGCCGACAAACTCACAGCTGAGGACATAGGCAAAAGCCCCTGCAGCGAGGACGATGAGGAACCTCGCAGGCCAAACAATGGAGGCCAGAAACAATTCCCTCCTGAGGTAAAAACGGTGAATATGATCTATGCCACTCATATACCCAACAAGGAGAGGAAACACGCACTTCAGGATGTCTACACCATAGAGCCTGTAGCCCCGAAATTGAACCCATGGTCGGCTAGCACGATCACTTTCTACCGCAGGGACCATCCGGCCATTATCCATCATGGAGGATCAGCGGCCCTGGTTCTTGACCCCATTATCGATGGGTACCACCTCACTAGAGTTCTCATGGACGGAGGTAGTAGCTTCAATCTGATTTATTCAGAGACAGTGAGGAAAATGGGTATTGACCCGTCAAGGATCAAACCGTATAATACCACCTTTAAAGGGGTAATCCCAGGCATTAAAGCCCGCTGCTCGAGCACCCTGACCCTGGAAGTAGTGTTCAGCTCGCCGGACAACTTCCACAGCGAAGAATTGATCTTCGACATTGTCCCGTTTCGCAGCGGCTATCACGCCTTCCTGGGCCAGACGGCGTTCGCTCGATTCAATGATTGCCGTCCCCCATTACGCCTACCTGAAGTTAAAGATGCCTGGACCAAAGGGCGTCATCACAGTCAATGGCAATACGGAGCGCTCACTCCGGACCAAGGAACATACAGCAGCTCTGGCAGCCGAAGACCAAACCGGCGTCGAGGGGCCGAAGGACCAGCCCACCGTCAAGGCATGCGAGGCAAGTAAATGGGCCCGAGCCCTGTCTCCATTCAGGGAGACTCCCCACGCTCGATGTTGATATGTCTCCAATGTATCTATAATTTTTGATTGTTCCATGCTGTTATATTACCATTCTTGGATGTTTTACAGTCATTTTATAACAACTTTATATCATTTTTTGGGACTAACCTATTGACATAGTGCCCAATGCCAGTTGCTGTTTTTTGGTTATTTTTTACTTCGCAGAATATACCTATCAAACGGAGTCCAAATGCAGCGAAACTTTTTGGAGATTTTTTTGGACCAGAAGACAACTTGGGAGCCCAGGAAGCACTTGGGGGAGGCCCGTGGGGACCACAAGACACCAGGGCGCGCCCAGGAGCCTAGGCGCACCCTGGTGGGTCGTGGGGCCCATGGGGTCTCATTACCGCCTCTTCGCTCTATAAATTCCCAAATATTCCAGAAACCCTGGGGGAGCAGATGAAACACAATTCCAGCCGCTGCAAGTTCCAGAACCACGAGATCCAATCTAACACCATCACGAAGGGGTTCATCATCCTCATTAGTGCCTCTCCGATGATACGCTCTGATGATGCGTGAGTAGTCCATCATAGACCTACGGGTCCGTAGGCAGTAGCTAGATGGCTTCTTCTCTCTTTTTGATTCTCAATACAATGGTGTCTTGAGATCTATTGATGTAAACCTTTTTTGCGGTGTGTTTGTTGGGATCCGATGAACTTTGAGTTTATGATCAGATCTATATCCATGAATATTATTTGAGTTTTTTTGATCTCTTATATGCATGATTATTTATAGCCTCTTATTTCTTATTCAAATCTTTGGTTTAGTTAGGCCAACAAGATCGATTTTTCTTGCCATGGGAAGAGGTGCTTTGTGATGGGTTCGATCTTATGGTGTCCTCACCCAGTGACAGAAGGGGTAGCGAGGCACGTATGTATCGTTGCTATTAAGGATAACAAGATGGGGTCTAATCCTACATGAATAGTTCTTGTCTACATCATGTCATCATTCTTATTGCATTACTCCATTTCTCCATGAATTTAATACACTAGATCATGCTGGATAGCGGTCGATGTGTGGAGTAATAGTAGTAGATGCAGGCAGGAGCCGGTCTACTAATCTTGGACGCGATACCTATATATTGACCAATGCCTTGGATATCGTCATAATTATTCATTCTTCTATCAATTGCCCAACAGTAATTTGTATACCCACCGTATGTTATTTTCTCGAGAGAAACCACTAGTGAAATCTAAGGTCCCCGGGTCTATCTTTTATCACATTGCTTTTAGATCTATTTTTCACCGTATTTGTTTTCAGATCTATTATTCCAAAAACCCAAAAATACTTTTCTGCACTCTTTATTTGCATCTTTTATTTCGCGTTTTATTCAGATCTATTTATCCAAACACACACAAATTAATCTATCTTTTTACCGAGGAGGGATTGACAAACCCTCTTACGCGTTGGGTTGCGAGGATTTGTTCTTTGTGTGCAGGTATTGTTTACATAGTGTGGCTTGGTTCTCCTACTGGATTGATACCTTGGTTTCATAACTGAGGGAAATACCTACCGTAGTTGTACTGCATCATCCCTTCCTCTTTGGGGAAATACCGATGCAGTTTCAAGCCGCATGAAAAGGATTTTCTTGCGCCGTTGCCGGGGAGACATCATCAACATCTATCAGGTTCCTAATCACAAATCTCATCTCCTTGCAATTTACATTATTTGCCATTTTCCTCTCGTTTTCATCTCCCCCACTTCACAAAAATTTGCCATTCTATTCACCTTCATTTTCTTTCGCCTTTTTCTCATCCGATCTCTTGTTTTCTTCAACTCATCATCATGAGTGACTTTGGTATGGGAGAAACAGATGATGGCCTCACTCCTAAAATTGGACGATCTGGCAATATGGATGCTAAAACTTTTGTTTGGGGCAAGGGAACGTTATAGGAAAAGAAACTATCCAAGAATTCTTCAATTGTGTTGGAACTTTGACTTGTGATGATGCTCCTATTCTTAAAAGAACTAAAACTTATGCAGAAGCTATTTCAGCGCTAGTTCTGAAACTTGAAAATAGATTTATCCGTACTCATCCTACCTTGCAAAGATTGTTTTATGAACTACCCATTATAAAGGACCCGAAAGCTAAAAAACTAGCTACCGTTGTTCTCATGAATGAATTTGATCACATAGTACGAGAAGCTAGGGAAATTTTTGATTTTTATGGCATGAACCATGAAAACCTGGTAATAGATGAGATCCTTTACAATAGTGATTATGTGTTGAGACATTTGCTTGGAAATAATCAAATTTTTATGATAATCTTAAAAAGGAAGTCCCCATTTTAGATGTGATCCAACATGTTTTCAATGACGTTAATCAACAATATTCTTGGATCGTGGCCGGAAATCAAAGGGGATACGTAGATGGGCAACTTGACAATGCTAAAATTTCTACGGATAATGTGTTTCAAGTTATATTTGCAAAACCTCCTTACAAAAAGACATCTATGGAAAATAAGAAGAAAGATGACAATGCTTGAATCTATGCATTATGCCCAGCTAGGAGCATAAAACTATAGCGCTTGTTGGGAGGCAACCCAATGAATAAAATTTATGTTTACCTTTTTCTTTTTATTCTTGAGTGTTTGCACAATTATGCCCCTGTTATGATTGTGTTATTTATGTTTAATTTAGTGTTTGTGCCAACTAAAGCTTTGGGATAGCTTTGGGTGATAGTTGATTTGACCCTGTTGAAAAACAGAAAATTTTGCGTCCAGTAACAGAATTGTTAAAATTCACAGAAGCGACGAAAAATTCTAATTTTTTTACAAAAGATTTATATACAAATTGTCTCTGTTTTCCTAATGTTTTAGAAAGTTTGGAGTTACAGAAGTATGAGAACAATTTGCATATTTATAGACTGTTCTGTTTTTGACAGATTCTGTTTTCCTTGCATTGTGTGCTTATTTTGATGAATCTATGGATTGTATCGGGGGGTATTGTCGGGGTACACAAACAGGGGTGTATGTTTCCCCCTAACTTGTGCCCGGATAGCCAAGTCTCCGGCATGACAACAACAAAGCGAACTGCACCAAGCATCCGAGGCAAGGCCAAGCAGAAGAGATAGCTCTTTGAGAAATCAAAGGGCGGATCAAGAAGACCAAGACAAGCCAAATGAGCAAGATATCACTAAGGAAAAACCTCCCTTGTTGGGCAGGCAAGTCTGGTAAGGTCAAGGTCACCCCGAAGGCAAGTCTCAAGACTGCCCCGGCAAGCTTGCCGGGGACGCCGAGGGCGGGTCACCCCGCCAAGGCTCCACCGCTCCACCTCACAGCAATGCAAGTCACCTATCGGTGCGGTGTCGATCCCCTGGTGATTAAAGTGCCTGTCAGTTGGCAGGTGGCAGCCATTTCTGAGGAAGATCGCCCCCAAATGACACCCGTCCAGAGGTGTGTCACGCAAGCAGGCGAGAAGGTGGATGAATAGTATGGCAAGGCTTGCTGGGCTACCCCCCGATGTGACACTAAGCGGTGCATTTAATGCACCCTGTCCTGTCTGCAGAGTTAGGTATGATAGCACTATGGCTATCTAATCACTGGATAATGACTGTTTTGCCATTGTTGTAACCCCTTGACCTATAAAACGAGGGCGTGGAAACCTTAGAAAGGATTCAGACCCTTGTACACTCATACGCGCATAGTTGCTCTCGTCCCAAGGCGACCTTGCCGGGCTTGAGCGCTGCGTCTCCACCACGGTCCTTCCATTAATCCACCAAAGCAGGAGTAGGGTTTTACGCCTCGCGACGGCCCTGTCGTGGTATTCTCACGGGGGGGGGGGGTGCGAGACGACATATGCCACAGGGTGGCTTAGTGTGAGGGCAAGACTGCTGCCGGAATATCCGAGGATGGGTATGCGAGTAGCACGCGCTAGTTTACCCATGTTCGAGGCTCTCCGGAAAGATAATACCCCTACTCCTGCATGTCTGTATATATGTGGTGTACATGTCTGGCAGTACAGAGTTGCTCCTGGAGCTGTATCTAAGCTCAGTGCCATAGGCATCTGGCTTTGCATATGTACGTGGTATGGTGGCCGTTGCCTCTGGCCGTATGGGTGTGCTCGGGCATGCTTGCCCGTGGGAGTGGATGGATGGATGGCTAGCTAGCTCTCTTGCTAGCTAGCTTGCTTGTGTGTGTGTCGTGGGTGTCCAGGGAGCCCTTTTTCCTCTCCTGGATGGATGGATGTGTGCCCTTATATAGTGTGGCTAGCTTAGCATGTAAGCTAGGTGGAGAGCATGGGTGTGGCATGGTGGATGTCAAGCTTGTCCCCTGGGTCACTTCATAAATAGTGCCCAGGGACAAGTGACACTGTACATGATGGCTTGAGGTGACGCGTGCGCAGCGCCGGGTATGGCCATCTCGTCAGTGTCTTGTCGATGCAGCGGTCGACTTCTGGCAGCCGACTGGTCGGCGCAGTCGGCAGCCGTCTGGTAGGGGCAGTCGGACAGGGGGCCGCCTGGGGCGGCCTGAGCAGTCGGACTGAGGGGCTTCGCTAGCCCCGATGTCTGGAAATATTGTCTCGCCGTCTTCGGGGTACCCGTGGCCAATTACTCCGACAGTAGCCCCCAAGCCTCCGGGCAACTTGGCAAAGTTGGGCGGAGGTTTTTTGGTGGGTGCTCGCGGAAATGATCATGCAAAAGACAAAGTTAGTCCACGCAGATATATCAAATGAATGCTTTTAGCATTGCAAGATTATGCGGAGGGTGCCGACTCGGTTTCGTCCGAGCCCCCTTCAATCTTTTTCGTGTTCCCTCCGCTTTTTGGCTTGTGCTCTCGCTCGCCGGACAGCCGCTCTGCGGTCTGTGGCTGAGAGTGGGCCGCTAAGTGGAGTGTACAGTACTTGGACTCTGGGAGCGGATTTAACCGAGCAGATACTCATAAAGCAAACGGTCGGGTCGCCCGAAGCGTTTCTCTTCCCGGACATTTTTTCGCGTGGGGTGACCTCCAGCTTTTACTCTTGGTAGCCGGACAGCCGCTCTGCGGTCTGTGGCTGAGAGGTGGGCCTTTGGTACTGCACACGCTACTAAGCCGTCTGCGGGAAATGACGTCTCAGGCCAAGCGGCCAGCCTCCGGGCCAACTCTGGCTGGCACCGGAGCGAACAGCAGTGCAACTGTAATAAAAATGCGGAGAAAGCCCCCGAGCATCGTTCGGGGTTGTCCGTACTTGCGTGATGCAAAAAATATGCGGGTGAGGAGCTCACATTGATTTTCGTGTAGTCGCGGTCGTCGAAGACAGCCGGCGCGACTCGGCGCTCGCGGAGCAAGTCGGCGCACCTGCTGGGTGTAGCCCTCGAGCCTTTGGGTGCTCGAGGAGGGTCTGGCCGGTCGGGCTTGACCGGCTAGGGGGTGAGCGGGACGCGGCCGAGCCGGCTTGGCACAGCCGGCCAGGCAGCGAGGCGTCTGGCAGCGCCCTTTTTCTTCTTTCTTCTCTTCTGCCGGCTGCTGGCAGCGGACAAAACTCTTCTCTTGTCTCTTGTTTTTGTTTCTTGCAATCTTCCGTGGGGGCGCGCCAGCGCACCCACTGGGTGTAGCCCCCGAGATTCAGGCCGACTGCTGAGCAGTCGGACCGGATCTCCCGGCAACTACTTTGTCTTCTTCCTCGCGGGGGCGCGTCAGCGCACCCGCTGGGTGTAGCCCCCGAGATTCGGGCCGACTGCTGAGCAGTCGGGCCGGATCTCCAGCAACTACTTCGTCTTCTTTGTTGAAGTTGATGCTTTTTTCTTCTTCTTTTTGTCCGGCTGTGGGCAGCCAGTCGCACACGTTTTCATCCGGCTGGGCAGCAGTCTACGCAGTCAGATCCTCCCCCTTTTTTTTTGTTCGACTACATGTGAGTAGCCGGACGCCACCAGTCGGCCACTTTCTCTGTCCGGCTGAGCAGCCGGTCTTTTCTCTCTTTTTCTTAAACCGGAAACTCTTTCCAGCCGGCCCGTTCTCTCTTCTCGAACGGCCGGCTGGGGCGTGACCCGGCGGGTGAGCCACAGCGCGCGCGTGAAGCCGGCTGGTGGAAAGCCGGCTGCGGGAGCAGGCCGGCGCGGCGAGGCCGGCCGGTGCAGGAGCCGGCGGTGCTGCGTGAGGCAGCAGGGAGCCGCAGCCGACGCAGCAGGCGACACGGCAGTGAGGTCGGGTGGGGGCGGATGCGCGCGGCCGAGCCGGCGTGGGGGGGCGTCGGGGCACCGCAGCGGCGCAGCGGGACCGGAGCAGGCGGCCACGGGCACGGGGGAGCCGGCGACGGGCAGAGCTGGGCCCGGGGCAGTCGGAGACGGGCGTTGGAGCAGCCAGCGCGGGGGAGGCCGGCCAGGCGAGGCGGACTCGGCGGCAACCACCCGACCGGCGCGAGGGAGGCGGCAGCAGCAACCCAGACGAGCGGTGCACGCGGCGAGCGCCGGAGCCGGCGGGGGGCGCATGAGGCGCGCGGAGCCGGCAGCGGACCGACGGGGCGGAGGCGAGCCGGCGAGGGCCCGAAGCCGGCTGGCGCGGAGCACCCAGCAGCCTGCAGGGGCCTGGAGCCAGCCAGTGCGGGGACGGACAGCCGGGGCAGTCCGGCGCGGATTGGGCGCGAAGGAGGACAGGGAGGCGCGCGCGAGGCCAGGAGGGCGACGTCAATGCGGTGAGGCAGCACGCGCCCGCGCGTGGGGGCGCTTGGCGGCGGTGATGCAGGAGCGACGGGATGCTGCGGATGGAGCAGCGTTGCGGGGGCGGCCGAAGCCCACAGGGCGACGGGGAGCCGCGGGGAGCAGCAGCACCAGGCTGTGGGGCTCGCGCGCGAGCGCAGAGAAGGAGCGCAGGCGCGCGGACGGCGGGAGCGCCGGCGCGGTCGGCCGCGGCACTCGCGGGCCTCAGCGGTTGCAGGAGCAAGCATGCAGCGGGTAATAGCAGCAGCAAACCAGCGCCATTGTCTGAGCGTGGTCTGAATGTTATCTGATGCGTGCACAAGGCACGTATGGCCATAATCTGACTAGTATATCGCCATTGTCTGGCTTGCATCAGGGAAGTGTTTTGGGTGGTGTATGACTATGGTTGACTTGCATCTAGCTAGTTAGCGTAGATGATATATGGGTAGCGAACGCTCGGTGTCGGCCGAAGCAAGGCGCAACGCAGAGGGAAGCAGACGCGAGCGGCGCGTGGATGGATGCAGCCGACCGAAGCGAGGCCCCGCGCGCGGCCCGCACGGATGGACGGCCGGCGTCGCAATGGTGGTGATGAAGGGGCCGAGGCCGCCGACGAGGACGCGCCGTCCCGCGCGGCCGTTCCGGGGGCGGGTCGATGTCGAGCCCCCGAGCGCTACAGGAGAGACGGCGCGGCGCCGCGACGGAGGTGATGAAAAAAGGTTCCCGCCCGGACTACGAAACCTGCAGCAGCTTGCCCCACGGTGGGCGCCAAATGTCGTGGTATTCTCACGGGGGGGGGGGGTGCGAGACGACATATGCCATACGGTGGCTTAGTGTGAGGGCAAGACTTCTGCCGGAATATCCGAGGACGGGTATGCGAGTAGCACGCGCTAGTTTACCCAGGTTCGGGGCTCTCCGGAAAGATAATACCCCTACTCCTGCATGTCTGTATATATGTGGTGTACATGTCTGGCAGTACAGAGTTGCTCCTGGAGCTGTATCTAAGCTCAGTGCCATAGGCATCTGGCTTTGCATATGTATGTGGTATGGTGGCCGTTGCCTCTGGCCGTATGGGTGTGCTCGGGCATGGTTGCCCGTGGGAGTGGATGGATGGATGGCTAGTTAGCTCTCTTGCTAGCTAGCTTGCTTGTGTGTGTGTCGTGGGTGTCCAGGGAGCCCTTTTTCCTCTCCTGGATGGATGGATGTGTGCCCTTATATAGTGTGGCTAGCTTAGCATGTAAGCTAGGTGGAGAGCATGGGTGTGGCATGGTGGATGTCAAGCTTGTCCCCTGGGTCACTTCATAAATAGTGCCCAGGGACAAGTGACACTGTACATGATAGCTTGAGGTGATGCGTGCGCAGCGCCGGGTACGGCCATCTCGTCGGTGTCTTGACGGTGCAGCGGTCGACTTCGGGCAGCCGACTGGTCGGCGCAGTCGGCAGCCGTCTGGTCGGGGCAGTCGGACAGGGGGCGCCTGGGGCGGCCTGAGCAGTCGGACTGAGGGGCTTCGCTAGCCCCGATGTGTGGAAATATTGTCTCGCCGTCTTCGGGGTACCCGTGGCCAATTACTCCGACAGGCCTGAACCTGGGTAAAAACTGCCTGTGTCATCACTGTCGTGCTGCTCTACGGTCTCCGCTCTTTGTGCAACGCGCCCTTCCCCCTTGCCAAACCACAAGGGACCGATGGCCCCATAGGTGGCCATGTTGAACCACGACATCTTTGGCACGCCAGGTAGGGGGGAGCGCTTGTGCGAACCCGAGGGTGTAAGCAGCGTGTCATCTTCATCGTATTCTTCTTCATAGATGGCTTCATCATCCATGACGCCCAAGAAAAAATGCGGCATAGCAGATCTGGAAGGAAGCGACATCGCTCCTTCGCCCGCCCTGCCCAGTTCCCATCATCTGTCTCCACTGCGGATGCCGCGGCGGCGGGAGCAAGGGATGATGGCGGCACAACAACCCCGAACGGTTCAGGCAGCATGGTCACCATGCAGGCCCCATTTAGAAAAAGGGGCAAGATTATAAGGTACATGGTTCCTCTCTCCGCCACTTTCACTTGTCGATGATCGAGCTACACTGGGTTTAGCGTCATCGACATCGATGAGCCCCCGTGAAACTCGGTTCAGCATTTGCCCTGCTAAGAGAAAATCCTGAGTAGAGCGCTGGTGCGAATCCGTTGATTGACGCTCCGGCAAGCATGCTTCGGCAAGGCCTTCCACGACAGTGTGACATTTGTGCCGACCGCCGTAAGATCGTCAAAAGTGTAAGGGGAAGGAGAGAGCAAAACGGCCCTACCTTGCACCATGTTTTGTCGCCCGCGAGAGATCTATGATCCCCTCCGGCCCTTGCCAGAGATCCGAAAACGACAAGCTAAATGCCAGTCTCCTAAGGCACACGGACATGGAGAATGGCTGCTATCGGAAAATAAAAGAAGCATGGACAAAAACTAAGTCAACTTGCCCACTGATTTTATCCCCCGAGTTTGCATTTTCTTTCCCCTTGGTCATTCAATGTTTTTCGTATGGTTTCAGCCTTTCCGTGCAATGGCACCTTGTTGTATTTGTCTGTGCCCCCTGCTTGTTTCGAGCCAGCTCAACAAAGTGGGTGGCTGCATCAAATACTCCTAAGGAAAAGCCTGCCGGCACTTGCCCTCGCCACCTGAATGGTAAGGACCCGCTCCTCACGGCAATCGCGGCAGCATGCTACCGGCAGGCAACCAAAAACGCACGAAAAATAAGCTAAACCTTACAGACTTCAATTGATGCAACGCAAGAGGGATAGCATGCATTTGAAATTAATTAAGCATCAGTTCAGCACGACCAAGAGAAGTACGGGATCTAAACACAAGACATGCATAATGTTTTGTTACAGGGCAACACAGCGACATGGATGTTTCGAGGTCCGAGTTGGTGGCCTTATGGAGCCGTGGGGACGGAGAGGACCCTATCGGCGAAGGGACCAACTTTCTTCTCAGCAGCAGAAACATCGGTGCCTATCGGGAGCTTCCTGAAGCCATCAGCAAGGTTGAGTTCGGGGTGGCGATAGGCAAGATTACTTAAGACCATGAAGAGGGCATTGCGGGCGAGCTTTCGAGACTCGCTTGCAAAGAGAGTGCCTCTTCCTTCCTCATGGGTCTTCAGCCCTTCAATCAACTCATTGAAGAAGAGCCCTAACTTGAAGCTCAGGACCTCATGCCTATCAATCGAGAAGGCTGGCCCCTCCATGCCCATTGTTGTAATCTGGGCGGTGAGGCGCTCAACGATGTCGACCAGGCTCTTGATCCAAAGGTCGACCTGCTCGGATTGATTCGCCAGCTTGTCCTCTGCATCCTTTCGAAGGACTCTCGCATTTTCCAGGTCCTTCATCAGCTGCTTCTCACGAATCCCGCCAGACTCGATTTCGCTCTCCAGGGTGCCAAGCCTTGCCTTCATGTCTTCAATGGTGCCATTGGTAGTCTCGAGGTCCTGGCTCTTGGAGGAGAGCTCCAATTGCACCTCTTTCAGAAGGGTCTCTGCCTTCTGCGCTTCCTCCTTGAGAGGGACCGTTTCCTTGGTACTCCCGGCAAGCTCCTCTGTTAGTTTGGCCACCTGTTGATCAAGATCAGCCTTGACAATTGATGTCCCGGCAAGGTCATCAGCAACCTTCTTCAGCTGAGTGGCAGAGTCGGCGGAGAGCGCGTCGAGGGCCGCCTTGTGCTTGTCCTCCAGGTCCTTGGTGCGTTGCTAGACAAGGGCCTCCAGTTCCTCGTCTTTGCCGCGAAGGGTGGCCTCGAGTTTCTCTTCCCAGTAAGAGATATCCTTCTCCCTAGCGTTCAAGAGCGCTGCATGCTTCGCCAGCCGGGCCTCCCGGGCAGCGACGTCTTCCTTCAACATGGAGATCACCTCCTGTTGCCGCATAAGAACTTGGAACTATTTGCCATGCCACTCGTGCAGCTCGCTGCCCTTGTCCCTCAGCTTCTGATCTACGCTGTTGGCCGAATTGCGCTGCTCCTTGAGTGCCTGCCACTTCTGGCCGTACCGGTTTTCATTTCCTTAATGCCTGCCACCACGGACTCCAGGAAGGACAAGTCCAAGACTGCATCGATAGAGCCATCGGTTTCTCCGATTTGCTGAGACAGTGGCGCCATGATACACTAGATCTCCTCATCTAGTTCTACGCTCGCTGCTGCCGAAGAACCGGGGGCTCCGAGACCAGGTTGGGCCAGCGCCAACGCCAATTGGCTTGAAGTTGGTTGTGGGGTCCCAGCCGAGGTGCCAAACACGGGAGGAGGGCTCATGGTTTGAAGTGGGATTTTCACTTCAACCAACACCCCTGATCCTGATGCACTGCCAGGGGCTTCCTCTGCTTCCTTTGGGGACTCTTGAGTGCCCCCGGTGGCGTGTTGCTGCCCCTCCGTGGTAGCAATCTTGGCGGCCTCCTCAGCAGCATCTTTCCCGATGCAGGCCACCTCTTCCAACAACTAGGGCTCCTCGGCCAATGGTACTGCAAACAAAGTCAACTAGCAATTATGAGGAGGTAGAAGCATTGGAGGACCAAGAACTTGGAGCAAGATGATAAAGGAAAACATACAAGTTACCGGGAGTCGTTTGCCGTGCAGGGTCTTCAGTTTCCCCGGCAACATGAGTTGACGGAGCATGAACGCCGCCCCCTTCCCCGGTAACTATGGCATCAACCTGTGTCGGTGTAGTAAACAGGGGGGTGTTCACTACCCCTGGACACGCACCGGCAAGTCGCAGCCTCCAGGCGGGAAGGACATGGCAGAGGAGGAATCCACCCAAGAGTACATTCGAAGCCCGGTTCCCGGCAAGGTCTACTTGCCGGGAATGGGTCCACGCAACGCCGGCAAGGCAGAGCTGGCAAGACAAGACTCTAGGCGGATCGACCAGAAGATCAAGTCCACTACTGCCGGCGAGATCAGGGCCGGCAAGCTCAGGACTCGACAAGACTAAAGATAAGGCCCCGGCAAGGTTCTTGCTGGGATGACCAGCTGAACCCGGCAAGGCTTGCCAGGGGACAGCTAGACTGAAGACAAGGCCCCGGCAAGGTTCTTGTCGGGATGACCAGCTGAGCCTGGCAAGGTTATGCCACTATGCTGCTGCTCCAGTGCGGCCGCCAGCATGGCACTCTGGACCCTTCTCCAGGCATGCGTGGCAGAGCACTGTGCCAAGCGGCGCTGATGGGATGGCCCCTTTTCCCATCCCCAAGAAGCTAAGGGACACCTAGACAGAGCATTTAATGCGCTTGTCCTGACCCGTCAGTGATAAGCATGTAAATGCTGTAGCAGAGTACTTGCCGCGGCAAGGTACTTGCCCAGGCAAGTCATTGGCTGCGGCAAGGTATTGGCTGCGGCAAGATAGCAGCTGCGGCAATGTACTTGCCCCGGCAAGTTACCTTGCGCGGCAAGCTATTGGTTGCGGCAAGCTATCAAGTGCGGCAAGGTCTTGCCGCGGCAAGCGTTACTGTACCACTGTGCTACTGTGTTGCTGCTCCAGTGCCTCTGCCAGCGTGGCGCTCTGGGTCCTTCCAAGCGTGCGTGGCAGGGCACTGTGTAGACGGCGGTGCTCTGTAGCTAGCGGTGCAGGAGCAGGTGGGATAGGCTTTTCCCACGTCCAAGACGCCCAGATACATGTATCTGGACAGCTAAGGCATGGGCATTTAATGCCCTTGTCCCCTGCCGTCAGTGGTAGGTAGGACATGTCATCCTAGTAATAATGGCCTTACTGTAGCAACTTTCCACCTCTACCTTTACTGTTTGCCACCTGTTGGTGACCCCTTTGTGCGTATAAAAGGAGGCCCATAGGCAACGTGGAGGGAGGTTAGGAACTGGGAGATGGAGAACTCCAGTATGGTACGCAGCTACTCTGTACTGTAGCGCTCCTGGAGCTAGAACAATCATCCAGATAATACACCAAAAAGCAGGAGTAGGGTTTTACGCATCCGTGCGGCCCGAACCTGGGTAAAATCTCTCTTGTGTGCTGTCGTGTTCTTCGCTAGATTTGCTCTTCGTGCGACCGTCTCTCCCTACCGAACGTAAAGGGGTCCTTCCCTGGGTCCCATAGGTGATCGCAGATTCGTCCCCGACATCTTTGGCGCGCCAGGTAGGGGTGAGGGGCTGCGCGAACCTGATCTGGCGATCAGCGCGGCAGTTTCTTCATCATCTTCACCGCCGTAGCGTCCAAGAAGAAGGGCCTGAACCTTCGCAAAAAGCTAAGTTTTAAAGCTTTAATTACTTTCTGCTGTTGAGTCTTATCCTGGACGATATTTTTGTGCGTAACCTGTGCGCGAAGGAGCGCTCCTGAAGCATTCTGCGCTCCTGGTTGTTTTGGGTCCGCCCAACAATACAGATGCAGCTGCGATTGTTTCTAAAGCGTTAAGCTCCCAAAGAGGCGGCGTTCTCGATAGGCTGCTGAACAGGACCCGATCCTAAGCGCCATCGACCAGAACGTGCGCATTCGGGGAGTATTCCGGCAAGCGTGGGGGCTCGTTGTGCAAAAATGCAGTCGTTTAAGGAGAAGGACTTAGCGAGTTTTATTCTAAGGTTCCTGCGTAGACCCGTATGCTGAGGAGTCTTCCCGGGGCTAGTCGCGCTCCTAGTTGCCTCGAGTCCGCTCGGCAACCTGAGCAGCTGCGCCAGAGCCGGGAAGGTAAACCTTTTCGGGAGGCGGCGTTCCCGGCAAGCTGCTAAGGATCCGTTCCTCAAAGCGCTGCTGACTGGATCGTGTGCACTGGAAAGTGTTCCGGCAAGCAAGGGAATATTCAGCAGGAGTCAAGATTGTAGCGAATCCGACATTAACCAGAAGCTAATCAACTTGTTGTGCTCAAACGCTGTTGTGGCATTTCATGCCCAGTCAGTGTTGCAGGAACACGCATGGAAGGCGAGCTCGGGGGCTGGCAGCGCCCTAGAGAGTAACCCTCTGAAGAGCCTTCCCGGCAACAAGCTTGCCGGAAGCTGGCGTTGAGAACGTCAAGGTTCTCCGCCAGAGTCAAGAGCCTTCCTGGCAACCCCTTGCCGGAAGCTGGCATTGAGAACGTCAAGGTTCTCCGCCAGAGTCAAGAGCCTTCCTGGCAACCCCTTGCCGGAAGCTGGCGTTGAGAACGTCAAGGTTCTCCGCCAGAGTCAAGAGCCTTCCCGGCAACAAGCTTGCCGGAAGCTGGCGTTGAGAACGTCAAGGTTCTCCGCCACAGTCAAGAGCCTTCCCGGCAACCCCTTGCCGGAAGCTGGCGTCGAGAACGTCAAAGTTCTCCGCCAGAGTAAAGAGCCTCCCTTGCCGGGGGCTCCGACAACCACTCTTTGAGCAAGAAACAAGCTCGGGGGCTAGCGGCGCCCTAGCAGAAAAAGCTAAGTTGCACAGATTTTTCAGCAATTGCATTCATTTTACTGTCCTCACTCGCTTCTTACACCTACACGCGAAGGAGCCTTCCCGGGGCTAGTTGCGTTCCTAGTCGCCTCGAGTCCGCTTGGCGATGTGAGCAGCTGCACCAGAACCGGGAAGGTAAACCTTTCCGGGAGGCGGCGTTCCCGGCGGGCTGCTAAGGACCCGATCCCCAAGCGCCGCTGCCTGGAGCATGCACACCAGAAAGCTTTCCAGCAAGCGTGGGTCGTCTTGATTGATTCCTCGTTCTCGTATATCGACCTGCACGCGAAAGGACCTTGCCGTGGTTAGTCCGTGCTCTGGTTTCGCCTCGAGTCCGCTCGGCAAACTTAGCAGCTGCGTTCTGGCCCGGCAAGTCGCCTTGCCGGCGGCGGCGTTTCCAGCAGGCTGCTAAAGACCCGCACCTAGCGCTCGCGGCAAGCGTGCGCACCGGCAGGGTTTCCAGACAGCGTAGGGTACAAGATATGTGCAAGGACGGAATCAATCAAGGGGGAAGCATGCATTCATTTAGCATGAAGGAATATCTCTTGTGCCATAAAGCTTGGCCTAATTAAGGTAAATTGTTTCTTTATGCGTGCCATTGCAGCAACAGGGTTGCGACCTCCAGGCGGGAGGAACGGCAGGGAACAGATGTACATGTTGCCGGTGCGCGTTGTTGGGCCTAGCCCGGACAACCACTGTGCACGCCTGTCCGGCCCAGGCCCGGGGGCTCCTGTCGGTGTAGTAAACAAGGGAGTGTTCACTACCCCTGGACACACACCGGCAAGTCGCAGCCTCCAGGCGGGAAGGACATGGCAGAGGAGGAATCCACCCAAGAGTACATTCGAAGCCCGGTTCCCGGCAAGGTCTACTTGCCGGGAATGGGTCCACGCAACGCCGGCAAGGCAGAGCTGGCAAGACAAGACTCCAGGCGGATCGACCAGAAGATCAAGTCCACTACTGCCGGCGAGATCAGGGCCGGCAAGCTCAGGACTCGACAAGACTAAAGATAAGGCCCCGGCAAGGTTCTTGCCGAGATGACCAGCTGAACCCGGCAAGGCTTGCCGGGGGACAGCTAGACTGAAGACAAGGCCCCGGCAAAGTTCTTGCCGGGATGACCAGCTGAGCCCGGCAAGGTTCCTGCCCGGCAAGGTTATGCCACTATGCTGCTGCTCCAGTGCGGCCGCCAGCATGGCACTCTGGACCCTTCTCCAGGCATGCGTGGCAGAGCACTGTGCCAAGCGGCGCTAATGGGATGGCCCCTTTTCCCATCCCCAAGAAGCTAAGGGACACCTAGACAGAGCATTTAATGCGCTTGTCCTGACCCGTCAGTGATAAGCATGTAAATGCTGTAGCAGAGTACTTGCCGCGGCTAGGTACTTGCTCCGGCAAGTCATTGGCTGCGGCAAGGTATTGGCTGTGGCAAGATAGCAGCTGCGGCAAGGTACTTGCCCCGGCAAGTTACCATGCGCGGCAACCTATTGGTTGCGGCAAGCTATCAAGTGCGGCAACGTCTTGCCGCGGCAAGCGTTACTGTACCATTGTGCTACTGTGCTGCTGCTCCAGTGCCTCTGCCAGCGTGGTGCTCTGGGTCCTTCCAAGCGTGCGTGGCAGGGCACTGTGTAGACGACGGTGCTCTGTAGCTAGCGGTGCAGGAGCAGGTGGGATAGGCTTTTCCCACGTCCAAGACGCCCAGATACATGTATCTGGACAGCTAAGGCATGGGCATTTAATGCCCTTGTCCCCTGTCGTCAGTGGTAGGTAGGACATGTCATCCTAGTAATAATGGCCTTACTGTAGCAACTTTCCACCTCTACCTTTACTGTTTGCCACCTGTTGGTCACCCCTTTGTGCGTATAAAAGGAGGCCCATAGGCAACGTGGAGGGAGGTTAGGAACTGGGAGATGGAGAACTCCAGTATGGTACGCAGCTACTCTGTACTGTAGCGCTCCTGGAGCTAGAACAATCATCCAGATAATACACCAAAAAGTAGGAGTAGGGTTTTACGCATCCGTGCGGCCCGAACCTGGGCAAAATCTCTCTCGTGTGCTGTCGTGTTCTTCGCTAGATTTGCTCTTCGTGCAACCATCTCTCCCTGCCGAACGTAAAGGGGTCCTTCCCTGGGTCCCATAGGTGATCGCGGATTCGTCCCCGACAACCTGGGCGGGGCCATCCGTGGGAGTCCTCGTCAGGGTCCCCTCAGCTCGATCAGCAAGTAGAGTGGACCCCTCCTGGAAGGCCCCATCCTGGGCGGATTCTCCCTCCTCTCTGATTGGAGATGGGGGTGCTCTTCTGCACCATCTTTGTCAGGGGGAATCAGTCCCGTGCCTTCGCGCCGAGGGCTGGGCTGGGTGTAACACCCTGGTTTTTGTTCCCTGTTTTTTTCCTTCGTGGGATTTGACTCCCGTCTTTTTTTTTCCCGGTGTTATCGGATTTCTTTAGCTCTTGGGTATATGAAGATGGTCATCCAGCTCTGCCTTTCCTATCCAACCAGACATTCTCTCCAGTCCAACATTGCCACCCGAGATATATTCTCCATACTTCGCCATTGAAACCCTACCTTCCGAGTAATCGGAAGGGAAACCCTAATTTCTTCCGTTACAAAGGAACCTGAATTTCCTTTGATCTGCTGACTCCCAAACTTTTCCCAGTGGTCACCATATCTTTGCAAACCCTGGATATGCAAAAATATTGCCAAGTCATTTGCAATATTTTTCATTTATAATTAATTCCTTTTTCTGCCAGTTAAAGGAATTAAATCCAGAAAAATATCTATCCAATTCCAAAGTTCATGAAAACTTGTGGAGATATTCTTTGTGATCATATTGAGCTCCCATAAAAATATTGGCCATAATTAAATAGGGGAAATTGCATTTTCCTATTTAATTCCAATATTGCATTTTGGGCCCTTTATAAAGGAACTACCATTTTGGTAGCCAGGAAAAATCCCAAATAATTTGTGGAGCTTCTCCTATCCATATCTTCACCATTTCCATCAAAACCGAAGTTCCATAGTTCAATGTTTTGGCACAACATCCATTTGCAAATTCTGTCCAGATTTTCAGTTTGCAAAGGAAGTGCTTGAACCCTTGATCTATTTGATCTAAAATTTTGCAGGGAGGTTAACATTGCCTAATCACCCATGGAAACCAAAAACCAGCTCAATCCATCTATCCATTCATCCACAGCATTTTTCCTAAGTTTCTGTCCATTTGGAACCTCTGTGAAGCAAGTACCATTTTGGTGTACCCAAATGGTATGAAACTTTTACAGTGGCTTAATATATCCAAATCATCACTTTCCACCAAAATTCAGCTCATTCCATCAAGCCATTTGGGCACAGCTTCAAAATCCATTTTCTGGACCAAAACTTGCATTGCGAAGGAAGTATACGCAAATGAGGTCCAAATGCCTTCAAATTTTGCCAGAACTTAGTCCTTCCTACCCTATTCCATTGTGACAAGGATTCAGCTCCCCACTCTCATTTATTTCTCCACAAAAGTCCACCCAAGTTGCTGTCCAGAAGTTGTTCTGGATCCCGTCGACCTCTCCAGACCCCTCCTGATCCATCTAGTGATCTATCTTACCTATTTGAGCAACGAGGAGGGTGTTGGACAAGGTCCTAGAGCCATCCAGTGCCTTGGACACGCGGTGCCCGTGGTGACCGCACGGAGAGTGCGCCAAAACGGTGCTCTGCGCTCTGTCAGCTCCGTCCGGTCATCTTCGGTCGGCCCTCACTTGTTTGAGCATGTCCAACGGTTCCGCGGCATCCATGTCGATGCTCTGGACCCTTCTCCCCCTCTTATCTCCTCCTCCTCGCGCCACGGCGATCGCCGCCGCAGCCACTGTCCGCCCGTGACCCTCGAGATGTCACCTCCCTCCCTAGTTGTTACCTCCTCGAGCTATCGCCTCCCCCTGGCGCCGTCAGGTCGGCACCTCTCGTCGCGCGCCACCTCACCGGAGCTCCAGGAAGGAGATAAGCTCGCCACGGCGGCCGTGGTTATCGCCTCGCCTGTCCCGGCTATAAATAGCTGAGGCCGGAGCCTCCCCGAGCACCCTTGAGCTCACCACTTGCCTCTCCACTCTCCCCTAGCCCTACCTAACCTCTCCAGCGAGCTCAAGGACCTCTCCTCGCCCCCCTCTGCCACCATGGCCGCCGCCGTCCTCTTCTCAAATTTCCCCGCCACCAGCCTTACCCGCCTCTACTGAGCTCACCAACAGGCTCCCCAGTCACCGGAGATCACCCCCGTATCTTCTCCCAGCCACCCCAGCCACCGGAGCTCCTCCATTTCGCCGGAGCCACCACAGCTTGGCCACCACCGCAACTCCCTCCTCCGGCCATCCCCATGGCAGCCAAGACCCTCTATGGGTGCGGTGAGGAGCGGTGCATCCATCCCCGTCGGGGCCAGGAGCAGCCGCGGCCTCCATCGCCGGCAAGCACGCCAGCCGATGCCCTCTGCATCTGCAGCGTGAGGAGGAAGACGGCCTGACAGGTGGGCCAGCCCCGTCGGCCTCTCGCCGTTTTTTTAAAACGGTGGTAGCGCAGTTGGGCCGGCCCAGTGGGCAACAGTGGCAGTAGCCTGGCGGTGGCCTATGGCTTGGGCCGGTTTCGACACAGCTCAGCCCAAAGAGCACAATGCCATTTAATCTTTTCCGCAAAAAAAACTGTTGAGGACCTCTATGTAATTTAAGTAAATTGCAGAAAGGTCCTTGGCAGAAAAACCACCACAACTTTTCAATCGTAACTCCGATTCAGGTGAAACCAACGCCCACATCTTCTTTTTGTCGAGCCTGTTCCGATGGTATTGTTTTCATAATGTTTACACATTCTGAAAATGACCATTTTGCCCATGCTCTCTATCAGCCCCCTCCAAGAGAGAACTTTTCCGGCGAATTCTTCCGCGGCTTCACCGCTCTTCTTCCTGGAGTATTCATCGACCCCCAGGCAAGCCAACCATCTGATATATGCCCTAAAGCATTGCTCTGTGTTATTCTTGCGTGTTTAATTAATAATTATGCCTGTGATAGAGATGATTGAACTTCTGCTACGTTGCACTTACTGTGTACATTACTTGTCAATGCTCATTGTATTATCACACTAGTGACTCATATATGACAGTTGGTAGATAGGTTGTTATGTTGTCATCATGCATAGCTACTGCCATCTCCAGTTATTGTGATAAACAACTATGCTTGCTAAGTACTTGCTAAAGCTAAACCTAGTCAGTTGATCCAGAGTCACCTGTCTGGACTTATCCGTGCAACCACATTTGCCGGTATGGGACGGCCTTGACTTGGTCTGATCGCGTGCTCTTTTATCGGTACCACCAAATAGGGAAGGTTATGTGCACGTGCTACCCTGGCCCGGTAGGCGGCGATAACCTTGTGAGCCCAGTTGAGTATTGTGCCGGCGTCCCCGTTTGGGACAGTTTAGTTTGGCCACGACGGTGGCAGGTGTCACGAGGTGACACAGGGGCCACCTAGGGCTTGACTCCGGGGGAGAATGATTGCCGGTGGTATGGTGAAGGAGTCACAGGTTAGGCGGGTTTCGTTGGAGCAACGCTGGTCCACCCGAATGGGATCACGAGGTCAGGTGCTCCATGGTGTGGGTAAAGTGTGCAACCTCTGCAGAGTGTAAAAATCTATTCAAATAGCCGCGTCCACGGTATTGGACAGTCCGTCCAGACCTCACTAGGTGGTCAACCGGAACAGTAATAATAATGATGGAAGAACTCGTCGTAAGATCGGAAATACTCAGTGGATCGTGAATGTTCTGAGGGTTGTAAGGCAACTCGGAAGAGAGTAAGTTGTATCTGGTCAAGATTGGGATTGGATTTGGTTCAACATCTAATTGGATCATGAAAATGTTCGGAGTATTGATTATTTACTTGATACACTTTACTTTACTATAATTTTACTTTAGAAATTGACCTGCTAGATAATCCTGCTATGCCATGATAATTAATGTTGCTCTAATAACAAATGCATGCTTGAATGCCATGGGTTGCTTTGCTTGGTGTATATGTTAGTTTGGTTTGCTTGCGAGTACATTCAAAAGTACCCAGCGGCCTTCAATGTGGCCAGGTTCACATAAGGATCCATCGTCCATTGACAAGGAGCCAGAGCATTCGTGGGCTAGAAGAGTAACCTAGTCAGATCCCTATGGATTGGAGCTGCACCAGGACCATGCTACCTTAGATAGAGCTTTTCCGCTGCCACCACCTTTGTAACTATCATGTAACACTTATATATCCATTAATAGAAATGCCTGTGTTCATGATACTTGTTGTAAACGCGCATGCCAGAGTGATTTCCTGGGCTGGTATGCGTGGCAACCGTCTGGCTAGAGTGGTAATCAGGCGGGGTGCCACACTGGGGGCTTGTCACTGGATCATTCATGCTGCTCCCCGCCAAGCCCGTACCTCCCGGGGACATTGGCGGCTCTACGCGCCTGAGCCGCTTGGCCCGATGGACAAGGGTCTCATCCTCCTCCTCTCCCCTATCGAAGGCAGCGAACAAGATTGAATCAGCAAGCCGATAAGCACACAAAACTTCAACAATAGAAGAAATTGTTATCCCTACTCTGAATCGATGAGCATGGAGCCCAATGCGAACCCCATGGGTGGCGGAGGTGCTCTGCTCATCTTCAGGGTCGGGGCGGCAGTGCTTCCCTGCAACTGCAGACCCTGCTGGGATGCAGGGGGCTCCGACAAGGATGAGCTGTGTGAGGAGCTCGAATCTGATTGGGAGCTGGAGTCGACTCCCGTGACCGCTCGCCGCTAGGTGGGAGGGGTCTTGGCCTCGGAAAGGCGAGAAGAATGACGGCGTGGTGCATCCACCCTGTCACTCTTGGAGGCAATCTTCTTCACCCTCTTGGCCGCGGGTGCAGGAGTAGGATCCACTATTCTTCGGCTGGGCCGTCGGCGAGGACGCTGCTCTAGGTCTGGTTCGGGAGCTTGCGGACCCGCTGTGAGCCAATCCTCATTGGGTTTCTCCGCATCCCCGGCCTCGTCCTTTTCCTGGGCCTCTGCTGCCACGGCATATAAGGCCTCGATCCTGGCAGGCTCAGCCCCGGCAAGGTCATCCCCGGCAGCCTCCTCCACAGTATGCGCCTTGCCCCTATCGTGGGAGGAGCCTTCGCCTTCGGCTTCCCCTTCCCCTTCTTCCTCTACCGTTCTGGGCTTCGCCTTTTCGGCGGCCCGGAGCACTTTATCCTCCTCAACCCGCCTCTTGATAAACTCCGCCTCTACCTTGGAAGTGCGCTTGAACATGTTGTTCTCCACCCTGGTCGCCCTTTCCACCAAGCTAGAGGTCCATTCAAGTTCTGCATCCAACTCAGGTAGTTGCCAATCGCCCGCAACCCCGTAAGTTTTGCAATCAGGCATCTACTTCAAGATCTGGTCCAGGGCGGAGTTAACATTCAGTGGGATAACCCTTGTTGGCAATTTGAATGGCCCAAGGCTTCCAGACAATTGTTCGCACAGCCAAGCGTGGCCATAGACTAACAAGTTGTTGGTCAGGCCCGGGTATAGGCGCATCATGTCCCCCGCATCTCCATACCGCCAAGCAGACTTCTCCCTCTTCTGCAGCGGCGCAATGCGGCGACGGAGGAAATCAGCTCCCACTTGTTCGATGGTTAACCCGACAGCCTTTGGACGGGTGATCCTGTTCAGTGCTGGGCGAAGCCTGTCGTCAGTAAGGCCAAATTCCCTCCAGTCGTTGCCGTGCACAATGCACTCCGTCCTCGCCTAGCAAAACTCTGGGGCCTTATCATCCTGGATCCAGCACCAGTCCGCCCGCCACTCCTCCATCCGCCGCACTGCTGGCAAGGAAGGTAATCCCAACTTTCCCTCGCCACTTGAGGGATCCAACTTACGTTCCCGGAATGGCAGGCCTTGTTCTCCACTCGCGGGACGAAGAAATGCCTGAACAGATCCACATTGGGGGCAACTCCGACAAAATTCTCGCACAAGTGAGCAAAAATCGCCATACACGCCATTGCATTTGGCGTGAACTCTAAGAGGTGGAACCCATGCGCCTCAAAGAAATCTGAAAAAGGAGGGTAGAGGCCGCAGAGGAAATATGCATAGAAAAATCGGTACGAATCCGGCGGATCATTCTTTCCCTCCGACAATACCTTGGGCGCACCATGTCCCTTGGGAACTTCCCTCCCCCACATATATCCGTACCTTGCAACCAGGACATCACTGTCCAGGTTAGAAAAGAAGAAAACCACATCTCCCCATCGCTTCCTGTCCAAATCTGCTGCCCTCTTCTTGTTCCCCTCCGCAGCCGTCTCCTTCGCAGCGGCCGCCTGCTTCCCTTTCATAGCGGCGGCTTTCTTCCTCATCTTCTGGAGCTCTAGAAGAGGTAGAAGGCCGAGCGAGATGCCAAAAGTGGATGTGGGAGCAGGAGCAGGCGCTCTGGCTTGAGGAGGAAGACAATGGAGAAACGCATGCGAATGAGCCACCCCTTTCCGTGGTTTTTCCCTTTATGAGGAACGAACATGGGAAGAGGAGCGTCTCTTCGCCACTTTCCCTTAGAAAGTTACCATTTTACATTAACTGCTACAGTCCCACAACCCCATGACCTGTGGTAACTACGCGGAGTGGACGTTGGATTGACTGGTCATCATGACAAATCACTGCACGCGCAGCACCTCATCGACACATGTCTGTGCACCATTTTGGACCTAACCCAACATCCCAGGTGACACGTACGGCTCAGGCCCGGGGGCTTCTATTGGGGTACACAAACATGGGTGTATGTTTCCCCCTGACTTGTGCCCGGATGGGCAAGTCTCCGGCACGACAACAACAAAGCGAACTGCACCAAGCATCCGAGGCAAGGCCAAGCAGAAGAGATAGCTCTTTGAGAAATCAAAGGGCGGACCAAGAAGACCAAGACAAGCCAAATGAGCAAGATATCACTAAGGAAAACCTCCCTTGTCGGGCAGGCGAGCCTGGTAAGGTCGAGGTCACCCCAAAGGCAGGTCTCAAGACTCCCCCGACAAGCTTGCCGGGGACGCCGAGGGCGGATCACCCCGCCAATGCTCCATCGCTCCACCTCACAGCAACGCAAGTGACCTATCGGTGCGGTGTCGATCCTCCTGGTGATTAAAGTGGCTGTCAGTTGGCACGTGGCAGCCATTTCTGAGGAAGATCACCCCCAAATGACACCCGTCCAAAGGCGTGTCACGCAGGCAGGCGAGAAGGTGGATGAATAGCATGGCAAGGCTTGCCGGGCTACCTCCCGATGTGACACTAAGCGGTGCATTTAGTGCACCCTGTCCTGTCTGCAGAGTTAGGTATGATCGCACTATGGCTATCTAATCACTGGATAATGACTGTTTTGCCATTGTGGTAACCCCTTGACCTATAAAAGGAGGGCCGTGGCAACCTTAGAAAGGATTCAGACCCTTGTACACTCATACGCGCGTAGCTGCTCTCGTCCCAAGGCGACCTTGCCGGGCTTGAGCACTGCATCTCCACCCCGGTCCTTCCATCAATCGACCAAAGTAGGAGTAGGGTTTTACGCCTCGCGGCGGCCCGAACCTGGGTAAAAACTGCCTGTGTCATCATTGTCGTGCTGCTCTACGGTCTCCGCTCTTTGTGCAACACGCCCTTCCCCCTTGCCGAACCACAAGGGGCCGATGGCCCCATAGGTGGTTGTGTTGAACAACGACATGTATAAGCCATGGTAAAGTTAGAATACAGTAGGTAACAAAATTTGAATGGGTT
Source organism: Thinopyrum elongatum (assembly GCA_011799875.1). Classification (NCBI taxonomy): domain Eukaryota; kingdom Viridiplantae; phylum Streptophyta; class Magnoliopsida; order Poales; family Poaceae; genus Thinopyrum; species Thinopyrum elongatum. Next base: position 283,521,285 of record CM022299.1, on the reverse strand, counting down.
TGCAACAGTACTTGAAGTAAAGATTGGTTTTCTTATACTAACGGATCTCACGAAGGTTTTGTTAAGTTTTGTGTGATTGAAGTTTTCAAGTTTTGGGTGAGATCATGATGGATGAAGGAATAAGGAGTGTCAAGAGCCTAAGCTTGGGGATGCCCCATATCACCCTAAGTTAATATTCAAGGAGAACCAAGCAACTAAGCTTGGGGATGCCCCGGAAGGCATCCCCTCTTTCTTCTAACGACCATCGGTATTTTACTTGGAGCTATATTTTTATTCGTCAGATATCATGAGTTTTGCTTGGAGCATCTTGTATTATATGGGTATTTGCTTGTTTTGCTTTTTAATTTGTCACAAGTATCCTTGCTGGACACACCTATTTGACAGATCCAAAATAATGCTATGATTTGTTAGAATTGCTCTATAAGCTTCACATAAATTTTTTGAGCCATGGAATTGCTCTAGTGCTTCACTTATATCTTTTTGAGCACGGTGTGCTTTGAAATTTTTGAAGAAATACTCTCAGGCATCACATAGATTAATTTGAGAGTTAGTAATTTTTTGAAGAAATTCTCTCATGCTTCACTTAGATTATTTTGAGAGATGAAAAATTTTATGCTCATGTTCTTCACTTAAATTTATTTGAGCTTGTCAAAAGCAATTGCATATATGAAAATAGCCCCAAAGTGGTAGATATACAAGAGGGATATAATAAAAACTTTCATGAAGATCATTGGACAAAATAAACTTGATTCTTTGTAATAGTTTCGAGATATGATGATAGTAATATATGAGTCATGTTGGGGAGTAATTATGCTCTAGTAAGAATATTGGTGTTAAGGTTTGTGATTCCCTATGCAAGCACCAAAGTCAATACTTATAAAATGAAATTACATCCTACTTGTGGTGCATTATTCGGTGTTAGTTATGATTAATGCTCGTATATGAGAATTTTTGTTTCTTGGTTGGTTGCTTCTCAATCTTTTTGCTAGCCTCCACTTGTACTAAGTAGAAATACTACTTGTGCATCCAAAATCCTTAAACCCAGTTTTTCCATATGAGTCCACCATACCTACCTATATGCGATATTTCCATCTCGTTCTAAGTAATTTTGTATGTGCCAACTCTAATTTTCAAAATGAATTTCCTTTTTGTGTGCCCGTACCGCTCATGAAGCGGCAGGGGGTGGCTAATATTTTCCATGCTAGATGTGTTATTCTCAACATGAGTGTTTATATACTTGTCATTGCATGAGAGTATGGCGGTAATAGGGATGCCCAGTGCTAAAATGAAAAAGAAATTTGCTTTATGTTATCAAATAATAAATTCCTTGGAAAGTGTTGGTACGGACGGTACCCGTGGATACGGCTAGCCGTGGAGTGTGAAAGTATGGTGGAAAAAGTAATAATCTATATTTTATGTTTGGGAACTGCCTATGATATATCTAGCATGAAAAGTGTTGGGAATTACTCGGTCATTTTCGTTGACGGGAAAAGCATGCCTCTCAAAATATTTTATCTCTCAAGTTAAGCTTTGAGCTCTGGCACCTCTAAAAATCTCTACTACCCTGTGCGAAGGGCCTATCTATTTACTTTATGCAATTTTTATTTTTATTTGAGTCTCCATCTTCTCTTATAAAGCACCAACTAGGGATCACTATGATCATACTTGTGCATTGGATGTAGCTAATATTCGAGTCTGTTTCATGAATGGATCAATGATTGAGCATGATGGGCTAGGGATAACTTTCTTTAGTGTTGATATTTTGAAAGACATGGTTGCTTATTGATATGCTTGAGTATTGAAGTTATCATGTCAAATTGACACTATTGCTTTGAACCATCTAAAAGTCCAAATGTCCAAGCTACAAAAGAAAAGAATATGTGATGAACATGTTAGGCAGCATTCCACATCAAAAATTATGTTTTTATCATTTACCTACTCGAGGACGAGTAGGAATTAAGCTTGGGGATGCTGATACGTCTCCAACGTATCTATAATTTTTTATTGTTCCATGCTGTTATATTATCATTCTTGGATGTTTTACAATCATTTTATAGCAACTTTATATCATTTTTTGGGACTAACCTATTGACATAGTGCCCAGTGCCAGTTGCTATTTTCTACTTGTTTTTTACTTCGCACAATATCTATCAAACGGAGTTCAAACACAGTGAAACTTTTTGTAGTCTTCTTTTGGACCAGAAGACAACTTGGGAGCCAAGGGGGCACCTGGGGGAGGCCCGTGGGGACCACAAGACACCAGGGTGCGCCCAGGAGCCTAGGCACGACCTGGTGGGTTGTGGGGCACATGGGGGTCTCCTTCACCGCCTCTTCGTTCTATAAATTCCCAAATATGTCAGAAACCCTGGGGGGCAGACGAAACACAATTCTAGCCGCCACAAGTTCCAGAACCACGAGATCCAATCTAGACACCATCACAGAGGGGTTCATCATCCTCATTGGTGCCTCTCCGATGATTCATGAGTAGTCCACCATAGACCTACGGGTCCGTAGGCAGTAGCTAGATGGCTTCTTCTCTCTTTTTGATTCTCAATACAATGGTCTCTTGGAGATCTATTTGATGTAAACCTTTTTTGTGGTGTGTTCGTTGGGATCTGATTAACTTTGAGTTTATGATCAGATCTATATCCATGAATATTATTTGAGTTTCTTTGATATCTTATATGCATGATTATTTATAGCCTCGTATTTCTTCTTCGAATCTTTGGTTTAGTTAGGCCAACTAGATAGATTTTTCTTGCCATGGGAAGAGGTGTTTTGTCATGGGTTCGATCTTACGGTGTCCTCACCCAGTGATAGAAGGGGTAGCGAGGCACGTATGTATCGTTGCTATTAAGGATAACAAGATGGGGTCTATTCCTACATGAATAGATCTTGTCTACATCATGTCATCATTCTTATTGCATTACTGAGGGAAATACCTACCGTAGTTGTACTGCATCATCCCTTCCTCTTTGGGGAAATACCGACGCAATTTCAAGCCGCATCAGACATAAATAGGGATACGCCCCCACAACATGCCCACTCCAGTCACACACTACATGCCTCTTACGTACAACTTCACGCTTAAACTACCATGGGCAGCTATGGGGCCCAATGATACGTCTCCAACGTATCTATAATTTATTAAGTATTCATGCCATGTTTACAACAATTTTATATGGTTGTGGTATGATTTGGATGGAACTAACCCAGACTGACGCTGATTTCAGCAGAACTACCATGGTGTTGTTTTTTGTGCAGAAATAAAAGTTCTCCAAATGCAACGAAACTTTTTGACAATTTTTTTGGAACAAAAGAGGCACTAGAAGCTTCGTGGGAGGGCCAGAAGACCCACGAGGTGGGCACAACCCACCAGGGCGCGCTAGAGGGGCCCGGCTTGCCCCGGTGGGTTGTGCTCACCTCGAGGCCCATCTTCGCGTAATTCCAATGCTGAAAAATCCTATAAATAGAGAAACCATCAGAAATAACCCTTGATCAGAAGTTCCACCGCCGCAAGCCTTTGTAGCCACGAAAAACCAATCTAGACCCCATTCCGGCACTCTGCCAAAGGGGGAAATCATCACCGGTGGCCATCTTCATCATCCCGACGGCCACCATGATAAGGATGGAGTAGTCCACCCTCGGCGCTGAGGGTTTGTACCAGTAGCTATGTGTTTAATCTCTCTCTCTCTTGTGTTCTTGAGTTGGCACGATCTTGATGTATCGCGGGCTTTGTTAATATAGTTGGGTCATATGGTGTTTCTCCCTCTCTATCTTATTGTGATGAATTGAGTTTTCCCTTTGAGATTTCGTTCTTATTGAATTGAATACTTCTATGGGTTTGAGAACACTTGATGTATGTCTTGCTATGAATACCTGTGGTGACAATGGGGTATCATATTGATTCACTTGCTATATGTTTTTGCACTCAACTGACGGATTCCTGAGGTGACATTGGGGTAATCTATGCATAGGGGTTGATGCATGTTCTCGTCTTTGTTTCTCCGGTAGAAATCTTGGGGCACTCTTTCAGGTTCTTTGTGTTGGATTGAGTATTATGAATCTGAAATTGTTTGATGCACATCGCATAATCAACTCACGGATACTCGCGATGACATTGGAGTATCTAGGTGACATTAAAGTTGGTTGATGTGTATCATATCGTGTTATTTTAGTATGAACTCTTGATTAGATCGATCAGAAAGAATAGCTTGGTGTTATTTTAGTACAAACTCTAGGATAGATTGATCGGAAAGAATAGCTTTGAGGTGGTTTCGTACCCTACAAACAATTTATTCTTATGTTCTCTGCTAGATAGGAACTTTGGGGTGATTCTTCATCGCTCGTTGAAGGAAGGTTATATGATCCAATTATATTAGCATTGTTGTGAGATTGCACTAGAGAAAATACGGACCCTAGGCCTCATTTTCAAGCATTGCAATACCATTTGTGTTCCGTTTTATTACTTGCTACCTTGCTGTTTTTTATTGTTCCTATTACAAAATCAATATCTACTATCATTACTACGCTTGTATCACCATCTCTTTGCCAAACTAGTGCACCTATACAAATTACCATTGTATTTGGTGTGTTGGGGACACAAGAGACTTTTTATTATTTGGTTGCATGGTTGTTTGAGAGAGACCATCTTCATCCTACGCCTCCCACGGATTGATAAACCTTAGGTCATCCACTTGAGGGAAATTTGCTACTGTCCTACAAAACTCTGCGCTTGGAGGCCCAACATGAGTCTACAAGAACAAGTTGTGTAGTAGACATCACCCAATCAAATAAAGAGCCAAGTGTTCGGCTCATCTGAGCTATGGTCAAACATGTCCTCGGACATCAACAAGTACCATCTAGGACCTATCCGGCATTAAGCTAGAATAGCACGGTGACTTCCAAAGAACCTTTGTCAAGGGCCCGTCGGACGATTATCATCCCCTCCAAGGCATTCTTCTTCCCCACAGAAGCAAAGGCACAGACGTGTAGCAGGGCACAGTAAGGGCATCAACCCACGCATCAAGGCCCTGTGTAAACCTTTCATCTGTAAAATTGTTTTATTTCCTACAAATTACCTATAACAGTTGCTTCGACAGTTTGAATTGTACGGCTAGACGTCATGAGCTCATTGGAAATAAAGACCACCTTTTACGGTCCTCTCGCAGCCATTTATATTGCACCCTTTTTTCCCCGCTCTTCGACACCGCCATCAGTTAGTTCGATACACATTTTCTCTAAGATGCAATCGGCTAATAGACCGGGGGCTCGATAGTAATACTCTCCCCATGCATCAAGTCTGGCACTATCTTTTTCCTATGTGTTCGGCGCCTCGGATAGTGCATTATATGAATCAGTTCTGAATTATGTCTTGGTTTAATAGTTGGGTTGCCCGGCTCCTATGCTTACCCTATTACGTTCCACATATTCAGCTAAGAAGGTAAAGGGAGAACCACTGCGATTGTGCTTCTGGCTAGCCCGGTCAAGTACCTCAGTGGAGAAAGCCGAAAAGTGACTGTCATAATAAGCGAGAACTGGTCGGCGATCCGATGACAAGTGTCAAACTAAAAAGTGATAGAGATTACTCTTTGTTATACCAAGGGTTTTGTCTTTGCACAAACCACGTGATGATGGTATATACCTCGGCTCACCCAAATATCACAAAAACACTGGGGCTAGTCACTAGCCCCCGCAGTCAAGCTCCTAAGGCTAAGTGAAAGCACTAAAGCCATATAGTCTGATTGCCTGGTTTCCCTCACACACCACCACCTTCGGGCACCGAGACGTCGGCTAAGGGTCACAGTGCAGAGGTTGAAACACCCCTTGTAGCACCTACAAGAGGGATGAAGCCAATGACTGGCAACTTTCAGATCAAAACAGTCGCACGGGAGTCAAAATAAATAAAAAGCAGACAACGTATGATAAACCATACAGAGCAACCGCATTATAAAGCAAAAGCTTCAACTGTCATTTTAAAACATGATAGTACGTTCATTCAAGGATTACATCTTTCGTACACTGGTCCTCTATTGCCCGAGCACCATCCATCACGATGGGGAAATACTGCCCGGGACGTCGGTGCTCCTTTCTAGCAGGCGGGGGATCGATGGCCATCTCGACCGGCTTGATCTTGGGCCAGTGCACCATGGTCTTTGTGAAGGCCATCTGAGCTCCCTCGATGCACACGGAGCGCTTAACAGCACCGACCCGGGAAGCAGCGTCGCACAGCTTCTGCACCAAGCCAAAGTAGCTGCTCGGTATTGGCTCTGAAGGCCATAGCTGGACACAAAGGTTCTTCATGTCTGGTTCCGCCATCCGGTGCAGCTCCATCAGTTGCTTCATCTGATTACTCAGAAGGGGAGGGTGCTCGGGCACATGCAACTGCGCCTAGAACAGCCTGTGCTCGGCGTCGCCCTCCCGGGCCGCATAGTGCCTCGCTGCATCCGCCACACTCCTCGGAAGCTCCGCAAACGCGCCTGAGGAATGTCACACTCGTGTGAGAAACGCAAACCTGTGGCCGCCAAAGACACTTTGGAGTAAGCACGGCTTACCATCTGCAATCTGATTTACTTGGCGGAGCTCTTCTAAGGCGCCCCGTGTCTCCGTCCTCACCTCCTGGATCTCCTTCTTTATCTTCGATAGCTCGGTGGCTTGACCATTATTTTTCTGCTCAAGGTCCTCACATTTAGTGACGGCATCCTTGAGCTCCTACTGTACTTCGGCCACTCTGGACTCATGCTTGTCACTGACAGTTTTCACCATCATGAGTTCGGCAGCCGCTCGCTCGGCCGCCGCCTTCTGTTCGGCCACTTCTTCCTTGGCCTTCTTCAGTTTGGCCTTGAGGCCCTCGACCTCCGCGGCAATAGCTGTAGTCATAATTAAGCAGTTCTTGCTTAGGGATAACCCCGAATACCTTGCTCAACAGGGAAAATTCAAATTACTAAATCTCGACCGTACTAACCTTGTGCATCATCAAACCGTTGGTTGACAAGGTCGAGCTCCTCATCGGAGCTTCTGAGTTTCTGATTCATTTCGGCCAACTCCGCGGCATTGGCAACCGCCGCCAAAGACGAGGCCTACAAAAACAAAAAGATCGCATCATTTTGACTCCCGATTTAATGATTTTCAATCCTCTGCCAGGTTTTTCAATCCTGACAGAGTCTCGGGGGTTGCTATATACGAGGATTGCACACACTTTGTTCACAAAATCCGCTTTATGGAAAGAATATTAGATGGCTTCCCTCGAAGCACGTCAGGAGGCCACCAAAGGCTTCCTTCAATCCGCTGTTAATGGATTGAATACTTTGCAAAACCACGCCCATCAGGGCGGTGTTCCTTGATGATGGAGGAGCTATTCAAAGCCTCCTCCATCACATCTGGCCACCCAACCGCAACCCAATCTTTGGTGTTTGGCGCTGGCGGTAGGGCCCTAGCTTCCCCTTTGGTGGAGGACAGAACTAATGCCTCCGGGGTCATTGGGGGCTCCGAAACTGTCTTTCGGGAGGGCTCGGATTGACCGAGTTCCCCTTCTTGTTCACCAGGAGGGACCCCCCTCCCGGTCTTCGGTGACCGAGGTGTTAACCTCGGCCATGATGTCGTCACCACCACCTCCCGTGTCCGGGCCAGGAGGGGTCCTTCGGGACAGCACCTCTCTGGTCTCCCCGATGACCGGAGGAGGCGTAGAGCGCGACGCAGTCACACTCTCCGCTAGTTTGGCTGGCGGAGAAGTCCCCTTTGAGACTTGATCAAAGGGGAGTTCGCACGGTGGGCTTCAACATGAAGAGCATTTATACGATCACTAATAGACTAATGAAACCAGCGCCTGGGAAATCTACGGATTCGTACCTTTCGGCGGGGGGCTTGACCCTGGGGTTCCTCTTTGGAACTTCTTCGGACGCCGCGGACTCCTTGTCGGAATCCGAGTTATCATCGGGGAGGACCAACTTGGGCCTGCACTACTTCTTTGGGGCATGAGGAGGCTGTTCCTCCTCAGCGTCGTCCGACGCTACCCTCTTCTTGGTTCGGGAGGAGTCGCTCTCTTCCCCGTCCTCTTCTTGCTCCCCCTCCTGAGCAGAGGGGGCATGGGTATCCCCGAACTTGGTGTCCGGCGGTCCCCTGGTGCGGAGGCCCTCTCGGGCCTCCCTCATCTCTGTCTTCTTTTTCTCTTTTTTCTCTGGCACCTTGTAAGGTACCACGGTCAGCATTTCCCCCAGCAGGGCCGACATGGGGTCTTCGGGTAGTGGGGCCAGACCATCGATCTGTTTGGCCTTCTCAAGCCAACCCTATGGAAGTGAAAGTGTAAGGGTTAGATTTCCTGTGGAAATACGAATATCCGAGCATAGAACGGATAAAACTTCATTACCTCCCTAGGAGGGTGCACGGCATCTAGGCCGATGTCTTCCTCCCTGGCCGGCCATGCCTTCCATAGCTTGTCATGGGTGGTGCCATAGAAGCAGAGCACGGTAGCTGGGTCCTCGAGCTTGGTCCACGAGGTTAGCCTTGTCGGGGGTCTGGATCTGAAGTCGGGAGCCGCCGCCTAGCTGTTGTCACGTGGGTCTGTTATGTAGAACCACTCTTTTTGCCAGACCTTGATGCTCTCTATGAAAGTGCCATCCGGCCACTCGACCTGGGCGAGTTTACTGATCATCGCCCCGCCGCAGTCCACCTATTGGCCGTCGACTATCTTCGGCTTGACGTTGAAGACCTTCAACCACAAGCCGAAGTGCGGCTAGACCCGCAAGAAGGCCTCACAAATGACGATGAAGGCCGAGATGTGAAGAAAAGAGTTTGGGGCCAGATCATGAAAATCTAGCCCGTAGAAGAACATCATCCCCCTGACGAAGGGGTGGAGCAGGAAGTCCAGTCCCCGAAAGAAGTGGGGGACGAACACCACCCTCTCGCCTGGTCGAGGCGTGGGGATGACCTGGCCCTCCTCTGAGGTCCGGTGAACGACATTGTCCGGGAGGTAGCCGACGTGCTTCAGATCCTCGATGTTGTCATTAGTGACGGCGGAGGCCTCCCACTTGCCTTTGGCACCGGATCCGGCCATGGCCAAATTGAGGGAATGGCCTGGAGGTATTTCTTGAGGAAGAATGGCACGGGGTGCTGGAGCTCTGTAGATTGGGAAAAGCAGTGGCGAGGGGAAGGAGAAAGCGTGCAGAGATAGTTGTGGCCGTTTCCCTTTTATAAGCTGACGCGATACCAAGAGTCCTTTAACTACACCGCGGGCCTCGCCGCTTCCCGATATAATCATGGCATTATGCGCGAGTGGGGTAATCGAAATCGTTGATCATATGCCTTAGAAAACAGGGCATAATCTCCAACTTGATGAGACATGCCAGTGGAGGAGCTGCTTCGAACCGCACATCGAGTTCTCATAACAGTTCGGCGTTGGTGACCGGTCGTGACCTTTCACCGAAAGTTGTCAGGTGAAGGCACTATTCACACTTGAGCGGTTGGCCTTCGAGGCTAAGCAATATCAATACTTCGGATTCCGGATAAAACCTAATTGAGCACATAGCTGAATTTGGCCGAGTATGTTTTAGAGGCTTGGCCAAGGGGAATTGCTCCGAACACACAGGGGGAGAAGAACTCGCCCGCAAGACGGAGACTTCAAGCGCGGGAGTTATGAGACACCGGCGTTGGAGGCTAGTTCAGGGGCTACTGAAGGAGTCCTGTACTAGGGAGTCATCGGGCTGCCGGCCTATCTCTTATGGGCCGGACAGGTGGGCTGCTATACGACTATCCCAAGGCCGAGCTATAAGGCGACTCCGTGTCTGGACAGGAAACCCTTGAAGTCTTGGTGTGTCCTCCAAGACAAGATAGAAGATTCGGCATGTTCATTCCCTTGTTGTAAATGACCACATGTAACCCTAGTACCCCTGGTTTCTATATAAACCAGAGGGTTTAGTCCGTAGAGGCTAGAACTACAACCATCATCCTACTCGCCTAGTGTTTAGTTCATCTGATCTCATGGTAGATCAACTCTGTAATCATCCTATACACATCAATATAATCAAGCAGGACATAGGGTTTTACCTCCTAGAAAGGGCCCAAACCTGGGTAAACATCGTGTCCTTCGTCCCCTGTTCTCCATTGATCCAAGATCCACTGTTCGGGACCCCCTACTCGAGATCCGCCGGTTCTGACACCGACACACCTCGCTCACCTTGTCGATGATTGGCTTGACGGCCTCTTCAATGCCTTGGTATCAGCATCCTTCACCAAGGACACAAGGACATTGGTGAAGTCAATGTCTGGGTTCCGATAGTCGACCTTGATGAGTAATTTGAAGAGGATAGCTTGGCAAAGTTTGCGGGCTTCTGCGGCAAGGGAAGTGGCTTCGTTGCCTTGGATTTGCTTGAGAGTGTTGATGATGCTCTCGAAGAACATGGTCAGCCTGGCACTTTTGCTCACCATTTCGTTGGCGGAGTAGCTGAAGTTCTGTAGACCCATGTTGGCCGATTATGCAGTGAGCCTTCGAGCTGCATCGACAAGCCGCTCGGTCTAGATCTTCACGCCCTTCTCATAATCATTATATGTGGTGGCGAACTGGCAAGCAGATCCTTTCCATTTTTGAGGTCATTGAGCAAGCCCTTCTCGCGAGCTCTGCTCTCTTAAAGGTTCTTCTAATGTGTCGCCACTTTTAGCTGCAAATCTTTTATGGAGTCATTGGCGGCAATGAGATCTTTGGCCTTGTCGGATATGATGGTCTGCATATCTGCCAAGCCGTAAAGAACCTTCTCCCTCTTGCCTTGAAAGTCGAGATCTGCTTGCCAAGGTCCTCAAGATCTGCCTCCTGCTTCTTCACTTTACTTGCCAACTTGTTCTAGGTGGCTTCTGCAGCTTCGGTAGCATTAACGGCCTCCTTGAGCTTGCCGGCGTGTTCTATGGCCTTAGCTTCAAGTACTTCTTTATGCTTCTGCTCCAGCCCTAGAGTGCGCTGTGCAACAAGCTTTTCAATCTCTTCATCCTTGCTGTTGAGCTTGGCGGCAAGCGCTGCCTTGCGCGCGGCAAGATCCTCTTCATGGGCGTCAAGATCAACCTTGCGCCTAGTCAACACAGCATCCTCTGTCGTTGTCTTCTGTTTGGCCTCATCCTGTGCCTTTTTGGTGTCAGACTTCTCCAGCATGAACTTTTCCTAGTCCTTGTTCAGCTGCTCCCGAAAGTTGGTCACCGCTTGGTCAGCTCAACATACCAGATTTGCATGTTCTCAACATGCTTCTAGAAGTCTTTCTTTGTTGCTTCAATGACTGCTGCTTTTGAGTCGATGCTCTCTGTTCGACCGCAGAAAAGTGCCTGGAGTTGGCAGAAGTTACTTCTCATGGATTGGAGGAGCTGCTCTTGTTTAGACTCGCTACTACTGGCACTTGGTTCATCAACAATCTTCAGCCCAGCGGCAGCAATGATGTCTTCATCAAGTGTTTATCCTTCAACTGGCACCCCAATTCTTGTCGTGGAAGGGATACACACATACATGTTGTTGCCAACCTTGAGGTATCTGCTTGCCGGGGGCTCTTCAGAAGTAGAAGTTGGATCCTCGACAACAGCCTTGCCGACAACTGACCCCTCATGGTTGGGATAGCGCCAAGCGCTCCTATGGCAGGAATGCTGTCAGTGCCCCATGTGGACTCGTTGTTGGCCTCTGTTGCAGTCTTCTTTGCGGCCTCCTCTTGTGCAGCCCTGGCGGCTTCGTCACCAGCAACCCTGTCGGCCTCAGCAGTGGCATCCTTGACGATCCCCGCAACGTCAACATCGACATTCATGTTACTGGTTGGGGGTGGATCTGAAGATGGAGGAAGAAAGAAAATTCAAAGCCAAGTTCAAGAAAACAAAAATAACAAAGAAAAGACAAATGCTCAAAAGTAAGTGGATTACCTGTGTGAGTCTATTGTGGAGTGACTTCTCCTCTGGCGACGTCAGTTGCCGTCGCGTGGCTGCCAACATCCTTTCTTGCCGGCTCCCCAACACGGATGGGCTCATCAGTGGAGACCCTTGCCGGAGAGCCATCCCCGGGCAGTGTAGTTGACGAGGACGGCACGTCAGGATTTGCTTCTCGATGGTCCCCTTGATGCCGCTCCTCTCCTACAAGGTCGTTGATGTCAGTAGTGAAGATCTCCACACCAACACTCGCCAGCAGGAAATTAGTGAAGAACTAACAGTCGGGGCTGTGCTGGGGGTTGTGTCGAGGACTAGGCCCCGGACTGATGATGATGGTTTCTGGATTAGTCACAATGCTTTCCGGTGGATCAATACCCGTCGAGGTCTTTGCCCTCTTCATCTGCCTCTACGCCAGTGTTTCCACGTCTTTGTAGAAAACAAAACAAGAGAAAATGAAGCAAATCAGATCAATGCAACAAGAAAATCAAAGATTAAAGTGTGCGGCAAGAGTTCTTACTCCGCTTCGCCTTCACTGAAAGCAGAAATGTCAAAATCGACATCTGCTTCAGTGTTGATGCTGGGAGGTGGAGTAGGACACCTTGTACGCTTGGCTGTAGCAGCAGCGGCAGGTCGAGATGATCCTGCCACTCCAGCTATCAGTGCGGCCACACTTGACGCCTTGTCGCCCTAGTTGTTGGTGTGGCTGTGCGTCTTGTGCGCCGCAAAGGTTGTTGTTGGGCTCCTGGCCGCTGTGTCGCCTTGTCGGCCGGCCCCTTGTCATCTGCCTTGTCGCTTCAAGAAGATGGATGCACTGGATCAGCAGAAGCAGTCTTCTGAAGAATGCGTTGCTTTCTTGGCGGCGCAGGGGTCTCTTCTTGTGGTTGCTCCTTAGCTGCTTTCGTATTAGCAGAATCCCCGACAACTACATCACCCTGCTCCCTGGCAACCACGTCTTCGTCGGTAGGATCATCCTCAGGCACCCATACTTCTTCTTCTTCAGTTTTGGCTGCCAAGTAGCCAAAATTACTGGCCTCTGCAGCAAGCTGGGCTTCGTCTGCTCTCCTCACAATATAAGCAATCTCCTCGTCGGTGGTGTCACAGATGAGGTTTGTCTCCTCTCTGATGGCTTTTTCCATCAAGTTGTCGAAGAACACTTGCACACGTTTTTCTGAAGGCTCGTCCTAGTTCCCGACAACACTTTGAGCATTGCACTTCGGCATTATGGTAATGATGGAAGAAAGGGCAGAATTGTTGCAGAGAGGGATAATCCTTGCCAGCAGCTTAGTCTTGCCGTCAGGTCTGAATAGAGCGTGGCAGAGAGCTGTGTGCTGCATGACCGTCAGGTTGTTGTTCAAGCCAGGGTGCAACCTCATGATGTCAGCGGCGTTTTTGAAATCCTACTCCAACCTCCCTTTGTTCTGCAGAGGAGCGATTCGATGGCGGAGGAAATCAGCGACAACCATCTCAATGGTGACCCTGGCATCCTAGAGGCGGGTGATTCTCGTGACAGTGATTATGAGCTTCCTGTCCTTAGGGTCGAAGTCAGTCCAATCATTGTGGCGGGATGGCTTCACCTGACGGAGTGAGCAAAATGGCAAAAAATCCTTATCCTCAATCCAGCACCATTTGCCCCGCCATCATCCCACTTCTTGTGCAGATTTCCACTTCGGTAAATGTCCTTGTTCCAGCCCCTTAGAATCCAAGTGACAAAATCAGAGAGGGCATCTACTGTTTCGATACGGAGGTAGAAATAGTGGCGAAAGAGGGTTGTGTTGGGAGTATTTCTGACAAAATTCTCACAAAGATGGGTGAAAACCGACATGCAAGTGACATCATTCGGCGTTAAATCAAGAAGATGGAAGCCGAAAGTTTACATGATGTCATTGAAGAAATCAGAGAAAGGAGGACAGTGCCCACAATAGAAATAAGCAACAAAGAAAGGAAATCTGTTTGCGTTGCCCATGGCAAATCCAGGAAAAATGCGAGGAGCGGGGTGAGCTGCAATTTTCCTCCCCCGCATGTATGCATACCGGTCCACAAGGTCGCATTTGTTGAGCACCGGCGTGAAGATGGCATGCTTCTTCGGCGCCTCCACCAAGGCTTATGCGTCCACGCTAATGACCTTCACTGCCTTGTGTTTGCTTGCCTTCGGCACCATGGCGGGTCTAGAAGTGAGGGTCGTGGAAGGGCAGGAGTGTGGGCAGCTGATGAATGCAGAGCGCCCTGCTTTTGGGTGCAAGGAGGAAGAAGAAGAAATTGCTAGATTGGAAAGGAAGGAAGTAAATGAGCAACGCCTGCTGCAGATTCCTTTTTATGGGGAATACGTGAGGCTGGATCTTTACCATCCGACGTGGATGTGCTTTTGCAGGCACACTACCATTGCTGTCGTTTCATCCACCTCTCCCACGTTCTGCATTTAATGCGCGTTGTGGGGGCGCAGTTAAAGAGAAGATTAGACAGATTATGGTAGTTATCCTCTGCCACATGTGCCTGTGCATTGTTTTGGGCCTAGACCAACGACGCCTCGCATGCGTGTGTGGCCCAGTCCTGGTGGCTCCTGTCGGTGTACTAAGATTTGGGTCCTTAGTACCCCCTGACTTATCCACAGGCAGTGCCAGCCTTCCCGACGACAAGGCTTGCCGTAGGGCAACTGAACACAAGATACAAAGAAGACCTCCAGTCAGGTGATCGAAAAGTACTACAAAGGAGTACAAAAGTGTAAGGATGGAGCTCCCGACAAGGTCCTTGCCGAGAAACTGGAGAAAACCCAGCAGGCTCGGAGCCCGGCAAGAATCCCACTACCATGCCATCGCTCCACCTCATCGATCAGGTTGTCACCTATCGTATAGGTGTCGAGCGGGCATGTAGTTAGGTGAGGCTTGTCTGGGAACGTGTCAGCTCATCACTGAAGACACAACTTTAATGACACCCGTCCCAGGATCGTGTCAAGATGATAAGAGGTAAATGGTCGAATGGCACAGAAGGAGAGACGCTTCTTGCCAGGGAGGTTCATCAACATGACACCTCAGGGCGCGATTAATGTGTTTGTCCTAACCCGCCAGAGTTAGGTATTTAGCACTGTAGCCACTATTCACCTTATGTAATTTCTATTTTGCCACTGTGGTGAACCCTTTGCCTATAAAAGGAGGCCCATGGCTACCTTTACAAAGGCCGACACTTTGAAGAAACACGCACGTAGCTGCACTTCCCACGCAACCTTGCCAGAATTGCGCTCCCTTGTACTTGTGCTCACACAATCAATACACCAAAGCAGGAGTAGGGTTTTACGCTTCACAGCGGCCCGAACCTGGGTAAACTCGTGCGTTCTTGCTAGTTCTGCTCTTTGTGCTCGCCGATCTCCCCAGTCAAACCGTAAAGGTGCCTTTGTCGGTCCCATAGATCACCGTACGCATGACACAAACAAACAGTCATAATTATTTATTTAATATAACATTCCAAAATTTGAATTTTGGGATGTTACATAGGTGTGTTTACTATACCATGGTGGCAGCAATAGTGTTATATTATGTTTGTACATGGATGATATACTGATCTTTTGTACAAATATTGATGTGATCAATGAGGTCAAGTCTTTTCTATCAAAGAGTTTTGACATGAAAGATCTGGGAGAAGTTGGTGTTATTCTGAACATCAAGCTAATTAAGGATCAGAGTAGGATTACTTTAACAGAATATCACTATGTTGAGAGGGTGAGCCGGTTCGCTTTATGGATAGCAAGTCTTCTCCAACACCTTATGATCGTAGCGTGACACTAAAAAAGAACAAGAAAGAAAGCAGAGATCAATTAAGATACTCTCAAATTGTTGGTTCACTCATGTACTTAGATAGGTTGTCTTTTGCTGTGAGCAAACTGAGTAGGTTCATGTCCAACCCGGGCAATGATCATTGGCATGCACTAGAAAGGGTCTTGCTCTATCTAAGAGGTACTATGAGTTATGGAATTCACTATTCAAGGCATCCCCCTGTGCTAGAAGGATATAGTGATTCTAACTGGATCTCCGATGTTGATGTACTATATGCCACAACTGGGTATGTATTTACTCATGGAGCTGGTGCAGTGTCATGGAGGTCTTGCAAACAAACCATTTTCACGAGGTCAAGTATGGAAGCAGAACTAACTGCTTTAGATGCAACCACTTTAGAGGCAGAATGGCTGCATGAGCTCTTGATGGATTTGCATGTGGTTGAAAAACTTGTACCGGCTATTCTTATGAATTGTGACAACCAAATGGTTATCGCTAAAGTGAACAATGTTAAGGATAATGGCAAGTCATCAAGACACATTAAGAGACGTTTGAAGTCTGTCAGGAAGTTGAGAAACTCCAGAGTAGAGCATCCTACGGTTGTGCCCATGTACACTTCAACTACTCCCCAAGCCCCAAGTGGAACCACAACAAGAGCTATCGAAGCCAAGGTACCGACAAGACGACCTTGGAGGACCTCGGAGCATAGGACAAGTCACCATGGATATGGATCATAGAGTGCCTCAAGCGGAGTCTCCACAGAGCTACAACGGCTGGACATCCGGCACCATTGAATAGTGGAAGACCAAAGGAAAGTAGGCGCCACACGACTCTACAGTGGTCGGACATCTGATCGACCCCCGGACATCCGGCGCCTCCCCGAAAATCTGGCATGATGAGTACAACAACAAGGGTGATTTGGGCAACCATTCGACCGAACTTCCGGCCCAGCCCCTGACATCCGCTCCCCCCCCCCCCCGAGTAGGGCCAGACATCCGGCGCCTGCGGTGCACCCACGGCGAAGAGGCCATGTAACCTCTCTCTCTCACTCCCCACTTCACCTAGACTATAAATAGACCTTCTCCTCCCTATTGTTAGGGTTAGCAAAGTGATAGCTCATATGTAGAGAGAGCTTTGCTCATATCTACCACCTCTCCCATGGAGATCAAGACCTCCATATGAGAAGATCCTAGTGGATATCAAGACCCCTTCTCATGGAAGATCCATCTTGGATTCAATATATCATCTCCTTCATAGGATTTGGGATGAACTCTACCTTGTATCATTTCCCCATTGTTATTCATGTACCTTGTGGATCTTGTGTGGTTGTGAGTCTAGTAGATGTGATTGGGCTTGTTCTTGAGCGTTTCTCTTGTAATTTCTCCCCATTCTACCTTGTGTTCTTCGAGGTTTCCCCCTCCAATTCATGAAAGATCACTAGAAAGGGCTTGGCCCTACATCATCTTGGATCATAGCTTTGGCTGACATGAATTTGGAGTCCTCCCCTTCATTTTCTAGCCTAATTTTGTTTGTTTTTGTCCCAATTCAAACATCCCCACCAACAATAGCCTTACCATTTTTTTTCCATTTTGTTGGTTCTTTTCAGATTTTGTTGTGTTCAATCCAAGATTTTGTTGTTTGGCAAGTGGATCGTGGCATTCCCCACCTCCCCACCATGAAATCCACCCCAAATTTGATTTTCCCATCAGCTTTGACTCCCCAAACCACGAAATTTCACCGCCAAATCGAGATCCAGGATTAGTCAGGCTAGACACTAGGGCCCCGGGCCAGACATACGACACCTGGAGCACCAAAACAGGCATGGTACTTGACATAGAGCCCTGGAAATACGGCCTACCCAAGGATGACCGGCCCCTATAGGTCACAGCTTCCCGTGCTTCACCGTTTTGACCATAACTTTCATATTCGGGGTCCGATTTTGATGTTCTTTAGCTTGTTGGATAGCTATTGAAATCCCTCATGCATCTAGATAGGTTCCACCACCATTTGACTCCATCATCTCATATTTTTATCTTTTCCTAGGCCCTCCACCATAACTTCTGCATAGCCTTCCTCACCATACTCTTCCGCCAACATAACCCAATTTTAACCAATTTTCTTTGAGATTTTGAGTTGTGGTTTCCGTTTCCTATGATGTTTTTGGATAAATAGGAACGGTTCAAGATCAACATCACTGCCATTCATGATCACCATGGGCTTGAACCAATAATGACATCTTCACCTTTCGACACCGCGACTGTAAGCAAGGATGGTAACTTCGCCGGCATCATTGTACATGTCCTTGCCATCGCATTGATCACCTCTAGCCTATTGCGTCACTTGCCTATCAAGACTAGCGAGTTGAGAATTGCCGGGCCATGCTACTTGTGCACCTTAGTGATGCACTTACTCCGCAAAGCTAATTTTAGTGTGCAATCATCTTGCTATCATCATTGTGCCATTAAGTCTCTCCCGTGCATATCTTACATACTTGTCTCATATCTTGGCTCGAGCATACCTCATAGTGGTAATGGGAGCATACATACAAAAAAAGGAGCAAAAGCTTTTAAGAAAAAGAGAAAATATAAAAAGAGCTTGTAAGCAATAGAAATAACATTGAGCCATTTTGCATAGTACATCATCTCGGATCCTACATACATAGCATAACTGGGATTGAAGATGACGCATTTACTCTCATAGGCTGGTGCATAAGCGTATGTAGCCCATTTGAGCACTTCAGCTATTATCTCTCTAGTATTCGTGCAGTACGAGCTTTTTCCATGGTAACACATGCTCATTCCTTGGTTGCGTGGATCCCACTTATCTATTCGTGTGTGTGTTCCTTGTGCCACCATAGCTATTGATCTATTTGCTTTACATTGCAATTTTGTGCATCTTCCTCAACATTATCGATATCTTGGGCTAACACTTGCTTGTTATGCCACTTGTCCTAACCAAGCCACTCAATAAGCTTTACTTTGTAGGTGTGAGTGAACAAGTCTGGTACCAATTCCACTATTCTCTCAATTCACATTGAGTGACACGGGATACATCCTCAACTTTGGGAAAAGGTAATTTGGTATTGTTTATCTCATTTTCTACTCACCTTTGCTCGAGTCTTGCGATGGCTAGGCAAAGCACATCATCTTCAGTCTTCGGAGACAACGATGGCGGGAACAACTACATCACCACAACTCACCACTTCGGACTACAACGAGTAATGGAAGGTACATCGCGTGACCGTATTGAGCGACTCACCATTGGCATCCATCACTCTGAAGCAATGAAAAGAGACTAACTCAATGACAAGTTGGATGAACACATGGATCACCTACGAGACATGTTGGCCAACTACAAGCCTTCTTCCCCTTTGTCATGTTTAAGGAAGAGGCACTCAAGTTGCAAATCTTCGAAGTGCCCATCCAAAGCAAGCACCACATGACACCGTCCTCATCTTCGAGACGACCATTAAGACGACCACAAGAAACAAGTGTGCGAAGATGAAGAGCGCCATTGACTACAAGTTCAAGCTCGGCAATGTCACCATCACGATGAATACGCTCGAGAGGAGAACCAGAGAAGATGGCATAACAAGCGCGACCAAGAAGAAGCTTCAGGGCGACCTTCAAGGCGACCGCATACACGCATGGGTGACCATTCCATCTTTGGAAGCACCCCAAGTAAAATAGCCGAGCATGGAAAATTCCCTTCGGTCATGGAGGCGAGCAACAAGGTGCCACATCACATGGGCCTCATACAAGGAGGCGACAACAAGATGGTCAAGCATGGGCCATTCGCTTCGACCAAGACGGCGAACATGAACATCTTCGACAACATCAAGACAACGCCCATATGTGACTCATACTGTGAGTCAAACACCGAGACCGTCCATGGGACTTTCCCTCAGGTCTCGGAGGAGAGTGATGATTTGCCACATCCTACGGTATTCATCTTTGAAGGCGTTATGGATGAGGAAGTTGAGCATGGGACTATCCCTTCAACCAAGGCTGCGAAAGGAGTTGAGAATGGAGATGTTAGCACCTACATTCCTCCGGCACCTACATACGACGAGATGCCCCAATTTCCATGTGAGGAGAGCCACCACCACATGAGTGAGATGAGTCCCCCACCACATATGACATTAAGTGCATATCCTATGAGAGGATGAGTGTGACCACCATTAGCCCCACACATGAAAACATGCCAAACATCCTATGTGAGGTTGAGACCCATCAGCACCCTTTGAGTGACTCAACCAATCATATAACTGAGAGCATCCTAGCCGGAGTGAGTGAGCCACAACACTTAGTGAATGAGGTAGTTGAGAGGGCATGTGAGGCTACTATGATTTCTAACAACTTAACCTCTACTCCTAGTGTGCTCTATTCTTTGGTGCAAGGTCTCCTACATGATGACGTGCCTACCCTATCCATAACTCCAATGGGCAAGGCGATGGCCATGGTGGATGATGATGCACCCACACATGGTCCCATCGAGTTGATGAAGTTATTCACCAAGTATCGATCTTCACCTCACCTACAACACATGAGCGAAGCTCTAAAGGTAACATAGGTGATGGTGCTTCGCTTGTCCCACTAGTGGACTATCTTGACATCGATTGCTTGCATGATGTTGATAACCTTATGGATACACCACTTACTATGTATTCTACATGCTTAGATGTGCCACCCATTTACGGTGAATATGATGATGAGAATGTCGAATTACTTAGTTGTGATGCTATGCTCCATAGTATATAATGTGTAAAATCTATTTGTCACATCATGTTTGACAATCCGCTAAACTTGTCATATGTTATGAGTGAGATTTCCCATATCACATCTTACAACGTTACAGTAGTAACTATGCATATGCAATCAAAATAAATCCAATTTGCACAAATGGCATAGACCGGCAAGCTGGATTTGGCGATCCTTGAGATCTTGAATGCTTTCAGCATACCAAGTCTATACTTCCTCGACCCGCTGTAGGAAATTTTCTTCTACTTTTTCAATAATCACTGGTACAGTGAGGTGCTATACAAACGGTTTTTAACCCCTTTCCGTGACGGCGTTTTGAACCGTCGCCAAGTGAGTGACTGCGATAGGGGGGTCCTTACCACATGACCCAGAAACCATCGGGGATAGGCCCTCCAGTCACACACGCTCGGCAAAGTGAGGTCGTGTGCGACAGGCGAGCGATCAAATACGGTTATACGTACAGTTGTGGTAAAAAAAATACAATTATACATGCCAAATCATTTTCGTTCGTAAATACAACCCACACAGTTAGTCCCGGCTAAACATTTCCGTTCGTATGTACATTCCACACAGTCAATCCAAGGAATACGTTTCCATTAGTATGTACATCCCACATAGTTAATCCAAGAAGTACGTTTTCGTTCGTATATACATCCCACACAGTCACTCCAAGGAAAACGTTTCCGTTCGCAGGTACATCACACACAATTCCCCATTAAATTGTTTGTGACAGCGTTGCCATTGCACACGATATTAACACTTTTATCATTTGCGTTATTGAATGCATCACACACGGTGTGTAGAAGAAACTGTGTGGCAAAGGCTGCCCATCACACACACTTTTTATGTGGTAAACATTTGCGCAAGGTGGCCTAACGCAAACAGTTTTCAAGAGGATGTCGTGTGTGATTGTTCATTGATCCAACACGGTTTATTCCTAGAAACTGTGTGTGTTGCCTGAGGTCATCACCCATGGTGTTTTCTCAATAATCGTTTGCAATAGAAAAACCCAATTAGCAGGCTAATTGGCCATTAGCAGGCTAATTGTCCTATTATTAATAATCCATTTATTAATCTAATTGACATTTCATATTAAGCACACAATATATTTCATTTTCACATTAAGGAAGCATGATTTCATAATTGAAATACATCAGAGTACAACATCATATAGCTTCAGCACTCAGCTACCCCATTACACAACTGCACCAGCACCATGTTGCACATGCAACATCTATAACCTTTCGAAATTAGCATCATAGACGGTACATAGACAGATGGATCTCATATGGAAAACTGCTGAAACGGAAGGCGAATATTGAGCCTTCATTGATGTTGAAGGTCTTTGCAACTTTAGGCCAGTGCCTGTGGATGATTGACCGTCCATCCTTTGTCCTCTTTAGGAACACTTCAGTACTAAACCGTGGGTGTTGTATGAATATCTTCCTTGCCTCCTGACCATACAGGTGGTTTGAGAGGTAATCATCAGTGGACTGCTTTGGAAAGGCCTGAAAACAAGGATGTGCATAAATATCTTCTCTATATTGGAAATGGGGCAAAAGAATAAAAAAGTCAAGGTATAATAGTTAGTACCATCCTGTAGTGAACTGATGTCTTCTTCATTGTGCAGACAAAGATCTTGTTGTTTTTTGTCGCTAATTTCTTTATCCTAACAATCTTTCTGAGTTTCTTGACTTGACTGATATTCATGGACAACTCATTTCCCCATATGTAAAAAGGGTCGAACAGTGGGTCAAAACCTCTGACAGCAGGACCTACATGTGCAAGACCAAATTGTTAAAAAGCTAAATATTAGAATTGATGAGGACATCAATACCATTGTTACACCCACAGCCCCTGCTGCTATACATACTGGACCAATTACTAGAGCTCGCGCACGCCAAATAAATTATCAGGTACTTTCGTTTCTTGGTAATGATTCTAATGTTCATGAGAATTTGATGCTGCCTAAATTGGATACATTTGTTTTGCTTACAAATGAAGGGCCTAGCTTGGATAAGAAAGAGGAACCTTGGAGTAAGTTCAAGCATGGAGATGATGGCATGCGCAAGGGAAACAAGAACGAAGTTGCAAGTGATGATTTCAGGACTTTGAAGCCACCATAATGAGTGGAGGAAGCCTTGGACGAAATATACAAGATGCCACTTCATAAATTTCGTCCAGAGGCTATTATAGGTGCTGCGTCACCTTATTATTGGGCCAGGCCCATGTAATTTTGAAATACTTGAGTATAGGCTGTTTTTAGAGTCCGTATGTGTGGGGAAACAAGAGATAGGGTTGGTTTCGGACCCCTCCTTCAAGGGCCACGAAATCCCCCCCTCTTCCTCCATATATACAGCCCTTAGGGCACCGTTTAGACTTTGGGTTTTGTTTAGATTAAAAGTTCGCCATAGCTGCAACTTCGCGTACTTCATTTGTGTTCAACGACCAGACAAAGGCATCACAGAACCCCACCTTCATTAATAAAGCTTTCCTCTTATATTTGCAATATCCAGATTGCAATCTCAGTTTCTTGCTTGTTCTTTGTTTGCTCGCAGGAAACAGACCCTCGTGGTCAGGTGGATCGTGCTCCGACGTGGTCAATAACCCCTTGGAAGTTGGTATAGCGATTGCTAAGGCGCGACGTCTCGCACGTTCGTAGTCGGATCGTCAAGGTCGACTCCCACAGAAAACGATAGCCACCATCTTATCGAAACATCGGGACACCTTCGCCTCTATCAAGAATGCTTCCTGCAATTGCACAATAATGTGCTATTAGACAAAGGACCATGCATGTGCAAACCTCGATTATAAAACTCAGTGCTTCCCATTGTTTCCCTTCAACACATATAAGGTAGTTAGTGATTAGGTTAAGTGAGGGTTCACATGCTATCAGTAAAATATGTTGATGAAAAATAAGCACATTGCAGATTCATCAGATTAATTCAAGCCACATGGAAAACCCATTTATCCAAACCAAGCATGATTAAGAACTAGGAAATATAGCAATTGTATATGTTTCTCATGTATTAAGTGCCGCCAAATTCGATTTATTCCTCACATGCACAACAATACAAAGTTGTACCGACGACAATTGGACATCACATTGCAGAATTGAACCAAGTAGTTAACTAAACACCACAACAAATAAACCAAACATTAACTGAGCACCACATTGCACAATATAACATACTCCTAATAGAAGATCAGATAGTTAACCAAACCAAGCATGCTTAACAACTTGGAAATATAGCAATTGTATTTGTTTCTCATGTATTTAGTACAACCAAATTCGATTTATTTCTTACATGGTATACAATAACAGAATGCACCCACAACAATTGAACATCGCATTGCAGAATTGAACCAAATAGTTAACTAAACACCACAACAAATGAACCAAATGTTAACTGGGCACTACATTGCACAATGTATAACATACTAGAAGATCAGACAGTTAACCAAACCAAGCATGCTTGACAACTTGGAAATATAGCAATTGTATTTGTTTCTCATGTATTTTGTAAAGATAAATTCAATTTATTTCTCAAATGGAAGACAATACAAAATTGCACCCTGAAGAATTGAACATCACATTTGCATAATTGAACCAAACAGTTAACTGAAGACGACAACTAATTAACCAAACAGTTAATAAGTGAGCACCACATTGCACGACATATAGAACATATACACTAGAGCAACAGATTGCATGGTAAAAGTAGATAGGACAATTCACTAGAATATCTTAAGGAAAGACAGGAGCAGCATGCAATGGGTAAACCAAGCATGCTTAACCGGCGTAGCTAGCAAATTGAACATAGGTCCTTATAGTGAGCTAATAAGACAAGCTACTCCTCATCGTCGGAGATATCAATGATGATTGGCTCCTTAGACATGGAAGAGGGCGAGGCCTCCACATTGTGGGTGCCCTTGTCGTAGTGGTGAGTTGCCTGAGCCGCTCCGGGCACCAACCTGCTGCCTCTCGAGTTGAGGTAAGCACGGGAACGCTGAGAAAACACCTCGTAGTCTTTGTCGAAGGCACCGACGGTCGCCTCGAGGAAACGCCACGAACTATCATTTAAAGCAGCCAACCGTGTCATGGTGTCGGCGCGCGAGGCATCGACGGTGGCCTCGACGGCGAGGTGCTCCTCCAACATCTGGGGGTCGGCACGGATGGCAACCATCACGACCTCATCCGCGCGTCCGGCTGCGATTTGCTTCTCCGCTGCCAAATGCGCCTTGAGCTCCTGGCTATACTGCGTGCACCATGGCTTAGGGCGGCGCTTATTTGCGGGAGGGGGAGGTGATTTGGGTGGAAGGTGTCGCGCCGGTGGTCGGGGCATGTGGGATGTGGAAGGAGGAGGAGGATGGGGGTCAAGTGTGGATTACCTGCATGGATCGATGAGGCCGAGCAGCGTGAAGGAGGGTCGCCGGCGAGGAGGCAGCGCTGCAAGCAAGGAGTGAAGGTTTCAACTTGGAAAGGAAGGCGGAAATAGGGGAAATTTGGTTTTTCGTAAGGGGGAGGGGCGGGGAGGTAGATATTTCCGCGGAAGCCAAAAATTTTGAATTGGTGTAGCGAAAAAACTGGCGCGCAAAGTGTCATCAGACATGGTCCCTTATTCAGCACTGTGTACGATATGTGAACATCACAAACGATTCATATAGCTTAACCCGTGTGTGATGACTTTGAACGTCAAAATTTTTGGTTCAAATTTCCCTGGTTACAGTGGTCGTCCGCGTCATTGCATAATTTGGGTACACAAAGGAGACTACAGCACACCCACACTTCTTAATTGAGCAAGTTCAGTAGTTAAATAGAGCTAGCTGACCTAAACATTACTTTAACAAATTAAAGACCGGCGCTTTTAGTTAAACAAAACAAAGAGTACTACTATGGCTGGTGCTCGTCGATATCCGTCGCCTCCTCCATGTCCAGCTCGCGCCCAACGATCTCCTGGGGAAGGGGCTCCATGGCATCCATCGCACCATACTCGGCAAGCATCTCGCCATCCACATCCGCCATCTCTTTGGAAAAGGCCGCCACGAGCTGGGTGTGGGCGGCCGTGATCTGGGCTTGGACGGGCTCCATCGTGGCAAGGTATGCCGCAGAGGAATGGACGGCTGCTCGAACGCTCTCGGCGATTGCCAACTCTTCGGCCGTGGGTTGCCTATCATTGTCGGAGAAGCTTAGTTCGATTTGTGCGGTGACCGCCACGAGCTGGGCATGGGCAGCCTCGACATGGTCGTGGGCGGCCTCCATCAGGGCTAAGGCCGCCGCTGTGAAATGGACAACTGCTGTGCCACTCTCGCCAGTTGCTATCCCCGAGGCAGATGTTGTTGCCGCCACCTGAGAAGCAACAGCGGCCGTTTGGGCTGCCTTGGCCGCCCGGTCGCAGATTGCGACCACGCTCATGCAGCTTGTTAGCATGCGCATGGCGGCTACGGCTGCGCTCTCGCCGGAGTGGGCCGCCGAAGTTGCCCTCACGACGCGGGTCCACGTCCCCATCTTTCACCGGCGACGATTGAATG
Source organism: Thinopyrum elongatum (assembly GCA_011799875.1). NCBI lineage: Eukaryota > Viridiplantae > Streptophyta > Magnoliopsida > Poales > Poaceae > Thinopyrum > Thinopyrum elongatum. The sequence goes on along the minus strand of CM022299.1, from coordinate 283,495,346 downwards.
GTGAAATGATATTTGGGGAGCGAGCTAGTGTGCTTGACACGCCGGCTGTGGACTGTAGTCGACACACCTTCTCGCGTAAGCCATAGGCGTACTATACTCCGACAGTGCTCCAAGATATTTTGTACTGCATCTCACACAGTTGGTGATAATAAATTGTGTGCGATCTACTTGATTTTTCATCTTGATTTGAATTACATAATGGGGTCACAGCGGTAAAGGAGGTTGTTTGAATTGCTAGAACTTTTATCTGCAATGAACATGCAACTACAGGTGTGTCGTCAAAAAAATGGAATTATTCAGGGTTCGCTTGGACATTTTTATACATTAACTTGGTTTTCTAGCCATTTCAGGTGCACAATTCAAAATTAAACTACATGCAAATGCTCCGGTGCACAAAAATGGGTTGTAAAATAATATATGTGTCCATGGGTTTATGCTTATATCCCATGCAAGAAATGGGGTTGAACTTCAAACACCACGACACCGTGACTTGCCGGCAAACATTGAGGTACTTACTTTTGTAATTCTTGTAAATCCAAAACCCGTCTGAAATTCATGAACCTTGGCATGCTATCACTACTGGAATCAAAGAATTTGCCGTCTGTCGGTTCTTTACCGTGAGCTTGCGGACGCAAAGAAGGTCTTTGCCGTCAGCTTCAAAAAAATGGACGACAAAGACATGGCTGACGGCAAAGAGCCTGGTTGCCATCAGCCATTTCTTTGCCGTCCGCCAGCGGACGCCAATGAGGTGGTTTGCCGTCCGCTGGCGGACGGCAAAGAAAAAGCTACCTAACGGCACTAGCAGACCACCCCACCTCCCACTCTCTTACTCACCGCGCCCCCGACCCCAACCGCCACCGCCGCCGCCGCCCCCGACCCCCATCGCCCTCGCCGCCGCCCCGCGGCCTCGCAGCCCTCGCCGCCGCCCCGCCGCCCCACGGGCCTCGCCGCCGCCCCGCGGCCTCACCGCCCCACCCGCGGCCTCGCTGCCTCACCGCCTCGCCACCCCACCCGCGGACTCGCCACCTCGCCGACCCGCCGCCCGCACCTCGCCACCCCGGTGCCCCACCGCCCCAGTCCGGTGAGCCTCTCCCCTCTTTTTTTTCTACTGTTACTTAGGTTAGTTACTAGGGTTAGTTAGGTTAGTAATTAGGTTAGTTACTAGTGTGTTAGTTAGGTTAGTTCTAGAAAAAAATTATTACGAGAAGAGAAGAAGAAGAATAAGAAGAAGAAGAGGAGAAGAAGAAAAGGGGGAGGAGAAGAAGAAGAAGAAGAAGAAGAAGAAGAAGAAGAAGAAGAAGAAGAAGAAGAAGAAGAAGAAGAAGAAGAAGAAGAAGAAGAAGAAGAAGAAGAAGAAGAAGAAGAAGAAGAAAAGGGGGAGGAGAAGAAGAAGAAGAAGAAGAAGAAGAAGAAGAAGAAGGAGGAGGAGAAGAAGAAGAAGAAGAAGAAGAAGATGATGATGATGAAAAAGAAGGAAGAAGAAGATGAAAAAAAGAAGTAGAAAAAGAAAGAAAAGAAGGAAAAGAAGGTCGTGGGTCGAGGGGTCGAGGGTCGAGGATCGAGGATCGCCGAGGGGTCGAAGTTTTTTTCATAGTTTGAAGTGTTGATGGTTAATGTGATGTGATGTGATGTCCTAAATTTTCTTGACTCGATCGATAAAATTTGCAGGCTTTGGGCTATTTCATCTCCTTGGAGTCATCATTGGTCAAAGTTATTTGTCCGTGATCCCGCCGTTGTTCGACTACTTCCTCTACAGCCGAGGCTGAGCTACGAATCCACCTTCACCTCCTACGCTCTTTTAATCATGTCAGTAGATTTCATTTTCATGTTAAGTCGCGTAACCAGTATGCGTCTCCCGTCCGAAAGGGTTGCATCGATAAATATGCATTCAGTTGCATATTTATCACCGTAACTCATTCGGATTGTCCAGCGATTTCCATGGACAGCCCGAGTATGTGTAGATTGGGTACGTTCTCCATGCTCTACCCTATTCTGAGATAAAATTTCGTCAGCGCCTGCCTGTTGTTCTCCGGATGCACCTTCTCTCGGCTTTTTGCCGAGACGTGTATCAGGAGAACAATGGGGAGGTGCTGCCAAAATTTTGTCTCGGAATGGGGTAGAGCATGGAGAACGTACTCAATCTACACATACTCGGGTGGGATTAGGACCTATCTTTACCTATTAGAGTGTAGGTTGCATGGACATAATAAAATTGACAAACTAGATTAACTGATGAATATACATGCTGAATTATATATATTTCTTGTCTGTCCAGTAGCTAAGCAAGATGAGTGATTATGCGTGGATGTACACCGGTCGCACTAGTCAGAAAGAGATTACCAATGAATGGTTAACAAAAACCAAGGGGTTTGTGGAAGCCGCATTTGCAAATGGCCAGAGGAAAAACTGGTGCCCCTGTGTCCGGTGCAAGAATTGGGAAAAGAGGACAGAGGATGAAATGGGCAAACACCTGCAGAAGAGTGGTTTTACGCCCGGTTATACGGTGTGGACATTTCATGGTGAGTCTGCCCAACGTGCCAGAGCTGAGGTGGTTCGTCGTTGCACCGATGAGCATGGTACCAGGATGGAAGACATGGTGCAAAACTTTGATGATGCTCAGGATTCGGATGATGAGATGGAGGAATCTGCAAAGGCCTTCAATGAAATGTTGGAGTCTTCAAAATGTCCTCTCCACGAGCACACTGAACTTTGTTAGCTGGATGCCATCTCACAAATAATGGCTCTGAAGGCTCAATTCAACTTGGGCAGAGAATGCTACGACGTGATGATGATAGTGTTTGGACACTTTCTACCCAAAGGCCATGTACTGCCTGCAAACCTGTACCAGTCAGACAAAATCCTCCGTGCTCTTAAGATGCCCTATGAGAAGATACATGCCTGTGAGAAAGGATGTGCCTTATTTAGGCATGAGTATGCGGACTTGAACTATTGTCCCATTTGCATGTCTTCCAGGTATGTTGTGGTAGACAACAGTATGGGTGAGGAGACGCAGACCAAAATCGCCGTTAATGTTCTTTGGTATATGCCAATCGTACCAAGATTTCAACGTCTTTTCATGGTCGAAGAGATGACCAGACAGATGACATGGCAGAAAATGGGCAAAAGAACCAAACTAGATGCAGATGGGAATCTGATGATGGTACACACATCGGATGGTGAAGCGTGGAAGCGCTTCAATGCATTACATGCGCCAAAAGCGGCAGATCCAAGGCATCCTAGAGTCACCATCAGCATGGATGGGTTCAGTGTGTTTGGTCTGATGGCAGCCCAATACATTTGTTGGCCTGTATTTGTCATTCCACTCAATCTCCCCCCGGATAGATTATGCAAAGAAAGAACATTTTCCTGACGTTGATAATTCCAGGGCCCAACTATCCGGGGAAGAATATGAATGTGTACATGCAGCCGCTTAAGGATGGATTGCAAGAAGCTTGGGATAATGGGTTCAAGACATACAAAGCCTTTAGCAAACAGAACTTCATAATGTGTGTCTGGTACATGTACTCGACGCATGATTTGCCGGCATATGCGCTATTCGTTGGCTGGTGTGTGCATGGAAGGTTCCCATGCCCCACATGCAAGGCAGCTCTTGAGTTTCATTGGTTGCAGGCGGGTCGCAAGTTTTCTTGCTTCGACTTGCATAGACAGTTCCTGGATCCTCGTCATAAGTTCAGGAAAGACAAGAAGAACTTCATAAAAGGTAGGGTTGTCAAGAAGAACTTCGGTACAATGCTGGTGACCCTAAAAAAGGTGGATCCAACCTCAGCCTATTCGAAGGGAATCTTGCACCAGCCGGTGCCTCTAAACCAGTATCGTTGGATGTCGAAGAATGGCAGACCATTTCATTGTATATCTTCAACAACCTAACAGAAGTGCGGCCGTACATCGAGTAAGTTATCGCGATACGTTGTTTCGCAACTTCTAATTCCTTTGAAAATCTCTTATTCCCGAATATTTGATACAGTCGATACGTCGGCAAATTCTCGGATGGAGCGAAGATCGAAAAGGAATCCATCAAAGAGTATGAGCTTCTGGCAAAGCAAGGAGGCGGCTTTCCCGGTTTCATCTCTTGGTTCAAACAAACGGTAATTTCCATTAGACCATTCTCATTTTCTTTGTCTAATTTGCGGCTAATGCAACAATCCTTTCGTATTAAACTTGTAGGCTAATTCAGAGTCTATGGATGCCGAATTGAGACAAGTCGCTAATGGTTTTGACTTTAAGGTCCGTTCATTTGACAAATACGACATCAACGGGCATCACTTTCATACCTACGGCAAAGAGCTATCTATGGCCGACTGAAAGTCTACAAATTGTTGTGTCTCTGCTATCGGCGATGGAGGTATCGACTATTATGGGAGAGTTGAAGCAATTTATGAACTTCTATTCTATGGTGAAAACCCACCGAATGTCGTAGTCTTCAAATGTTACTGGTTCCAGCCGAAGGAGACTAGAAGGACTCATGAACATATAGGGCTAGTTGAAATCAAACAAAGCACCAATTTAGATGTTCCTGATGTCTATATTACGGCTCAACAGGCGACCCAAGTTTTCTATCTACCGTGGGCCTGCCAAACTGATCCAAATCTGAATGGTTGGGATGTCGTTTATGAAGTGCCGCCATGTGTTAGACCACCTCCCCCTAATGAAGAGGATTATGAACCTCACATTAACCTAGACACATATGAAGGTGACTTCTTCCAAGAAACACGTCTTTCCAAAAAACACTTCAAGAAATGCTCTACTTCACCCCAGAATATTGAAGTAGATAGCGACAGTGAAGCCGACTTCACCCCTGAGCCGGAACAAGAAAAGCCTGAACAAGAAGAGGTTACTGCTGCGGATGATTTGTCAATGCTTGACCGATTACGTAAAGGTGGCCTTCCACATGTTGATGCCGCTGAACCCGATGAGTACTTCATTCATGATAGTGATGATGATGATGCAATTATTGATCCCGGAGCATTTATTGAACTCGACGATCAAGATTATTATTAGGTATTCAATTTTTTTATGTTGTACTTGATTTATATAGTTACTTGTATGAATGTATGATTTATATAGTTACTTGTATAATTTTCTTACTTTGCATTATTGTTTGTTATATATAGTGCCATGGCCTTGATATCAATCCCCGTTGGCCCTCGCCCGGTTTATGATTCGGATGTGGTATATTCTCTTTTATAACTATTTGTTGCATTTCGCATTTATGACAATTATGGCCATCAAGTTGACATAGAAATATTTTTATCTAGGAGGTATGTGAACCGGAAATTGCAACCGACCCTCTTATCGAGAAGTTAAATTTAGTTGAAAAAGAAAACGAGTATTTGAAAGAAAAATGAAAAGAATTGAAGAAGAGAAGATGAAATTGGAGTTGTATGTTGCCGATGTCGTCGATGATCACAAGATGAAGATGGATGCAATGCGCTTGAAGATGGATGCAATGCGCTTGAAGATTAAGAAGATTAGAAAATATGCCATTGATAATGATGAGGCTTGGTATCATTATGTCATTGGATCAATTGTTACCTTAGTTGCGATCTTGATCGCATTTGTTGTGATGAGGGTAAGTTACCTCCAAAATGACATAATTAGCTTACTTAGTTCATTTATGACATAAGTAGCTTATTCATTTCAAAAATGGCATAATAACCTTGGTTCTCTCATAGATGTCAGATACTTAGCTTACATTCCTCCAAAATGGCATAATTACCTAATTTAGATAAAAATGAGTTATACTTACGTAAGTTGGCTAAAAAATGGCATCATCACCTAGGTTAGTACAAAAATGACCTATACTTACCTTATTTTCCTCCAAATTGACATAATAAGCTTAGTTAGCTAAAAAATGTCATAATTACCTAAGTTAGCTCTAAAATGACACAAATAAGGAATAAGAAGAAGAAAAGAAGGAAGAGGAGAAAAAGAAAGAATAGAAGAAGAAAGAGAAGAAAAAGAAAGAATAAAAGAAAAAGAATGAGAATGAGGAGGAAAAGGATAAAAAGATAGAAGAGAAGAAGAAAGATGAGAAAAGAAGAAGATGAAGAAGAAGAAGAAATTATCTTCTTCTTCTTCTAGTCTTCTAGTCTTCTTCGTCTTCTTCTTCTTCTAGTCTTCTTCTTCTTCTTCTAGTCTTCTTCTTATTCTAACTTTCTTACTCCCATTTTTGCAGGTTTGATTCACTTCATGGAAGCAGCATTGATGGACTGCTAGTGTTTAGTTCTTGTTTTCATTTGTATTGATGCACAATGTGAAACTATATGTATATATATATGGATGAACTCTGTGAAACTATGTATGTATTGGATCTTTTAATAACCTATGTGTTTTGTTGCATTGATGGACTGCTAGATGTTTGATACATGGGCTATGTTTGAGGTTGGAACTATATATATCATATATCTCTTTTGAAAATGCAAGGATATAACAGAAAACAGAAAAAACAGAAACAATACAGGCACTTTGCTGTCTGTGGCAGACGGCAAAGTGGCCATGTGGCAGCAACCTATGCAATCTGGGAGCTGACCCAATTGATTACTTTGCCGTCCGTGGCAGACGGCAACGGCTGTGGGAGTTTGCAGTCGGTGACAGACGGCAAAGACATGGGGGGCATGACGTATGGCTGATGTAAGATGGCTGAAGGCAAATGGGAGGGCTTGTTTGCCGTCTACTGGCGGACGGCAAAGGCCGCCGTTAGGCTCCTAACGTGGCTAACGCCTGTTATTTGCCATCCATGTTCTTTGCCATCAGCTATAGACGGCAAAGGGCCTTTGCCGTCCGCTTTGACAAAGTAGACGGCAAAGAACCTGTTTACCGTCACTCTCTTTGCCGGACAGCTTTGCCGTCGGTGGCAGACGGCAAAGGGGTTTGCCGTCCGGCTTTGGTACCTTTGCCGTCTGCCTATAGTGTATCATGGAATGGCATCAACATGCTAGGGTAAAAAATATTGTCCCATATGGGGCAGGTTATGGTATAAGCTTCTCACAAACCAGAGCTTCTCACAAGAAGCCGCATGGTTCCGTTAGGGAAGCATGTCACCTTTGTGGACAAAATGATATTCGTCGCCTCTTCTTGCTTTCAAATTTTTTTCTAGTGTCAACATAGAATAACAGGAGTGTCATGTTAACTATGGAATTTTTCGGGGATCGTTTGGACATTTTTATACGTTAACTAAGTTTTCTAGGCATTTATGTGCATAATTCAAAATTGAACTACATGCACATGCTCCAGTGCATAAAAGCGGGTTGAAAAATCAAATGTGTGTCCGTGGTTGCAAGCTTAGGTCACATGCAAGAAATGAGAATGAATGTCAAACACCTTGACACTGTCGCTCGGCCGCTAACATTGAGATACATGGTCTTTAAATTCTAGTAAATCGAAAACTCTTCTGAAATTCATGAAACATGACATGATATCATGGAATGGCATCGACATGCGGTGGTAAAAATATTGTCCCATTTGGGGTAGGTTTGGGTATAAGCTTCTCGCAAACCAGAGCTTCTCACAACAAGCCTGATGGTTTCAGTGGGAACGTGCCACCTTGGGGGACGAAACGATATCCATTGCCTCTTCTTACTTTCAAAATTTTTCTCGTGTCAACATAGAACAACAGGAGTGTTGTGTCAATTTTTGGGATTTTTTGGGGTTCCCTTGGACATTTTTATGTGCATAATTCAAATTTGAACTACATGCACATGCTCCAGTGCATATAAATGGGTTCAAAATTGAAATGTGTTTCCTTGGTTGCATGCTTAAGTCCCATGCAAGAAATGAGAATGAATGTCAAACACCTTGCCACCGTCGCTCGGCCACTAACATTGATATGCATGGTTTTTAAATTCTAGTAAATCAAAAACACGTCTGAAATTGATGAAACTTGACATGCTAGCATGGAACGGCATCAACATGCCGTGCTAAAAATATTGTCCCATTTGGGGCAGGTTGGGGTATAAGCTTCTCACAAACCAGAGCTTCTCACAACAAGCCTCATGGTTACGGTAAGGAACGTTTCACCTTTCTGGACGAAACGATATCTGTTGCCTCTTCTTGATTACATTTTTTTTCTAGTGTCAACAGAGAACAACAGGAGTGTTGTGTTAAATTTAGGATTTTTTCGGGGTTCATTTCGACATTTTTATACATTAACTAATTTTTCTATGCATTTATGTGCATAATTCAAATTTGAACTACAGGCACATGCTCAAGTGCATGTAAATTGGTTGAAAAACCAAATATGTGTTCTTGGTTGCATGCTTAGCTCCCATGCAAGAAATGGGAATGAATGTCAAACACCTTGCCACCGTCGCTCAGCTGCGCACATTGAGATACATGGTTTTTTAATTCTAGTAAATCCAAAACTCATCTGTAGTTTATGAAACTTGACATGCTATCATGGAGCGGCATCAACATGATGTGGTAAAAAAATTGTCCCATTTGGGGCAGGTTTGGGTATAAGCTTCTCGCAAACCTGAGCTTCTCACAACAAGCCTGATGGTTTCGGTAGGGAACGTGCCACCTTTGGGGACGAAATGATATCCGTTGCCTCTTCTTGCTTTCAAATTTTTTCTAGTGTCAACATAGAACAACAGGAGTGTTGTGTCCATTTTTGGGATTTTTCGTGGTTCGCTTGGACATTTTTATACATTAACTGGGTTTTCTAGGCATTTTATGTGCATAATTCAAATTTGAACTACATACACAAGCTCCAGTGCAGAAAAATGTGTTGACATATCAACTGTGTGTCGTTGGGTGCATGCTTAGGTCCCATGCAACAAATGGGAATGAATTTCAAACACCAGGGCACTGTTGATTGCCGGCAAACGTTGAGATACTTTGTTTTTAAATTCTAGTAAATCCAAAACTCGTCTGAAATTCATGAAACTTGGCATGCTATCATGGAATGGCACCCGACATGCTGTGGTATTTTTCGTCTCCATTTTGAGAGAAGGCGCACTCGAATAACAGCCAACAAAGCATTTCGAAACAAATAGCTGCCACTTTCACATCTCAAACGTTTGTATAATTTAAATCGTGTGTGTTCTGTTAACCATTCACGTGACGCCACGTGTCTCTCTTTTAATGGCTATAGGAGGTGTCATGCGGACAACTGCTTGACTGAACGGGAGGCGTGTGAGCGCAGTCCGGTGCGCAGGCTGACCGAGAGGCGTGCAAGCTGTCCTCCAATGCGCAAGCTCACCGGGAAGCATGCAAGTTGTACGCTGCGCAGGCTCACTGGGAAGCGAGCCCTTTGACTTCCATGGCCGCCCGCCTTGCTCGCATCCTCTCCTTTAATGGCGCCCAAGTCGCTGTTTAATACAGGCGGCCTTACTATTCGCCTCCCATTCCCCTCCCTCCCGCAGACCTCCACCAACGCCGTGGTGCAGAAGGATCATCTGCCACTACTCTTCCATTTTGGTGAAGTCGACTCCGAGCCGGAGGAGATAGAAAATAAGGAGGAATGGGGCCTCATGGACATGGCCCTGAATGAGCTGGCCGCGGTGGTTGATGCCCCCGCGCCCATCCTAGCTCCCATCCCCATGCCCGCACCAGCGACCATCCTCGTAGCATTGATGGGCTGGTCGCCGCGCACTATCGCAGAGCTGGAACCCGCTGGCTGCAGCGAGATATCCACGGACCCACGCGAGCTCGTGTACATGCCAGCGCCAGCGCCCGTGCCCATGCGTGCCCATGCACCCACCACGGCGCCGGTCCCCATGCATTTGCCTGCACCCGCCGCGCCCGTGCCCGTGCGCGCGCCCCCCTCAACGGCATGGGACGCCGCCGTGGACCGCTACCTCCCAGCGCCACGAGTTGTCGTCCTCCCATGCCCCGCCCATTAACCGCGCGACGACATGATGTTTGATTTCCAAGTGAAGAACATTCTCTGCTGCCTTGAAGACTTGAACAATGGCGTCCCAGAGGACGACAACGACAACACCGGCGCGGCATGCCGCCTCCGCCGCCGCCGGAATTAGTTTTTGTGGCGGATTTAATATTGTATAAGTGTATCTCGATCATATGAATATAAATTTGCAGTGTGACTGAATGAAATATATGCTTTGAACGAACTTGCATTTTTCTCTCTGAATGTACAGACTTATCAAATGATTTTCTTTAAAAACAACCTAAATGGTTTTTAAATATAAAACACTCATCGCAAACGTTTTAGATAGAACACCCATATGCAAACCGACAGCTTCCCCAGGAAGCCAAGGGAAAATGTGCCGAACAGGATTTGTGCAGCTCTTGATCGCAAACGTTTTAGATAGAACACCCGTATGCAAAGTGAGAGCTATGGTCTTCCCCAGTAAGCCAGGGGAAAATTCGCAGCACAGGATTTGTGCATCTCTTCAACGCAAACGGTTCAGATTGAATACGGTATGCAAAGCCGGACTTCGGCGCTAAGCCAAGAGAAAATGTGCCAAGCAGGATTTGTACAACCCTTCAATGCAAATGGTTGTTTTGGATGACCCGTGTGCAAGCACGTACATACAATTTGGTAAGATTTGCATCTGTCATATTGGGTATATTGCCATTTGTCAAACTGGAAAGATTGAAATTTGTTGATCTAGTAACATTGGCATTTGTCAAGCTTGTAACACTGCCATTTGTCAAATTATGCAGCTAAAAATCACTAACACTATCTAATTTTTGCAACTAAAATTCAGTAATTAAGCATAGATTTCATTCATAGATTAAGCAGTCGTTCTTTTGTACAAACAGTTCAACTTGACAGCTGAACCCACCAAACTTTTCGCCAATTGTTGCCAACCACGTACTGAAATAGCTAGTTCAACTATATATACTAGCTAATTTTAAGTACGTTGTACAGTTCCACCACATCTATAGTTAGATGAACAGAACAAAATAGCCCCTAAATACTACTACTATGGAGGGGCTTTGTACTAATTCCGGCAGCCTCTCCTCTGCCGAGCGCGCTCAGTAAGAGGCAGGGGAGTAGGAGCCTACCGACGAGCTGGACAACTGCAATACGGTGCTTGCCGCTGCTGCACCTTCAGCGACGCTCACCTCGAACGCCCTCTGCCGCTCCTGACGACCCCTCTCGAAGTGATGGTTCTCCTCGTAGATCTCCTGATTCCTCGCCTCTGCGGTGTCGTGTGATGCGGCCACGACGGTGGTAAGGCTCCTTGTGTGCTCGACGAGGTGCTCCTCCTCCTCCAGCAGGAACTTGATGTAGCGTGCAAGGTCGCTGACGCACGTGCGGGCCTCCACCTCCGCCTCCCGCCTTCGGGCGGCGGTGGAGGAGTGGGTGATGACCCCGGCGGTTGACGATGGGCTGGCAGCCACGGCGGCCGACGATGGGGTGGCGGCCGCGACCACCACCTCCCGCCTTCGGGCCACGGTGGCGGAGCGGGTGATGGCCACGGTGGCCGCCAGTGGAGTGGCGGCCACGACGGCCACCTCCCGCCTTCGGGCCGCGGCGGCGGAGCGGGCGATGGCTCTGGCTTTTGACGGTGGTGTGGAAGCCACGGCGTCAGACAGTTGGGTGGCGGCAACGGCGGCCGGCAACAGCTGCCGATGGGCAGCGGTGGCGGAGCGTGTGGTGGGTGTTCCGCGAACACCCAACAGGGACGCCACGCACACTACACTACGCCGAGGACTACGCCGCCGCCGCGGTGTAGCATCCCAGCTGGAGCTGTCCTCTGATGACAGCGGAGTGGCTGAGCGACAACGACGGAACCATGCCATTGGCGATTGTGGGAGAAGCAGACGAGAAAAGCTACAGGGAGGGAGGGGAAAATACGACGCATGACTCGCCGGCCTTGTGGGTTTATATAGCAGGCCGGTAAGCATTGGGATTTTTGGGGGATTTCATCGAGTCGGGTGGAAAGCTTGCGCAGGAACTTGCGAGGTTGCACGGGAACAGGCTCGCCGACGATTCATTGGTGCCACTTCGAGCCACCGTTTGGCCAAAAGAATGCCCCCGCGCCCTGCGCAAGCTTGCGCTGTAAGCCGTCTGCGGCAGCGGGGTGACAAGACGTGCGAGAGGAGGACGAAAGGACACGTACACATACGGTTAATAAAAAAACGTTTGCGATTTAATTACCTACAACCTCCGTCTAGGTTTATAAGTCGTCTATGTATTTTTGTGCCAAATTTTGACTAGAGATTTAACTAATAAAATATGAATGCATGTCGCCAAAGATTATATCGTTGGATTCGTATTTGAACATAGTTTCCAATTATATAATTTTTATAACATGCATCAACATTTTGTTGGCTAAATTTAAGGTCAAAATATGGCACAGAATATAAAGGGGACTAATAGACAAAGACGGACGTAGTAGCACACGGCCCCTCTCTACGCAGCATTGCAACTGCCGGCCAGCTTGTAGACGACCATTCCATGCGTGTTCAGCTGCTCTATGCGTGTGGTTGCTCACGGTTGAGGCGGCCGTGGCGCACTCTGCTCATGTCCCGCTGCGCGCGCTGTGCTCTCGCGTCCCTCCAGGCGCTCTGCCCTCATCCCTCTACGCGCGCTGCCAGTGTTTGGAGCTAGCGCACTATCACGTACGTTCGTTCTGCCATTATGCATGCGGTTCCGCAGGGCGTGGCGCCACGATGCAGTTAGCCGCTGCAGAAACGGCCATGCTGACACGCCGAGAATCCAAGCCGCCCGGCCCCCATTTATTCCTGCGGCCATTTACCTTCATCTCTCGCGCCACACGACACAATAAGCACACCCACGACAACACATACAGAGAGGACATCCAGCGGTTCCAATGGCGCTCCCCGTGGCTCCAATGGCGGCGCTCCCAGTGGCCGACGAGGACAACGGGGGGCAGTTCACCACGCATCACGTAGTGTGCACCCACGTGAGGGGGAAGGCCCTCTCAGTGGTGTACACGAACGAGCTGGTCTCGGTGGAAAGCTCCATCCAAACTATGGAGCAGTTGCTTGCTGAGGACAAGTACCAAGTGGTCGGCTTCGACCTCGAGTACACCAACGGTCGTGCCGGTCACGATCAGAAGGTTGCCGTCGTCCAGTTGTGCGTGCAACATGACGTCCTCATCTACCACTACCATCTGGCCACAAGGCCTTGCGAGCATTTCTCCAGGTTTATCAACAGCTCCGACTACAGTTTCGCTATGGTGGACACCACCAATGATCTAAAAGCGCTCAAGGTTTCGGGCTTGAAATGCCAGAATCATGTCAACATCCAGGACCACTACAAGGTCTGAGGCAGTGACAACAACAAATAGAACTCCTTGGTTGACCTCGTCTCGGACATCATCGACCCCTACTACATGAAAATGAAGGATGAGAGCAAGAAGGACAAGAACGCCTGGCACAGTGTCTGGCATCAGAGACTGGATGAACAACACGTCAAGTACGCGGCCAAGGACCCGTACACAAGCTACGAGATGTACAGGCGGATCATTGACATGAGGAAGTGTCTTCTTCCTGCCCCAGACCAGGGATCGAGCCACAGAGCAGTGGCGGGAGCGTCACAGGAAGTAGATGACTAGACGATCGTTTCTCCTAGTTTAGAATGCATGCAACTGTTTATTGAGGTGTGTGTGAATGATCTGTATAGTCACTTATGTAATTGGATGTTTATTTCAGTTATATACATATATATATATATGTGTGTGTGCGTGTGTGTGTGTGTGTGTTATTCTTCTATAGATAGAGCAAATCACACGGCTCATTAGCAGCAATCGTCTGTGTTATTATTGGTCTTCGCACACATTTCTGATTACGGACCTATTTACCATGTATCACACACATCTTCTTCAGTTGAACTGTTTCTGTTGTCTTGGCTCATCACAAATAGTTCATCTGAGTGAACTGTATGCCCTCCATCGCACACACCTTGATCTGGCTGACCGTTTCTATTGTGTTGCCCAATCACACATAGTTCATCCTAGTGAACTATATGCCGTATATCGCACACATCCTCATCTGGCTGCCCATTTCTGTTGTTCTGCCTCATCGCAAACAGTTGTGCTGGATTAACCATATGCCACGCATCGCACCCGCAACTCTAATCTGAACCGTGTTTGATGTCACCGCCATCGCAAATGTTTTATATCTTTTTTTACAGTTTTATTACATCACCGTTTGGGATTAATGCGTCGCACAAAGTTTCGTCGAAGGGTCTCTGATTGGACTATCGCGTTTGGACCAACCTGCAGTAGTGAATGGTTGCTCGATGATCCAGACACTTTGCATGGTCGCTGTAGTGCTTTTGGAACTTCTTGCATCTTTCATTCATGGCCTTGAGGACGTGGCGGTCCTCGACTTCGTCATCATGATTGCGCTGATTTTCATGGTCTCACACTCAAGGATGATGACTTCACCATAAAAAACATCCTCCCCAGTGGGCACCTGAATGCTTGACGTGACGGCAACACTGATGAACTGTAGATCAGCAACCTTCAAGTACTTGATTGCCGAAGGCATGTCAAATGTTGAGGGGTGGTCGTCAATGGCCGTCATTGATTCGTCGGTCTCTCTCAGCTCCATGGCCATGCTAGCCCTTGGCGCTCCTGGGGTAGAAATGCCACTAGTGGCCTCGGTAGCCTTATCAGTGACTCCTTTGGCGGCTTCCTCAGCAGTGGTTTTACTGGCCTCTGTCACAGCAACCTTGGCGGCCTCATCATCATCAGCCCTTGTAGCTTCAGCAGCTGCAATCTTGCTGGCCTCGTCAACGGCGTCCCTGGCGATCCCCTCAACATTGAGATAAACTTCGATATCTTCAGGTTGAGGAAGATCTATGAAGATGGAGAAGGATGAAAACCAAGTTCAAATCAAAAAGAAATTCAAGATCAAGTTCAAGAAAACAAAAAAGATACGGCAACGGTAGAGAGGTGCTCGAAAGCAAGTGAATTACATGTGTGTGTTTCTTAAGAAGAAATGTTTCCTTCTCCATCAACCTCGGTCATTGTCGCCTGGCTGCCAGCAGCTCCACTTGCCGGCACATCATCAGTGCAGACAGGCTCATCAGTGGAGGCCCATGCCGGAGAACTACTCTCCGGGACAATGGATGATAGAAGTGTCACCAAGGTTTTTCCTCTCGGTATTTATCTTCGTGATGTTCCCATTCCACCTCCTTATCGGTGCTGGAGATAGGAGCGTGAGCGCCGGTGCTCGCGAGCGGGTACTGGATGGTGGACTTGCGTTGTGGGCTCTGCAGGGGGCTGTGATGGGGGTTGATGACCACAACATCTAGAGATATCATGCCCAGCCTCGTGCTTGTCGTTGGCTCGCCCCCTGCTATGGTCTTCGCCTTCTTCGCCGCCCAATTCACCAGCGTCTCCTCTTCTTTGCAAATTCAAGACAAATCAAGCAAGTCAAATCAACAGCAACTAGAAATCAAGTGTTGATGAAGAAAAATTGGAAATAATTACTCTTCCTCTTCCTCGCGGTTGCTAAGGACAGAGAGGTCCCAAACAGCTTCACGTCCAACGCTAGAGGCTAGAGGCGAAGTAGGCATCCTGGCGTGTTTGGTTGCCGGAGGTGCTGCAGGCTGTGAAGACCCTGCTCTCTAGTAGTTGATGTGGCTGACCGCCTGGAAGAGGTGCGCCGAGTCTGCTGCTGTTGAGAAGCTTGTCGTTGAGCACCCTGTTGTTGGTCAACCTTGCCAGTCATTTTCTTCTCAACAAGCTTGTCGCCCGACAAGGAAGGGCGAACTGGCTCTTTGGAGACTAGTTTCCGGAGGATGCGAGCCTTCTTCTTTGGAACTGGAGGAACTTGAAGCTCATCCTACTCCAGTTCTACAGTGGCCTCATCATCCTGTCCTCCGACAAGCTCTTCTCGATGCTCTTCGGTTGGCTTGTCTTCTTTAGCGGCTTCTTCATCATCTTCGGCTGCCACGGGTCGTGAACCACTGGCACCCTCTGCCATTTGTGCCTCCCCTGCCCTGCTGGCCATATACGCCAACTCTTTCTCGGTGCTGGTGCATATCGGATCTTTCTCTTCCCTGCTGGGCTTCTCCACCAGGTTGTCAAGCCATGCCTGCACCTCATTGGCGGAAGGTTGTTCCCAATCACCCTCAACCCCATGGGCATTGCACAATGGCATCATCGCCAAGATTGAATCCTTGGTAGTGTTGAGGCATAGAGGAACCAGCCTTGCCAGAAAGATGAACTTGCCGGAGCCGCGGAAAAGCTGTTGACTGAGGCTGGCGTCCTGCAGCACCGTCAAGTTGTTGTTGAGTCTAGCATGCAGTCGCCGGATGTCAGAAAGGTTCTTGAACTCCTAGGCGCGCCACTCCTTCTTCAGCAGAGGGGCGATGCAGCACTGGAGGAAATCACCACCTACTGTCTCGATGGTTAGGCCGGCAGCCCTAAGACGGATAATCCGGTCCATGGCAAGGGTTGTCGTCATGTTTGTCTAGATAGCTCCAATCCTGGCCGCATTGTACCTTCGGTCCGGGGCGCACATAAATCTGGGAAGTTATCTTCCTTAATCCAACACCAATGGCTCACCATTCCTCCCACTTCAGCTGCAATTGTCCTTCAAGATATATTTCCTTTCTGTTGGGCCTGGGAATCCATGTGATGTCGCCGGAGGGTGCATCTCCTTTGATACTGGTGATGAAGAAGTGGCGGAATAGAGCAACATTGGGTTCGATCCCAACAAAGTTCTCGCACATGTGGGCAAACACAGAGATGCATATGACGATGTTTGGGGTGAAGTCAAGGAGCCGGAACTTGTATGTCCACATGAGCTCGGGGAAGAAATCAGAATAAGGGAGAACAAGCCCGCAGTAGAAGTATGCAGCAAAGAATGGGTACTTGTTCTTGGAGGGCTTGGTGTTGCCGGGAAGCATGTGCGGCGCCTTGTGGTCCTCAGTCTCCTTCCCCCACATGTAGGTGTACCTCGTGATGAGGTTGTTTTTGTCCTGCGCCGGCGGCTGGAAGACAACAATGTTTCTCCGTCGTGCTGCCGTGGCTTCCATCCTCTTCTCCACCTCTGGATCGACCGGCTTGTCGGCCTTATTTGGCGCCATGATGGCTTCTGGAGGGCGGATTTGGTGGATGGGCGAAGGCATGGAGCGGCGGCGGTGAAGAGCTCTGCTTCATGCAAGAAAGAAGATGGGAGCAATGACGAGATTCGAAATGACAGCGGTGGATGAGCAGCGCCCTCACAGGTGCCTTTACTATGGGGAAGGCACCGGGGATGGCTCTCCACGGCCTGACGTGTTTGCACTTTTTCAGGCGCACAACCTTAATCTGCCATTTAGCTCCACCTCTCCCACGTCCTACATTTAATGCGTGTCGTGAGCATGCAGTAAAAGTGATTATTATGGCAGTTATCCTCTGCCACGTGTACCTGTGCATTGCTTTGGGCCTAGCCCAACAACACCTCGCATGCATGTGTGGCCCAGGCCCGAGGGCTCCTGCCGGTGTACAAAAACATGGGTGCCTTAGTACCCTGACTTATGCACAGATAGTGACAGCCTTCTCGACGGCTAGGACTTACTGGATGATGGCTCTAATCAAGACTCAAGGCTTGGTTGTTAAAACTATGAAGAAGACCTCTAGGTAGATTATCGAGAAGTAGCAGATACAATACTAAAGATCAAGGTTCAAGTTGCCGGCAACTTACATACTGGCAAGTGAAGGCTCGGCAAGCTCCATGCCGGTAAGCTCCTTCAGCCTTTCCACCTCTCCACCTCAACGACCAGCTAGTCTCTTGTCAATAGGTGTCGAGTGGGCATGCACTTAGATGAGCCTTGTTGTGGCACATGTCAGCATGCCACCTGAAGATCAACTTTGATGACACCCGTCCCAGGGGTGTGGCGAAGGAATAGGAAGTAGCTGGGCGAATGGCGCAAAAG
The DNA here is from genome assembly GCA_011799875.1 of Thinopyrum elongatum. Lineage (NCBI taxonomy): Eukaryota > Viridiplantae > Streptophyta > Magnoliopsida > Poales > Poaceae > Thinopyrum > Thinopyrum elongatum. The sequence continues at coordinate 283,477,513 of CM022299.1, read as the reverse complement.
GAGAGGCACTTCCTTGCCGGGATTCGTCCCTAGTGATAACCCAGAAGTATAGGGGATCAATTGTAGCTTTTCAATAAATAAGTGTGTCAAACCCAACGAGGTGCTAAAGTTAGGATTTATATTCCCTTCAAGTTCTATCGACCACCGATACAACTCTACACACACTTAACGTTCGCTTTACCTAGAACAAGTATGAAACTATTTTGTAGGTGATAGGGTAGGTTTGCAAGAATAAAACTAGATGTACTTAGCGACAATAAAACTATGAGTAATTTGCAAGATAATAAAAGTTAATTGTTTAGTATAAAGGTTTTTGTCACACAAGAAAGTTATTTGTCCCTAGGGAATCGATAACTAGACCTGTAATCATTATTGCAATTTTATATGAGGGAGAGGCATTAGCTAACATACTTTTCGTACTTGGATCATATGCACTTATGATTGGAACTCTAGCAAGCATCCACAACTACCAAAGATCATTAAGGTAAAACCCAACCATAGCATTAAGTGACAAGTCCTCTTTACCCCATACGCAACAACCCACTTACTCGGGTATGTGTTTCCGTCACTCACGCCACCCACCATAAGCGAATCATGAATGTATTGCAACACCCTACAGCGGGGATCCCTCACGCTTGCGCGACATGAAGGGCACTATAGGACAGCACCAAAATAAAACATACAACTCAAACCAATCACGATCATCAATCAACCCATAGGACAAAACGAATCTACTCAAACATCATAGGATGGCAACACATCATTGGATAATAATATGAAGCATGAAGCACCATGTTTAAGTAGATAATTACAATGGGAATAGAGAGGTTACACCGCTGCATAGAGGGGGAGAGAGTTGGTGTTGATGGCGGCAAAGTTGTTGGTGTAGATCGTCATCACAATGATTGCCCCGGCGGCGCTCCGGCGGCACCAGGAGAGAGGGGGAGAGAGCCCCCTCCTTCTTATTGCTTGGCCTCCCCCCTAGATGGGAGGAGGTTTTCCCCTCTGGTCCTTGGCCTCCATGGCACCCGGAGGGGTGACAGCCCCTCCGAAATTGGATCTCTCTGTTCTCTTCTGTTTCGTGTTCCTGTTTTCTGGCTGAAAACCGTTTCTTAGATTCCTGGAGATTCGTAACTCCGATTGGCCTGAAATTTTAATATGATTTTTTCCGGTTATTATCTTTCTTGTGGCGAAAGAAGGGCTGCAACCCCCTTATGAGGGGCTCACAAGGCACCACAGCGCGCCCTACCCCCTGGGCGCGCCCTGGTGGCTTGTGGGGCCCTCGAGCATCGTCTTGCATTGATTCTTCTTCCCAAAAATCACATATATTCCAAAATAAATCTCCGTAAATTTTTATCGCGTTTGGACTTTAACAAAACAAAAATAGCAAAAAACATATGGATATTCTATAAAACAAAAACCATGCAACAAACAGGAACTGGCACTGGGCACTGGATCAATATGTTAGTCCCAAAAATAACATAAACTGTTGCCAAAAGTATATGAAAGTTGTAGAATATTGGAATGAAACAATAAAAAATTATAGATACAACGGAGACGTATCACCCAGCACGACACCTCATGGCACATTTATTGCTTTTGCCCTAATCTGGCAGGGTTAGGTATGATAGCACTGTAGCCACTATTCATCATATGTAATTACTGTTTTGCCATTGTGGTGACCCCTTAGTCTATAAAAGGAGGCTCATGCATGGCTTCCTTTAAAAGGTTGACACTTTGCTCAATTATGCATAATAGCTGCATTTCCTGCGCACCTTGCCGGCAAGCTGTGCTCTCTTGTAATTTGAGCTCATACACAATCAATCCACCAAAGTAGGAGTAGGGTTTTACACCTCACGGTGGTCCGAACCTGGGTAAACTCTATGTGTCTCTACTGGATCTGCTCTTTATGCATTGTCGATTCCTAAAGTTGAACTGAAAAGGGACCTTTGCCAGTCCCATAGATTCTCGTACTTCGACATCTTTGGCGCACCAGGCAGGGGGATCGCGTGTGCGAATCTGCTCAAGCAGTCTAGGCGCCAGCTTCTTCATCATCTTTGTCATCCATGGCGCCCAAGAAGAAGGGTGCGGCAAGAGCTACACCGTCTACATCAAAGCTTCCATCGCGGACGCCCACGGGCGATGGCGGCGGAGGAGGCGGATATGACAAATAGCACCCGCCATGCTTTGTCCATCCTAGCTAGCCAAGCTGCATAGTCCGGAGCGGGGCGAGAAAGGACCCACTTGCTACCACGTCCAAGGGTGGAGCTGCGAAGCCTGCGGGCAGCGTGGCGACCTCCAAGGATATTACGGCAACGTCCAAGAATTCCATGCCGATGCACACACCAAGGCCATCGCAAGATGGACGCGGTACGCAGCATCGCGATGTCGGCGGCTCCAGACACCACCACGACAACACTCCTGAGCATTGTCTTCAGGATGCTCAAGGATAGCCACCATGCCAGCCTGCTAGTGAGGATCAATAGCGGCAGCGTGAGCGGGATGGAGCTCCTTCTGGCTCTGTCCGAAGTAAGAGCATTGCCCGTTCTTCGCGCCCTATCATGCCTAACACACTGGCAGAGGCCATGGCACAGGCACAATTACGCTGAACATCCCTTCTGGCCCGAGGAAGATGGACGAGTCTAGAGCCACCATCCAGAGCCTACTCAGCTTTGCTGATACTAGTAGACAGACATGGCAGGTGGGACATTCACAGTGGCAACCCACTGCATCAGTAAGGCCACCTGGTGAACGCAATGGAGGCGCTGCACCAACCGTGCTGTCTCCTCCACAGCAACATTAGCTACCCCGCTGAAATGACGAGCCAGACGAGGTGTCCATGGCACCGTCCAATACGCGGACTCACCAAGATCAGCACCAAGTTCTTGAAGACAGGCGCGTTGAAGATGCTCGAACCACCATCGGGCGGCGCCGGGAAGCACGTCGTCAATCAGATGACCATGCCCGCCCGGCAGCAAACGAGCCTGCGCCAGGGGACCCTGGGTGCTTGCTTTACAAGGTGGGTTGCCCGAGCATTCACTCATGAGCTGCAGCAAGTTTGCTAGCCCTCTTCCTGGAGCTTCAAGCTAGACTTGCCGGACAAATACGATGGCAAACTCAATCCGTCAGAGTTCCTTGGCATCTACACCATTGCGGTGCAGGCTACCGGGGAGAGAGACAAGAAAGTTCTCGCCAACTACTTTCAGTTGCCGTTCAAGCCCAACGTGATCCTCGTCGGATTTGTGCCATCAATTTGTTGGCGCATACACCGGAGGCCACAAGCTGCCAGCCCAGCGACCTACATGTGCTACTGCAGAGGGATGGAGAGCCTCTTCGCAAGTATATTCAAAGATTCAGCTGCCTGCACCATAACATACCGGACATCCACCCTGCTGTTGTGATTACCTCATTCCACATGAATGTGCGCAATCTCAGGATGCGGGAGGAGATGAACATCACGAAAGTGAGAACCATCAACGAGCTTTACATTTTGGCGGATAAGTGTGCACGTGCTGAGGAAGGGATGCGACTTCCCAGGGAGTATGCTAGAGCCAAGGTTGATTCTGAAGATGATGATGCATCCATCACGAAGAAGAAGGGCCGAAAGTGCAACCGCAAGCGCAAGGCAGTTATGGCTGTTGAGGGTTCTAGTAATGCCGACAAGAAGGCCAAGACTGAAGGTGCTGGCAAGGAGGCTGTCGTGTGTACCCATGATCATGAAGCTGCAGCTGGCAACAAGATGAAGTAAACCAACAGGCCATACTGCAAGATTCACCGCACCAAGGGCCATGATCTCTAGGAATGCCGGCAAGTGGAGCAGCCTGCCGAGAAATAGAAGCAAGAATATGAGAAACGCGACAAGGAGAAGGGCTAGGATGGTGCCTGTGGATCCGGTAAGAACAACCATGGCACTCACGGGGGCCGCCGTGGCAAGGCCAAGCAGCAGAAGGAGAAGCCTGCTCGAGGCTGAGACAAGAAAGATGACGAAGAGGATGATGATGAGGACGAAGAGGAGTCTGAAGAACAAGAGTTATAGAAGGCAATGGATGCCATGTGCATTGACGGAGGTGCATCTTTGTGCTCGTCTCACCGGTAGCTCAAGCAATGGGCTCGTGAGATCAATGAAGCAGAACTGGCAATGGAGGCGCAGAAGCCACTGAAGTGGTCCAACACACCCATCATTTTTTACACCGAGGACCATCCTGATCGCCCAACCACGGTCGGGTGTTTGTCGTTGTTGGTTTCACCAACAATCTGCAACCTCAAGTTGACAAAAATGTTTGTCGACGGTGGGCCCGGTCTAAACTTGATCTCCCCTGAAGTGATCAAGCAGCTGCAGATCCCTGATGACGATCTTCAAGAGACGGGAACGTTTCAATGAGTCAATCCGGGAAGGAGACAGCCCAAGGGAAAAGTCACCTTGCCGGTGACATTTGGCAGTGAGCTAAACTACAGGACGGAGAAGATTGTGTTTTATGTCGTCAAGATTCTGTTGTCGTACAATGGAATTCTTGGTCGCCCGGCTCTGGCGAAGTTTATGGTGGCGTTCCATTACGCCTATAACACTTTGAAGATGCCAGGGCCGATGAGCGTCAGAACCATCCACTCTGACAAGAAGGACGCAATCACGTACGCCGACAAGCTCTACCAGGAGACAGTGGTAGTAGCTACCGGCAAGGCACTTACTCCTGCCGACAAAGCTCTCGGGGGGAAGAAAGAGAAGAAGACCGGCAAGACCTTCGGGAAGTGCGCCACAGAGTGCAGCACGCCTGTTTAGGACATACCAAAGAGCTCTGCCTGCAAGAGCAAGAAAGCCAAGGCATCTGCACCTGCAACAAAACAAGTTTCTACAGGGGAGGATGGCATGAGCTGCACTTTCACCATAAGTGCCACTCTTGATAGCAAATATGAAAGCGCACTCGTCTCCTTCCTGTGAGCAAATGTCAATGTGTTTGTATGGCAACCATTTGACATCCCCGGTGTTCCCAGGGAGGTGATTGAGCACCACCTTGCTGTCTGCCCCAATTCATGACCCGTCAAGCAGAAGGTCAGAAAGTAAGCCTTAGAGCAGTAGGAGTTTATTACCCAAGAAATCCAAAAGTTATATGCAACAGGTTTAGTCAGAGGAGTCTTACATCCAACTTGGTTGGCAAATCCAGTGGTTGTTTGCAAAGCAAGTGGAAAATGGAGGCTTTGTATCGATTTCACTAATATAAATAAAGCATGTCCAAAAGACCCTTTTCCTTTGCTTGACCAGATTGTGGACTCCACTGCAGGCTGTGATTTACTCTCTTTTCTTGACGCCTACTATGGTTATCATCAGATTTTCATGGCCAAGGAAGATGAGGAGAAAACATCATTTATAACTCCATGTGGCACGTATTGCTTTATATGTATACCTTTCGGGTTGAAGAGTGTCGGAGCAACATTTGCCAGGGAAGTGAAATTGGTTTTGGTCCTCAGCTACATGAAAATGTGTAAGCCTATATGGATGATATAGTGGTCAAAACCAAGCATAATGAAACACTGATTCAAGATTTAGAAGAAACATTTGCAAATTTGAGCAAGATCGACTTGAATCTCAATCCCGAGAAGCGTGTGTTTGGTGTCCCATCCGGTAGGCTTCTCGGGTTCTTTGTATCTCAACATGGAATAGAAGCAAATCCCGACAAGATCAAAGTAGTTGAGCAGTTGGAAGCACCGAAGCACTTCAAGGATGTGCGGTGTCTTACTGGTTATGTTGCTGCACTGAGTAGGTTCATATCCATGTCAGTAGAGCATGCCTTGCCATTTTTCAAAATCTTGAAAAAGGCAGGTCCTATATAATGGACTCCGAAAGCGGAGGCTGCGCTACAAGATTTGAAGAAGTACCTCTCCTCTCTGCCAATACTAGTTGCGCCTAGGCCATAAGAGCCGTTGCTGCTATACTTGACGGCAACTAATCAAGTGGTCAGTGCTGCACTAGTAGCAGAGAGGGAAGAAGATAATGAAGAGGCATCAACCACAGAGCCGCAAGCCGACAAGATGGAATCTCCTCTGGTAAGTCCAGGTGCCTACAAGTCAAGTTCGGTGCAAACAAATGAATAGAGCAGCAAGTTATGCCGAAGAACAAGATGGTGCAGTGTCCACTCTATTTTGTTAGCTCTCTTCTGTAGGGGGCTATGTCAAGATATTATGGTGTGCAGAAGTTGCTTTTTGGCCTCCTTATGGCCTCAAGCAAGCTGTGCCATTACTTTCAAGGAAATCAAATCACCGTCGTCACTCGCTTTCCACTGCAGCACATCTTGAGAAATTCAGAAGCCACCGGCAGGATAGTGGAGTGGGCATTGGAAATGTCAAGCTTTGACCTAAAATTTGAAAGTACTTCAACAATCCAAAGCAGAGCCTTGGCGGAGATCATTGCAGAATGGATGCCAACGCAAGACAAAGAAATTCCAGAGACCTCTCTCCCCGTCAAGGAAACCACACATAACTGGATTATATACTTTGATGGTGCCTTTTCACTTCAAGGCGCTAGTGGCGGAGTGCTTCTTGTTGCTCCCATCGGAGAGCACCTCAAGTATGTAGTTCAGATGCACTTTCCTAGGGAGAAGGCCACAAATGGTACTAATGAGTATGAGGGATTGCTTGTCGGTCTTCGCATAGCCATTAACCTTGGCATTGGAAAGTTAATCATCCGAGGCAACTCGTAGTTAGTTGTGAAACAAGTAAATGAAGATTACCAGAGCCCGTTGATGGAAGCATATGTAGATGAAGTGAGGAAGTTGGAAGAGCACGTTGACGGTCTACAAACAGAGCACATTCCTCGTGCTGAGAACAGCATTGCCGCTGACCTATCAAAATGTGCAACCAAGAGATTGCCTTTGGAACCAGGAACTTTTGTGCTCCACCTAACTCAGCCATCTGTTACACCATCGACAAGGCCATCCCAAAGAAGAAAGTTGAACACCTCTGATTACTTTCCAGCAGAGCTCCCAGCAGCTGATAGAAAGAAGGTTACCGGAAACAACACAATGCATGCCTGTGAGCAGCAGGCTCTGGCAGGACCAAAGGTCCTTGCCGTCAAGACAAGCACTCCCGCTGCAGAAGAATTGTCTTTAGTCCTTGTTGTCGAGCCACAAGCTCGTACATGGGCACAGAAAATTGCCCATTAGCTTCAAACAGGTCAACTTCCTGATGAACAAGAATAAGCTGAAAAGTAGCCCGTCAGTCAAGTATGTATCGTTTTGTTGATAGCATTCTATACAGAAAGAGACCAAACGGGGTGAAATTGAAGTGCATTTGCTGGGAAGATGGACATAAGCTATTGGCAAAGATACGTGAAGGGATGTACGGTTCCTACATCGCATCATGCGCATTTGTCGGCAAGGCATTCCGGCAAGGTTTCTATTGGCCGACAACCCCTCAATATGCAACGGCGGTGGTTACCAGATGTGAAGCATGTTCGTTCCACGCCAAGAGTATTCATCAGCCTGCTCAAGCCCGTCAACCAATCCATCTCTCCTGGCTCTTCTCGGTCCGGGGTCTCGATATCTTGGGCCCCTTTCCTCGTGCTACCGGAGGCTTTGAGTTCTTGTATGTAGCAATTGACAAGTTCACAAAGTGGCCTGAGGTAGAGCCAGTGAGGAAGGTGATAGCAAAGTCAGCATCAAGTTCTTCAAAGGATTAGTTTGCCATTTGGTGTTCCCAACAGGATCATAGCTGACAACCGCACGCAGTTCACAAGTCGCACCTTCATGCAGTACTGATAAGACCTTGGCAGCAAAATCAGTTTTGCATTTGTTGCTCACCCGAGAAGAAATGGCAGCAAATGTTGAAGTGTTGTGAGGACTCAAGACTAGAACATTTGACAAGTTGCACAAGTGCAGAAGGCGCTAGGTTGATTAGTTGTCCATGGTTCTTTGGTCACTGAGGATGACACCAAATCGAGCTACCGGCGAGACACCCTTCTCCCTAGTCTATGGTGCAGAGGCGGTGCTCCCCACAAAACTCACATACGGGTCACCTCGAGTTCAAGCTTTTGACGAAGTAGAATAAGAGCAGCTGTGGCAAGATGATGCCCCACTCCTCGGGGAAGATCATCTTCAGGTCGTGGTACATGATGCACGTCACCAGCAAGCTTTGCACCGCTACCATAGCCGCAAAGTACATGCCCGGAGCCTTGAGAAAGGTGACCTTATTCTTTGTCGGATCCAGTCCGCGAAGGGATCTGACAAGTTGACACCAAAGTGGGAAGGCCCTAATCGGGTAGTACAAGTCACTAGACCTGGCTCAGTCTGTCTAGAGACCGAAGATGGCACTCTAGTGCAAAACTCATGGAACATTGAGCATCTTCGTAAGTTCTATCCATGAGGTACGGTTGTCTGGCTTCCCGGCAACCTCTTTTGTACAAGTTGGCCGATGAGGCATGTAATCCTTTGTACAAAGCCAGGCGTGGATCTTGTGCATAGTGAAATAAAGATAAGTGTTTGACAACCCTCTGTCAAAATACATATTTATTTGTGTATGTTACATGTGATGTTGTGTTACATTTTTGCCTTGTATGAGATGATTAACAAACCGTCAAGGTTTCTAGCCACCTATTTCCTCTTCTTTCTTTTTCTCAAGGATAGAATAGTTCCTCACGTGCAAGTTTCCCGGGGGGTGATGGTATAGATACCACATGACGTTCAAGTTATCATTGACGACAATAAGTACAAAAAAGAAAAGCTAATTTTAAGAAGTTTGAAACAAATTTGTTTGTGGGTTGCTATTTTTCCTTGAACGATTTAAGTCTTCGTATGAAAAACCTGCATGCAAAGAAACCTTGTTGAGATTGGTTGCACTCTTACTTTGTTTTGAGTCCACTCAGCAACTTAAGCGGTTGCGCCAAGATTGATAAGTGTGATCTTGTCGGAAAGAGGCACCTCCGGCAAGTTGCTAAGGATCCGCTCCTCAAGCGCTAATGGCAAGAGTGTGCGCACCGGCAAGTCTCCGGCAAGCATAGGGCATAAAAACATACAAAGGAAAAATAAAACGAGGAAGATAGCATCCATTCATATGAACACAAGATATATTACATCAAAAGCATAGTGTAACTCTAACTTCACATAAATTGTCTTTTACATTAACTGCACTGACAAGGAGTCCTGGAGTGGCTAGTTTTTGAGATGGCCTTGGGTCCTGGAGATTTCGCAAACCTAGTCAGCGATTGGAGCGACAAGCTCTTCGGTGGCGCTGGTATATGTCCCTTCCGGCAAGCTTCTGAAGACCTTGGAGAGGTTGATGTTAGGATCGCGGTGCACAATGTTGACGAGTACTGTGAAGAGCACATCATGGCAAAGCTTGCGAGATTCATTGGCGAATTGGTCCGCCCGGTCTTGGTGATGCTTGTCTAGCACGGTGATGAGATTTTCAAAAAAGAAAGTTAGCGTGATGCTTGCAGTCTCTTGGTCATTGACGGTGAAGCTCTAACTCTGCATGCCCATGGTTACTAGCTGCGCACTAAGGTCCTCTGCAATCCCAACGAGATGGTTGGTCCAAAGTTGCAGGCTACCTTTCAGCTCATTGAATGAGTTCTCAGTGTTGGCAAGCAGAACCTTCTATTTGTCAACATCCTTCGAAAAGTTTCTGTTTTGGCACAAAATCAAGTCAACTATCATCCACAATATACCAAAGGCTTTACTTGGCACTTTATTGAAACAAAAGCTATAAAACATGATTACTATAGTAGCTTAATCATGTTAACACACAAAAACTGTAGGGGTAGATATTGGGTTGTCTCCCAACAAGCGCTTTTATTTAATGCCTTATTAGCTAGGTATGTTGATTTCAATGATGCTCTCATAAAAGATAAGAATTGAAATAAAAAGATAGCATCATGAATCACATGGAAAAAACATTTAAGCCTAACCCACTTCCTATGCATAGGGATTTTGTGAGCAAACAATTTATGGGAGAAAGAATTAACTAGCAAAGGAAGGCAAACAAAGCATGACTTCAAAACTTTCAACACATAGAGAGGAAACTTGATATTATTGAGATATGTATAAGCATATATTCCTCTCTCATAATAATTTTCAGTATCCGCATGAATTAATTCAACAATATAACTATCACATAAAGCATTCTTTTCATGATGCATAAGCACATAATTTTTATTACTCTCCACATAAGCAAATTTCTTATTATCAATAGTAGTGGGAGCAAACTCAACAAAATAACTATCATGAGATACATGATTGACATAATCAAATTGAACATTAAAATCATGATGACGAGTTTCATGGTTATCATTACTCTTTATAGCATACACGTCATCACCATAATCATCATAAATAGCAACTTTGTTGTCATAATCAATTGAAACCTCTTCCAAAATAGTGGATTCATCACTAAATAAAGTCATGACCTCTTCAAATCCACTTTTATCATTATAATAAGATTCTGCACCCTCGAAAATAGTGGGATAATTATTATCTAAAGTTGACACTCTTCCAAACCCACTTCCATAAATATTGCAATCATCATAAATAGTAGGCATGCAATCATCATAACAAATTTGCACATAAAAACTTGGGGGGCTAAAAATATCATCTTCATCAAATATAGCATCTCAAAGCTTATGGCTTTGCATATCATTAGTGTCATGGATATTCAAAGAAAACATACTAACAACACTACAATCATGCTCATCATTCAAAGATTTTATGCCAAACATTTTATTGAATTTTTCTTCTAATACTTTGGCACAATTTTCTGATCCATCTTTTTCCCGAAAGACATTATAAAGATGAAGCATATGAGGCAACCTCAATTGCAAATTTTTGTAGATTTCTTTTATAAACCAAACTAGTGATAAAACAAGAAAATAAAAGATTCAATTGCAACATCTAAAGTTATACCTTCATGCACTCACCTCCCCGGCAATGGCGCCAGAAAACAGCTTGATGTCTACTACACAACTTATTCTTGTAGACTCGTGTTGGGCCTCCAAGTGCAGAGTTTTGTAGGACAGTAGCAATTTTCCCTCAAAATGATGAACTAAGGTTTATTAATCCGTGGGAGGCGTAGGATAAAGATGATCTCTCTCAATCAACGCTGCAATGAAATACAAGAAATCTCTTGTGTCCCCAACACACCCAATACAATGGTAAATTGTATAGGTGCACTAGTTCAGCGAAGAGATGGTGATACAAATGTAGTATGGATAGTAGATATAGGTTTTTGTTATCTGGAAATATAAAAATATCAAGGCAGCAAGTGCTCAAACGGAGAACAAATGGTACTGCAATGCTTAGAAACAAGGCCTAGGGTTCATACTTTCACTAGTGCAATCTCTCAACAGTGCTAACAAAATTGAATCATATAACAATCCCTCAATGTGCGACAAAGAGTCACTCCAAAGTTCTTATCAAGTGGAGAACATGAGCTGAAATTGTTCGTAGTGTACGAAACCACCTCAAAGTTATTCTTTCTGATCAATCTATTGAGCTATTCCTATAAGTGTCACAAACAGCCCTAGAGTTCGTACTAAAATAACACCATATGATACACATCAACCAACTCTAATGTCACCTAGATACTCCAATGTCACCACAAGTATCCGTGAGCTGATTGTTCAATATGCATCGAACAACTTCAGATTCATAATATTCAATCCAACACAAACAACTTCAAAGAATGCCCCAAGATTTCTCCCGAAGAAAGCCGTACGAAAATGTGCATGAACCCCTATGCATAGATTACCCCAATCTCACCTTGGGAATCCGCGAGTTGAGTGCCAAAACATACATCAAGTGAATCAATATAATACCCCATTGTCACCACGGGTATTCATATGCAAGACATACATCAAGTGTTCTCAAATCCATCAAAGTATTCAATCTGATAATAGCGAAACCTCAAAGGTAAAAACTCAATTCATCACAACAAGGTAGAGAGGGAGAAACACCATATGATCCAACTATATTAACAAAGCTCACGGTAGATCAAGATCGTGCCAAATCAAGAACACGAGAGAGAGAGTGAGAGATCAAACACATAGCTACTGGTACATACCCTCAGCCCCGAGGGTGTGCTACTCCCTCCTCGTCATGGTGGCTGATACGTCTCTGTCGTATCTACTTTTCCTAACGCTTTTGCTCTTGTTTTGGACTCTAATTTGCATGATTTGAATGAAACTAACCCGGACTGACGTTGTTTTCAGCAGAACTACCATGGTGTTGTTTTTGTGCACAAATAAAAGTTCTCGAAATGGAACAAAACTTTTTGGAGGATTATTTTACAATAAAAGAAAAATACTGGAGCCAAGAACCACCGGAGGGGGACCCCTGGCTAGGCACAAGACAGCAGGGCGCCCCCCCCCCTCTGACGCGCCCTGGTGGGTTGTCCCACCTCATGGCCCTGCAGACCCTAATTCTGATGCTATAAAATCCTATTTTCAGAGAAAAAAATCAGGGAGAAAGTTTCATCGCGTTTCACGATACGAAGCCGCCGCCACCTCCTGTTCTGAATAGGGAGGCCAGATCTGGAGCCTGTTCGGGGCTCCGGAGAGGGGAATCTTCGATCTTCGTCATCACCAACCCTCCTTCGTCACTAATTCCATGATGCTTCCCACCGGGAGTGAGTAATTCCTTCATAGGCTCGCTGGTCAGTGAGGAGTTGGATGAGATTCATCATATAATCGAGTTAGTTTTGTTAGAGCTTGATCCCTAGTATCAACTATGTTCTGAGATTGATGTTGTTATGACTTTGCCATGCATAATGCTTGTCACTAGGGCCCGAGTGCCATGATTTCAGATCTGAATCGTTTATGTTTTCACCATTATATCTATGTTCTAGATCCGATCTTGCAAGTCATATTCACCTATTATGTGTTATGATCTGTAAACCCCAATGTGACAGTAATTGGGATACTTTCCGGTGATAATCGTAGTTTGAGGAGTTCATGTATTCACTATGTGTTAATGCTTTGTTCTGGTTCTCTAATGAAAGGAGGCCTTAATATCCCTTAGTTTCCTTACGGACCCCGCTGTCACGGGGAGGGTAGGACAAAAGATGTCATGCAAGTTCTTTTCATAAGCACATATGACTATTTACGGAATACATGCCTACATTATATTTATGAATTGGAGCTAGTTTTGTATCGCCCTAGGTTATGACTGTTATATGATGAATATCATCCAACGAATTCACCAATCCAATGCCTAGGAATTTTCCACATATTGTTCTTGCTAAGTTACTACTACTGTTGTTACTATTACGCTTGCTACAAAATCATTACTATCACTGTTACCATTACTGCTACTGTTACCACTGCTATCAAAACTATTGTATTACTGTGCTACTGATCACTTTGCTGCAGATATTTAATCTCCAGGTGTGGTTGAATTGACAACTCAACTGCTAATAGTTACAAATATTCTTTGGCTCCCCTTGTGTCGAATCTATAAATTTGGGTTGAATACTCTACCCTCGAAAACTGTTGTGATCCCCTATACTTGTGGGTTATCAACACCATTTTCTGGCGTCGTTGCCGAGGAGCATAGCTATATTTGTTGAGTCACTTGGGATTATTATCTATTTATCATTATGAAGAATCTGTAGGATACAAAAACCAAGATCGTTCCCTCTAAGACGAGGGGAGGTAAGGAACTGCCATCACACTCTGCACTTGATTCACCTTCTGTTTTCAGTAGACTTGTAACACCACCACATGCTATTAATCCTGATATGTCGCAAGTTATTGATGATGCTACTTCTGCTATGAATGCTACTCGTGATGATGCTAGTACCTTGCTTGATGATAATATGCCACTAGGTGAATTTCTTGATGAACAACTTGCTAGAGCTAAAGATATTGAGAATGCTGAAACTGATGAAATTATTGAAACTGATGAAGTTCTTGAAACTAAAAATCTTGAAACACCTATTAGACCTAGCTCTCCTAGATATGAAATGCCTAAGATACCTGAAGGTTATGTTATGGATGAGGAGATAGCTAGAGATTTTCTTGCTCGCAATGATAGAGATGATCTTAAGAAATTACTATGCAAACTGAAAGAAAAATCTTTGAATGCTAGAATGAAATGTGATCCTAAGTTTGCTACTTCACCTATCTTTGTTACCGATAAGGATTATGAATTCTCTATCGACACAGAGTTAATTACTTTGGTTGAATCTGATCCTTTTCATGGCTATGAAACTGAAACTGTTGTGGCACATCTTACTAAATTAAATGATGTAGCCACCCTATTTGCTCATGATGAGAAGATTCGCTACTATTATATTCTCAAATTATTTCCATTCTCATTAAAGGGTGATGCTAAGATATGGTACAATACTCTTGCTCCTAGTTGTGTGTGTAGTCCCCAGGATATGATCTACTACTTCTCTGAAAAATATTTTCCTACTCATAAGAAAAAAGTTGCTTTACAGAAAATATTTAATTTTGTGCAAATTGAAGAAGAGAGTCTCCCACAAGCTTGGGGAGGCTTCTCCAATTGCTTAATGCTTTGCCTGACCATCCTCTTAAGAAAAATGAAATACTTGATATCTTCTATAATGGACTAACCGATGCTTCTAGGGACTTCCTAGATAGTTGTGCTAGTTGTGTTTTCAGGGAACGAACTATTGAACAAGCTGAGGAATTGTTGAATAATGTATTGAAAAATTATGATGATTGGACTCTTCCTGAATCACCGCCTAAGCCCACTCTGAAGAAGAGGGGTATCTTATATCTAAGTCCTGAAGATATGCAGGAGGCAAAGAAAAGTATGAAGGAAAAAGGTATTAAAGCTGAGTATGTTAAAAATTTACCTCCTATTGAAGAAATACATGGGCTTGACACACCACCACCAAAGGTGGTAGAGGTAAATTCTTTAATGAAATTTGATGAAAGTGACATCCCTTACAATAAACATCCTAGTCAATGCCTTTATGAGTTTGACAATTACATTAGAAAACAAGATCACTTCAATGAAAATGTTATGAAACAATTGAAATATAACTCTAATATGATTGCTCGCTTGAGTGACTAGTTATTTAGAATTACTAATGATGTAAGAGGTGTAGGAAAACATGCTTCTATGGTTCAAACTCAACTAGAACAAGTTGCTAAATCTCAAAGAGAGTTGCTTGGTGAAATGAATAACAGTATGAATGACTTTGTTTTTAGAGTAGTAACTAGAGGAGGTAAAATGACTCAGGAACCACTTTATCCTAAGGGACACCCTAAAAGAATTGAACAAGACTCTTAAAGAATTAACACTTATGCACCTAGTCCTTCTAGAAAGAAGAAGAAAAAGAAAAATGATAGGACTTTGCATACCTCTAGTGAACCTGAAATAGAAAAACCTCCTCATAATAATAATAATGTCTCTATCTCTGATCCTGAAACTCAATCTGGTAATGAACATTCACCTAGTGATAATGAAAAAGATAACGATGATGTTCATGAAGACACTCAACCAGACAATGATAAACAACCAGATAATGATGTTGAAATAGAACCAGCTGTTGATCTTGATAACCCACAACCTAAAAATAAAAGATATGATAAAATAGACTTTGTTGCTAGGAAACCTGGAAGAGAAAGAGAACCATGGGTTCAAAAACCCATGCCCTTTCCACCTAAACCAACTAAGAAAAAAGATGATGAAGAATTTGAACGCTTTGCTGAAATGCTTAGGCCAGTCTTTTTGCGCACCCGCTTAACTGATATTTTAAAGATGGTCCCTTAGGCAAAATACATGAAAGACATCATCACTAATAAGAGAAAGATACCGGAAGCTGAAATCTTCACCATGCTAGCTAATTATTCTTTTAAGGATGCAGTACCTAAAAAACTTGGAGACCCAGGAATACCAACTATACCTTGCTCCATCAAAAGAAATTATGTTAAAACTACTTTGTGTGATTTAGGAGATG
Organism: Thinopyrum elongatum; assembly: GCA_011799875.1. NCBI lineage: Eukaryota > Viridiplantae > Streptophyta > Magnoliopsida > Poales > Poaceae > Thinopyrum > Thinopyrum elongatum. Next base: position 283,461,604 of record CM022299.1, on the reverse strand, counting down.
GTGTTAGTTTTATGCCTTTCTCCTTATATAAAAGACTTGATTTGAATAAACTCACACCTACTGAAATATCTTTGCAAATGGCTGACAAATCAACTGCCATACCTATCGGTATTTGTGAGGATGTGCCCGTTGTTGTTGCAAATGTTACTATCTTAACTGGCTTTGTTATACTTGAGATGCCCGAGGACGACAACATGTCGATTATCCTTGGTAGACCCTTTTTGAATACTGCAGGGGCTGTTATTGATTGCAATAAAAGGAAGGTCACTTTTCATATCAATGGTAATAAGCATATGGTGCACTTTCCGAAGAAACAATTCCAAGTGAATGGTATTAATATTATTGAAAAATCTCCGACACTCACTATTGGAAGTTTTCAACTACCTCTACCTACTGCCAAAAAGAAATATGAAATGCTTATTGTTGGGACATTCATATCCCCGTTGAGGTAACTTAGTGTTTTACGAAAGTTCTTCGGTTTCATGCTAATCGAAGGTGGTTGTTAATAACACTTGATCAACCTTATTAGGCGATCATTTTTTAGAGGTATGAAGTTGATGAATTTAGTAAGCACAACCTTCTGCTCCCAACTTTTGTTTTCTGTTTTTGTCATGTTTGGTCTGTTTTCTGAATTTCCCATGCAATAAAAAATGACCCAAAAATAAAAGTTCTCAGTATGCCCTGAAAATTTAATACAATTTTTTTTCTGAATTTTTGGTGCAAATAACATCAAAGGGGGTGCACCTGGTGACCACAAGACACCAGGGCGCGCCAGGTGGGTTGTGGTCCCCACGTGGGTCCCCTCACTTACTTCTTTATACCATATCATCTCCTACCGCCAGAAAAAAATCACCATAGCTCTCTCTCTCTCTCTCTCTCGTGTTCTTGCTCTCAAACCCGTGGATTTTGATCTCTTTGCTCGAAGCTCCGTTTCCGAAACTGTTTTGGGGGATTGCTACTTGGTATGTGACTCCTTCATTGTTCCAATTATTTTTTGCTTTAGTGGTTTATATTTTCAATAATTAGCTACTCTTGGTGCTGCGGTAGATGAGCTTGCATGTTGAATTCTTAGAGTTCTAAGTAGTTTGAATGCTTAATATGGCCTCTATGCATCATTATGAGTAGTTGCTATCAATCTTGTGAAGTATTGTTGAAAAAAATTTGTGGACTAAAATTTCAGAATTTTATCTATAGGAATAAGATGAGTTTCTTTAGGAAGTTTGCCTCCAAGAAAAATGCTAAAGGAGTCATTGGGGAATCCTCGGACACTGACCTCAACACTTCGAGAAGGGCGTAGGTGCGGCCATGCAAATGGTCGAATAATGCCATCATGGAGGGGGCCGGGATTCGTCAAGAGTTCACTCAATTCGTTGCTAATGTTGGGCTGACTAACTTCATCACAGCTAAGTGTGATCAATACCACCTCCTTACACATTCCTTTGTGCAAAATTTCCATTTTCTGAGTAGGAATAATCCTCCTGAAGTGCAATTTAATTTATACTCTGAAACCCATCATATACCACTTACTGACTTTTGTGAGATATGCTTGAACCCTTCTGACGAGGAAATAAGAGAGCCTAGACCTGTAGAGTTTGAGAACTTTTATCGTACTCTGTCAGTGGGAGATGAGAGAGGCGTGTCGAGTGTCACCACCACTAGTTTGCAGCTTCCTTCTGTGCATTACTTTGCTCTATTCATTGCTAAGTGTTTAATTGCTAGAGAGAACGTCAGTGCACTCAGTGCTCCTGACTTCACCATTTTACGCCGTGCACTACACAATGATCGCACCTATAGCCTAGGGGCTATTATTGCACGCCGTCTGCACCTTAACAGAAACAAGGGAAAAATTCATGGTGGTATTTATGCTACTCGCTTAGCAAGTCACTTTAACGTTCAGATACGCCAACACGATTATCCTTTGACCCGAGTCTACCTAGATCACCAGGCGATGGTGGCTCACCAGTTTGCTGATGAGGCCGAATCTCTTCATAAAATTCGTTACAACCTGGTTTTCAGTGTGAATTCTCACGATATTATTCTGTTGCCTGCACCTGCTTTGTTTGATTCTATTGTCAGGGGCGGATACAGGATCATGCCAGTGGACATTCTTGCCTACCAGAATGCCCAAGAGGTGGCAGAGCAGGAGCGTCAGGAGTGGGACGCTCAGGTGCCACCGCCACAACACTTTGAAATGGGACCGGATGGCTACTACGTGTGGTGATTACCAAGCTAGGACAAAAGCCTAAGCTTGGGGGAGTACGTATTTCCACTGACATTACATTCATGTTCACACATTTCATTCCAGTTGTCGGTGTTCACACTTTTTCATTTAATTATCCATGCTAGATTTATTTTCTTGCTTTCTTCTTGTGTGTTTGAAAAACTTTGAGCAAATTCAAAAAAATGTTTCTTGCTTCTTTTCGGTTTTCTTTCTAGTTTAGTTAGTTGTAGTATTAAAAAGAAAACCCAAAAAGATTTTGTTGTTCTTCTTTTGCTTGTTGGGAGCTTTCCCGTGTAAATAGTTTTTCTCGTTTTTTCTTTTCCCTTCTTTAATTTGCTTTCTTCAAGAAAAACCAAAAACTCCAAAAATATTTTAGTGTGTTTATCTGAAATTCTTTTCTTTTCATTGAGTCGTACCAAGGAGAAGACCACGATGAAAATGTTGAGTGGCTCTCATATGCATTGCTATTGATCTAGCAAAGAGCGCAAATTACCTTGTCTTCTCCTTTTGAAAAAAGAGTTTTGCAAATTCCAGCTTAGTCCATGACACTCTTGCACTATTATTATCTTCATATCATTCGGTCATGCAAGTGAAAGGCAATAATGACGATATTTGATGAACTGGCTGTGGCAGCGAGAAACGGGTATGAACTCAACTTGTTTTGTTTTTGTAAATATGTTTAACCTAGTATCCATGATTCAGCATATTATGATAAAAAATGTTTGCAATGACCATTAGAGATCATAGTTTCTCATGCCATGCTTAATTAGCTAGGAGTGGATAATGATTTATCTTGGATGTCAACATGGTATCCTCCTCTGAATGTTTCAAGTGGCTTGACTTGGGACATGTTCATGCATATAGTTGAATGAAAACCAACATAGCCTCTACGATATTTATGTTCATGGTGTTCATATCCTACTCATGCTAGTATTTAATGTTAATTATGCATAACGCATGTTCATGACCGTTTTTGCTCCCTAGCTGGCCGCTTCTCAACCTATTTGCTAGCCTTCGCCTGTACTAAGTGGGAATCCTGCTTTTGCATCAAAATCCTAAAACCCAAGTTATTCCAGATGAGTCCACCATATCTACCAATATGTGGTATTACCCTGCCGTTCCAAGTAAATTTGAATGTGCCACCTCTAAAATTTCAAATAAACACCTGTTTTGTGTGCCTGGACCGCTCATGGAGCGACAGGGGGTGGTCAATATCTTCCATGCTAAGTGTGTTATTCTCATGATGAGTGTCTATTCACTCATACTTGCACGAGAGGGGCGGTAATAGGGATTCCCAGTCCTGAATTAAAAAATTACAAATAATTAAACAAAACTCCCCCAGGACTGATGTTGGTATGGACGGTACCCGTGGATTCGGCTAGCCGTGGAGTGTGTTTGTTGGTGGAGGGGGAGTAAACCTTTACTTTTATCGCTTGGGAACCGCCACTAATGTGTTTAGCATGGAATATATTGATAACTCTTGGTCGTAACATTGACAGGAAGGGTGTACCTCCCAAAATTACATTTATCTCTATTTTATAACTTTGAGCTCTGGCACCGCTACATACCCCTGCTTCCCTCTGCGAAGGTACTATCTATTTAATTTTATGTTGAGTCATCACCTTCTCAAATAAGCGCTAGATCTGAGAGCACTATTGTCATCCTCATGCATTGTGTATAGTTAATGTTGGATGCATCATGACTGGATCTTTTCTACCATGAAGTACAATGTTTAGTCGCTGCTTGAACTTTGGAGGTGCTCTGCATTTATGTTTTGCGGTCTTAGAAAGGGCTAGTGAGATACCACTATTGTCATATTATATCATGGTTGATTTGACGAAGTGTTGGCATTTGAGATATTTTATTATTGCTTGCTAGTTGCTTATGCCATTGATATGAATTAATATAATTTTTAGGAGTTATTGTTGACATGGTTAGTCATGATCTTTGCTGAAAACCTGGGTGCTACTTAAGCTTATTTATGTAAACAAGAATAAAAGAGTTCGTAAAAGTTTTTCTTTGTCACTTTCAGTTTGTCAACTGAATTGCTTGAGGACAAGCAAAAGTTTAAGCTTGGGGGAGTTAATATGTCTCCGTCGTATCTACTTTTCCTAACGCTTTTGCTCTTGTTTTGGACTCTAATTTGCATGATTTGAATGAAACTAACCCAAACTGACGCTGTTTTCAGCAGAACTACCATGGTGTTGTTTTTGTGCAGAAATAAAAGTTCTCAAAATGGAACGAAACTTTTTGGAGAATTATTTTACAATAAAACTAATATACTGGAGCCAAGAACCACAGGAGGGGGGCCCTGGCTGGGCACCAGACACCAGGGCGCCTCCCCCCTCTGGCGCGCCCTGGTGGGTTGTCCCCACCTCGACGCCCCGCAGACCCTAATTCCAATGCTATAAAATCCTATTTTTGGAGAAAAAATTAGGGAGAAAGTTTCATCACGTTTCACGATACGGAGCCACCGCGACCTCCTGTTCTTCATCGGGAGGCCAGACTGGAGCTCGTTCATGGCTCCGGAGAGGGGAATCTTCGGTCTTCGTCATCACCAACCCTCCTTCATCACAAATTCCATGATGCTCCCCACCGGGAGTGAGTAATTCCTTCGTAGGCTCGCTGGTCGGTGAGGAGTTGGATGATATTCATCATGTAATCGAGTTAGTTTTGTTAGGGCATGATCCCTAGTATCCACTATGTTCTGAGATTGATGTTGTTATGACTTTGCCATGCTTAATGCTTGTCACTAGGGCCTGATTGCCATGATTTCATATATGAACTGTTTATGTTTTCACCATTATATCTATGTTCTGGATCCGATCTTGCAAGTCATATTCACCTATGACGTGTTATGATCCGTAAACCCCAATGTGACAGTAATTGGGATACTTTCCGGTGATAACCGTAGTTTGAGGAGTTCATGTATTCACTATGTGTTAATGCTTTTTTCCGTTTCTCTATTGAAAGGAGGCCTTAATATCCCTTAGTTTCCTTATGGACCCCGTTGCCATAGGAGGGTAGGACAAAAGATGTCACACAAGTTCATTTCATAAGCACGTATGACTATTTATGGAATACATGCCTACATTATATTTATGAACTGGAGCTAGTTTTGTATCGCCCTAGGTTATGACTATTATATGATGAATATCATTCAACGAATTCACTGATCCAATGCCTACGAACTTTCCACATATTGTTCTTGCTAAGTTACTGCTACTGCTGTTACTGTTACGCTTGCTACAAAATCATTACTATCACTGTTACCGTTACTGCTATTGTTACCACTGCTATCAAAACTATTATATTACTGTGCTAGTGATCACTTTGATGCAGATATTTAATCTCTAGGTGTGGTTGAATTGACAACTCAACTACTAATACATACAAATATTCTTTGGCTCCCCCTGTGTCGAATCTATAAATTTGGGTTGAATACTCTACCCTCGAAAACTGTACCGATCCCTTATACTTGTGGGTTATCAGTGGCCATCGGGATGATGAAGATGGCCTCCAGTGATGATTTCCCCGTTCGACAGGGTGCCAGAGAAGGCCTCCAGATGAGATCACTTCGGTATAGAGGCTTGCGGCGGTGGAGCGGAAGTTCTAGGTTTCTTTTTGGGGGTTTTGGTATTTATAGGAATTTTTGGCGTCGGTCTCACGTCAATGGGGCACACGAGGGAGCGACAAGCCTACCCGACGCGCCCTGGGGGAGGGTGCACCCCCCAGGCTTGTCTCTTCCTTGTGATGCTTTTGGTTCTTCGTCGAAGCTTCGGGGGTCTCTTTTGGTCCATAAAAAATCATCGTAAAGTTTCAGCCGATTCCGAGAACTTTTATTTCTTCACAAAAAACAACACCACGGTAGTTCGGCTGAAAACATCGTCGGTCTAGGTTAGTTCCATTCAAATCGTACCAAAACCATATAAAATTGTTGTAAACATGGCATGAATACTTCATAAATTATAGATACGTTGGAGACGTATCATCATCCCCGAGCTTAATTCCTTCTCGTCCTCGAGTAGGTAAATGATAAAAGAAATAATTTATGAAGTGTGAATGCTAGGATAGTGCATAAGTTTGATCATTGATAGTTTAATCACTTTTCATAGCATCATAACAGCAACTCTTTCTCATAAAACTCATCATGATAAAGTAGCAATCAATTCACATGTTATCATTCAAACAATGCATTCTCTTGAAACTTAACAACTTATATTCTTAGTCACCAAACAATTGTAATTCAACTTATTTTCAACAAATTCTATGTAAGAGCTCCACATACTCAATTATCATATAGTATTCTATGATTGCTAGCACTCAAAGCATATTTTTAGAGAAATAGCATTCATTGGACACAGAGAAAGATAGGGGCTTAATGTTTCGCCTCCCAACTTATTTATCATAAAGATAATTGTCAACAATAATAATTCATGATCAAATATATTTGAATGGCCATATATGCCTGGATCTTTCCCCACCACATGATGCTTGCCAACTAAAGAATAGGTTGGAATGAGAAGGAATACTATTAACACTTACATGAAAGTAAAAATTGGAAAGTAAAAGATAGGCCCTTCGTAGAAGGAAGCATGGATTTGCAGAGGTGCCAGAGCTCATTGCTTAAAACAGAGATGAATACATTTTGAGAGGTGTACTTTTCCTGTCAATGTCACGACCAAGAGCTATCAATATCTTCCATGCTAAACACATTATAATATGTTCCCAAGCGGAAAGGCAAATTTTACTCCCCCTAAACCGGTCAAACACAAGCCATGGCTATCCGAATCCTCGGGTGCCCTCCATACAATCAACTTTTCAGGGGAGTTTGTTTCATTATTTTGTGAATTGATCATAGGACTGGGCATCCCAATTACCAGCCTCTCTCGTGCAATGACAAGTGAATAAACACCAATTGTGAGAATAACCCGCTTAGCAATGACAAGTGAATAAACACCAATCCCTATCAAGCCTGCCGAAGAAGATACTGAGGATGTCGTGGTTACTGGCACTGGTTATACAAAACCGGGAAACCCCACGGTCTTGGCTAAGCATTCTACCAAGGATGAGCTTCTTGCTTCTGAGAAGAGCAAAGCCAAATCTGACATTGCGCGCTATTCAAACTTGGACGTCAATGAATTATATTCCAGCTATCTGAGCCGCCTGCATACCAGCCGTGACTTGGAAGCTGATTTAGTTAAGAAAATCTGACAGAAATACGAGGTATGAACCTCTGCTTCCCTGTATATATAGTCATCCAGCCCCCAAGTCTTATCCATAGGAAAGAATATGTTGAGTATGGTGTAAGACTTATCAATATACCCCTGCAAATTTCAAGTCATCGCCCTCATGGGCCGGCTTATCTTGAGAAAGATGAACCGGGTCATTTTTGTTTTAGTCAAAAGAATAGCTTCAATTCCTAGCCCTCAAGGGGCGGCTTATCTGAGAAAGATGAGCCGGTTCTTCAGCAATATAACTTGAAAAGAGTTTCCTCATACATTAGCCCCCAAGTGCCAAGTGTATTGCTTGCAATGTACTTGGGACTTGTATGAAAACAATGCCCTGACTAACATACTTATATCCTTTGACTCTTATTTGCAGGATGTCTTAAGCCTGAATGAGTCCCAATTGGTAGAATTGAAGAACGGACTTGAATACCAAGAAGCTGAAACACGCAAATCTAACTCCAAGTTTAAATTTAGCCTGGATGAAAATGAGAAGCTCAAAGTCGGATTTACCACAGAGAGAGCCGGATGGGAGAAAGAGAAGGCCACCTTATTGCAGAGGGCAAAAGCTGCAGAATCATCCTTGAAGGAGACCACAGCGGAGCTGACCGGCTTAAAACGCCATATCTCACAGATGACATCTGCTATCTTTGGTAAGCAACTCGGACTGTTTCAACCTTTCCAAAATTTTCTTCAATTTTTAACCCGCCTGGCGACTCATCGGCATGTTTATTCAATAGGCCCCAGGAGCACCAATCTTGGCCAAGACATGCTGCTGAAGCTCAAAGCCATGTACGCTCTGGTGGAACAATTATACACAGGCACACAACGGACTCTTGTAGCTATATCCAATGGTAAAGAGCCACCGACCCTTCTCAGGGAAGTGCTAGATAAGTTGTCTGTCATGCCCCAAAAACTCGAAGAGATCAAACGCTAAGCCGCTTGTGCTGGCGCCATTACAGCTCTTACCCGAGCCAAAGCATGGCAAGCAGAACTTGACCCGGAGGAGATGGCCACCGGTTGTCCAAGCCTTAAAGAAGATGGGTCTCCTTTTGATCAAACAGACTTTGCGAAGTGCGTAAAGGAGATGCATCCCCTGGCATGCAAGCTGGCCGAGGAAGCTGATTTATCCAGATATTAGGCGGCTTACACCATGGAGAATACCAAAGTAAAAGCGCCAGCTTATGACGTCGTGGATCTCACCCCTCCAACATGTAAGCATACTTTTGCTCCTGATGTTGATCCGTCCCCCATTATGAATGATGAAGCTGTATTCGAAGCCTTAATCAGCATCGACTGGACGTCACCTGACCTCCAGATGGGCGAAGAGGAAGAGCCGGAGCAGGATGACCCGGAGTCATCAACCCGCCGTGACGAAGGCAGTTGAGTCCAGGCGGCTCTTAAACCAGGAGATAAGCATAATGTGCTCAAAACACTTTATATTTGGCAGGTCCACTGTGGCCTTGTAATAGCCTAGGTTTGCAAACAATGATCTGTTATGCCATCGCGCATATCTAGCCGTTTAACTGTTAAATCGCTAGTAGAATCGTTTTGTGATTCGCCACTGTTCCTTTTCATAGTATCACCATTCATGTGGGGCAGATCGATGTTTTCAGAGTTTTTGCACACAAGGTAAACAGTATGTGCCCTGGCGGTTTAAGATAAGGCGGGTAACAAATCCTGATACAATAGTCTTTGAAATATTGCAATGAAAGACTAGAAGAAAGGCCATCTAAGCCAGAAATATGCTGGCGACTTAAAGTCGAAAACTAGGGCGGGTTACCAAATCCCAAATATTCATATAATTATTAAAGGACATACCTGTAGATTGATACCATGATGATACTTTGATAATGAAAAACCAGAGCGGGTATTTGACCCGTAGGTATGAAATATCACGATGTGAATTTGCTCAAGGCAAATATCTTGGCGACTTATAGTCCGCTATCAGGGCGGGTTACCAAACCCAAAAATGCTCAAATATGAGTCATATGTTCTGGGCTGCATGGCCCGAATTATGAAAACCGTATGATAAAAGGAAAAAGGGATATAAATCCAAAATATTCAGAAAAATTCAAGGCTTTCATAGGCCGCCAAGCCTAAAACCCAAGTGCTTTCATGGGCCGCACAGCCACTGAGTTAATCCTTGCACACTATAAGCCAGCCTTCACATGACAAACTGCCGTTTTAACCTTAACAAGTTTAGGGTCTTATTTGAAAGATTGACTGTTAAGAGTACAACGGGTCATTCAGGATTACCTGGCGGAGCAGCATCGACATACAGGCAGGATAACCCAGAATTCGGCATGGAAGCTGGTCAAGAGGGTAAGCATAGCTATGCTCATTGAGGAGGAAGCCCCCAAGTGACATATAATATGGCATGTAAGCCGATCAAGATTGTAAGCATAGCTATGCTCATTGAGCAGGAAGCCCCCAAGTGACCTTATGAACAAATAATAAAGACTCAGATACTTAGAAATGAAACGACACAGGCCCCAAATTATCAGGGATGCCGGCTTTACTATATTGACCATAATATATACATTGATGAAAGTATGTACATCACAAGAGCCAGCGGCTCAATTGTAATAAGGCCGAAGATGAGCGATGTTCCAAGGCCGGTGGGTCTCCTCCTCTGATGTGCGCGAATCCTTGTGTTCTTGAATATCAATGAGGTAATATGACCCGTTGTTCAGGTTCTTGCTGACCACAAAAGGTCCTTCCCAAGGTGGGGATAACTTATGCATATCTGTTTGATCTTGGATTAACCGGAGCACCAAATCACCTTCTTGAAAGGTTCAGGTTTTAACCCGGCGGCTATGATAGCGACGCAGATCTTGCTGGTATATCGCCGAACGAGCCGCCGCAAGGTCGCGCTCCTCATCCAACACATCAAGTGCATCCTGACGTGCTTTTTCATTGACAGCTTCAACATAAGCCGCCAAATGGGGCGAGTCATGATGGATATCACTTGGAAGAACCGCCTCTGCCCCGTAAACCATTAAGAAAGGCGTATAACCTGTTGACCTATTGGGAGTAGTATTGATGCTCCAAATTACAGAGGGTAACTCCTGAACCCAACAATCCGGCGTTCCCTGTAAAGGAACCATAAGCCGGGGCTTTATGCCTTTTAAGACTTCCTGATTGGCCCTCTCAGCCTGACTGTTAGACTGTGGGTGAGCCACTGATGAAACGTCAAGACGAATATGCTCCTGTTGACAGAACTCTCTCATAGCACCCTTAGACAGATTAGTGCCATTATCAGTTATGATACTGTGAGGGTAGCCAATACGAAATATGATTTTCTTTACGAATTGAACCGCCGTTGCCGCATCACACTTGCCGACCGGCTCTGCCTCAACCCACTTGGTAAATTTGTCAACTGCCACCAAAAGGTGGGTCTTCTTATCCTTAGATCTCTTGAAAGGTCCAGCCATATCAAGCCCCCAGACTGCAAACGGCCAAGTGATTGGAATCATCCTTAATTCTTGAGCCGGCACATGAGCCCGTCGAGAAAATTTCTGACAGCCATCACACTTACTAACAAGGTCCTCTGCATCAGCATGAGCCGTCAACCAATAAAATCAATGACGAAAAGTTTTAGCCACCAGAGATTTAGAGCCGGTGTGATGACCACAATCACCTTCATGGATTTCCCTTAGAATCTCACGGCCCTCCTCCGGAGAAACACAACGCTGGAACATGCCTCTGACACTGCATCGGTGTAACTCGCCATTGACAATGGTCATAGATTTAGACCACCGGGTTATCTGCCTGGCCAAAGTTTCGTCCTCAGGCAACTCACCCCGGGTCGGAACTGTCCAATCAGGAATAGCATGGAGAGCCACCACCAACTGCGCCTCTGGGTCAGGAATAGCAAGATCCTCCTCTATCGGCAACTTAACTGAAGGACTATTCAATACATCAAGAAAAACATTAGGGGGCATCGGCTTACGCTGAGAGCCCAGCCGGCTTAAAGCATCAGCTGCCTCATTCCTTCTGCGATCAACATGCTCCACCTGATAACCTTCGAAGTGACCAGCAATATTATCAACTGCCCGACGATAAGCCGCCATGAGCGGGTCTTTAGAATCCCAAGTGCCTGAAACTTGCTGAGCCACCAAATCGGAGTCGCCAAAGCACCTGACCCGGCTTAAATTCATCTCTTTGGCTACCCGAAGGCCATGGAGCAGAGCCTCATACTCATCTGCATTATTAGTACAAGGAAACATTAGCCTTAAAACATAGCAAAACTTGTCATCTCGTGGGGAAGTCAAAATAACTCCAGCCCCCGAGCCATCCAGCTGCCTAGACACGTCAAAGTGAATTGTTCGGTAAGTGTTATCCGGCTTCTCCTCAGGCGTCTGCAATTCTGTCCAGTCATTGATGAAATCCACAAGAGCTTGAGACTTGATAGTTGTCCTTCGCATATATTTCAAACCATGGGGCCCGAGCTCAATGGCCCACTTGGCCACTCAGCCCGTTGCCTCTTTGTTCCGAATAATATCCCCTAATGGAGCTGACCTGACCATAGTAATGGGATGACCAAAGAAATAATGCTTCAGCTTACGACTAGCCATGAACACCCCATACACTAGCTTCTGCCAATTTGGGTATCGCTGCTTCGACTCAATTAACACCTCACTGACATAATAAGCCGGCCGCTGGACTGGGTATTCCTTACCCGCTTCTTTGCGCTCCACAACAATCGCCACATTGACAGCCTTACTGTTAGCAGCCACATATAAGAGAAAATGCTCCTTCTCAACAGGAGCTGCAAGAACCGGCTGCTCAGCCAACTACTTTTTAAGCGCCTCAAATTCCTCATTAGCCACGTCGCTCCAAACAAAGCAGTCTGTTTTCTTCATCATCTGGTACAGAGGAATAGCCTTCTCTCCCAGGCGGCTTATAAACCGGCTTAAAGCTGCAATACGACCCGCCAAACGCTGGACATCATTGATGCACGCCAGCTTAGCCAATGAGGTGATAGCTTTGATTTTCTCCGGGTTAGCTTCAATACCTCTCTCAAAGACCAAAAAAATCCAAGAGCTTGCCTGCAGGCACACCAAAAACGCATTTGGCCGGGTTAAGCATCATTTTGTAGACGTAGAGATTATCAAAGGTCTCTTTCAAGTCATCCAACAGAGTCTCCTTCTTTCTAGACTTCACAACAATATCATCCACATAAGCATGAACATTACGTCCAATCTGTCTATGAAAATAGTTCTGGACACAATGCTGATAAGTCGCCTGGGCACTCTTGAGCCCAAAAGGCATAGACACATAGCAGAAAGCTCCAAAAGGTGTGATAAAAGCCGTCTTCTCTTGCTCTTTGACTGCCATGTTGATCTGATGGTAACCAGAATAAGCATCCAAGAAACACAAACGCTCACAACCCACCGTAGCATCTATAATCTGATCGATACGGGGAAGAGCAAAAGGATCAGCTGGGCAAGCTTTATTGAGGTCTGTATAATCCACATACATATGCCGGGTGCCATTCTTCTTAAGTAGCAGCACCGGGTTAGCCAACCACTCAGGGTGAATAACTTCAATGATGAACCCGGCCGCTAAGAGCTGGGCCACCTCTTCACCAATGGCCTTACGTCTCTCTTCATTAAAGCGACGAAGGAATTGCTTGACCGACTTAAATTTAGGATCAATATTGAGAGCGTGCTCAGCGAGTTCTCTCGGTACACCTGGCATGTCTGAAGGCTTCCATGCAAAGATGTCCCGGTTCTCACGGATGAAATCAATGAGCGCGCTTTCCTATTTCGGATCCATATTAGCACTGATAGTGAACTGTTGAGACGAGTCGCCAGGAACAAAGTTGACATGTTTGGTATCATCCGCCGATTTAAACTTCAATAAAGGGTCTTGCTCTGTGGTTGGCTTCTTTAACGGAGTCATGTCAGCCGGGTCAACATTATCCTTATAAAACTTAAGTACCTCTGTAGCACAGGCAGACTCAGCGTCGCATTCCAAAGCAATCTTTCTATTACCATGGACCGTAATGGTACCCTTATGTCCTGGCATCTTGAGCTGTAGATACACATAACAGGGTCGTGCCATAAACTTTGCATAAGCCGGCCGTTCAAACAGAGCGTGATAGGTGTTTTGATCTTAACCACCTCAAACCACAACGTCTCTGCCCTATAATCATGGTCATCCCCAAAAGCCACCTCCAAGGCAATCTTACCAACCGGGTATGCTGACTTACCAAGTACAATGCCGTGAAAGACTGTAGAAGACAGCTTAAGGCTTTTGTCAGTCAAATTCATATGGCGGAAAGTATCATAATAAAGGATATTGATGCTGCTACCTCCATCCATGAGCACCTTAGTAAATTTATAACCCCCAACTTGAGGGGCTACCACCAATGCCAGTTGACCCGGATTGTCAACCCGGGGCAGGTGATCCTCACAGCTCCATACAATTGGCTGCTCTGACCATCGTAAGTATCGAGGTACCGCCAACTCAACCGTATTAACCACACGCTTATGAATCTTCTGATCTTGCTTGCAAAGGCTTGTGGCGAAGACATGATATTGGCCACTGTTAAGCTGCTTTGGATTACTCTGATACCCTGACTGTTATTGCTGGTTACCCTAACTGGGCTGCTGATTATAGCCGCCGTGGTTGCCTTGCCCTTGATATCCAGAACTTGAGCCGCCACCCCCAAAGCCAGGCCCGTGTGAACCGGATCCTGACCCGTCGTGCGGGCCGTTATTGTTATTGTGGTCCTGATGAGAGCCGGAACTCTTATATTCCTTCATGATAAAACAATCTTTCCACAAATGAGTCGATGGTTTATTTGGGAGACTATGTTTTGGGCACGGTTCATTCAACATCGCCTCCAGGTTGAATTTTGGTCCACCAAATTTCGGCATACTCCTACGACGCTGATTATTATGTTGTGTATTGGCATTGGCTACAAAGTCTGACCCGCCTTCGGCTTGCTTGTGCTTACCGTTGTTGCCCTGGTTATGCCGTGTCATATTTTGCTGCTGACCTTTCCCATTGCCATTCTTCTTCCCTTTGCTGGACTTCTCTTCATCAGACCCAGGGTCTTTAGTATTGTCTGAGTCGGCGTGTTTGATGAGAGCCGCCATGAGCTCTCCCCTATCATTGCAGTGACGATTAAGCCGTCCCAGCTTCTGTTTGAGGGCTGCGAAGTGGAAATTCTTCTCTAAGATCAGAACAACGGAGCCGGGCGTGATGTTGTCCGATGAGTGGATAACGGCTCAGACCCGGCGCACCCAGTGGTGGGCCGACTCATCCTTGCGCTGGACACAAGCTTCTAAATCGATGATCGACAGAGGCTGCTTACATGTGTCTTTGAAATTCTGAATAAAACGCGCCTTCAACTCAACCCACGAGTTGATGGAGTTGGCTGGCAACCCTTTCAGCCAAGTTCGAGCTGGCCCATCCAGCATCATTGTGAAGTATTTAGCACATACAGCATCGTTAACATACAACATCTCCATGGCCAGCTCGTAGCTCTTGATCCAGGCCTCAGGTGGAAGATCATCTGTGTAATTAGGTACCTTGCGAGGACCTTTAAAATCCTTGGGCAGAAGCTCATTACGCAGAGCCGACACTAGACATGGCACACCTACCGTCCTGGAAGTCATCCCAGCCTCCACATACATTGAAGGGTTTCGTTGAAGTTGCTGATGAGCCGCTAACTGAGCCGCCAGTTCCGCCTCTTCGCGTGCTCTCACCTGATCCCTGATGGCTTGAACATTGTTATCATCGCGGGGTGGGTCAAGCCCATGGGGCGGGTTACGACGCCTCTCACTGCTGGAAACCATCGGCGACTCAACGCGCCGGCTCTAGCTTCGACTGTGGCGCGGAGTTGAATGAATCCGCTCATGTCTATTGCTGGGCCACAGGAGTCTTGAGGAGTTCCACGGTGTTCCGGGTCTCTATCACAGCTGGCGACTCACCTACAATTGGAAGGGCCGCCAGCCGTGAGGCTGCAGTAATCATATTATCCAGCGGGTTGGAGTAATGACCCGGAGGTGTTGGCACTTGCTGAGGCAGGGTCAAGTTCACACAGTGGGTCCGCTATACGAGGCTGAGCCGCTGCCCGGGTCGCAGGCGCCTCAGCAGCCCGGGTCTCACCGGGCGGGTTACTCGGCCCTGCTCCGGGTGTGGTAAAAAGATTCCTCCCCTCAAACTACGGTGGCAAACGGCTCTGGTGCCTCCTTCACATGACAGCATTTGACGCGTTCTGGTCCAGACTTAAACGAAAAGCCTCGGCCCTTACCTGCTGCGTCTCAGCCTCTAGGGCGGTTCGTTCTGCAGCCATCCTGATGATTTCTGCCTCAGGATCCTCTCGGGCCTTGGCCACCTTGTCTTGCAACTTTGCGACCTCCGCATTATGCTGTGTTTGATTCGCCGAAGTCACCTCTGCGGCTAACAGAGTTGTCAAAACATCCAAAAACTCATATAAGACTTGAGCCAGTGGGCGTGCATAGCCGCTCGCCCCAGCCGTTGCAGCAGCCATTGAACCAGAGGTCATTGCTGCGGTGGTTGATGAATTCACCATCTGTGGCATACTAGCCATGAAGATAGCAGCCCTGCTCGGCAGCTCATAGGGGTCCGGAATACTGTCGCCATCGGAGTAGCCCCCAAGCCCACCGTCTTGTAGTTGATAGATAGACTGGGTTTCGCCAGTTGAAGACTCATCACCTGAATAGATGGTTGTCTCTCCACCAGACACAGAACCTTCCTCAAGATCCGCCCCATGAACAAAGCCAACGAAAGCACACTTTCGGGCGGGTTGGACCTTGGTGGGTCGTGCGCGCAGAGCCGTCTCAATGGTGTCAGCGCAGGTGTCCGGCTCGGGCTTCGACTCGCCAATCTTGCCGATGAGGACATGAATTCCACCGAAGGGGACCCGGTACCCGTACTCGATTGAATCGGCCTCGTGACCCCAGCCAGCATCGTCGATGTAGATCTTGCCGTAGTGGCTCTTGGTCATCCGGCCCATGGCGTATCCATTGATCCCTGAGAAGCTGCCCTTCAATAACTTGAAACCACCGTGCTCAGGCCCCACGGTGGGCGCCAACTGTCATGGATTTAACACGACAGATGCCCTCGTGAAAGGACTTAGGTGTGGAGCCATCGCACGTAGGTTAGCTTAAAGGGGTTGAACGGGACAAAGGACACATGGAGCTTACCCAGGTTCGGCCCCTCTCAACGAGGTAAAAGCCTACGTCCTGCTTCTAGTTGTATTACTTGAGTTTCGATTACAAGGGAGCGAATATGCTTAACCTAGTTCTCGATTGGTTGTTTCTAGAGTTAACCCACTGCCGGGTCTCACCTTTATATACACAGGTCGAGACCCGGAGGCTTACAGAGTCCCGGCCGGCTCGGTTTCTAACTAGTCATGTCTTACAGGGCAAGTCATCATACGGCGGTTCATAGGCCCGGGTCTTGGGCTTTCTCCAGGCCTGCCCCTATCATCCGCCGTCTTCACACCTTGGGCCTCCTTGGACCTTCTTCATATAAAACCGCCAATGGTGTAACTTGGCCCCTCCTGGGCGGGTCACACCTCGGATCTATATCCCCAACAGCATGGAAGATACTGACCACCCCCTGCCGCTTCATGAGCGGTACGGGCACATAAAATAGATGTTTATTTAAAGATTTAGAGATGGCACATGCAAATTTACTTGGAACGGCAAGGCAATACCGTATATAGGTAGGTATGGTGGACCCTCATGGAAGAAACTTGCCTCAAGGATTTTGGATGCACAAGCAGTATTCCCGCTTACTACATAAATTTTGGCTAACAAAAGATTCTAAACAAGCACCACATGTTAGAGGATCCATAACAATATAAGTTCTATACAAATATACACAACCATAACTCATTACTTTGTCTTCCTTGTCCAACTTCAACTAATTTGCTCAAGTTTGAAAATAATTAATGGGTATTCACAATCATAAAAGATGTCCCAGATAATGTATTTATATGTGAAGGTTCTCTCCCATATACTATCTTTCACGACTTGCTTGTATGACCAATATTGTGATTGTAAAACTTCAATAGATTTTACTTTCTAAACCCAATGTGAAGCTACTAATAGGAATATGGAACATGGATAATTTCAGATTTATGATATTCAATTCATTCAACAATTTACTCATAGTATGTAAGTGAAGCACAAGAGTAAATGACAAACTACTCCAAAAATATATAAGTGAAGATCAAATGAGTAGTTAAAGAATTAAGTAGCTATGTGAGGAATATCTCTCATTTAAAAAATTTAGATCTAAATATTTTATTTGAACAGAAAAAAAATGACATTCCAAAATAGCACATCTCATGCAAAGAAGCAAAAACTTAGGCTCAACCGATACTAGCCGATACTTGTTGATGAAGAAAGGTGTGATGCCTACCGGGGCATCCCCAAGCTTAGGTGCTTGATACTTCTTGGAATATTATCTTGGGATGCCTTGGGCATCCCCAAGCTTGAGCTCTTGTGTCTCCTTAATTCCTCTAATATCACGATTTCCCTAAATCTCCAAAAACTTCATCCACACAAAACACAACAAGAACTCGTGAAATAAGTTAGTATAAATCAATGCAAAACCTTATCATTCTCTACTGTAGCAAATCACCAAAATTATAATTTAACGTTGCATACTAATGCCTCTGCATATTTAATACTCCTATCCTCAAATAGAATCAATAAACAAGCAAATATATGCAAAAATAACAGCAATCTGTCTAAACAAGACAGTCTGTAAAGGATGAAGAACGATCCATACTTATTTAACTCCAAAAATTATGAAAAATTACCACACTCTAAAAAATTTATCATATCTTACTGTTTAAAACTTTCAAGATTTTATCACGTTCTGACTTTTCTTAAGAATTCATACAATGATAGAAAACTTTCTGCTTTCAAACAACAACATATAGACTTGCAAAATAAGCATGGTAAAGGCTATACTCGACACTTTTATTGAAATAAAAAATACAAAACATTATTATAAATAACATCAAGTAAATCTAAACAAAATAAAATGACGTTCCAAGAAAAATACATATCATGTGATGAATAAAAATATTGCTCAAAGTGAGGTTACCGATAATGTTGAAGACGAAAGAGGGGATGCCTTATGGGGCATCCCCAAGCTCAGTTGCTTGGGTCTTCCTTGAATATTACCTTGGGGTGCCTTGGGCATCCCCAAGCTTAGGTCCTTGCCACTCCATATTCTCCCCATATCGATATCCCAACTAAAACATGAAAACTTCAATCACACAAAACTAAACGAAACTTCATGAGATAGATTAGTATGATAAAGCGCAAATCATTCACTTTGGTACTATCAAGACAAGATTCATAATTTTATCACATAGTACCTACTATACCCTATAATTTCTACAATTTGTATGATCCAATATAAGCCATATAAAATATAAAACAAGCAAACTATGCATTGAAAATAGAATTTGTCAAAAACAGAACAGTCTGTAATGATCTGAACAATGACCATACTTGTCTAAATCCAAATATTCTGAAAGATTAGGACAACGTAGGAAATTTGTATATCAATCATGTGTAAACATTTCATAATTTTTTGATGCTCTAATGATTTTAAACAATTCTGTTATTGGGCGCCAAAGTTTCTATTTTTGCACACAATCAAGTCAACTATCATCCACACTATCCCAAAGGCTTTACTTGGCACTTTATTGAAACAAAAGCTATAAAACATTATTAATACATTATCTTAATCATGTTAACACACAAAAACAGTAGGGTTAGTTATTGGGTTGTCTCCCAACAAGCACTTTTCTTTAATGCCTTTTTAGCTAGGCATGTTGATTTCAATGATGCTCACATAAAAGATAAGAATTGAAATAAAAAGACAGCATGACGAATCACATGGCAAGAACATTTAAGCCTAACCCACTTCCTATGCATAGGGATTTGTGAGCAAACAATTTATGGAGCAAGAATCAACTAGCATAGGAAGGTAAACAAAGCATGACTTCAAAACTTTCAACACATAGAGAGGAAACTTGATATTATTGAGATATGTAGAAGCATATATTCCTTTATCATAATAATTTTTAGTAGCGTCATGAATGAATTCAACAATATAACTATCACATAAAGCATTCTATTCATGATGCATAAGCACACAATTTTTATTACTCTCCACATAAGCAAATTTCTTCTCATCAATAGTACTGGGAGCAAACTCACCAAAATAACTATCATGAGATACTTGATTGACATAATCAAATTGAACAGTAAAATCATGATGATAAGTTTCATGGTTATCATTACTCTTTATTGCATACATGTCATCACCATAATCATCATAAATAGGAACTTTGTTGTCATGGTCAATTGAAACCTCTTCCAAAATAGTGGATTCATCACTAAATAAAGTCATGACCTCTTCAAATCTAATTTTATCATTACAATAAGATTCTGCACCCTCCAAAATAGTGGGATAATTATTATCTACAGTTGACACTCTTCCAAACCCACTATCATAAATATTGCAATCATCATAAATTGGAGTTATGCAATCATCATAAGAAATTTGCACATAAAAACTTGGGGGACTAAAATATCATCTTCATCAGATATAGCATCCCCAAGCTTATGGTTTTGCATATCATTAGCGTCATGGATATGCAAAGAAAGCATACTAACAACATTGCATCATGCTCATCATTCAAAGATTTTATGCCAAACATTTTATTGAATTCTTCTTCTAACACTTTAGCACAATTTTCTGATCCATCATTTTCCCGAAAGACATTATAAAGATGAAGCATTTGAGGCAACCTAATTTCAAAATTTTTGTACTTTTATTTTATAAACCAAACAAGTGATAAAATAAGAAACTAAAAGATCCAATTGCAAGACCTAAAGATATACCTTCATGCACTCACCTCCCCGGCAATGGCGACAGAAAACACCTTGATGTCTACTACACAACTTATTCTTGTAGACTCGTGTTGGGCCTCCAAGCACAGAGTTTTGTAAGATAGTAGCAATTTTCCCTCAAGTGGATGACCTAAGGTTTATCAATCCTTGGGAGGTGTAGGATGAAGATGGTCTCTCTCAAGCAACCCTGCAATCAAATACAAGAAATCTCTTGAGTCCCCAACACACCCAATACAATGGTAAATTGTATAGGTGCACTAGTTCGGCGAAGACATGGTGATACAAGTGTAGTATGGATAGTAGATATATGTTTTTATAATATGAAAATATAAAAACAGCAAGGTAGCAATTGATTAAATGGAGCACAAACGATATTGCAAGGCTTAGAAACAAGGCCTAGGGTTCATACTTTCACTAGTGCAATCTCTCAACAGTGCTAACATAATTGAATCATATAACAATCCCTCAACATGCGACAATGAGTCACTCCAAAGTTCTTATCAAGCGGAGAACATAAGATGAAATTGTTTGTAGGGTACGAAACCACCTCATCAACCCCTATGCATAGAGTACCCCAATCTCACCTCGGGAATCCGCGAGTTGAGTGCCAAAACATATATCAAGTGAATCAATATAAAACCCCATTGTCACCATGGGTATTTCATATGCAAGACATACATCAAGTGTTCTCAAATCCATAAAAGTATTCAACCCGGTAATAGTGAAACCTCAAAGGTAAAAACTCAATTCATCATAACAAGATAGAGAGGGAGAAACACTATATGATCTAACTATATTAACAAAGCTCGTGGTACATCAAGATCATGCCAAATCAAGAACACGAGAGAGAGAGGGAGATATCAAACAAATAGCTACTGTTACATATGCTCAGCCCTGAGGGTGAACTACTCCATCCTCGTTATGGTGGCCAACGGGATAATGAAGATGGCCTCCGATGATGATTTCCGCTCTGACATGGTGCTAGAGAACGCCTATAGATGAGATCACTTTGGTACAGAGGCTTGCGGCAGTGGAGCTGAAGTTCTCGGTTTCTTTCTAGGGTTTTTGGTATTTATAGGAATTTTGGCGTCGATCTCACGTCAAGGAGGGCCACGAGGGAGCGACAAGCCTGCCCAGCACGCCCTAGGGGGAGGGAGCACCCCCCCAGGCTTGTTGCTTCCTCGTGAGCTTCTGGTCCTTCCTCGAAGCTTCGGGCGTATCTTTTGGTCCATAAAAAATCATCATAAATTTTTAGCCCATTCTGAGAACTATTATTTTTGCACAAAAAACAACACCACGGTAGTTCTGCCAAAAATAGCGTCAGTCCGGGTTAGTTCCACTCAAATCGTACCAAAATCATATAAAATTGTTGTAAACCTGGCATGAATACTTCATAAATTATAGATACATTGGAGACATATCACAATCTTGCTGGCCTCGTTAGCAGCGTCCCTAGCGATCCCCTCAACATTGATATCAACTTCCATATCTTCAGGTTGAGGTCGGTCTATGAAGATGGAGAAGCAAGAAAACCAAGTTCAAATCAAAATAAAATTCAAGATCAAGTTCACAAAAACAAAAAAGATACGCCAATGTTAGAGAAGTGCTCGAAATCAAGTGGATTACCTGTGTGTGTTTATCGAGAAGAGATGTTTTCTTCTCCGACAACCTTGGCTGTCGTTGCCTGGCTACCGGCAGCTCCACTTGCTGGCACATCATCAGTGCGGACAGGCTTGTCAGTGGAGGCCTTTGCAAGAGAACTACTCTCCGGGACAGTGGATGACAGAGGTGTCACTAAAGGATTTTCCTCTGGGTGTTCCTCTTCGTGATGCTCCCCTTCCACCTCCTTATCGGTGCAGGAGATAAGAGCTTCAGTGTCGGTGCTCGCAAGCGAGTACTGGATGGTGGACTCGCGCTGGGGGCTCTATCGGGGCGTGTTGGGGGCTGATGACCACAACATCTAGAGATGTCATTCCCAGCCCCATGCTTGTTGTTGGCTCGCCGCCTCCTTTGGTCTTCGCCTTCTTCGCCACCCTCTGCACCAGTGTCTTCTCTTCTCCATAAATTCAAGATAAATCAAGCAAGTCAAATCAATAGGAACAAGAAATCAAGTGTTGATGAAGAAAAATTGGAAATACTCACTCTTCCTCTTCCTCGCGGTTGCTAAGGACAAAGAGGTCCCAAATGGCTTCATGTCCAGTGCTACAGACTGGAGGCGGAGTAGGCGTCCTGGTGCGTTTGGTTGCCGGAGGTGCTGCAGGCTGTGAAGACCCTGCTCCTCTAGCAGTTGATGTGGCTGGCTGCCTAGAAGAGGTGCGCCGAGTCTGCTGCTGTTGAGAAGCTTGTCGTCGAACACCCTGTTGCGGGGAAACCATGGCGGTTGTTTTCTTCTCAACAAGCTAGTCGCTCCATAAGGAAGGGCGAACTGGCTCTCCGAAGACTGCTTTTCGGAGGACACGAGCCTTCTTCTTTGGAACTGGAGGAACTTGGGGCTCCTCCTGCTCCTGTTCTTCAGTGGCCTTGTTGTCCTGTCCACCGGCAAGCTATTCTTGATGCTCTTTGGCTGGCTCATATTCTTCAATGACTTCTTCATCATCTTTGGCTGCTGCGGGCCGGGAACCGCTGGCACCCTCTACCATTTGTGCATATTTCGCCCTGCTAGAAATATACACCAGCTCTTCCCTAATGGTGGCGCGGACCAGATCTTTCTCTTCCCTGGTGGGCTTCTACACCAGGTTATGGAGCCATGCCTTCACCTCGTCGGCGGACGGCTATTGCCAATCGCCCTCAAACCCGTGCGCATTGCGCGACGGCATCATCTCCAAGATTGAATCCTTGGCGGAGTTGATACATAGAGGAACCACCCTTGCCGGATGCACGGAAAAGCTGTTGATAGAGGCTGGCGTGCTACAACACCGTCAAGTTGTGGCTGAGTCTAGTATGCAGCTGCAGGATGTCGGCAGCATTCTTGAACTCCAAAGCATGTTGCTCCTTCTTCTACAGAGGGGCGATGAGGCACCGGAGGAAATCAGTGCCTACCATCTTGATGGTTAGGCCGGCAGCCCTGAGGCGGATGATGCAGTCCATGGCAAGGGTGAGCTTGTTGTCATGTTTATCCAGATAGCTCCAATCCTTGCCGCACTATACCTTCTCTGTCTAGGGCATGCAGAAATCCATGAAGTTATCTTCCTTAATCCAACACCAATCCGCTCGCCATTCCTCCCACGTCAGATGCAACTGGACTTCAAGATATATTTACTTGCTGTCGAGCCTGGGAATCCATGTGATGTTGCCAGAGAGTGCGTCTCCTTCGATACGGGGGATGAAGAAGTGGCAGAACAGAGCAATGTTGGGTTCGATCCCAACAAAGTTATCGCACATGTGGGCGAACAAGAACATGCACGTGACGGCATTCGGGGTGAAGTCAAGGAGCCGAAACGCGTAGATCCACATGAGCTCGGAGAAGAAACCAGAATAAGGGGGAACAAGCCCATAGCCGAAGTATGCAGCAAAGAATGGGTACTTGTTCTTGGAGGGCTTGGTGTCGCCGGGAAGCACATGCAGCGCCTTATGGTCCTTGGTGTCCTTCCCCCACATATAGGCATACCTCTTGACGAGGTCATTTTTGTCCAGCACCGGCAGCTGGAAGAAGACATGTTTTCTCCAACACATCGACATGGCTTCCCTCCTCTTCTTCGCCTCTGGATTGACTAGCTTGTCGGCCTTCTTTGGCACCATGACAGCTTCTATAGGGCGTATTTGGTGGACTGGAGAAGGCGTGGGGCGGCGGCAGTGAAGAGATCTGCTTCATGCAAAAAAGAAGATGGGAGCAATGACGAGATTGGAAATGGCTGTAGTGGATGAGCAGTGCCCTCATAGATGCCTTTTTTATGGGGAAGGCGCGGGGCTGGCTCTCCATGGTCTGGCGTGTCTACGCTTTCTCAGGCGCACAACCTCAAGCTGTGGTTTTGCTCCACCTCTCCGACATCCCGCATTTAATGTGCATCGTGGGCGTGTAGTAAAAGTGATGATTACGGTAGTTATCCTCTGCCACATGTGCATGTGCATTGTTTTGGGCCTAGCCCAACGACGCCTCGCATGCGTGTGTGGCCCAAGCCTGGGGGCTCCTATCGGTGTACTAAAACATGGGTGCCTTAGTACACCGACTTATGCAGAGACTGTGACAGCCTTCCTTATGGCGAGGGCTTATCGGAGAATCGCTCTAATCAAGACTCAAGTCTTGGTTTTTAAAACTGTGAAGAAGACCTCCACGCAGGGGATCGAGAAGTACTAGACACAATACTGAAGATCAAGGTTCAAGTTGCCGGCAAGTTACATACCAGGAAGTGAAGGCCCGGCAAGCTCCGTGCCGGCAAGCTCCCTACGCCTGTCCACCACTCCACCTCAGCGACCAGCTAATCGCTTGTCAATAGGTGTCGAGCGGACAGGCAGTTAGGTGAGCCTTCACTACTGCAGGATGCTGCTAACGCGACACTACAATCAGAGACCCTTCGACGAAACTGTGTGTGATGCAATAATCTGTAAACGGTGATGTAAAAAAATGTCAAAAAAGATGCAAAACATTTGTGATGGCAGATACATCAAACACGGTTTGGATTTTAGTTGCGTGTATGATGCGGGCATACGGTTCAGTACAATGAACTGTTTGTGATGAGGCAGAACAACAGAAACGGGCAACCAGATGAAGGTGTGTGCGATATACGGCATACAGTTCGCTTGGATGAACTGTTTGTGATTAGGCGGAACAAAAGAAACGTCAGCTAGATCAAGGTGTGTGCGATCACTACTAGGGAAAACCTTATACATAGAGGTATAGCAGTAGCGCTGGTTAGAACAGAGCGCTACTGCTACTTAGTAGTACCGCGTGTCAATAAAGCGCGCTACAGCTATGGTTGTAGCAGTAGCGCATCTGCACGTAAAAGCGCTACTACTATAATTCCCACACTGTTGCCGGTAGGCTAGGAATAGTAGTAGCGAGGCTGCAAAAAGCACGCTACCGCTAAGTGCCTTGTAGTAGCGCGTTTCCTGTATAGAGTGCTACTGCTAAAAAAAGAAAATAAAATGTAAAAGAAGTAGAGAAGTAAATGAAAATGAAAGAAGTAGAAAAAAGGAGAAATGAAAAAAAGAAAATATAAAGATAAACAAAAGAAAAATAAAGGAGAAAGGCATAGCAGTAGCGCTTGTTGACGCAAAGCGCTGTAGTTACTATAGCAGTAGCACATTTTATATGCCGCGCTATAGCTACATTCCTTAGATAAAAAGAAAAGAAAAAGGAAAATAAATAACTACTTCATATAGCAGTAGCGCATTTTGGTAGAAAGCGCTATAGCTAACTTAGCTATAGCGCTTTTTGCCTACGAGCGCTACTGCTATTTTGGCTTAACCCCGCGCAGGCTCAAAATTTTGCTAAGTCCTTTCCCCCAATTCCCCATCGATCTCCTCCATCGCCGCCTCTCCCTTGCCGCCCCTGCTCCCTCGCCGCCGTCGTTCCCTCGCCGGCCCTGTCCCACCGGAGCTGCGCGCCGTCGCCGCCACCGGAGCCGTGCGCCCTCGACACCCCTGCCACCCTCGCCGCCACTGCTTGCCTCGTCCGCTCCTCGCCGCCCCTGTCTCCCTCTCCGCCACTGCCTCCGTCACCGCCAATGGAGCCGCGCGCCCTCGCCGCCCTACCTTCGTTGCCGAGCACCTCCCCGCCATCGTCTCTCCCCTCTTTGTAAGCCCCCCACCCCTCCTCTCTCTCTGCCTGTTCTTCCTGCCATATTTTTTAGTAGTAGTAGATGTTAATTAGTAGTAGGGTTCATAGATAAATTTTTTTAGGAGT
The DNA here is from genome assembly GCA_011799875.1 of Thinopyrum elongatum. Lineage (NCBI taxonomy): Eukaryota > Viridiplantae > Streptophyta > Magnoliopsida > Poales > Poaceae > Thinopyrum > Thinopyrum elongatum. The sequence continues at coordinate 283,435,384 of CM022299.1, read as the reverse complement.
AGTAGTAGATGTTAATTAGTAGTAGTGGTGGTACTAGTTAACTAGGGCAGTAGGGTTAATAGTAGAAGTTTTTAGTTAGGGTAATAATAGATGTTAAGTAGTAGATAATGTAGATGTTAATTAGTTTAGTAGGGTTTAGTTTTTTAATTGAGTTTGTTTAACTAGATGTTAATTAGGGCAGTAGGGTTTAGTTTAGAGTAAAATTTAGTTCAGTAGTTAACTAAATATAATTTTTAGGAAAAAATTGTATATGTTTAACTAGGGCAGTAGGGTTAGGGCTATAGGGTTTAATTACAAATGTTAGGAAAGTAAGGTTTAACTAGTTATTAACTAGGACAGTAGGATTTACTTTAGGACATAATTTGAGTTCTAGGGTTCATAAATTTTATTAGGACAGAAATTGAGTTCTAGGGTTCATAATTTTTATTAAGACATAATTTTTATTAGGACAAAAATATGTAAAGGTTCTAGGTTTCTAGGGTTCGTCCATCTATATTTGGTTTTTGAATTGAGTTTGAGAGAGCAAGAGATTTGTCTAGATTTTCTTGAAGTTTCAAACACTAGGAGATGCAAATTTGAAGTGGTCATGTTATATGCAAATTCCTCAATAGTGTTTGCTCATGTTTATCTACTGTTGTAGTTGCTCATGTACATGTTCTTAAGTGGTCCTGTTATATGCAACATTGAAGTGGTTCGATGCTGCCCAAGTGGCCTTTTGTTGTTTCCAGGGAATGAAGCCGAGTCGCCTATGTTTTACCGGAATGTTGATTCATTTCTGTTCTGGCAAATTTCAGGTGCTCGATTTGTCCACTTTTTAGCAAAGGTCATGCCGAAATTTTCCGTGAATTTCGGCATGACTTGTGCTACAAACTAGGACATTTCGAGTGCCCGGGATTTGCCGCACCGGGAAGGAATCAACGTTCCTGCAAAACATAGGCCTTTTTTTATGTCATTATTCATTTTATTAGGTCTAGAATTAATTGACTAGATTTAATCGTAGGAAACATAGCTAGCAATGATGAAGGACAGGGTTTTGGTGATTGCAATGTCTATGAGGCGGCGGACGCTTATTTGAACCTTCTCGGCGAGCAACGGTTGTTGCAGGGCCCACCTGTCACATCCGAGACCAACATCGAGACCGGCGCCGAGACTGGCGTTGAGACCCAGACCGGCACCGAGATCAGCACCGAGACTGGTGTTGAGACCAGACCGGCACCGAGACTGGCGAAGCCAGTATAGAACCGAAACCGAAGAGGAGACGTCGACGCCCAAACCAGCTCATCACTACTAGACTGGTGGTCACAGAGGTGGACTCCGGCAATTTTGAGCCAACACAGCCTGACGAAGCGCGCGCGTGCTACGGCAATCAAATAGGCTGCATCGTACGGACAACTGCCACCATCAACGATGAGAAACTAAAGAAGATAGAAAATATGAAGCACTCCCTCCTAACGAAGCTGCACCGGGTATTTTGTTCCCGGGCCGGGATGAAGTCAAATATACTGATCCAGATAAAGACCCGGCAATGAAGAAGATAAACAGACGCGCCATGAGCAAGTTTAGTGACGTGTTGTCCGCCTGGAAAGTAAGGGTGAAAGCAAGGATCATCGACAAAAAGGAACCCTACTCCGAGATTGTAAAGGATAATCCGACAATTACGGAAGAGCAGTTTGAAATATTCAAGGCGGCTTGCGTTGCCGAAGCTGCCAAAGAAAAGTCAAAGTACATGAAGGGGCTTCCAGAGAGGAACATGGGGTGCCACCACCTCGGAAGCCATGGTTACGCGGGGAAGAGGTCCATATGGGCCAAGGAGGACGCGGAATGCAAAAGTCTGGGCATCCCAGGCCCCTTGGCGGAGTTCACCGTCCCGTAGGAGCGTGACATCATCAGGGCCCGGTACCGTTGGGACCCAGAGAAGAAGGTTTTTGAGACGGACGCGGTCACGACGGAGTTCATGAGACTGGTGGTAATTTTAGCTTATGATCAATTCGACTACACGTTTAGTCATATTTGTAAACGATCCTTGTTCCTTTTGCAGAAAGAGCAGCACATGATTGCGGCCGAAAGTGAATCGCCATCTGAGGCGTTGGCGAGGCCCAAGTGGGACACCCCATTCAACTGGGCCTTGAACATATTGAAAGGACTCCCGATGGACACTCGGCCGTTGTATGGATGTGTGCACGGCGTCGGAGACGGCACCATGTGGAAGAAATACTACCGTGAGACCACGGAGGAGAGAAAGGAAAGACTAAGGTTAAATGAAGAAAACATCGACAAGAAGGTTGAGATTGCGGTTGAGAAGAAATCAGTTGAGACAGTCGCAGCAGCGGTAGCTGCCGCAAAACAGGAGATTGCAGCTTCGTATGGTGTCTTGGTTCCGGCTATCGTCAGTTGGAGCAGGCAAAATCCAAATAAAGAGGCAGTGGAATTTCCCCTTTCCAACTACTTCGGGAGTAGCTCGAATAGCGTTGCACCAGCACCTGCTCCTGCACCGGCTCCCGCACCTGCTCCTGCACCGGCTCCCACACCAGCTCCTACATCGGCTCCCGCACCTGCTCATAGCAGCCCGTCCTCCGTCTCGGACGTGCTCGGCGATGCTTCGTCTTTGGCTGAGCCCGACGCCCTCACGGTACCTGTCACACCGGCCCTCTTTAATAAATGTATAATCTCCCATTTCCATTGCCTTTCGGATGTCTCACGTCGCAGACATGTCTTTGCAGGCCGACGTAACCCGGTGCACCATATTGTACACCATCAGAGGACAGAAGGTGGACATGGGGAAGGCGACGATAGTGAAGCCGAAGGAACAATTGTTCCACAGCAGGCCGATCCCCCCTGACGTCTTCAAGGTTTCCGTGACCAGTGTCAAACCGGGCCACTAGAATTTGGCTCCTCTAGTACTAGGGGGAGATGACGACGAGACCCCACAGCGGCTTGGTGATTGCAAGAGGTGGGTCCTGTTGTGGCCAAAGAGTCTGCTTCGTCTGGAGGCGGCCGGGAGCACACCCACGACCACACAGCCTCAGCAAGGTATGAACATCAACACCCCACCTACCCAATTAGCGTCGCCTATCGTGCCGGGTGATAGCGGACGGGGTGAGGAAGAGGCTCCATTAGTCGCTGATGACGTCGCCGCCGTCGAAGAAGCAATGCATGATATCGATGCCATCAATGAGGATGAGGATGACGATGACACTCTACAGTATCTCAATACTGGCGCCTATGACAACGGAGGATTGATGGCTCAGCAGTATGAGTACTCAGGGTTTGAGCATCATGACTCGGTGCCTGAATTGCCAGAGGATGAACGTATTATAGACAACCTTCCAGTAGCAAAGAAGCATAGGAAGAGACCGAAGAAAGGCAACAAAGCTGCTTCTATGATCCAGCCGCCTCAGCAGCCTCGGGTTCAAGACCGTATAGCTATCCCCGATGCGGCAAAATGTCATATCCCTGGTCATCTGATCCTACCTAAGGCAGCGGTAGAGGCCATATAAGGCGATCTAATGAGACTTCATGACGATGTGCTGTGGAGAGAGAAAAGACTAATCGCCTCGGAAAATCCAGGATACCCACTCTACGTGGTTAACATGCCACGGCAAAGGTTATACATCGACACATTCCCCGCGAAGAAGTTCTTCCTTCGATTCAATTACATCTTCAACATGTTTCACTTGAAAAAGCTGGATTTTACGTTTGTCCGCCTTTTTGCCTTGTACATGAACTACATCATCAGGACTGAGCAGATACCTTATATCTGTGTCGCTGACCCGTACTTCATGCATGAGGGCTTCTTGGTAGTCTGCCTAGAGCACCGTGAATACGCGAGGGACTGCATCGCAGATTTCATGGTCGCCAATAAGGACAAGAAGACGATTCTCGTGCCTTATCATCCCATGTAAGTCATCCGCGCGGATATCCTTCCTTCGATTTCAATCATTCATTTACACGGTGCAGGCTAATTTCAGGTGTACTTATTTTGCCCAGTGATGGGCGCGCCATTCTTTAGTAGTAGCTGTCTGAGTTTTTCAGCTTTCCCCGATCTCCACCACTTCATCCGTTGTGGCCCGTAATGTCATAGCTTTCAGGGTTGGGTTCTGATAGAACTCTATCCATAGAAACCTCCTCCTTTGCTCATATATAGCACCTCATCATCCTTTACCCCCGATTCTCCCATGCTCTTTACTTGGACTCGTCGAAGAACATGAAGAAAAAGGATTACACCCACATCAAGTCTGTTCTTGACAGTGCTATCTTTAGCTACGGCGTATGGGGTGGAGAGATCAAGACCAGGATGACAAGGAACTGCAGGCCCGCCTTCAGCCATAAGACCGACTTCTGTTGCATCCAGCAACCGAGTGGTACTCTTAGTGATGGATTCTATGTCCTCCACCACATGCTGGAGTACAGACGGGATCAACAGAACCTTCGCATGTCACCTACATCTGGCAATGCCCATATTCTGCAATGGGCAAAGAACCTAGGAGATATCCCAGATCATCGACTTCGAGGTGAGTTCTATCACATCCAGCGTGAACTTGCCCAAATCATCATGAAGGAGGTCCTCAAGAAAATAGGGATGTTCTACGAAGAAGGGCAAATGTCGCAGGAAGACGTCCGAACACGCGTATCGGCTCAGCATCTCGACCTGAAGCCTTTCACTGCGCTCGGGGACTATCTCCCTGACTTGGATGGATGGCACGACATGTTGGAGTGATTAACGATATATGACAATGTGTTCGTTTAGTCCATACTTTCTCTATGATGAAACTTTGAGTTATGAACAACGAATCTTTAATTGTGATGTAATTAAACCGTCCTCCTCAACTAGCGAAGATCACTCTAGTTAGGGCATTTTGGGTACGATGAACTTTGTTATTTATGCTTATGATATGTTGCTTCTATTTTTGCCAAGTCTATCTCTTTCTGTTGCTCAACTATATATGTTGCATATCATCGACTCATGTGACGATGCAGGTGCATAGATCATCGATGGCGAAGAAGTGCTACACCAGGAGTATACGACGAGTGGCCGGAGTGTTAGGCCCAGGTGTACTGGTTTCTAAGCGACAGCGAGTAGTTAGTTTAGGTTCACGCTAGTGCGAGAGAGGGATATGAACCAACTCCTCAATATGTACTACATTATGTATGATGAGACATGTCATGTAACTTGTATAGCTATATCGTGATTATGATGTGACGACATGATTTGTGTTGGATGATATGATGAGACTATTATGTGTATGATATGATGAGCATATTGCATGTTTATGATATGATTAGAATACTATATAAAACCTGTACAAAAACATCATAAATACGCAGCAAAAAAATATATGAGAAAATATAGTAGTCGCGCTCTTTAGCACTGGACAGGAAGACGCTACTGCTAAAGCACTTAGCAGTAGCGCTGGTTTGGAAAGCGCTACTGCTAAGTAGGTATAGCAGTAGCGCGTGTCAAAACGCGCTACTGCTAAACCTTAGTTGTAGCGCCGTATCAGTAGCGTGGGTACCCGCGCTACTGATACACCAAATACCCACGCTACTACTAGGCTTTTCCCTAGTACTGGATAGAGTACAAACAGTTCACTCGGATGAACTGTTTGCGTTGAGCCAAGAGAACAGAAACGGTTCATTTTAACAAGATGTGTGTGATACGCGGCAAACAGGTCTGTAATCAGAAATGTGTGCGAAGACCGATAATAACACAGACGATTGCTGCTAATAAGACATGTGTGGTGTGCGTTGGGATTGCATACAGAACAACAACATATATATATACACACTTATAAGGACATGGTTGCATAACCAAATTAAACATCCAATTACATAGGTGGCTACTACACACATGACATTTGCGCACACCAAAGTAAACTATTACATGCATAATTACATAGGTGGCTACTACACACATGACATTTCCACACACCAAAGTCAACTATATATTACATGCATAATTAACTAGGATAAACGATCATCTGATCATCAGCTACTTCTTGTGACGCTTGCCGCTACTACTCTGCTTGTGGCTCGATCCGGCCTCGTCGATTTCGGTAACGAGGCACTTCCTCATGTTAATGATCCGCCTGTGCATCTTGTAGCATGTGTACACGCTCTTGGCCGAGAACCTGAGGTGAGGTCCATCCAGTTGCCGCGTCCAGGCCCCATGCCAGGATATGGGATTTGTTCTCTTGGCATCCTGCTTCATCTTTTCGTAGTAGGGGTCGATGATGGCTGAGGCAAGTTCAACCAGGGAGTCCTTCGTGCTGCCCCAGACCCTGTAGTGGTCACGGATTTCGACAATGTTCTTGCAGGCCAAACCCATAACCTTGAGCGCCTTTACATCATTGCAGGTTTCCACCGTAGCGAACTTGTAGTTGGTGCTGTTAACAAACCTGGCGAAATGGTCGCATGGCTCTGTGGCCATGCAGTAGTGGAAGATGAGGACATGATGGCGCACGCACAACTGGGCGACGGCAACCTTCTAATCTTTGTCGGGATGACCGCCGGTCTACCGGAGGTCGATGCCGACCACCTTGTACTTGTCTCGAGCAAGCAATTGCTCCACGGTGTTGATGTAGTCCTCCACCACAGCCGGGTCGATGGTGTACACCACCGAGAGATCCGTCTCCCTCATGTGGATCTCCACTTTATGCTCACCGAACTCCATTGGAACGCCGCTAGATATCCTCTCTGTATGTGTCATCGTGGGTGTGCTTGTTGTGTTGTGGGGCGAGATCGAAAGGTTGAAGAGACTAATGTTATAATGGCCGCGAAAATTAATGGGGAAGCAGGACGGCCTAGAATATCCGCACCCCTGGATGGCAGTTCTAATTTGTAGCACGTAACTCCATCGTGTCGCATGTAACTGCATCGTGGCGACGCGCGCGGCGCAACCGCATGCATATGGGGCCCCCAACGTGATCATGCGCATGGCCCAACCGCTGGCAAAGCAAGCGCGTAGGGACGCGAGCAGAGCACTCTGCGGTCGCCTCAATGGAGAGCAACCATATATATGCATATAGCAGTTGAACACGCATGGAAAAGCTGTGCACAAGCCGAGCGCGTGGAGGTATGCGAGCAGAGTGCGCCGACGGACGCGAGCATAGCGCGCCGTGGCGCCTGACGGCGAGCAGAGAGCGCCGAGGGACACGAGCAGAGGCCGGTACAGTGATACGTGGCAAATAAGACGAACTATGCGAGCGATGTCGGAGATATCAAGCACGAATCAGATTAGAGTTGCGTGTGCGATACGTGGCATACAGTTGATCCACCCGAGCTGTTTGTGATGGAATAAGCCGTGTGTGTTGTGGGAAAACGCTTGCTGGTATACAACCGTCTGCGATTGATGAATTCATGACCGACGGGTTCCCTAGTGTGGTCCGTGTGCGATGTGATATGCTCTGTCTACAGAACATCAACATATATACTTATAAGAACAACATTGCATAACCAAATTAAGCATACAATTACATAAGGGACTACACACATAAACTTTCCACACACCAAAGTAAGCAATTACATGCATACTAAACTAGGAGAAACGAGCATCTAATCATCTACATCTTGTTGTGACGACGCTTGCCATTGCTTTGCTTCCGGCTGGATTCCTGGTCATGAATGGTTAATAAAATCTAAGTCTATTGCATATTAAGGTCAAAATAGTACTACCAATATACGAGTCTCATACGATGCCATTTCAACGATTGTACCCCAAAAGCCCGAAATATTACAAGGTTCAAATTCCAGAGTAACATGGCTCAAATTCGAAGATTACAAGGTTCAAACTGATATTAGAAATGAAATTCAGCTCATTCAGCTACAAACGCCTGTGCTGATCAGCTAAACATGGATATAAGAGATGTTCCAACTAAAAATACAAATAGTAAGGCCGGTTTCGAAACCTCATCATTTCTGCAAAGGGATCAGCCACTGACAAGTCATGTATGGGGTTGATACAATAACTTCCGACTACTCTGTCATATGCAGTTCCAATACGAAGTTTAGCTTTTTTGGAACCTTTTCCATTCTGCAGTAGCTGCCGGCGCTGATCAACAAACCATTCATTTTTTTTGATATAAATGCATGTTCAACCTCATTACCTTCAGCACCCTTGCTCTGACAACAAAGAACCTTGCGAATATAATCTCCGGTAAGGTCCCTCGGTAGGAGTTCAAAGTAATTTTTGAGAGATGCAGATCTAGGCATTCGATGTGATTGTCGTTATATGCTATCACATTGTCCACCACCGGGCCTATTATTATCTGCAAAAGAAGAGAACGTGTTAGTTCCTACATGCAGTTTTGAACACTAGTACATGCCTATTTGGTTTGCAGGATTTGTAAAATGCACCAACGTGCCATCTTCGATCTGACATGATTAACATGGGCATTTGATTACAATCTAGAAAAATGTAACCTTCTTCACAGGAAATTCTCTAAGAAAACTAGTACAGATGAATCCAAAGGAGAAATATTTATGGATTGTAACCATATGAATCAAGCAACCAATATGGGATGGGGGGATGTATGTCCTGAAATCCTCCAAAATTCCTTCTGAAATTGTAGTACATTGTCATTGTAAACTTGGGAAAAGGTGCCAAAAATTGAACTCCCTTATGGTTAACATTTAACAGGAAAGGAACATCACCTCGATATACAACTTCAGGCACGAAAAGCATCTCAGGAAGCTGACAACTTCATGTAGGTTGGGGCCGATAGATTCTAGTGCTAAGACCTTCACTGTGCGCAGAATCTGGGTCAAGCTTTTCTGGATGACAGACGAACATACATCTTCAAAATTAGAAATAATGTTGATATCAAGAAGGGGAGGTAGCTGGCGAATGTTGTACCTCAATGGGTGTGGATCCAATAACAAGTTCGGAGTATTTGACAGACGAGTCGCCCACCACTGTCGATTTCGGCGCAGAAATGACATTGATTCTTTTTGGACCTTGTTGATCAACTACAAGTAATCTCTAAAGCGAAGGCGTGTCCTTAATGACCATATTGTGGTCCACCTTTTCTGATCTCTTGTTGCAGCACCAGCAACGCACATAAATAGTCCGGAGAGTCATGGAGGTGATTAGGAAGCTACTCGACCAATTCATCGCCTGAAGACGAAGGAACTAGCGTGCAGTATAGCCGTGGAGCAGGCACTCCATGTCATCCTTTGGGATGCAGACGGCGACGAGCTCGAGGTGCTTCAGTCGTGGTAGAAAAGGTGCGGGCGTGTCATCAAGAGGGGAATGGCAGTTCATGAACTTGGCGAGGCGCAGCGTGGGCATGAAGTGGAGCGCGGACGTTGGCAGCAAGCGCATATGCCCATCATTAAAACTGAGCTCCTCGAGCTGATCTAGGGCAGGGGATCGAAACCACTCGTCAAGCTTGGCTCGGTCCTTGTCGTTGGAACGGAACTTGCCCGTGATAAGCCCTCTGATTGGGCCATGGTGACTACCGAGGATCTGGGAGAATGCATCCAAGCTTTTGCGATAGCCATGGCAGAGCTTGTGGGCGTCGAGGAGGTCAAGAGGGGTGGAGAGCCATAGGGGGCGCCACCACCTAGAAAGGACGGTTGTCCTCGCCCCATCTTTGATTGCGAGGAGGGATATGATGACTGTCAACATATCATTGGGGAGGCTGCTGATGAAGTTTAGGCCTGCTGGAGTCTCTTGCGGTTCTTTCTCGACCCGCCTTCGCTTGCTGGCAGCCTCATTCTCCACCTCGTCGGCTGCGACGGAAACCTCTGTCTCCATATTCACGCCGTCCTTCGGTGCTTCAGCAGCCCCGGCGTCGACACTCCCTCCGATGGGGTGCTTTGGCGGCATCCTCATACACTGGCGGCTTTGAGGACTGAGAGCGGCGTCGAGGATGGGGGCGGAGAGAGATTATTGTGTGTGTCAGTGGACCAGTGGGAGCGAGGCGGGCGGCGGTCAAAGGCTGTCTCGCTTCCCGGTGAGCCTGCGCGGCGGACTTCTGGCATTCCTATACCATCATTTCACACAAGTACACGCACGCCTCCCAGTGACGCTGCGCAGCGAAAATGCCTCCCGTCAATTCACACGCCTGCACGCACGCCTCCCGGTCTGCCTGCGTGGCGGACTACTCGCATGCATCTCATCAACTCACGCGTGCTCGCACGCCACACGGGGCACATGGCACGTATATTTTTTTGTTTTTTGATGATTCATTCTGCCGGTTTACTGCTTAACCAAAGTATGGCACGGTCTAACACACATGGTCCGAATAAATATTCCGTATGAGATATTGGTTGCCAGTTATTAACAATCTCCTATTTGTAAGTAGATTATATCAAAACTTGTCTCAAATTTGACGAAAAAATACAATATGACCGTCTACTGGTGTCCATATATGACACCACGATAAGTTTCATGAATTTCAACTAAGTTTTGGATTTACTGAATTTTAAAAATCAATATTCTCAATGTTTTGAAATTTCTTTCACGGGGAAACATGCACCGAAGGACACACCTATGATTTTGCAATCCATTTTGGTGCACATGTAGCTCAAATTTGATTTTTGCACATTAAATCCCTAGGAAATCAATCAATGTATAAAATGGGTCGAATGATCTCTGTTTTTTTTTCAAACTTTAACACGACACTCCTTTGGTCACATGTTCACTGCAGAAAAAGTTTGACATGCCTCAGAGTGGAGGTGGTGGTGCGGGATATGTGTCTCTATGTGTGTGGGGGGGTCGATGAGTACACTACTAGTCGTGAATCTCCGTGACGTGGGATTATTGATCATTTTGTGAGTCATGTATATATGCCACATCAAAGTCATGAATTGGTTATTTAAAACATTTCACAACCCTTTCATACATACATGTTCGGGCCACATTCATGCATTGGTGGTCCTCTCGGACAATCCCTCATGCGGTTAGCAGTGACGTGCCCATTCGTTAGCCCGCAAAGGTTTTCAGTTTCCACCGACAATGAGAGGCATCGGACCGAAAGTGGATTCATCTTGGCATGTGTGTTATAGTGTGGATCATGGTGAGATTCCATATCAAAGTTCGGGCACGTGCATACACATGAGTCCCTCCCACCGGCTTGAAGTGAGGGGGCTAGCTACTACGCATCGTGAACCTCTATGTAGTGCGTTTCCGGTTTGTGAAGCATGTGCCACGTCAAACTTGTGCATTGGGTATTCAAACATCACACAACACACGACAACATGCACGTGGTGGTTGTCCTATGACACTCGCTCGCGTGTGACTCTCCATGGGCCCGCGAGGTCTTCATCGATCAATTGAACGTACAACAAGAGAGAGGTTAATTTGAACATCAAGGATGGTTCTTTTTTTGTTTGTGTTACGTATATGCACGGTAGGAGTATGTAGTACATGTCAAAGAGGGGGCAACATGTATACTCTCTCTCTCTCTGTCTCTCTCTCTCTCTATATATATGTGTGTGTGTGTGTGTGTGTGTGTCCGCGCACTACAAAAAAAGACACATCCATGACATTTTGGGCCGAACAATTTTTTTTGTCATGCTTATGACACTTCTATGACGATAATTGTGACAAAAGCACGTATCATCATAGATGTGGTGGCTCCTACTTCTATGACAAAAAATCATGACAGAAAATGGGCTTTTCGTCCTGGGCGGGCTGCGGAAGCACCTGCATGACATTCTTTGGGCAGTCAATGACGGAAAAATTCGTGGTAGAAGCGAGGGAGAGGAACATATCGGGGAGTTCCCGGTTATGGTGGGTGGTCGGGGCCGAGCGATGCACGGAGGTTTGCACGTTTCTCTCGTACTCGTACGCGCGTGTGTGTGAGGCGTTGGGCCCTAACTGAACCTGAGTGAGGTGTTCGCTTACTGAACTCGAGCGATTGCACTAGCTATGTTACTGAACCCGAGCGATCCATCCCTGGCTATTAACTGAACCCGATCGATTCCTTCGCTACTGCTGCTAACTGAAGCCGATCGAACCTGCTTCCTCTTGATGAACAGTGACCGTTGTTGGGGGTTGGATGAACAGTACCCAGTGGGGGTTGGATGAACAGGACCCTGTGGTAGTAGTAGTAGGTCGTTGCCGCTGGATGAACAGGACCCCGATCGAGAGGAGGCTGCCACACCCGAGCCAGTTGGGGTGGATGAACAGGACCCCGTGGAGGGCTGGTTGAATAGTAGCCGATGGAGGGTCGATGAACAGGACCCTGTGGAGGGCTGATTGAACAGTAGCCGGTGGAGGCGACCCCGTGGATGAACAATAGCTGGTGGAGGCTGGAGGAAGTCGACGGTGGATGAACAATAGCCCGTGGGGTCTGGAGGAAGTCGACGGTGGATGAACAGTAGCCCGTGGAGGCTGGAGCAAGGCAGTAGACGGTGGATGCACAGTAGCCCGTGGAGTCCCGTTTTGTGGTATGCCACACCCCTCCCGATGAACAGGACCCCATTTCGACTGTAGGAGCTCCAACACAAGTCTATTTCCTCCGTTTTGCGGTAAGCCGCACCCCTCCCGATCAACAGCACCCCGTTTGGACCGTAGGAGCTCGAACAGAAGGCCGTTTCCTCCGTACTGCGGTATGCCAGACCCCGTTTCGGCTGTTCCGTCCAAGCCGGTTGGCTCCCGATGAACACGACGCATTCCGACCCAGTCTGTTGCCTCCCGATGAACAGGATGTTGTTTCTCCGTTCCGACCCAGCCGGTTGGCTTCCGATGAATAGGGCGCCGTTGCTACCGTCCGTAGCCTCTCCATGTACATGATCCTTGGCCATACGTATGTGTGAGTAGGCGTTCGAGACCCTGCTCGTATGTACGTACGCGGCCGTATTTTTTGGCATGTGGTTGTACGTACGTGTACATGGTTTAGAAGCGACTGCCTGAACTACTACGTCGGGGGCTCTACTACTACACGTGCCGCTGCTTGCTCGGCCACGGTTCATCATTGCAGAGAGACCGATCAACCAGTATGTACGTACATGTTCGCGACAACGCTACGTACGCTTCGACCGGGTGGGTCCCAGCTGTCAGGGAGGATAAGGACGCACTTCCTTGCATGCGAAGATATAGCTGGTGGGTCCAGCTGTAATGGGGAAGAATCATTTTTTTGCCTGTAATATGGACGCACTTCCTTGCGTGCGAAGATGTAGCTGGTGGGTCCATCTGTCAGCCTCACCGCATAGAGTCCACTTTTGATGGCTATCGTTCATTGACCACGTTGACCATGCCGCGCGGACAACACCCAGGTGGTGGACGATGGCGAGGCCTAGGAAGGGAACGATGCGGAGCTAGGGAAGACAAGGCAGGTGGATGCCCACGCGGAGGGGAGTACGAGGGTTCACTGGTTCGGCTGCGGTGTGAGGCTGCCGTCGCCGGAGAATAACAGGAGGTGTTGGTGAGTAGAGGAATGGCCTGGACGGCGATGGGAGTAGGGTGGGCCGATGAGTCCTGCGCGGCAGCACAGCCAGCCACGGGAGGTGGTAGTAGGCGATACCACCGCCGGTGGTTTGGGCGGCTGAAGTAAGAATATCCGGGATTGAAGAACCATGACATCCGTTTGATGGACATCCAACGGCCACTGCAGCTAGACTCGTGTGTTGACTATAAGTTGACAAAGCCTTGCGTACGCGTCAACTTACTAGGCCCGCAAGTATGTGGCAGAGAACATATAGCCCATTTGTGATTTGTAATAATGTACAACCCATTTTTGAATTCTAATGGAATTTACTACAGCCCATTTACAGTTTATAAAGATTACAGTCCATTTTCTAGCCAGGACAATGATTAATAATTTCAACCAACCACTCAAAACAGAATTCAATAAAATTTCCCACATTTTGATGGAATTCAAAATATTTTTATCCCGAAATTTTGACTCAAATTAAATATAATTTCAAAATAAATTTGTATTACGTAAAAATCCAACGAAATATTACGCGCGCAACAAGTAATGAAATTAAAATTTTCAAAATCCAAAAATAATATTTTTTTTAACTAATTACGTGTTTGGTGCATTTTTTTATAGTTACAACCCAGTTTTTATAATTACATCCCATTTATCATTTCTTCAAGCCTATTTTCTTGTTAAGCCTAATGCATCCCTCCTAGGAAAGATTTGTAGCCCAGCGGGGCGGAGAATAACAAGTTGACCTGGGTTGGGTATTCCTCAAAAAAAAATATAGCTAGGCTACCCATTTTCACCTTGAAAAAAATTAATATATGGGCTGGATATTTGGTCGACATAAAATAATAGCCTGGGCTAGACAGGCCACAGCCCGCCTAGTTGATACACTGCTCCTGTGAACAACAACAAAAACATCGCTCAAGAAAAACTCTGCTCACACCTCAAAAACACAAATACTGCTCGAGCTGCTGTGTCCCAGCTGTCGGCTTCTCCTTGTGCAATTCTCTCGTTTATTGACTATATAGGTTGACAATGGTGTGGGACCGTGAAGTCAGGAAACCAGGAGGAAGCAAAAAAATTATAGTTGTATATAATAAGGAGGCACTTGCGTACGTGCGGCTATGGCCCTGGTGGGTCCCCACTGTCATCCTCTCCAAGTTAAGTCATCTCCTGATTCCTCATGTTCGTTGACCATGTTGACAACATGAGACGACGGCGCCATGGCGAGCACAACAACTCGAAGGATGATAGGGAGGGCCTTGCGGGCCCTACGGATGGTCTGGTACAGCGCCCGCTACTCATTCAGGAAGCCAGGATCATAGGGCCACATGTGTGCGACGGCATTGTCGTTTGGTTGTTCGCCGGTGATTCGTCCTTCCGTGAGCAGGTGGCCATTGAGGATACGGAGGTTGTAGCACAGGTCCTCCTACGCTGGTAGCTCTTCCGCCAATAGGGCATTGAAGTGCGGCCGCACCTGCTCTATGGTGAACAGGCATGAACCGGCTTAGGCGGTGGCGCCGGCTCCTGGTCAGTCCATCGTCTGATAGTCGTCGCTGAGCTCGGCGAGCTCGCTGGCGAGCCAGCATGGCCGGCTGCTGGACCGGACTACTGCGAAGCACGAGTCTGACCGCCCTGGCCAACCCAGACCCCCTCCCTCGTCCGCGCGCGCTTTCCGCCCGAAATGGTCAGTGCCGCCCGCGCCGCTTCCCGGTGCAGGCGATTGCTCCGCGTTCAAATGACACAAGTGCCATTCTTCTGTCCATCTTCCTCCCACATTAATGATACACGGTTACCGAGGTGGCTACTCCGGCACCACACATCTGTCCCTCTGCCGCCCACCATAGCTATATAAACTGCTGTGCCGGCCATAGCCACAGTCATACGCCTCCGTTCCCTTTCTCCTGTCCACACCACTCCCACCATGGCTTCCTCACACTCCAGCGCTCTTCGGGATGGGCGGATGACGGACCAGAAGGAGATGGAAGCCATTGTTGCTGACTGGCTGGCCAGCAGGCAGCCAGAGGACGATGACGTCCCAGTGGAGAACGTGGTAGTCGACGATCTGGCGCCAACCCCCTCCTCCATGCCATCCTCGCTGGTGCATTGCACCATGACCTTCGGCGAGGCCCATGCCCAATACATGGACATGGTGAGGCAGAAGCCTAAGGAGCAGTTCCAGGAGGCGCAGGCCGACGCCGCCTACAACCACCATGTCCTCAAGGAGCACCTGCAGGTAGAGGAGCAGATCACCGTGGAGCGAGCGGAGCAGGAGGCGCTGCTTGAGTCGTACCGCTCCGCCTGCGAGAGCCGCCTCGCGTGCTGGCGGTACCGCATGTGGGAGGTGAAGGTTGCGGCCGCCTACAAAGAGGGCGATGAAGCGGGCGAGGCGTTGTTTGGCGAGACCGACGACGAGGTAGAGGACAATGCCGGCTCCGCTGAGGCCCCGCCCCGCCGGCACCGAGGCGGAGGACTTTGCCGGCTTCGGCGAGGCTCTGCTCCGCCGAGGCCCCGCCCCACCAACAACGAGGCGGAGGACATCTCCGGCTCCGCCGAGGCCCCGCCCTACCGGCAACAAGGGCGAGGATTTCCCCCGCTCCGCCGAGGCGCCGCCCCGCCGGCAACGAGACAGAGGACATCACCGGCTCTGTCAAGGCCCCGGCCCGCTGCCAACAAGGCCGCTCCACACAGAAAACGAGGAAGAGTAGAACACGGTAGGTTGCCGCCGCTCGTGTCCAAGTAAGGCCACCGCTGCTACCCTCTGGTTGAAGCCAAGCTTGGAGGGTTAAACATTGATGGCTGATTAGCTTCTTGGCGGCGACGTGGAGTCGGAGAGCTGAGCTGGAGAAGAAGCTTCTGTTCGGCTCAGCCGGACACAGGAAATGGGCGCCGGAGATCATAGATTAGGTTAATTAATTATACCTCCAGCGCACCCCTTTTTAGTTGAAGAATGTATGAAATATAATGAAATCCGGCATGTTTATATGAAATCCAGCCATGTATGAACGAATTTAGTTCGATTAGTTCGAATTCTTGTATCACTGGCATTGGATGAACATGCAAAACAATACGTACTAGCATTATTCTCAGGACGCACGGTGATCACCTCGTTTGCAGCAGTTTCACATGTACAAAAAGTTTGAGCACCTTTTTAGCGTGCCTGTACATTGCAATCAAACTCACAGGCCTGGCAATTCATAGAAAACATTCAAAACAATCAATGATTATGCATCTCAATGATTCACACGTCAGAGCCAATATTTACTTCACAACTAAAGAATAAAGAAAAATCAATCGATGTTGCTGACGACAAAGGGCGTCCCATTCCAAAATATCAAACGCATGTCTTCTTGCTAACATCAATGAGCAAAATTTGAGAAGGTTGTCCATTCCAAAATTTCAAATGCGTGTCTTTTTGCATACATCAATGAGCAAACTTTGACAAGGTTTTCCCATTCCAAAATATCAAATGCTTTTTGCGTACATCAATGAGGTGGAAATGAATGATTCGAGAACATTCGATGTATTGTGCATGATGAAGTATAATGGAGGGCACGAACCATCAGAACATTTTGTGCAGTTCCCATTGAAATCAAGCTGAGCATCCCTGTTGGCATAAATACAAAAAAGTGATTAGTACAAAGCAAACTTTATTATGAATTTATAGTTTAAACAGGCAACCTACATGATCCATGCAGAGCGAACATTTAAAAAAATAGAACTCACCAGAAAGAATCCTAAAACAACATTGTATTGGCCATCACAACAACAAAGATGAAGATCTGCGAGTCCTTCTGAGCTGAAGTTAGTTTGTTCATGTGGGCAGTAATGTAACCATCCTTCAACTGCTCCTTCTGATAAGAAGAGAAGGGCTTGGCTTCTTCATCCTGGCATAATCGGACCTAGGCACTTCACGTACTCCATATTCTTCTTCAGAGGAGGATGATCCTGTTGTGCAAAGACAAAAGAACAACTAAATGCTAGCATCCCTATTTGCTCGAAAAGAACGAAAGGAAATATTTAAAACAGCCATTACATTAACAATGGGAGTAACTAATGAAATGTATAGTCACAAAGAGATGCAACCTCATTATCCTCATAGGAAATGATATGATACCAAACACAGCAGCTCAACTTGAACTGTATTATTACTTAATTTTATCAGTGGCTATAACGGTGGCAAACCGGTGCCTCAATTTATTAGCAGCCTTATATTAACATGCGAAACAATACAACTTTCTCATGACAGTAGCTAAACAGTAGCACAACACCAATAGAGATGACGAAGCTCGATCATATGGATGAAATCCGTGGGCCGGTACCAACCTTTGTCAGGAGGCTTATTGTGTAGAGCATCCAGATGAAGCACTTCTCCTGAACCATCCGTTATTATCTACTGTGGTTGCCATGCTTACTATAAACTCCTCGATTAGTTTAATGTTTCCAACATCTTCTTGTGCTGTTCCACTAAAATATATGTTATCTTCAAACAAGATTCCTGGTTGCACAGGTAGAGATAATTACATATTACATTAAGAGTGACATCAAATCACAGTGGCAAAACAATTGCTTGTTCCAGCCATAGCAATAAATTAAGATGCAAAACTATATCATTACTTGTGTCATCACAGTTCCAGTGCTTCATTATAGCACCGGGAGTTGATTTTTGTTCTTCTTCCCGCTTGTTATTTCCCTTCATCACTTGGTTCAATAACAGACAAGCTTCGCCTTCAATGTAAGATTTGGCATATCAATTAGGGAGCACAAGTATAGCACTAAACAACAACATTACTTTTCTGATGACAGTAGAATTATACAGGCCAAGAGTTGCGAAATATCATTATCTTACCTCAATGGGATATTACGGTGCACATACAGATTGGAAGTCTGGTCTCCTTTTGTGCAGTTCACTAAAATCAAGCAACATTACCGATAAGTAGTCAAACATATGAAAGCACACTGCACAATCATGTGGAAGAAGGCCAGTACTGACCTCTCATGATGCGGAATTCAAACAACTCACAAGAAGAAGATCTGAAACAAATTTGCCAACATGGATAGGAAGTCAGATCTCCTCTTGTGCAGTTCCACTAAGATCAAGCAATCAAGCAACGTTGCCGGTTTGACATTTTGCTTGAACTACACAAAACACTCTTAAAACAAAAGTGTTTTGTGCAGTGCAACAAAAGGTCGCAATAGCAATGAGGTGAAGTAGATAACCCTATTTACACAGAGGTGCAAAGGAAACAATTACTTGTCAATACCGGTGGATGACACAGAAGCCCACAAAAATAAGCATCTAACTTCTCTAAATGGGAAAGAAAGCAAGACAGTAGCATTTCTCAAACAGTGGCATTGATTCATATTAATAGAGAGATTATATTAACAATAAAATGTATTAAACATGTAATTTGCTTTTAACTATGGCATTGCATCAATTTTCCAGCAGCATTATTAGATTAACAATAGCTAAAGAGTTGTACGGGACAGTGGATGCACCAGCCCCAAGTGCATCTACCGATGTATAAAGGGGTCATGCACCGTCTGTTGCAACAAAGAACAAACAACCAAGGCGCATATTTGTGTTGGTCCTAGTTTTGTTATCTTTAGACACATTTCCCTATGTGAGGACAGCAAATCTAGTGCTGCTCAAACTCTACAGCCTTGTCCCCCCACCCATAGAAAGATCAGTTCGTTACAGACGTGTGTACTGCGTTTGTCATTGTTTTCCCTTTTTGACCAACGTAGATGTTGGATAGCCAGTCTGTACTACTTTCCCCCTTCCTTTCCTCTTTGAACCACGTCCTAGATTCATGCTATACAACTTTCCCCACTACTTTCCTGTTTGATCAAACACCTAGATTCGAGTGCAGAAGCAAAAAAAAATCCACATGCAGCTAGAGGAATGCATGTGGATTAAGTAAATTATACCTTAAGGTTCTCAGTGTGTGGCTCAGTGGGCGGCCGGAGGCCGATCTGCCCACACTATGTACGGCAGCGAGGAAGAAGGGGTCAGAGGCCCTCCCGCGCCACCGCTGGGTGAAAGAGAACATCGGTGCCGGTAGTGGATTCCCTCCCTCTCCGACGGCGAAAGCGTTAAGCCTCCTTCCCTTCCCCGGTGGACGGGATGCTGCCGGCTCTTTGACCAGCGGTGAGGGGAGAGAGGCCAATGCAGTCTTGTTTAGATCTGGAGAGGGTGAGAGTGTGAAGAGAGCAACTGCAAGCGCTGAGGCTCCAGCGTGTATCTCTACTCTTATAAAAGACCGAGTTGGTGATGATGGTGTGCCTGCCATCGTGTAATATAGACCGTCTGATCTATATCTGATGGATAGAAAGCAAACTATGGCAATTTTGCAAAAAGATACCCGCACCTCTCTCCACACTTGTAGATAAGGACTTCCCTCGTTCATCCTTTTCTCTCACAAGATAAACTGCTCATACAAATGCATCTTGATGTTCCATGCAACGCACGCGCATCTTGCTAGTATATATATAGTGGAGAGAGTGTGAAGAGAGCAAACCCTAGAAAACAAGCACTAAGGCTGCAGTGTATCTCTACTCTCTATATCTATATCTCTACTCTTATAAAGAACAGAGTTGGTGATGATGGTGTGCCTGCCATCCTGCAATATAGGCCGTCCGATTTATATCTGATGGATAGGAAGGAAACTATGGCAATTTTTCTAAAAGATACCCACACCCCTCTCCACATTTGCAAATAAGGCCTTCCCTCATTCATCCTTTTCTCCCACAAGATAAACTACTCATACAAATGCATCTTGATGTTTCGTGCAACGCACGGGCATCTTGCTAGTATATACTCCTATATAGTTGGAGTGCTTATCTTTTTCTCTCCATAAAAATCATTTTAAATTGTGCACGAAACATAACTCTTTATTTAATTTCTCCCTCCGTCACAGTTTACAGGGCACGCATCAACAATCCCTCGGACCAAGGTGATTAGCGATTGGACTGAAAATATAATCGGGAGTTATACCATGGCGCCCAATTACTGGAGAAATTAATGCGTAGACAGATGCATGGAGTGCTTTCAGTCCACGTACACACTTGCATGCATTTATTCCACCCCGCGTACACACCTGCATGGAGAGAAAATTTTGGGCTTGGTTGTGGTTACGATGCCCTAATTAATTGGGAATTAAACCAAACGCGCCTAAAATCCCTCCGGTGGTGGAAATGCATGAGAATTGAAGCGCTCCCTGTAAACTGTGACGGAGGGCAATGCTAATACGCCAAGAAAATTTAACGCTTGAAGGATTCAATTCACAATTAACGCTCCATGCCTCCCGGTCACACTTACTATCGTTCACGTGTGGTACACGACCCTCCGAAGTGAACAACAACTAAAACTGCATGCCACGTGGAGGCATTGCCATTGTTGTGCGACCAGGTACCCGGACAATCCATGGCAAGGTGCAGTCGCAGGCGGCCGGAATGCTCCAAATTCGGCAGCCGCATGTGTCAAATCCCGTGGCTGCAGATATACCGGTTAACCGCCGGCGCATGAAACTGTGTGTGTTTATTTTTAATAGCATGTGTGTGTTAGAGAGAGCGACACATCGACCTACAGAGAGATTGTGTGTAGTACTACGATTTAGCCGTGAGAGTCGGTGCATCCTCTCGTTTCTGGGCGTCCGGTCGGGATAGCAGCCACGCCGACTCCTGACCACCCTGGCCAACCCAAACCCCCTCCATCGGCCACGCGTGCTTCCCGCCCGAAACGGTCAGTGCCGCTCCAGAGAATCGGTGCCGCATTCATGCCCATGCAGAGCGAATGCGACCTCTCACTGGCACCTGTGTTGAAGGGAGAAGTGGATTCAATGAAGAGTGATGGTTGCTTCATCCGTCCAACTTACTACCGGGTCTATGTGATTTGACGACTCATTGGTCAATATTACTGAGGTGGTAAGAGCATGTTGAGTCTCAATTGCACTGTAGACTTTACTTTGGTGCATGACACGTGCACCGGATGCTGGATGTCCCATGTTTCGGCAAAAGGAGGTAGAGCGTCTCCACTCTTTACAATTTTCTCCACTCTTAAAGCGGAGGAGTGCAAAAGCAGCGAAAACATGACAACTCAGTGATTACATGGCCCACCTCACACTATCACCATATTTTCTGGACACCGTGCGACACCTAACTGTTTAGTAGTACATAGTACGCACTGTAATTTCTCAGCGAGATAAATTTGTACAATGCTATGAAGCTTCCAGCTTCTGTTTCATGTATCTTGCATCCAAGGTTGCCCTGTTGCAACATCCATCAAATACAAAGGAGACTAATATGCATGCTATTGCATCTCAATGATTCACAGATCATAGCCAATATGTACTCCCTCCGTTCCAAAATAAGTGTCTCGACTTTATGCCAACTTTAGTACAAAGTTGTACTACTAAAGTTAACACTTATTTTGGAACAAAGAAAGCTAAAGAAAAAATGATCCATGCAGTCCCTAGGCCTTGAACCCTAAACTATAACCGGGCTTTAATTTGCTGGCGACGTTGAACCTTCCGAAGAAATGAAGTTTGCAACCCTTTGACCATCGGATCATTTTGTGCAGTTTCAATAAAATCGAGCTAAGCATCCCTGTGGCAAAGAAATTGAAGAAGCGTGATTAGAATAAGACTAGGGGGACTAGTTTATGAGACATAAACTCATCACAAATACAGTAGAAGCCAGTAGAGATATGTGCAGGGCAAATAACTAGAGAAATATCCACATGGAGCGATGTGGGCAGCTGGGGCAGTGGTGCAAGCCGGCTGTAAAGGAAGTTGTACCTGAGCGATGTCGGGATGTAGCTAGCTTAGAGGAGGGCGGCGGGAGGTGGCAACTGCCCACGTCGGGGCAGTGACCAAGGGAAGAAGGCAACCGCACCGGCTTTGTGAGAGAGAATGGCGGGGACCCCTGATTGGGACGCGCCGACAGTGGGTTTTCGCCGTTGGCGACGGCGACCGCATCTACACAAAGCATCCACCCCTTCCCCCGGTGGACGTGATCCGCCTGGATGTTAGAGATGTGGCCACTGTCGTTTTGTGCGAGAGAGTATGAAGAGAGCAACCCCAGCAAGCAACCATGTAGGCTCCTGGCTATGTATATAGTGGAGCGGTTTCTTTTTCTCTCCATATGAACCTATTTATATTGCGTACGTTCATGCGTGGTTCCTGACCCTCCATTAAGTGAGTAGCTACTACTAGACACGTCAAATTATCACGTGGGTTGCATCATGGTACAGAAATGAGCTCCACCGTGTCACATGTGTGGTTGGGGAAGACAAAAAGAGTTCTACTAGTACTACGTGCGTGGGTGCATGCACCTCTTCTCTTTGAGCATGGTCATTAAAAGTATAGCCCACTACTCTACCTCACGGTTATTATATGGGCAAAGACTATAGGCAGTAATAATGACTAATAAGCCGTCAAATCACGAGGCCCACCTTTCTCTATGTTTGACTAAGAAAGCAACCATCATTTCACTCCTCGTTGAATATCCATCCGCTGCTACCTCTGCAAATAAATAAAAATCCGCTGCTACCTCCGCAGCATGGTTAATAATATAGCCATGTCAATCACGACGTAGAAATATCATTCATTGATACAATAGGGTTGGCTCTAAGGCTGGTGATTTTTTTTTACTTTGTCTCTTTCTCTCTTTGTCTCATTTACTCATTTTACATAGGAGCACGTGTAGAGGATGGCTATTCTTTTCGATGGGACTTCTTCATGGGGTTTAAGACAAAGCAGCTCCGAATTATTCCCGCTGCCCACCACTCTGAATCATGCCATCTATGATAGTACTCCCATTGCAACAATGAGGTCCACTAGGTCTAGCACGTCCTGTAAGAAGAGACTGTCATGCAAAACATACATTCTTGTTGCCTTCTTCCTCATACTGTATCTGACACCCACGGCTGAATCGTGCACTAATCATACACGCAAATGCACACGATCAAGCCTAAGGACTCACGGGAAGATATCACAACACAACTCTAAAACATAAATAAAGTCATACAAGCTTTATATTACAAGCCAGGGTCTTGAGGGCTCGAATACAAAAGCTCGCATACAAGTGTCAGCGGAAGCATCAGATATCTGAGTACAGATATGAAACAGAAACAGAAAGGCCTTTAGAAAGGCGGGGCAAAATAAAACACTACGATCGAAAGGCGCAGGCCTCCTGCCTGGGACCCTCCGAACCTACTCCTGGTCGTCAGTCAACTCGTAGCAGTATCCACCCTCGGGGTAGTAGTAGTGATCGTCGGCGGGAACAGCTGTATCCGGGGCTCCGTCATCTGGTCGCATCAAATGAATATGGGGGAAAAAGAAAACAAAGCAACCGTGAGTACTCATCCGAAGTACTCAGCAAGCAAGGATCTACACTACATATGCAACATTATCAAAGGAAGGCTGTATATGTGGACTGGGCTGCAGAAATGCCAGAATAGAGAGGAGGCCTAGTCCTATCGAAGACTAGCATCTTCAGAGGTCTTGCAGCAATAGAAGAGAGTAGAACAGTACAATATAAGGTAGCAGTAATGATATCAACCTCACCCACAGATCCTTTCTCGACTCCCTGCGAGAAAGCAATCCCAGAGCCATACAGTCATCAACCTCGTCCTGAGATCCCTTCTCGACTCCCTGCGAGAAGCAATCCCAGAGCCTCATATCCAGGTCTCATCTCAAGTTCTAGCTGTATCGATCGGGATACAACTTCGAGTGTCCGTTACCGTAGGACAGGCTATCGATAGATGTTTTCTTCCCTGCAGGGGTGCACCAACTTACCCACCACGCTCGCTTAACTCCGGCCGTACACACTTTTCTGGGTCATGCCCGGCCTCTGCCAAACGATACACCGCAACCCTACCTACAGCTCAGCAGAGAGGACCAATGTAGCGCGGAGCTAGCTTGCCCTTGATTCCAAAATGGTGGGTGCCCTTCATAGGGGTGACACGTAGATAAGCTTGATCACCAGGTTGATAATTCAAACCCCATCATTTGCGATCATAGTTGCTCTTCTGGCGGTCCTGAGCCGCCTTGAGGTTTTCTCGAACAATACGGACTTGTTCTTCGGCGTGTTGAATAATATCCGGACCCACGAGCGGTCGTTCCCCAGTTTTTGACCAATTTAGAGGGGTTCGACACTTACGTCCATATAGAACTTCGAAGGGAGCCATTTTCAGGCTGGCTTGATAGCTGTTGTTATAAGAGAACTCGGCATACGGGAGAGATTCTTCCCACTTCTTGCCGAAAGAAATAACACAAGCTCGTAGCATGTCTTCAAGCACTTGATTGACTCGCTCGACTTGGCCTTGGGATTGTGGATGATAAGCTGAACTCCAGGTAATATGATTTCCCATAGCTTCTTGGAAACTTTCCCAGAAATTTGAGCTGAAAAGATCGCCACGGTCCGAACTGATCTCCTTCGGAATACCGTGGAGTGAAACAATTCTGGAGATATATAACTCTACTAACTGACTAGCAGTGATCATCTCTTTGACAGGCAGAAAGTGTACAACTTTAGAAAGTTGGTCGACGACGACAAGAATAGCATCGTGACCCTTCTGTGACCTGGGAAGTCCTGTCATGAAATCCATCTGAACCTTATCCCATTTCCATAAAGGAGTAGGTAACGGTTGCAGAATTCCAGCAGGCTTCTGATGTTCTGCTTTAACGCGACGACACACATCACATTCAGCAACATAGCGAGCAATGTCCTGCTTCATTCTAGACCACTAGTACCTTTGACGGAGATCACGATACATCTTGGTGCTACCTGGATGAATAGACAACGGGGTATCATGTGCCTCCTTCATGACTTTGTCAGTCATAAGCTCGAAGCAAGGTACGACAATGCGGTTTCTGAAATACAAGGTTCCATCTTCACACAGCGAGAAATCCCTGTACTTTTCAAGGTGAAGATTTCTCTTCATCAGATCAATTTCAGCATCTTTAGCTTGTGCATTCTTAACAGCTTTCTCGAGATCTGGTTGTATCACAAGGTTATTAAGAGATCCCTGTGGAACAATACGCAGATTCAGCTTGCACAGTTCTTCAAAAAGACGAGGTTGAGCTTGCCTAACCATGAGGTTGTCGCAATAGGACTTGCCGCTTAAGGCATCAGCCATCACGTTAGCCTTGCCAGGGGTATAGGAAATACCCAAATCATAGTCCGCAATGGCCTCCATCCATCTTTGCTGACGGAGGTTTAGAGATGGCTGAGTGAACAAGTACTTCAGACTTTTATGATCCGGGTATATCTCACAACGATTACCGAGAAGGTAATGTCGCCACAACTGCAATGCATAGATCACAGCAGCTAGTTCTAGATCTTGGGAATATCCTCTTCACGAACACGGATCTGATGATAACCCGACCTCAAATCAAGTTTAGAGAATACCGATGATCCAGCAAGTTGATCATACAAATCATTGATCCGAGGAAGCGGATATTTATTCTGAATTGTGGCTTGGTTAATGGGCCGATAATCCTAAACCAATCGGTTAGTTCCATCCTTCTTCTTAACGAAGAGTGAAGGTGCTCCCCAAGCAGAGGAACTGGGGTGGATGAAACCCTTCTTAAGTGACGTGTCGATTTCCTCCTTAAGTTCAAGAAGGTGGTGCGGAGGCATCTTATAAGGACGCTTGACAATAGGCGTCGTGCCTGGCTTCAAGTCGATGACAAACTCGACAGCTCTAGCAGGGGGTATTCCTGGAAGTTCTTCTGGAAACACATCTTGAAAATCACGAACAACTGGAACGTTCTCGATGCCTTCAAGAGGTGAGGCATTCATTGCATTCAGAACATATATTTGAGTCTCAGCATCCTGAGCTATTCGGGCTGAGTATTTGACTGTCTGGCCAGAAGGGTGAGTGAGCCAGACTGATTCAGTGGCACAGTCAATCAAAGCTTTATTGGGCTTCAACCAGTCCATACCCAGAATAATGTCTATGTTGGAGGTCTTGAGAGCAATGAGTGAAACGGGGAACATCAATCCTCCAATCACAATGTGATTACCGTGGCTTACCCTGGCAGTTTGCCAATTAGCCCCGGGTGACTGAATTACCAATGGGGTGGACAACTTCTCAAAAGGGATATCATGACTTCGTCCAAAACTTTCAGACATGAAGGAGTGCGATGCTCCAGAATCAAAGAGTACAGGAGCTGGGGTTGAATTCACTAGAATGGTGCCCATCACAATGTTGGTGTCCTATCAAGCTTCTTCAGTCTTGACATGGTTAACATGAACAAGCTAACTAGCCGGTGGTCTGGCATTACGATTTCTACTAGGATGGTTTCGTCGGCCCCTTTTTCGGTCAACAGAACAACGTGATGAATTTTTCGGCTGACCCTGAGGACAGTTGAAAGCATGATGCCCTGGCTGTCCACACTTGCGGCATAAACCATCATTATGGGGAGGAGCTTTAACATTGGGTTGTCCACCCTGAATCGTTAGCTGTCTTGGCAGCGGAGGCAGACGAGGTGCAACATATGACGGTCTCGGTGCAGGGGCAGGTCGGTGATGTACATTGTGTGGGATCCACACTTGATGCTTTTGAACAGGCTGACCTGAGGATGAGCCAGCTTCATGAGTGCGCTTGAGCGACTCCTGGCATTTAGTCAGAGCTGTTTAAACTTGGAAAGATTTGCTGACAAGCGTTGCGAAGTCTGTGCAATCATGTACTGCAAGTGCAAGGTTTATGTCAGTACGCAGTCCTTCACGGAATTTATCCTGCTTGCGGGCGTCAGTGTAGACGTCATCCTCAGCATAGCGGGAGAATTCAAGAAATTTCCTCTGATATTCATCCACAGTCATTATACCCTGAGAGAGTTTACGGAACTCCTGCTTCTTCTGGTCCATCAGACCTTGAGGAATGTACCGTGCACGAAAAGCTGACTGAAATTCCTGCCAAGTGGTTACAGTTTTAGTAGGCAACATACCCTTGTGGCTTTCCCACCATTGAGTAGCTGGGCCCTTCAGGTGGAATGTCGCAAAGGTGATGTAACTGCCAGGAGCAACATTAGCTGATTCCATCTCAAACAGGATGTCTCGAAGCCAATCATCAGCATCCATAGGATTGGTGGAGTTGCGGAAAACAGACGGGTTGAGGCGCATGAATTCTGCCAGAGTTATTGGAGCATTCTATTGCTGAGCATTCTGGTTTGGAAATTGAGCCATTAGTCCGGTCATAAACTGCTGCATCACTGCGGCAATATAGGGTGGAGGTGGAGGATCGTCAGCCATCCTGCCAATTCAACAGGGGCAGTTTAGCAAGAAAAACTGCATGTGAATGGAGTTATTCATGATGTAACACGGGAAGAACAGGATAGGCATTAGATATATAATAGTAGTCGTCAAAGACATACAAATCCATGCACAGAGTTGGATTTAAACGGATAGTACACGCACGGGAACGCTCGCAGCTAGACAAACTAGGCGGCGCGCAGGCACGCGGTGAGGAATACAACAACATGACATAGCAAAGGCTACAACACATCGGAGAAAACTGCCGGGGCAAGGGATCTGCAAGTGACAACACAGGGTGCCCTCGATAAAAGGATCCTCCAAGCAAAACCTGGCCCACAATCTTGAAGTAAGGGGGGAATATTTCAGCACACCGGATGGATGTGATCACGAGAACCTAATGTTGGAGTTAGTAAAATTTTAACCCGAATAGAAGAGAGATTAGAGTCCCAGAGTATAGACGAGGAATAAAAGATACTAATACCACCCATTTGGCGACGTGGGCCCATAAGCCACACAGCCAAGTTAGTAAAACGGTTTTGGACCACTAGACTCAACTTCGGCCAAGGAGTTGGAAAGGGGGTTCCTACAGGCAGTCGGCTCTGATACCAACTTGTGACACCCCCGGCTCAATCGTGCACTAATCATACACGCAAATGCACATGATCAAGCCTAAGTACTCACGGGAAGATATCACAACATAACTCTAAAACATAAATAAAGTCATACAAGCTTTATATTACAAGCCAGGGCCTCAAGGGCTCGAATACAAAAGCTCGCATACAAGCGTCAGCGGATGCATTAGATATCTGAGTACAGATATGAAACAGAAACAGAAAGGCCTTTAGAAAGGCGGGGCAAAATAAAACACTACGATCGAAAGGCGCAGGCCTCCTGCCTGGGACCCTCCGAACCTACTCCTGGTCGTCCGTCAACTGGTAGCAGTATCCACCCTCGAGGTAGTAGTAGTGATCGTCAGCGGGGACAGCTGTATCCGGGGCTCCATCATCTGGTCGCATCAAATGAATATGGGGGAAAAAGAAAACAAAGCAACCGTGAGTACTCATACGAAGTACTCAGCAAGCAAGGATCTAGACTACATATGCAACATTATCAAAGGAAGGCTGTATATGTGGACTGGGCTACAGAAATGCCAGAATAGAGAGGAGGCCTAGTCCTATCGAAGACTAGCATCTTCAGGGGTCTTGCAACAATAGAAGAGAGTAGAACAGTACAATATAAGGTAGCAGTAATGATATCAACCTCACCCAAAGATCCTTTCTCGACTCCCTGCGAGAAAGCAATCCCAGAGCCATACAGTCATCAACCTCGTCCTGAGATCCCTTCTCGACTCCCTGCGAGAAGCAATCCCAGAGCCTCATATCCAGGTCTCATCTCAAGTTCTAGCTGTATCGATCGGGATACAACTCCGAGTGTCCGTTACCGTAGGGCAGGCTATCGATAGATGTTTTCTTCCCTGTAGGGGTGCACCAACTTACCCACCACGCTCGCTTAACTCCGGCCGTACACACTTTTCTGGGTCATGCCCGGCCTCGGCCAAACGATACACCGCAACCCTACCTACAGCTCAGCAGAGAGGTCCCCGTCGGTCTACATCCTAAGCGCAAGGGGGTCTTGGCAATCGCCCCTCGCCCTCCGGGTCGTTGCGTGCCAGGCGAACCAGGCTCCACCCCTCAGAATGGTGCCGGCCCGACCCGGCCGCAGTGCTGAATTGGACGTCTGACAAAGCTTTCGGCTGATGCTACGATGCAGAACACCCATACTATGCCCACGTGATGGTTAGTGCTATCAGACCAGAGGCCTGCTCGGATCAAATATCTAAATCGTTAGTGGACTAGGGCTTGCGGTAACGAGCAGAGACTCACGAAAGATGTGACCCCGTCGCCCTGTCTCGAGGACTTGCGGCAAGGGCCAAGAATGCCCGGTCGCGCCTCGTATTCATCACTCGGGCACCATGCAGGCAACCCGTCTTCACATCACACGCATGTACCCCTCAGGGTCGACCCGCCTTTCCAAGTAATAGTGTAAAGTCCAAGTATCCGTGTGTCCATAACATCAGGGGAATCCGAGGTATCACCCTCGTTGGATTCCTACTCAATGTAATCGTCAAGGTGAACTCGGAGGAATCACCCTCGCTGGGTTCACACTTGAGGTGTCGTACGACGGCGTCGTTATCGGAAGCGGTGAAGGAGGAATCACCCTCGATGACCACGACCAAATAGCTACTCTACAGAGTTAACATCAAAAGTGCTACAAGAGGTTTCACCCTCGGCACTCGTTAGTAACGCTGCAGTGTCGTTACAACTAAGGGGGGGTGATGTGCGGTGTCGGGGACTAGTCTTCAATCCCGTTGATCGGGTCTTCTGATAATCCAGCAGGGCAGTCGGGACTAGTGGGGTCACTGATAGGTCTCTACCCAGCCTATACTAGACAGTTTAGGATAAGCAGGTAAGGTATCAATAGCAGGTTACAATAAACAGGCTATGCATTAGAATAGGTAAAGCAGCAGCAGCAGCATTTCTAATGCAAGCATGAGAGGGAAAGAATAGGCGATATCGGTATGCTCAAAAGGGGGGTGCTTGCCTGGTTGCTCGGCGGCAAAGGCAAGGTCGTCAATGGTGGCGTTGGGCTCTTGAGCTGCGTCAGTCTCGGGGACGACGTCGGTGTCAGGGTCTAACAAGAGAGAAGAGGGGGAAGAAACAGTAAATACTAAGCAAACAAGTGCTACACAAAGTATAACATGACAATATGCAGTGCCGAGTGTGTTCTAACGTGTGGTTGCACATTACCAAGGAAGGAGGAATCCATCCGGGAATGTTTTCCCGGTTCCGGACATTTGTCAGACAGACGACCGAAGGGGAACGGTTCCATGTTCGGATAGTTAGGGACGTGTGACGACGGACCGCGTATTCGGATTCATCTCATCGTTCTGAGTAACTTCCATGTACAAAGTTTTTCGATCTGAGCTACGGATTATTTTATATGATTTTCTAAAAAAATTAGCAATTTCTGGAATTTATTTAACCATTTAAATTCGAATTATCCAAAACAGTGTATGCTGACATCATCAGTAGTCAATAGGGCCGTTGACCTAGTTAAACTGACGTGTGGGCCCCACATGTCAGTGTCTGTTTAGTTTAATTAGGGTTTAACTAATTTAATTGCAGTTTAATTAAACTAACTAATTAATTAGATTAATTAAATAGGATTAATTAAGTTAATTAATTACTTAATTAACTAATTAGTTAGTATATATATATTTATATTAAATCGTTTTGGGGGCGGGCCCCACTGGTCATACCCCCAAGGGGGCCCCAGTTGCCAGTGGCACATAGGCCACTGGAGCGGGTTCAACGGGCGCGGGCGGTGGCGTTCTCCCGAACGGGCACGAGCGAGGGGACACGCCGGGGCGCCGGCGCCGGCGCCGGGCGTCGGGGGTGGCCGCGGAGGGGATGCGCGGGCGGGAGCGCGCGTGGCCGTGAGCGGAGGCGCAGGCGGGGCAGTGGAACCGTGGCGCAGAGGAGCAGCGGCGCGACAGTGGTGGTGGCTGGAGGCGGAGCCAGGCCGTGGCGGCAGCACGGCGAGCGCGACTGGGCGGGCGCCGAGCGCGCGTCGGGCGCGGACAGGGCGCCCGGGCAGGCGTGGCCGTGGCCGGGGCAAGGCGGCCTGCAGGGCGGCAGGCGGGGGACGGGCGAGCGCGCGCAGCGAGCAGCAGCAGCGCGGGTCGGCGCGCGGCTGGATGTGGCAGAGCAGAGGCAACGCGGCGCCAGGACGGGGTTCGGCGAGTGGCGGTGCGGCTGCGGGGACCAGGGGCGCGTTCGAGCTGCAGGGGAGAGGAGTGAAGGAGAGGGGCTCACGGCCGCATAGAGGAACGGGGGCGGCGAGGCTCGATGAAGCCGGGCGGGGAGGAGAAGGTGATGCGAGGCGGCGAGCGATCCGGCGGCCGGGGACGAGCGCGGGTGACGGCGTCGGGTGCCCAGGCGCGGGCGTCGGCTCGTGGGGAGGGGGGGAAAGGGGATCGGGGTGGAGTGGGGATAGGGTTAGGGTTTCCACGGTGGGGGGGTTAAGGGAGTGAGTGGGGGGTTGGGTCGGCCGGCTGGGCTATGGCCCAGTTGGGCCAGGTGGGGGTTTTGTTTTCTTTCTTTTTTTGTCTTGTTTTCTTTTTGTCTTTTTCTTTTCTTTATTCCTATTTCTGTTTTGTATTTTCTTTTTAAACCAAATGACTTTTGCAAAATATGATACTTGCCAAAATAAATGCTGTGCAATATTTACCACTGTTAGAAAATGGTGTGGAGCATAAATGATTTCATTTGTATTTCATTTAATTGCAAAAGGATTAAATATTGTTGTTTTGTTGCTGTTTGAGTCAGCTAATTGATTTAGTGAATATTGGTTATAATTTTTAGAGTTGTCTCTGGAATATTTGTCATTTAATGAACATTTTAGTTTCTGGGTTTGGACAACTTTTATTTTCCACTTTCAGTTTGAATTTCCAATTGAGTTTGAATTAGAAATGAGATATGATACAAATGATTTTTAAGCATTATTGATCCTGGTGACATGGCATAATAAAAAAGGGGATTACTGTAGTTAACCACTGGGGGTGTTACACTGTACGTACTACTACTAGTACTACTACTACTCGTTCTCCTATAAACCTTGCGCTTGGCATCTCAAAAATATTAACCTTGCGCTTGGCTCTTCGCCTCTTCAGGAAGTCGAGCAATGATGGTACTACAGTATATGGTTCTGGCTATCTGAGACCGAATGAATTGCTGCATGTCCACCACGTTGGCGAGGGTCGAGGGGCGAGGGAGAGTGCGTACTACTACGTCTGTTTCAATATGGACTACATACAGAGCAAAATGAGTGAATCTACACTCTAAAATATGTCTATAACATCAGTGTTTGGAGTATGTACTAGTAGTTCATATCGAAATCTGCTAAAAGACATACTCCCTCTGTCCCATAATATAAGAGTGTTTTTGACACTACACTAGTGTCAAAAAAGATTTTATATTATGAGATGGAGGGAGTATATTTCAAACAATATGATAATCTCTCTAACCAAGGTAGGGACGAGGAGTATATACGTCTAACGGAGGGAGTAGTAAAATTTTCTCCTCGTCCTACGAGCCACCGCGCGCATGGGTGAGGGAGCGGGCGCAGGCCTAGTAAGCAAGCTTCTGCTCATCCTGCGACTCTGCGAGCCACCGCGCCCGTGGGCGGGGGAGAGGGTGTACTAAGCAAGCTTCTCCTCATTTTGCGAGTTGACGGGACACATCAAAAGTAATACAGAGCATCTCTAGTGTATAGAGCCTTGCCTCTAAGGTAGGCCCCACATGGTTTGCCTCTTTTTTAAAATAATACGTCAAGTCGCAATTTGTTTGTTCACCCATGGTACACGATCCTCCATCAAGTGGACAACTAGTAAACGTGTCAAATTACCATGTGGGCTGCCTTTTCATACAGAAATGAGCTCCACCGTGTACTCGCACGGGTGTGGTTGTGAAACAGACAGGAGTACGTGTGCCGTGTGTGCACCTCTTCTCTTCGTGCATGTCCCCCGCCTACGTGGTTGTGTGTGAGAGATATACAAACCTAGAGAGATGGCGTGTGTGTTCATAAGTGTTTTTTGTTATGGGGGGTGATTTCGTGAATGTATTTGTGGGAATATGTGTCGATGATATCTCAAACAAAATCTTGACACATGCAATGTGTGTGAAATAAAGGCCTATCTATATCATATATAGAGGGGGCGATCCACGAGAAGAGAGGGAGGGGTCATAGATATCGATAGAGTCGAAGAGAGGATCAAATATGTGGGTGCGAGATCGATGAAGAGAGCCATCGAAATTGTGTGTGTGCACATCAAAGATATAGGGCGACCGACCTACCGGAACGTCAGAGGGCAGAGGGCAAGTTTGTGTGTGGCAGGGTGACATGACTAGAGCGCTCGATGTATCGGTGTGTGTGGGGGGGGGAGGTAGAGACCTAAGTAGAGAGGTAGATCGACTCGTATATGTGTTGAGAAGGAGAGACCTAGCTATGTCTTGAGTGAGATTGGTCGACATCTATACATAAGTGAAGGACAAGAAATAGGTTTGGACAGAGAGAGAGAGAGAGAGAGTGCCGGAGGGGTGGTGGAGTTGCTTCTCGGAGATGGTGGGAGAGGCCTACTAGACAAACTGAGGGTACAACTGCAATATCAAGAAGAGAGGGGGGTGTGTTTCTGTGTGTGCGTGTGCGTGATAGATGTGTCGGGAGGCATGCATGGATGATGAAGGGGACCATATGTGTTTGGTAAGCAGACCTAACTAGATCGGTAGATCAATTGTTGTGTGTCGGAGGAAGGGAGAGACATAACTAATGAGCTAGATCGATCGGCGCGTGGGGAAACGAGTTATAAACGACGTAGCTAGCTATCTGTATAGTGGGAGATCAGTCGGTGTACATCCATTTGTTAGAGGCAAATAAGGCCCAGAGAGATGTATATAGAGAGAGGGATGGAGCTAGGAGGTGGTGCAAGAGGCCTACTAGATAGGGGGGTGGAGTGTGCGACTGTGAGATCGATGAAAAGAGGGGCGAGAGTTTACACGTGTGTGGGACTGTATGAGAGACAAGAGGCATGGACAGAGAAAGGAGGAGATGAAAAGTGTGCGTGTATGTGGTAGGCAGACATCGCTAGAGAGGTTTATCGATCGGTGTGTGTCGAAAAGGAGTTGTGGAGACCGTGAGAGAACGACCTAAAGAAAATAATGAATGTGCGCAATGGATAGAATGCTGAGGGAGGGGAGGGCGAGGAGGGCGTGTGCATGCACGAGAGAAAGTTAGTGCTAGCTACAAAGGTTAGAGGATATGTGTCGATGATATCTCAAACAAAAATGTGACACAATGCAATGTGTGTGAAATAGAGGCCTATCTATATCATATATAGAGGGGGCGATCCACGAGAAGAGAGGGAGGGGTCATAGATATTGATAGATTCGAAGAGAGGATCAAGTGTGTCGGTGCGAGATCGATTAAGAGAGCCATCCAAATTGTGTGTGTGCACATCAAAGATATAGGGAGACTGACCTACCGGAATGTCAGAGGGCAGTGGGCAAGTTTGTGTGTGGCAGGGAGACATGACTAGAG
This sequence comes from Thinopyrum elongatum, assembly GCA_011799875.1. Taxonomy (NCBI): domain Eukaryota; kingdom Viridiplantae; phylum Streptophyta; class Magnoliopsida; order Poales; family Poaceae; genus Thinopyrum; species Thinopyrum elongatum. Next base: position 283,400,591 of record CM022299.1, on the reverse strand, counting down.
CGCTCGATGTATCGGTGTGTGTGGGTGGGAGGCAGAGACCTAACTAGAGAGGTAGATCGACTCGTATATGTGTTGAGAAGGAGAGACCTAGCTATGTCTTGAGGGAGATCAGTCGACATCCATACATAAGTGAAGGAAGGGAAATAGGTTGGGACATCGAGAAAGAGATAGAGAGGGAGAGAGAGAGGGAGAGAGAGGTAGAGTGCCCGAGGGGTGGTGGAGTTGCTTCTCGGAGATGGTGGGAGAGGCCTACTAGACCAACTGAGGGTACAATTGCAATATCAAGAAGACTGGGGATGTGTTTCTATGTGTGCGTGTGCGTGATATATGTGTCAGGAGGCATGCATGGATGATGAAGGGGCACCATGTGTTTGTTAAGCAGACCTAACTAGATCGGTAGATCAATTGTTGTGTGTTGGAGGAAGGGAGAGACATAACTAATGAGGTAGATTGATCGGCGCATGGGGAAACGAGTTATAAATGACCTAGCTAGCTATATGTATAGTGGGAGATCGGTCGGTGTACATCCATTTGTTAGAGGCAAATAAGGCCCACAGAGACGGATAGAGAGAGAGAGAGATGGAGCTAAGGTGGTGCGAGAGGCCTACTAGCTAGATAGGGGGAGGAGTCTGCAATTGTGAGATCGATGAAAAGAGGGGCGAGAGTTTACACGTGTGTGGGATCATAAGAGAGATACGAGGCATGGACAGAGAAAGGAGGAGATGCAAAGTGTGTGTGTGTATGTGGTAGGCAGACATCGCTGGAGAGGTTTATCAATCGGTGTGTGTCGGAAAGAAGTACTTGTTGAGACCATGGGAGAACGACCTAAAGAAAAAAATGAATGTGCGCGATGGATAGAATGCTGAGGGAGGGGGCGAGGAGGGCGTGTGCATGCACGAGAGAAAGTTAGTGCTAGCTACAAAGGTTAGAGGATTGTGTGGGTGTAAGAGGCTAATAAAGATCATAATTCGATATGAAAGTGGATTCATATATTTGAATAAGAGATCGTAGTGTTATAAACCTATGCATGCATGAATATAGCGGTGATGCGCGTGGTGTGGTTTTGGACATGTTATACTATAATGTGATAATGCGTGGCGTTTGCAACTCATAGCAAAATATTGAACAATCTAAACCATACTATATATCGAACAATCTCACATTTTATTTGAATTTGTGATAATGTGTGGCGTTTGCAGCTCACAACTAAATATCGAACAATCTAAACCATACTATATATCGAACAATCTCACATTTTATTTGAATTTGTGATAATGTGTGGCATTTGCCACTCACAGCTAAGTACTTGTAGGCATAGGGGGCGGGGCACCATACATTATGTGATAAACACATTATACATTTGTAGATCTTATTCAAATAGAGAAACGAATTCAAATTTAGTTCATATTGAAGCGGTAGTATATACGTTTGGAATGCACTAAAATGTTCATTTGAGTAGCAGGTTGCATGCATTATACACGTAGCGAAATATTTTAATTGAACATAACATGGATTCAAAGTTTTGAATGGCATTTGTAGTGCAAATTGATTTGGTACAGTACATGGGACTAGACTCTCTTGTGCGGTGCGAATTGATTTCTTTTTGGTTTTTTCATCGAGGGAAGTGCGAATTGATTTGATATAGTATACACGTTAGGCTTGTCCGGAAATTTCAACTCGCGCCTTGTTATCCCGAAATTTTAAGATATCTCTTTGTCTCGTTGTGCTCCTAAAATTCCCTCCATCTCAACACGTGCCTTGCTATCCCAAAATTACAACGTGTGCAAAAACTCCCACCTCCTGCGAAATCCCGACATGTGAAATTCCCATGACACCCCTGAATCGAAAGAACCACCTAGTTCAAATAGGTGGGGCTACTTTCATAACTTACCCCACATTTCAGACAAGCACGTCGCTAAGCCATGGTTCCCCCCTCCCATCCCCTCCGCCCCCCCCCATTCTTACACCGAGGCTATGAAAACCCGCGAAGCCTCACAATGCCACCCAGCCAGAGTCTCTTCCCCGACGACATCGTCCACCGTAACAGCTCGACGTCCCTCATCCACCACACCGGATGAGGATACGTCGTTGATCTTGTCGTCCCGCCGGTTCTGCCACCCCGTCCTCCATCTCCAAAGAGCAGACCCGACGTTCACCTCGTCTTTCACGCCACCTCCATTCCCACAGCGCTGTCTTCACCTGCACCACTGGAAGAGCAGCACCATCACCGATTCCTCGGATGAAGCTGAGGCCTAATCGGCGCCACGAAAGAGGTTCTACACTAATTGCTGCATTTTCTTCTTGATTCGATCTCACGGTGCAGCTGGTGCTCGGTCCCGAGCTGCCATGGCGCGGCTCCATCTACGGCGGCGTCACCGGCCACTTCCTCCACGACGTCTCTCCCTCGGCGGCGACGTCCACATCAGTCGGAGCTGCTACTGTTGCTCCAGCTCTCGCTGGCCCTGCTGCTTTGGCTCTCTCTCACGCTGCTGCTCTGCTCTTGCTCTCGGTCCCCTTCCTGGTCTGCTCTGGCTCTTGCTTGCGCTGCTGCTCTTGCTCTTGCTCTTGGTCCCCTGCCTGGTCTGCTCTGGCTCTTCCTCACGCTGCTGCTCTTGCACTTGCTTGCGCTTCTAGTCTACTCTTTCTCGCGCTACTGCTGCACGAGCAGCAGCTCCGGCTCTCGCTCGAGCTCCTGCTGCTGCTACCCGAGATGCTGCTACACGACCAGCAACCTCGGCTCTTGCACGCGCTGCTGCTTTGGATGCTGCTGCTGCTCTGCCCCGGCTGCTCTCTGGTAGTATGGTCCCTGCTGGAGCGGCTACCGATTTAGATCACTGCTACTCTGCCACTATTCCTCAAGCGGCCAAAACTATTAGTGCCCTACGTTTCTGCTACTAGTGAGTTGAGTTTCGACAGTAAAATTCAGTTTCGACAGCAAAAATTAGTTTCGACAGTAAAATTCAGTTTTGACAGTTAAATACAGTTTTGACAGTTTAGTTCATAGATGAGCGGCTGATGTATTTTACATCTAGCACTTTTTGTTTATGTATTTTACATCATCTATCGGAGATTCTATTAGAATACCACTTCAGGTTAACATTGTCTCTCTTGTCCTGCTTCAGCCTCGCCGTCGTACACCTCACCAGAGCTGCTCCAACGACGAAACCCTCCATCACAGCGGAGCAATACCCTTGGCTCCATCTCCAGGCGCCTAAGATCTTCTTCCCCTCCTCCGACTGCCACATCAGCCGCAGCATCCTCAGCGACCAACCCAATGATGCTGAGATCGACATGGCTTTGCCAAAGAGGTTGTACACTTGCTGCATCACTTTTTTACTCGACATGTTATATATATTGTCCATTGAGCACACGTAGTAACGTGAAATACGATTAGTTTATCCTATATAACAAGCAGTGAGGTACCAGGCAACTTAGCTATCCGTGATGGACTCTCTCGAAAGCCATCATTATTTATTTCTGCGCGTTTGAGCTATGCATGTGTAGATGGGCCTGGGAGTTCAGTTAGTAGGGCACTGGTCTGGGTCCAAAGTAGTATAAGTAGCACAAAAACATTTTTGGAGTGTAGGCTTTTGCCTGTTCAAGCCTGCCTACTAGAATTGCCAGTGGTTGAAAGGAAAAGTGAAGGAAAGACATAGGAATTGGAAAGTTTCCTATGGTACTACTATTAATGCATTTGGTTCAAAGGAATGGAGCAAAGGAAAACTGTAGGATTTGTTCCTTTACACTACTAGGGAAATGCTTATAGGTAGGACATCAGTAGTAGCACTGGAAAATAGCAAGCGCTGCTGCTAATTAGCAGTAGCGCTGTTCTGGGGTAGCGCTACAAGTAACACTTTAGTAGTAGCGCTGGAAAAGTAAAAAGCGCTACTACTAAGTGGGACCCAACGAGCCCACCAACGCTAGCTGTAGTAGCAATGCTGTCCAGAATATAGCACTACTACTAAGATTTTAGCAGTAGCGCTTTATTTGACAGCACCGCTACTGCTAATGGACCCCACTTAATAGTAGCGCTTTTCCTGGAAAGCGCTACTACTAAGTACCATAGCAACAGTGCTTTCTAGAAAATAGCGCTACTGCTAGGCGCGGCTGGTGCCACCTTTTCACCCCCTCTCCCCCTCCTCCCCCCTTTCCCCTCTCTCCTCCTCCTTTCCCCTCACCCCTCTCTAAGTTAGTTCTCCACCATTGTTGTCATTCTTCTCTCTTCCTCCTACCTCTCTTCTCTCCCCATTAATGCCCCCCTCCACCATAATTCTCCTCCATAAATGGCCTTCTCATCTCTATCTAGCTACCTCATTTATTTGGCTCTCCCTCCATTCCATAGATATAGATCTAGCTAGCTCATCTCTCTCCCTCTCCATTAGTTAGCCAGAGTCATCTCTCCTCCCCAACAGCTAGATCTAGCTAGCTATTTAGCCATCCACACTTTCAATCCCTATAGGTAGCGAAAGGCCTCATCTAACTTTGCTCGGTCTCTCTCGGGAGATAGGTGAGTAAAAAGTTGTGCATTTGAAGAATGGGAATATGTGTGTTTGAGATATGGAGAGATTTGTGCGAGTGACATGCCCCCGAGTTGCTTATGTTTTGCCGAAATGTCGATTTATTTCCGTTTCGGTGAATTTTGAGCAAACTCAATATGTCCTATTTTTAGGCAAGGTCATGCCAAATTTTTATATGACTTTGATGCATGCATGCATTTTGTTTATAACCCTTTTGCTTGTTATACTGTGCAGTCGGTCATGAAGGTGAGTGGATGGAAGGTGGAGCGATACTTGCAGTCCGCGGTGATGGACATGTATGCAAATAATCAGACTAGGATTAGATGTCCGTGTACAAGATGCAAAGAAGGAGTCCTTTTGGACCCTTTTGATCGTGGCATTCTGAAGGCGCACCTGCTGATGAATGGTTTCATGGATGGCTATACTCGGTGGATAAGTGAAGATGATGATGAGGATGTCCACATGGCAGGGAATAACGACATGGGGCTAGACGAAGAGATGACCGATCGACACGAAGACGATGGCGCCGGACATGGCGGCGGGGAAGAGTCCGGACATGGCAGCGGTGGAGAAGATTCCGGACATGGCGAAGAAGAGCCCGGACATGGAGGAGAAGAGGCAGCGGTCACGCCACAGTCTTCGACGCTACTAAGTGCAGTCGTGCAGGACCCTCATGTTCAAGACCTCCTTCGCAAGAGTACGACTAGCGAGAGAGCTGCTTCTAGAGAGGAGGCCGAGCTGGTGCAACTTGAAGTAGACTCGAAGACTCCATTGTATGACGGTTGCGATCCCGAGGTGACCCGCTTCAGTTTCATGCTCGAACTTCTAAAGACGAAGGCCAAAAACAAATGGACAGACAAAAGCCTCGATGAGCATTTGAAGTATCTACATAATAAAGTTCTTCCCGCGGGGAACCTGTGTCCTACTAGTGTCGAGGAGGCCAAGAAAATCATTTGCCCTTTTGATTTGCTGCACATTAGATACCACGCATACATCAACGATTGCATCATTTATCGGGGGGAGCACGCTGAAAAAACCATCTGTCCAGTGTGCAATGCTTCTCGATACAAGAAGGCAGGAAAGAAAGCTCCTCAGAAAGTTGTATGGTACTTTCCGATCACTCCCCGTCTGCAGCGGTATTTCGTAGATCCTAAGGAAGCAAAGCTCATGCGCTGGCACCCGGAGAGGAAGAAGCCCGACGATGGAGATGATCCATGTCATGCACACAAGGTGCTTGACCAAATGCTAGGGCCACCTAGGGACTCCTGTTGATCATGGAATTTGTCAGGATGACATCTCCTTAGATGATAGTGAGGGTGGTGGGGTTGGTTTGTGAAAAGAGGAAACTTGCTAATGCAAGTTTGGAAGGATTTCTGTTCTGGACAGAAACTTTAGAGGAATATTTGGTGAACTTTAAGGATGCAAATGGAGCTGATATTCTGGGCATAAGGGCTTTGTTGCGATTACTATAAGTGGGAAAAATTCAGGATTTTTGGAGCAAGGAAGAATAGGGTTGTAGTTATAACCTAGGAAATGGACAGAATTGAAAAGAGGTTGGTTTACTTAAAATTTTCTAAAGACTAATATAGTTTTTTTGTTGCATAAAAGTGATTTATGGGCATCACATGACCTCCCATAATTTTTGTGGAATTTTAAAATAATTATTTAAAATGGTTGTAGTGCAACAGAGGCATTTAAAATGTTGAAATAGCTATTAAAAGAATAGTTTTGGGCAAATTTTATTATAAAAATAATTCCTACTATTATTAAAGTAGTAATGAATTGGTTTTAAGAAAACTCCCAAAGCCACAATATTATTTTCAAAAATTTCTATATGGAGGGAAGAATTTTGAAAAACAGAGGGCAGAAAATACTCTGAAAATAACAAAGGTCTTAATATAATTCAAAATTTTATTTCTGGCCAAATTTTTATTTAGTAAAAACATGATTAAATTTTTGGGGTGTTACAAACTCTACCCCCCTTAAGAAAATCTCATCCTCGAGATTTGTTAAAGGCGAAGGAACTAAATGCAAATCACAACAGACAAGCAATCATGCACAAGAAAAATAACACACAAGCATATCATTCAAAGAAACACTACACACTGCTAGAAACATACACATAATCGTCTACGGCATGACTGTGAAATCTACAGGGCAACAGGGTTTCTAAGGACATGGCAACTTCTCTGGAGGACTTAGTCCACTTCATCGACATCCAGACGGGCGTGTCTTGCTGACGTCGAGGCTTCTCTGGGGCCTTCACCGTCGGAGTTGGCTGGAGTGTTATGAGGAGCCGCAGGGTTGGGGTAGCGATGATGACCCACGCGGGGTGTAGTGGCTATAGTCCCGTTGGAGGAAATCCCAAAGAGATGACGGAGTTCATCCGGGGAAACGAATGCATTGCCCGGGTGGGCAACAGGGGCAGACCTCGCAGGCTCGATTGGTCTCCCGAACAGTACTACCGGGTTGTCAGTGGCGGGAGCAACTTCACTTCTCACCGGGGTTAGGAGAGCAAGCGTCTTGCGGGTCTCAATCAGGTCAAAAGTGACCTGATCGAACAGTGCCTCTTGCGCTCTCAGGTAGCGCACCAGATGCACCAGAGCAGGATCCGTCTCATGGTCTCCATTGGCGACTTGGGTCGGGCTACCGTAGCCTTCACGATTAGGGTAGTAGTAGAAAGAGCGGCAGTTAACCCTCGGCGACAGATGCCGAAGTTGAACTACAGCTTCTCGAGCTGCAAGTTGGATGGCTTGGGGCTCGTCGGAGGTCGTCCTTCCGGTGAACTGGTAGGGGCGCTCTGCGGTGATGCCCCTCCAGTAGATGTGCACCGTGGCCCAGAAGTGGTGGATGGAATCACTCGCGTGCTCTTGGTACACAACATACTCCGGTGGCTCTTCGATGCCGAGAGCACGACGGGTGAGATTGGTGAGGATGGCTACAAAGCCTTCAAGCTCGGCTGCGGTGGTCTCGTTGTGCATGTTGGGGCCTGGCATCTTGGTGGTTGGATATCGAACTGGGAGTAAGGCTGTGATGTGCTGAGTTTTGGGGCAAGGCTTCTCTTATAAGCCAGCGGAGTCTTCCATCGCACGCTTGTGGATGGGATAACACAGGTGTCGGCCACAGGCACACGGCCTATGGGCTAGGTAGATAGGTTGGGCACTGACTGTCAAAAGATGTTGGCTGACACTGTGCAGGCTTATCGGGTGTGATGGGCTTGTCTGTGGACACAGAAGGGTGTGGATGGTGTGGAAACCTAGGGTCAGCGACCAGGCTAGGATATGATTAGCCAATGGTCAGCCTGGCTCTAATACCAAGGCTGCCGGGGCCGGGACATAAAATCCCAAAAATTAACCCCTCGTGTCATCACCAGCCCAGGATTACCGTTACTGGTGGACATGTCCTTGTTACAGATAACCAAACTATTACAAGAATGGGATACAAGACCATGAAGGTCTAATGATACAACGATGATTCTGGTGGTGGATGACGGAGTTGTCTCGTGGTTCTTCAACGTCGATGGGGCTCCATTCCCACAGGAACGGCTGACCTGGATAACTCCTATCCCGTGCGGCTGCCATCCTAGGCTCCGCACGGACGTCACTATGGTACTCCTCGTAGAGCTCCTGACCTGGCCAAGTAAATAGCCAGGGACAAGCCTGTGAGTTCGTTTGAATGTACTCGCAAACATCATGAACAAAAGATATACCGAATGTAACAATTAAATTATATGATCATGATGAACCATACTATATGCGTATGCTCATGATGGTCTTAAAGGCATGCTGTCAGGAATTAAATCATGGCATGATACCATATTAGCATGTGCAAATAGCTGGATATAAAAATATTAGTGATAAACAAGGAAAGTTAAAGGAAAATATAATAAAGGAAATGCCTGTCGGATGTCTAAAATGACACCACGGTAGGTCTTGAAGAGAAATGCCAAACGGGTGTCTAAAAGAGAAATCGGACGAGACAGGACCATCCGAGAACTCAGGCGACGCCACAAGAGGTCTTGAAAAGAAATGCCAGTCGGGTGTCAATTGACGCCATGGTCGGACTTGAAGAGAAATGCCAATCGGGTGTCTACAAGAGTAGTGGCGTGATGAACCGCCTGTTAACTCGAGAGACGCCACGAGAGGTCTTGAAAATAAAATCGAGTGCCCGGGGTAGTCTAGCCAGCCCCTGAGACACTCAGGAAAATTCAAAATAAGAGAAACGGGTTAGTCCTCAATATCATGCATGACCATAAAAATATTTAACAAGCATAAAATATTCATGGTAGCAACAGGGTGTCAATAATTATCTTGCAAAATATTGCATGGCATGTCATAATTATTTTCCTCCGGAGACCGACACTAAGTCCGACACTTGACCAACCCAGACTATAGCCCTTAACCGTGGACACGGCTATTCAAATAGGTTTAAACTCCGCAGAGGGTGTACTCTTTACCCACAAGTATAGGATTTCTTTAGTCAGCACTGAGACACTGGCTAATTCCCATTACAGCCTTTGGGCTGAAAACACACCTAACCAGCACACACGAGATTATCTTTCCGGATGCCAGGAATCACCCAAAGCATCGTTCAAGAAAAACTTTAAGATGGAGAGACCAACGTCCTGCATGGGATCACTATTAATACGTGCGAATTACAAGGGGTGCCCCCCTCTCAGTCACAACTAGAAACACCCATGCCCCCTGACCCGATGACAGGATTTAGTCCACCAACATGGAAACCCTCATCGTAGCCCTCTATGTGGTGTGTGCATGGAAAGGGGTTAACAACTTACTAAACCATACCCCACCTGTGGCAGGGACAAGTGGCAGCACGAATCAAGTATGGGGGGTTACCGGAACAAGACTCGGTTTATGGTCGACTCAGGAGGCTCAAGTTTCCTGCAACGGTTAGCACAACAAGTATTCCTTCAACAGCAATACCAAACAGGGCCACAACCCTTGCATGCTCCAACGTGATCACCCTTTTGCCGGTAACGGTGTTTCTCTTATGCCTGCTCCTGCAGCTTAGTCATGACGAGTACACGATGCACGGTACGATGAAACATGCCAACACCACATGCAAATTTTACCCAAATTCAAACCATGCAAGCACTACTAGCAATATGCCAAGTTAATTTGAATTCAGCATAGTCATGTTCAAATTATTCTAGCAAATAATCTACCATGCATTCACCATATCAAGTGTTCAAGATGCTTGCCTTGAGCATGCAGAAATACTGGGTGCACTCCAAAAGTCTGAAAAGTTTTCTTCCCTCCATTTTTCCTATTTTGAAGAATATAGCAATTACCACATAATTCTAAAACAGTGCCAAAAAGTGTTTCCAATATTTTTGAAATAAAAACTAAAATAAACTAGATGAAATATGAGGAATAGCAGAAAAGGAATCAATTTATTTGGAGCTCATATGAATTAGTTATGGAATTTCTAAGCTGGAAAGAACGAAGAAAAAGACTATTTAATAGATACAGTAGGAACAAGTCTTAGGAGAAAAAAAAAGTTCACCTAATCTAGATTAATAGAGAATGTTTTTATAAGACTTTAGAAATTTGTATCACTGGATTTGGATTTGAAATAAAGGCTGTGGAATAATTTGAAAATTACTGAAAAAGAAAAAGAAGAAAGGCAAAGGCGCGCTCTGGGCGGAATTTAACCGTCTGGCGCTCCTAGGCCGGAACTGCTGGGCCGTGATTGTCGGACTGGCCCAGCCGCGCCGATAGAGGGAGAGAGAGGTGAGGCTGACGGGAGGGGCCCGGCTGTCGGGTTTGACCAGGTCCACCCCGCGTCTCCTCTCTGTCCGAGCAGAGGCGGCGTCTCCGGCGAGGCTCGCCGGTGAACGGCAGCGCCGTTCGGGGATCCGAGGCCACCGTTGTGTTCGAGAGGTTGGGGCAGTTCTCCTGGTACCCTCCACGGTCGCCGGAGTGAGCGGAGTGGCCGGCGGTGAGCTTCCCGACGGACGACGGCGTCGGGCAAGAGGGGGCTTTCGTCTTGGAGCTTGCTCTGGTGAAATTGAAGGGCGGGATGGATCTGCGGATCCACGGGGAGGCTTCTGGTGTAGAGACTGGAGAGGGGGAGGCACTGGAGAGGTGGCGAGCTCCGAGGCGGAGGCGGCGGCAGTAGATGCCGGAGAGGGGGGAGACGGCCCTCTCCGGTCGCTTAGTTGCTTGAGGGGCTTACAGGAGGTGGAGGAGAGTTCCTGACGAGGAGAGGGAGCTCGAGGGAGGTTTTAATAGCACGGCAAGGTCGGTTCCTGTGGCTTCCCAGAGAAGTCACGATGGCGGCGGGCATTCATGGCGCCGTCGAGGCCGGTAAGGGTCGGTGGTGATCGATACGTGGTCGGTGATGACATCGGCGACCGTAGTTAAGGCGAGGACGTTCTGGCGGCTGCGGATTGGGCCACGCGTCATGGGCGGCACCGTGACAGCGACGGGTGACGGTGGCTGGCGGCTCGGGACGATGGAGGGCGGTGCCAGGGGAAAGCTCCGGTGCGGGGAGGGTTAGGCTGGTGCAGGTGGCTGGTGAAGCATGCGGGGCAAGCCAAGGGAGGGCAGCAGCGGGGCGGTAGGGCTCGTGGCGCTCGGGCGTGCAATACACGCGCTCTGGGCGTGCTCTGAGCGTGCACCCGAGGTGCTCGACGAAATGCCACGGCACCCTAGGATGCTTTTCTGCAAGTGATACTTAATAGGGTGGAGCTCCTATGAACTATAATGGTTGTAGACAAGATGATTTGGCCAGAGGATCAAGTGCCATATGCAGTTTCATAAACTTGCATAATTCTGTCATGCACACAAGGTGCTTGACCAAATTCTAGGGCCACCTAGGGACTCTTGTTGATCATGGAATTTTTCACGATGACGTCTCCTTAGATGATAGTGAGGGTGGTAGGGTTGGTTTCTGAAAAGAGGAAACTTGCTAATGCAAGTTTGGAAGGATTTCTGTTCTGGACAGAAACTTTAGAGGAATATTTGGTGAACTTAAAGGATGCAAATGGAGCTGATATTCTAGACTTAAGAGTTTTGGTGGGATTACTATAAGTGGGAAAAAATTCAGGATTTTTGGAGCAAGGAAGAATAGGGTTGTAGTTATAACCTAGGAAATGGACAGAATTGAAAAGAGGTTGGTTTACTTAAAATTTTCTAAAGATTAAGATAGTTTTTTGCATAAAAGTGATTTATGGGCATCACATGACCTCCCATAATTTTTGTGGAATTTTAAGATAATTATTTAAAATGGTTGTAGTGCAACAGAGGCATTTAAAATGTTGAAATAGCTATTAAAAGAATAGTTTTGGGCAAATTTTATTATAAAAATAATTCCTACTGTTATTAAAGTAGTAATGAAATGGTTTTAAGAAAACTCCCAAAGCCACAATATTATTTTCAAAAATTTCTGTATGGAGGGAAGAATTTTGAAAAACAGAGGGCAGAAAATACTCCGAAAATAACAAAGGTCTTAATATAATTCAAAATTTTATTTCTGGCCAAATTTTTATTTAGTAAAAACATGATTAAATTTTTGGGGTGTTACACTAATACTTGAGAATATTCTTTGGCTCCCTTTGTGTCGAATCAATAAATTTGGGTCGAATACTCTACCCTCGAAAACTGTTGTGATCCCCTATACTTGTGGGTTATCAAGACCTTTTTCTGGCACCGTTGCCGGGGAGCATAACTCTATTCTCTGAGTCACTTGGGATTTATATATGTTGATCACTATGAGGAATTTGAACGATACTAGAACCAAGATTTTTCCCTCTACTACGAGGGGAGGTCAGGAACTGCCATCTAGCTCTGCACTTGATTCACCTTCTATTTTGAGTAAGCTTGTGACACCTACACCGGCTATTGATTCTGATATGTCGCATGTTATTGATGATGCTACTTCTACTATAAATGATGCTACTACTGTGCCACCAGGTGAATTACTTGATGAACATCTTGCTACAGTTAGAACTATTGATTATGCTGAAGATGATGATATTTCTGAAACTGGTGAAATTATTGAAACTGAAAACTTTGAAACACCTGATAAGACTAGCTCTCCTAGATATGAACTTCCTGTTATGCCTGAGGGTTATGTTATGGATGGAGAGGTAGCTAGGGACTTTCTTTCTTGTAAGGATAGAGATGATCTTAAGAAATTATTATGCAAGTGGAAAGAAAAATCTTTGAATGCTAGAATGCAATATGATCCTAAGTTTGCTACTTCACCTATCTTTGTTACTGATAAGGATTATGAATTCTCTGTCGATCTTGAGTTAATTACTTTGGTTGAATCTGATCCTTTCCATGGTTATGAATCTGAAACTGTTGTGGCACATCTTACTAAATTGAATGATATAGCCACCCTATTTGGTCATGAGGAAAAAATTCGATATTACTATATTCTTAAGTTGTTTCCTTTCCCGTTAAAGGGTGATGCTAAGTTATGGTTTAATTCTCTTGCTCCTAGTTGTGTGGGTAGTCCCCAGGACATGATTTACTACTTCTCTGAAAAATATTTCCCTGCTCAAAAGAATAAGCTGCTTTAAAGGAAATATTTAACTTTGTGCAAATTGAAGAAGAGAGTCTCCCACAAGCTTGCGGGAGGCTTCTCCAATTACTTAATGCTTTGCCTGATCATCCTCTCAAGAAAAATGAAAGACTTGATATCTTTTATAATGGACTAACCGATGCTTCTAGAGACCACCCAGATAGTTGTGCTGGTTGTGTTTTCAGGGAACGAACTGTTGAGCAAGCTAAATTGCTATTGAATAATATATTGAGTAATAATAATGATTGGACACTTCCTGAACCAACTCCTAAGCCAACTCAAAAGAAAAGAGGTATTCTATTCCTCAGTCCTGAAGATATGCTAGAGGCAAAGAAATCTATGAAAGAAAAAGGTATTAAAGCTGAAGATGTTAAGAATTTACCACCTATTGAAGAAATACATGGTCTTGATAACCCGACACAGGTAGTAGAGGTAAATTCTCTCTATAGATTTGATGAAGGTGATATCCCTTATAATAAGTCTGCTAGTCAATGCTTGGATGAGTTTGATAATTTTATTGTTAAACAAGAAAACTTCAATGCTTATGTTAGTAGACAATTAAAACGTAATGCTTACATGCTTGACTGCTTGGGTGATTATATGAGTAGAACTGTTAGTGATCTGAAAATTATTAGTAAGCATGCTTCCATGGTTAAGACTCAAGTAGAATAAGTACTTAAGGCACAAGATGATTTACTCAATGAGTTGAATAGTAAGAACAATGATAATGCTGTTAGGGTTATGACTAGAGGTGGGAAGATGACTCAGGAACCTTTCTATCCTGAGGGCCATCCTAAGAGAATTGAGCAAGATTCTCAGAGAATTAATACTGATGCACCTAGTCCTAGTAATGAAAAGACAAAGAAAACTGATAGGACTTTGCATGCTTGTAGTGAACCTGTTATAGACACACTTGAGAATCCAAATGATATTTCTATTTATGATGCTAAGACATAATCTGGTGATGAACATGAACCTAGTGATAATGTTAATGATGATGTTCATGCTGATGCTCAACCTAGTAATGATAATGATGTGGAGATTGAACCTGCTGTTGATCTTGATAACCCACAATCTAAAAATAAATGTTATGATAAGAGAGACTTTGTTGCTAGGAAACATGGTAAAGAAAGAGAACCATGGGTTCAGAAACCTATGCCCTTTCCTCCTAAACCGTCCAAGAAAAAAGGATGATGAGGATTTTGAGCGCTTTGTTGAAATGCTTTGACATGTCTTTTTGTGTATGCGTTTGACTGATATTCTAAAAATGTCTCCTTATGCGAAGTATATGAAAGATATTGTTACAAATAAAAGACAGATACTGGAAGCAGAAATTTCCACCATGCTTGCTAATTATACTTTTAAGGGTGGAATACCAAAGAAACTAGGAGATCCAGGAGTACCAACTATACCAAGCTCCATTATAAGAAGCTATGTTAAAACTGTTTTATGTGATTTGGGAGCCGGTGTTAGTGTTATGCCTTTCTCTTTATATTTTAGACTTGAATTGAATAAGTTGACACCTACTGAATCTCTTTGCAAATGGCTGATAAATCAACTGCTATACCCATCGGTATTTGTGAGGATGTGCTTGTTGTGGTTGCAAACGTTACTATTTTAACGGACATTCTTATTCTTGATATTCCCGAGGACGACAGTATGTCGATCATCCTTGGTAGACCCTTTTTGAATACCGCAGGGGCTATTATTGATTGCAACAAGGGAAATGTCACTTTTCATGTTAATGGTAATGAGCATACGGTACAGTTTCCGAAGAAGCAACCTCAAGTTCATAGTATCAATTCTATTGGAAAAAATTCAACTATTACTATTGGAGGTTTTGAATTCCCTCTTCCTACTGTCAAAAAGAAATATGATATTCTTATTGTTGGGGACATGCATATCCCTGTTGAGGTAACCTACTGTTATTCGAAAATTCTCCGGTTTCATGTTATTCGAAAGAAGTTTGTTAATAAGACTTGATCAACCTTGTTAATGGATTCCTTTTGATGGGCATGAGATGGATGAATTTAGGAAGCACAACTTTCTGTACCCACCTTTTACTTTCTGTTATTTAGAATAAATAAAGCAAAAATAGTATTATCTGTCTATTTTCTGAATTATCCGTGCAATAAAAAATGTCCCGAAAATAAAAGATCTCCAAATGCCCTGAAAATTTAGTATGATTTTTTATATAATATTTTACAATTTCTAGCATTGAGATTGCACCAGGGGGCTGCACCAGTGGGCCACAAGGGTGGAGGGCGCGCCCTATCCCCCTGGGCACGCCCCCTACCTTGTGGGTCCCACGTGGGTCCCCCACACTTATTCCAGCACCCATCCACTTCGTCTTCCTCTAGAAAAAATCATCCCATTGCTCAAACCCGTGTTCTCGCTCATCTTGCTGCCATTTTCGATCTCCTTACGCAAAGCTCCATTTGCAAAACTGTTTTGGGGGATTGTTCTTCAGTATGTGACTCCTCCAATGGTCCAATTAGTTTTTGTTCTAGTGCTTTATATATTGCAAATTTTTGCTGTTGTGGTGACCTTGTTCTTGAGCTTGCATGTCAAATTTATATGGTCCAAAGTAGTTTTGATGCATGATATAGCTTCTAGACACTTGTAGGAGTAGTTGCTATTAGTTTTGTTGAGTTTGGTTCACTTTTATTTTAAGTCACTAAAAATTTCAGAAATTTTCAGAGAAAATGATGAGGAGATTGTTAAGGGGCTCTTCAAGTAGGGGTTCTAAAGGAAATGAGAATGAGGTGAAGAAGAAGCCCAAGTACAACCTTCCTCGCATCGCTAAGGTTCGACCATGTGAATGGCCATGTGATGCATTCTTGGGGGCTGCTGCAATTTATGATAATTTTTATTATTTGGCGGAGAATGCAGGCATCACCGACTTCCTCCACGATAAGTGTGATCAATACCTCCTACTCACTAATACATTCGTGCAAAAAATTTACTTTCATGCTAGGGAAATCACCACCCATGGTAGAATTTTATTTATATGATGAGCATAAGGAGATGACGCTTTATGATTTTTGTGAGGTTTGCAAATTACCTTTTGAGGGCAGCGTCGATAAACCACGTCCTAGAGATGTGGAAGAATTTATTGATGAAGTTACTGTAGGGTAAGGGAGAAAGGTGTCGGAAGCGAGAGTGGCTAGTTTACATTTTCCTGTTTTGCGCTACTACTCATTATTTACTGGGAGATGTTTAATTGGTCGTGGGGAGAGTGGAGGCCTTAGTGCTCCTGACCTTGCTATTTTGCACCATGCTTTACTTCGTGATAGAACTTTTAGTTTGGGTTCTATGGTAGCTCGACGGTTGAGTTTAAACCGTTCGAGGGGTCCTATCTTTGGAGGTATCTATGCATCCCGCCTTGCTAAGCGCTTCGAGATACCCATTAGGCACGATGAGAAAGAGGAGATGCTACTACCCACTTTATATTTAGACTATAACAGTATGGTAGCACATCATTTTATTTGCGATGATAAGTAAAAGAGACTCGTCTATAACCTGGTATTCAGCCAGAAGACTTGTCAGATTATTACTTTGCCTGCATCTTCTTTGTTTAATATTCATTCAGGCACATACCACATTCCTCCCGAGGACATTTATGCATACTGGGAGAGGACGCGATCCCTAGTTCCTAAGCCAGAACCATCACCTGATCCGTATGAGGAGTCTATTTATTAGTGGGAGCCACAGGAGCTCGCTAACCAGTGGAAACCTCAGGATCCTCCTCAGTACCAAGGAGAGGACTACTTTGATCCATGGGCATAGACCAACTTAGGCCAAAAGCCTAAGCTTGGGGGAGTACGTATTTCTCACCGACATTACATTCATGTTCACACACTCATTCGAGTTGTCGGTGTTCATACTTTTTCATTGTATTATCCTTGTTAGTTTATTTCTTTTTCCCGCTTTCTTCTTGTGCGTTTGAAAAACTTTGAGAAAAAAAAATAGTTGTAGTTTTTTTTAGTTTCCTTTCCATGTTAAACTAGTTGTATTATTAAAAGAAAACCCAAAATGATTTCTCGTTCTTCTTTTGCTTGTTGGGAGCTTTCTCGTGTAAATAGTTTTTTCTCGTTCTTGTTTTTTACTTCCTTCAGAAAAACAAAAACTCCAAAAACATTTCAGTGTGTTTCTTTGAAATTCTTTTTCCTTTCTTTGGGTCGAGAGGAGAAGACCACGATGAAAATGATGAGTGGCT
Organism: Thinopyrum elongatum; assembly: GCA_011799875.1. Lineage (NCBI taxonomy): Eukaryota > Viridiplantae > Streptophyta > Magnoliopsida > Poales > Poaceae > Thinopyrum > Thinopyrum elongatum. The sequence continues at coordinate 283,383,302 of CM022299.1, read as the reverse complement.
CTCATATGCATTATTGTTGATCTAACAAAGAGCCCATATTACCTTGTCTTCTCCTTTGAATAAATGTTTGCAGATTCCAGCTTAGTCCAATGCACGTGCACTATTATTATTATTTACACCGTTCGGTCGTGCAAGTGAAAGGCAATAATGACGATATATGATGAGATGATTGAGATGAGGAAAAGCTGGTATGAACTCGACCTATCTTGTTTTTGTAAATATGATTAGTTCATCGTTCTTGATTCAGCCCATTATGAATGAAACATGTTTGCAATGACAATTAGAGATTATAGTTACTCATTCCATGCTTAATTAGCTAGGAGTTTATAATGGTTTGCCTTGTGTGCCAACATGCTTTTAAAATGGTTGTGATGTAGTATGATAGGATGGTACCCTCCTTTGAATGATTCGAGTGGCTTGACTTGGCACATGTTCACGCATGTAGTTGAAACAAAATCAACATAGCCTCCATGATATTTATGTTCATGGTGATTTATATCCTACTCATGCTTGCACTCAATGTTGGTTAATCTCAATGCATGTTTATGACTGTTGTCGCTCTCTAGTTGGTCACTCCTCAATCTCTTGCTAGCCTTCACTTGTACTAAGCGGGAATACTGCTTGTGCATCCACTTCCATAAACCCAAAGTTGTTCCATATGAGTCCACCATACCTACCTATATGCGGTATTTACCTGTCGTTCCAAGTAAATTTGCATGTGCCAAAGTCTAAACCTTCAAATGATAATCTGTTTTGTATACCCAAATCGCTCATCTAGCGACTGGGGGCTGTCAGTATCTTCCATGCTAGGTGGGTTATTCTCACGATGAGTGTTGATTCACTTATCATTCATGAGAAAGTGGCTGGTATTCGGGATGCCCAGTCCCATGCTCAAATCAAATCAAATAATAATATCAAACAAAACTCCCGCAAGACTGTTGTTTGTTTGGACGGTACCCGTTGTTTCACACCAGCCGTGGAGTGTGCTTGTTGGTTGAGGGGGAGTATAAACTTTACCATTCTGTTTGGGAACCGCCTATAATGTATGTAGCATGGAAGATGCCGAGATCTCTTGGTTGTTATGTTGACAATGAAAGCATACCGCTCAAAATTATATTCATCTCTGTTTCAAAAAAGCTCGAGCTCTGGCACCTCTGCAAATCCCTGCTTCCCTCTGTGAAGGGCCTATCTATTTACTTTTATGCTGAGTCATCATCTTCTTATAAAAAGCACTAGTTAGAGAGCACCACTGTCATTTGTATGCGTTGTTATTAATTGATATTGAGTATGACTCTGACTGGATCTCCTTTACCATGAATTACAATGTCTAGTCAGTCCTTGATCTTCAGGGGTCCTCTGCATTTATGTTTTGCGGTCTCAAAAAGGGCTAGCGAGATACCATTTTGTTATATCATATCACGATTGTTTTGAAAAAGTGTTGTCATCCGAGATTTATTATTATTGCTTGCTAGTTGATTATGCCATTGATATGAGTAAATGTGAGACCTAAATGTGATTGTGAATATGGTTAGTTCCTAATCTTTGCTGAAAACTTGAATGCTGGCTTTACATATTTGCAACAACAAGATCAAACAGAGTTTGTAAAAGTTTTTCTTTATCACTTTCAGTTTATCAAATGAATTGCTTGAGGACAAGCAATGGGTTAAGCTTGGGGGAGTTGATACGTCTCCATCGTATCTACTTTTCCAAACTCTTTTGCCCTTGTTTTGGACTCCAATTTGCATGATTTGAATGGAACTAACCCGGACTGACGTTGTTTTCACCAGAATTGCCTTGGTGTTATTTTTCTGCAGAAATAAAAGTTCTCGGAATGACCTGAAAATCTACGGAGAATATTTTTGGAATAAATAAAAAATATTGGCGAAAGAATCAATGGAGGGGGACCCACCTGCTGTCCACAAGGGTGGAGGGCGCGCCCCCTGCCTTGTGGGTCCGTTCTTCATCGGGAGGGCAGATCTGGAGTCCGTTCGAGGCTCCGGAGAGGGAAAATCATCGCCATCATCATCACCAACCTTCCACCATCACCAATTTAATGATGCTCACTGCCGTGTGTGAGTAATTCCATCGTAGGCTTGCTGGACGGTGATGGGTTGGATGAGATTTATCATGTAATCGAGTTAGTTTTGTTAGGGATTGATCCCTAGTATCCACTATGTTCTGAGATTGATATTGCTATGACTTTGCTATGCTTAATGCTTGTCACTAGGGCACGAGTGCCATGTTTTCAGATCTGAACCTATTATGTTTTCATGAATATATTTGTGTTCTTGATCCTATCTTGCAAGTTGTAGACACCTATTACGTGTTATGATCCGCATACCCCAAGGTGACAATAATTGGGATTCTTTCCGGTGATTACCGTAGTTTGAGGAGTTCATGTATTCACTAAGTGCTAATGCTTTGGTCCGGTTCTCTATTAAAAGGAGGCCTTAATATCCCTTAGTTTCCATTAGGACTCCACTGCCACGGGAGGGTAGGACAAAAGGTGTCATGCAAGTTCTTTTCCATAAGCACGTATGACTATATTCGGAATACATGCCTACATTATATTGATGAATTTGAGCTAGTTCTGTGTCACCCTAGGTTATAACTGTTGCATGATGAATGTCATCCGACATAATTATCCATCATTGATCCATTGCCTATGAGCTTTTCACATATTGGTCTTTGCTATGTTACTTTGCCGTTGCCACTGTTACAATTGCTACAAAACTGCTACTGTTACTTTTGCCACTGTTACCGTTACTTCCATACTACTTTGCTACTAAATACTTTGCTGCAGATATTAAGTCTTCGAAGTGTGGTTGAATTGACAACTCAGCTGCTAATACTTGAGAATATTCTTTGGCTCCCCTTGTGTCGAATCAATAAATTTGGGTTGAATACTCTACCCTCAAAAACTGTTGCGATCCCCTATACTTGTGGGTTATCAGCATGCTGATTCAAGGGCCAAAACAATAGGGAAATAATATTAACCTGTATATGGGGCTTCTGAAAGAGGAGCTAGACACGTTATGGAAAACATCGGCATGGACATGGGACGCCAGCAAAGGACAGTATTTCTATATGAGAGCCGCGCTGATGAAGACGGTGCACGACTATCTCGATTACGGGTACACCTCAGGCCATGTGTGCCACGGATACTGCGGATGCATGAGGTGCATGGATGATACAATGTCTCAGCAGCTTATGTCAACAAAAGATGGCGGGTCTGGGAAAATCGTGTACATGGGGCATCCTAAATGGCTCGAGAAGGATGACACATGGAGAAAGCGTGGAGATCTATTCAATGGGTTGGCTGAGCATCGAGGACCTCCACGTAAGAGGAGCGGCGCCGAAATCAACGAGCTATTGAAAAACTGGGAACAGTGCCCCGCGCCGGGAAAGATGAAAAAGGTGCCGGAACCGCTGCTGAAGGTATGGAAAACAAGGTCTGTTTTCTGGGACTTGGAGTACTGGCGCAATCACGACACGCCTTATTGCCTTGATCAAATGTATATCACGAAGAATGTCCTTGAGAGCTTGCTTGGCACACTGATGAACATGCCGGAGAAGACCAAGGATGGGCCGAAGGCAAGGAAAGACTTGGATGATTTGAAGATCAGGAAAGATCTCCACATGCCGCCCCGTAAAAAGTCGACAGAGGAGACGGAGACGGAGACGAAGGAGGGGGAAAGGGGCAGAAAAGTCAACAAGAAGGAGGAGAATTATTGCCCCCCTTCTTGCTTCACCTTAAACGCGAAGGAGATCAATCAATTCATCAAGTGCCTTACGGGAATCAAAGTTAGTTCTGGTTACTGTGGGAAGATAAGCAGATTTCTAGACACCAAGAAGAAAAGGTTCAGCGGGATGAAGTCTCATGACTGTCACGTGATGATGACGCAAATACTCCTGGTTGCCATTAGAGGGATAATGGACAAGCACGTCCGTGACACGCTTACTGGTCTCTGCAACTTCTTCGACGTTATCTCTCGAAAGTCCATCAGTGTGAAGCAGCTCCGAAGGCTACAGGAAGAGATCGTTGTCATACTATGTGAGCTTGAGATATACTTCCTGATACGTCTCCAACGTATCTATAATTTTTGATTATTCCATGCTATTATATTATCTTTTTTGGATGTTTTATATGCATTAATATGCTATTTTATATTATTTTTGGGATTAACTTATTAACCTGAGCCCAGTGCCAGTTTCTGTTTTTTCCTTGTTTTTGAGCTTCGCAGAAAAGGAATACCAAACGGAATAAAACCTTCGTGATGATTTTTCTTGGACCAGAAGACACCCAGGAGACTTGGAGTGCAAGTCAGAAGAGCCACGAGGCGGCCACAAGGGTGGAGGGCGCGCCCCCCTACCTTGTGGGCCCCTCGGTGACCCCCTGACCTAGATCTTCCTCCTATATATTCACATATATTCCCAAACCACCAGAAGCATCCACGAAAACACTTTTCCACCGCCGCAACCTTCTGTTGCCGTGAGATCCCATCTTGGGGCCTTTTCCGGCATCATGCCAGAGGGGGATTTGATCACGGAGGGCGTCTACATCAACTCTAGTGCCCTTCCGATGAAGCGTGAGTAGTTTACCACAGACCTACAGGTCCATAGCTAGTAGCTAGATGGCTTCTTCTCTCTCTTTGATTCTCAATACCATGTTCTCCTCGATGTTCTTGGAGATCTATCTGATGTAATCTTCTTTGGCGGTGTGTTTGTCGAGATCCGATGAATTGTGGATTTATGATCAGCTTATCTACGAATATTATTTGAATCTTCTCTGAATTCTTTTATGCATGATTTGATATCTTTGTAATTCTCTTCGAACTGTCGGTTTGTTTGGCCAACTATATTGGTTTTTCATGCAATGGGAGAAGTGCTTAGCTTTGGGTTCAATCTTGCGGTGTCCTCACACAGTGACAGTAGGGGTAGCGAGGCACGTATTGTATTGTTGCCATCGAGGATAAAAAGATGGGGTTTACATCATATTGCTTGAGTTTATTCCTCTACATCATGTCATCTTACTTAAAGCGTTACTCTGTTCTTCATGAACTTAGTAATCTAGATGCAGGCAGGAGTCAGTCGATGTGTGGAGTAATAGTAGTAGATGCAGGCAGGAGTCGGTCTACTTGACATGGACGTGATGCCTATATTTCATAATCATTGCCTTAGATATCGTCATAACTTTGCGCTTTTCTATCAATTGCTCGACAGTAATTTGTCCACCCACCGTATTATTTGCTATCTTGAGAGAAGCCTCTAGTGAAACCTATGGCCCCCGGGTCTATTTTCCATCATATAAGTTTTCGATCTACTATTTTGCAATCTTTTACTTTCTGATCTATAAACTAAAAACCCCAAAAATATTTACTCTATTTTTGTTTAGTTTTATCTATCTCTATCAGATCTCACTTTTGCAAGTGACCGTGAAGGGATTAACAACCCCTTTATCGCGTTGGGTGCAAGTGTTTGATTGTTTGTCTAGGTATTGGTGATTTGTGCGTTGTCTCCTACCGGATTGATACCTTGGTTCTCTAACTGAGGGAAATACTTATCTCTACTTTGCTGCATTACCCTTTCCTCTTCAAGGGAAAAACCAACACTACTGGAATCAGCTGCTTTGCCGTCTGCCATAGCAGACGGCAAAGGCATGCTTGGCGGACGGCAAAGGCTTTGCCGTCCGCTAGCAGACGGCAAACACTCCGGCTGAACTGATGCCGGTAAAGGCCGCTTTGCCGTCTGCTGGCGGACGGCAAAGAAGGAAAGTTCTTTGCCGGCACAAAAAAGGTAACAGCCCCGTTAGGGGGCTAACGGCTCTCTTTGCTTCTTTGCCGTCTGCTGGCAGATGGCAAAGACCTTGCTTCTTTGCCGTCTGCCAGCAGATGGCAAAGACCTTTGCTTCTTTGCCGTCTGCTGGCAGAAGGCAAAGAAGCAAAGGTCTTTGCCATCTGCTGGCAGACGGCAAAGACCTTCTTTGCCGTCTACCAGCAGATGGCAAAGACCTTTGCTTCTTTGCCGTCTGCTAGCAGATGGCAAAGAGGCCAAATAGGCCAGCCCAGGTTGAACAGTCTGCTGCCACGTGGCCAATTTGCCGTCTGCTAGCAGACGACAAAGAACTTTGCCGTCTGCTAGCAGACGGCAAATTGGCTATATAGCCCCTTTTTTTTCTTAAATTCAATCAATTTCACAGATATATATATATATATATATATATATATATATATATTCATTTCAAAATATTTCAGCAAGTACATATAGCCAACATATCCCTGCCATATGGATCATCCAACATATCCAACACATATATCATCATCCAACACATATATACACCAAATGAAAAGTCCAACATATCCAACAATTAAGCAAAAGGTCCATATACAATATAGCCACCATCCATACATATATACGTAGTTGTTCATCCTACAAAATCAAAACAAAAAGGAAGGACAAGGAGAAGAGTAGACTCCAACGCAAGCTTCCGTGATCTGAAGCAAATCTGCAAAATGGGAAAGAAGAAAGTTAGAAGAACAAGAAGAAGAAGACTAGAAGAAGAAGAAGAAGAAAAAGAAGAAGAATTTTTCTTCTCTTTCTTTTTCTTCTCTTTCTTTTTCTTCTTCTTATTGCTTACTTGTGTCATTTTAGAGCTAACCTAGTTAAATAGGCCATTTTTGACCTAAATAGGCTAAGTATGTCATAAATGAACTAAATAAGCTAAGTATATGTCATTTTGGAGCATATTAAGTCATTTTGGAGCTAAATAGGTCATTTTGGAGCATATTAAGTCATTTTGGAGCTAAATAGGTCATTTTGGCAGCATATTGAGTCATTTTGGAGCTAATAGGTCATTTGGAGCATATTAAGTCATTTTGGAGCTAAAATGGTCATTTTGGAGCTAAATAGCTCCAAATGACTTAAATGCTCCAAATGACTTAATATGCAAAATAGGTCATTTTGGAGCATATTAAAGGTCATTTTGGAGCTAAATAGGTCATTTTGGAGCATATTAAGTCATTTTGGAGCTAAATAGGTCATTTTGGAGCATATTAAGTCATTTTGGAGCTAAATAGGTCATTTTGGAGCATATTAAGTCATTTTGGAGCTACATAGGTCATTTTGGAGCATATTAAGTCATTTTGGAGCATATTAAGTCATTTTGGAGGAATAAATGCTAAGTATAGGTCATTTTAGAGCTATCCAAGGTTAAATAGGTCATTTTTGAGCTAATTAAGCTTATTATGTCATTTTTGAGCTAGCTAAGCATATTGAGTCATTTTGGAGGGAAAAATGCTAAGTATATGATTATGTCGCTAGTATCCATATGGCAGAGAACCCGGGCCGACATGACTAGTCATAGAACCAAGGTGGCACAAATGTACAGGGACAGGCATACATGACCCAGCAATGCACGTGTCGGTCATCAGCTAGTGCAACCAAGTCGTAGCAAGCTACAAGGACTTCGGTGATACACCGCGTGACATTTCCCCGTAGGGATAGACACAGGAGCAAAGAAGGACACATGCCGGTCAATCCATGTGTTCCGGAGCAGTAGGGAACTACCATGGCTCAGTGGAAGCACTAGGAGGCATTTCCCTGTATGGAAGGCTACCAAAGGCACACGACTAGGTCATTTCTTAAGCTAAGTATGCATTTGTTAAGCTAAACACTTGGGAAAACTTACCGTCATCAAGGAGCTGTAGCTGTAGGACCGGTCGCGCCAGTGGCAGACGGAGAAGCATCGGTCAATGCTTGTCGGGAGTTATGCTGCACCAAAGATCATTTCCAATGTATCGTTAGCATGATGCAACTCAAATGTGAAGACTAGTAACTAATGACCATTCAAATGAAACTCACCGTGCCCGCCGGAACAATGTCTGGCATCGCTGGAGGAGTCGTGCCGGTCTTCTCGCACATGGTCTACACATTTGGTTTTGACGAGTCAGTCATATTAGATACTAATGTAAGGAACATTACGTGCATGATTTGGCTAACATGCAAAAGAAAATTACCGCGAACATCTCGTATAGGGCCCGGGTAGCCATCATGTTCTGGTTCCTCTCCTCCTCCCATAGCTTAGCCGTCTGCCGGTCCCTCTCCGCTAGAAGCGCCTGCGTGTTCGCTCTCTCTTCCTCAATAGCAGCCTGGGTCTTCGCTCTCTCTGCCTCAATAGCAGCCTGCAACACCACTCGTTAGCATTGTAATAATCGACGGCCGCACACACAATGTAATGGAGGAAAGGTATCTGATTTCGTATAACTAACCTTGAATTGGAGCTCCACTGGCCGTGCACGAGGCAATATCTCAGGATCGGAGCTGGTCTGGCGCTTCTTGATCTGCGGGAGAGTGCTACTACAACGTATCAGTCCATTCCCAATGGCTAATGAGCCATGGGACCTCCCGCCACCAGATATCATCACCAGCTCTGGATCAAGAGGTTGGCTCGGGTTAAAGTCCGGCCCTTTCCTCGCCTTCCCCTGGTCTCTGTACATCACAAGCTTGTGGTGGGAGGTGGGGTTGGTGAATTTCTCTGGATCATCGAGGTCAGACTCAGAGAATGCCTTGGCCTTCTTGTACGAGGCAGTATTGGACATGGCATAGAGGTCGAACAACTCTGGCACTGGAGCCTTGTTGTGTCGCGCCTAAAAGAGAGGAACAGAGTATTAGTTAAGGGCTCAAGCTAGCATGAAGAATGAATTTGCATGAATCATGAAGCAAACCACATACCCAGTTTTCCCCGAACTGACGTAGGTTGACGCTGCCTAGATGGTGTGGGACACCTTTCATTTGGGCACGCTTGTTCTTTGCAGTGTCGTGGACGGAGCGCCATTCGGGAGTGCACCACTCTTCCACCAACGCCTCCCAACAGTCCATCCTATCTGCACACCGTCTCGGGGGCACCTAAGTTAAGCAAGAGAAATTTGAGCGCTACGCCTACGAATCAAATCAAGGAAACTAAGTACAAGGCCTTAAGAATAGGTAATTACCTTCATGTACTTCTCCTTACTCAGATACTTGACGCGGCACTTCCCTTTTTTCCTCCTAATACCAGCTGAGGCGAAGTAGTCTCGAACAGCCTACGTCCGAGCCTCATGCCGAAAGTTTTGAAGTAGGCGCCTGCACTCGGTGTCGATAACCCGAGCCGCGGCCTCCTCCTGTCCCTCAGCACACCTGTAGAAGGTCTGCAATCAAACAAGAAAACACGGATTAGTACAATCACAAGGGTTGCCAATCAAAGAAGAAAACACAACGTAGACGACAAAGGAGAAATTACCCAAAATGTCTGGATCACAATGTCGGCGACCGTGTGGCACTCGACATCACCGATCCTATGCCCCGGCAGGGCCGGGGCAGCCAAGTAGTGCTCCCAGGTCATTCCTAGCTCTCGAACCCGGCCCTAACCGGGCAACGTGACCCACCCCGGGAAGCTCTGGCGACAAATCACACCAAGGACACTGTTGGGCTTGCGGACATTCGGCTCGTGTGTCCAAGACCTGCAGTATGACAAGGCCAACACATTAGATATTCGAAGAAACGTGAAGACAAAAGGTTAAAAAAGAGTAAATGCACTTACTTCTCCAAGCTAGGCGCAATCAACCACCTCTGGTCGGGGGTCGCCGGGGTGTCAGGGAGCTTTGTACCACCATGCTGGTAGACTTTGCGCCCCTCAACCCACTCACCCTCGCTATAGCTATCAGAGCTATAGCCACCCACAGCACGGCCACTCGACTCCGGCGAGTCCTCCAAAGGGTTCTGCTGCGACTCAGCGTGATCCCTGCTGAGCTCCGGAGTCTCGTGGGACGGAGTCTCGCGGGACGAAGGCTCGGCGGCCCGAGGCTCGTCTGCCGTAGGCGCATCTGCCATAGGCTCGTCGCCCCGAGGCTCATGGATCGGAGTCCGAGACGGCTCCACCTCAGGCGGCTCCATCTCAGACGGAGCACTCCTGTGGTCGGGTGAATCAGCTGGGGGTGGCGGCGAGGAAGGTGTAGCAGCAGCCTTCCTACCTCGCCCGCCGCCATGTCCACCTCTAGCAGCCTTCTTCCCCCCCCCCCCCCCCCCCCCCCCCCGACCTCTCCCGGCCGAAGAAGAAGCGACCGCCGGTGGTGTCTGCATACCGAGATCCAGCGCTCTCCGGAGGCTCTGGGGTGGAATGGAACTACCCCTCCCACCACACGCCGAGGAAGGAGCCTTGGAGCGCTCTCGACCCGCGCCCACCATCTGTCAACACCTGCAATGACAAAGAGTAAACGAAATTAGTACAACATAAAAAGAATGAATACCTGACATGAATAATATGTATATAATTTTAGTGTATCATCATCATGAACATAATAAAAAATTGAATACCTAACATGAACTAATTAATAATATATATGTACATAATAATAATTGAATACCTGACATGAACTGTAATATTAATCTTCATCGTCATCATTAATAAATGCATCATCATCATCGTCTATATATGCTTCGGGGTCAATAAATGCATCATCATCATCACTATCAGTAATGACGTGCTCATCATCATCAATAAATGCATCAACATGTGGAAGGCCTCCTGTACGTAATTGGTCAAGCTTTGATAGGTCATCCACAGCAGTAACCTCTTCTTGTTCCGGCTCTTCTTGTTTCGGCTCAGGCTCGGATTCACTGCCGCTGTCTACTTCAATGTTCTGGGGTGAAGTAGAGCGGTTCTTGAAACATTTTTTGGAAAGACCTGTTTCTTGGAAGAATTCTCCTTCATATGTGTCTGGGTTAATGTGAGGTTCATAATCCTCTTCATTGGGGGGAGGTGGTCTAACATGTGGCGGCACTTCATAAACGACATCCCAACCCTTGAGATTTGGATCACTTTGGCAGGCCCACGGTAGATAGAAAACTTGGGTCACCTGTTGAGCCGTAATATAGACATCGGGAACATTCAAATGGGTGCTTTGTTTGATTTCGACTAGCCCTAGATGTTCATGAGTCCTTCTAGTCTCCTTCGGCTGGAACCAATAACATTTGAAGACTACGACGTTCGGTGGGTTGGCACCATAGAATAGAAGTTCATAAATTGCTTCAACTCTACCATAATACTCGGTATCTCTTTCGCCGATAGCAGAGACACAACAATTTGTAGACTTTCGGTCGGCCATAGATAGCTCTTTGCCATAGGTACAAAAGCGATACCCGTTGATGTCGTATTTGTCAAAACCATTAGCGACTTGTCTCAATTCGGCGTCCATAGACTCTAAACTAGCCTACAAGTTTAATACGAAAGGATTATTGCATTAGCCGAAAATTAGAAGAAGAAATGAAATGGTCTAATGGAAATTACCGTTTGTTTGAACCAAGAGATGAAACCGGGATAGCCGCCTCCATACATTGCCAGAAGCTCATACTCTTCGACGGAATCCTTTTGGATCACCGCTCCATATGAGAATTCGGTGACGTTTCGACTATATCAAATATCCGGGAATAAGAGCAGTTCAAAGGAATTAGAGGTTGCGAAACAATGTACCGAGAACTTACTCGATGTACGGCCGCACTTCTGTTAGGTTGTTCAAGATATACAACGTAATTGTCCGCCATTCATCGACATCCAACGATAAGGGAGTATAAGCACCGGCTGGTGTGAGCTTCCCTTTGAATAGGCTGAGGTTGGATCCACCCTTTTTAGGGTCGCCAGCATTGTACCGAGGCTTCGGATTATGCAAATGATGATTTTTGGCTTCGTAGTGTGCTGTCACAAAGTTTGCCGCCTCCTCAGTAATGAATGCCTCGGCCATCGATGCTTCAATTCGACGTTTATTTTTACATTTTTCTCGAAGCGTCTTATGCATCCTCTCAGTTGTGTAGCACCAACGATTCTGCACGGGCCCCCCCAATCGTGCCTCGGTCGGGAGATGCAAAATCAAATGCTGCATTGGATTAAAGAAGCCCGGTGGAAAGATCCTCTCTAACTTGCAGATCAACTCCGGCGCCAACTCTTCCAGTTCTTCTAACAAGCCAGGCGATAGTTCTTTCGCACAAAGAACACGGAAGAAATAGCTCAGCTCTGCCAGTACTAGCCATTCATCCTCAGGGATAAAGCCACGCAACATCACCGGCATTAGCCGCTCAAGCCATATGTGCCAATCATGACTCTTGAGACCAAATATTTTCAATTTTTCAAGGCTCGCTCCCCTCTTTAGATTCGCTGCATACCCATCGGGGAACATCAACTCATTTTTCACCCACAGGAGTATTTCCCTCATAACTGGCCTTCCAAGATTGAACCATGACTTTGGCTTCGTCCAGTTCTTCTTTCCTTTCGGTTGTCGCATGTTTTGTAGCAGTCTATCACATAGAGCCTGCTGATCGACTCTAGCCTTAGGATTATCCTTTGTTTTCCCCTCTATGCCGAACAATGTACCAAAGAGGGCCTCGCCGACATTCTTTTCAGTGTGCATCAGGTTGATGTTGTGTGGGCAAAGGAGGTCTTTGCAGTAAGGCAGATCCCACAAGCATGTCTTGTGAGTCCAGGCGTGTTCGGAATTATACCCCTCGAAATACCCTGGATGCTCCGGATCCGGCTCGAGAGAGTTTAACTGATCCATGGTCTGTTGGCCTGTCAACACAGGTGGTGCAGAGTTTTTGACAACTCTACCTTTGATGAAGTTCTTCTTGTCTTTTCTGAACTTATGGCGAGGATCCAGGAACTGTCTATGCATGTCGAAGCAAGAATACTTGCTGCCCGCCTGCAGCCGACGGAACTCAAGAGCTGCCTTGCATGTGGGGCACGGGAACCTTCCATGCATAGACCAGCCAACGAATAGCGCATATGCCAGCAAGTCATGCATCGAGTACATGTACCACGCACGCATTAGGAAGTTTTTTTTTTGTAGCGGTGTCGTATGTCTTGATCCCATTATCCCAAGCTTCTTGCAGTTCATCCTTAAGCGGCTGCATGTACACATTCATATTCTTCCCCGAATAGTTGGGCCCCGGAATTATCAACGTCAGGAAAATGTTCTTTCTTTGCATAATCTGTCGGGGGGGGGGGAGATTGAGTGGAATGACAAATACAGGCCAACAACTGTATTGGGCTGCCATCATACCAAACACATTGAACCCATACGTGCTTATGGCGAGTCGAGGATGCCTTGGATCTGCCGCTTTAGCATGATGTATTGCATCGAAGCGCTTCCACGCAAAAGCATCCGATGTGTGTACCAACATCGGCACCCCATCTGCATCTAGTTCGGTTCTTTTGCCCAATTTATGCCATGTCATCTATCTGGCCGTCTCTTCGACCATGAAAAGATGTTGAAGTCTTGGTATGATTGGCATATACCGAAGAACATTAACTGGGATTTTTGTCTGACTCTTCTCACCCATACCGTTGTCTACCTCAACATACCTGGAAGACTGGCAAACGGGACAATACTTCAAGTCCGCATACTCAAGCCTAAATAAGGCACATCCTTTCTCACAGGCATCTATCTTCTCATAGGGCATCTTAAGTACACGGAGGATTTTGTCCGACTGGTACAGGTTTGCAGGCATTACATGGCCTTTGGGTAGAAAGTGTCCAAATAGTGTCATCATCGCGTCGTAGCATTCTCTGCCCAAGTTGAATTGAGCCTTCAGAGCCATTACTTGTGCGATGGCATCCAGCTGACAAAGCTCAGTGTGCTCGTGGAGAGGACGTTTTGAAGACTCCAACATATCATTGAAGGCCTTTGCAGATTCCTCCATCTCATCGTCCGAATCCCGAGCATCATCAAAGTCTTCCACCATGTCTTCCATCCCGGTACCATGCTCGTCGGTGCGACGACGGCCCTCCTCAGCTCTGGCACGTTGGGCAGACTCACCATGAAATGTCCAGACCATATAATTAGGCGTGAAACCCAACTTCTGCAGGTGTTTGATCATTTCTAACTCTGACATCTTATGAAAGTTGTCGCAGCGGACATAGGGGCACCAGGTTGTTTCCTGTCCATTTGCAAATGCGGCTCTCACAAACCCCTTGGCTTTTCTCATCCATTCATGGGTCATGTCTTTCTGACTAGTGTGACCGGTGTACATCCACGCACGATCACTCATCTTGCCTAGCTACTAGACACACAAGAAATACATACATAATTCAGCAAACCATATTCATCAGTTAATAGAGTTTGTCAGTTTTATTACGTCCATGCAACCTAGACGCTAGTAGGTAAGGAAAGGTCCTAATCCCACCCGAGTATGTGTAGATTGGGTTCGTTTTCCCATGCTCTACTCCGGATCCGATGCAAAATTTTGGCAGCACCTCCCCGCTGTTCTCCTGATACACGTCTCGGCAATAAGCAGAGAGGATGTGTACCCAGAAAACAACAGGGAGGCACTGACGAAATTCTGCATCGGATCCGGAGCAGAGCATATGGGAAAACAAACCCAATCTACACATACTCGGGCTGTCCATGGATAACGTTGGACAATTCGAAAGAATCACGGTTATAAATATGCAAATGCATGCATATTTATAGATGTAACCCTTTCGAACGGGAGACGCATAGTGGTCACGCATACTGATGATTGACACATACAGCTAGCAAGTTTCATCGGCACGAAGACCGGAACAAAGCAAATGAAGGGGGAGGAGGAGATGTCATTTGTGCTCACCCACGAACGCAGGGGCGGAGCTCATCAAACGCATGGGGAGGTCGTCGAACACCAGACCCTCGCAACAATGAAAGAACTGCACATTTAAATCCACCCGATCAACACAAATATATATGATGTTTTTCTTAACAAAATCGGGAAATATACTTCCTAACTCATAATTCACAAATATATGACCCCATCGGCCTCTGGAAGGCCTAAGAGCACCTTTTCGGTCAACAGGAGGCCGAAGAGGTGTCGGGGGTCGGGGGGTGTCTTGTCTGGGTGTCGTGGTGTCGGGGTGTGGGGGTGTCGGGGTGTCGTGGTGTCGGGGGTGGTCGGGTGTCCTGGTGTTCGTGGTGTCGTGGGTGTCGTGTCGGGGTCGGGGTGTCGTGTCGGGTGCCGGGGTGTCGGGGTGTCGGGGCTGTCGTGTCTAGGTGTCGGGGTGTCGTGGTGTCGGGGTGTCATCCCTCGACCACTCGACCCCTCGACCCTCGACGACCCTCGACCCTCGACCCCTCGGAGAGACGCCTAGGTTACGTGACTTCGCATGAAAATAAAATCTAGTGGCATCGGCAGAACGACCGGAACAGAGCAAATAGGGGAAGGTCAGGGAGGAGATGACAGTTGAGCTCACCCTTAGACCGTAGAGGTGGTAGTCGAACGACGATGACTGCAACGGGACCGACAGTGCTCCTGGAGGTGAAGAGAAGATCCCTGCACATGAAAAACAATCCAACATAAGCACCGCAGAACAATCTAATCAACGACATCTAACCTAACGGAAAAAAAAGACACTATTTTTTTAAATGAAAATCCATACATAAATCCACCCATACATCTATATAGCATTCATCCATCTTTCCATCCATACATCTACACAGCATACATCCATCTAGCAATCCATATAACAACTACAAATTGTTCAAAATCACATATACATACATCTATATATGCATGGTTCAATACATCAATCGTCCATCTATACATCAATCAGACCCACCAGTAGGAAGCAACCAGGCCAAACACGCACAGAATATTACTGCTTCAAAGTTTACATGTACTAGTATGTATACATTGTATTTTTAGAAAAATTTAGGTATGGCAGCTGCCAAAGCTAGCCAGATTGCTGGCACCGCCCCTTATACATACATCCATCTATCCATCCAAAGAGGTGTCGGGGGTCGGGGGTGTCGTGTCTGGGTGTCGTGGTGTCAAAAGGACAAAGATAAATTCTATCCGGCAAAAGTGGACTGTAAAGAAAAGCCTAATGATCTGTGTATTAATCTTTTTGCAAAAAAAAAGATATGTGTATTAATTCCCAATGCATGGACTCTTGCTTCCTACCCATTCAATTTGTTCATGTAACAGATTCAAGGGGTTGTTACTTCATTCATCTTGATCGGCCATCCCCTTTTTCTCACTCATGTTTGATGAATACTTGGATAACTAGCTAGATTTAAGTGAAAAACCTATACACTTCTTCCAGTGCTGTTTGCTGGGAGGCCATTGCTACAGAAGATTAATTTTCCACATTTTCATTCAATGGTTTTATGTCATATGGGGCATTGATTTCCTTATGATATAAATGCTTATGGTGAGATTGTGTCATTTGCAGAATGTAGATACGCATCATGAATGGGCATAGTTGAATGGAAGTGTCAGGTATGAGCTAATGACTAGCTGGAGCTAGCTTGTGGCAATACTGCTCCATGTCTTGTGCAGAAAATCAATATATTGCTATCATTGTTGCACTTTTTGCCAAGCGAATATTCAGTCTGCCTAGAATAATCTTAGGATGCAGCATGTGCTTTATGATCCAACCGGAGATTGGACAAGAACTGTTCTTTTTGGTTGGTGATGGTTTTCTCTCGGTTTTTTCAAGCGGTGAAGTATTCAACAAGCATTTTTGTTAGTTATAATTTCAAGCAATGCAATATTTAGCAGTCCCATTCAAATAACTATTTACTTTACCCTTGTAAAAGGACCATTGTATTTGACAGATAAGAATAGACAGTCTAGCATCGAGTAGATGTGACCCCCTTTTCACTTTTCCCAAATGTCGTAGGAATTTCAGTCCTCACCTTAATTAACCCTTTTTGATCTCCTTATAGGGCTATCTCTGTCAGCTGTTCAACTTATCAAACCGACAAGCTAACATTCTTCTTTATAAAAGAAATTTGACTTTTGAAGAAAAAAAAGGTCAGTGTACATGTTTCTTAATTTTGAAGGATTGCCGCTGACCGCAACTGTACTGGTGGTCATCTCAAGTTCTCACCCATGGAGCAGCAATTTTCTATCTCGCTGATCACCTATGCCTTAAGTATTCCAATTTGAGCATGGAAGAATGCAGCAAAACCAAAAAATAACTAGCATACTTACAATTAGCCACCCCTTACCAGCTTAACCTTGAACGTTTAAATAGGTTTTGCATTTTAACATGGCACACACGCACTACATGCAGTTTAACATGGTTCACATACTTCATTGGTTGTGAAGATCACAACTATCTACAACTGGTAAATGAACTTGATGGGTAATATATATCTTCCAATTAACAAATTTTAAAATGGAAACTGAATGTGGTCCATATTTCACAGTATTCTGTGACCTTACAGCATGGATCAAGAAATACTATCCCAACAGCAGGGAACAACCGACTCACCTTGGAGCAGGGATGCCGCGGCCTGGCTCCGGCGGCCACGGTGGTGGAGGAGGGCCGTGGGGAGGGGTGCGGGCGGCGCCGCGGCCTGGCTCCGGCGGTGGTGGAGGAGGGCCGCGGGGAACGGCGGCGGCCGGTGCTGCCGCGACCGCAGCAGCAGGTGGCGGCGGCCCTAGGGCACGAGCCGGGAAGGGGGCCCCATGGCAGAGGGGTGGGGGGGAGGTGGAGGAGGGAAGTGGGGGCGGCGGCGGGGAAGCGGCGGCGACGGGCGGCGGCGGGGAGGCGGAGCAGAGGAGCAGGCAGACGTTTAAATAGGTTTTGCATTTTAACATGGCGGGTAGGAGTCATTAAGGGCGGGTGGGGATTTTCATTTTTTTTTCTTAATGCTTTGCCGTCTGCTGGCCGACGGCAAAGAATTCTTTGCCATCTGCCAGCAAACAGCAAAGGGGGTAACCGTTAGACAGCCCCCGCCGTGAAACTGTGCCCCCCCCCCCACCTCTTTGTCGTCTGCTGGCGGACGGCAAAGAATTATTTGCCGTCTATCAGCAGACGGCAAAGAATTGGCAGATGGCAAAGAGCTTGACCTAGCCAGTGCTGTGCCCCGTGGGGCCCACTTTGGTCTTTGCCGTCTGCCAGCAGACGGCAAAGAAGTGGCAGATGGCAAAGACCCTCTTTGCCATCCGCTGGTTCTTTGCTGTCTGCTTTGGCAAGACTGATGGCAAACAGCCTCTTTGCCATCAGCTGGCAGACGGCAAAAGCTGGCAGATGGCAAAGACCGTGATTCCAGTAGTGCAATGCAAGCTCAAGAAGTAGCAGGAAGAATTTCTGGCGCCGTTGCCGGGGAGATCTACGCCAAGTCAAGACATACCAAGTACCCATCATAAACTCTCATCTCTTGCATTACATTATTCGCCATTTGCCTCTGGTTTTCCTCTCCCCCACTTCTAAAACGATTTTCGAAAAGATTTGCCTTTTTATTCACCCTTCTTTCATTTGATATTATGTTTGCTTGTGTTTCCATGTGCCTTCTATTTTGCTTGCATCTTTGCTTGCTAAAAATCTATTGATATGGATCCACTCCAAGTTTTCTACATGGATCATCTTCGATCCATATGTGCTCGTGCTGAAACCCCAACTAGTTTAGTTGAGGGAAAATCTTTAGATGAGCATGCTCATTTTGTGCGTCATCATTTGTTTGAAAAAGGGAAACTCCTATGGAAGCAAATAAATTGTTTGCTATGCTATGATTGGAATCTTTGTGAAATTTGTGATTTTACTTGTTGCTCCAAGAACCCTAAAAAACACCTTCCCTACCTATGTGAGTTTAATGATAATGAAATCTTGTCTTCTTATGAAAAGGGTGTTTATAATTACTATGATATCGAACAACTTGAAGAATTTGTTGCTTTAAGGGTGCTTAAGAAGTTGCTTCTTTGATTGAAAAGTATGATATTACTGTCTACAAATCTGAAAATTTTGACATACTTCAATATTGATATCAAAACTATGCTCATAATGTCTATGTCAAAGAATTTATTGAGAGAATGACCGTTGCTTTGGAAGAAAATAATGATATGCATGAATCTATAGATAATTATGATTCTGATGATTTGATTGAAATATCCCTTCATGAACATGATGCTTGCTATTCTTATGGTCATGATGCCAATATTTATGGAGATGAATTTTCTATAGTTCCTTATGTTAAACATGAGATTGTTGCTATTGCACCCATACTTGATAGTTCCTTGAATCAAAAGCATGATTGCAATGATGTTACTATAAAATCTATTAATGTCAGTTGTGCTAATGATATGCAAAACCCTAAGCTTGGGGATGCTAATTTTGCTATGTCTACTACTTTTTGCAATGATCATGATTGGGGTGATAATGCTTCTTATGATCTTGAAAATTTATTTAAGCATCATGATGAATATGTTCGCTATAATATAGAAAGTGGGTTTGGAAGAGTGTCAACTTTAGGAAATAATGATCCCACTACTTTGGAGATTGATAAGTCTTATGAAATTTTTGATAAAAGTGGGTTTGGAGATGTCATGACTTTAGTTAATGTTAATCCCACTATTTTGGAAGAGTGTCAACTTTGCATGCATGTGGATCATGTTGAGAATATTTTATGTGATAGCTATATTGTTGAATTTGATTATGATCCCATATTTAATTATTATGAGAGAGGAAAATATCGTCATAGAAATTTTTATGTTGCTAAATTACCTCTCTTCATGTTGAGATTGTCTATGTTTTATTCTCCTTCCTTGTATATGCTAGGTTTTTCTTGTCTTGATAATAAGTTTGCTTATAAAATGCCTATGCATAGGAAGTATGTTAGACTTAAACTCGTTTTTCACATGCTTTATGATGCTCTCTTTGTGCTTCAATTCTTGTCTTTCATGTGAGCATCATCGAAATCTCAATGCCTAGCTAAAAAGGCTTTAAAGAAAAGCGCTTGTTGGGAGACAACCCAATATTTTTCCTTGCTGTTTTGCAATAAATAATTCATCTAGCCTCTGGTTAGATGTGTTTTTGTGTTTTAATTAGTGTTTGTGCCAAGTAAGACCTTTGGGATGGCTTACGGTGATAGTTGATTTGATCTTGCTGAAAAACAGAAACTTTTGTGTCAAGTCACAGAATTGTTTAAATTCACCGGAGTGTGGAAAAACCATGAATTTTTTACACAAGATTGATATACAAATTGCCTCTGTTTTCCTAATTTTTCAGAATTTTGGAGTTACAGAAGTATTCGAAGTATCCAGATTACTACAGACTATTCTGTTTTTGACAGATTCTGTTTTCTATGTGTTGTTTGCTTATTTTGATGAATCTATGGGTAGTATCGGGGGGTATGAACCATAGAAAAGTTGGAATACAGTAGATATTACACTAATATAAATAAATAATGAGTTCACAACAGTACCAAAAGTGGTGATTTATTTTCTTATACTAACGGAGCTTATGAGATTTTCTGTTGAGTTTTGTGTTGTGAAGTTTTCAAGTTTTGGGTAAGGATTTGATGGACTATGGAATAAGGAGTGGCAAGAGCCTAATCTTGGGGATGCCCAAGGCACCCCAAGGTAATATTCAAGGACAACCAAGAGCCTAAGCTTGGGGATGCCCCGGAAGGCATCCCCTCTTTCGTCTTCGTCTATCGGTAACTTTACTTGAGGCTATATTTTTATTCACCACATGATATGTGTTTTGCTTGGAGCATCTTGTATGATATGAGTCTTTAATTTTTAGTTTGCCACAATCATCCTTGCTGTACACACCTTTTGAGAGGGACACGCATGAATCGTGATTTATTAGAATACTCTATGTGCTTCACTTATATCTTTTGAGCTAGGCAATTTTGCTCTAGTGCTTCACTTATATCTTTTTAGAGCACGGCGGTGGCTTTTTTTTGTAGAAATTATTGAACTCTCATGCTTCACTTATATTATTTTGAGAGTCTCTAAACAGCATGGTAATTTTCTTTGGTTATGAATTTAGTCCTAATATGATAGGCATCCAAGAGGGATATAATAAAAACTTTCATATAAAGTGCATTGAATACTATGAGAAGTTTGATTCCTTATGATTGTTTTGAGATATAGAGATGGTGATATTAGAGTCATGCTAGTGAGTAATTGTGAATTGGATAAATACTTGTGTTAAGGTTTGTGATTCCCGTAGCATGCACGTATGGTGAACCGTTATGTAACGAAGTTGGAGCATGAGGTATTTTTTGATTGTCTTCCTTATGAGTGGTGGTCGGGGACGAGCGATGGTCTTTTCCTACCAATCTATCCCCCTAGGAGCATGCGCGTAGTACTTTGTTTCGATGAGTAATAAATTTTTGCAATAAGTATGTGAGTTCTTTAAGACAAATGTTGAGTCCATGGATTATACACACTCTCACCCTTCTACCATTGCTAGCCTCTCTAGTGCCGTGCAACCGTCGCCGGTACCATATACCCACCATATACCTTCCTCAAAACAGCCACCATACCTACCTATTATGGCATTTCCATAGCCATTCTGAGATATATTGCCATGCAACTTTCCACAGTTCTGTTTTATTATGACACGTTCCACCATTGTCATATTGCTTTGCATGATCATGTAGTTGACATCGTATTTGTGGCAAAGCCACCTTTCATAATTCTTTCATACATGTCACTCTTGAGTCATTGCACATCCCGGTACACCACCGGAGGCATTCATATAGAGTCATATTTTGTTCTAAGTATCGAGTTGTAATTTTTGAGTTGTAACTAAATAAGAGTGTGATGATCTTCATTATTAGAGCATTGTCCCATGTGAGGAAAAAAATAAAAGGGAGGCCAAAGAAGCCAAACAAAAAAAAGAGAAAAAAGAAAAAAAATGAGAGAAAAAGGGAGAAGGGGCAATGTTACTATCCTTTTTTTCCACACTTGTGCTTCAAAGTAGCACCATGATCTTCATGATAGAGAGTCTGCTATGTTGTCACTTTCATATGCTAGTGGGAATTTTTCAGTATAGAACTTGGCTTGTATATTCCAACGATGGGCTTCCTCAAATTGCCCTAGGTCTTCATGAGCAAGCAAGTTGGATGCACACCCACTTAGTTTTCTTTTGAGCTTTCATAAACTTATAGCTCTAGTGCATCCGTTGCATGGCAATCCCTACTCACTCACATTGATAACTATTGATGGGCATCTCCATAGCCCGTTAATACGCCTAGTTGATGTGAGACTATCTCCCTCTTTTTTGTCTTCTCCACAACCACCATATTCTATTCCACCTATAGTGCTATGTCCATGGCTCACGCTCATGTATTGCGTGAAAGTTGAAAAGGTTTGAGAACACCAAAAGTATGAAACAATTGCTTGGCTTGTCATCTGGGTTGTGCATGATTTGAATATTTTGTGTGATGAAGATGGAGCATAGCCAGACTATATGATTTTGCAGGGATAAACTTTCTTTGGCCATGTTACTTTGAGAAGACATAATTGTCTTGTTAGTATGCTTGAAGTATTATTGTTTTTATGTCAATATTAAAAAAAAATTGAATCTTATGGATCTGAACATTCATGACACAATAAAGAAAATTACATGGATAAATATGTTAGGTAGCATTCCACATCAAAAGTTCTGTTTTTATCATTTACCTACTCGAGGACGAGCAGGAATTAAGCTTGGGGATGCTTGATACGTCTCCAACGTATCTATAATTTTTTATTGTTCCATGCTATTATATTATCTATTTTGGATGTTTTATATGCATTAATATGCTATTTTATATTATTTTTGGGACTAACTTATTAACCTAGAGCCCAGTGCCAGTTTCTGTTTTTTCCTTATTTTTGAGCTTCACAGAAAAGGAATACCAAACAGAGTCCAAACGGAACAAAACCTTCGCGATGATTTTTCTTGGACCAGAAGACACCCAGGAGACTTGGAGCGCAAGTCAGAAGAGCCACGAGGCGGCCACAAGGGTGGAGGGCGCGCCCAAGGGGGTAGGGCGTGCCCCCTACCTTGTGGGGCCCTCGGTGACCCCTTGACCTAGATCTTCCTCCTATATATTCACATATATTCCCAAACCACCAGAAGCATCCACGAAAACACTTTTCCACCGCCGCAACCTTCTGTTCCCATGAGATCCCATCTTGGGGCCTTTTCCGGCATCCTGCCGGAGGGGGATTCGATCACGGAGGGCTTCTACATCAACTCTATTGCCCTTCTGATGAATCGTGAGTAGTTTACCACAGACCTACGGGTCCATAGCTAGTAGCTAGATGGCTTCTTCTCTCTTTGATTCTCAATACCATGTTCTCCTCGATGTTCTTGGAGATCTATCCGATGTAATCTTCTTTTACGGTGTGTTTGTCGAGATCCGATGAATTGTGGATTTATGATCAGCTTATCTATGAATATTATTTGAATCTTCTCTAAATTTTTTATGCATTATTTGATATCTTTGTAATTCTCTTCGAACTATCGGTTTAGTTTGGCCAACTAGATTGGTTTTTCTTGCAATGGGAGAAGTGCTTAGCTTTGGGTTCAATCTTGTGGTGTCCTCACCCAGTGACAGTAGGGGTAGCGAGGCACGTATTGTATTGTTGGCATCGAGGATAAAAATATGGGGTTTACATCATATTGCTTGAGTTTATTCCTCTACATCATGTCATCTTTCTTACAGCGTTACTCTGTTCTTCATGAACTTAATACTCTAGATGCAGGCAGGAGTCGGTCAATGTGTGGAGTAATAGTAGTAGATGCGGGCAGGAGTCGGTCTACTTGACACGGACGTGATGCCTATATTTCATAATCATTGCCTTAGATATCATCATAACTTTGCGCTTTTCTATCAATTGCTCGACAGTAATTCGTTCACCCACCGTATTATTTGCTATCTTGAGAGAAGCCTCTAGTGAAACCTATGGCCCCTGGGTCTATTTTCCATCATATAAGTTTCTGATCTACTATTTTACAATCTTTTACTTTCCGATCTATAAACCAAAAACCCCATAAATATTTACTTTATCTTTTGTTTAGTTTTATCTATCTCTATCAGATCTCACTTTTGCAAGTGATCATGAAGGGATTGACAACCCTTTTATCGCGTTGGGTGCAAGTCTTTGATTGTTTGTGCAGGTATTGGTGATTTGTGCGTTGTCTCCTACTGGATTGATACCTTGGTTCTCTAACTGAGGGAAATACTTATCTCTACTTTGCTGCATCACCCTTTCCTCTTCAAAGGAAAAACCAACGCAAGCTCAAGAAGTAGCACTTCCCGCCCGCGTTGTTTGATGTCAGGATGCATCTGTGTGTCCACATCGTGGACGACATCATCGACCTCGGGCCGACATTCCTTCATAGCATGATGCCATTCAAGAGGATGAATGGGGTCAGCAAAGGATTCATTCGTAACATGTCCCGTCCCGATGGGAGCATCATCCAGGGGTATCTGACGCATGAGTGCATCTCCTTTTGCGAGAATTATATAGGCGTCGGAGACCCTGTTGTTGGTTTGCCCATCAAGAAGCACGATGGGAGGCTCGGAGGAGAAGGTCACAACAACGGCCGGTGGGAATTGCACGTGGACTACTCGGATCGACGTAACGACTTTGACAGGGCTAACTTAGTAGTGCTACCACACCTAGATGTGGTAGATGATTATGTGACCCGGCACAAAGAAACCATCGCAAAGAAGTACCATGATAAGGGGATGCTCAAGACGGACGATGAAGTTACTGTAGAGCACAACGCCACTTTCTTGTGTTGGTTCAAAGAGCAAGTTCTTGTTAATCCCCCGGAAGAGGGCAGTTCGGATGGATTGCTCATACACGCCTTAGCACATGGCCCCGCGCCCAAACTCGCAACCTATCAGGCATACGATATCAACGGGTACACATTCTACACGGAGGCCAAAGACATGGACAGTGATTACCAGAACTCAGCGGTGACAATTGAATGCATGCCCGATGCCAACGGCACAACTGAAAGATTCTACGGAAGGGTCGAAGAGATCTGGGAGCTTGACTACGCTGGAATGCACGATGCGACGATGTTCCTTGTCAGATGGGCTAAGGACATTGTAAGAGAAAACAAGTATTTCACTACCATGTCTATACCCGATGCGAAGAGTGCTACCGTGAACATTAACGTCATCGCCAAAACTGAGCCATGGGTACACGCTAAGCACGTGACACAATGCTTCTTCATAACCGACCTGACCAATCCCAGCCATGTTGTCATGAGGAGAAGCAAAAGGAGCATCGTCGGAATGGATGGAGTCGCCAACGAGGAAGACTACGACCAATATGGCAACCCGATGAGGGAAGATGACGATGACGATGAAGCATACGTGAAAAGAAGAATCAATACTACATTACCTAAGAAAGATCGTACTCCATGGTGCCGGAAAAGTCACAAGGAGGGGCTCAATTATTCAACAACAAGAAAGGGAAGAAGCTCAATGTGAAACGTCGTCGATGCAGCTGAGAAACCATCATTTATATATATGTATCTATTTTGTGTATGCACTTAAGTAACCGTTATCGGTCAATTGATGTATACATCGTATCCCCTTCAATTACCACCACATGCATGGTTCCGGTGATATTCGCGCAGTGTGGGAGGGAGACGCCATCGTCGGGAGAAAAACAAAAAAAACAAAAGGGAGAAAGCAATACAAAATAAAAAGAAAAGTAAACAGAAAAGAAAAGGAAAATAATAAAAAGAAAAGAAAACTAAAAACTAGAAAAGGAAAATAATAAAAAGAAAAGAAAAATAGCGGTAGCGCTGGATTAGGATCCAGCGCTATAGCTAACATAGTTATAGCAGTAGCATTGGGTTAGGACCCAGCGCTATGTGTATTTTAGAATTAAAAAAAATTGGAATAATTAGCAGTAGCGTTGGGTTAGGACCCAGCGCTATAGCTAAGTTATCTATAGCGCTGGATCCCAATCCAGCGCTACTGCTATTTTGAGTTAACTCCCCGCCGCGCGGGCTCAAAATTTCACCAAGTCATTTCCCCCCTCTCCTCCACCTCTCACCCAACTCTGTCACCGGCCATCGCCCCTGCCCGCCATCGCCCCTGCCCACCGTCGACATCAACGCCGGCCGTCGCCCGAGCACTCCCTCGACCTCAACATCGCCACGTGGGCCCACCCTCGACCTCGCCGCCACCGCCCTCTCCCTTGCCCTCGACCTCGCCGCCACCCTCTCTCCCGCCTTCGACCTCGCCGCCGCCCCGTAAGCCTCTCCCTCTCCTCTCTCCTGCCCTCCTCTCTCTCTCCGCGCTCTCTCTGCTCTCTGCTCTCTCTCTCTAATATGAACCCTAGCCTAGCTAGGAGTTGGATGTATGAACCCTAGGAGATTTAGCAGAGAGAGAGAGCAATCTAGTTTAGGGCAATTTAGGTGGTGTTCATATGA
Source organism: Thinopyrum elongatum (assembly GCA_011799875.1). Lineage (NCBI taxonomy): Eukaryota > Viridiplantae > Streptophyta > Magnoliopsida > Poales > Poaceae > Thinopyrum > Thinopyrum elongatum. The sequence continues at coordinate 283,357,114 of CM022299.1, read as the reverse complement.
ACCCTAGCTAGGAAATTAGGAACCCTAGATGATATTTTAGGAGCATGTTATGCCCTGTGGTGACTAGCACAAGCATGCAAAGTAGCCTATACAATGTTGCTGTTTTTAACACTTGGTTAATTTGCTGTCCTGGAAATCTGTTATATGATGTTGCCATGTTCTCTTGATGATAGCATCAAATCCATGCTTCATTTGGATATGTTCAGTAAACATGTTTCCTCCCTTGTTGTTTGCTCTATCATGCCATGCCCTTTTATGCCACATTAGAGTCCTGTAGCATGTACTTTCTTTGCTATGAAAATGCCTAAATAGTAATTCTGTTTGCTGTCAACATCATGATGCTATGTTGTGAGCTTGGTGGTGTTAAAACCATGACTCTATTGAACTTGTGCCGATTGTATGAATTGCACTATGCCATGTGTAATATAGCTGCATGGCAAGATCTTCCATTTTAGAGTTGATATGCATACTGTTACAAGCTTGCCAAGTTGCTATGTTGCTATAGTTTTTCAGATTACTCTGAGAATTTCAGTTAGTCATTAATCTGTTACATCATTTGTGCATCTTGTTGCCTCCATATCCTTTAACCAGTGATGCTAAGGAATTTGAACCTATGGAATGAATTGCTGTAGAGCTTCATATTTTTAGCAATTTAGCTAGGGCATTTAGCTTTAAACAAAAAAGTAGCATTTAGATTTAAAAAAAATAGAATTGTTTGTCTTTTCAAAAACATGGTTAAAGTAAAAGAGAGTAGGGCATTAGCAGAGGGTATATAAATTAGCTAGGGCATTTAGCTTTAAACAAAAAATAGTAGCATTTAGCTATAAATAAAAAACAGTAGCTATGGCATTTGGCTATAAACAAAAAACAGTAGCTAGGCAATTGATGTTCATTTGCATATTCCATTATTGTTGATTATATCTTTTATTCACAATTGTTGAATATGATATGATTAATGTTGGTTGAATGGACAATAGTCGAAGAATATCCGAGTGGCCTATGTTTTGCCGGAATGTTGATTCATTTTCGTTCCGGCATATTTCAGGCGCTCCATATGTCCACTTCTTAGCAAAGGTCATGCCGAAAATCTCCGTGATTTGTGCTAGAAACTAGGACATATGGAGTGCCCGGGATTTGCCGGAAGGGGAATGAATCATCATTCCGACCAAATATAGGCCCCTTTTTTCTCTTCATTATATCTTTTATTTACAATTCTTGAATAGGAAACATGTCTAGCCACGCCGAAGCCGGGGGTTCTGGTCGCCTCAAAGAAGACCCCGTCGAGGCAGCAAATCATTATTTCGATTACCTGGACGAACACCAAATGTGGGTGCAGGGTGGCGGCAGTGGCACCAACCCTGACACCGATGCTGACACCGGCACTGGCACCAGCACCGACACCACGCCCGAGACCGACAACGATGCTATCGTAGCTGGTAAAGCACCAAAGCAGAAGAGGACACGAAGACCAAACGAGCTCGGCATCAGACAAATTGTGGTCACGGAGGTGCACCCCAAGAAATTAGAGCCAACGGCACCAGAGGAAGCACACTAGTGCTGGGGCAATCAACTAGGATGCATCCTCAGGGAAACCGCTAACATCAACGACGAGAAGTTGAAGAAGATACCACATATGGAGCACATGCTCCTAAAGAAGTTGCACAATAGGTTCATGTTCCTTGGCCGGGATGAAAGCAAATATCCGTGGGCCGACGACTCCATGACAAAGATAAACAGCAAGGCGATGGTGACGTTCACCAACGACTTGTCTGCCTGGAAAGTTCGGGTGAAAAAAGCGATTGCGAAGAATGAACCGTGGTCCAAGATTCATGCTGACAATTCGTCAATAAAGGAAGAGGACTTTGAAAAATTCAAGGAGACTTGCGCTAAAGAAGAAGTCAAGCAAAGGTCAGAGAAAATGAAGGCGCTCCAGGCCAGGAACACGCCTCCCCACCGCCTCGAAAGCCGTGGTTACGAGGGGAAGAGGCACGTATGGGCCAAGGAGGACGCCGAACGTGAAAGTCATGGAATCCGAGACCCCTTGGTGGAGTTCACCGACCCGCTGGAGCATGACTAGATCACGGCCCAGTACAGGTGGGACCGCGTCAATAAGATCTTTTACACGGACCCGAACACGAGGGAGTTCATGAGACTTCTGGTAATTCTTATATTACCACCTTATTATATTAGCTTCCAATCAATACGACTACAAGTTTTGTCACATTAGTAAACCATCCATGTTCCTTTGGAGAAAGAGGAGCACCAAAAGGCAGCCGAAAGCGACGAGTCGTCACAGTCGTCGGCGAGGCCCAAGAGGGACACCCCTTTCAACCGGGCCCTGAACATACTGAAAAAGGTCCCGAAGGACAAACCGCCATCCTATGGACATGTGCACGGCGTCGGAGATGGCGCCTCGTGAAAGACATGCTACCACAAGCAGCCAAAGGAAAGAAGGAAGAGATGGTTTCTTACTCAATAGACCATCGACGAGAAGGTCGAGATTGCGGTCAATAAGACCAAAGCTGAGACCAAAGAAGAGTTGCTCGGGGTAGTCAATGCAGTGGGCAATGAAGCGGTGGCTGGCATCATGGCTCACTTCCAATCTTCAATTATTACCAGCTTGATTCCGGCAATTATCAATTGGTCGAAGAGCATTCCAGATAAAGGGCCAGCGGACTTTCCCCTTCCCAGCTACGTCGGGAGCAATCCAGTGAACATCACACCACGAGCAGCTTCTCAAGCAACCGCAAAAGGTCCCGCTCCTGTTCATAGCAGCCCGACCTCCGTCTCTGGCATGCTCGGCAGGGCTTCATCTATGGCTGAGCTCGACGCCCTCATGGTAATTACGCATCATACCCTTTTCACCAGCATGTCTATAGTCTTCCGTTTCAGTTGACTTTCGGATGTTTGACGTCGCAGACATGTCTTCGTAGGCCGACGATACCCCGTGCACCCTACTGTACGACATCAACGGCCAGAAGGTGTCCGTGGGACAGGCAACGATCGTGAAGCCGAAGGACCGCATGTTCCACAACCGAGAGATGCCCCATGGTGTCTTCAAGGTTAACGTGGCCAGTGTCTTAGCGGGCTTCGAGGATTTGCCTCCTTCGGTACCAGTCGATGACGAGGAGACCCCTAAATGGATTGGCGCGTGCAAGAGCTGGTTCTTGCCTTGGCCGTAGACTCTTCTTCATGTCGAGGCGCCCAGTATCACACCAACGACAGCTTCTCAAGAAGGTATGAACACCACCCCACCTACCAAATTACCTGCACCTGTCGTGGCGGGTGATAGCGGACGACGCGAGGGAGACCCTCCATTAGTGCCAGATGACATCGCCCCCGTCAAAGAAGCAAATGTTGATGATTTCATGGAGGAGGAGGATGATGACCCTCTCAACTATATCAATACCGCCTATGACGATGGAGGATTGATGGCTCGAGACTATGACTCAGGCTATGAGCGTGGAGATCATGACTTGATGTTGCCTGATTTGCCAGAGCCAGAATGTCCTAAGGCGGAATGCAAAAAGTCTCTCTTCATGCGATCCTCACAGGAGACGCCTCCAGATGCTGCTTCTACCCAGCAACAACCCGAGGGCCATCCACTGATTAGCCCGACGACACTAGGGTGGTGGTTAGGGAAGGTATGGTGGGCTCACTACCGCCACCCGCCAAGAAGCAAAGGAGGAGACCGGACAAGAAAGGCCCTAAAGGCGCCAGAGCTGCTTCAAGCAGCCGGCCGCCTCTGAAGCCCCGGGAGGTAGACAGAATACCTGTCAAAGGTGCGGAGCGTTTCCATGTCGCTGGCCACCCGATCCTACCTCCGAAAGCGCTAGAGCACATACTGAACAATGATCTAAGGAGACTTCATGAAGATGTGCTGGCCAGAGAGAAAAGCCTTCTCATCTTAGAAAAACCAGGATACCCACTTTACGCGGCTCAGGTGCCGGGCGGGAAGTTATACGTCGAGAGATGGCCCACGGATAAGTTCATCCTGTGATTTGACTACATCTACGACATGTTCCACATGACCAAGCTGGATTTCTAGTTCATCCGCATGTATGCATTGTATCTCAACTACTTCATCAGGCTCGAGAACATAAAATATATCTGCGTTGTGGACATGTACTATATGCACGAGAGCTTCTTGGCAGTTTGCAAAGAGCACCGTGACTATGCAAGCAAGTACATCGGCGAGTTCATGTACGCTAATAAGGACAAGGAAGCGATTCTCCTGCCTTATCAACCGACGTAAGTCATCCATGGATATCCTTTCGTATGTTTTAATCATTCCTTAACAAGCATGGAGGCTAATTTGAGGTGTACTTATTTTGCGCAGCGGGGGGGGGGGGGGGGCGCCGTCCTCATTGTTCTATACCCAGAATACTCCCATGCTATGTACTTGGACTCATCGAAGAACATCAAGAAAAAGGATTACACGCACATAAAGAGTGTTCTCGATACTGCCCTGTTAACCTTCAGCCTGTCTGGTGGATATATCAAGGTGAAAAAGTACAAGAAGAACGGGCTGGGTTTCGGCCATAAGACCGACTTCTGCTGCATCTAGCAACCGTACACCAGTAAGGCTGATGGATTCTACCTCATGCATCATCTGATCGAGTGCAGAAGGGATAATCAACGCCTTCGCATGTCAGCTATGACCAACGATGCCGAGATTGTCAACTGGGCCACAAGCATAGGAAAGACACCAGATCATCGAATCCGAGCTGAGTTTTATCACGTACAGTGTGAACTTGCCCAAGTGATCATAAAGGAGGTCCTCGAACCAACAGGGATGTTCTACCATGGGCCAATCGCGCGGGATGATGTCCGAGCACTGCTACTCGCTCAGCGTCTGGACCTGAATCCTTTCAACAAGCTCGGGTGCTTCCTCCCAGACTATGAAGATTGGACCGCCGACATGGAGGACTGATTGTCGATGACAATGTGTCACTACTGTCTTTCTATGGCAAAACTTTGAATTTATGCATGGCGAAACTCTGTGATGTAATTAAATCGTCCTCCTGAACTAGCGTAGATTGCCCTAGTTAATTAGTTTGAGTATGAGGAACTTCATTATTTATGTTTACTATAGGTTGCTTGTATTTTGCTAATTATGCCTCTTTGTTTTCTTAAGTACATTATGTTGCATATTATCGTTGAATTCATCAACTGACGATGCAGGTACATAGATCAGAGATGGCGAATGACTACTACACCGTGTTCATTGGGAGGGTTCCAGGAGTGTCCGACCACTGGCCAGACGCTCAGGCCCAGGTGGACAAGTACCCGGGTGCTAGCCACAGAGGGTTCGACAGCAGAGCCGAAGCAGAAAATAGTTACTTGAGGTGGACGCTCCAGCAAGAGCGGGAGAGAAACCGCCGGTGCCTCAAGAAGTACTACATAGTCGCGCTCTTGCTTATGCTGATCGCTCTTCTCTTCTACATCATGGTTTAGATAGAGATGATGAAACTTGTGTGTGTGCCATGACCATGTAGTTACATTTATTCGAGACATGACATGACTTGTGTATCGCTATTTTTGAGATGTGATGATATTTGTGTTGAATGATGATGATGGTATGACGAGACTACTGTATGTGTATGATATGATGAGAATAGTGTATGTTTATTCTGATCTGATGAAACTACTGTATAGAGCATGCATAAATACATCACAAATATGTAGACGAGAAATAAATCTGTGAAAGTAGGAATATTAGCAGTAGCATTGGTAGGCATCTAGTGGCAGCGCTGGATTAGCAGCAGCGCTTGCTTTGGTGCAGGGCTACAGATAGTTAGCAGTAGCGCTGGTCTGGGCAGCGCTACTGCTAACCATACTTACCAGTAGCGCTGGTCCGGGCGGCGCTACTGCTAAAACTTAGTTGTAGCACGTTAGCAGTAGCGCTGCCTCTAGCGCTACTGCAATAGGTATTTCAAGCGCTACTAGTAGGCTTTCTCCTATTAGTGTTAGTGCCACTTTCAAAGAAAAACCATAGGAATTTTAAAATCCACTTGGCCCTCCTTTTCAAATTCCTATTCATGAAGAACAAGACTAAGTCATAGTAGCATAATAGCATTATAACTATACATTTTCTTGTGGTTTGACTTAATTTGACCATGCTTCTTTGCATTCCTGTGACCTTCCAATTCCTGTGAACCAAACACCCAGATTGACAGAAATCCTGTGATTTTAAATTCTCTGTTTTGCACATGCATTCCTATCCTATTACTGTGTATTTCCTATCCCTGCATTGTTAGAATCCTCCAATTCAAATGAGCCCTTACAGAATTACTTCTCTTACAGATAGTTGTCAAAGAAAACCTTGTGTGGTTTGTCCCGCTCCTGCTGCGCCGTCGTCCACCCCAGCTCAGTTCCTCCAACGACAGAAGGGTCCACCACAGCAGGGATCCGCCCTCCAGACTGTCTTTCGCCGCCTCAGATCTTCTTCCCCGCCACTGGCAGCCACGACAACTGCATTAGCGTCATCAACTATGCAGATGACCTCGAGGACTACACGGGTCCGCAAGAGAGGTCGCACTCTTTCGTGTCTGCTTACATTAAGCATCGCTTAATATTACATGCTACTTTATTGTCATGTTCACCGATTAAACTCTGAGTCAGCTCTAAACTAATGATTAAACTTGAGTTTTTAAATGGTTGTGGGGTACATATCGGGGCCGCAATCAATAGTATATGTCTACTATCTGGTTAATCTCTGGTGTCTACTATGAGTTTCATGTTGGGTGGAAAACAAATAGTAAAGAAGCCATTATCTGTATTTTTTAACTGAAGCCATTATCTGCCTGCTATCATTGGTTTTGGGTCTATCCACAGGTTGCTACGATCACTCTGGATTTCTGCATGCACTCCTTACATAATCTCACTATGTTTTATTCCTATGCATGTCAGTTATTGTACACAATGGAACTGAACACGTAGATCAAAAGAGACGAGCCTTGCGTGGCAATAAAATTTCATGCGGACATCACTCCATGGTGGGCGCAAATGCAGCCCCCCTCCACCCATTTCAGAGTGTGATCAAGAGGAAGATAACTGTTCTGAGGGGGATTCAGAAGGAGCAGACCACTCCTATTTGCCCCCTGAGGTCTTTGCTCTAACTTGGCATGCTGATGTCGGTCATATCATGCATATGGTGCCTTGCATTGCTTACTTTATACATCAAATATGTCATCTGCTTAGTTTAGACATGCGTTGTGTGAATGTCATATGTTTAGTTTCTGTATCGTATATGTGAATTATGCAACGCCATATTGTTTAGCCAGGCATCATATATGTGAATTTTGCAACTCATGATTGTAGATTTTATTCAAATAGAGAAACGAATTCAAATTTAGTTCATATTGAAGCAGTAGTATATACATTGGGAATGGACTAAAATGTTCATTTGAGTAGCAGGTTGCATGCATTATACACGTAGCGAAATATTTTAATTGAACATAACATGGATTCAAAGTTTTGAATGGCATTTGTAGTGCGAATTGATTTGGTACAGTACACGGGACTAGACTCTCTTGTGTGGTGCGAATTGATTTCTTTTTGTTTTTTCGTCGAGGGAAGTGCCAATTGATTTGATATAGTATACACGTTAGGCTTGTCCAGAAATTTCAACCCGCGCTTTGTTATCCCAAAATTTTAAGATATCTCTTTGTCTCGTTGTGCTCCTAAAATTCCCTCCATCTCAACACACGCCTTGCAATCCCAAAATTACAACACGTGTGAAAACTCCCACCTCCTGCGAAATCCCGACACGCGAAATTCCTGTGATACCGCTGAACCGAAAGAACCACCTAGTTCAAATCGGTGGGGCAACTTTCGTAACTTACCCCACATTTCGGACAAGCGCGTCCCTAAGCCATGGTTCCATCTGTGGGCCCGCGAGAGGTCGTCCTCCATCACTTTGACCCAACGAGAGGCACATTTAACGAACAAGGAGGATTAATTCCTTTAGGGTTGTGTTAGGGTAGGAGTATATATATAGTACGTGTCGAAGGGGAGAAGGGACCAACATATACTAGGTGTCACACATGAACCTCACTCTGTGTGGGGACTTTGCGGTTTTTGAGGCAAATGCCACATCAAAGGTTGTGCATTAGGTATTCAAAACATCACAACCACACACCTCTCCATATATATGTTTTGGCACACATGCAAGTGATGGTGGTTGTCATGTGGCACTAACTCACGTGGTTATCGGCAATGCTTCCATCTGTCGGCCCGCTTGGTCCATCACTTTCACAGACAATGAGAGAGGTTAATTATTTTGACTTAGGAGGGGATTAATTTTTTGCTTGTCTCGCGATATAGGTGAGATTACATATATAATAGCGCATGTGTACACATGAATGCATCCCGCTGGATCGAAGGGGGGGGCGAGCACACGACACGTCATGAACCTCTTGCTCTGTGTGGGGACCTGTACGATTTTGAATGCATGCACCACATCAATGTTGTGCATTAGGTTTTAATTCAACACATATGCATGCATCACGCACCTCCATAAATATGTTTGGGACACATGCATGCAATGGTTATCTTTGCACACTCTCACTCACTTGGTTATATATGGGCGGCAAGCCTATATATATTTGTGGGCTCGCGTGGACGTCCATCATTTCGACCGACGACGAGAAAGGTTACCAAGGTGGATTCACCTTCTTTGGTTCGTGTTACCGTATAGTAGGTCGATCATTCTAGGCCTAATTAAGTTTGAGCGCATGCATGCTAAGCATCGTGAACCCTCGATCAGTGTGGGGATTTTATGGTTCCAAAGCATGGTGCCACATCAAATTTGCGCATTGCGTATTCAAACACCACACACACCACTTCCATATACATAATTGGGCCACATGTACAGAGTGAGTTTGTCATCAGACAGTACTCCCTCGCGAGTTTATCGGCGACTTGCTAGCCCATTTTGCGGGGCCGTGTGGACATCCATCACTTTGACCAACAACGAGCGAGAGAGGTTGTACAATCAAGTTGGATTCTGTTTGGTCTGTGTTACAGTACGTCTTGGTGAGGTGCCCTCCCCCCGACATATGTGTGTGTGTGGGGGGGGGGGGTACTTCGTACTACCCGCAACCTCCGTGGGGTCGGGGAAGTCCGGTTATTTTGCGAGGCACACATGCCACATCAAAGTTGTGAATGGTACAGTTAAATATCACAACACATCCTTTTCATACATATAGTACAGGGCCACCCACAGCTGGTTCGTATGTGGTCTCACCCATCTCCTACCACAAGCACACATTTGCGATGGGGACATGGTCCACCTTTGTCCGGAAGCAAAAGGGGAAGTTTGACCATATATATGATGGACTCCTATAGGTTTTGTGTTACGGTAGGGTGAGATTTCAAACCTAACTATCTGGGGGCATGCATTCTTTGCTAGGATTCCCTTACCGCCGACACGAAGTGGGGTTCCTAGGGGGTGGCTGACTGTGTGCTTCGTGCGACAGGTGCGACATCAAAGTTGTGCATTGGGTATTCGAACATCAAACCACCCTTTTCATACATATATTTGGTCCACATACAAGTGTGTTCATGTTCTGACTCTTTCCCGCGTTATTCTTTTTGCCAAATTTATAAACAGCACACGAGTTGGATGCAGAAACTGTCTGCGATTGGGTACACAACAGACACAGTTCGGTCAGACTACCCGTGTGCCATGCCCGTGCCCCTGTAGTCACTCACATCAGCATAGTAGATTGGGCTCCATGAGGCTTGCCTCCCGCTCTCGAAAATATCTACTGCCTTGTAATCTCGAAAACATCTACCCGCGTAGAGGGTTTTTCTGTTTGATAGCACACGATTCGTATGTGTGGACCGTTTGCGATGTCTGTTACTCCCGCTCTGCTTCAATCAGCTGATCCAAATTTTCAGTAGCCCTGGATTTTTTTTTTTAATTGGAGCCCCGTCATTTTACTCCCGCCTGCATCCCTCGCAATCTCAAAAATATCTGCTCGGCTGGAGTGGTTTTCTGTTTGATAGCACACGACTATTATGTTTTAACCGTGTGCGATGTTCGTTACTCCTGCCCTGCTCTGCTTCGATCCCTTGATCCAAATTTTCGGTAGCCCCTCCATTTTACTCCCGCCTAGTAAAATTTTCAGTACCCGCAGCATTTCCTCAAAAACCACCTTGGACCCCCTCCACACACACACCCCAAATCCTTCACTCACCCCAAATCCCCCGCTCACACACATACACACCACCCCTCCCTCGCTCGAAAACTAGCTAGGTCGCTGCCGCCGCCCCCGCGCCGCCTCCATCATCAACCTCTGCCGGTCTGCCCGTGCAGTTTAACCACCGATATACATACCCTCGCCGCCCTGAGTTTCTTAGATGACGCCTGCGAAATGCCCCCTTTCCAACAGATCCCCATCCCCACCCCCTCCCCCACTCCAGAGTGTCGCAGCCTAAGCCCAGCTACGCTTCCCGGGGAGCTGAACAAGCGAATTGCCCAAAAGAGCTTTACCGTGGCCTCTTCGCCCGACGTCGGCGAGGTGGCCACCGAGGAAGCTAATGACAATGACTAGACCTGGATGGAGCCTTTCAATCAGCGGGCTAAAGTATTCTGGCATGTCGCGGTCACCGGCTATGACATAGAGGTCGTCAACAAACGATGGCTTGACGCGGGCTATGTCACAGGTTAAGTTGCCCACCCCCAACCCTTCGGGTTCGACAGCCGTCGATCTAATCGATGGCCCTGCCACTGATCTCCTGCGGCTTGTTATGAACAATTTGCCATCCTTCATCGCCATGGAGCCCCTTATGTCATTTCTGAAGGACATGTTCTGCGACGCTGGCTTGGGATCCTCAGGTGGCAAGTCAAACCTCATCGACGGCGACCACGAGGAGGAGCCAATCTGTGATAAGAGAGGATACCCATGATTTGTTTTCTCGAACCCCTTTTGTAGTGAGAACCTGTCCAGTATTTATTGCTATATTTGGTTGTTTGCATTATGCCTTGTTTATTTCTACGGTTTTTGGTTGTTCAGTTGTTTGTAGTTAGCATATGTCTAGTTTCAATTGCCATCTTTGGTTGTTCGTAGTATGCCTTGTTTATTTCAGCAATTAACAGTGTGATGTTCTATATGTGCTAGTATGAACTGTGCAGTTCAATTTCATCAATACCAATTTTAACAATAGCTCTATGAATGACTATATTTGGTTGCTGTTAAGCATGTTGTACTCCCTCCGAATCTTTTTAATTCGCATATAAGATTTGTCTAAAGTCAAGCCTTGTAAAGTTTGACCAACTTTATAGAAAAAAATACCAACATTCACAATATGAAATCAATATCAGTAGATGTATCATGACTTAAATTTTCATATTGTATAACTTTAGCATGGTAGATGTTGATATTTTTCATATAAATAAGGTCAAACTTTATGAAGTTTTACTTCAGACAATTCTTATATGCAGAGTAAAAGGACCGGAGGGAGAATGAACACGCCTTTCCATTTGATTTAACAATGGCACTGTTTGGATACTCTAACTTACCTAGAGGTTAGAGTTAGTTTCTAGCTCATGACAGTTAAAAGGGAGTGAGAGAGAGATTGGTGGAATAGTTGATTGTATTGCTTGAGCCTCGTGGGCATATATACAGGAGTACATGGTCATCTTGGAGTACAAGTCAAGGTAGAATAAATCCTATGCTATCCTACGTTTCCTAAAAAACAATGATACTCAACAATGACTAACCCTAAACTAACTCTAGCCAAAGAGGTGTTTGGATGACAGGGTTAGATTAACAATAAATGCACTAGGAGAACTAGTCCCAATTAGCACCTCTTGGGTGGGATAGTTGTTTTGGGTTGGTTAGATGCTACTAGCACAATCTAGCCCTCATGTTTGGATACTTTAGGGCTATTTGAGCCCAAACTAGCTCAAACTAACTCTAACATATGGATCCAAATAGGGACAATAACTATTGTACTTAGACCTGCACAATACAAGTTTGAATGACTACGTTTCCTTGTTTTTAAATATTAGGCATGTTGCAGTTAATAACACACCTTTCCACTTCTTGTTTTTAAATATTAGGTTTTCAAAAATTTGGTCTTGCACATGTAGTTCCTGCTGTCAGAGGTTTTGACCCACTGTTCGACCCTTTTTTCATATGGGGAAATGAGTTGTCCATGAATATCAGTCAAGTCAAGAAACTCAGAAAGATTGTTAGGATAAAGAAATTAGCGACAAAAAACAACAAGATCTTTGTCTGCACAATGAAGAAGACATCAGTTCACTACAGCATGGTACTAACTGTTATACCTTGTCTTTTTAATTCCTTTGCGCCATTTCAAATCTAGAGAAGATATTTATGCATATCCTTGTTTTCAGGCCTTTCCAAAGCAGTTCACTGATGATTACCTCTCAAACCACCTGTATGGTCAGGAGGTGAGGAAGGTATTCATACAACACCCACGGTTCAATATTGAAGTCTTCCTGAAGAGGACGAAGGATGGACGGTCAATCATCCACATGCACTGGCCTAAAGTTGCAAAGACGTTCAACATCAACGAAAGCTCAATATTTGCCTTCCGCTTCAGCAGTTTTCCAGATGAGATTCATCTGTCTATGTATTGTCTATGATGCTAATTTCCAAAGGTTATAGATGTTGCATGTGAAACTTGGTGTTGGTGCAGTTGTGTAGCTGAGTGTTGAAGCTATATGATGTTGTACTCTGATGTATTTTAATTATGAAATCCTGCTTCCTTAATACGAAAATGAAATATATTGTGTGCTTAATATAAATGCCAATTAGATTAATAAATGGATTATTTTTTAACAAGAGAAAACCCCAATTAGCAGGCTAATTGGCCTATTAATAATAATCCGTTTATTAATATAATTGACATTTCATATTAAGCACACAATATATTTCATTTTCGTATTAAGGAAGCAGGATTTCATAATTGAAATACATCAGAGTACAACATCATATAGCTTCAGCACTCAGCTACCCCATTACACAACTGCACCAGCACCAAGTTTCACATACAACATCTATAACCTTTGGAAATTAGCATCATAGACAGTACATAGACAGATGAATCTCATCTGGAAAACTGCTGAGGCGGAAGGCGAATATTGAGCCTTCATTGATGTTGAAGGTCTTTGCAACTTTAGGCCGGTGCCTATGGATGATTGACCGTCCATCCTTCATCCTCTTTAGGAAGACTTCAATATTGAACCATGGGTGTTGTATGAATACCTTCCTTGCCTCCTGACAATACAAGTGGTTTGAGAGGTAATCATCAGTGAACTGCTTTGGAAAGGCCTGAAAATAAGGATATGCATAAATATCTTCCCTAGATTTGAAATGGCGCAAAGGAATTAAAAAGACAAGGTATAACAGTTAGTACCAGGCTGTAGTGAACTGATGTCTTCTTCATTGTGCAGACAAAGATCTTGTTGTTTTTTGTCACTAATTTCTTTATCCTAACAATCTTTCCGAGTTTCTTGACTTGACTAATATTCATGGACAACTCATTTCCCCATATGCAAAAAGGGTCGAACAGTGAGTAAAAACCTCTGACAGCAGGACCTACATGTGCAAGGCCAAATTGTTAAAAATCTAATATTTAAAAATAAGAAGTGGAAAGGTGTGTTATTAACTGCAACATGCCTCATATTTAAAAACAAGCAAACATAGTCATTCAAACTTGTATTGTGACGGTCTAAGTTCACTAATTATTGGCCCGTTTGGATCCATGGGTTAGAGTTAGTTTGAGCTAGTTTGGGCTCAAATAGCCCTAAAGTATCCAAACTTGAGGGCTAGTTTGAGCTAGTTGCGTCTAACCCACCCAAAACAACTATCCCACCCAAGAGGTGCTAATTGGGACTAGTTCTCCTAGTGTATTTATTGTTAATATAACCCTGTCATCCAAACACCTCTTTGGCTAGAGTTATTTTAGGGTTAGTCATTGGCCCTGGTGAGGGAGTCCTGGATTAAGGGGTCCTCGGGCTGCCGGCCTGTTATGCTTGTGCCGGATTGATGGGCTATTATGGGGCCCAAGCTGAAGTGTGGATCCATGACCGGATAAGGTATCTTCGGAGCCGTGATGTGTCCTCCAAGACAAGATTAGGTTGGATCTACCTCTCTTTGTAACCGATCACGTGTAACCCTAACCCTACCAACCTATATAAAACGAAGGGTTTTAGTCTTTAGGGGTAGAGTTACATTCATCACCTCATTGCCTTAGGGTTTAGCTCGCCTGATCTCGAGGTATATCTACTCTGTAATCATACCATACATCAAATACAATCAAGTAGGACGTAGGGTTTTACCTCTTCGAGGGGGCCCGAACCTGGGTAAATACCATGTTCATCGTCCCTCATTCCCCATCGATCCTAGATCCACAGCTCGGGACCCCCTACCCGAGATCCGCCGGTTTTGACACCGGCATTGGTGCTTTCATTGAGAGTTCCGCTATTGGGTCGGGAAAAGGATCAATGGCTCGCCTAATCATCGGAGAAGGCGTTAGCTCCGGGGACCTCTTTGTTCCCGGCCAACTCTTTGCATTCGGTAGCATCGTGCTGCACACCAACCCAACTGGTCATCTAGATCAGATCGACAGCTTCGCGCCTGAGCACTGATTCGATTTGGCAATCTCGAGTACGTTGCGGACGTCTGTGGCGATCTGGTTTTCGCCGAATTCACTACGCCTGCTCCTGAACCCTCCCTCGATCCAATCTACGGATCGGCTCCCATCCTACGACTAGCCTCGAGCTCGGATGTCTCCGCCTCGAATGGAGGCCAGGAATCCCTCTCGACCGTGTCCACAATATCCGCCGGAGACCTACCTTCAGGCCACAATGGGGAAACAAGGTTCGGACGCGGAGAGCCGCTTTCGGCCGAACTCTCCCCTTGCAACACGCCTACGGCCTTGAGCACCAGCAACGGGTCGATGTTCGATGGCCAGGGGTTACCCCTAGCCGAACTCCCCCTCGACAACTCGGCTTCGAGCGCCAACACGGAAGCAATATCCGAAGACCAGGTCTCGTCCTCGGTTTCTTACGACTATCCGGCCCTGGGCCTCGAGCTTAACTTGGCCCTTGAAGACCAGGATCCAGCTCTGGCCCCGATCACCCCTTGCCCCCATCAGAAGCCGGCCCCCTGCGGCCACCGCATACCAGTCTGACGGCCCTCACTTTAATAAGCGAGGCTTTGGACCGAATCCAGATGATGGCTATTCGGGAGGATCCGCCCTCAGCTCGCGTTCAGCGGCCCTTTGAGACGTGCTTTGGGGAATTTTGCATCCCACCCACCACCCACCTCGTAGCCACGGTCGAGGACTTAACCGACATGTTGGACTACACTTTGAAAAATGCCTATTCCATGGACGAGGACAGCGGATCCCCGTCAACACCGACACCGCGCCTCCCGTCACTGGCCGCTGGACGGCCACGTCCACTTACGACATTTACATGGTGGACACTCCAAAAGACAATGGCGCCCCCAGGAAGGATAGTGGCAAGCCCAGC
Organism: Thinopyrum elongatum; assembly: GCA_011799875.1. Taxonomy (NCBI): domain Eukaryota; kingdom Viridiplantae; phylum Streptophyta; class Magnoliopsida; order Poales; family Poaceae; genus Thinopyrum; species Thinopyrum elongatum. The sequence goes on along the minus strand of CM022299.1, from coordinate 283,341,597 downwards.
GATGAGCCGCACAGGCGCCGCAGACAACATCGTTGCTCCAAGGCACGCCGAAGCCACGCAAGCAACACGGACACCAGAGAGAACGGCACTCCGGATAGCGCAGACAACCTCGAGGACCACGGCATCGACAAGCAACCTCAAGCCGATCACGAGGAGGAAGACCTGCTCAACCTAGAGGACCTCGGTGATTCCGAAGACAGCAACTACCTCCCTCCCTCCGAAGAGGAGGTTAGCTTGGGTGAAGAGGATTTCGTCATCCTCGAAGACCCGCTGGAACAGGAGCGGTTCAAATGGCAGCTCATTGCCACCGCGCGTAGCCTGAAGAAATAGCAACAGAGAATAAAGGCCGAGCAAGACACCCTAAGTGACTGATGGACTAAAGTCCTAGCTGCCAAAGAAGGGTACGGCTACGAACAGCAGACCAAAAGTTACCAAATGCGAAAGCTTCTGCCACAATTCAACGATGAGGCCATAGAGCCAGCACCTGTATGTCACACTAAAGCGGACGAGCCGGACCGCCCCACTCGAGGACGGGATAGGCCGGCCGATAAAACCGAATAGCCTCTCGCTCCACCTCGTCGTCCAGGAAAGGAGCCAGTCTGGCTTGCCTATGAGTACGACCTACGACGCAACCTGGATGCCCGTGCAGGTCTGACAAGATCCATCTATGGACCCAAAGACAACTCTCCTGATCGACGGGACAGTTACCAAGCTTGGCTAGACCGAAACGACAGAGCTTGGGAACAACAGCGAGCCCAGATGACAGATGGTCTCCGGCGTGACGTAGCCCAAGTCAGGGGCGCCGCTCACCCTCTATGCTTCACACATAGAGTGATGCAGCACCAATTCCAGGAGGGCTTCAAGCCCGTAAATATCGAGCCCTGTGATGGGACGAAGGATCCGGCCATATGGATAGAAGACTTCCTACTACACATTCACATGGCATGAGGCGACGACCTTCATGCCATCAAATACCTACCATTGAAGCTCAAAGGTCCGGCTCGACACTGGTTAAACAGCCTCCCCGAAGACTCCATAGGATGTTGGGAGGAGCTGGAGGATGCTGTTCGAGCCAACTTTCAGGGTACTTATGTTCGGCCCCCGGACGTCGATGACCTGAGCCATGTAATCCAGCAGCCCGACGAGTCAGCCCGACAATTCTGGAACCGGTTTTTGACCAAGAAGAACCAAATCGTCGACTCTCCAGACGCCGAAGCCATAGCCGCCTTCAGACACAGTATTCGAGACGAATGGCTAGCAAGGCAGCTCGGCCAGGACAAGCCCAAGATAATGGCGGCGCTTACCTCCCTCATGACCCGTTTCTGTGCCGGGGAGGATAGTTGGTTGGCTCGTAGAAGCACCAACCCGGAAGCCCCGGGCAACTCTGAGGTCTGGGACGGGAATGGAAAGCCACGAAGCAACAAGAACAAGCATCGCCACAACGACGGCGAAACCGACGAGACGGCAGTGAATGCCGGATTCCGTAATCTGAAGTCCGAGTCATGGAAAAAGCCTTCTAAAGGCAATCAGGAGGGGCCAACTAAATTGGACGCAATCCTAGACAGGCCCTGCCGGATTCATGGCACCGCCGAAAAGCCCGCTAACCACACCAACCGTAATTGTTGGCTGATAAAGCAAGCCGGCAAGCTCACAGCCGAAGACTCGGGCAAAAGCCCATGAAGCGAGGACGACGATGAGCCATGCATGCCGAACAGAGGAGGCCAAAAATCCTTCCGTTATGAGGTCAGGATGGTGAATATGATCTATGCCACCCACATACCAAGGAAAGAGAGGAAGCGTGCACTACGGGATGTGTACGCCGTCGAGCCTGTAGCGCCGAAGTTCAACCCGTGGTCGGCTTGCCCGATCACCTTTGACCGCAGCGGCTACCTGACCAGTATCCGTCACGGAGGATCGGTGGCCCTGGTACTCGACCCCATTATCGATGGGTACCACCTCACAACAGTCCTAATGGACAGAGGTAGTAGCCTCAATCTGATTTACGCAAACACTGTGAGGAAAACGGGGATCGATCCTTCAAGGATCAAACCCAGCCACACCACCTTTAAGGGGGTTATTCCGGGTGTAGAGGCCCGATGATGAGGCACGGTAACACTCGAAGTAGTATTCGGCTCTCCGGACAACTTCCGATCTGAAGACTTGATCTTCGACATCGCCCCATTCCGCAGTGGCTATCATGCCCTCCTCAGCCGAACGGCATTTGCCAAGTTCAACGTTGTCCCACACTACGCATACCTCAAGCTAAAAATGCCTGGGCCTACAGGCATCATCATGATAAATAGCAACACGGAATGCTCGCTTCGGACTGAGGAGCACACTGCAGCACTGGCAACCGAAGACTAGTCTGTCGCCAATAGGCCAAGGTATTAGCCCGCCGTAAAGGCAAAAGATACACTTAAACGGGCTCGAGCCCGATCCCCGTCATGGCAACCCGCCTGCATTTGTCGCAAATAGGGATACGCCCCCCATGGTACGCCCGCCTTCCCCACGCGTTATGTGCCTCATCAGCACAACTTCGCGCTAAAGATACCATGGGCGGTCGTGGGGGCCTGTAACACCATGTGTTTGGCTCAACCGAACTATTATATCACCACATCCTTGGACGATAACAGGCAGGACTCCAGACTCGCTTAGCATCAAGCTACAACGGCAGGTTTACATCTCAAGGTCTCTTTTTGAAGGCACACCTCACCAGCACATGGCATTTTAAATAGATATCCAAGTTGCTCCCCTCCACCCCGCAGAAGGAAAGGCGCAGACGTGCAGCAGGGCACAGTTGAGGCTTCGACCCACACATCAAGGCCTTGTGTAAACCTTCCTCTGTAAAATTTTCTTTTCTTCATTATTATAAATACCTCAACAGTTTGAATTGTATGGATAGACGTCCAGAGCTTATGGAAAATAAAAACATCTTTCGTGGTGTTCGGGCATCTGCATTGTTAGGCTCATTTCTCTTTCCTTTTTTGCGCTCTTCGAACGGCTGGGTATACACATCTCATGTATTAAACCGGTTGCTTGAACGAAGGCCTTATTTTTCCTGTCAGCTCTACATACTAAGTCCGGCACCACCTCGCGTCGAGTGTCCGGCATCTCGGATATTGCACTATATGCATTAGTTTCGAACTATGTCTTGGGTCAATAGTTGGGTTGCCCATGTGCTTGCCCTCTTACGTTCCACATGTTCAGCTAAGAAGGTAAAGGGAAAACCCCTGCGATTGAGCTTCTGGCTAGTCCAGTCAAGCGCCTCAGGGGAGAAAGCTGAAAACTGACAGTCATAGTAAGCGAGTACTAGTCAGTGATCCGACGACAAGTGTTAAACTAAGAAATCGTTGGCGATTTATCCGTGTCATACGAAGGGTTCCTCCTAGCACGGACCACGTGACTACAAAGGCATGCCTCGGCTCCCGTGTACATCACCAAAACTTGGGGGCTAGTCACTAGCCACCGCCATCAAGCTCCTATGGCTAAGTGAAAGCGATAAAGTTGTATAGTCTGATTGCCTAGTCTCTCTCTCGCACTACCGCCTTCGGGCACCGAGACGTCGGCTAAGGGTAACAGTGCAGAGATGAAACACCCCTCGTAACATTCACTTGGGGGCTGAAGCCGACGACTAGTAACTTTCAGAATAATTAAACAGCCGCATAGGAGTCAAAATTAAAACAATAAATACAAAACGGGCCGCACAATAAAGCAACATGTTCGGGTGGCAACTGGACAATAAATCATTCAATGATTACATCCTTCGAACACTGACCCTCTATGGCCCGAGCACCTTCCATAACTTGGGTGAAGTACATCTCGGGGCGGCGGTGCTCCTTTCTAGCCAGCGGAGGACCAGTAGCCATATCCAACGGCTTAATCCTCAGCCAATGCAGCATCGTCTTCGTAAAGGACAGCCTCGCACCCTCCAAGCACGCGGATCGCTTCACGGCATCGATCCACGAAAATGCTTCACGCAGCCTCTGCACCAAGCCAAAATAGTTGTCCGGAATAGGCTCATCAGGCCACAGCCCGACAGAAAGGTCCTTCAAGGCTGGCTCGGCCATCCGGTGCAGCTCCATCAACTGCTTCATTTGGTTGCTGAGGAGCGGAGGGTGTTCGAGAGCCTGGAACTGCGGCCAGAAGAGCCACCGTTCCGAATTCTCCTCCCGTGTGGCATAGTGCTCCGCCGCAGCAGCCGCACTCTTCGGAAGCTCGGCAAAAACGCCTGCGGAGCACTAGACCCGCGTCAGCAAGGCAAACCTGTTGCCTCCAAACACACTCTGCAGTAAGTACTTCTTACCATCTGCGATTTGCCCCACATGGCAGAGCTCTTCCCGGACACCTCGCACTTTGGTCCTCGCCTCTTGGAGCTCCTTCTCGACCTTGGTCAGCTCGGAGGACCGCTCCTCCTGTTTCTTCTCAAGGGCCTCAAATTTCTTGACGGCATCCTTGAGCTCCACCTGCACCTCGGCTACTCGAGCCTCGTGCTTCTCACCAGCAAGCTTGGCCTTCTCAAGCTCGGCCATCGCCTTCGCGGCAACCACTTTATCTGCGGTTGTCTCGGCCTTGGCCTTCTCCAGAGCAGCTTTCAAGCCCTCTACCTCGGCGGCGGCGGCTGTAATATCCGCACACTACATGATTAGCATACAGTCCGGCAAGTTAATATCCGGCAATAGGCAATCATACATCTTAACAAGGGCCTACCTTGTGCCTTGTCAAGCCATTTGTTGACAAGGTCAATCTCTCCGTCGGAGCGCTTGAGCTTCCGATCCATCTCCTCTAGTGCCGCGGCCACAAAAGATGGTGAGACATCAGAAAAAGTTCACACCACTTTAAATATCGCCCTCGAGAAATTGGATCCTCTGCAAGTTTTCTTTGTACGTCTTACAGAGTCTCGGGGGCTGCTATATATACGACCTATTTAAGTAGTAAAACCAAGGGCTAAAACCACTTAATGGGAAAAGGGTATTACTTGACTTACCTCAAAGCCTGTTAGCAGGCCTTGGACAACGTCGTTCAGGCCGACTAGACGGACCGAACACCCTATAAAACCGCACCCATAAGGGTGCGGTGCCCATCGACGATGACGGAGTTGTTCACCAACTCCTCCAGTACGTTCGGCCAGCCCGCCGCCGCCTGGTTGGAGGTGTTCGGTGCGGGCATCGGGACATCAACCCCTCCCTCTTCGGAGGAAGGGACCAGCACCGTCGAGTGCCTTGGGGGCTCAGGTACGGACGACTGAGGGGGTCCGGATGGTCCGGACCTCCCTCCCGCATTCGCCAGAAGGGTCTCACCCTCCTGATCCTTGGCAAGTGAGGTGTCAGCCTCGGCCATGACAGCGTCACCCTCCTCCCCTGTTTTTGGAGGGGGAGGGGGTCTTTTGAGACAGCACTTCCCCGGCCTCTTCCGGGATCAAGGGAGGTGCGGAGCGCGACCCGCTGTCCGCCAGTTCGGGGGGCGGGGACGCCCGTTCCGAGGTCTGCTCGGCGGGATGGCCACGCGGTGGGCTATGACGACGCATGTTTAGCTTGAAGGAGTAAGGGATTGATAAAAATAAAGCAACTAAAAACGCCAAAAGTACGCACCTGGCAGCTGGGGGCTTGACCCTAGGTTCCTTCTCTGAAACCTTTTTGGACGCTTCGGACTCCTCATCGGAGTCCGAGCTGTCAGGCAGGATCACCTTAGGCCGACACTGCCTCTTCGGGGCCTAAGGAGATTGTACCTCCTCGGCGTCTTCAGACGCCGCCCTCTTCTTGGAGTGCGAGGAGGCGCTTTCCTCCTCCTCCTCGTCTTCGTCCCCATCCTGAGCTGACGGGGCTGCAACACTTCTGGACTGGGTGTTCGGATGAGCTCTTCGGCGGAGGCCCTTCCTGGCCTCCAGCACATCCTTCTTCTTCTTGCCCTTCTTGTCGGGTGCCTTGTAAGGCACCACAGCCAGCAACTTTTCTAGCTGAGCTGATCGGGGCTTCTCGGGCAGCGGCGCCTCACTGCTGATCTTCTCGGCCTTTTTGAGCCAGCCCTGCAAAGATCCGTAAAGCGAGATTTAGAACAAATTATGCACAGTATGATTATCCGAACACATGTCAGGGGAACGAGTACTCACCTCCGTTGGGGGGTCGCCGCATCCAGGCTGATGTCCTCCTCCACGCCCGGCCACTCCTCTTGAGGCTTGAACAGCAGACCCCACACCTTGTTATGGGTTGTGCCGAAGAGGAACTGCACGGTGGCCGGATCTTCGGGCTTGTATGCCCACATCGGGTCGGCCCTTTGCTAGCAAGGGAGGAGCCGGCGCTTGAGCATTATCTGGACCATGTTGGTCAGTTTGGCGCCAGTCTCCATCATGTTGTCGACGCGCTTCTGCAGCAGCTTCACGTCCACAGTGGAACCCCAGTCCGAACTCTTTGTAGTCCACGAGGCCAATCTTTTTGGGGGTACAGATCTGAATTCGGGAGATGCCGTCCAGGTAGCTTCCCTTGGTTTCATGATGTAAAACCACTCTTTTTGCCACACCTTGATGGCGTCGATGAACCTGCCCTCCGACCACTGGACCCGAGTCAGCTTGCTGATCATAGCCCCACCGCAGTCTACCTGGGCTTGCTGTTGAACACCTTCAGCCACAGGCCGAAGTGCGGCTGGACTCGGAGGAGGGCCTCACAGACGATGATGAAGGCTGAGATGTGGAGGAGGGAGTTGGGGGCTAGATCGTGGAAATCTTGCCCGTAGAAGAACATCAACCCCCTCATGAAAGGATGTAGGGGAAATCCAAGCCCCCGGATGAAATGGGGGAGGAATACAACCCTCTCACACCGGCTTGGGCGTGGGGATGAGCTGGCCCTTTTCAGTGGCCCGGTTAGCGTTGTGAGCCGACAAGTAGCCGATCCGCTTCAGCTCGAGGATGTCGTTGTTGGTGACGATGGAGACATCCCACTTGCCATTTGCACCAGATCCAGCCATGGCTGGGGAGGGCAGGATGGGATTCACCGCAGAGCAAAAAGACAGGGTGCTGGAGCTCTGGAGGATTGTGCAACCAGCAGCGGAAGATGGAAGAAGGCGTAGGATGCTAACTGTAGCAATCCCCCTCTTTATAGGCCATGGAAGAGCCAAGGGTTCCTCTTTTCATGCCGTGGGCTTCTCCACTTCCCAATACTCTCATGACGTTAGGCGTGGGTGGGGAATCGAGATCATTGATCACATCCCCTAAAAAATAGGGGGGCGGCCTCGAGCCACGCATCGAGAACAGTCAGGCCGCTCAGTATTATGACCGGTCGCGACCCTTCGTTAAAGAGGAAAAAGTTGTCAGATGAGGACACTATTTGCACTGGAACGGTTTTTGCCTTCGGAGCTAAGTAAAACGGACGCTTCAGATTCCGAACACCACTTGACTCCGAGCATGTACAGGACATGATGAAGAACTCGCCTCGCAAGCCAAAGATAACGAGGTGTGCGGTTGCCGGACTCAAGCTCTGGCGTTGGAGGCAAGTTCGGGGGCTACTGAGGGAGTCCTGGATTAAGGGATCCTCGGGCTGCCGGCCTATTATGCTTGGGCCGGATTGGTAGGCTATTATGGGGCCCAAGCTGGAGTGTGGATCCATGACCGGATAAGGTATCTTCGGAGCCGTGGTGTGTCCTCCAAGTCAAGATTAGGTAGGATCTTCCTCTCTTTGTAACCGATCACGTGTAACCCTAACCCTATCGGTACCTATATAAACCAGAGGGTTTTAGTCTTCAGGGCTAGAGCTACATTCATCACATCATTGCCTTAGGGTTTAGCTTGCCTGATCTCGAGGTAGATCAACTCTGTAATTATACCATACATCAAATACAATCAAGCAGGACGTAGGGTTTTACCTCTTCGAGAGGGCCCGAACCTGGGTAAATATCGTGTTCATCATCCCTCGTTCCCCATCGATCCTAGATCCACAACTTGGGACCCCCTACCCGAGATCTGCCGGTTTTGACACCGACACCTTGCCCTGTTTGGATACTCTAACTTAGCTAGAGGTTAGAGTTACTTTCTAGCTCATGACTAACCCTGAACTAACTCTAGCCAAAGAGGTGTTTGGATGACAGTGTTAGATTGACAATAAATGCACTAGGAGAACTAGCTCCAATTAGCACCTCTTGGGTGGGATAGTTTTTTTTGGTGGGTTAGTTGCAACTAGCTCAAACTAGCCCTCATGTTTGGATACTTTAGGGCTATTTGAGCCCAAACTAACTGTAACCCATGGATCCAAATAGGGCCAAAACTAGCTCAAACTAGCTCAAATAGCCCTAAAGTATCCAAACATGAGGGCTAGTTTGAGCTAGTTGCGTCTAACCCACCCAAAACAACTATCCCACCCAAGAGGTGCTAATTGGGACTAGTTCTCCTAGTGCATTTATTGTCAATCTAACCCTGTCATCCAAACACCTCTTTGGCTAGAGTTAGTTTAGGGTTAGTCATTGTTGAGTATCATTGTTATTTAGGAAACGTACGATAGCATAGGTTTTATTCTACCTTGACTTGTACTCCAAGATGACCATGTACTCCTATATATATATGCCCACGAAGCTCAAGCAATACAATCAACTATTCTACCAATCTCTCTCTCTCCCTTTTAACTGTCATGAGCTAGAAACTAACTCTAACGTCTAGCTAAGTTAGAGTATCCAAATAATGCCATTGTTAAATCAAATGGAAAGGCATGTTAAATACTCCCTCCGGTCCTTTTACTCGCATATAAGAATTGTTTGAAGTCAAACTTCATAAAGTTTGACCTTATTTATATGAAAAAATATCAACATCTACCATGCTAAAGTTATACAATATGGAAATTTAAGTCATGACACATCTACTGATATTGATTTCATATTGTGAATGTTGGTCAAACTTTACGAGTCTTGACTTTAGACAAATCTTATATGCGAACTAAAAAGATTCGGAGGGAGTACAACATGCTTAACAGCAACCAAATATAGTCATTCATAGAGCTATTGTTAAAATTAGTATTGATGAAATTGAACTGCACAGTTCATACTAGCACATATAGAACATCACACTGTGAATAGCTGAAATAAACAAGGCATACTACGAACAACCCAAGATGGCAATTGAAACTGGACATATGCTAACTACAAACAACCAAACAACCATAAACCATAGAAATAAACAAGGCGTAATGCAAACAACCGAATATAGCAATAAATACTGGACACGTTCTCACTACAAAAGGGGTTCGAGAAAACAAATCATGGGATTCCCCCGGTGAAGAGGCACGGCAAAATGAATTATGGGTTTCCTCACTTGTCACAGATTGGCTCCTCCTCGTGGTCGTCGTCGATGAGGTTTGACTTGCCACCTGAGGATCCCAAGCCAGTGTCACAGAACGTGTCCTTCAGAAATGACAAAAGGGGCTCCATGGCGATGAAGGATGGCAAATTGTTCATAACAAGCCAAGGGAGATCAGCGGCAGGGCCATCAATGAGATTGACGGCTGTCGAACCAGAAGGGTCGGGGGTGGGCAACTTAACCTGTGACATAGCCCGCGTTAAGCCGTCGCTGTCGACGACCTCGATGTCGTAGCCGGCGTCCGCAACATGCCAGAATACTCTAGCCCGCTGACTGAAAGGCTCCATCCAGGTCCAGTCATCATCGTCAGATTCCTCGGTGGCCACCTTGCCGATGTGAGGCGAAGAGGCCGCGGTAAAGCTCTTTTGGGCCATTCGCTCCTCGAGCTCCCCGGGAAACGTAGCCGGGCTTAGGCTGCGACGCTCTAGAGTGGGGGAGGGGGTGGGATGGGGATCTGTGAGGAAGGGGGCGTTTCGCTGGCGTCATCTAAGAAACTCAGGGTGGCGACAGTATGTATATTGATGGGTAAACTGCATGGGTAGACCGGCAGAGGTTGACAATGGAGGTGGTGCGGCGGCGGCGGTGACCTAGCTAGGTTTCGAGCGAGGGTGGGGTGGTGTGTATGTGTGTGAGCGGGGGATTTGGGGTGAGCAAAGGATTTGGGGTGTGTGTGTGGAGGGGGTCCAAGGTGGTGTTTGAGGAAATGCCGCGGGTACTGAAAATTTTACTAGGCAGGAGTAAAATGGTGGGGCTACCGAAAATTTGGATCAAGGGATTGAAGTAGAACGGGGCGGGAGTAACGAACATGACACACGGTTAAAACATAATAATCGTGTGCTATCAAACAGAAAAACACTCCGACCGAGCAGATAATTTTGAGATTGCGAGGGATGTAGGCTGTAGTAAAATGCCGGGGCTACTGAAAATTTGGATCTACTGATTGAAGCAGAGAGGGAGTAACAGACATCGCACACGGTCCACACATACTAATCGTGTGCTGTCAAACAGAAAAACCATCTAGGCGGGTAGATATTTTTGAGATTGCGAGGGAGTAGATATTTTCGAGAGGGGGAGGGAAGCCTCGTGGAGCCTAATCTACTGTGATCATGTGGGTGATAGGGGCAGGGTGCGGCACACGGGTAGTCCTAGGGAACCGTGTCTTTTTCGTACCCGATCGCAGCCGGTTGCTACGTCCGACTTGTCTGCTGTTTATAAATTTGGCAGAAAAAACGCGGGAAAGGGTCAGAACACGAACACACTTGCATGTGGACCAAATATATGTATGAAAAGGGTGGTTTGATGTTCAAATACTCAATGCACAACTTTGATGTGGCACCTGTCACGCAAAGCGCACATTATTATTGCTAGCCCCCCCCCGCCCCCCCCCCAACAGACACACACACACACACACACACTTCGTGTTGGGGGAGAGGAATCCTAGCTTAAGACGCATGCCCCCAAATAGCTAGGTCTGACATCTCACCCTACCGTAACACAAAACCGAAAGAAGTGCATCATGGTCAACCCCCCCCCCCTTGCTTCCTATCAAATGTGGACCATGTGCGGGCCCACAGATATGTTCTTCTGGCGTTAGATGGGTGAGACCAAATACGAACCACACCTGTGGGTGGCCCGATGTGTGTGTGTGTGTGTGTGCGCGTGTGTGTGTGTGTGTGTAAATGATGTGGTGTGTGATATTTAAATAACCAAATCACAAATTTGATGTGGCACATGTGCATCGCAAATTAATCGGCATCCCCGACCCCATGGAGGTTCATCTAGTGCGACGTAGTACTGTGCCCTCCCCCCACCCCCCACACACACTTTGAGTCGGTGGGAGGGAGCATCTCACCAAGGCATATTGTAAGACTGACCAAGAAGAATCACCACCTTGGTCGTATAACCTCTCTTGTTGTTGGGTCAAAGTCATGCATGGAAGTCCACACGCAGCCCCACAAAATAGGCTAGCTTGTCGCCGATAACCATGCGAGGGAGTGCCTGAAGACAACCACTGCGTGCATGTGGCCCAATGCAAACATATGTATGAAGTGTCATGTGGTGTTTGAATATACCCAATGCACAACTTTGATGTGGTACCGTGCTTTTGGAATCGGAAAGTCCCCACACGAAGCGAGCGTTCATGATGCATATACTCTATATATAGGGATTCATGTGTATGCAAGCCCTTGAACTTAGGTGTCGAATCTCACCATGATCGACGTACGACTATACGGTAACGCGAACCAAGAGAAGAAGAATCGACCCTGGTAACCTCTCTCGCATTGTTGGTCGAAGTGATGGATGTCCACGCGGGCCAACGAATATATAGGCCGTCGATGATAACCAAGCGAGGGCAAGAGTGTCCAAAGACAACCAATGCATGCATGTGCCCCAAACATATGTATGGACATGCGTGATGCATGCATATATGTTTGAATACCAAAAGCACAACATTTTGATGTGGCACATGCATGCGTCGAAAAACGCACAGTCCCCACACAGATCTAGTTCATGACGCGTTGCGTGCTTGCCCCCCCCCCCCTCGACTCGGTGGGAGGGATTCGTGCGCACACATGCGCTCAAAATACAATGTGTTATCTCTCACATCATGACATGCATGTACCATACTGTATAAGATGAACCAAAATTTAATCCCCTCCTAATTATAAGTCAAATTAACCTCTTTCGCTATCGGTCAAAGTGATTGACCAAGCGGCACACAGAGATGGACGAAGCATCTCGCCGATAACCCCGTGAGTGAGTGCTAGAGAATAACCGCCATCGCTTGCTTGTGGGCCAAACACATGTATGGCGATGTGTGGTTGTGATGTTTTAATACCTAATATATATGTAGAACTTTGATGTGGCACCTGCCTCAGAAACCTTTAAGTCCCCCACATGAACCGAGCTTCATGACACGCAGTATATATATGCTACCCCCCTCCCCTCTTCGATGCGTAATATATACTCCTACGTACTGTAACAAAACCCGAAAATAATCCTCCTTGTTCGTCAAATGACCTTTCTCGTTGTGTCATATATTAGATGGACGACGACCTCGCGGGCCCATGGAGGGAAGCATCGCAGGCGAATTACTGACAACCATCATCTGCACATGGCCCAATGTGTTGGTGATGTTTTTAATACCCAATATCCACAACTTCTTTGTGGCACTTGCCTCAGAAACCAAAAAGTCCCCACACGGAGCGAGATCGTTCATGACGTGTGTGTAGTATGTGCTGCCCCGGCCCCCTCCTCCCCTCTTCGATGCGTACTATATACTCCTACCACAACACAACCCAAAAACCTCCTTGTTGGGTCAAAGTGACGGAGGATAACCTCGTGGGCCCACGGATGGAAACATCGCACGCGAGTGACTGTCCTATATGACGCGTAGTATATGTTGCCCTCGGCCACCCTCTTCAACGCGTACTATATATAAATGCTACTTCTTGATCTTGTATTGGTTTTTCCCTTGAACAGGAAAGGGTGATGCAGCAAAGTAGAGATAAGTATTTCCCTCAGTTAAGAACAAAGGTATCAATCCAGTAGGAGAAGAACGCACAAATCACCAATACCTGCACAAACAATCAAACACTTGCACCCAACGCGATAAAAGGGTTGTCAATCCCTTCACGGTCACTTGCAAAGGTGAGATCTGATAGAGATAGATAAATAAAACTAAACAAAAGATAAAATATTTTTGGGTTTTTTGGTATATAGATCTGAAAATAAAAAATTGCAAAATATTAGATCAGAAAGTAATATGATGGAAAATAGACCCGGGGCCATAGGTTTCACTAGAGGCTTCTCTCATGAAGGCAAATAATACGGTGGGTGAACAAATTACTATCGAGCAATTGATAGAAAAGCGCAAAGTTATGATGATATCCAAGGCAATGATTATGAAATATAGGCATCATGTCCGTGTCAAGTAGACCGACTCCTGCCTGCATCTACTACTATTACTCCACACATCGACCGCTATCCATCATGTATATAGAGTATTAAGTTCATAAAGAATGGAGTAACGCCTTAAGTAAGATGACAGGATGTAGAGGAATAAACTCGTGCAATATGATGTAAACCCCATCTTTTTATCCTCGATGGCAACAATTCAATACGTGTCTCTCTACCCCTACTTTGTCACTGGGTGAAATCGCGCATGATTGAACCCAAAGCTAAGCACCTCTCCCATTGCAAGAAAAACAAATCTAGTTGGCCAAACCAAACCGATAATTAGAAGAGAAATACAAAGTTATCAAATCATGCATAAAATAATTCAGAGAAGATTCAAATAATATTCATAGATAAGCTGATCATAAATCCACAATTCATTGGATCTCGACAAACACACCGCAAAAGAAGATTACATCGGATAGATCTCCAAGACCATCAAGGAGAATGTTGTATTGAGAATCGAAGAGAGAGAAGAAGCCATCTAGCTACTAGCTACGGACCCGTAGGTCTGAGGTAAACTACTCACGCTTCATTGGAAGGGTAATAGAGTTGATGTAGATGCCCTCCGTGATCGAATCCTCCTCCGGCAGGATGCCGGAAAAGGCCCCAAGATGGGATCTCACGGGAACAGAAGATTGCGGCGGTGGAAAAGTGTTTTCGTGGATGCTTCTGGTGGTTTGGGAATATATGTGAATATATAGGAGGCAGAACAAGGTCAGGGGAGTCCCGTGGGGCCCACAAGGTAGGGGGCGCGCCCTCCACCCTTGTGGCCGCCTCGCGGCTCTTTTGACTTCAACTCCAAGTCTCCTGGGTGTCTTCTGGTCCCAGAAAAATCATCGTGAAGTTTTATTCCGTTTGGTATTCCTTTTCTGCGAAGCTCAAAAACAAGGAAAAAACAGAAACTGGCACTGGGCTCTAGGTTAATAGGTTAGTCCTGAAAATAATATAAAATAGCATATTAATGCATATAAAACATCCAAAACAGATAATATAATAGCATGGAACAATCAAAAATTATAGATACGTTGGAGACTTATCAATATACTCCTACCGTACGTAACAAAAACCAAAAAATGACCATCCTTGTTGGTCAAATTAACCTCTATCACTGCATGTCATAGTGCTAGATGGCGACCTCGCGGATCCACAGAGAGTGTCACACGCGAGTGAGTGTCCTAGGACCACCGCGTGCATGTGGCCCAAAGATGCATCTCAAACTTTTTTTGCAGCGAACATGCGACCAAAGGAGTTTAGTGTTGAAATTTGAAAACAAATAGATAACATTTGTCTGTTTTTATACATTGATTGATTTCCCAGGGATTTAATGTGCAAAAATCAAATTTGATCTACATGAGACCGGTGATAGTGCACGAAAATGGATTGCAAAATCATATGTGTACGTGTCCCTGGGTGCATGTTTAGTCCCCATGCAAGAAATTTCTAAAATCGAGAATCTTGATTTTAAAATATAGTAAATCTAAAACTAAGTTGAAATTCATGAAACTTATCATGGTGTCATATGGACACCAATAGACTGTGATATTATTATTATTTTTCAAATTTGAGACAAGTTTTGATATTATCTTCTTACAGACAGGAAATTATCAATAATTATCAACCAATATCGCAAACGGACTCTTTATTCGAACCGTGTGCGTTAGACCAACAATGTATGTGACATGCTTCGGTTAAGCAATAAAGCAGTAGAATTAATCATCAAAACGGAAAAATCAATATAATACGTGCCGCGCATGCGTCCCGTGTGCCATACGAGCACACGTGAGTTGACGAGACGCATGCTAGCAGTCCACCGCGCAGGCAGACCGGGAGGCCGACGCATGCGCCTGTTTGCTACGCACTCACCGTGGGGCATGCTAGTAGCTATGTGAAATGATGGTAGGCATGCCAGCAGTCCACTGCGCAGGCTCACCGGGAGGCGAGCCAGCCCTTTGACTGCCGCCCACCTCGCTCCCACTGCTCCATATTAATGGCGCGCCCGATCGGCTAGTCATAATAGGCGGCCGCACACCCCGTCCAAAGTTGTCACCGCCGCATGGAGTGTATTAGGATTTTGCCGAAGCGCACCATCGGTGGGACTGGCGACGCCGGGGCTGGTGAAGTACCCGCGCAATGCATGAAGCTGGGTGCAGAGGTTGCTATCGCCGCTGACGAGGTCTCGCGCGGGAAGCAGCGCGACATTGACTTCGTCGCCGTCGCCGTGCCTCCCAAGCCCTGGATCGGGGATTTTCTCAGTTCTCAAGACATTCGTTTGAGGACAATAACGCTGCAAGGATATGCATCCAACCATGCAAACACTAACTTTGTCACATTCTTCCTGTTGAATGCGAGAGTACTATTGTCCATGAGGATTAAGTTTTTTAACAAAAACTTTCTCACGGATGGACACATTGAACAGCATAAAAAGAAGTTTCAGATGGACAAAAGGGCTTTTAAACATGCTCGGCTTCTATTTACAACAAATTGTCTTCCTGTACCAGTAGATTTTCTTGCCCAGGATCTTGATTTTATGGATCTGACCGATCCATTTGATTGTGACTGCCGAAAATTCTGGTTGATTTAGTTGTTATTGTCCTGTTTAATCTGGATTTTGTGTAAACCTGATGAACAATTAATCATCGTGATTTTGTACCTTCTGTAAGCTTGGGTTAGATATTGCTGCCCTTTTCAACTCGTCTTTGACCCATATTTTCTTTCATACAAACCGGAGCTTCTATCAAGAAGCCTCATGGTTCCGAGAGGGAACTTGGTCACATGATCTGTGTGCGAAACGACATACGCTATATCTTCCCGCCTTGATTTATTTTACAGAGGCAACATGCAACTGTGCTAAACATATGAAATTATTTAGGGTTCGTTTTGCCTTTTTATACATTGATTTTCCTAGGCATTTTTAACAAATCGCCACCACGTTATTATCACAAACAATCGTATTGGTCCAACCGTGGGCGTTCAACTAACCATTTACTACCACGGGCAGCTGTTTGATTAGACGGGACGACTGTGAGCAGTCCGCCATGCACGCTCACCATATCGGGAAGCGAGCCACGAGCACTGCAATTATTGCTGGTTTTGGACTTTTGTTTCGGCCGCCTCGGGAAGGTACGTAGAACAGTCCCCTGTTCTCATCTACAAGCACCACCGCCGAGGATTGCCGCCTGCTATGAGATGGAGGACGAGTCGGCCAACAAGCGGGGGCGGGTCGAGCCAGAACCGCAAGAGCCTCCGGCGAACATGGACTTCATCAGCAGCCTCCCCGACGAGATGTTGGTAACCATCATATCCCACCTCACCATCAAATATGGCGTGCGGACCACAATCCTCTCGCGGCGGTGGCGCCCCCTCTGGCACTCCACCCGCCTGGACCTCATCGTCGACGACGAGTTCTGCAGTGGGGAGCAGCAATGCCTGGACGCATTGTCCCACGTCCTCGCCACGCACCCTGGGCCGGTCATACGCCTTGCTATCGGCAGGCTCAGTCCCCACAACAAGACCGAACCTAGGTTTCACTACTGGTTCCTATCCCCAGACCTGGATCGGCTCGAGGAGCTCAGCTTTCATGCTGGACGTCCTTGCTCGCTGCCGCCGTCCATGTTCTGTCTCGCGCCCACGCTGCGCCGCGCTACATTCAGGCGGTGCATTTTCTCCCGGATTGATGCCACGCGCGCTCTTCATCTCCCTAAACTTAAGCACCTAGAGCTCATTGTCGTCCGCATCTCAAAGGAGGATTTCGAGCGCCTGCTCGTCGGCTGTACAGCGCTCGCGTACCTTCGTCTTCATGCGATGGATGGGTTCAGTAGCCTCCACATCACCTCGACGAATGCCCGTGCGATTTATGTGCATTGCTGGCTCCACCCAAGGCTGTCAGTTGAGGTGTTTCACGATATGGTCAATGAGAATGCGCCTTTCCACGAGAGATTGTATGTACTTGATAAATTAGGTCCAGCAAGAATCAGGGTCATTCACGCACCGAAACTGACAGTGTTGGGCTATTCGTGTGCTGAATTCAATGAACTTGTTACTGGATCATTATCCATTCAGGTACAACAGTCTTCTTCTTCTCCTTCTTATATATTATTGGACAACACATTTATCTAATTTTTGTTGATATATATGTTCGCTTGTCATCCAGAAAATGATTCCCACAAGCTTGACCCGCCCTCTGCGCACAGTGAAGATCTTGGCACTACAATCTGTCGGCCCCGATCTGGATGAAGTTGTTAGAATCCTTAGATGCTTTCCTTGCATAGAGAAGCTATACATCGAGGTGATGCTCCTTTCCTGTTAATTGTTAACCACAACGGAGCTCAATTTTTTATTACTTTTACCCATGATTACAATGACAAGTGTAGAATGATTTCTAAAGGAAATTTTGAGGATTTCAATACATATATTTGTTGAGATGCTAGTGTTGTACGCATTTTATTCCTTCGCCTAACATGCTTTCGTGATAAAAGTTTATCATGAAAAATTGAAGGTGGCATTTCACTCTTTTCATGTATTTTAGAAATCCTGCAAATCAAAGAGGCCCGAAGTGTTCAAATCTGCAGCTAGGCACTAATATGTTGTCTTCGTTTGCAGATACTAGCAGGCCCAAAAGTAGAAAATGTTGGGGAATATAACATTCCCATTGAATGCCTTGATCTTCATCTCACAGAAATTACTTTTAACGAGTACCGAGGCACCACACCAGAAATTAAATTCACCAGGTTCTTTGTTGAGAAAACAAGGTTGCTCAAGGTAATGAGATTTGCCCTATATTTACTGCAGAGAAGTGAATGGATTGCTAAAGAGCGCAGGCGTGTACAGCTAAATGGCAAAGGCTCTGCATAATCTGAATTTCAGTTTGTAACTTCATATGACAGATTATTCGGAAGTCACTGTATCGAGCCTCTATATGACTTCTCGGTGGCTGATCCTTTCACAGAAATAATGCATGAAAAAGATTCTGAAGAAGATGAATTTAATGTGTTTGAATAGTTTGAACCTTGTAATCTTTGAATTTGGGCCTTGTAATGCTGGAATTTGAACCTTGCAATATTTATGGTATTTGTTATATAACGTAATTGGAAGTTTAATTCGGTTTTGCAATCATGTCCTGTTATAAGTATATATATGTTGTTCTTCTGTACACAAAGCATAGATGTTGTGCAGATAGAGCATATCACATCACACACGGACCACACTGGGGAACCCGTCGGTGATGAATTCATCAATCGCAAACGATTGTATACCAGCAAGCATTTGCTCACAACACACACGACTTATTCCATCACAAATAGCTCGGATGGATCAACTGTATGTCACGTATCGCACATGCAACTCTAATCTGATTTGTGCTTGATGTCTCCGCCATCGCTTGCACAGTTCGTCTTATTTGCCACGTATCACTGTGTCGGCCTCTGCTCGCGTCCCTCGGCGCGCTCTGCTCGCCGTTAGGCGCCGCAGCGCGCTGTGCTCGCCGTTAGGCACCGCAGCACGCTCTGCTCACATCTCTCAGCGCACTCTGCTCGCGTACCTCCACGCGCTCAGCTTGTGGACAACTTTTCCTTGAGTGTTCAGCTGCTATATACATATATATGGTTGCTCGCCAGGGAGGCGATCGCGGAGCGCTCTGCTCGCGTCCATGCGCGCGCGCTCTGCCAGCGATTGGAGCCTGCGCACGATCATGTTGGGGTCCCATATGCACGCGGCTGCACCGTGCGCGTCCCCACGATGCAGTTACGTGTGGCACGATGGCGTTACACGCTGCTAATTAGAACTGCCATCCGGGCGTGCGGATATTCCAGGTCGTCCGGCTTCCCCATTAATTCCCGCTGCCATTATAACCTTAGTCTCTTCAACCTTTCGATCTCGCCCCACAACACAACAATCGCACCCACGATGACACATACAGAGAGGATATCTAGCGGCGCTCCAATGGAGTTCGGCGAGCATAAAGTGGATACCCATGCGAGGGAGACGGATCTCTCGGTGGTGTACACCATCGACCCGGCTGTGGTGGAGGACTACATCAACACCATGGAGCAGTTCCTTGCTCGAGACAAGTACAAGGTGGTCGACATCGACCTCCAGTACACCGGCGGTCATCCCGACAAAGAACAGAAGGTTGTCGTCGCCCAGTTGTGTGTGCGCCATCATGTCCTCATCTACCACTACTGCATGGCCACAGAGCCTTGCGACCATTTCGCTAGGTTTGTCAACAGCACCGACTACAACTTTGCTACGGTGGAAACATCCAACGATGTAAAAGCGCTCATGGTTACGGGCTTGGCCTACAAGAACCTTGTCAAAAGCCGTGAGCACTACAGGGTCTGGGGTAGCACGAAGAAGGACTCCCTGGTTGAACTCGCCTCGGCCAACATCAACCCCTACTACGAAAAGATGAAGCAGGATGCCAACAGAACAAGTCACGTATCCTGGCACGAGGCCTGGATGTGGCAACTGGATGAACCTCACCTCAGGTTCGCGGCCAAGAGCATGTACACATGCTACGAGATGCACAGGCGGATCGTTGACATGAGGAACTGCCTCGTTCCCAAAATCGATGAGGCCAGTTCGAGCCACAAGCAAAGCAGTAGCGATAAGCGTCACAAGAAGTAGATGATGATCAGATGATCGTTTATCCTACTTAATTATGCATGTAACATATAGTTTACTTTGGTGTGTGGAAATGTCATGTGTGTAGTAGCCACCTATGTAATTATGCATATAATAGTTTACTTTGGTGTGTGCAATTAAATGTCATGTGTGTAGTAGCCACCTATGTAATTCGATGTTTAATTTGGTTATGGAACCATGTCCTTATAAGTGTGTGTGTGTGTGTGTGTGTATGTTGTTGTTCTGTATGCAATCCCATCGCACAACACACACGTCTTATTAGCAGCAATCGTCTGTGTTATTATCGGTCTTTGCACACATTTCTGATTACAGACCTGTTTGCCGTGTATCACACACATCTTGTTAAATTGAATCGTTTCTGTTCTCTTGGCTCAATGCAAATAGTTCATCCGAGTGGACTGTTTGCCCTCTATCGCACAAACCTTGATCTGGCTTGTCGGTGTACTAAGTATTGGGCCACTAGTACCCCTTACTTGTGCACGGGCAGTTGTAGCCGTCCTCGCGGCAAGGCTTGCCGGGAACAGCCCGAGGTCGATTTAAGTCATCAAGGAAATCATCAAGTCAGAGATCTGAGGATCAACAGATAAGCAAAGCTGGAAATCGAAGGCCAGCCTCCCCGGCAAGATCCTTGCCGGGATGGCCCGTAGAGCCCGGCAAGCCTCGGCGCCCGGCAAGGCTTGGTTCCCAGCAAAGCTCGGCGCCGGGCAAGCCCTGGCGCCCGGCAAGGATTGGTGCCCGGCAAGGATCGGCGCCTGGTGAGATTCTGCCACTATGCCACCGCTCCGGCACAGTAACGAGTCTGACATTCTGGGTCCTTCTCTGGATGCGTGGCAACGCGCCAGTGGAGGAGAGCATAAGCGGTGCTGATGGGATGGCCCCTTTTTCCATCCCTAAGAAAGTGAGGACACCTAAAGGGACACCTCACGGTGCATTAAATGCGCTTGTCCTAATCCGTCAGGGGTTAGGTATGATACCCTGTAGCTACTTTACACCTCAATGTATGTACATTTTGCCACTGTGGAGACCCCTTTGAGCATATAAAAGGAGGCCCTAGGCAACTGCTACAGAGGAGGAGAACTTCTGGCCCATTCTGCATGCGTAGCTGCTCTTTGAACGCACTGTTCATTGCGAGCGCTCCTGAAGGCTGGGCTCAAGAACATCAATAAGAACACAAAGCAGGAGTAGGGTTTTACGCTGATCAGCGGCCCGAACCTGGGTAAAAGCTTCCCGCGTCGATCACTGGTTATGCTCTTTGCGTATACCTCTCCCCCCGCCGAATCGTAAAGGGATCTCTCGGGATCCCATAGGTGTCGTGCCCCGACATCTTTGGCGCGCCAGGTAGGGGGATTGAGGTTTGCGTGAACCTGATCTGGTGGTTGACGCCCTAGTTCCTTCATCATCTTCATCATCATGCCGCCCAAGAAGAAGAACATTGCGGCAGCACAACCGTCCGGGTCCGTTTTGCCCGCGCCTTCGCAGACAGGCGATGGTGTGGGTGCAGAAGGAAGAGGACTGGAACCCCCGCGGCGTTCTGGTGACCCAAGCCAAGCGAGCGGTATCGTTCGCAGTGGCAGTGGTAACTTGCGCGCCGCTGGATCTAGAGATGGCGTTGTGTTGCCTACGGGTGGCACAAAAAACTCTAGAGATCGAAGAGCGCCTGCTGGAGCTCCCGCGCCGGCGCGAGCCTCGCAACCTGCTCAGGTCGTGCGAGATGAGCGACATCATGGCGCTGGTGGTTCGGGGCGTCCTCACGAAAAGGTTTCTGCGCATAGATCCCAAGATGCGCGGGACCAGCATGCACACCGAGCTGCCGGCGAAGGTGGCGCGCGGTCGCATGACCGTGGCGGTGCTCCTTCTAACTTGGTTACGAGTCAGAGCACCTCACGCACCTCGCACTTGTCGCCGCCACCTACGCCAGCGGAAGCCTTGGCACGTGCACAGCTGCTCCTCGATTTTCCTCCCGCTCCGGAGAAGATGGAGGAGTGGCGAGCTACTATCCAGAGCCTTATCGGCTTCGCTAATAAGGATGGACCACAAGAGGCAGGGCCCTCCCAGCGGAAGCCCATCGATCCGATGCGAGCCTGTGGAGAGAAAACTGGAGGTGGTGCAACTACATTGCACTCTCCTCCGCGGCGTCAGCAGCGGCCAACGACTCAGCAAGTCGACCGCCATGAAGAAGTTTCCACGGCGTCGTCCGATCCGCGGATGCGCCGTGATCAGCGTCTGGTTCTCCAGGAACGAGGCAAGGAGGACGCTCGAACAACCATCGAGCGGCGACGGGAAGCGCGCTATCAGTCTGATAAGCGCGCGGGGCCGGTTGTCGACGAGCCTGCGCCAGGGAACGTAGGAGACTTGCCTTACGAGGTAGGACCTCCAGCGTTTACCCGTGAGCTGCGGTAAGTCCAGTGGCCCAATCTCCGAACCTTCAAGCCAGAGGTCCCGGAGAAATATGACGGCAAGACCCATCCCTCGGAGTTCCTGAGCATCTACACCATTGCGGTGCAAGCTGCCGGGGGCCGAGATGACAAGATACTTGCCAACTACTTCTCGTTGGTGCTCAAACCCAACGTTAGGTCGTGGTTGATGCATCTGCCGGAGGATTCTATTTCTTGCTGGTCAGATCTGTGCCATCAGTTTGTTGGCGCCTTTGTTGGAGGCCACCAAGCTCCTAGCCAAGAAAGTGATTTGCACATCATCCCTCAGAAGGAGGGTGAGTCCCTGCGCAAGTTTATGCAGAGATTCAGCCGGGTGCAGTACAATATTCCTGATGTTCATCCTGCCGCTGTCATTAGCGCGTTCCATCAGAACGTGCGTAACCACAGGATGCGGGAAGAGCTGGCAATGAACAAAGTCAGGAGTATTGCCAAGCTTTACACTTTGGCCGACAAGTGTGCTCGAGCTGAAGAGGGGAGGAAACATCCCGGTGAAGTTGTTGGTGCGACAGGCGACTCAGAAGAAGAAGATGCCGCGGCTCCGTCAAGGAAAGGCCGGCGGCGGAATAGGAAGCGCGGAGGCAAGGCCGTGCTTGCCGTCGAGGAATCCGGCAACCCTGGCGCCGCCAAGAAGGCCAAGGTTGGTGACCCCGGCAAGGATCTTGCCGGGTGCCCTTCCTGTCAGGCCTTGGCGGCTGCCGACAAGTCGAAGAACTCCGGCAAGCAGTATTGCAAGATCCATCGCACTAAGGGCCACGATCTCCAGGACTGCCGGCAAGTTGAGCAGCTTGCCGAGAAGCAGAAGGCCGAATACGGGTGGCGAGATAAGGAGAAGGCCCAAGATGGTGCTGAGGGGTCCGGCAAGAAACGCGGTGGCCGAGGAGGTTGCCACGGCAAGGCCAAACAGCAGAAGGATCGGCCTGCTCGGGGCCGAGATAAAGAAAGAGATGATGATGAAGAAGATGACGAATCCAGTGAGCAGGAATTCCAGAAGGCTACGGAGGCTATGTGCATTGATGGGGGTGCCTCGCTGCATTCTTCCCACCGCCAACTTAAACAGTGGATGCGGGAGGTTAATGCGGCAGAGCCATCCCCCGATGCATGTAGGCCTCTGAAGTGGTCCAGCACGCCTATCATCTTTGACGCCGAGGATCACCCTGATCGCACAACTGCGGTCGGGTGCTTGCCATTGTTGGTTTCCCCAACAATTCGCAACCTCAAGGTGACGAAGATGCTAGTTGACGGCGGGGGCGGCCTAAACTTAATCTCACCAGATGTGCTCACAAAGCTTCAGATTCCCGACGAAGAACTCGAGGAAACGGGTACGTTTCAAGGGGTCAACCCGGGAAGAACCCAGCCTAAGGGCAAGATCACGCTGCCGGTAACATTTGGCAGTGAGCTTAACTTCAGGACCGAAAAGGTGGTGTTTGATGTCGCCAAGATCCCCATGTCATACAATGGGATCCTTGGTCGGCCAGCGCTGGCTAAGTTTATGGCGGCATCACACTACGCATACAACGTCTTGAAGATGCCTGGGCCGTTGAGCGTCATCACTATCAATTCCGATAAGAAGGATGCGCTCATCTGTGCCGACCAACTTTACCGGGAAGCAGTTGCAGCACCTGCCATCAAGGCATCTGCTCCTGCCGCTGGAACCCCCGGGGGGAAGAAGAAGACCGGCAAGAACATTGGCGCGAACTCCGGCAAGCGCACCTCCTCGGAGTGCTGCGCTTCCGTTGAGGACGTACCAGAGAGTTCCACCGGCAAGAACAAGAAGTCTAAGGCTGCCCCGCCGGAAACGAAGAAGGTGCCTGCCAGGGAGGACGGAACGGGGGGAACTTTCACCATAAGTTCCACCCTAGATGACAAATAGGAAAGCGCGCTCGTTGCTTTCCTGCGGGCGAATGTCGACGTGTTTGCATGGCAACCGTCTGACATCCCCGGCGTTCCCAGGAAAGTAATTGAGCACCACCTTGCTGTCTGTCCTCATGCGCGGCCTGTCAAGCAAAGGGTGAGGAAGCAGGCCTTGGAGCGGCAAGAATTCATTGCCGAAGAAATTAAGAAGCTGGAGGCGGCAGGACAGGTCAAAGGAGTGCTTCATCCAACCTGGTTGGCCAATCCGGTTGTAGTGCGGAAAGCGAACGGGAAATGGAGGCTTTGTATCGATTATACAGATATCAATAAAGCTTGTCCAAAAGATCCTTTTCCCTTGCCGCGCATCGACCAGATTGTGGATGCCACCGCTGGTTGTGATCTCCTGTCCTTCCTTGATGCCTATTCAGGGTATCATCAGATTTTTATGGCAAAGGAAGATGAAGAGAAGACCGCCTTTATCACCCCATGTGGTACGTATTGTTTTATATGAATGCCTTTCGGGTTGAAAAGTGTTGGTTCAACATTTGCCAGAGCAATCCAGATTGGTTTTGAGCCACAACTCCATAAAAATATGGAGGCGTATATGGATGATATAGTGGTCAAAACTAAGGATAAAGCAACGCTCATTCAAGACTTAGAAGAAACATTTGCGAACTTGCGCAAGATCAACTTGAAGCTCAATCCTGAGAAGTGCGTGTTCGGTGTTCCTTCCGGCAAGCTCCTCGGATTCTTTGTATCTTGCCGGGGAATCGAAGCTAACCCCGACAAGATCAGAGCCATTGAGCAAATTGAAGCGCCGAGACGCGTCAAGGATGTGCGTCGTCTTGCCGGCTGTGTTGCTGCTCTAAGCAGGTTTATTTCCAAATCTGCTGAGCGCGCCCTGCCCTTCTTCAAAATTTTGAAGAAGGCAGGTCCAATGAAATGGACTCCGGAAGCGGAGGCGGCGCTGCAAGATTTGAAGAAATACCTTTCTTCTCCGCCGACGCTAGTCGCACCTAAACCACAAGAGCCGTTGCTGCTTTATCTGGCGGCAACAAATCAAGTGGTTAGTGCTGCGCTGGTGGCGCAGAGAGAAGCTGATGAGGAAGCAACACCAGTGGCAAGACCGCCAAGTGACATGGCAAGATCTTCCCCGGCAAGGGTTGATCCGGCAAGACAGGATCTGCGCAAACAGAAGAGCCCGTGCAAAAGAAAAAGGTGGTGCAGCGCCCAGTTTATTTTGTTAGCTCCCTCTTACAAGGGGCTAGGTCAAGATATTCTGGTTTGCAGAAGTTGCTTTTCGGCCTCCTTATGGCCTCAAGAAAGCTGCGCCATTATTTTCAAGCACATGAGATCACCGTCGTCACTCGCTTTCTGTTGCAACGGATTTTGCAAAATCCGGAGGCAACCGGCAGGATCGTGGAGTGGGCGTTGGAGCTGTCCAGCTTTGGTCTTAAGTTTGAAAGTACTTCCACAATTCAGAGCTGGGCCTTGGCGGAGTTCATTGCAGAATGGACCCCGACGCCAGACGAAGAAGTTCAAGAAACAAGTCTCCCCGGCAAGGAAATCGATCAGCAATGGGTTATGTACTTTGACGGGGCTTTTTCGCTGCAAGGCGCCGGTGCTGGCGTGCTGCTTGTCGCACCCACCGGAGAGCACCTCAAGTATGTAGTCCAAATGCATTTTCCCCGGGAGAGTTCAACCAACAACACTGCAGAGTACGAAGGTTTGCTTGCCGGTCTTAGGATCGCGGCAGACCTTGGTATCAAAAAGCTCATTATCAAAGGTGATTCACAGCTTGTCGTCAGGCAGGTCGACAAGAACTATCAAAGCCCATTGATGCAGGCCTACGTAGATGAAGTGAGGAAATTGGAAGAGCGCTTTGACGGTCTCCAAATGGAGCACATTCCTCGTGCCGAGAACAATATTGCTGACGACCTGTCAAAGCGTGCTGCCCTCAAGTTGGCTGTGGAACCAGGAACTTTTGTGCTCCAATTGACTCAACCATCCGTGGCGCCATTGATGCGGCAAGAAAAGAGAAGAAAGTTGAACTCTGGCAAGTACTTCCCGGCAGAGCTCCCCGGAGCCGCCGGCAAGGAAGTTGCCAGGATCGACACGCCTGCCGGGGAACAACCGGCTTCGGCAGGGCCTCAGGCCCTTGCTGTTGGGACAAATGTTCCCCCGGCGGACGAGATGCCTTTAGTCCTAGTTGTCGAGCCTCAGGCTCCAGCATGGGCGCAGCACATTGTCCATTTCCTTCAGACAGGTGAACTCCTTGAGGAACAAGAAGAAGCGGAGAGAGTAGCCCGTCGGTCTGTTATGTACAAGTTCGTCGATGACGTCCTGTACAGAAAGAGACCAAACGGTGTGAAATTGAAATGCATTCCTCGGGAAGATGGACTAGAGTTGTTGGCAGAGATACATGGGGGCATGTGTGGCTCTCACATAGGGTCAAGAGCGCTTGCCGGGAAAGCATTCCGGCAAGGTTTCTTTTGGCCCACTGCCCTCCAGGATGCGACTGCACTAGTAACCAGGTGTGAAGCGTGCCAGTTTCATTCGAAGAAATTACATCAGCCAGCTCAGGCTCTTCAAACAATCCCTCTCTCCTGGCCATTTTTGGTCTGGGGGCTCGACATACTGGGCCCCTTCCGCCGTGCTGCCGGGGGCTTTGAGTACTTGTACGTTGCTATCGACAAGTTCACAAAGTGGCCGGAGGTGGAAGCAGTGAGGAAGGTGACAGCGTAGTCAGCTATCAAGTTCTTCAAAGGAATTGTTTGCCGTTTCGGTGTGCCTAACAGGATCATCACCGACAACGGCACACAGTTCACAAGTCGCACCTTCAAGCAGTACGTCCAAGACCTTGGCGGCAAGATTTGTTTTGCCTCTGTTGCTCACCCGAGAAGCAACGGCCAAGCGGAGAGGGCCAATGCTGAAGTGTTGCGCGGTCTCAGGACCAGAACTTTTGACAGGCTGAAAAAGTGCGGAAGACGCTGGATTGATGAGTTGCCGGCGGTTCTTTGGTCAATCAGAACGACACCAAATCGAGCCACCGGCCAGACGCCCTTCGCTCTAGTGTATGGAGCGGAAGCAGTTCTCCCCACGGAACTCATATACGGATCTCCTCGAGTGCTCGCTTATGATGAGCTCGAGCAAGAGCAACTACAGCAAGATAATGCTGTGCTCCTTGAGGAGAATCGTCTTCAGGCTGCTGTGCGAGCTACACGCTACCAGCAAGCTTTGCGCCGCTATCATAGCCGCAAAGTTCATGCCCGAAGCCTTGAGGAAGGCGACCTTGGTCTTCGACGGATTCAGTCCGCCAAGAATTCAAACAAGTTGACGCCAAAGTGGGAAGGCCCTTATCGGGTAGTACGAGTCACCAGGCCTAGCGCTGTCCGCCTGGAGACCGAGGATGGCGTTCTAGTGAGTAATTCCTGGAATATCGAACATCTTCGCAAGTTCTATCCATAAGGCGCGGTTGTCGGGGGCTCCCGGCAACCACCTTTTTGTACAAGTCTTGCCGGCAAGGCATGTGATCCTTTGTACAAAGCCAGGCGCAGACCCTGAGCACAGATGAATAAATTTAAGTGTTGTACATTTTCTTATTGATTCTCATGTTCACATTCATATATGCATGTTTGTCTAAGATGATGTATAACACCTGATCCCGGTAAGTTCTAACGAACCGCCAAGGTTTCATCTCTTCATTTTCTCTTCTTTCTTTTTCTTAAAGATAGAAGGATTCCTCGCGTGCACATTTGCCGGTGGGGGGGGGGGGAAGGGAGACATGAATACCAGTTGGTGATGTTCAGAATCGTATGCTTGCCGGAGGAAGGACAAAGACAGAAAGCTAAGTCCTAAAAACTCAGAGCAAGTTTTTCTTTTATTACCAAGTTAGTTCCTTGGATGATTCCGACCCTTGTATGGAAAATCTGCACGCGAAGGAACCCTTGTTGTAATCTGTGGCGCCCTTATTTTGTTTCGGGTCCGCTCAACGATTTAAGTGGCTGCAATGAGAACGCCAAGGAGTCTTGCCGGCCGCTGCGCCTCCAGCAGGCTGCTGAAGTCCCGCACCCAGCGCTCGCGGCAGGTTGCGCGCCGGCAAGTTTTTCAGTAAGTGTAGGATGAACTCCATACATAAAGGAATCAGACAAGGAAAGTAACTAGCATGAGCCTAAACATAGTTAAATTATATTACATCCATGAGTTGCCGCAGTCCTAACTCGAGACTTAACTATCTTTTACATGAGATGATGGCGGCAAGAATACAAGGGAAGCACTCAATCCCTGCGCTGGCCTTCGATCCTTTTGATGGAGTCCACCTTCTCAAGGATCGGCGCGATGCACTTCTCAAGCACCTCAACATTCGCATCCTTTGGCAGGTGGCCGAGTGCGCTGGAGAGGTCGATGCCGGGATTGCTGTGCACCACCTTGAGGAGCACCTTGCGAAGGACGGCCCGGCAAAGCCGGCGAGTCTCGTTCGCCAGTTGGGTCGCCCGGCTGGACTGGAGCGCCCTCAATGTGTTGATGATGCTTTCAAAGAACATCGTCAATCTCGCGCTTGGGGATATTCTTTCCTCGGAAGAATATCTGAAGTTCGACAAGCCCATGGTTGACAGTTCTGCGGTAAGCTTCTCCGCAGCAGCGATGAGACGACCAGTCCAGATCTCCACTCCCTTCTCGTACTCGTTCTGGGCAGCGGCGGCGCTCTTGAGCAGGTTCCTCTCTCCTTGGAGATCCTTGAGTAGAGCCTTCTCACGGGCCCTGCCGGCCTCGAGAGATTTCTGCAGCGTGGTCAGCTTCAGCTCCAGAACCGCAATATCATCAGCCGCAGAGGAGAGCTGCTTGGTCTTGTCGGACAGGGCGACTTGCATCTCCGCCAAGGAGTGGAGGGTTTTTTCCCTGTCCCCCTTGAGCGTCGAGAGCTCCTTGCCATGCTCGTCAAGATCTGCCTCCAGCCTCTTCACTTTTTCGCTCAGCTCGTTCTTGGCGGCCTCTGCAACTTCGGCAGCATCGACGGCCTCCTTGAGCTTGCCGGCGTGACTTGCAGTTAGAGCTTCGAGCGCCTCCTTGTGCTTCTGCTCCAGCTCCTGGGTCCGCCGCGCGACAAGATTTTAAATGTCTTCATCCTTGCTGTGAAGCTTGGCGGCGAGCGCCTGCTCATGAGCAGTGAGATCTTCCTCATGAGCATCAAGAGCAATGCGGCGCCCCGTCAGGAGGGCATCTTCGGCAGCAATCCTTTGAATAGCTTCATCATGGGCCTTCTCCATGTCTGATTGCTTCAGGAGGACCTCATTCCATTGCTGGCTCACTTGTTCTCGGCCGGCAACCAGCTCTTGAAGGGCCTCGGCATGCCTTTGCATTTGTGCGACGCGCCTTTGAAAATCCGCTTCGGCTGCCTCGACAACTGCCATTCTGGAGTCCGCCTTGTCTTTTCGGGCACGATGGAGAGCCTGGAGTTTGCGGAAGTTTTCGCCCATGGCCTGAAGGAGCCGATCCTCTTCAGACTTGCCACTGCTAGCGCTGGGATCGTCGACAACTTCAAGCCCGGCAGCAGCGATGATTTCTTCCAAAACTTCTCCTTCGGCTGGTGCCCCAGCGCTTGCCGTCCCCGGCAAGTTGATGAACAGGTTCTCGCCAACCTTGAGGTACTTGCTGGATGAGGGGCCTTCAGATGCTGATGGCTGGTCTTCAGTGGCCGCCTCACCAGTGACAGGGGGCTCTGTGGCTGGTGTAGCGCCTGGCGCTCCTGTGGCAGGAATGCTATCAGGGCGGTCCTCAGCCTCCCTGTCGCCCCCTTCAGCAGGTTCCTCGGCGGTTTCCTCTTGTGCTGTCTTGGCGGCCTCCCCGTCAAGAGCACCACCAGCCTCGACAACGTCATCCTTGGTGGCCTCGCTGCCAGCGATCCTGTCTGCTTCGGCGGCAGCATCCCTGGCGGTCTCCCCGATCACAACGTCGACGTCCATATGTTCCATCACAGGGAACTCTGAAGGACGAAGGAGGAAAATAGAATAAAATCAAGGATTGAAGTTTGAAGTGATCAAAGATAAAGAAGTAAGGGAAAAAGAATAACTAGCACTCTGAGGCGATCGAGTACCTGCGTCGGACTGTCGAGAGGTGGCTTCGCCTCTCCCAGCAACTCCGGTTACCGGGGGTGGGTTGCCGGAGTCCGTGCTTGTCGGCTCCTCCTCAATCCGGACAGGCTCGTCGGCAGGATCTCTTGCCAGAGATGTGCTTGTGGGCGGAGCGGTCGATGAAGGAGGCACAATGGGGCAATCTTCTCCTTGTTGCCGTTCTTCTCCTGCGAACCCAAAGATATCAGCGACGAGAATGGAAGCCTCGGCACCAGCCAACAGAAAAAGGGACAATGAACCTACGCTGTGGGCTGTGCTGGGGGCTGCGCTGGGGGCTGCGTTGAGGACTAGGCTCCGGGCTCACGATGACGGTCTCTGGCACGCTAGTGGAGCCTGCCGGGGGCTCGTCGCCCGTAGAAGTCCTTGACCTCTTCGCCATCCTCTCCAGCAAGGTTTCTGTGTCACTGCAGAAACAATACAAGTAAGTCAGTAAGACTGATGCAGATTGGAAGGTGGAAGTTGTGACAGGTACTCACTCTTCTTCCTCTCGCTCCGGACTGAAGCCGGAGATGTCGAAGTCGACCTCCGTTGCGATGTCTGAGTGGGGAGGTGGAGGAGGGGTCCTGGGCCGCTTGGCTGTGGCAGGCGCCGGGGCAGTCTCTGGCACGGTTGCGCGAGACCCTCCCGCCGCTCCGGCGATGGCCGCTGGTGTGGGTCTCGTGCGCCGCGCGGGCTGTTGATGGACCCCTTGCCGCGGTCCGGTCTTGCCGGCCATTTTCTTGCCGGGGGATTCGCCGCTCGATGTAGGCTGGCTTGCCGGGACGCCCGATGCGGCTTTCCGAAGGACACGCTTTGCCTTCTTCGGGGGCGAGGGCTCTTCTCGCGTCTCCTCTTCGGCCGTGTCGTCGCCGGATGAGCTTTCAGCGACTGCGCCGCCTTCTTCCCTGGCAACCTTGCTCTCCTCGGCAGGTTTTGCCTCCACCACCACCTCTGCATCGCTGGCTTCCCACTCTGTGAAGCCAACGCTGCCGGCCTCGGTGGCAAGATTCGCTTCCTCCACTCTGGTAGCAATGTATGCCACCTCCTGATCTGTGGTGGCGCGAATAAGATCTGACTCTTGCCGGACAGGCTTCTCCGTCAGATTATCGAAGAATTTCTGCGCTTCTTCCTCGCTTGGCTCGACCCAGGTCGGGTCAAGGCCGTGGGCGTTGAACATCGGCAAGAAGGCAATGATCGACCCCAGTGCAGAGTTGTTGCACAAGGGGACGATCCTTGCCGGCAGCCGGTGCTTGTCTTCGCGCTGGAATAACTTCTGGCGGAGAGCGCCAAGCTGCATAACAGTCAAGTTGTTGTTCAGCCCGGGGCGCAGCCTCATGACATCCGCTGCGTTCTTATACTCCCAGGCTGGCCTCCCCCTATTCTGCAGAGGGGCGATGCGGCGGCGGAGGAAGTCGAAGCCGATCATCTCCATTGTCAGCCCGGCAGCCTTCAAGCGGAGGATTCTGGTAGTGGGGATTGTGAGCTTCTCGTCTTCTGCGGCGAGATCGCCCCAATCCTTGCCGCGGACCACCTTCTGTCGCCGGGGATGGCAAAAAGGATGAGGATCTGCTTCCTGGATCCAGCACCATTCGGCCCGCAACTCGTCCCACTTTTCGCGGTAAACTCCGTCTGGGTATATTTCTTTGTTCCAGGCTCTTGGAATCCAAGCAATAGATCCAGAGAGAGCCTCTCCTTTTTGGATTCGAGGATAGAAATAGTGGCAGAAAAGAGCAGAATTGGGGATCACGCCGGCGAAATTTTCACAAAGATGGGCAAAGATCGACATGCAAAATACGGCATTCGGCGTGAAGTCAAGAAGGCGGAAGCCGTATGTATACATGATGTCGTTGAAGAAATCGGAAAAAGGTGGACAGAGCCCGCAATAAAAGTACGCAGTGAAGAAGGGGTATCTATCCGATCCGCATTTGGAATTAGCACCTGGGATTACGCGTGTGGTGGGGTGAGCTTGTGTTCCCTTCGCCCACATGCATTGGTATCGTCCCTTCAAGGTTTCGGCGTCGAGCGTCGGAGGGAAGAAGACGAGCCTCTTCCGCATCTTCACCAGCTCGCTTTCCGGAACTTCGGCCTTCGACTCCTTGTCCGTGCCCTTGCCTTTGCTGGCCTTGGGCGGCATGGCGACTGTGGAGATGGAAGCCGGAGGACGGAACGAGCGCGGGAGCGGCGAGCAGGAGGGAAGGAAGGTTTCACTCTGAGCTCGAGCAGAGGAAGGCGATGGCGATGGCCAGATTGGGAAGAAGAGGGGGGTAAATGGGTTTGCGCCTCCACGACTTCTCCTTTTTATGGGGAAGGAGCGGGGTCACCTTGTTTATCCCCCAATATGAATGTGCCTCTGTGGGCGCGAAACAGTTTGCAGCCTTTTTGGCACACTTCCCACGTCGCGCGCTCCGTGCGCGTAGTGGGGGCACAGTAAAACAAGATCTTTACGAGCAGTTAATTCCCTGCCACGCGTGCCCGTGCACTGTTTGGGCCTAGCCCAACAACGCCTCACACTCGTGTGGCCCAGGCCCGGGGGCTCCTGTCGGTGTACTAAGTATTGGGCCACGTGTACCCCTTACTTGTGCACGGGCAGTTGTAGCCGTCCTCGCGGCAAGGCTTGCCGGGATCAGCCCGAGGTCGATTTAAGTTATCAAGGAAATCATCAAGTCAGAGATCTGAGGATCAACAGATAAGCAAAGCTGGAAATCGAAGGCCAGCCTCCCCGGCAAGATCCTTGCCGGGATGGCCCGTAGAGCCCGGCAAGCCTCGGCGCCCGGCAAGGCTTGGTTCCCAGCAAAGCTCGGCGCCCGGCAAGCCCTAGCGCCCGGCAAGGATTGGTGCCCGGCAAGGATCGGCGCCTGGCGAGATTCTGCCACTATGCCACCGCTCCGGCACAGTAACGAGTCTGACATTCTGGGTCCTTCTCTGGATGCGTGGCAACGCGCCAGTGGAGGAGAGCTTAAGCGGTGCTGATGGGATGGCCCATTTTTCCATCCCCAAGAAAGTGAGGACACCTAAAGGGACACCTCACGGTGCATTAAATGCGCTTGTCCTAATCCGTCAGGGGTTAGGTATGATACCCTGTAGCTACTTTACACCTCAATGTATGTACATTTTGCCACTGTGGAGACCCCTTTGAGCATATAAAAGGAGGCCCAAGGCAACTGCTATAGAGGAGGAGAACTTCTGGCCCATTCTGCATGCGTAGCTGCTCTTTGAACGCACTGTTCATTGCGAGCTCCTGAAGGCTGGGCTCAAGAACATCAATAATAACACAAAGCAGGAGTAGGGTTTTACGCTGATCAGCGGCCCGAACCTGGGTAAAAGCTTCCCGCGTCGATCACTGGTTCTGCTCTTTGCGTATACCTCTCCCCCCACCGAATCATAAAGGGATCTCTCGGGATCCCATAGGTGTCGTGCCCCGACATGGATGACCATTTCTTTTGTTCCACCTTATCACAAACAGTTCATCCGAGTGAATTGTATGCCGTCAATTGCACACACCTTGATCTGGCTGACCGTTTCTGTTGTGTTGCCTAACCACAAACAGTTAATCCAAGTGAACTGTATGCCGTATATCGCACACACTTTCATCTGGCTGCCCATTTCTGTTGTTCTGCCTCATCGCAAATAATTCATTGGAGTGAACCGTATGCCCCTCATTGCACACGTAAGTAAAATCCAAACCGTGTTTGATGTATCCGCAATCGCAAACATTTTGCATCTTTTTTGAAGTTTTTTTACATCACCGTTTGCGATTAATGCACCGCACACAGTTTCGTCGAAGGGTCTCTGATTGTAATGTCGCGTTAGCAGCAACCTGCAGTAGTGTTATAGCAGGGCAATCGCGAGGGGTGAGCGTGGCCGCGACAACGCATGTGCCGATGCTCTTTGGCTCAGGGGACAAGCGGAGGGAGGGACGCGGCGTCGGGAGAGGCCACGGGGTAGAGGGGAAGCTCGCAGGGGCGTTGGGATAGCTCGAGGAGGAAGAAGACAGGGAGAAGATGACCACGGCCACGGGCACCCAGTGCAGCGTGGCATGGCAGGGAGGAAGGAGGAGGGGGACTGGTGTCCAAAGGGGGCGCGTGGATGGAGGAGAGGTCGGGCAATGCCGTGGACATGGATTGGTGGCGTGAGCTCGTGGTTTGGATGGCGGTCGAGGGCCCCAATGTCCAGAGCGCGTCATTTGGCATGCCAACCGCATGGTCACCGCATGACCGTGGTTTTGCCACGCTTTCTGGGCGGCCCAAGTATGTCTGGCGGGTTGGGCACTCCCCAGATAGATGCTAGGTAGAAGGAGACAACAGAAAGTGCTCAAGATGAGACTAAACTAGGCACAAACATAAATCAGCAGCAAGGTGTTTGTGGTGAACTAGGGGAGGTTCACTTGGTGAAGGATGTTGAGCTTTGGCTAAGGTGAATCAATCACTAAGAAGACCACCTTGGAAAATTTGCAGCTCAATTAGATGGGTTTAGGTAGAACTTGCTTTGCAATGTGCCAATCTGGCCAAAAAATGTAAATTGAAGCT
Organism: Thinopyrum elongatum; assembly: GCA_011799875.1. NCBI lineage: Eukaryota > Viridiplantae > Streptophyta > Magnoliopsida > Poales > Poaceae > Thinopyrum > Thinopyrum elongatum. The sequence continues at coordinate 283,306,745 of CM022299.1, read as the reverse complement.
ATGATCAAATGGGTGATGTGATTGAGCTGAAATTCGGTGTAGGATGATTATTTGGGCATAGGAAGGTACTGTAAAAAATTTATACCATTTGGACGTACCAAAATGGTACTTCCTTCACAATGCTTCCCACTGGACAGAAACTTAGGGAAATTCTTGAGAATTATTGGTTAAATGAAATGAGCTCAAATTGGGTGGAGGGAATTTATATAGATGGGAGAATGTCCTGGTAAAATTTCAGAAATTATGGAGCAATACAAAATATAGTTGCTTCACAGTCTGAAAATATGACCAGCATTAAAGATCGGATGGTGTGCTCACCATGAGCATGAAATCTTGAATATTTTTACAAATCGAAGGTCCATATGGTCCAAAGGAATTTTGAGATTTTTGGAAATGACATAAATATAGGTTTCTTTACAACCTAGGGCAAACAGGGTTATTCCTTTAATAGAAAAAGGAATGTTCCCAAGAAATAAATATTGGGGTTGGGCTAGGATGGAAATGACATGATCTTGGGATGGATTTGAGAGTGATAAATCACTTGGGTGAGGATAGAGAGACGATCTTCCCAGGTTTCAAGACCATAGAGCCAAACCAGAGGGAAACCAAATCAAAATTCAAAGAAATCCAAAAGAAAAAGAAAGGGCCAAAAATTGGGGTGTCACACGTCATGAGACATATTGGTCATGCGAAGACGTACACGATGTGCGGCGAGAACATTGCAAAGGTGAACTCCTTCCCTTCGAGCCATTCTCAAATATGCATATTGGATGGGCAACACTTTCATCATTGTTTCCTTCTTCTTTTCTACATGATACATCTATTGGATGGAGGAACAATATTGGAGCATGATTCTACAGGACATCAAGTTGAGAAGTGCTCGGACTTGGTGGATGAGCCTACTTTGGATGCACCACCGGACCACCACTCATGCCACGACATCAACCAACGGTATGCCCACAAACTTTTGATGTATTACACCGACACCGTCACATTTATTGATGATCATGCTAGATGGAAACATTCTTTCCACAAAAAATTTGCTCATTTTGCATGGATTGACTCACATTATAGATGGCTTGATGCATCTTGTCTTTCCATGTCATCCATGGTATATGAGCTTGTGCACTTTCTTAGCAAATTTGTTGTGATCTTACTTGATGGCCTATTTATACATAATGGTCACATTGCCCACCATCAATTGCATGATAACAAAATAATTTTGAGCAACAATTGCCATGTTCATGCTCTTGATAAACCGTCCGACTATGGTAGAATTTGTACCTTTGTGCACCATGCCAATGACCACACCTTCGTGTGCACAACACATGAATTTGCTCCCATGAATGCTTTACATATCATTCTATATCATTTTTCTAAGATTCATGCGCCTTGTCACAAACAATCTTATCGGACAAAATCATGCTTACTTGATAGACACCTTGTGTGTGCCAACCATTGTATTCCCAAGTGCCCTTTGTGTTTGCTCTTTTTGCATGTGTACCTTTCCGGAGGCATCTTGGAGAACTTTGATCGCGCCATGACATCCACTCCGTCCAAGTACAAGTTCGTCCACGTCCATTATTGTTTCAATGGTAATGAGGTTCACGATACGAGAGCGGATCTTTCCCAGGGGGGAGGAGATGATGCGGAGCATCCTACGGTCATCCCCATGTACACTTCAAGTACTCCCCAAGCCCCAAGTGGAACCACGACAAGAGCTATCAAATCCAAGGTACCGAGGAGACGACCATGGAGGAGCTCGAAACATAGGACAAGTCACCACAGATACGGATCATGAAGTGCCTCAAGTGGAGTCACCGCAAAGCAACAGCGCCCGGACATCCGGCCGAAGCCCGGTCATCCGATGCCACCGAACAGTGGAAGCCCAGAGGTAAGCAGGCGACAGGCGACTCTATAGTGGTCGGTCATCCAACTAACCCCCAGACATCCGGCGACAGGCCAGACATCCGGCGCCTCCCCAGAAATCCGGTGCAAGGAGTACACCAACATGGCTGATTCAGGCCACCACCCGCCAGACGTCTGGCCCAGTCCCGAACATCCGGCGCCCTGAGTCATGCCAGACATACGACGCCTGCGGCGCAGCCACGACCAAGAGGGCATGTAACCTCTCCCTGTCGCCCCCCCCCCCCCCCACTTCACCTAGACTATAAATATACCTACTCCTCCCTCTTGCTAGGGTTAGCAAACTGATAGCTCATAGCTAGAGAGAGCTTTGCTCATATCTACCACCTCTCCCATGGATATCAAGACCTCCATATGAGAAGATCCCTTGTGGATATCAAGACCCCTTCTTAGGGAAGATCCATCTTGTATTCAAGACCTCATCTCCTTCATAGGATTTGGGATGAACTCTACCTTGCATCATTTTCCCTTTGTTGTTCATGTACCTCGTGGATCTTGTGTAGTTGTGAGTCTAGTGGATGTGTGATTGGGCTTGTACTTGGGTGTTCCTCTTGTGTTCTCCCCATTCTTCCCCGTGTTCTTCGAGGTTTCCCCTCCAATTCATGAAACATCACTAGCAAGGGCTTGGCCCTACATCATAACTATTACGTATATTCAAACAGACAAAAACCTGGCAGGTCCCTTTACAAAGGGACTACCTGGCAGATCCCTTTACAAAGGGACTATCATGAAATGTGATAAATAATGCATCGAGGGAGATGGGTATGAGACCCATGGATGTTACACCATAGTAGTAACCCAACCTTTGTGATCGGAGATCCCATGAATTAGGATCGGGGAAGAACAAGCTACTGGCTAACTGAGGAGAGTAATATATGACCGTCTCTAGGTGAAGATGCAAAACTCTCAAAGCTGTAAGTCTCAGAACTGTAAGGTAGGTTGGCAACATGCCTTAATGTAGTTCTATTGGCTATGATTAGAAAAGATGTTGTTCTATAGAGAAGTCTTGAAAGAACACACCTATATGAGCTCTGATTGTAAACGTCACAGTCAATGAGACTTGGGGTGATCTCTAGTAAGCTCACAAAGAGTCCTGGAGTACAACGTATATGCTCCAACCACAGGGTAGCCTAGTGGCATCCAGATACTGGTTAAGACTTTGAGTGAAACATTTTCACATAAAACTAGCAATTCAAGGCATAGCTCATTGTCAAGTTATGGATGGATGTAGCTTAAAGCTCTAGGCAGAGGTTCAACTTAAAAGTCTATGCTGAAACACTGGTATATTAAACAAGTGGTGAGAAAAGGAAAATCTATAAATGGGAATTCGAGATCTGGTGGGGAATTTTAGAAATAAATGGGCATTTCCCATTAACAAATTTTGAAATCTCAAATGAGCCCATGAGAAAAATGGCAAGTGGTGGTGTGGGGCTAAAGTTTAGGCTCATACCGCTAGTCGAGGATGTTTTGGACCTCTTTATATAGTAGGTTCTCACCACCACCCTAAGTGGTGTGTTGAGGAGAGAAATAGAAGACCACACGCACGCGCTCGCTCGCCTGGCCTGGCCTGGCTCGGGCTGGGGCAGCGCGTGCACACGACATGCGCGTGAATGGTCCGCCGAAAACAGGTTTGCTGCCTTGCAGTGGCGCAACTTCCTTTTGTTGTTTTATTTTTTGATTTCTTGGTGGACAAGTTAATTATTTCTTGTTCGGTAAGTATACGACTTAGAAACCAAGTCGGTTTGGTATCGTGATTGCGACACGATACCACCTCTGGTAGGAATGGCAATTTTATCCATGGATCCGGATACCCACGGATACCCGACCCAGTTGGGCAAGGGTATGGAGCACATTTCTGCCCATGGATCCGTGGATCTGGATACCCGCGAGTAGTCGGGTTGGGCACGGTTACAATTTTTGCTCCATGGATATCCAATGGATACCCGTATGACACATGGGACCATATGGCAGTGACACAAGACTAAGCAAATGTCCTACCGCAAGTCGCTCGCGGTCACAGAAGGTCAAAGCCCCACCCATGTTTCCTAATCCCCCACAACCCCACTAACCTAAGTATTAAACCTAATCTAATCTGGCTGCCTTGAGTCAACTCCCAATCCTCTCGAGTCCAGCTCCCTCTTCAATGCGGTGGCGCTCTACGCCCCACCGCCTCTCCCTGGCCATCCACCCCACATCGTCAACAGGCAGCCAACATCGGTGACCGACCTCGGCTACCAGCATTGGCGACCGGCACGCGGCAATAACTCCAAGCTCGGTGACCCCAATCCAACTCTATCTTTCTCTTTCCCCCCCTTCCCCAACTGGTGACCAATCTCCTCCTGAGCAAGCCGCGTGCTCTCTTCGTCCGAGCAGGAGTCAACCATCAATGGAAGTGGGCAAGGGCAACAATGGTGGAAACCATGGGAAGTGTAGGGGCGAGACAGTTAGCATCTTGAGGAGGAGTTTGCGTGGTCGTTAACAAGCTGAGGAGTTAATTTGATCTTTGGGAAGGCTTCGTGCTGATTTTTCTATGCCGATGGAGCTCCATGGGTATCTGGGTATCCAATGGGTTTGGGCATGGGCACAAGTTGTGCCCATGGATACTTTGGTGGATGGGCAGAAGGCAGGAAGATGCGTCATGCGTTGGATTTGGACCAGCTCCACCAGCCCCAAACGCGACCCATTGCTATCCCTAGCCTCTGGTCCTAATATATATATTGTTACTGGCTGCCGCCAAAGACACATCAAACACACAAAGTGTTTTGCCTCATCTTGCAACTTGTGCCGTGATATGTCTCCAATGTATCTATAATTTTTGATTGTTCCATGCTATTATATTATCCATCTTGGATGTTTTATATACATTATTATGCTATTTTATATTATTTTTTGGGACTAACCTATTAACCTAGTTCCCAGTGCCAGTTGTTGTTTTTTCCTTGTTTTTGTCTTTTACAAAAAATCAATACCAAACGGAGTCCAAACGGAACGAAACTTTTTGACAATTTTTCTTGGATCAGAAGACACCTAGGAATCTTTGGGAGGAGGCCAGAAGGGCCACGAGAGAGCCACAAGCTCGGGAGGCGCGCCCTAGGGGGTGCCCCACAAGCTTGTGGGCCCCTCGAGGCTCCTCTAGCCCTAATCTTTGCTCCATAAATACCCAAATATTCCCCGTATACCAGACGGCACACCAAAAATACTTTTACGCCACCACAAGTTTCTGTCCTCGTGAGATCCCATCTGGAGACCTATTCTGGTACTCTGTCGAAGGGGGATTCTATCACGGAGGGCCTCTACATCAACCTTGCTGCCCTTCCGATGATGTGTGAGTAGTTTAACATAGACCTACGGCTCCATAGCTAGTAGCCAGATGGCTTCTTCTCTCTCTTTGATCTTCAATACAATGTTCCCCTCGATGTTCTTGGATTTCTATTCGATGTAATCTTCTTTTGCGGTGCGTTTGTTGAGATCCGATGAATTGTGGATTTATGATCAGATTATCTATGAATATTATTTGAGTCTTCCCTGAACTCTTTTATGCATGATTAAGATAGCTTTGTATTTCTCTCCGATCTTTTAATTTGGTTTGGCCAACTAGATTGATTTATCTTGCAATGGGAGAGGTGCTTTGTTTTGGGCTCAATCTTGCGGTGTCCTCACCCAGCAACAGAAGGGGTAGCGGGGCACGTATTTGTATTGTTGCCATTATGGATAAAAAGATGGGGTTTTTACCATATTGATTGGATCTATCGCTCTACATCATGTCATCTTGCTTAAGGCGTTACTCCATTCTTGTTAACTTAATACACTAGATGCATGCTGGATAGCGGTCGATGTGTGGAGTAATAGTAGTAGGAGTCGGTCTACTAGTCACGGACGTGATGCCTATATTCATGATCATTGCCTTAGATATCATCATAACTATGCGCTTTTCTATCAATTGCTCAACAGTAATTTGTTTACCCAACGTATGTGTTCTTTCAAGAGAGAAGCCTCTAGTGAAAACTATGGCCCCCGGGTCTATTTTTATCATATTATTTTCAGATCTATAAAATCAAAAATCCAAAAATACCTTGCTACAATTTATTTACTTTTATTTAGTTTTGCACTTTTATTTATCTCTTATACCTATCTCTATCAGATCTCATCCTTGCAAGTAACTGTGAAGGGCTTGACAACCCCTTTATCATGTTGGGTGCAAGTATTTGTTTGTTTGTGTAGGTGCAACTATTGGTGACTTATGTGTTCCTCCTACTAGATTGATACCTTAGTTCTCAAACTGAGAGAAATACTTACCTCTACTTTGCTGCATCACCCTTTCCTCTTCAAGGGAAAAACCAACGCAAGCTCAAGAAGTAGCAGGAAGAACTTCTGGTGCCGTTGCCGGGGAGGATCTACATCAAGCCTACCAAGTACCCATCATAAAATCTCATCTCTTGCATTTACATTATTCACCATTTGCCTGTTGTTTTCCCCTCCCCCACTTCTAAAATGTTTTCAGAAAAACACAAAAATATTTCCCTTTTTATTCGCCTTCTTTCCGTTTGTCTTCTCGTGTGCTTCTTTGCTTGCTTTGAACCTATTGATGCGGCTTGAAACTGCGTCGGTATTCCCCCAAAGAGGAAGGGATGATGCAGTACAACTATGGTAGGTATTTCCCTCAGTTATGAAACCATGGTATCAATCCAATAGGAGAACCAAGCAACACTATGTAAACGGTACATGCACACAAAGAACAAATCCCCGCAACCCAACGCGTAAGAGGGGTTGTCAATCCCTCCTCGGTAAAAAAGATAGATTAATTTGTATGTGTTTGGATAAATAGATCTGAATAAAACACGAAATAAAAGATGCAAATAAAAAGTGCAGCAAAGTATTTTTGGGTTTTTGGAATAATAGATCTAAAAACAAATACGATGAAAAATAGATCTAAATGCAATATGATAAAAGAGAGACCCGGGGGCCGTAGATTTCACTAGTGCCTTCTCTCGAGAAAATAGCATACGGTGGGTAAATGAATTACTGTTGGGCAATTGATAGAAGATCGAATAATTATGACAATATCCAAGGCAATGATCAATATATAGGCATCATGTCCAAGATTAGTACACCGAGTCCTGCTTGCATCTACTACTATTACTCCACACATCGACCGCTATCCAGCATGCATCTAGTGTATTAAGTTCATGGAGAAACAGAGTAATGCAATAAGAATGATGACATGATGTAGACAAGATCTATTCATGTAGGAATAGACCCCATCTTGTTATCCTTAATAGTAACGATACATACGTGCCTCGCTACCCCTTGTGTCACTGGGTAAGGACACCGTAAGATCGAACCCATCACAAAGCACCTCTTCCCATGGCAAGAAAAATTGATCTAGTTGGCCTAACTAAACCAAAGATTCGAAAAAGAAGAAATATGAGGCTATAAATAATCATGCATATAAGAGATCGAAGAAACTCAAATAATATTCATGGATATAGGTCTGATCATAAACTCAAAGTTCATCGGATCCCAACAAACACACCGCAAAAAAGGTTTACATCAAGTAGATCTCCAAGAGACCATTGTATTGAGAATCAAAAAGAGAGAAGAAGCTATCTAGCTACTGCCTACGGACCCGTAGGTCTATGGTGGACTACTCACGCATCATCGGAGAGGCACCAATGAGGATGATGAACCCCTACGTGATGGTGTTAGATTGGATCTCGTGGTTCTAGAACTTGTGGCAGCTGGAATTGTGTTTTATCTGCTCCCCTAGGGTTTCTGGAATATTTGGGAATTTATAGAGCGAAGAGGCGGTGCAGGAGACCCCCGTGGGCCCCACAACCCACTAGGGCGTGCCTGGGCTATTAGGCACGCCCTAGTGTCTTGTGGGCCCCACGGGCCTCCCCCAGGTGCTTCCTTGGCTCCCAAGTTGTCTTCTGGTCCAAAAAATCTCCAAATAGTTTCGCTGCGTTTAGACTCCGTTTGATAGGGATATTCTCCGAAGTACAAAACAAGCAAAAAAACAGCAACTGGCACTGGGCACTATGTCAATAGGTTAGTCCCCAAAAAATGATATAAAGTTGCTATAAAATGATTGTAAAATATCCAAGAATGATAATATAACAGCATGGAACAATAAAAAATTATAGATAAGTTGGAGACGTATCACCTATCATCATGAGTGATTTTGGTATGGAAGAAACAGATGATGGTAGAACTCCTAAAATTGGACGTTCCACTAATCTGGATGCTAAAACTTTCATTATGGGACAAGGGAACGTTATAGGAAAAAGGGGCCATCCAAGAATTCTTTAATTGCATTGGAACTTTGACTTGTGACGACGTCCCCATACTTAAAAGAACTAAAACTTATGCAGAAGCTATTTCAGCACTTGTTCTTAAGCTTGAGAAGAAATTTATTCACACTCATCCTACCTTGCAAAGATTGTTTTATGAGTTACCTGTTATAAAAGATCTTAGAGCTAAAAAGATAGCTACCCTTGTCCTTATGAATGAATTTGACTACATAGCACGGGAAGCTAGAGAGATCTTTGTTTTTATGGTATGAACCGTGAAAAACCGGTAATAGATCAGATCCTTTACAATAGTGACTATTTATTAAGGCATTTGCTTGGTAATGATCGCATCTTTGATGAGAACCTTAAAAAGTAAGTTCCTGTTTTGGACATGATTCAACAAGTTTTCAATGATGTAAATCAACAATATTCTTGGATTGTAGCCGGTAATCAAAGCGGATATGTAGAGGGACAACTTGATAACGCTAAAAAAATTATGGATGATCTGTTTCATGTTATATTTGAAAAACCTCCCGACAAAAACACATCTACGGGAAAGAGTACCAAAGATGACAATACCTAGATCTATGCAATATGCCTAGCTAGGGGCGTAAAACAATAGCGCTTGTTGGGAGGTAACCCAATTTTATTTTTATTTTTTTGCCTCTATTTTCAATAAGTACTCAATTATACCTCTATTATGATTGTGTTTTAATGTGTTAATTAGTTTTTAAGCCAAGTAAGACCTTTGGGATACTTTGGTAGATCGTTGATATGATTTTTCTAAAAAACATAAATTTTTCTGTACAGTAGCAGAATTGTTAAAATTGGTTGGAATGTGAAAAAACTCTGAAATTTTTACACAAGATTTATATATGAATTGCCTTAGTTTTCCTAATTTTCAAAAAATTTGGAGTTACACAAGTATGACTATAATTCGGGTCTTTATAGAATGTTCTATTTTTGACAGATTCTGTTTTTGATGTGTTGTCTGCTTATTTTGATGGATCTATGGGTAGTATCGGGGGGTATGAGCCATGGAGAAGTTAGAATACAGTAGATATAATGCAAATATAAAATTGGAATGAGTTCACAACAGTACCTAAAGGTGGAGATTTGTTTTATCATACTAACGGATCTCACGAGTTTTTTGTTGAGTTTTGTGTTGTCAAGTTTTCAAGTTTTGGGTGAAGTTTCGATGGACTACAGAATAAGGAGTGGCAAGAGCCTAACTTGGGTATGTCCAAGGCACCCCAAAGTAATATTCAAGGACAACCAAGCATCTAAGCTTGGGGATGCCTCGGATGGCATCCCCTCTTTTGTCTTCAATCCATCGGAAAAATTACTTGAGGCTATATTTTTATTCACCACATGATATGTGTTTTGCTTGGAGCATCTTATATTATATGAGTCATTGATTTTTAGTTTTCCACAATCATCCTTGTTGTGAACACATTTTGAGAGGGACACACATTAATCGTGAATTTATTAGAATACTCTATGTGCTTCACTTATATCTTTTGAGCTAGGTAGTTGCTCTAGTGCTTCACTTATATCTTTTTAGAGCACGGCGGTGGTTTTATTTTGAAGAAATTGATGAACTCTCATGCTTCACTTATATTATTTTGAGAGTCTTAAAAATAGTATGGCAAATTGCTTAGGTTAAGAATTTAGTCCTAATATGATGGTTATTCAAGAGGGATATAATAAAAACTTTCATGAAGATCATTGAATATATGAGAAGTTTGATTCCTTGCATTTGTTTTGAGATATAAAGATGGTGATATTAGAGTCATGATAGTGAGTAATTGTGGTTTAGTAAGAATATTTGTGTTAAAGTTTGTGATTCCCGAAGCATGCACGTATGGTCTCTCGTTATACAATGAAGTTGGAGCATGATTTATTTTTTATTGTCTTCCTTATGAGTGGCGGTCAGGGACGAGCGATGGTCTTTTCCTACCAACCTACCCCCTAGGAGCATGCGTATTAGTAATTTGCTTCGATAGCTAATAAAATTTTGCAATAAGTATGTGACTTCTTTATGACTAATGTTAAGTCCATATATTATACACACTCTCACCCTTCCATTATTGCTAGCCTCTTCGGTGCCGTGCATTGCCCTTTCTCACCTTGAGAGTTGGTGCAAACTTCGCCGGTGCATCCAAATCTCGTGATATGATACGCTCTTTCACACATAAGCCACCTTATATCTTCCTAAAAACAGCCACCATACCTACCTATTAGGGCATTTCCATAGCCATTCCGAGATATATTGCCATGCAACTTCCACCGTTCCGTTTTATTATGACACACACCATCATTGTCATATTGCTTTGCATGATCATATAGTTGGCATAGTATTTGTGGCTTGGCCACTGTTCATATTTTTTATACATGTCACGCTAGATCATTGCACATCCCGGTACACCGCCGGAGGCATTCATATAGAGTCATATTTTTGTTCTAGTATCTACTTGTAATTCTTTAGTTGTAAGTAAATAAAAGTGTGATGATCATCATTATTAGAGCATTGTCCCATGTGAGGAAAGGATGATGGAGACTATGATTCCCCCACAAGTCTGGATGAGACTCCGGACTTAAAATAAAAAAGAGGCCAAAGAGCCCAAAATATATTAAAAAAATGCCAAAGAGCCCAAAATTAAAAAAAGGGAAAAATGAAAAAATGACAGAAAAAGAGAGAAGGGACAATGTTACTATCTTTTTCCACACTTGTGCTTCAAAGTAGCACCATGTTCTTCATGATAGAGAGTCTCCTATTTTGTCACTTTCATATATTACTAGTGGGAATTTTTCATTATAGAACTTGGCTTGTATATTCCAATGATGGGCTTCCTCAAATTGCCCTAGGTCTTCGTGAGCAAGCGAGTTGGATGCACACCCAGGTAGTTTTCTTTTGAGCTTTCATATACTTATAGCTCTAGTGCATCCGTTGCATGGCAATCTGATGACCCACAAGTATAGGGAATCTATCGTAGTCCTTTCGATAAGTAAGAGTGTCGAACCCAACGAGGAGCAGAAGGAAATGACAAGCGGTTTTCAGCAAGGTATTCTCTGCAAGCACTGAAATTATCGGTAACAGATAGTTGTATGATAAGATAATTCGTAACGAGTAACAAGTAACAAAAGTAACTAAGGTGCAGCAAGGTGGCCCAAGAGTACCGAAAGGGCAAGTAAAAGTGGTCTTTTCTTGGTCCTCTTTTGACACAGGTATTTGAGAAAAATCAGAGTAACCATCTAGAAAGCAAAAATGTGTATGTTTGGATAATCTTTCTAGCATTTGGTCAATAAAAGGTAGAGGGTAATGCTCTTTTCTAGTAGCTTTGTTTAATTTATGAAAATCAATTACCATTCTATAACCTGTAACAATTCTTTGTGGAATCAATTCATTCTTATCATTAGGAACAACAGTAATACCTCCCTTCTTAGGGACACAATGAACAGGACTTACCCATCTACTATCAGCAATAGGATAAATTATACCTGCCTCTAGAAGCTTTAGTATTTCATTTCTTACCACTTCCTTCATCTTAGGATTCAGCCTTCGTCGGTGATCAGCAACTGGTTTAGCATCAGGCTCCATATTAATTTTGTGCTGACATAGAGTGGGACTAATGCTCTTAAGATCATCAAGAGTATATCCAATAGCTGCACGGTGCTTCCTCAGAGTTTTCAATAATTTCTTTTCTTCATGCTCTGAAAGGTTAGCACTAATAATAACAGGATATATCTTCTTTTCATCGAGATAAGCATATTTCAGAGTATCAGGTAATTGTTTAAGCTCAAACACGGGATCACCCTTGGGTGGAGGAGGATCCCCAAGGATTTCAAGAGGCAAATTGTGTTTCAAAATAGGCCCTTGATTAAAGAATATTTCATCTATTTCCCTTCTTTCATTCATAAACATATCATTTTCATGGTCTAGGATTGTTCTAAAGGATCAGTAGGAGGCACGACAATAGAAGCAAGACCAATAATTTCATTCTTACTAGGAAATTCTTTATCATGGGGTTGTCCACAAAACTTAGAGAAATTAAAATCATGAGACACATCCCCAAAGCCGACAGTAATAATATCCTTTTCACAATCTATCTTAGCATTAATAGTGTTCAAGAAAGGTCTACCAAATATAATGGGACAAAAATCATCTTGTGGGGAACCAAGAACAAGAAAATCAGTAGGGTATTTTATTTTCCCACACAAGACTTCAACATCTCTAACAATCCCAATTGGTGATATAGTATCTCTATTGGCAAGCTTAATAGTAACATCAATATCTTCTATCTCAGTAGGTGCAATATCATTCATAATTTCTTGGTATAAGGTATAAGGAATTGCACTCACACTAGCACTCACATCACATAAGCCATGATAACAGTGATCTCCTATTTTAACAGAAACAACAGGCATGCCAACAATGGGTCTATGTTTATCTTTAATATCGGGTTTAGCAATCCTAGCAGCTTCATCACAGAAATAAATAACATGCCCATTAATATTATCAACCAAGAGATCTTTAACCAAAGCAATACTAGGTTCAACTTTAATTTGCTCAGAGAGTGTAGGTGTTCTAGTATAACTCTTACAAACCACAGTTGAAGCTTTAGCATGATCCTTTATTCTAACAGGAAAAGGTGGTTTCTCAATATAAGTAGTAGGAACAATAGGATCAACATTATAAGTAATAGTTTCTTCTTCAACTTTAATAGGTTCTACTACTTTCACTTCAATGGGAGGATGATATTTAAACCACTTCTCCTTAGGGAGATCAACATGAGTAGCAAAAGATTCACAGAAAGAAGCTACTATCTCTGAATCAAGTCCATATTTAGTGCTAAAATCACGAAAAGCATCGGTATCCATGAAAGATTTAACACAATCAAACTTAAGGTTTATACCTGACTCCTTACCTTCATCGAGTTCCCAATCTTCAGAGTTGCGTTTAATTCTTTCCAATAAATCCCATTTGAATTCAATATCCTTCTTCATAAAAGAACCAGTACAAGAAGTATCGAGCATAGATTGATCATTATGTGAAAGCCGAGCATACAAATTTTGAATAATAATTTCTCTTGAGAGCTCATGATTGGGGCATGAATATAACATTGACTTAAGCCTCCCCCAAACTTGATAGATACTTTCTCCTTCATGAGGACAAAAATTATATATATAGTTCTGATCACGATGAACCAGATGCATAGGATAAAACTTCTAATGAAATTCCAATTTCAAACGGTTGTAGTTCCATGATCCAATATCATCACATAGCCTATACCATGTCAATGCCTTTCCCTTCAAAGATAAAGGGAAGACCTTCTTCTTGACATCATCCTTGGGAAAACCTGCAAGCTTAAATAATCCACAAACTCCATCCACGTAGATTAGGTGCATATCAGGATGTAATGTTCCGTCTCCTGCATAAGGATTAGCTAGCAGTTTCTCTATCATACCCGAAGGAATTTCATAATAAATATTTTCAGTAGGTGCAGTAGGTTGAGGAGCAACTCTTTGCTCTTCCGGTCGAGGTGAAGATACCCCGAACAAGCCCCTCAAAGGATTATTTTCCATAGTGACAAGTGACAGTAAATTTCAGCACACTATATAAATGTTTCCATACCAAATTCCACTTACCAAAGGTGCTTCACTCCCCGGCAACAGCACCAGAAAAGAGTCTTGATGACCCACAAGTATAGGGGATCTATTGTAGTCCTTTCGATAAGTAAGAGTGTCGAACCCAACGAGGAGCAGAAGGAAATGACAAGCGGTTTTCAGCAAGGTATTCTCTGCAAGCACTGAAATTATCGGTAACAGATAGTTGTATGATAAGATAATTCGTAACGAGTAACAAGTAACAAAAGTAACTAAGGTGCAAAAAGGTGGCCCAATCCTTTTTGTAGCAAAGGACAAGCCTGGATGAACTCCTATATAAAGCAAAGCCCTCCCAAGGACACATGGGAATTGTTGTCAAGTTAGTTTTCATCATGCTCATATGATTTGCATTCGTTACTTTGATAATTTGATATGTGGGTGGACCGGTGCTTGGGTGCTGCCCTTCCTTGGACAAGCCTCCCACTTATGATTAACCCCTCTCGCAAGCATCCGCAAGTATGAAAGAAGAAGTAAGATAAATCTAACCATAGCATGAAACATATGGATCCAAATCAGCCCCTTATGAAGCAACACATAAACTAGGGTTTAAGCATATGTCACTCTAGCAACCCATCATCTACTTGTTACTTCCCAATGCCTTCCCCTAGGCCCAAATCATGGTGAAGTGTCATGTAGTCAACATTCACATAACACCACTAGAGGAAAGACAACATACATCTCATCAAAATATCGAACGAATACCAAATTCACATGATTACTTATAACAAAACTTCTCCCATGTCCTCAGGAAAAAACGTAACTACTCACAAAGCATATTCATGTTCATAAGCAGAGGAGTATTAATTATCATTAAGGATCTGAACATATGATCTTCCACCGAATAAACCAACTAGCATCAACTACAAGGAGTAATCAACACTACTAGCAACCCACAGGTACCAATCTGAGGTTTTGAGACAAAGATTGGACACGAGTGATGAACTAGGGTTTGAGAGGAGATGGTGCTGGTGAAGATGTTGATGGAGATTGACCCCCTCTCGATGAGAGGATCGTTGGCTATGACGATGGCTTCGATTTCCCCCTACCGGTGGGAAGTTTTCCCAGGCAGAACAGCTCCGCCGGAGCCCTAGATTGGTTCTGCCCAAGTTCCGCCTCAAGACGGCGGTGCTTCGTCCCGAAAGCTTCCTTCTGATTTCTTTCAGGTCAAAACACACCATATAGCATAAGATGGGCATCGGGGGCCTACCAGGTGGCCCACAAGGCAGGGGGCGTGCCCAGGGGGGTAGAGCGTGCCCCCCACCCTTGTGGATGGCTGGTGGCCCCCTCTGGTGCTTTCTTCACCCAATATTTTTTATATATTCCAAAATAATACTCCGTGAAGTTTCAAGACTTTTGGAGTTGTGCAGAATAGGTCTCTAATATTTGCTCCTTTTCCAGTCCAGAATTCCAGCTGCTGGCATTCTCCCTCTTCATGTAAACCTTATAAAATAAGAGAGAAAAGGCATAAGTATTGTGATATAATGTGTAATAATAGACCATAATGCGATAAATATCAATATAAAAGCATGATGCAAAATGGACGTATCACAATCCCTACTCCTTGCATTGACATCAATTGATGGGCATCTCCATAGCCTTTTAATTAGCCTCGTCAATGTGAGACTTTCTCCTTTTTGTCTTCTCCACACAACCTCCACCATAATATTCTATTCCACCTATAGTGCTATATCCATGGCTCACGCCATGTATTGCGTGAGAGTTGAAAAAGCTTGAGAACATTAAAAGTATGAACCAATTGCTTGGCTTATCATCGGGGTCATGCATGATAAATACTTTGTATTATGAAGATAGAGCATGACAAGATTATATGATTTTGTAGGGATAACTTTCTTTAGCCATAATATTTTGAGAAGACATGATTGCTTTATTAGTATGCTTGAACTATTATTGTTTTTGTGTCAATATTAAACTTTTGTTTTGAATCTTATGGATCTGAATATTCATGCCACAATTAAGAAAGATTACATGATAAACATGTTAGGTAGCATTCCACATCAAAAATTCTATTTTTATCATTTACCTACTCGAGGATGAGAAGGAATTAAGCTTGGGGATGCTTGACACGTCTCCAACGTATCTATAATTTTTTATTGTTCCATGCTATTATATTATCCATCTTGGATGTTTTATATGCATTATTATGCTATTTTATATCTTTTTTGGGACTAACCTATTAACCTAGTGCCCAGTGCCAATTGTTGTTTTTACTTGTTTTTGTCTTTATAGAAAATCAATACCAAACGGAGTCCAAACGGAATGAAACTTTTTGACGATTTTTCTTGGACCAGAACACACCTAGGAAGATTCGGGAGGAGGCCAGAAGGGCCATGAGAGGGCCACAAGCTCGGGAGGGGTGCCCCCAAGCTTGTGGGCCCCTCGAGGCTCCTCTAACCCTAATCTTTGCTCCATAAATACCCAAATATTCCCCGTATACCAGAGGGCACACCAAAAATACTTTTATGCCACCGCAAGTTTCTGTCCTCGTGAGATCCCATCTGGAGACCTATTCCGGTACTCTGTCGGAGGGGGATTCTATCATGGAGGGCCTCTACATCAACCTTGCTGCCCTTCTGATGATGTGTGAGTAGTTTACCATAGACCTACGGGTCCATAGCTAGTATCTAGATGGCTTCTCCTCTCTCTTTGATCTTCAATACAATGTTCCCCTCGATGTTCTTGGAGTTCTATTCGATGTAATCTTATTTTGTGGTGCGTTTGTTGATATCTGATGAATTGTGGATTTATGATCAGATTATCTATGAATATTATTTGAGTCTTCCCTAAACTCTTTTATGCATGATTAAGATAGCTTTTTATTTCTCTCCGATCTTTTGATTTGGTTTGGCCAACTAGATTGATTTATCTTGCAATGGGAGAGGTATTTTGTTTTGGGTTCAATCTTGCGGTGTCCTCACCCAGCGACAGAAGGGGTAGCGGGGCACGTATTTGTATTGTTGCCATTAAGGATAAAAAGATGGGGGTTTTACCATATTGATTGGATCTATCCCTCTACATCATGTCATCTTGCTTAAGGCGTTACTCCGTTCTTGTTAACTTAATACACTAGATGCATGTTGGATAGCGGTCGATGTGTGGAGTAATAGTAGTAGATGCAGGCAGGAGTCGGTCTACTTATCACGGACGTGATGCCTATATTCATGATCATTGCCTTAGATGTCGTCATAACTATGTGCTTTTCTATCAATTGCTCAACAGTAATTTGTTTACCCAACGTATATGTTCTTTCAAGAGAGAAGCCTCTAGTGAAAACTATGGCCCCCGGGTCTATTTTTATCATATTATTTTCAGATCTATAAAGCCAAAAATCCAAAAATACCTTGCGGCAATTTATTTAGTTTTGCACTTTTATTTATCTTTTATACCTATCTCTATCAGATCTCATCCTTGCAAGTAACCGTGAAGGGATTGACAACCCCTTTATCGCGTTGGGTGCAAGTATTTGTTTGTTTGTGTAGGTGCAACTATTGGTGACTTGTGTGTTCCTCCTACTGGATTGATACCTTGATTCTCAAACTGACGGAAATACTTATCTCTACTTTGTTGCATCACCCTTTCCTTTTCAAGAAAGAAACTAACGCAAGCCTAAGAAGTAGCACGCCGCCGTCGTAGTCTACTCTATCCCGAACGCTGACGTGCATTAGTGTGCAGGAGAGCAAGTCTCCGAAACACTTCATCCTTGCGATTCTGCATCGGGAGAGGATGAATTAGGTTTTTGGGAAGCGCTTTGCATGACCTCTCAAGTTCGTCATCACGGGCCGTCTTGCGTCCAAGTCGGGCGGTGCTACTCATCGTCGTCAGCAACAGGATCATTGCCATCATCGTCATCAACAATGTCGCTCCTGCAACAGCTAACGAACAGTACATCCATCATGATATGTTCATGTCTCTCTTTGTAGTTGTTGTTTCCTGTGTGATGTTGTTGTTCATATTTTCCTATTCATCTACTTTGCTAGATTGTTGCATGCTACTCTTCTAGTCATGAATTATTTACTAGAATTAATCTTGAACTTGCCTAATTATCCAACAATTTGTCCACTAACTTTGCGTGCCAATCCCCTAAAAAAGCTTTGCCTGCCAATTCAAAATAAATAAAAACGTACTATTGGTTCATCACGAAGGGCAGACACGCTTTAGTTCAGTATAAGGTATAAAAGAGATATTTAAAGCTCCGGACCAGGAAAGGATGGTTGTAGACTAATTGTAAGGAAAATGTAACATAATCATCACATTATGCAGTGCAAATTTAAACCTACTAGGACAATACCCATGCGTTACTACGAGCAGAAGCCAAATGCCTGTGCTTTGTCAAAAAATAATAAAAATATAGACTCATTGATCAAATTATTCACTTAATTCACGTGTTAAGCATGGTGACATTTAGTTTCCATACAAATAGAAACTCTCTTCCATTTGTTTCCTTCTCGACAGTCTTCGTGTCTCCTTAATGAGCCAAATCACTCGCCACCAAAGAACTTATAACTGGATATATGTTGTCCATGATTAAATAATATTAGTATCACTCAACTTCACGTGTCCATGTGTTTCACTATTACAAGATACACAATGCTTGATTAAATAGCAGAGTCGAGCTTGCAGGAACTGAAAGACTGAATTCTGAAACTACCTAGCCACAACACCCACAGTTGGCTTGTCTTATGAATCGTTACTACTCCCTCCGTCCCATAATATAAGAGCGTTTTTGACACTACGCTAGTGTAAAAACGTTCTTATATTATGGGACGGAGGAAGTATCTATGAATCACATTTGTCCAAACAATGCAGTGGGCAAATGTGCAATATGGTTGTTCTTGGTGGTCTGGGTTGACCACATAAGAAAAGATCTCAATGCTTTGAAGCTAGTGAATATGTATAAAGTCAGTATCTTTCTTACCGATATCATGGTCATGGTCGTGGTCGCGACAGGAGGCGTCGGGGTCTTCAAACTTCCACCTCTCACCTTCCGCATCTCCACCAAGTCCAGAGGCAATGCGGTGGTGGCGGAACCATCACCGGCCTTCTGGTCTGTCAGTTTTCATGCCAGACAACTTCAGCCCGGGCTTGGATTTCTCTGGCTGCGCGATGGAGGATGCATCGCTCTCACTCGAAAACACCGTGAAGGCCACCATTGACCATGCTCTTCTCGTCGGCATGGTCTCCATCACCGACATCACTTTCCAGTCCAACCCACAGCCTGTCGTCCGCCTCTCTTGTGACCCGCTCCATAACTGCGTGGTGGGCGTAGCCTGCCCACCAGTGATGGAGGGCTGAGCTTAGCCGCAGACGAAGAATGGGGAAGGGCCAATGGCGCCCGGGGAATGGCTGATGGCGGGGTGTGTGTAAGGAGGGGACTCATACGGGGAGGAGGCGTGAGTTGGGCGGTGGTGTGGAGATGGAAGATTGAAAGGTGTTGATTGGAGAGAGGATGCTTGAGGAATAAGGGTGGAGTCGACATGCATGTGTGGGTTTCCACTGTTGATATTTTAACTCTCCTTTTGCACGCGGGTGGGATCGAGTGAGAGGGTGGATTTTTTTCCTTCGATCGATCATTGGTGTTACAAAGCGAAGCAAAACGAACACGACATATAGACTTCCTTTAATCGTAAGGAATAGTAGGGATAATAGATATGTAATAATGAAGACATCTAGAAGATACAAAAAGATATTTATCAGAAGATCATTCTTCTAAGAGATGTTACAAAATAACAATAATCTTCATCAATTCTATAGATACTTACTTGCTGCAGAACTTTACCAATGAGAAACATGTAAGAAATTGTTGCGAAGGGAAATATATAATATAGCCACAAATATGCCCATGTTTTTTCATGGAATAACAAAAAAATATTCATACATGTGAAAATTATTCTAATTCGGAAATCACAGTCAAGCATGTATTTGATTTCCATTTAGATAGCGACAAATCGAGGTTCACTTTTCTTCTTGGCAGTCATCATATCTCCTTAACCACACTCTCCACACAATTGTAAATGCCGCCCTCCTTTTGCAATTGTAATGTTTTCAATTGTCCCTCTAGGCGAGGTCCCTATGCAACACTTCCTTTTTTGTGTTAGATTGAATATCACTATTTCCACATTATGCACGATCTCGTCACCTCCTGAGCGTCACCTCTGTTCTAAATATCCAAAGAGAATGAAATGTTGAAAGTGGGTACATCAGCTCTATTTGTCATACAAAATGAATGACATACCGACAGCGTCATTATGTTTTGCTCATGCAATGGGAAACTATTTCAATTACATAGAAAGGATAACTTATAATTAATTTTGATTGAATTGCTACTGGGAGACAGGAGATTCATTGCACAAATTGGTAATATGGCACTAAGTTTGGCTCAATCTGCAGAACAAAATACTCCTTAGTGATCTAAAAGATCTTATATTACTTAATAGAGGAAGTACTATTGTAGTCTCATTCCACAAAGATAATGTCAAGCATTATTGTATCGTCTAACCAAACGATATTGTTAGGCACTCATCTTCTCAAATTAGTACTATCAAATTTAAAGATTATTATCAATGCACCAATATTCACTCCAACCCGCAAAAAAAATTCACAATAGAAAAGAGATATAATAGTAGTCCAAGTTATCAAGGGATTAGCAATGAAAAAAATCTCTGCAATTTGAGTATTGCCTAAAAAACGTGATTTATAGCCCTTATCTAAAGATATGTACATGCACCAGATATTTGTGAAGTTAGTAAGCACATTTAGATTTGAGGTATGGATGATTGAAGCATGAACTCTGCATTTTGTACTCAAAGCGATCGAAAGGAAGCCACAGGATATTAGTAATACAAAATTATTATAAACAGATCTAGAGCATGTATGCTCCACACAGGCTATCTGAAATTATTTTGCACCTTCTTGGAGAAAATTTTGCCATGCATAATTAGCATAAATTAAGCTACAAGATTGTACGCTGGCAACACACATCCACATGTACCTTGGATCTTGTCTGAACTCTTCAAGCTTGCCCACCTATAGCTTAGGAATTAGGCCCGACAAAACACAGTCACTATGGCTGCCGTTCCTCGTCGTCGCGGTCACCGGCGAAACCCTGGAGTGAACCACTGCGTCTCCTAGCACCGCCGCATCACCGTCTTCCTGCTTGCATGATGAATTGGTCCAGAACACCGCCTAGATGACTAATGTCGCTTGAACTGCGTTGGTATTTCCCCAAAGAGGAAGGGATGATGCAGCACAGCTACGATAGGTATTTCCCTCAGTTATGAAACCAAGGTATCAATCCAGTAGGAGAACCAAGCAGCACTATGTAAATGGTACCTGCACACAAATAACAAATACTTGCAACCCGACAATTAGGAGGGGTTGTCAATCCCTCTACGGATAACGGTGCCAGAAATTGTCAAGTTGACGGGATAAAAATTGTGTAGATTGGATAGATAGCTCTCGATAAAATGCGAAATAAATTAAATAGCAAAAAAGTGCAGCAAGGTATTTTTGGGTTTTTTGGAATAATAGATCTGAAAATAAAAGTGAAGCAAATATGATAAAGAATAGACCCGTGGGCCGTAGATTTCACTAGTGGCTTCTCTCAAGAAAATAGCATACGGTGAGTAAACAAATTACTGTTGGGCAATTGATAGAACATCAAATAATTATGATGATATCCAGGCAATGATCATTATATAGGCATCACGTCCAAAATTAGTAGACCGACTCCTGCCTGCATCTACTACTATTACTCCACACATCGACCGCTATCCAGCATGCATCTAGTGTATTAAGTTCATGGAGAAATGGAGTAATGCAATAAGAACGATGACATGATGTAGACAAGATCTATTCATGTAGGAATAGCCCCCATCTTGTTATCCTTAATAGCAACGATACATGCGTGTCTTGCTGCCCCTTCTGTCACTGGGAAAGAACACCGCACGATCGAACCCATCACAAAGCACCTCTTCCCATTGCAAGAAAAATCAATCTAGTTGGCCTAACTAAACCAAAGATTCGAAGAAGAAATACGAGGCTATAAGTAATCATGCATAAAAGAGATCAAATAACTCAAATAACTTTCATGGATATAGATCTGATCATAAACTCAAAGTTCATCGGATCCCAACAAACACACCGCAAAAAGAGTTACATCAAATAGATCTCCAAGAGACCATTGTATGAGAATCAAAAAGAGAGAAGAAGCCATCTAGCTACTGCCTACGGACCCATAGGTCTACAATGAACTACTCACACATCATCGGAGAGGCACCAATGAGGATGATGAAACCCTCCTTGATGGTGTCTAGATTGGATCTCGTGGTTCTGTAACTTGTGGCGGCTGGAAATGTGTTTCGCTTACTCCCCTAGGGTTTTTGGAATATTTGGGTATTTATAGGGCGAAGAGGCGGTGCGGGAGGCCACCGTGGTGGGAACAACCCACCAGGGCGCACTTGGGCCCCCAGGCACGCCCAGGTGGGTTGTGCCCCCCTCGGGGCACCCCTCTGTTACTTCTTGGGCCCAAGTTGTTCCTTCTGGTCTATAAAAATTCTCCAAAAAGTTTCACTGCATTTGGACTCCGTTTGGTACTGGTATTCTGCGAAGTAAAAAACAAGCAAAAAACAGTGATTGGCACTGGGCACTATGTTAATAGGTTAGTCCCAAAAAATGATATAAAGTTGCTATAAAATGATTGTAAAACATCCAAGAATGATAATATAACAGCATGGAACAACCAAAAATTATAGATACGTTGGAGACGTATCAGCATCCCCAAGCTTAATTCCTACTCGTCCTCGAGTAGGTAAATGATAAAAATAGAATTTTTTATGTGGAATGCTGCCTAACTTGTTCATCACATATACTTTTCTTTTGTAGCATGGACATATGGACTTTTATATGGTTCAAAGCAATAGTCTAGTTTTTACATGAAGATTTCAATACTCAAGCATATCAACAAGCAGCCATGTCTTTCAAAATATCAACACTAAAGAAAGTTATCCCTAGCCCATCATGCTCAATCATTGATCCATTCATGAAACATACTCGCATATTAGCTATACCCAATGCTCAAGTACGATTATAGTGCCCAGAGAAGATGGAGACTCAAATAAAAATAAAATTGCATAAAGTAAATAGATAGGCCCTTCGCAGAGGGAAGTAGGGATTTGTAGAGGTGCCAGAGCTCAAAGCTTAAATTGAGAGATAAAAATTTTTGAGAGGCATACTTTTCCTGTCAACGAAAACGGCCGAGTACTCCCAACACTTTCCATGCTAGATATATCATAGGCGGTTCCCAAACAGAAAAATAAAGTTTATTCCTTTTTCCACCATTCTTTGACAATCCATGGCTAGCCGTATCCACGGGTGCCTTCCATACCAACACTTTTCAAGGAATTTAATATTTGAAAACATAAAGTAAATTTCTTTTTCATTTCGGGACTGGGCATCCCTATTACCGCCGCACTCTCGTGCAATGACAAGTGAATAAACACTCATCTTGAGAACAACACATCTAGCATAGAAAATATTGGCCACCCCCTTCCGCTTCATGAGTGGTATGGGTACACAAAAAGGAAATTTATTTTGAAAATTAGAGATGGCACATACAAATTTGCTTAGAACGGCAAGGGAATACCGCATATAGATAGGTATTGTGGACTCATATGGCAAAACTGGGTTTAAAGATGTGGTATGCACAAGTAGTATTTCTACTTAGTACAAGTGAAGGCTAGCAAAAAGATTGAGAAGCAACCAACCAAAAAACGAAAAATCACATAAGCGAGCATTAAGCATAACTAACACTGAATAATGCACCACAAGTATGATGTAATTTCATTGCATAACTATTGACTTCCGTGCTTGCATAGGGAATCACAAACCTTAACACCAATATTCTTACTAAAGCATAATTACTCACCAACATGACTCACATATCACTATCATCATATCTCAAAATTATTACAAAGAATCAAGTTTATTTTGTGCAATGATCTTCATGAAAGTTTTTATTATATCCCTCTTGAATATCTATCACTTTGGGACTAGTTTCATATGTTGCATTTGCTTTTGACAAGCTCAAACAAATCTATGTGAAGAACATGAGCATAAAATTTTTCGTCTCTTAAAATAATATAAGTGAAGCATGAGAGAATTTCTTCAAAAAATTACTAACTCTCAAATAAATTTAAGTGAAGCATGAGAGCATTTCTTCAAAAAATATTAAAGCACACCGTGCTCAAAAATATATATAAGTGAAGCACTAGAGCAATTCTAACAAATCATAGCATAATTTGGCTTTCCCAAATAGGTGTGTCCATCAAGGATACTTGTGACAAACTAACAAGCAAAATAAACAAAGACTCGTATAATACAAGACGCTCCAAGCAAAACTCATGATATGTGACAAATAAAAATATAGCTCCAAGTAAAATACCGATGGTTGTTAGAAGAACGAGGGGATGCCTTCCGGGGCATCCCCAAGCTTAGTTGCTTGGTTCTCCTTGAATATTAACTTGGGTTGCCATGGGGAATCCCCAAGCTTAGGCTTTTCTTACTCCTTATTCCTTCATCCATCGTGATCTCACCCAAAACTTGAAAACTTCAATCACACAAAACTTAACAAAACCTTCGTGAGATCCGTTAGTATAAGAAAACCAATCCTTACTTTAAGTATTGTAGAAAACCCATTCAAATTTTGTTATTGCATTATATCTACTGTATTCTAACTTTGCCATGCCTTATACCCCCCGATACAATCAATAGATTCATCAAAATAAGCACACAATGCAAAGAAAACAGAATCCGTCAAAAACAGAACAGTCTGTAAAGATGCGAATTGTTCTCATACTTCTGTAACTCCAAATATTTTTAAAAGTTAGGACAACATAGGAAATTTGTATATAAATCTTTTGTAAAAAATTCAGAATGTTTCTTCGCTCCTGTGAATTTAGACAATTATGTTACTGGACGCAAAAGTTTCTGTTTTTCAACAGGATCAAATCAACTATCACCAAAGCTATCCCAAAGGCGTTAGTTGGCACAAACACTAATTAAAACATAAAAAACACAATCATAATAGAGGCATAATTATGCAAACACTCAAGAACAGAAAGAAAAAGGCAAAAATAAATTTCATTCATTGTGTTGCCTCCCAACAAGCGCTATCGTTTTATGCCCCTAGCTAAGCATTGATAATTTTGATGATGCTCGCATGAAAGACAAGAATTGAAGCACAAAGAGAGCATCATAATACATGTGACAAACACATTTAAGCCTAACATACTTCTGATGCATAGGGATTTTATAAGCAAACAAATTATCAAGACAAGAAATATACAACATATGCAAGGAAGAAGAAAGAAACAATAGCAATCTCAACATAACGAGAGGTAAATTAGTGACATGAAAATTTCTACAACCATAATTTCCTCTCTCATAATAATTACATGTAGGATCATAATCAAATTCAACAATATAGCTATCACATAAATTTTTCTCTTCATGATCCACATGCATAAAAGTTTTATAATCTTCCAAGATAGTGGGATTAACATCAACTAAAGTCATGACCTCTCCAAACCCACTTTCATCAAAAAATTCGTAATATTGAACACTCTCCAAATATGTGGGATTATTTTTACCTAAAGTTGACGCTCTTCCAAACCCACTTTCAATATTATTGCAAACATTATTATCAATATCATATTCATCATGAGGCTTAAATAAATTTTCAAGATCATAAGAAGAATCACCCCAATCATGATCATTGCAATGAATAGTGGACATAGCAAAATTAGCATCCCCAAGCTTGGGGTTTGCATATTATTAGCACAATTGACATTAACAGAATTTATAGTAAAATCATTGCAATCATGCTTTTCAGTCAAGGAGCTATCATGAATCACTTCATAAATTTCATCATCACAATTTTCAGATTCACGAATCTCAAGTAAAATTTTATTATGATAATCTAGTGCACTCAACTCACTAGAAATTGGTTCATCATGATTGCATCTTTTAAAAAGATTAGCAAGTGGATGGGGATCCATATCAATAGATTTTTAGCAAACGAAGATGCAAGCATATAGAAGGCACATGGCAACACAAGCAAACAAAAGATCAAACAAGAAAAAGGCAAACGAAAAGAAAGCGAATAAAAAGGCAAATATTTTTGTGAAGTGGGGGAGATGAAAACGAGAGGCAAATGGCAAATAATGTAAATTGCAAGGATATGAGATTTGTGATTAGGAACCTGATAGATGTTGATGATGTCTCCCCGGTAACGGCGCCAGAAATTCTTTGTGATGTCGCTTGAACTATGTCGGTATTTCCCCAAAGAGGAAGGGACGATGCAGCACAGCTACGGTAGGTATTTCCCTCTGTTATGAAACCAAGTGATGAGGCACGGACTAGCGAGATGCTAATACACGAGTGTAGATGGCCCGATCTTTCACGATGATGCTTGATCAACAGTTCGTCCCCCTATTCCTTCTCGCAACCTTCAAGATAATTTTCACCCGCGTACGAAAATACACGAATAAAAATAATGACCCTCTTGGATCAGCACGTAGGCGTCGATGTGATGATCAACCCTCCGTCGCTAGTAAATTTCCACGATGGGGAAATCTTAGATAATACACAAGATATGGCTACCCGTAACTCGGACGTTTTTCTGTATATCTCATACGCGAAACAAAACTCAAAAACTGATCGGATACATGGACGCCATCTTCACTTTTATATAACGAACACATGGCCTAAGGCCCACACCACCTGGACTCCTACCTATACGTAAAGAACAAAACATGCCCTCACGGTTTGTATGGCACGTAATTAGCACAAGGGAAACTACTAACTAAAAAAAGGATATACTTCCTAATTTTAAAAGGACACAACCGTACGTAAGGTAAAGGGACTAAAAAATAAACTAATCTCCATGCAATTAGGACCCAACGTGCAGCTTCAGGGTCCCAATTTTAACCCATCGTGGAGGTGTACGAAAGGTGGGCGTAATCTCTTCTGGCTTAGGCTCTTGACTGTGTCCCTTGACAAGTTGATTCAAACTGTACAATATTTTATCTCTTGGTTTAATTGGCTCCAAGCCTGTGTGCATGCACACGCTCACATGTATGGGTTGACTACAATTTACTCCTTGCTTCAATCTTGGCTGTTGTGTAATTTTGACCCTCTTGTATATTGTGTCTCCACAACTAATGGCACAAAAACCAGGTCCATATAGCTCACATTTCTTGCCATCTCTACCACGGTGCAATATATTTGAACGTTTGGTAGTTCCTCCAACATTCTCGAATAAGCTCTTCTCGCTCGACTCGGTTTGTTTAACTTCAATAGCAGCCACACTCTTTGATATACTAGACGTTGTCGTGTTCGTATCATCCTCCCTTCCTTGAAACAAAACCGTCCTCGGTTTTGAGATAACTTTCAAAGGCACCTCCTTCTTTGGAACTCGCATGTCTACAATAATTGCACTGTCCATCATCGGTTTCAATATGTGCTTCTTTCCATCATGCATGAATGTATAAGTGTTGGATTTTCCGGCATGCACTGCATCATGATCAAACTTCCACGGCCTTCCCAATAGCAACTGGCACGCATCCATTGGTATAACGTCACAGTCTACCTTGTCAATATAAGCTCCAACTACAAAAGGTACACGTACCTTATGTGTAATCTTTAATTTTCCAGAGTTATATAACCAGCTCACATGGTGCGGCTGGGGGTGCCGCCACATGGACAAACCCAAAGCCTGCATGGCATCCTTGCTAAAGGCATTGATAAAGCTACCACCGTCAATTATCATCTTGCATGCATGGCCCTTGATCATGCACTATGTTTTGAAAACACTCCACCGCTGTCCCTTAGCACCACCATCTTCTTTTACCTTCTCCAACAACAGATTCAATCCCTCTTTCGGTGCATCAACTTCTTCCTTTGTTTCCTCTTGTTGTTCTCTTTTTTTAGCAAACGATTTTTCCAATCTGCCGTGAACACATCCACTGGCATAGGAATAAAACAAATTCTTTGGCCCTTCCATCATAGAGAGAAGCTATTTTTTTGGACATCCCGAATAGCCCCGACACGCTTGCATCATGGATTCCCAAGTAGCAGATGGCACGACACCATGGGCATAGGACAAACGTGAAAAATTCCGCACAACAATATTTTTCCAAAGTAAAAAATAGCAAAATCCGATGCGTAATTTTGATTTCACCTTCGAACCAGTTCAGCGTGTATGGTCTTTCAAGAGGCGCCATATTCAGCCCCAATTTTTCCACCACCTCGATGCTCACCATGTTGACTGCAGTACTCTCATCGATCGTCAGATTGACACGTCGTTCGTTCATGACGCAACGAGGGTGAAAAAGAGTGACCTCACCGACGCCTTCCTCCTCCATCAATACGTTCTTGCTCAACATGTTGATGCTCGCCTCCATAGATGATATTGCAAACTGAATTGCCGTGACTAACCTGGCTCTGAATACCACTTGTTGGAGACTCGACTAGATGGCGAGTCGTTCGTCGGCCCGACCTTTCACGGTACATCCAATAGCAGATTAATTCTTCCAACTGGTGCAACTCTTTCTCCACAAAAGTTGAGAAAGTCGAAGCTGCCAAATCCCCCAGCCCGGTATCAAGTTAGATCACCGGCGGCCGACGAGAGTGAACCGTATAGGTTCCGTGGACAAATTCCAGGAGATGATGCTCCCCTAGCTTGCACCAACACACACAAACCCTAGATGGGAAAATCTGAAAACCATACACGGTATTTGGTCACCCCCGACATGGGTGTTTTCTGGTTGTTTTACTAACCTCTGAAAATAACAAAAATCAACTCATTTACAATGGCCGTAGCCAGCCCACTTTATAGGCGACACCAACCCTGTGTTCCTTAACTGCCGCATAAGCAAACCTAAAAAGATATGGACTCTCTCTCTCTCATATCTAAACTAATTGAAACGTATCTAATTAAATACCGGCCACCTTAATCACGTAGGCAACCAGCCTCTACTCAAAAACAACTAAGTGACTAGCTAGACAACTTACTACTAGTACTTTCCCTTCTACGATGCTTCCTCATAAAAAAAAACTCATGTAACAAATATTTCTAGTGATCCAATTTTTAACCAGCTAGGAGGTGTACAAAAGGTAGGTCTGATAGCTTCTGGTACTAGATCCTTGCTTCCAACGATTGGATCATGCATAGCTTGGCCTTGTACCTCACGTACTAATTCATGCATGACACCATTTTTCTTTCCCCGGCCAGACTTACTCATGGCAAAAAAATTATCTTTACCAACTAAAATAAAATCCTCCATAGATCTTATGAGGTTTTGGTTCAATCTTTGCGGCTTATTTTTTCTTCACAAAAATTTCTGCATTGATATCTTTCTCCAACTTCGGCATCATAGAGTGAAGAATACCCCGATGCTGGAATGTATACTGGTTGGCTCTCCCTTGATGTGTCGCATTACGATCAAACTGCCATGGACGCCCCAAGAGCAGGTGACATGCGTGCATTGGGATGACATCACATTCCACCTTATCAGAATAACCCTCGACACAAAATGGTACTGATACACGATGGGTTACCTTTAGCTTACCCGCCTTGTGTAACCACTGCATGTAGTACGGCTTTGGATGCTTTCTTGTGGTTAGTGAGAGTGCGTCCACAACATCCTTGCTCACGATGTTGTTGTAGCTACCCCCATCAATTACCAGCTTGCAACGGTGATCCTTGATCATGCAAGCTGTTTGGAAAATACCTCGTCTCTGCCCCTTCTCAATAATAGCAACATCATCACGGTCAACTTTTTGAGTCATGAAACAAGCGCCATCTTGCATACCATCAGCAGCTAGCTCTCCATCATCTTGTGGTTGCACCACATTAGCAACATATACCATAGGCGCACAATTATTTAGGTCTTCCTCAACTGTCTTCTTATTAGCAATTTCAGATAGCGAGCTTTCTCTTTTCTGTTCATCAATTTTACAAAGTAAATCTTGTTTCTTATTTTCAGCACGTACCTTTTCTTTCTTCTTTTTTTCTTCAGCTGCTACTTGAGCAATATCTCTCTTCCGACGGTCGACCAAGTACTGCTGAGAAGTGTATGCTTCAAAAGGAACCCACTGCCCGTTATATACAAACTTAAACTTTCTCCAAGAAAAAATACCAGACCTATCAATCATCAATTGTCTCTTCAGTATCCATGGCCGGCATAATACTAAGGAGCATACGTGCATGTGTTGAGGAAGAACATCACACACTACCAAATCAGTGTGGCCGCATAAACTGAATCGTACCTCGACATTGTGTTTGATCACAACAAATTTCCCCCGCCATGATAAATTATATGGTTCTGGATGCGGAGTAGTCCTCAGCTTCAGCCCATCAACCATTGTTTGACTCACTAAATTAATCTCGGAGCATCTATCCATCATCGTTGCACAAGTATTAGCTCCCACTTGTAACCTTGTGTAGATTTGAAACCAAGAAAGTGAACGCGATGCATCCTTCTCATTTTTCTCAGTCTCAGTGTCAAGATAATATTGGTGCCTCATATTATAATTCTTGAATAAGTACCAATAAATTCTACACAACAAAAAAAATTGTACCGTGAACAACCTCAGCTCTGAATACCACTTGATGAAGCACGGACTAGCGAGAAGCCAATTCGTGCGTGTAGCCGGCCCGATCTTTCATGGCGATGCTTGATCAACAGTTCTTCCACCTTGTTCCTCCTTGCATCCTCCAATAATAATTTTTACCCGTGCACGAAAATACACGAACAAAGATAAAGACCCAGTTGGATCAGCACGTAGGCATCGATGCGCTCATCAACCCTCCGTCGCTAGTAAATTTCCCTCATGGAAAATCACACAAGATACACATGATCTGGTCGCCCTGAACTCGGGCGTTTTCTGTATTTTTATTCAACTCCAAAACTGCCTGGCTCTGATTACCGGGTTTATTACGGTGAAATTTTTTTCTATAATTTGTTCGTACAGATTGTAGAACTGCGATGAGGATGGAACACTATTTTGATGATGAGATGTCTCAAAGTGAGAAGGATCCGTCACGAGCCCTTTCATGGTTTCAAATCTACACAAGAGTGGAGGTTGGACCAACTACTTGTGCTACAATGTTGGATCGTTCTTCCAAAATAAATTTGGTGAGTAAATCTTTGGTTGATGCACTACGATTATCAATGACCGAACATCCAGAACCATATAGACTTTCGTGGCAAGGGAAATTTGTGACTATAAAAGATCAAGTGGAGGTGTGTTTCAGATTTTATGGACATACAGATTTTGTACTGTGTGATGTTCTTCCTCAGAATATGTTTGTGTGTACCTTGATACTCGGTCAACCTTGGACAAAAAAGAGGGAGCTGCAGATTGATAAATCTGGCACCTTTTCTTGGAGAAAATTTAAGTTTGCTTGTCAAGGACAGTGGTCTTATTTTGAAGCATACTCTTCCAAACAATATTTGGAGGATCGTAAGAGGCGAGACAATGCACAGGCTGCAATTGATGCAAAGAAACACCAAGAGAAGATGAAAGAGTTAGAAGAACAAAAGCAAAGGGAGGTCGAGGCTGCTAAATTTTTACCCTCAAAAATCACTATTGATGCATCAGTTGGGGAGGACTCAAAACCGAGGACGGTTTTGCTTCAAGGGAGAGAGGATGATATGACCTTGTGTAGCACCATGGTTGCTACTGTTCCGGTCGATACTAATGATTTGCCGGTACATACGATAAATATACCAATAAGTCTTAGAGATAATTATAAAGATGATGAAGCTTTGGTTGCTATTACGTACATGCATGCTGATGCTCTTCGGAATATGGGGCGTGTGGATGAGAGGGAGACACCAAGTATAGGATATAAAGATGCCAGTACTAATCCTTGTGACAAGAGCAAGTTCTACACGTACAAGTTTGAAGACAACACATGCACGTACAAGTATTATGGATGGTTTGACTTGGATTCATACATAGGAGATGGTACAAGGAGAAGGCTGCACTTTATGTTTTTGTTTCTGCCAATCAAAGAAGATATTTTGCTAGGAGGCTCACGTACATGGAATATTCTAAGCTTGAAGGCTTGCGGTTGGGGTCCACCAACGGAAGATGGCGTGACATAATATGACTTAGAGTCCTAGTTATCTTTAAACAAGTTTGCAGTCGTTTTGTTTAATCTCAGCCGTGTGCGAGTAAAGATAGGATTTTTCTTTTCTTTCCTTGCTTATCAAGTTCTGTTAGATTGTTCGGCTGATATAAAAGCCAGGGCACATCTGCCGGGGCCGGGACACGATATCCCAGAAATTAACCCCTTGTGTCATCACCAGCCCAGGATTACTGTTACTGGTGGACACGTCCTTGTTACAGAATTACCAAGCTATTACAAGAATTGGCTACAAGACCATAAAGGTCTAATGATACAACAGGGATTCCGGTGGTGGATGAGGGAAATGACTCGTGGTTCTCCAGTGTTGATGGGGCTTCATTCCCACAGGAACAGCTGACGCGGATAATTCCTATCCGCGTGGCTGCTATCCTAGGCTCCGCACGGACGTCGCTGAGGTACTCCTCGCTGAATTCCTGACCTGGCCAAGTAAATAGCCAGGGACAAGCCTATGAGTACGTTTGAATGTACTCGCAAACATCATGAACAGAAAATATACCGAATGCAGCAGATAAAAAAATATATGATCATGTTGAACCAAACTATATGTGTATGCTCACGTTGGATCATGCTAAAATGCTCATGCTGACACAAATCTAAATCATGACATGACAATAGCAAAATGATACAGAAGTAAATATAGCATGTTAGTCATGATCAAACTTGTCAGAAATAACGCAAATGAATGCCACGGGTAGTCTAGCCAGCCCAAGTGACATTCAGAAGAAAAAAAACGACAGTCGGGTGTCAAGTGACGTCACAGTCGGACTTGAAGAGAAATGCCAATCGGGTGTCCACAAGAGTAGTGGCGGGATAAACCGCCTGTTAACTCGAGAGACGCCATGAGAGGTCTTGAAGATAAAATTGAGTGCCCGGGGTAGTCTAGCCAGCCCCTGAGACACTCAGGAAATACAAAATAAGAGAAACAGATTAGTCCTCAATAATATGCATAACCATAATAATATTAACATGCATAAAATATTCATGGTAGCATCAGGGTGACAACAATTATCCTGCAAAATAATTCAAGCTCAATTTAATTATTTTCCTCCGAAGACCGACACTAAGACCGACACTTGACCAACCCAGGCTGTAGCCCTTAACCGCGGACACGGCTATTCGAATAGGTTTAAACCCTGCAGAGGGTGTACTCTTTACCCACAAGTAAAGGATTTCTTTAGTCAGTACTGTGACACTGACTAATTCCCATTACGGTCTTTGGGTTGAAAACACACCTGACCAGCACACACCAGATTAACTTTCCGGATGCCAGGAATCACCCAAAGCATCATTCAAGAAAAACTTTAAGACGGAGAGACCAATGTCCTGCATGGGATCACTATTCATACGCACGGATTACAAGGGGTGCCCCCCTCTCAGTCACAACTGGAAACACCCATGCCCCCTGACCCGATGACGAGCACACGATGCACGGTACGATGAAACATGCCAACACTACATGCATGCAAAATTTATTCGAATTCAAACCATGCATGAACCACTAGCAATATGCCAATTTAATTTGAATTCAACATAGTCATGTTCAAATTATTCTAGCAAATAATTCAACCATGCAATCACCATATCAAGTGTTCAAGATGCTTGCCTTGGGCATGCAGAAGTATTGGGTGCACTCCAAAAGTTTGAAAATTTTATCTTCCCTCCATTTCCTATTTTCAAAAATATTGCAATTATCACACAAAAATTAAGCAGGAAAAGTAAAAGTGCTCCCAAAATAAGAATTTCACTTATCTAGGACCTCTCTGGTTATAAGAAAAACTAGCCCATGATGGCGCGCGTTGCTGCACCCGTCTATTTTTTCAATAAAATGGTAGTGATATTTATGAATATATGAGAGATAAAACATTAAGGTAACTTGTAAAATGATTGCATCACAATAGAAGAGGGAGTTTGGGCAATGAAGAAGTGCAATAGTTAGCCAGTAGCTTCCGAAGATGGAAAGCATGTACAATACAAGGGAATATCTGATAAAAAAAGGTACGAAATCTAGGGACAAGGTGAACCATATGTACCAAATTCTCCACTGCGCACAAGATAGCAATACAACGAACAATACTTAGTAGTTAATTTAATCATATTACTTCAAAAATTGTTTTTTATAAGTTAAGGTTCCAACATATACCCGGAAAAGAAAAGGGTTCCAACGTATACTGCATTACTCATATCTGTATGAACTCCTATCGAAATAGGAGAAAATGAACTCACAAGTCTAAATTTTATTGATAGGTAATGCATAGCAACCATGTAATCTACCCTCAAAGGAAAAACAACCGTTTGATCTGCACCTATGAGCAAATTTTATTGACTGTTACTATCGCCCTAGAATTGATCAGTAAGGAAGTTCTCACTTGATACATCATGGACATGACACTGGAATACTTCCTAGATGGCGTAACTGCTGCCATTACCTCTTTTCCAAATTGAGAACTTACATAACATTAGTGCGGAAAAGAACCCCATGACAGTCATGTGGCCTGGCACCAACACTTAATGGAAATGGAATGAAATATTGTCCACTTCCAAAAGAGATATATTAATACATTTTCAAATTTCCGCAAATATATGAGAGCACCAACTAGAACATATGTGATGATTGAAGGAAACTCCACAGGAAGTGCCATTTGCAAAAAACAGGTCGTTGGCCCACTAAAAGTACGCCCCTTTGTATTGCCCATTGAATCCCCCATCACCGAATTCACTCGCATCCCACTCGTCTACTGGATCTCCTTGCGCACCTCTCGATCCCCTTGCCCGACCGCGTTGGTTGGATCCTCTTTATCGAGCCCCCACTGAATTGTGGCGAGTGTGTGAGCCTTTTTTTGGGCAAAGACTGCGAGCCCTCTGGGGGAGTGATACAGCCCATTGGGCCCAATTAACACAAAACGTCCAAAAAAAACCACCGGAGCAGAGGCCCGAGAAGGTCAGCGCTCGTCAGGAAGACTGTAGGCGCGATTTAGGTGCTATTAAGAGCGAATCCCACGGCCAAAAACGACTAAAAGTGGCGATCCAACGATTAGAAATGCTGATGGCCTGAGAGGGCTGGGAGGGTGCTCAGTTATAATGTATCTAAATAACCAACGTGATTCTACTGGATTGTGAGCACTAAGAATTTTTTGAACATTCAAATTAGGTGGAAATAGGGGAAATAATGGATCTGCTAGAATTTTATAGAAAACATTTTATAAAAATTATTTTTGGAACCTATTAAATGAGGCATGATTTTAGAAATATTTATAAATTGGTTTCACTGAATTTGGAGTTGAGATGATTAGTCTAGGAATTTTATAAGTTGGCTTATATAAGAAGAACAACTATTAATTGAGTTAAGCAGAAATTAACCACGGCAAAAAATGTTCACTATAGGTAGTTAAATAGAGAACAATTTTATAAGTCCATATAAATGTGAATCATTGCGTTTTAATTAAAAATGAATTCTATGGAAAATATTTAACCCTCTGGATAAAAGAAAAGAAACAGGAAAAAATCCTACTGGCGGAGGCGTGCACTGAGCGAAGCCCAGCAAAACGGCGCTACTGGCCGAGCCCAGAGGAGCGGCCGACTCGGGCGTGACTCCCAGTCACTGACGGTGGGTCCCACCTGGCCAACGGGTCAGGCTTGACCCGGGTCTCCCGCGTTCTCTCTCTCCTGCCCGAACGGTGGCACGTCTCCCGTGGCTCTCGCCGGCGAACAGCGGCGCCACTCGAGGTATTGAGCTCATGAGCGTGCTCCCCTCACCGAGGAGAGTCCGCAGAGCTGCGTCTCGACCACCGGAGACCACCGAGTCACCGGCGGTGAGCTCCGCGGCGGACGGCGGCATCGGTCGAGTTGGGGCTTTTGCCCATGGAGTTCCTTCGGTGGAATTGGAGCGCGGGATGGATCCACGGATTCTTGAGAAGGCTCCTGGTGTAGGTAGTGGAGAGGGGGAGGCTCAGACAGCGTCGAAAACAACGAGAAGATGGCGGCGGCAGAAGCTGCCGGAATCGAGGAAGACGACCACCTCCGGTCGCTTGGCTACTTGAGGGGGCTCAGAGAGAGATACGGGAGTGTGGTGATCAGCTGGGAGAGCTCGGGGTGGCTTTATATAGGCGGGGAAAGTCAGTTCCGCGGGTTCCAGAGATGAGCACGGCACGGCAGCCATTCATGGCGTCGTTGAGGTAGCTGGCGAGGTTGGTGGTGGACGGTGCGGAAGGCGGCGTCCCATAGTGATGGTAGGGCGTGCTGGCTGGCTCAGAGATGTGCCACGCGCCTTGGGCGGCGCCGTCCGCGAGTAGATTCCGGTGGCGGCCATTAATGGCAAACGAAGGCGATGACGAGGTCAGCGAGGCTGGTGAGGTGGGTGGCGCCGTTAGGTGAGGGCGGTGGCCGTCCAGAGTAATGGTGGAACGAGCTGGCAGGGACGGGTGGCTCGGGCGGTGCCGTGCCCGAGTGGCGGATGGCGCAGGTCAGCGGGGTCGGTGGTGGCCGGTGCTAGGCGATGCGGGGAAGTGTCGGCGGACTACGTGGAGGTCGGGGTGATCCAGAGAAGAGCCAGGATGGGGAGGGAGAACAGCAGAGGAGCCGTAGCCGCCCGGTGTCGGCGCGTGCAATTTGGGTGCTCTGGACGTGCTCTATGCATGCACACCAGGCCCTCGACGAAAAGCCATAGCACCCTAGGGTGGTCCATTGATGATGAATTTTGTCATGGTGCCTTCCATTGGTCTGGTTGAGATGAGGGACATGTTGTTTTAGTCAGCAGGTCAAGTGGTATTTGCAGTTTAGAAAAGTGCAATAATTCTTTCATGCCCACAACCTGCTTGACAAAATGCTAAGGCAATCTAGGCCTTTTTGTTGGCTATGAAAATTGCCAGGATGAGGTCTCATTAGATGTTAGATATGATGATAGAATTGGTTGACAAAAAGAGATACTTTCCTGTGCAAGTATTACAAGAATTCATTTCTGGACCAGAATTTGAGGAGAACATTTGGTGATCTTAAAAGATGCAAATGGATCTGATCTTCTGGACTTAAGGTTTTGGTTGGAAGGACTATAAGTGATAAAAATTGCAGAATTTATGGAGCAAGGAAACTAAGGGTTGTAGTTATAACCTAGGGAATGGACAGAATTGAAAAGAGGTTGTTTCACTCAAAATTTCCAAA
Organism: Thinopyrum elongatum; assembly: GCA_011799875.1. Taxonomy (NCBI): domain Eukaryota; kingdom Viridiplantae; phylum Streptophyta; class Magnoliopsida; order Poales; family Poaceae; genus Thinopyrum; species Thinopyrum elongatum. The sequence goes on along the minus strand of CM022299.1, from coordinate 283,269,476 downwards.
ACATCAGGTTGGGTTTTTACATAAAAGTGATATATAGGCATCATATGACCTCCCATAATTTTTGTGGAATTTTGAAAGAATTATTATAGTGGTTGTAGTGCAACAGAGGCATTTAAAGAATTGTAAATGCTGTTAAAATAATTATATTGGGAAAAAATTTATTATGAAAATAATTCTTACTGTTATTAAAATAATAATGAAATGGTTTATCAAAGCTCCCAAAGCCACAAAATTTTAAAAAAAATCTATTTGGAGGGAAGAATTTTGAAAAACAAAAACAGAAAATGGTGGTTCTGAAATTAATAAAAGACCTAGTCAAAATCAAAATTTTAATTCTGGCCAAATAAAATCATGGTTGAATTTTTGGGGTGTTACAAACTCTACCCGCCTTAAGAAAATCTTGTCCTCGAGATTTGTTAAGGGCGGAAGAATTAAATGCGTATCAAAATAAACAATAATATGCAGAATGCAAACATAGCAATGCACTTATGATATACGCCCTAAAATATCATACAACGGTTGCATTATGTAAACTAGCATTAGACACAGCAACAACCAAACTCGTGACCCTCTACGGTTCTGGATGAGACGTTCCAGCTTTGACCCTGATTGTGTACTCTTCAAACACTCGACGAGAGTAGCCAGAAGAGAGGGACGGGCCATTCTGCTGGTCGTCCCTTGGAATTCTTGGATTACTTCCCAGGACTGCTGACAGAATAACTGATGGTTCTGCACTCCCCCTTACTAGTGGGTGTTGAGCAATGGCTCTCCTTGTAATGGAGAGTTCCCTGGCAACTTGGGTGAGCAGTGACTCTTGTGCGCCCACAAAATGCACCAAGTTTTCCAGGGCAGGGTTTTGCTCGTGCTCGGAGTTGGCAAAATGCATCCCTCTAACGTAGCAGGATCTGGATGGATAGTAGAAAAATGAGCGATTGTGAGTTCTTGAATCTTGGTGGCAAAGTTGGGTAATGGCTTCTCTAGCGGCATACTGGATGGCTTGATATTCACCAGCCATTACTCTTCCCGTGAATCGGTGAATGTGTTCTTGTGCCAAAGCCCTTCCATTAATAGATACTGTGGCCCAAAACTGGGTGAGGCCATTGCGATCCCTTGCTTGGTACACCACATATCGTGGTGATTCTTCCAAACCATGGGCACATCGGGTGACGTTAGAGAGTATGCGGACGAAGCCATCAAGCTCCGGCGCGGTGGTCTCGTAGTGGATGAGGGAACGAGGCATCTTGGTGGTTTGGATTAAAGTGAGAATGAAGGCCGTGCTGTGCTGAGCTGAGGCAGGGCTTCCTTTATAGGCTAGCCAAGTCTTCCATCGCACGCTTGTGGATCGGATAGCTCAGGTGTCGGCCACAGGCACACGGCCTATGGACTAGGTTGATAGGTTGGGCACCGACTATCAAAAAGATGTCGGCTGGCCACTGTGTGGTTATCGGATAGGATGGGCTTGACTGTGGGTAGGAAAAGATGTGGGCGGTGTGGAAACCTAGGGATAGCGACCAGGCTAAGATAGGATTAGCCAATGGTCAGCCTGGCTCTGATACTAAGGCTGCCGGGGCCGGGACACGATATCCCAGAAATTAACCCCTTGTGTCATCACCAGCCCAGGATTACTGTTACTGGTGGACACGTCCTTGTTACAGAATTACCAAGCTATTACAAGAATTGGATACAAGACCATAAAGGTCTAATGATACAACAGGCATTCCGGTGGTGGATGACGGAAATGACTCGTGGTTCTCCAGCGTTGATGGGGCTCCATTCCCATAGGAACAGCTGACCCGGATAATTCCTATCCGCGTGGCTGCTATCCTAGGCTCTGCAAGGACTTCGCTGAGGCACTCCTTGCTGAATTCCTGACCTGGCCAAGTAAATAGTCAGGGACAAGCCTGTGAGTACGTTTGAATGTACTCGCAAACATCATGAACAGAAGATATACCGAATGCAGCAGATAAAAAAATATATGATCATGTTGAACCAAACTATATGCGTATGCTCATGCTGGATCATGCTAAAATGCTCATGCTGACACAAATCTAAATCATGACATGACAATAGCAAAATGATACGAAAGCAAATATAGCATGTTAGTCATGATCAAACTTGTCAGAAATAATGCAAATGAATGCCACGGGTAGTCTAGCCAGCCCAAGTGACATTCAGAAAAAAAATGCCAGTCGGGTGTCAAGTGACGCCATGGTCGGACTTGAAGAGAAATGCCAATTGGGTGTCCACAAGAGTAGTGGCGGGATAAACCGCCTGTTAACTCGAGAGACGCCACGAGAGGTCTTGAAGACAAAATTGAGTGCCCGGGGTAGTCTAGCCAGCCCCTGAGACACTCAGGAAATACAAAATAAGAGAAACAGATTAGTCCTCAATAATATGCATAACCATAATAATATTAACATGCATAAAATATTCATGGTAGCATCAGGGTGACAACATTTATCCTGCAACATAATTCAGGCTCAGTTTAATTATTTTCCTCCGAACACCGACACTAAGACCGACACTTGACCAACCCAGACTGTAGCCCTTGACCGCGGACACGGCTATTCGAATAGGTTTAAACCTTGAAGAGGGTGTACTCTTTACCCACAAGTAAAGGATTTCTTTAGTCAGTACCATGACACTGACTAATTCCCATTACGGTCTTTGGGTTGAAAACACACCTGACCAGCACACACCAGATTAACTTTCCGGATGCCAGGAATCACCCAAAGCATCGTTCAAGAAAAACTTTAAGACGGAGAGACCAACGTCCTGCATGGGATCACTATTCATACGCACGGATTACAAGGGGTGCCCACCTCTCATTCACAACTGGAAACACCCATGCCCCCTGACCCGATGACAGGATTTAGTCCACCAACATGGAAACCCTCATCGTAGCCCTCTATGTGGTGTGTGCACGGAAAGGGGTTAACAACTTACTAAACCATACCCCACCTGTGGCAGGGACAAGTGGCAGCACGAATCAAGTATGGGGGTTACCGGAACAAGACTCGATCTACGGTCCACTCAGGAGGTTTAATATTTCCTGCAGTGGTTAGCACAACAAAGTATTCTCTCAACAGTAGTAACAAATAGGACCACAACCCTTGCATGCTCCAACATGCATAATCAACAAGGTATGACCACGTTCCAACGTGATCATCCTTCTGCCGGTAACGGTATTTTACTATGTCTGCTCCTGCAAGTTAGTCATGACGAGCACACGATGCACGGTACGATGAAACATGCCAACACTACATGCATGCAAAATTTATTCGAATTCAAACCATGCATGCACAACTAGCAATATGCCAATTTAATTTGAATTCAACATAGTCATGTTCAAATTATTCTAGCAAATAATTCAAGCATGCAATCACCATATCAAGTGTTCAAGATGCTTGCCTTGGGCATGCAGAAGTACTGGGTGCACTCCAAAAGTTTGAAAATTTTATCTTCCCGCCATTTCCTATTTTCAAAAATATTGCAATTATCACACAAAAATTAAGCAGGAAAAGTAAAAGTGCTCCAAAAATAAGAATTTCACTTATCTAGGACCTCTCTGGTTATAAGAAAAATAACCAAGGTGATTCTACTGGATTGTGAGCACTAAGAATTTTTTGGACATTCAAATTAGGTGGAAATAGGGGAAATAACGGATCTGCTAGAATTTTATAGAAAACATTTAAAAAATATATTTTTGGAACCTATTAAATGAGGCATGATTTTAGAAATATTTATAAATTGGTTTCACTGAATTTGGAATTGAGATGATTAGTCTAGGAATTTTATAAGTTGGCTTATATAAGAAGAAGAACTATTAATTGAGTTAAGCAGAAATTAACCACGGCCAAAAATGTTCACTATAGCTAGTTAAATAGAGAACAATTTTATAAGTCCATATAAATTTGAATCATTGCGTTTTAAGTAAAAATGAATTCTATGGAAAATATTTAACCCTCTGGATAAAAGAAAAGAGACAGGGAAAAAATCCTGCTGGCGGAGGCGTGCACTGAGCGAAGCCCAGCAAAACGGCGCTACTGGGCCGAGCCCAGAGGAGCGGCCGACTCGGGCGTGACTCCCAGTCACTGACGGTGGGTCCCACCTGGCCCACGGGTTAGGCTTGACCCGGGTCTCCCGCGTTCTCTCTCTCCTGCCCAAACGGTGGCGCGACTCCGGTGGCTCTCGCTGGCGAACGGCGGTGCCACTCGAGGTATCGAGCTCATGAGCATGCTCCCCTCACCGAGGAGAGTCCGGAGAGCTGTGTCTTGACCACCGGAGACCACCTAGTCGCCGGCGGTGAGCTCCGCGGCGGACGGCGGCGTCGGTCGAGTTGGGGCTTTTGCCCATGGAGTTCCTCTGGTGGAATTGGAGCGCGGGATGGATCCACGGATTCTTGAGGAGGCTGCTGGTGTAGATAGTGGAGAGGGGGAGGCTCAGGCGGCGTCAGAAACAACGAGAAGATGGCGGCGGGAGAAGCTGCCGGAATCGAGGAAGACGACCACCTCTAGTCGCTTGGCTGCTTGAGGGGGCTCAGAGAGGGATAGGGGAGTGTGGTGATCAGCTGGGAGAGCTCGGGGTGGCTTTATATAGGCGGGGGAAGTCAGTTCCGCGGGTTCCAGAGATGAGCACGGCACGGCAGCCATTCATGGCGCCGTTGAGGTAGCTGGCGAGGTTGGTGGTGGACGGTGCGGACGGCGGCGTCCCGTAGTGATGGTAGGGCGTGCTGGCTGGCTCGGAGACGTGCCACGCGCCTTGGGCGGCGCCGTCCGCGAGTAGATTCTAGCGGCAGCCATTAATGGCAAATGAAGGCGGTGGCGAGGTCAGCGAGGCTGGTGAGGTGGGTGGCGCCGTTAGGTGAGGGCGGTGGCCGTCCAGAGTAATGGTGGAACGAGCTGGCAGGGACGGGTGGCTCGGGCGGTGCCGTGCCCGAGCGGTGGACGGCGCAGGTCAGCGGGGTCGGTGGTGGCCGGTGCTAGGCGATGCGGGGAAGTGTCGGCGGACTACGTGGAGGTCGGGGTGATCCAGAGAAGAGCCAGGATGGGGAGGGAGAACAGCAGAGGAGCCGCAGCAGCCCGGTGTCAGCGCGTGCAATTTGGGTGCTCTGGACGTGCTCTGTGCAGGCACACCAGGCGCTCGGCGAAATGCCATAGCACCCTAGGGAGGTCCATTGATGATGAATTTTGTCATGGTGCCTTCCCTTGGTCTGGTTGAGATGAGGGACATGTTGTTTTAGTCAGCAGGTCAAGTGGTATTTGTAGTTTAGAAAAGTGAAATAATTCTATCATGCCCACAACCTGCTTGACAAAACGCTAAGGCAATCTAGGCCTTTTTGTTGGCTATGAAAATTGCCAGGATGAGGTCTCATTAGATGTTAGATACGATGGTAGAATTGGTTTGACAAAAAGAGATACTTTCCTGTGCAAGTATTACAAGAATTCATTTCTGGACCAGAATTTGAGAAGAACATTTGGTGATCTTAAAATATGCAAATGGATCTGATCTTCTGGACTTAAGGTTTTGGTTGGAAGGACTATAAGAGAGAAAAATTGCAGAATTTATGGAGCAAGAAAAATAAGGGTTGTAGTTATAACCTAGGGAATGGACAGAATTGAAAAGAGGTTGTTTCACTCAAAATTTCCAAAACACCAGGTTGGGTTTTTACATAAAAGTGATATATAGGCATCATATGACCTCCCATAATTTTTGTGGAATTTTGAAAGAATTATTTAAAGTGGTTGTAGTGCAACAGAGGCATTTAAAGAATTGTAAATGCTGTTAAAATAATTATATTGGGCAAAAATTTATTATGAAAATAATTCTTACTGTTATTAAAATAACAATGAAATGGTTTATCAAAGCTCCCAAAGCCACAAAATTTTAAAAAAATTCTATTTGGAGGGAAGAATTTTGAAAAACAGAAACAGAAAATGGTGGTTCTGAAATTAATAAAAGACCTAGCCAAAATCAAAATTTTAATTCTGGCCAAATAAAATCATTGTTGAATTTCTGGGGTGTTACAACATCCTTCTAAAATTTAGGTTATTTTCTATAGGTTAGACAACATGTGTATCGAATATTAAGCGGCCCTCTTTGGGTGTCGTTATTATTTATTTTGTGTGATCTTTCTGCATGAAAGTTGCACTTAGCTCGAGGTCCGTCATTTTGGACGGGTTGCGTGCTTGTTACATCTGCTTCGGCGGGAGGTTCCTTGTGTGTCGAGGGATTGTCCGTTGGTCGTCGTAAGCCCTGTTTCAGGTTACGCGTACTGCTCGTGTAATTGGGAGTATTTTTTATCGGTAGATCTAGAAAGTTATTGCATCGTAAAAGATCGGGCCAAATCAGCGGCACGATCGAGGTTGTGCTTTCATCATCAAGGTATCAATCCAGTAGGAGAACCAAGCAACACTATGTAAATGGTACCTGCACACAAATAACAAATACTTGCAACCCGACGATTAGAGGGGTTGTCAATCCCTCTACGGGTAATGGTGCCAGAAATTGTCAAGTTGGCGGGACAAAAATTATGTAGATTGGATAGATAGCTCTTGATAAAACGCGAAATAAAATAAATAGCAAAAAAATGCAGCAAGGTACTTTTGGGTTTTTGGAATAATAGATCTGAAAATAAAAGCGAATAAAAATTGATCTCGAAGCAAATATGATAAAGAATAGACCCGGGACCGTAGATTTCACTAGTGGCTTCTCTCAAGAAAATAGCATACGGTGGGTAAACAAATTACTGTGAAGCAATTGATAGAACATCAAATAATTATGACGATATCCAGGCAATGATCATTATATAGGCATCACGTCCAAAATTAGTAGACCGACTCCTGCCTGCATCTACTACTATTACTCCACACATCGACCGCTATCCAGCATGCATCTAGTGTATTAAGTTCATGGAGAAACGGAGTACTGCAATAAGAACGATGACATAATGTAGACGAGATCTCTTCATGTAGGAATATCCCCCATCTTTTTATCTTTAATAGCAATGATACATGTGTGTCTTGCTGCCCCTTCTGTCACTGGGAAAGAACACCGCACGATCGAACCCATCACAAAGCACCTCTTCCCATGGCAAAAAAAATCGATCTAGTTGGCCTAACTAAGCCAAAGATTCAAAAAAGAAATATGAGGCTATAAGTAATCATGCATAAAAGAGATCAAAGAACTCAAATAACTTTCATGGATATAGATCTGATCATAAACTCAAAGTTCATCGGATTCCAACAAACACACCACAAAAAGAGTTACATCAAATAGATCTCCAAGAGACCATTGTATTGAGAATCAAAAAGAGAGAAGAAGCCATCTAGCTACTGCCTACGGACCCGTAGTTCTACAATGAACTACTCACACATCATCGGAGAGGCACCAATGAGGATGATGAACCCCTCCGTGATAGTGTCTAGATTGGATCTCATGGTTCTGGAACTTGCGGCGGCTAGAATTGTGTTTCATCGACTCCCGTAGGTTTTTTTAAATATTTGGGTATTTATAGGGCGAAGAGGAAGTGCGGGAGGCCACCGAGGTGGGCACAACCCACCAGGGCGCGCCTGGGCCCACAGGAGCGCCCAGGTGGGTTGTGCCCCCCTCGGGGCACCCCTATGGTACTTCTTGGGCCCAAGTTGTTCCTTCCGGTCCATAAAAACTCTCCAAAAAGTTTCGCTGCGTTTGGACTTCCGTTTGGTACTCGTATTATGCGAAGTAAAAAATAAGCAAAAAACAGCAACTGGCACTGGGCACTATGATAACAGGTTAGTCCCAATAAATGATATAAAGTTGCTATAAAATGATTGTAAAACACCCAAGAATGATAATATAATAGCATGGAACAAGCAAAAATTATAGTACGTTGGAGACGTATCAACGACGCACACATCCTCTCTTCCACGACCACGTCCGCCGTCTGCTGCCATCAAATTTGTCGCAGTCATCACGTCACGGCCTTGCTGATGCGGTGAAGCGGTGCAGCCCGTGCACGCACTCACACTGGACACGAACTGCATCTCCTTTATGCCTACGATGCCAGCAAACACTGCTGAATAAATCTCAAGCCCCTATCACGTTTTCAGTTAGTTCAGTTAGCACTTCGGTTTTTCTTCAGGTTAGGCTCAAACGCTTTCTTTCTATTAGCTAGTTTAGATCGCAGGTCTAACACCCTGAGCGAGTATCGCGCCTCGTCTGGCATGAGTGTTGCGGATCATGACGGCGGAAGTTACGGGCGCGAAGCCCTGTTTCCCGTTCTATAAGTCTAAGTAAATTGAACAGAAAAGCTCTGAAGTTTATGCAGTGAAAAACACCTGTGTCTTCCTTCTTCCTCGAGCAATCTCTCATCCGCGTGTGTTCACTGGAAGGGCACCTCGGGTGCAGACAAACACGTCGGTGAACACGCACATGGTTGGTGTGCCCCATCTTGTTCCCCAGGAACTCAAAGTCGATTTCGTCATGGCCGTCCCCCACAGACGATGTCTGAATTTGCAATCAATTGATGCCCATCCGCCACCACTCTTCACGCTCGAACCATGCCACCACACACATCCACCGCCCCATCAGCGTCGCCCCTAGCCAGCCACTCTATTCTTGATCTCGATCTGGAGGAAGAAAAAGGGTGAGAGAGGAACGATCTCATACGTGGGATACAGTTATCCGGCCATCTTCTGCTTGCCGCCGTCCTCGTCCCATTGCTTCCTCGTGTTGCACTCCCCCACTGCTGCTGCTATGAGGAGGAGGGGAGGGAGAGTAGGACTCGAGCGGCAGTGGAATCGATTGCATGTGTTTTCTTTTTCCTAACAGATCATGCATGGGGCTCCGTAGCAAGGAGGAGGAATGGGTGGGGTAGGCTGATTTTTTGGGAGTTTGGTTTGGCAGAAAATCATAGGAAAGATCAAAAATGAGGGGTGGCTGTCTTTGGAAACTATCGATCGAGATCCGTCATTCGGTGGAACGAAACGAACGAAACCAAACCAAACGAACAATGTACCGATGTACCATCACCGCCGCAGACTCCTCCTTTAGGAGAGTAATCCAAGTTATTGAGGGATTAGCAATGAAAAAAACTCTACAATTTGAGTATTGCCTAAACAATGTGATTTAGAGCCCGTATCTGAAGATATGTACATGCACCAGATATTTGTGAAGTTAGTAAGCACAGTTAGATTTGAGGCATGGATGACTGAAGCACGAATTCTGCATTTTGTACTCAAAGCGATTGAAAGGAAGCCACAGGATATTAGTAATACAAAATTATTATAAACAGATCTAGAGCATGTATGTTCCACACAGGCTATCTGAAATTATTTTGCACCTTCTTGGAGAAAATTTTGCCATGCATAATTAGCATAAATTAAGCTACAAGATTGTATGCTGGCAACACACAGCCACATGTACCTTGTATCTTGTCTGAACTCTTCAAGCTTGCCCACCTATAGCTTAGGAATTAGGCCCGACAAAACATAGTCATTGCGGCTGTCATTCCTTGTCATCGCGGCCACCAGCAAAACCCCAGATTGAACCACCGCGTCTCCTAGCACCGCTGCATCACCGTCTTCCTTCTTGCGCGATGAATTGGTCTAGAACGCCACCTAGACGACGCACGCATCCTCTCTTCCACGACCACGGCCGCTGTCTGCTGCCATCAAATTTGTCGCAGTCATCACGTCACGGCCTTGCTGACGCGATGAAGCGGTGCATCCCGTGCACGCACGCACGCTGGGCACGAACTGCATCTCCTTCATGCCTGCGATGCTGGCAAACACTGTTGAATAAATCTCAAGCCCCTATCACGTTTTCAATTAGTTCAGTTAGCACTTCGATTTTTCGTCAGGTTAGGCTCAAATGCTTTCTTTCTGTTAGCTAGTTTAGATCGCGGGTCTAACAGCCTGAGCGAGTATCGTGCCTCATCGATCTGCTCTTGGGATGGCATGAGTGTCGTGGATCACGACGGTGGAAGTCAGGGGCGCGAAGCCCTATTTCCCGTTCTGTAAGTCTGAATAAATAGAAGAGAAATAGAACAGAAAAGCTCTGAAGTTTGTGCAGCGAAAAACACCTATGTCTTCCTTCTTCCTCGAGCAACCTCTCATCCGCGTGTGTTCGCTGGAAGGGCACCTCGGGTGCAGACAAACACGTTGGTGAACATGCACACGGTTGGTGTGCCCCATCTTGCTCCCCAGGAACTCAAAGTCGATTTCATCATGGTCGTCCCCCACAAACGATGCCTGAATTTACAATCAATTGATGCACATCCGCCGCCCCTCTTCGCGCTCGAACCATGCCGCCACACACATTCACCGCCCCATCAGCGTTGCCCCTGGCGAGCCACTCTATATCTTGATCTCGATCTGGAGGAAGAAAAATAGTGAGAGATGAACGATCTCGTACGTGGGATAGAGTTATCCGGCCATCTTCTTCTTGTCACCGTCCTCGTCCCATTGTCGCTTCGTGTTGCACTCCCCCGCTGCTGTTGCTATGAGGAGGAGGGGAGGGAGAGTAGGACTGGAGCGGCGATGGAATCGATTGCATGTGTCTTTTTCCAAACAGATCGTGCATGGGGCTCCATAGGAAGGAGGAGGAATGGGTGGGGTAGGCTGATTTTTCGAGAGTTCAGTTTGGCAGAAAATTGTAGGAAAGATAAAAAATGAGGGGTGGTTGTCTTTGGAAACTATCGATCGGGATCCGTCATTCAGTGGAAACAAACAAACGAAACGAAATCAAACGAACTACGTACCGACGTACCATCACCGCCGCAGACTCCTCCTTTAGGAGAGTAGTTGATGCGGCTTGAACTGCGTCGGTATTTCCCCAAAGAGGAAGGGATGATGCAGCACAGCTACGGTAGGTATTTCCCTCAGTGATGAGACCAAGGTTATCGAACCAGTAGGAGAACCACGCAACACTACGTGAACAGTACCTGCACACAAAGAACAAATACTTGCAACCCGACGTAAAAGAGGGGTTGTCAATCCCTCCCGGGTAAAAAGATAGATAAAATTGTAGTAGATTGGATAAATAGATCTCGCGGGAACGCGAGATAAAATAAATAACAATAAATTGCAGCAAGGTACTTTTGGGTTTTTGGATTAATAGATCTGAAAATAAAAGCAAATAGAAATAGATCTCGAAGGCAAATATGATAAAGAAGAGACCCGGGGGCCGTAGATTTCACTAGTGGCTTCTCTCGAGAAAAATAACATACGGTGGGTAAACAACTTACTATTGGGCAATTGATAGAACTTCAAATAATTATGATGATATCCAGGTAATGATCATTATATAGGCATCACGTCCAAGATTAGTAGACCGACTCCTGCCTGCATCTACTACTATTACTCCACACATCGACCGCTATCCAGCATGCATCTAGTGTATTAAGTTCATGGAGAAACGGGGTAATGCAATAAGAACGATGACATGATGTAGACAAGATCTATTCATGTAGGAACAGACCCCATCTTGTTATCCTTAATAGCAACGATACATGCGTGTCATTTTCCCTTCTATCACTGGGATTGAGCACCGTAAGATCGAACCCATCACAAAGCACCTCTTCCCATGGCATGAAAAATCGATAGTCGGCCTAACTAAACCAAAGATTCAAAGAAGAAATATGAGGCTATAAATAATCATGCATATAAGAGATCAAAAGACTCAAATAACTTTCATGGATAAAAACATAGATCTGATCATAAACTAAAAGTTCATCGGACCCCAACAAACACTCCGCAAAAAGAGTTACATCAAATAGATCTCCAAGAGACCATTGTATTGAGAATCAAAAGAGAGAGAGGAAGTCATCTAGCTACTAACTACGGACCCGTAGGTCTACAATGAACTACTCACGCATCATCGGAGAGGCACCAATGAGGATGATGAACCCCTCCGTGATGGTGTCTAGATTGGATCTGTGGTTTCTGTAACTTGCGGCGGCTGGAATTGTGTTTCGTCGACTCCCCTAGGGTTTTTGGATTTTCGGGGTATTTATAGAGCAAAGAGGCAGTGTGGGAGGCGTCCGAGGTGGGCACAACCCACCAGGGCGCGCCTGGGCCCCCAGGCGCGCCCAGGTGGGTTGTGCTCCCCTCGGAGCCCCGTCTGGTACTTCTTTGGGCCATCGTGTGTCTTCTGGTCCAAAAAAATCTCCAAAAAGTTTCATTGTGTTTGGACTCCATTTGGTATTGATTTTCTGTGAAGTAAAAAACAAGCAAAAAACAGCAACTAGCACTGGGCACTATGTCAATAGGTTAGTCCCAAAAAATGATATAAAGTTGCTATAAAATGATTGTAAAACATCCAAAAATAATAATTTAACAGCATGGAACAATCAAAAATTATAGATACGTTGGAGACGTATCAGTAGTCCAAGTTATCAAGGGATTAGCAATGAAAAAAATCTCAGCAATTTGAGTATTGCCTAAACAATGTGATTTATAGCCCTTATCTGAAGATATGTACATGCACCAGATGTTTGTGAAGTTAGTAAGCCAGTTAGATTTGAGGCATGGATGACTGTAGCATGAACTCTGCATTTTGTACTCAAAGCGATCGAAAGGAAGCCACAGGATATTAGTAATACAAAATTATTATAAACAAATCTAGAGCATGTATGTTCCACGCAGGCTATCTGAAATTATTTTGCACCTTCTTGGAGAAAATTTTGCCATTCATAATTAGCATAAATTAAGCTACAAGATTGTATGCTAGCAACACACAGCCACATGTACATTGGATCTTCTCTGAACTCTTCAAGCTTGCCCACCTATAGCTTAGGAATTAGGCCCGACAAAACACAGTCACTGCGGCTGCCGTTCCTCATTGTCGCGGCCACCGGCAAAACCCCGGAGTGAACCACCGCGACTCCTAGCACCGCCGCATCGCCGTCTTCCTGCTTGCGTGATGAATTGGTCCAGAACGCCGCCTAGACGACGCACGCATCCTCTCTTCCACGACCATGGCCGCTGTCTGCTGCCATCAAATTTGTCGCAGCCGTCACGTCACGGCCTTGCTGACGCGATGAAGCGGTGCAGCCCGTGCACGCACGCACGTTGGGCATGAACTGCATCTCCTTCGTGCCTGCGATGCCGGCAAATACTGCAAAATAAATCTCAAGCCCCTATCATGTTTTCAGTTAGTTCAATTAGCACTTCGGTTTTTGGTCAGGTTAGGCTCGAACGCTGTCTTTCTGTTAGCTAGTTTAGATCGCGGGTCTAATAGCCTGAGTGAGTATCGCGCCTCGTCGGTCTGCTCGTGGGATGGCATGAGTGTTGTGGATCACGACGACGGAAGTCAGGGGCGCAAAGCCCTATTTCCCGTTCAGTAAGTCTGAATAAATTGAAGAGAAATAGAACAGAAAAGCTCTAAAGTTTGTGCAGTGAAAAACACCTGTGTCTTCCTTCTTCCTCGAGCAATCTCTCATCCACATGTGTTCGCTGGAAGGGCACCTAGGTGCAGACAAACACGTCAGTGAACATGCACACGGTTGGTGTGCCCCATCTTGTTCCCCAGGAACTCAAAGTCGATTTCGTCATGGTCGTCCCCCACAGACGATGCCTGAATTTGCAATCAATTGATGCACATCCGCCGCCCCTCTTCGCGCTCGAACTATGCCGCCACACACATCCGCCGCCCCATCAGCGTCGCCCCTGGCCAGCCACTCTATATCTTGATCTCAATCTGGAGGAAGAAAAAGAGTGAGAGATGAATGATCTCGTACGTGGGATAGAGTTATCCGGCCATCTTCTGCTTGCCGCTGTCCTCGTCCCATGGCTGCTTCGTGTGGCACTCCCTCGTTGCTGCTGCTATGAGGAGGAGGGTGGGAGAGTAGGACTGGAGCGGTGGTGGAATCGATTGCATGTGTTTTTCTTTTTCCTAATAGATCCTGCATGGGGCTCCGTAGAAAGGAGGAGGATTGGGTGGGGTAGGCTGATTTTTCGGGAGTTCGGTTTGGCAGAAAATCGTAGTAAAGATAAAAAACGAGGGGTGGCTGTCTTTGGAAACTATCGATCGAGATCCGTCATTTGGTGGAAAGAAATGAACGAAACGAAACCAAATGAATGACGTACCGACGTACCATCACCGCCGCAGACTCCTCCTTTAGGAGTAGAGATAAGGCTGCTAGCCAACTTGCCTCCAACTCCCCCAATTGGGGCTTCATTGCCCGTCGGATCTGTACTCTGACACATCTGAGCCATCAGATCTTCACAGTGATCAAAACTGATTTTCACCTCGCGGTCATTTTAATTGTCCAATGACGGGTGGGCTCGCGCAGCATCCTCATTGGCTGGGTTGCCTGTTTTCGCGTGCAGGGTGTTTTTGCCCAATCGGCACCGCACGCTCCGCACCCATTCCCCCATCCTCTCGTCTCACTCCCGCACCCGCCGTGCCAGCCCCCCTGGGGCAGCAGGAGGTCTACCGCCTCTTTCGACCGTGGGAGGAGGAGCTCAACCGGGCGTCGCTGGCCGGAGAAGGAGGAGAGGCGCGAATGCCAGCCAGGGAGGCGGTTCAGCCTCGCTTACGCTGCGTCGTGAGCGCCACCGCCGCCGCCTCTACATCCACCCTGCTTCGCATAGCAACAAGTGTGCAGAAGCGGGAATAGGCGACCACGAGTAGATGGCGTCGGCGGCAACGGCAACACGGATGCAGCGTGAAGTCTGGTAAGATGGGCGCGGCCTCCCAGTATGTGTTTCAGGATGGTGTGCCCGACGGCTCGGAACGTGCGCGCTGTCACACAGGAGGTATGCCTCAGAGCACGCCGGCGGCAACGTGCACCGTGAGGTCCCGGAGCAGCCCAGCGAGTACAGAGCCCCTCCGTAGTGGAGGAACCCTGCAACTCCATCCTCAACTCCACCCATAGGTAATCTCCTTCCCCTCTGTTCCCTCTGTTTCCTCTGAACTATCTCTCTTTTCAGACCCTCTCTCTGTTTCACATTTGCATGAAAAAAAAAGTAAAAGGGAAAACTTACTTTGGGTTCATATGGTGCAGACCAACAACAAAACAATTGTTAATGACAGGTTTGAGTGCAGGTATACTGAGGTGGATGCTCCCACGCTCCCACCCCCTGCGAACCCGCACTCCCACGCCGGCGGCCACTCCGGCCCCGGCGTCCACTGCCCTTGGCGTCGGCCACTCCGACCGCGCCGCCCAGCTCGCCGCCATGGCCTCCTCCCCTTCCCCCTCCACCGTCGGGCGCTCCCGTGAGGACCGGTGGCTCAAATCCAGCCCCTCCTCCGATGGATCCCCGCTTTCCTACCGCCAGGCCCTCTGCCGCTCGCCCGCGCCCTCTCCAGCGCCGTCCCGCTCGCCCCCTCCGTCGGCGGCGCGGCCCTCGTCCTCTCCGCCGGCTGCGCGCCCCTCGCTGCCTGCCGCCCCCCCCCCCCCCCCCCCCCCCCCCGTCCGCTCCAAGATCTGCCGGGTGCCGGTGGCGGGGACGGCACGCAAGATGCGTGGCAGGTCGCGCGGGGCAGCAAGCGCCCTCGCCCGCGCGAGCCCCGCCTCCAGCGCCGTGGAGCCGAGGCTAGGCATCGCCCTCGCCCCTCCTGGCTACGCGACGGTGACTGCCCCCGCTGCCTCGATGCCGGTCACCCCCTCTCCGAGTGTCGGAAGGACATCCGCTGCGCGCGTTGCAGATTCTTTGGCCACATCGCCAAGCACTGCTCGCTCCCCCGGGCCGCCCCTTCCTCCTCTGACGGCCACTCCCCTCCACCACTCAGGCTCCGTGTCTCCTCCTCGGCCGTGGCCGGCGGCCGCCCCGCGTCTGCTGGCTCGGTGTCATCCACCCGTTCCTCGTCTGTGTTGCTCACGCCCGCGTCATCCGGGCATGCATGCGCCGCCGGGCAGCGCCTCTCGTCGCCTTCCCCCATGTCCTCCGGGTGGACCGTGAATGGCCTAGGTGCGGACCCGTCGCCTGCTGTCGTGGGAATGAGTCTGACATTAGAAGTAGGGGGTACATAGAAGAGGGCAATGTCCTAGCTACGGCGAGGTTGTACACACAGATTTATGGGTTCAGGCCCCTCTCGGAGGAGGTAATAGCCCTACGTCTCGGTGCCGCGGAGGCTTGTCAATTGGAGTGTGGAATAGTTACAGGGGGTGTGAACCCTTGTGCCAGAGGGGAGGGGTGGCTTATATAGAGTGCGCCGGCCCCTCGCAGCCCTCAGTTACACAGGGGTTCAATGAGAGTTAAATCCTGAACGTTAGTGGTAACGCCCGTATTAAATGATCTTTATGACGTTGGAGTGAATGCCTGACCGTTGCCATCCTGGGGTGACTCTAGGTATTCTGTACTCCGAGTGGATTCTTGTGTGGTCGAGTGAAATAATCATAGTTGAGTGGAATTGGGATATCCGAGTGGGATCTCCTATCGAGTGTATTGCACTTCATGAGGATTTCAGTCGGTATCTTCTGTAGAACCTTTTAGGTCTTGGACTCCTGTGTAGTGTCCTTGGGTAGGGTGTCTAGGTCAGCCCTAAGACCCTACCCTAGGTACATGTCATCGTCATTAGCACCCAAATGGATTGAGGACCGAGTGAAGAAGGGTTGAAGTTGATTCCGACCAGATTCAATGCCTCGGAGACATTTCCTCCAGGGCCTTGATAGTATTTTAACCCTTCATCAGTCGCCTTGATCGATTCTGGCTTCTGGAATTTTCGAGTGAATTATGATGTATATCTTCGAGTAGATTAGACTTGGATATCTCCAGCGCGACTGACTGCTTTGCGGTTCCCAGATCTCACGGGATTCAAAATTTGGAGAAGCGCGCGGGATGGGATGCGGCGTGATAAGCGGGGCGGGCGGATAGGGGCTCCTCGATCCTTGCGCCACCTTTTTCACCACGTATCAGGCCAGCGTTTGTTACGGGATGCGCCAGGATTGCACGGGCCCACAGGTCAGCCACTCGAAAGTGTGGCCATAAAAGGCGCTGCTGTCGATGCGTGGTACTGTGCTCTCCATTCGCCCCCTTTCTCTCTACTCCTCCACCTCATCTTCCCCAGCGCCGCACTCCCCCGCCCGTTCCTCTCAAGCTCCGCAGCTATGGTGAAGGACAAGACCGCGGCTCTAGAGCATGCGAAGAAGGCAACGACGAAGGGCAAGAAGGCAGTGAAGGGGTTGCGGTCCGGTCTGCCGCCTGGTTGGATCCAGGGGGATTGGATCCGCTCCACCGTTGTGGAAGAAGATCTGGAGAACCTCGCTGCCGATGGCCTGATTGTGCCTGGGTCCTGGAGGCTGCCAGAGGGGGAGATCAAGCCCTAGCCGCGCGAGGGTGAGCGTGTTCTCCTCTTCACCCACGTCGACCGAGGTTTCTCTTTGCCTCCTCATCCATTTTTCCGGGGTTTTTTGAACTTCTTCGGTGCTCAGATCCACCATTTCCCTCCAAACACCTTCTCCTATCTTGCTGCGTACGTTTCCATGTGTGAAAACTTTTTGGGGTGTCATCCGCACTGGGGATTGTTTAAGCATATCTTCACTTGCCGATCTCAGACGGTGAAGAAAGCTAATCCGACTGATGAGAAGACGCATGTGATCCAGATGTGTGGGGGGTTAGGGATCCAGATGAGAGGCAGGAGCACTTTTCCCCCTATGGCTTTTTCTGAATCGGTTAGGGGATGGCAGTCGACCTGGTTTTATTGCAAAGATGTTCTGACTCCGGGTCAGTCGACTAGCCTTCCCCCTTTTTCTCTGGAGAGGCTCCGCACTCTACGCTCATTGACTGTAGAGGAGGAGGAGAAAGGTGAGGTAGCCCTTTTGGTCAACGCGGTTGTAGCGTTGGTCCAGGGTGGAGTGACTGGCATGGATCTGCTGGAGGTGTTCCTTAGTCGATGCATCCAACCCCTCCAAGCTCGTTACCACCCAATGTGGATGTATTCGGGCCCAGAAGACACAGCTCAGGTCCACCAAGAGGAGGTCGCTGAGGAGACGGTGGCTCAGTGGCTGCGAAGCATCACTGGCAACAAGGACAACCCCCGCGGAGCCAGGAGGATCTTGCCATTCGACGCCAATAACACTCCAGGAGAGGTCAGGCTTGGTTTGCCGAGTGTTCATGTCTTGTATTTTCCAATATGCAGTTATTCTTGAATCTGACTGATATCTGCGGCTTGCGACTTGCAGGTTTTCACGAGGATGTATTCCATGCCGAACAGAGTGCAGCATCTTGGGGAAGAAGAAAGCGAAGGCGGGAGCGCCTATATTGAGTACGCAGACGACAGCGAAGACTCTGATGAAAGCTCAAAGGTCGAGTCACCTCCACGCTCTGAGAAACGCTCCAAGCAGTCACAAGATCCTGCGGGTGGCCACGGCAAGGCGGCGGCGTCGAGTGCAAAGATTACCAAGCGTACTCGAACGTCGACTCCAGAACCAACTGAGAAGACCGCAAAATAGGCCAAGGTCGCCCCACCCAAGCCTCAGAAGGCTCCGCCCAGAATCAAGGTGGTCGTGCCTGTTGCTTCAACATGAGTGCTTCTTTTCCTTGTCTTTCATTGTTGTAGTGGACTCCTTCATTTGTCTGACCGAGTGAGGTTTTGGACCTTTAGGGCGGCTACTTCTGCAATGTCTCCCATGGAAATTGACGAGGAGCAAGCCAACGCGGATACTGCGGACACGGCCACTTCTCGAGCAGGTAAGCTACTGCAGGTAGCTTTGCACTTTGTCGATTGTTTTGGTGGTCGACTGGAATCTTACTGTCGAGTGGTTGTAGCGCCAACAGATGTTATCCAGCTTCCGGACGATGATGATGATGAACCCCAGAAGAGTGCAGGAAGAAGGGGCAAGGCCTTGAGCAAGCGAGTGCCTTCTGGCCGGGCGTCTCACCCGCTGTCCAAGCCTGTTGTTCAAGAACTGGGTGACTCGACTCGGGCTGCTATATCTTTTGTTGTCCCCCTATCGACTGATCATCCTGCTGTGTCGACTATTCAGACATCAGATCCGACTGGGCAGCCTCGAACTCTAACTCCTCCAGCGGCGTCGTCGACTCCATCAACATCCCTGTTCACTCTGCATCACATCCCGGAGGACCAAACAGGAGCTGCCAAGGAAGCGATGATCCAGGCTGGCCTGATGATGGACCGACTGCAGGTGGTGCACGAGACCAGCAAGGCTGCTTACGACGCCAGCTCTGCCCTCCAGACCAATGTCCGAGTAAGGGGATTGTAAGTTGCTTTCTGATTGGCCTTTCAGCTTGAACTTTGCTTTGTTAGGATATGCTATCTGAAAACTGCTGCTTTATTATTCGTAAGATGTCCATGGATGAGCGTTTTGGAACCTTTAATGTGCCTCTATCATGGGTCTGAGCCTTGCATCTGTACACCCACTAGGTGCTTTCTTTTGCTGTGAATTTCTTCCACTCAAGTTAGTCAAGTCACGTCGAGTGGGTACCTGGTCCAATGGGGGCACGCTGAGTGCACCCACTGGGTGTAGTCCCCGAGACCGCCGTCGAATGTTTGATTCGGCGGGGGTCTTTAGAATATGTCTGTTTGTAGCTCTTCACTCGGGTCGGTCGGGCCGTGTCAAGTGGGTAACTGATCCAGTGGGGGCACGCTGAGTGCACCCACTGGGTGTTGTCCCCGAGACCGCTGTCGACTGCGGGCAGTCGGCGGGGGTCTGAGAACAAGGGATTTTTTTTTTGCTTCTTCCACTCGGGTCGGGCAAGTCGTACCGAGTGGGAAATCTAACCAGTGGGGGCATGCTGAGTGCACCCACAGGGTGTAGTCCCCAAGACCGCCGTCGAATGTTTGATTCAGCGGTGGTCTTAGAACTCCTTTAATGAAAACAATCTGAACTTGCTCTTCTTTACTCAGAAGTAAAGGATCTTTGTTTCCGTCGACTGAATTATCTTTTTGCTGATCACAGACATCTTGTGAACTTGGGACCCAGTATGCTGCTTTGGAGAAGGAGAAGATCCAACTCAATCTCGACCTGGAGCTCGCCAAGACAAACTTGAAGAAAGCTCAAGATGAAGTGGCAGCCATGGGAGGTAACAACTTGCTGACTGTATGCTTTGATATTTCTTCTTTTCAGTCCTTTGAACTGAGTGACCCCACTCGAACAGATGTGCGTAGTGAAAACCGTCAACTCCAAGCACAACTGAAGAATGTTGTTTCTTTAGACAAAATGAAGCAGGCATTGGAGAAGAAGGACACTGATCTTGCAGAGGCACGGGAGGCGGTGCGTGAGAAGGCCGAACTGGCTGAGAGGAAGCTGGCTTCAGTTGGCAAACTCAAAGAAGAAAATGCCAACCTGAATACTGTTGTCGATGAAGCGAAGAAAGAAGCTGCGCAACTGAGAGATGAGAAGGTGGTCCTAACTGACAGGGTGGATGAGCTCACTTGAAAGAGGGATGTGCTGGAGGTTTATTTGGGAGGTCTTGCGAAGAAGCTGTACGTCATGCTTGAATGTACCTTTCCCTATCCGAGTGAATCAGGCAAGCTTTCACATAACTCTACTGTCGACTCATTTTTCCTCCTTGTGTAGAATTCTGTCAGGACTTTGAGCAGGAAACCGAGCGGATCAAACCAGGCTTGGACCCCACAAAGTCGCTCGTCAAGGATGAGGCCGCAATGAATGTGATGCGACTCGAAGTTCGTCTTGACAGCGTCTTGGGGTACATTGCCCGACTGAAGGTTGCATTGTCCAAGATAGGCCAAGAACTGTGGCGAGAAGACAGACTTCGAAATGACCTCGAGTCACTGATGGTCCGACTCAATGAGATCCCTACTTGAGTGCAAGCGTGGAAGAAATCATCTGCTCGTTGTGGAGCCAACGTGGCTCTTTCACTCGTCAGGGTCCATTGCAGGGAAGCCAAGGACGAAAAACTGAAGGCTCTTCAAGTGGCGAATACGAAGAAGCTTCAGCTCCAATCTTTCATGCAGACCTTCATAGAAGCAGCCACTCGCATAGCCGACGGCATCGACTTGGACACCTTCGTCGAGCCAGCGAGCCCTCCTCCCGCCGAGTGAAAAAACTTTACTGATCTGAACTTATTTGCCTCGGAATGCCGAGTGATTGTGTAATCGTTAAACTCTTTCGGGCCTGACGCTCGAGTACTTTTGCTTGCGGTCTTGAAAACCTGCCGGATTTATCCAAACTTGATGGTGTTATCCGAATATTGCTTTTGCATGATCGAATTTTTTGACTTAGGCGGAGCTGATCCGTGGCTAAGCTTCCAAGTGGGAGGATTGCTCCCCACTCGGAGAAGTTTTGAACTTAAGCGAGTACGGGGTTGCAGCTAAGCCCCCGAGTGGGGGAATTGCTCTCCACTCGGAGAAGTTTTGAACTTAGGCGAGTACGGGGTCGCACCTATGCCCCTGAGTGGGAGGATTGCTCTCCACTTAGAGAAGTTTTGAACTTAGGCGAGTACGGGGTCGCAGCTAAGCCCCTGAGTGGGAGGATTGCTCTCCACTCGGAGTGGTTTTTAACTTAGGAGAGTACGGGGTCGCAGCTAAGCCTCCGAGTGGGAGGATTGCTCTCCGCTCGGAGAAGTTTTGAACTTAGGCGAGTACAGGATCGCAGCTAAGCCCTCAAGTGGGAGGATTGCTCTCCACTTGGAGTGGTTTTTAACTTAGGCGAGTACGGGGTCGCAGCTAAGCCCCCGAGTGGGAGGATTGCTCTCCACTCGGAGAAGTTTTGAACTTAGGCGAGTACGGGGTCGCAGCTAAGCCCCCGAGTGAGAGGATTGCTCTCCACTCGGAGAAGTTTTGAACTTAAGCAAGTATGGGGTCGCAGCTAAGCCTCCGAGTGGGAGGATTGCTCTCCACTCGCAGGAGTTTTGAACTTAGGCGAGTACGGGGTCGCAGCTAAGCCCCCGAGTGGGAGGATCGCTCTCCACTCGTAGAAGTTTTGAACTTAGGCAAGTACGGGGTCGCAGCTAAGCCCCCGAGTGGGAGGATTGCTCTCCACTCGGAGAAGTTTTGAACTTAGGCGAGTACGGGGTCGCAGCTAAGCCCCCGAGTGGGAGGATTGCTCTCCACTCGGAGTGGTTTTTAACTTAGGCGAGTACGGGGTCGCAGCTAAGCCCCCGAGTGGGAGGATTGCTCTCCACTCGAAGAAGTTTTGAACTTAGGCGAGTACGGGGTCGCAGCTAAGCCCCCGAGTGGGAGGATTGCTCATCACTCGAAGTAATTTTTTGACTTAGGCGAAAATTGGTTCGCGACTAAGCCACCCACTGGGGGATTTGAACACATGTTTATGCGAGAACAGTCATTAAGAGACTGTGGGAATCATGTCTTGATAAACGACTTAACAAGTACTCTTATTACATCCTGACAATCCGACTGTCAAGTATAAAAGCGACTAAGATGATCTGCGTTCCAGGCGCGCGGCTCGTCTTTTTTTTTGAGCTAGATTGTAAAGGTGATATGCCCCATTGTGAAGTACTTTGGTGACGACAAAAGGGCCTTCCCATGCAGGTTTGAGCTTATGAGGCCATTGCTAATCCACTCGGAGCACAAGGTCTCCTTCTTGAAATGCTCGACCTTTGACGTTTCTGGCGTGGAATCGACGAAGGTCTTGCTAATAAATGGTCGACCAGATCAAAGCCATCTCTTGCTCTTCCTCCAAAAGATCTACAGCATCTTGACGTGCTTGCTCTGCTTCAGCTTCTGAGAAAAGTTCCACATGGGGTGCATTGTGAAGCAAGTCACTAGGAAGCACGGCTTAAGCCCCGTACACCATGAAGAAAGGGGTTCGGTTAGTGGATCGGTTGGGAATTGTCCTCAATCCCCACAAAACAGATGGCAATTCAGTTACCCAAGATCCAGCTGCATGCTTGAGGTCGCACATGAGTCGAGGTTTCAGACCTTGGAGGATCAGACCATTTGCTCTTTCAGCTTGACCATTCGACTGCGGGTGCGCGACGGATGCGTAATCCACCCGAGTGCCTTGAGAAGCGCAGAATGCTCTGAACTCTTTCGAGTCGAAATTTGAGCCGTTGTCTGTGATGATGCTGTGTGGAACTCCATATCGGAAAATCAGCTCTCTTATGAAACTGATGGTTGTGCTTGAATCTAAGTTCTTGATTGGTTTGGCTTCAATCCACTTGGTGAACTTGTCGACTGCCACAAGCAAATGAGTGAAACCACTTCTGCCGGTCCTTAGCAGCCCAATCATGTCCAATCCCCACACGGCGAATGGCCAGACGAGTGGAATAGTCTTTAAAGCAGATGCGGGCTTGTGAGACATGTTCGAGTAAAACTGGCAACCTTCACACTTCTCAACGATCTCTTTCGCAACTTCATTGGCCCATGGCCAGTAAAATCCTACTCGGTATGCTTTGGCCACGATGGTCCGAGAGGACGCATGGTGACCACAGGTCCCCGAGTGGACCTCATCCAATATTAGTGGACCCTCTTCTGGAGAGATACATCGCTGTGCCGCGCCAGTAACGCTTTCTCTGTAGAGCTGCCCGCCAATCACTGTGAAGGCCTTGGGCACTGCGGACGATCTGACGTGCTTCAACTTCATCTTCTGGAAGCTCCTGTCTGAGCAGATATGCAATATACGGCACTGTCCAGTCGGGGGTTATTACTAGCATCTCCATAACCAGATCGATAACTGCTGGCACCTCAACTTCAGTCGGATTGGTAGCACTTATCGGCTGGGGAGGCTCTTCGATGAAGGGATCTTCTTGCACTGAGGGGGAATGGAGATGCTCAAGGAACACATTGCTGGGGATAGGCTTCCGAGTGGAACCTATTTTTGCCAAGTCATCCGCAGCTTGGTTCTTGATTCGGGGAATGTGGTGGAGCTCCAACCCTTCAAACTTTTTCTCCAACTTCCTCACTGCATTGCAGTATCCAGTCATGGCAGGGTTCCTAACATCCCACTCCTTCATCACCTGATTAACCACCAAATCCGAGTCACCGTAGACCATCAGGCGACGGACACCGAGTGAGATGGCCATACGCAACCTGTAAAGGAGTGCTTCGTACTCAGCCTCATTATTGGAGGAATCGAAGTGAATCTGGAGGATATAAGTGAGTTTATCACCTCTCGGGGATACCAGGACCACTCCGGCGCCAGAACCGTTTAACATCTTAGATCCATCAAAGAACATGGTCCAGTGTTCCGAGTGAACTTGAGTCGGCTGCTGTTGCTCAATCCACTCGGCCAAAAAATCCGCGATTGCTTGAGACTTGATCGCCTTTTTTGCTTCAAACTTGATGTCCAGGGGAAGAAGTTCAATTGCCCACTTAGCCACTCGACTAGTTGCATCTCGATTGTTCAAAATTTCAGACAATGGAGCGTCACTGACGACTGAAATTGAGTGGTCTTGGAAATAGTGTGCAACTTTCTTTGCAGTCAGATAGATTCCATAGACAAGTTTCTAATAATGCGGATACCTTTGCTTGGATGGAGTCAAGACTTTAGAAATGTAATACACTGGGCGTTGAGTTTTATAGGCCTTGCCTTCTTCCTCCCGCTCCACTGTGAGCACTGTGCTGACCACTTGCCCAGTGGCTGCAATATATAACAGTAGAGGCTCTTTGCTGATTGGGGTAGCAAGCACCGGCTGGGTGGAAAGCAGGGCTTTGAGCTCTACAAACGCTGCTTCGGCTTCAGGAGTCCACTCGAATGTATCAAACTTCTTCATCAATCGGTAAAGAGGCAATGCCTTTTCACCGAGACGAGAAATGAATCGACTTAAAGCAGCAAGGCAGCCTATAAGCTTCTGAACGTCGTGCACACGCACAGGGTGTTTCATTCGGAGAATTGTACCAATCTTTTCGGGGTTTGCATCTATTCCTCATTCGGAAACAAGAAAACCGAGCAACTTTCCTCCAGGAACTCTGAATGTGCACTTGGACGGATTCAGCTTGATGTCATATCTTCTCAGATTGGCAAATGTTTCAGCTAGGTCAGTCAGTAGGTCGGAACTCTTGCGTGACTTGACCATGATATCATCCATATATGCTTCTACATTCCGACTGATCTGAGTGAGCAGGCACTTTTGGATCATGCGCATGAATGTGGCGCCAGCATTCTTGAGACCAAAAGGCATGGTGACATAGCAATAACACCCGAACGGGGTGATGAAGGCTGTTTTTATTTCATCGGGTCCATACAGTCGGATCTGATGGTACCCGGAATATGCGTCCAGAAAAGACAAACGCTCACACCCTGCAGTTGAGTCGACAATCTGATCAATGGGGGGGAGAGGAAACTGATTTTTCGGGCAGGCCCGATTGATATGCTTGAAATCAATACACATACGAAGTGATTTATCCTTCTTGGGGACCATGACGACGTTGGCGAGCCACTCGGAGTGGTATATCTCGTGGATGAACTCAGCTGCCAGGAGCCGACTATAATTATGTTAGTACACTCTAAATTGTTGTGCTATTGAGTTTAATCCGGAATATAATTTTGTTAGTACACTCTGCAATATAATTATGTTATATTATGCTTTTGTCGGTTTGTTGGTCCATATTAATTTGCTCGAGCTTGTTTTTACATCTGGTCGTATTTACATCTCTCCACCGACTGCCGCCCATCATGGAGGGAGATGGCTCGGCCAGGCCGTCAATGCCCATCAGCGACTTCAGTTAATTTGGTCTTATCCAGGTTCTATTTACTTTCAGGCCATGACTTACGATGTCTTGGTTAGAACTCCAGATACATTGAGCTACATATACATTGAAAGAGTAAATCTGTTTTGTTCTACTAAATTTTTGTACATTGTATGAAAAAGGTGCACCTATTATGCCCAATAGAAATTTCAGCTGAGCGGTTTGTGCAGACTTACAAAGCTATCATGATAGATGTTAGTGTTTGTATTATTGGGGCTATGTTACATCTGTAGGGTTGAATCGATGGCTAGAAATTCAGAGTGGCATTTTATCTTATGCAGTGATAAACTGATAATTAAGCATACATACATAGCTAGAAATTGGGTCGCTCGAAGCAAACCAGCTGCTTATTCAGTATCTTTAACACTCATGGAAAAGTTATATGCCCATCCTAAATTCCTAATTATTATTGTATCACATAATTGAAAGTGCATTAGTCCAGTGGTGTTATGAGAAATAAATTATTTCTGTCCCATAACTGAACTGTCTTTTTCTCAGTATGTATATATGTCAGAGATGTGTGTAATTCAGATAATTTTCTTTATTTGTTAACTTTACCAATTTGTGGCTGACATGCTTGGTTTTATATCACATCTGAAAGTGCATTACGCCAGTGGTGTTATCAGAATGGATAATTTTGGTCACATAGCTGAGTTGTTCCTTTCCTCGGTGTATATATATAAGTTACGGGATGTGCATGATTATGGTAATTCTCTACATTTGGTAAATTCACCTATGTATGGCTGACATGCTTCTTTAGGTTATGTTTCTTAAGCAACATGCCTAATCATACAGAATGTTTCCAAGTGACTGCTTTACCAATTGACTGGATGGGTTGAGGATGTCAGATAAGCTGGTGTTATGTTACATATGGTCTTCAAGTTGGTGTTATGTTTCTTGCATGGTTTATATGTTTGTTGCAAAAAAAAATAGGACAAGAAAATACATATGCTCATGAAGATGGCAGAAGGAAATTACATGTGGAACAAGAGAAGAACCACCTATACTGACCTGAGTTGGTGTCTGGACAGTAGTAGTGCACAAAAATTGCTTGCCCTATAGAGGCAATGTATTCTACTACTGCCCACTCGATGATTTTATGTTATGAAATTATGGTTCAACCATATGTATTTACATTCTGCTCTCAGATTATACTATGTAAATTATCGGAGAACAATGTAGACTGTTATATGCAAATAACTCCTGGTTTAAATGAGCAACTTGTGCCATTTGGCACAACGGGTCTGTTTTCTTACTTGCAAGAATGTGCATTGCCTTTTATTCTACCTTCTGAAACAATTTATAAGTCACAACACAGGAATTCTTTACTATTACTATAACTAAATATAAGACTTTTTTTGAACGGCAAAAACATCTTATATTTAGTTACGGAGGCAGTACGTGTTTGTGAAGAAATGCTAACTTGAAATACAACAAACAACGACCAACCTATATGAAAGTAAAACTCTGCAGCCACAAAACAAATACTAGACAGCTTAAATGGCTTCTAGAGACTTTTCATCAGAAAATGCAAAGCATTTCAAATAACTCTGGGCCTACTGTTGAGTTCTATGCTCTTTTTGAATTACAAATGCCACAAGGCTTGACTGGTTACTTTTTTTCAATATAACTATATATATGCTTGTTTTTCATCTTAACATTTTATGACAATATCAGATAATATAGCTAATGGTAACATAACAAATTATGCATGCTCAAGTAAATATTTTGAAACAGAAGTCTTTCTTAAATTTTCATATAAAAAGGGCTAAAATTCATACCCTATGTGCTTGCTCAAACCTAAAGTCACTAATAAATACAAATATTTTCAAAGCCCTCATCGTTTTAAATGGGGCTTTGCGCCATTTGACGCAACATGATATATACTTCTACTAACGAAGTCAAATATTTAAGAAACTCAAAACATAAAGTTACTAAAAAATGCAAATATTTTCAATGCGCACATTGTTTCAAATGGGACTCTAAATTTGGTATTATATGTGCTTGCCCACAACTAAACCAACTAAACCATGGATTTCCTTTTTAATGTGTACATGGATTCAACGGGTCTCTGCGCCATTCAGCGAGTCCCATACATGAAACTCGGATTTCTCAACGTAAGAAACATATTCAATATTGCATGATTTAACACACGGGCTTTCTACTACCACCATTGAACATGTTCTTGCTAAACGAAATTATTTTCATAGCGAACATGGCTTTAGCGAGTCTCTGTGCCATTTGGCGCAACGGGTCAACTAGTATATTCATATTGAAAGGGCTAAATGTAACAGAATCATCTGTGTGTGCAGCGTGCTGCGTTCATACTTCATAGGCACGGGCACATGTCTTCGTGTTGTCTCTACGGCGGTTATTATTCTCCTAGCCAATGTATCCCTCATCGTCTACGCATCTCTATGATGGCGATCCACGGATCAAAGAGCGATATGTCCAGCAATAATGGAGCGAAGAAAGGATCGAGGCGATGGGAGAAAAGCTCCACAAGGGAGAGGTCAACCAGACCCACCACAGGATACCATACGAGGGCGCACACACAGGCACGCATAATCAACTCAACCGCACGCGCCTGTCACACAAACCATCCAGTCCTTTAATTCAGCCCACTGTTGGAGGGAGCCAACATGGTGGATCGATCTTGCAAATGGGCATCTTATATATTCCCAATCTGTAAAGCCGGGGGCATCTTATTTCTTGCCCTCTCGATCAATTCCACATCCCCTTTCGATGTCGCAAGGCCTTTGCATGCATCTGCAACATCATGCACACCGCGCTGATTATTCCCTTAATCGTATGTGTTCTGGATGAGAGTCCTAGCTTTGCTTCGTCATACTATTATGCATTGTCAAATTACATCATTTATTTCCATTCTTGCTCAATACTCATGCACTATATGGTACTATCTCCTTATCAAAATATAAGACGTTTTTACAATTCAAATATAATAGTTTACGTTTAAGGCTATCCATTTACCAAGGTGTTTTCTATCCCTGTACTTCTCTGCTCTCTGCAGTCTTCATCTCTCGAGAGATCTTGGAGAATTGTAGAAGTAGCAAGTCATCAATGGTGAAGTGGAACATGGACGGACACATGAAAGGACGAGAGAAACAAGCTAATCTCAAATTTGGACATAACAGCATAAACACACTGTTTTCCATAAACAAGCTATTCGGTTCCACTTTGTGCTTTCCATGCACGATCGATCAGCCGCATCCCATGCGCTGCAAAAGTGCAAAGCCCGCACGCCCCCACACCTATGATGAACCATAAATAAAATATTTCAGTTTTCCCCTATCTCTTCCTTTCTAAGGATGCATATACAGCCCCACATGCGTGAAGTGGGAATCTGCACGAAATGCTACCAGGATTTCGACAGGTGGTGCACCTTGTCTGAGCCTTTGCCCTGGTGCAGCATAGTTCTTAGGGCATCTCCAATCCCTTGCGGCAAATCGGATGCACAATAGGCGCGTTACCTGCACCGTTTTTTTAGGTTGAATGAAAAAAAGAGCAAGGTTGAGTAGAGGCTGGTTGAGAAGATACAAGCCAAAATACAGAGTTTGCATATTGATTGGTTACCTGCATATAGTTGTCTGCATCATGGAAGCATTTCCTACCTAGTGTTTGGTTTCATAGATGCATCATGATTAGGAGTTAACAACTACACTGAAAAGAGAGGTTAAAATCGAATGTTCACTGCCACTACAACCGGAGCCAAGTCTGATCTATGGTGGCACCTCCTCCACTGGCTCACTGCCACTGTCACCACCGGCGCGAGGGGCTATCACGCACGTCCATGGTGCCCGCCTGCGCGCTCACCACCATAACCATCCTCGCCGCCCTCCTCTTCTTTGTCCTCCTGCCGCTCCTAGCCGCGCTACCCAGAGTCGTCGCGCCGACGGGATTCGCATCCCTACAGTCCGACAGTGGCGGGACGTTCACCCGCGGCCTCTGCCTAGGCGACCAAGCGCCGAGAGATTGCCTGACATGCCTCGCTCGGCCGCCGAGAAGCTCACCGGCTACGGCGCGAGCAGGTGCGTCAGCGTCTGGAGGAGCGAGGGTTGCTTCCTAACCTACGCCGACGGCAACACACTAGTCACATGTAGATCTACTCATCTATGATTAGTGAAACAGAACACACACAACACGAAAGTCATGTCAAGCAGCGAGGTGAAACTACTCCTCAAAGGAAGCTTCAAACGGTCGACCATGTGTAAGAATTTGTCAAAATTCGTCCAACAAAGCTTTAAATATGAACACAAAATTCAACATATAGAGCGAACCAAACTACGATCTGATCGCCTGAATGGAATCAGAACATCAAGGTGCATATTTTTCGTGTATAACTTATCGTGAATCGAAGCACGGTTGTGTAGAAGAGATGTGTGAGATTAAAGACGTGCTTAGAAGAAAATACCTGCAAACCAGGTACACACATATTGAGAGCCACCCACGTGGGCTGGAGAGCATCGCTCGGGCCCTGGTACACTGGAAACTATTGATTTGAGTGTTTTCAGCGATACATGCCTGACGTGTCTTAAGAACCGTGCTATGCAGGCTTAAGAGTGTTTGCATGTAACCAAACAGCCCAACACTGAAAAGATATTGCATACAACGGGCCTAGTTGAGCTTTTGTGAGCAACCAGACGTGCCCTATTCGTCCGGAGACATGAATACGGAAGCCCATCATCTAATCCCATTTATCAAATGTTTATCTCTATTTATTTACTTTCCTATGTCCAGAGCACTCAAAATAATTAAAGAAAATAGCAATAGAACAATTCATCCATAAATAAAATGCAAATATTCTAGTACACCAATAGTTCAAAATAAATATTATGACGAAAGTAATTGGATGTTCAACAAGCTTTTAAAATTCATCGATAGAATTTCAACGTTACCCAAGTCAAACAATGCATTAGTGTTCGCAAATGTTGGTCATCAGACGTTGTGCGCCTTGAGAAACATCCAACAATGTTGCATGGCATCCGTTGTTTGGTACAACACAATAGCGCATCCGAGCTATACAACATGATGAGTTTCAAGTTGAAACATTGTGTGAATTAATGGATTGATCAACATGTAGAGCAACAAGAAGTAAAAAAGTACGATGCCACCTTCTGTCCACTTGTGCAATTGCACAACAATACTTCATGACGGGTTTGAGTCGATGCACCAATGATGGGCTAGCAACTTCACATTGCAATCATGGATCACGTGTAAGCTGTAAGGCACGAAATGATTTTTATCGTGAAACCAAGATTGCACATATAGCCAAAACACTGCGCCCCCTTGCTCCATGCCTACAAAGTCCGCACTTCTGGCCAACCATGCATCGCACAACAACTCATCCTCCATGACTGAGTACCCAGCCATCGTGTTTTCTCCAAACAAATAATGATAATGTTACAAATATCAATGACATTCTCCAAACAAATAATGATAATGTTAAAAATATCAATGACATTTGGCAGAAACACTTGCCGCGCATGGTATCCGGCATGGACGGCGTTGCTAAGGGGCGTCGGATACTTGGCTGCGGATGGACCCTGGGTGGATGGTGGCGTAGTCCAAGGTGAGCAGGCGCGTGGGGGCGGACTCCCAACAAGGCCTAGGAGGCAAGCGGAGCAATATAGTCGCGACGTAGGACTAGTGATGCGGAGCATCCTATGAGCATCACCATGTCAAGAGTCCATTTGGCAAGTGACACGTGCGACATCTACTTCACATACATAAAGGTGAATCATCTCCTTTACACGCGTTCACTTGACACCTTCGAGGATGGTATATGTAACACCCCATGTATTAAGCTACAGTGATCACCCTTTTGATTATGCCATGTCATCATGATCAACAGTGCTTAATCATCATTAGTAACATATCCCTTTCCAAATTCAAATTCAAAATGGAAATTCAAGCTTAAGTGAAACTAAAAGTTGTTCAGACTGGAAAACAAAAATGTGCATCATGTTGCAAATATTCCCATAGCATTTATAAAAATAATTGCAACATTTATTGGAATTGTAAAAGGACTCAAACAACAAGAAACAGCAGCAAAGTAGCACTATTTAATCCTTTTTCAATTAAATAAAATCCAAACAAAAAGATATGGACACCAAACCAATTTCTAGCAGTGACAAATATTGCACTACAAATATTGGACTAAGTTACATATTTTGCAAAACTTATTTGGTGGCTAAACTAAATTGCAAAGCAGAAAAGAAAATCGAAAACAAAATAGAAAAAGAAAAACAAAAGAAAACGAAAAGGAAAGAATCCCCTCCCCCCCCCCCCCCCCCCCCCCCCCCCCAACTGGGCCTCGGCCCAGCAAGCCATCGGGCCGCCAGGCCGGCCCAGTCGCCCCCGTATGACCACCCCCCCCCCCCGGTCCGTCCACCACCGAACCCTAGCCCATCGCCCCCATTCCCCCCCCCCCCCCCCCCCCCCCCCACTACTCGATCCCTCGATCCATCTCTCCCTCTGCCCCGATCCAGATCGGATCGGGAAGGAGGCCGGCGCCGCTGCGCCCGTCGCCCTCGACCGCCGCCCGACGCCACCTCGCCATCGTCGCCGCTTCCTCGTCTCCTCCCCGTGCCGCTTCTCCGAGCCTCGCCGACCCCTCTCCTCTCCTCGCAAGTGAGAACCGCACCGCGCGCCCGCGCCTCCCCTACCTCGCTCCCGCGCGCTCTGGCCGCCTCGCCCACGTCCTCACGCTGCCCGCCGCACCGCCGGCCGCGCTCACGGCCGAGCCTGACCGTGCTCGTCGCCGCGCCCACGAACCCCCTGGCCACGCTCTGCCCGCGCGCACACGGCTCTGCCTCCACGCCCGCTCGCGCTCGCAGCTGTTGTTTCCCCTGCCTCGCTCGCGCGCTCGCCTCACCTCGCCGTGCTGGACCGCGCGTGCGCCCGCGCCGCAAACCCTTCACGGCCGCGGCCTCGCTCACCGCGGCCCCTGCCTTTTGCAGTTGTGGCTGACGCGCTCCGCCCCCGCCGCTCGACGTGCTGCTGCGGCTGCTGCTACCGCCGCGCCGCCGTTACCTGCACTCGCCTCCGCCGCGTCGCGCTCGTCACCGCGGCTGGCCTGGGCCAGTGCCCAGTCGGGCCAGCGCCCGCGCGCGCCCGCACGCCCAGCCGTGGCCATGTGCCACTGGCGAATGGGCCCTGCCCTCTGGCCCTATGACAAGGGCCCCCCCCCCCAGAATGTTTTAAAAAAATAATAATAATAATAAAATGAATTAATAAAAATAATTAATTCATTAATTAGTGAAATAGTTAAGTTAATTACTCTGTTTAATTAATCTAATTAACTAGTTAGTTTAATTAATCTGTAATTAGTTTAGTTAATTCCTAATTAGCCTGACGTGACACTGACAGGTGGGACCCACTGGTCCTGACATCACAGTGACGTCATGATGACGTCAGCATACACTGTTTCGGATAATGTTGAATTTAAATAAATAATTAAATTCCAGAAATTAATAAAAACTTTAGAAAATCATATAAAATAATCCATAGCTCAGATCGAAATACTTTGTACATGAAAGTTGCTCAGAACGACGAGACGAATCCGAATACGCGGTCCGTTCGTCCGTCACACGTCCCTAACTATCCGAACATGGAACCATTCCCCTCCGGTCATCTGTTTGACAAATGTCCGGAACCGGGAAAACATTCCCGGATGAATTTCCCCTTCCTCGGTGACGTGCAACCATGCGTTAGGACACACCCGACACTGCATATTGTCATGTCGTACATTGTGTTGCTCATGTTTGCTGTGTATTTATACCATTTCCTACCCCTCTTCTCTCTCGTTAGACCCCGACGCAGTTCCCGGTACCGCCGCAGCTCCGGAGACCGAAGACACCATTGACGACCTTGCCCTTGCCGCCGAGCAACCAGGCAAGCCTCCCTTTTGATCATCCCGATATCGCCCATTCTATTTTCTCATGCTTGCATTAGAATTGCTGCCGCTACTGCTTTACCTATTCTGATGCATAGCCTGTTTATTGTAACCTGCTATTGATAATTACCTGCATAACCTAGACTGCTTAGTATATGCTGGGTAGAGACCTATCAGTGACCCCACTAGTCCCGACTGCCCCGCTGGATTATCAGAAGACCCGATCAACGGGATTGAAGACCAGGCTCCGGCACCGCACTTCACCCCCTTAGTTGTAACGACACTGCAGCGTTACTATCGAGTGCCGAGGGTGATACCTCGTGTAGCACTTCAGATGTGAACCCTGTAGAGTAGCTAGTTGGTCGTGGTCATCGAGGGTGATTCCTCCTTCACCACTTCCGATAACGACGCGGTCGTGCAACACATCAAGTGTGCACCCATCGAGGGTGAATCCTCCTACGTTCACCTTGACAGTTACATCGAGAGGGTATCCGTCGAGGGTGATACCTCGGATTCCCTTGATGTTATGGACACACGGCTACTGTGACTTTACCCCTGCACCCTGTTAGAAACGGGTCGGCCCTGAGGGCGACCCGAGGGAGTTACTTTAACTGCAGGACTGGAGGGACAGGCGGTACGCCCAGTAGAGGTGGACCTGAGTTCCCGATAGTCTTTTGTGAGACGAGTTGACCTGGATGGTGCCCGAGTGAGAATACGAGGCGCGGCCGGGCATTCTTAGCCCTTGCAGCAAGTCCTCGAGACGGGGCGACGGGGTCACATCAATCGTGAGTCTCTGCTCGTTACCGCACCCCCAAGGTACTAATGGTTTGGATATGTGATCTGAGTGGGCCTCTGGCCCGATAGCACTAATCACCACGTGGGCATAGTATTGGCGTTCTGCATCGTATGCATCAGCCGAAAGCTCTGTCAGACGTTCAGTTCAGCATGGCGGCACGGACGGACCGGCGCCTTCCTGTAGTGTTGGTGCCTGGCTTCACCGTGTGCGCAACGACCCGGAGGGCGAGGGGCGATGGCCAAGACCCCCTTGCGCTTAGGATGTAGACCGGAGGGGACCTCTCTGCTGAGCTCTAGGTAGGGCTACGGTGTGTCGTTTGGTCGAGGCCGGGCATGACCCGGAAAAGTGTGTCCGGCCGGAGTTAAGCGAGCGTGGTGGGTAAGTTGGTGCACCCCTGCAGGGAAGAACTAATCTATGCATAGCCGGATCCTCGGTAACGGACACTCGGAGTTGTATCCCGATCGACATAACTTGACCGTGAGATGATACTTGGATATGAGGCTCTGGGATTGCTTCTCGCGGGGAGTCGAGAAGGGATCTCCGGACGAGGTTGATGATTGTATGGCTCTGGGATTGCTTTCTCGCAGGGAGACGAGAAAGGATCTCTGGGTGAGGTTGAAACTTAATGATACTACTACTTTATACGGTACTAATCTACACTCTTCTATTGCTGCAAGACCTCTGAAGATGCTAGTCTTCGATAGGACTAGGCCTTCTCTCTATTCTGGCATTTCTGCAGCCCAGTCCACATATACAGCCTCTCTTTGAAAATGTTGCATATGTAGTGTAGATCCTTACTTGCTGAGTACTTCTGAGTACTCACGGTTGCTTTGTTTTCCTTTTCTCCCCATATCAGTTTGTCGTGACCAGAGGACGGAGCCCCCTGAGACAGATGCCCCGTCGATTGACTACTACTACCACCCCGAGAATGGATACTACTACGAGTTGGCCGAAGACCAGGAGTAGGATCGGATGGTCCCAAGCAGGAGGCCTACGCCTTTCGATCATAGTGTTTTCTTTTGCCCCGCCTTCTAAGGGCTTTTCTGCGTTTTCTTTTATATCTGTACTCAGATATCTTATGCTTCCACTGACGCTTGTACACAAGCTTATGTATTCGAGCCCTCGAGGCCCCTGGCTTGTAATATAAAGCTTGTATGACTTTATTTATGTTTTAGAGTTGTGTTGTGATATCTTCCCGTGAGTCCTTAGGCTTGATCGTGTGCATTTGCGTGTATGATTAGTGCACGATTGAGCCGGGGGCGTCACAGTATACTACTTGACATTCCTCTCGTGTGCATGCATAGGTATTGCCAGAGCTTCACGGACGACGAGGAGGAGTGCAAGCGCCAAGGAACAACTACACCATCCGCGAGGGAAGCATGGAAGAGGAGATGGAAGAAGACGGAGCTGCAGCAAAGCTACAGCCACCGGACCTCCGACGGACACCGGACCTCCGACAAGTCCCAGTCACCGGACGTCCGACGCCCACCGGATATCCGGTGTCACCTGTCCAGAGAAGAATCGTCGGACTTCCGACGTGCGCCGGACGACCGGTCCCCCTCGAGCCGTCGGATGCCCGACACCGACCGGACGTCCGGTACCTGCCTGTGCGCAGCCGCGGGCCTTTGGCCTTGTACCCCTCTCCCACTTACCCCTTCGTGGCTTAGACTATAAATAGAACTCCTCCATCTCATTTCTAGGGTTAGCAAAGTGATAGCTCATTTGTATGTGAGCTTTGCTCCTACCTTCCTCTACTCTTGAGAGAGAGAGAGAGAGAGACCACCACTCCCATGGAGTTCAGGACCTCCATGTGAGCATGTGGGAAGATCCTACGGGATTCAAGACCCCTAACAGGAAGACATCAAGACCTCCTCTTGGAGATGAACTTTACTTTGTATCTTTCCCTTTGTTGTTCATGTACCTTGTGGATCTTGTGTGTTTGATTGTCTAGTGGATGTGTGATTGGACTTGTTCTTGAGTGTTTTCCCTTGTGATTTCTCTCCGTTCTTCCCTGTGTTCTTCGTGTTCTTCGAGGGAATCCACTCCAATCGTGAAAGATCGGCCTACACCGGGTTAGCCCCGTATCAACTAGGAGGGTGTGGTACAGAGCAAAGCGAGAAGGGATCGAGTGGGGGAAAGTGGTCCGGGAGAGGGGATTTGAGTGGGCCGGGGGTGTCGTAGTCCTATGTGACGGAGGTCCGGACTACCGCAAACATCCCGCCAACTTGTGGCCGGTTTGTAGGAATTCGTAGGCACGGACGCGTTGACGGACAGTTGCGGCACCGTGTTGGATGGCAAAAAGCTTCCAGACCGAGTGGTCCAGACGTTTGCGAGCAGTTTGAGGGATGCCATTGGAAATGCACTTATATTTATAAATATTGTGAATCCAACAAATCATTCTCTCTGTCTATCGCCGATATCATCTATAGATATTGTGAATCCTATGTCATCTACACGAATATATGAGAGGTTAGACATGTAAACATATAGAAATTTGTGGCAAATATATACCTTGGGGAAAATTGTCGAATATGTTGAGACCAGATGGCGAGATGTGTCATGGTTGGCACACGAGATAGAGTTGGCGATGGTGCACTGTTGACTCGTGAATAGGGAAATGAGGAACGATGCCGGAGACATACCATATAGAGCTCATGTGGTGCCAAGGTGGTAGTCGGACGGACAGCTGAAAGTAGAAGCGAGGCTGCGGCGAGGTGTGCTAGGGCCGGGAAAGGATTAGCGGCCAGGAGCAGTGCCATGTGATGAGAGTGCAATGACAATGTGCGTGTTGGCGGTCGGGAGAGCGGGCGTGTCTTGAAATGTCCCTAGTGCCAAGATGTGGTGGATCGATAGCTCTATATTCCCTCCACCACCCTTCAATAGGGAGACTTCGGGACGATTTTTGCAGTGCGCTTCGGTGAAGCGTGAAGTGATGACTCTGCTAAACTGGTTTTTTTCTTCAAGAACATCGTACGGATGGTTACTATAGCATTCGGTCAAATACGACGACTCTAGAGTTGCTCTAAGCACGACAAACCACAAGATCGTGCATTATGCGTCGCGGCTCACCATTATTAGACGGCCTCGAATTCATGGATGCAGAGCCAACTGTGTTTTAAACGTTCCATTTTTTTCATCCATAAATAGACACTCAAATTGATTCAGAACGTAAAACTAACAAAGTTTTCACCTATGGCCACCGGGCAGCTAGCCAATCTTCTATTTCTAAATATCTAGAACACTATCTATTTTTGCTAAACATGCAAACATGTCACATAAGCAAGTCATGCATGTAAGTTACTCCTATAAGTTACACCTAAATTTCTATAACCCACTACCTATTTTTGCTAGACATGCAAATATATGGCACATATAAGCAAGTCATGCATGTTAGTTACAAATTCCACCTTTTGCATTAATTAGTTTATGCAACGTTATCTGTTTATGCATGCGGTGCTGTCACATCGGCAATACATGCATGTTAGTCCTAAATTATTATTTTCTATTCCATTTTGTATTGGAAGTATGTGTGTTGAGCAACTCCATATACTTACGTACTGCATCCTTCACATTTTGACATTATTTGACTACAATTGTTTTAAAATCTTTTTTTATATGCTTCATATTTTTAATTATTTTTTAAACATATATTTATTTATATTAGTTTTAGTTATTTTGTAGCAACTATTTATGCATTTCTTTTAACAAAGTTCTCACGGCAACGCGTGGGGCATCATCTAGTTTATATGTAGGTCGTGTAAATTTTCTGCCAAGAGTAACATCCAATATAATACACATTGAACTTTAGAATCATGTCCTCAGAAGTGAATGTCCAATCCGATATCAACAACTTCCTTTAGTTATCTATTCTCACCCATGTCAAGATCTTTTCAGGCTACCCGACCGCAAAGAGAATCCAACGCATATGGCACTGGGGAATGAGAAGAAACGCGCGCGCAGTCAAAATCAAGCCTGAAGTGGCATTTTCAGAAATGAAGCTTTGGAGCGGGGGCAAACCAAATTGGTTCTCAAAGAGAAAACGATGGAGATGGATGCATCGATCTATCTCTTCCTTCCGACAGGCGGAGCTGAAGGATTTGATCCCTTACACGTACACGCCCGAGGCATGGTGACATGTAGAGATGCCAGCAGTGTGTACACGGGCGAACGAGTGGGCGAAACGAATGGGATTTGCTGCAGAAGCGCTTTAACCAAAGTGACAGATCGATATGCATGGATTAATGCACACCGCGCCGTCTATATACATACGCTCGGAGGGCAAAAATTTCACAGGTATCAGCTTGTTTGTGAGGAATATGAAATAAACGTTGTATAATTCAGCATTAATTGGAGTATATATTGTCTAGTCCACTTCATAACAATATAATACTCCCTCAGTCCCAAAATTCTTGTCTTAAATTTGTCTAGATACTGATGTATCTAATACTAAAATGTGACTTAATACATCCGTATTTAGACAAATCTAAGACAAGAATTTTGGGACGGAGGGAGTATTAATCTATGAATCTAAGTGCAACACAATGCATAACAATATATTAATCCATGCATCTAACAATACATGCGGGCGCTCAATATGCATGCAACTCAATATGAGTATTAGCTATATCCTGTGAGATTGTGTGGACATTACAGGATGGGAGGAGGGCATCAAAACCTTGGGGATGGACCTGCATCCATAATTGTGGCTAGAGAGAATATGCAACCCCCACATAAGACCTTCCTTGCATAGTCTACTCTAGCCTAGCTAGCTTTCCCGTGTTACAACATTTTGACGCTAGAGGAGCTTCGCCATCAGGGTCAGGGGACCCTTTCCTGGAAAGGGTATGAGATATGGAGCTGTGGGAATCACATAAAGCAAGCCCCCACAGGTACAATTTGAGGCGGGGCTCATCGTCTCAGGCCTAGCTTCGAGCATCAAATGTTGTGCTGCACCACATGCGCGAGCTCTAACACATCTCCATTTCAGTCTCTCCCACCCTCATGTTGCTGATGGTTGGATGTGGAGCTCGAGGGTTATGAACATATTTTCAATATACTCCTTCTGTAAATAAATATAAGATCGTTTAGATCACTTACATCACTATAGTGATCTAAACGGTCTTATATTTATATTTCTTTACCGAGGGAGTACTTAATTACTCCCTATGATTTATATTAAGGGTGTGTCTAGGTCTCAGTTAACTAAAATTTAATCAAGTCCCAGTCAAGTAACATAACATGTAATAAGAAAGAAAGAAAAACTAAAAAGAAAAAATTACACAGATTTCCATGTAAGATCTCACGAGTATAGTATCGACTGAAACTTGGT
This sequence comes from Thinopyrum elongatum, assembly GCA_011799875.1. Taxonomy (NCBI): domain Eukaryota; kingdom Viridiplantae; phylum Streptophyta; class Magnoliopsida; order Poales; family Poaceae; genus Thinopyrum; species Thinopyrum elongatum. Next base: position 283,229,876 of record CM022299.1, on the reverse strand, counting down.
TACTCCCTCCGTCCGGGTTTATTAGGCCTCCTTTCATTTTGAGGCATAGTTTGACCATGAATTTAACTAATAAAATACAAACTATATGTCACGAAAACTAAATACAACAATATACTTTGGGTAGCATATACTTTATATATTTTTAGTTAAATACATGGTCAAATTTAGACCCAAAATACAAAAGGACCTAATAAATCCGGACGGAAGTAGTAAGTCTCAGTCGATAGAGATTTAACAATCCCCTTATATTAATAGTCGTTAGTTTAGTACTACCTCCGTCCTGGTTTATTAGTCCCCTTTATATACCGTGCTAAATTTTGACCTTAAATTTAACTAACAAAATATTAATGCATGTTATTAAAAAATAATATAATTAGAAATTATGTTCAAATACGGATCCAACGATATAATTTTTTGTGACATGCATTAATATTTTATTAGTTAAATCTCTAGTCAAAATTTGACACAAAATATAAAAAGGACTTATAAACCAGGACGGAGGTAATACTCCCTCCGTCTAGGCGCATAAGTCACTTTAGGTTGTGCACCGTGACCAAGGCAGAGGGGAAAACGAGAAAACTTAATGTTTATTTGCTAATTAATAGCATTGCATGCAATAAACTAACCACTGCTTGTCGTGTTTGATAGTCTCAAGTCATTAAAAGCATGCACGCCACACGTCTCTTATTGGTTGATATGTCAAGAAATAAGAAACAAGGTGAAAGTTAATTCATCGTGCCTAAGTGTTTTGGGATTATTTGATTTTTTATACACCTAGACGGAGGGAGTACAAAGTTCAAAGTTTAATACTCCCTCCATCCATTTTTATAGGGCCTAATTTTTGGATCTCCTATACCAAGGCAGCGGTGATAAATGTTGGAGCAATTTTTGAAGGTTAGTTTTGGCCAACAGGCACGTATACTTTTGTCTAATTAACCACATGTATTAATTGCATTTGGCTGCTTAGTTCCTCCCCTATTAATTGTGTTGGTCAATCATCTTGCCCCACATTGGCATGCAAAGAAAGAAGATCAATTCTCTCCTCCTTCGACTGGTAACTATCCCATGCAATTAATAAATAAGGCAAACTTTTTAGTATAGCGGAATGCTACATGCGTGACTCCAAAGGAGGGCGTAAAAGAATGAAAGGGAAGTGGCCTTGTAATTTTGGAAAAACAAAATTTGGGGTTAGGCCCTATGGCGGCGCCACGGTAGGGGCCAGCATGGGCGGCCGTCCTGGGTAGCCGAAATTAGGTATACAGAAAAATACGGTTCGCTTTAATACATGGGCCAATATATGTGAGGATTGGCAGCGGAGACACAAAAGCCCACTTACAGTCCACGGCCTAAAACGCGATAGCACGGCCACACCCAATCCTTCCACCAATCCAAACCTCGTACAGGCATTCCAGAAAATCCCCCAATCGAGCCAGGCAGCAGCGAGAGTAACCTAGCCGTCGCGGGCTCGCCGCCAGAGCTCCGCCTCGCCTGGCCGCTGGCTCACTGCCAGAGCTCTGCCTCGCCAGGGCGGCTGACATCCGCCGTCGCCGGCTCGCCGCCATAGAGCTCCGCCTCACCGGGCCGCCGACTCACCGCCGAAGAGCTCTGCTTAATTATGTGATTTTTGGTGGTTACAACCTAGTTCTCGAGAATCTTGAACTATTCTGGATCATTGGTTATGTAATTTTCGAGTGGAGCTAGCTTCATATTTGAGTTTTATGAGATTTGGTTCAGCGGGCTTGCATTTGTCAATCAATTTTTTTATTATTTAAATGTTTCGCCCCGGCTAAGTTCAATTCCTGGATCCGCCACTGGGCCCTATATTGATGGATGGAGGGAGTAACTTTGTACTAAAGCAATGACAATTAATATGGATCGGAGGGAATAAGCATAAAGACAAATGATAGTGCTTAGAAGTGTGTATGCGGTGATTTCTAAAATGACAACGAAAAATAAGATGTACATCTCAAGTATGTATTCATTTGAAACCAAAATATTGCCGGTTGTACATTATGCGATGAAATACGACCATGAATAATTGGGTCCATTTAGGAGGTTTTAATCATGCCTTTTACTCCTTTTGAGTTACGATGTATGTCAATAAACATATTTAGATGCTCCACAAAAAAAACATTCTTAGACTTTCACGAATAATTTAAAATAAAACAGCACTATGCTGATAATACTATAGTTCTATCTTGAAATTACTAGCCTATTCAGAAACATTGTACTCATAGAAAATTTGGTCAAAGTTTTTTTTTTTTTTGAGAAAACCTCGTCGAAGGCAGAGCCTTCTTGCATACTAGATGATACTTCGCGCGTTGCTGCAGGAATTGGTTCCATTATATTATTTTGATTAGATTTGGTTGTTTGGAATTTAAATATGAGGATGAAGAGTACAAATGCATATGATTGTTATATAGTTGTAAACAATAATAGAATATAAGTAGTATGTTGAGGGAAATAAAAGTAGTTGGGTTGATGAAGTTGGATGTGTGCATGTTGTGAGAAATTGTATAAAAAGCATTCTCCATGAAAGTTGAGAGACATAGAGAGCCTATGAGAGTGCGGAGTGGTATACAGACTCATGCAAGATCGGCTGCAGTATGGAAGCCCCCTCAAGCCTGATGGAATAAGGTAAATTATGATGCTACCTTCGATCCTCGCTCATCTTCAGGCACAACTGGTTGGGTGGTGAGGGATATTTCTAGCGGCTCTGAAAATCTGTTGGGGCTGTTGTCTCAATCTGCACATCAGAGGAAGAGGGGGCTTCCGACGTGCAATCTGAGGATTTTGAATCGATCCGAGTTTCGGCTGCCTATTATTTTGGAAACGTCGTACTGCCTTTACATCAGAAACATGGGCTTTAAGATGGTGGCTATGGATCTCTGCCGATTTTAGGATTGTTAATATAAGCATAAATGCTAATGAAGTGGCTCATATAGTTTAGCAAAGATTAGTAAGAATGGGTCTTGTTCAGGTGTGTGTGTCGGTGCAGTTCCATCCTGCGTGTTGAAACTGGCAGAATACGATTGTACAAACTTAGTTTTTTTTTTGCGGGTAAAACTTAGTTTAGTTAGAGTTGTCAGTTAAAAAAATGTAGTATTGAGTATGTGTAACAGGGTGTTAAGAAATGACGACCACTTTTCTTGAGAAATAAGGAAATACTACCACTATGCCAATGTAGTTCCTCCCCCTCCCCACACCACTGTACTACCGATAATGTCACCCAAAGGGGTACCACCATGTCCTGCTCACGAAAAAATGGGCTTTCAATGAGAAATAAAAGCTTTACTAATTTCAGCAGGGTGAAAGCTTCTGGTGACACTTTCATCGGGTGTCTTGACAAAAGCTTTCAAACAGGAAATCACGAGTTTGTAGTCAAGAATTTAAAACTTTGCATAAAATACTTGTGAGTGAAGAGTAAACTTTTAATAGCTTGACTAACTACGAAGGTTGGCCATTCTCGGCCTATTGCGAAGCGTGTGATATTTGTGTTCCCCGACTCCGTTCATTTGGAATTGAGCTGTTCTACACGACGTTTGCTTCTTCGGGGCGGCAATTTGCTACACAGATCACGGTCGTCGGCGTCTTTTGCTTTACATCGACCACTTCTCGGACACTGCTTTCACAAGCTTGTGGGTTTAAAAAAGTTTGTTCCGTTGAGACGGAGATTTAGAGGTTGCTCACGGTGCACTGTCGGTGGATGCAGGTGGAAGAAGACTTCGGCACCCCAAAATTTGGATGTTTGTTTCAATTTTTGTAAGAGTGTCTTTGAAAGTGTTTGTAGTATTTAATATAAGTCCTTTGTCCTTTTGGCAAATGAAGGAAAACTGAGTGGCACAAAAGAATAAAACTAAGGAAAGAGAAGACGAGAGATTGCCTGATGAAGCTGGAGACCGGAGGAGGCGGGAACTCCCCGCTCACACAGCACAGTGATCTCCAGATTGCAGAGCATGGAGAGGCCCATCAATCGTGGAGATTCCCCAGTTGCTGCGAGAAGTGAAAAAAGGGGGAATGCATGATGCATGAGCCAGATGGACACTAGACAGCTAGGGAGCGGAGCGCGCACACTCACTCAGCCTGCCCTGCATCTGCAATGCATGGAGGTGGAGCAAGAAGAAACAATAATGCATCCTTTCCGTCCGGCTTTACTTGGGCCCCAACTAACTGGCCTAAGCTAGCCAGCTCTACTCCACTCCTCCCCTCTCTTCCTGGTGCAGCACCAAACCGTATATAAAAGACCGCTCCACCTCCCATCTCCAAACCAACCCAGCCATCCAATACAACACAAGCTAAGCTACAAGGGCTCATCATCTCATCACCTTCTCCTTGGGTTAGATTGATAGCTAGACTAGACACGCTAGATTGACTGGTCTGATAGATAGATAGATAGATAGATAGATAGATAGATAGAAAGATCTGATTAATAGCGATGGAGAAGGTGATGATGAGCAGGAAGCCGGGTGACTGGAGTTGCAGGTCGTGCCAGTACCTCAACTTCTGCAAACGGGACGCTTGCCAGCGGTGTGGCGAGGCTAAGCTGGGCGCCGACCGGGCGGACTACGCGGCCATGGGCGGCAGCTGGGAAGTCAAGCCCGGCGATTGGTACTGCGGCTGCTGCGGCGTGAACAACTACGCCAATCGCGCCAGCTGCTTCAAGTGCAGCGCCGCAAAGACAGACTCCGCCGCCGTGGCGCAGAACTGGGGGTTCAACGCCGCCGGCCAGGCCGGCTGGAAGGCTGGCGACTGGATCTGCCCCAGGTTCGTCTGCCTCCGGCCCCTATCTACCTCCTGCATTAGCTAATCGGTTGTCATGCTCCACTGCCTAGATTAAAGCTTTCCAAGGAATGCAGCCACATGCATATTTGCATGCATGCATGCAAACAGGCCTGAAAAGAAAATTAACCACGTGTTTTGGCGATGCAGACTGGATTGTAACGTGCAAAACTACGCCAACAGAACCGAGTGCTTCCGCTGCAATGCGCCCAAATCATACTATGGTAAGCTCATCTCCTGTGAATTCAACCCATCCCACGGCACATTTACACTTCTTCTTGTTTGCGACGAGGGCACATTGACACCTTTTCTTTTTCCAATGATGGCACATACTGTATTTACCAACACCTGACAGTGACAAACTGGTCTAGTGCTGTATGTGATCTCATCTAATCGAATTCTTTTATTTATTTACTTCCTTTGCAGGTTAAGAAGACAGCCCCGAAAAGAAAATTTTAAAATGGAAGTATTATTGGAGCAAAGAACAATCACGAGCCCTCAAGGATCTTTCCTTTTTTTTTCTCCTAAAGAAAAACCTTCGCCAACCCGAGGGTTTAGAAGTCATGTGGAAGAGCGGTAAGCCGCCGCTCAGAAAAGGGAGATAAGTGGGCACAAACGTGCCGATTTTCCTTTTTCAGTAAAAGAAAGAGAAAATTCCAGTTTGGCTTCATTTGTGCACCAACTTTTGAGTGAACTCCTGTGTGTGAGATTAATTGTTCCTAATCATTAGACTGTTGCTGCGCATGCAGTTCCATTCGCCGATATCTATCCATATATAGATGCCTTGCTTGTGCCTGCTCATTGCTTACGGCATATGCAAAGCGGCCGGGAATGCAGCCAGGGAGCACAGCGGCGACAGCGAATTCACCCAGCCACAAGCGAATGTTTCTTCGAAAACCTTTAGTCGCCGCGCGCGCAGAGATAGAGAGATTCCGGGAGCAATCATGGCCCTGCTTTACTCGAAAAAGCTAGACGATCAAGATGCACAGGATTATTACCACTTCAGTCTCAAATGCCACGCCAGCACCAGATACATACTCACAGACTACCTGTGTTTTGAATTTCGGCCGAGAAAAACGGATTTCGGCCGAATTTCGGCCATCTCGGCCAGGGGCGAAAAATACCTTCCGGCGAAAAAATGGATTTTGGTCAAAATTTGGTCAAATTTAAGCCAAGTTTGGATCAAATTTTGGTCAAATTTCGGCTGAAATTTTTAAAAATGGCCGAAATTCGGCCATCTCGGTCTGGGCCGAGAAATTTCACAAACCGAAAGTCAAAACCTTGCAGACTACACACACTGCTGCATGCCCTAATAGTAAAATAAAAGAGAAAAGTTAATATATACTCCTTCTGTATCAAAATATAAGACCTTTTTTGACACCATGGCAGTGTCGAAAAACATCTTATATTTTGATACGGAGGGAGTAGCTTGGTACGTAAGTTTACAAATGGAAAAATATTAGTGATGATATTTCCTCCATGAGTATGCATACAATGAATAGTTAATTAGTTTTTCACTAACATGTTTATATACGTAAAGTAATGGTCAAAGTTACACGGTGTAAAATATGATTATATCTAAAACATCATGGACGGTGTGCGTGTATGTGAGCACATCTTCTCAAGTGTGTGGGGGCGAGAGAGCGAGAGGAAAGGGGGTCACCAAGCATCAGAATATATATCATGTTATTCTCTACTGCTTGGTGCTTGCCTGCACAGGTTTTGGTTTACTGGTCTTTGGCCTCTTGGCCTTACTAGTGGTGACTTGCTTACCCTGAGCAAAGCCAACCAGTGTGTGTGTTTCTTTTTGTCTCTTGATTGGTGCAGGGCCAGCAAACAGCCTGAACCATTTGCTCACTCATCATGCACACCGTTTTACAATCCGACATGTGTACACAACATATATATTCATTCCCTCCAAGCACCTCCACAACAATAATCAGATTCTATGGAATACTAGTAGCAGGCCCACAGAGCTATACCAGGTCAAATGGTAGCATCATCACTGACGATATCGGTGTTACATGCTCTGGGATCCAAACAGCAATGAAATATGAATTGAAGGTTCTCCAAAATGGACGAATACTTCACAGAGTTTGAAATGGTGCAGCGGTAGGATGGTGTTTCACCAGATTATGGAGGAACTGCACCATTTTTAATGATGATGCAAAACCCGAACGTTGTGATATTCACTTCTTAACTCATTATCTGGAAAACGAAAGCTATGGTGCTGCTTCTGTGCAGTTTAGATTCCACGATGTCTTCATTTGCTCTATCTACAACCTGATCCAGCAAAACATCACATCAGCTATTTTGATTTCTAGATTCTTCCTCGAATTTTCTCAAGAGCAGCCATGCCAGACAAGGAAAAAAAAAAGACAAAATCCAAATTTGCGAAAGGAGCGAGCCTCTTCGTTTGACTTGCAAACACAGCATAAGTATTATACTCCAGATTTCAGTGTGTACTGTTGTTCTCAACTAGTGATGATATTGACATGGTGAATTCTTCCCCCAGCCTCCAAATTTACATGCGTGCTCAGTGACACTCAACTGCAAACAACTACCACTGGCAAGCTAGAAGAGGAACAAGGACTAGCCTGAAAGCATATCATGATCTGATTGTGCTTGCGCACTTAAGGCTCTTCCTGACCAAAGCATCCAGCAGGTCGACGCATTTCTTGAGCCGCGGGTCAACACGTTTCTTGAGCTGCGGGTGGTCATCAAGCAAGATACCAACAAAGTCATCCTAATATTTTCACTAGCTCTAGCCTAAATGTCTCCAGATTCTGGAAGGGGGTCTTAACTGTCATTAAATCCATTAAATTTGGATATAGATGGCAGATTGAGATGGGGCTAAAGTTAGATTTTGGGAAGATACTTGGTTTGGTACTTCCCCTTTATTTGTTCAGTGTTGGGATTTACACTATAAGTAATGAGCCCTCTAAACTGTAAAGCATGCTTGGGATGGTAATCAGTCGAAGTTTTACATTTGGAAGGATCTTTAATGATCGGATGATGGAGCAATTGTTTCAACTTGTTGATATAGCTAGTAGTATATCTTTCCAGGATGACACTGATTCATTAGTTTCGCAATTAGAAAACAAAGGTCAATATAGTACTAGCTCTCTTTATCATGTAATCAACTTTAGAGGTGTGCAGCATGTTTATCTCCCTGCTATCTGGAAATTAGTTGTGCCTCCTAAAATTCATATCTTCCTATGGTTGCTCTCCCATAATAAACTTATGGCTAGAGATAATCTTAGGAAGAGGCGTATCATTAAACTTCTGGACTGTTTTCTGCACAGAGGATGAATCTGTTCATCATTTGTTTCATGCCTGCATAGTTGCCAGAGCAGTTTGGTCTATGATTAGTGACCTTTTTAAGAAACCTTTAGGTACAAATTATGAATTTGTAGCTAGATTTTGGGTTTCTAATAATAAGAATTCTGCCATCAATATTGTTTGTACTGCCACTATGTGGTGTTTATGGAAATTTAGAAATAGTATGATTTTCAGTAACACCATTTGGTCTACAATCAAGTAGGTGGGTGGAATATCTTGAAAACTATCAGGCATTGGATGATTCTGTCGAAGGATCATACAAAGCTGGAATTGGAGGCTGTTTGCAACTCCCTCTCGAACTACATGAGGGAACCTCTCCTGATTCTAAGTGGCTAAAGACCGCTGAGCTACCCCCACTGATGCTGGAACATTTTTTGGACAAGCTCCATATTGCAGATCCCCGGCAACAGTTCTACAGAACCCCCAAGGGAGTCGGCTGGCCGCCTGCAAAACAAGTTAGTCTGAGCCTTGCATCGCCCCCTTAGACATCTCCTAGTCTCCATCATCAGCCAAGCGACCGAAGCTATCCAGGCTCTGCGAAGCTCTTTCTCTCATGTGATGGGCCCTGAATTGTAATAAATTGGGACTGGTTTTCCTTCTCTTAGTGTTGCCGGCTTTTTGTCAGTTAAAACTTAGATTTTGCTCTGGTCTTTCCTAGCTCGTAGCTTGTTGTTTCGGACCTTTTTTCTGCTTTGGCTTCTGCCTAGATATTGTATGTGGTTTCATTTTATATGTAGCCAGAAAGTATCTCCCTGTTTTTCAAAAAAGATGCAAGGATTATTGCATTGGCAGCCCGCAAGTAGAAGCTGGAGTTATATTCACAATAGATTTCTTGTGCCCGCCATGTCCCCTTTCCTAAAAGCACTAATAGTTGGTAACACCACGTGCTCCATGGAAGCTCTATCTGGACAGACTACCTCAACACCCTGATGAGGACACTTAAACAAGAAACGATTTAACTGATAAAGTTTCAATTGGATGAGAAGAATAGTACCAGGGAAAATGTGAACTAGAATCTCTTAAGGCATCTCACTAGAATAATAAATTGGAAATATCCTATCATGGGACTGTCAAACTGGAAATGGACAAGCTACAATAGGCGAAGCTGTCAATCTTTTTCCAGCCAGAATTTTCAGACAAAGAGCATCTCCATTCTGCAACAATAACCAGTTATTGCGGCTCCTGAATAACACTTTTCCGATTATTCCACACGCGCTCTGTGCTGTCCGATCCGTGCGCGTCTAGCCCCGTTGCCTGTTTGGCGCCCTCCCCGCCGTCTGATCGGGCCCGGATGCTCCTTACCGAACCGGCGGCCTCAGGGGTCCATGACGCGTGGCCTTGGGGCGCGCACGTCGCACGGGCCGCCTCGTCTACCGGGTGTTGCCCTTTGCCCTGCCTGTGCCGTTCGTGCGCTTGTGTGTTTGGGCCGCCGAGTAAAGGCGGTCGTCGTGCGTGGAGCCTGACCGGCTGTACGGGCATGTGCCGGCTCGTGCGCTGGTGTGTGCGTCTGATATGGGCCACCGAGCAGAGGCATACCTCTTTCTTGGACCCCACCCGGCTATCCCGTCCAACACCCGGATGGCTGTTCGGGCAGGCGCGTAGGGAGACTTTGCGGAGCCGGCATCTTACCAGGCGGATATGGTGGGTTTGCTCCTTTGGTCTATGCCCGTCTGTTTCATTTTGGTGTGCTTGCTCTCTTCCTGCCTATCCGGCCGTGGCCACATGGAGTTGTGTTCATCCCGTCCGACTGGTCCTATCCGGCCAGTGTCCACGTGGAGTTGTTTTCTTTCCATCCGGTTAGTTAGTTCTATCAGGCCGGTCTCCGTGTGTTGTTGTGTTCGTTCCGTCCGGCTGGTCCTATCAGGCCGATGTCCGTGTGGAGCTGTGTTCATTCTGTCCTTCTTTGGTCAGTCCGTATGCTTTGTAGGTCCTATGAGCGGCTGGTCCATAGGGGTGTGTGGCTGGGTAACGTGCCTGTTGGTTCTCGGCGTTCGACCTGTGTGGCTCCCTCCTTGTGTGCCCAACTGTTGTCTGCGGCACCCCCCCCCCCCCCCCTTGGCCCCGTGGTAGTGGCAGCGATGAGGGTGGGTGAGCCCATTGCCTGGTAAGCCTACGATGCTTACTCCGCTGGGTAAAAGCAAGTGCTCCCCTTGGCTTTGTACTGTGCGGTGTCGCTCTTTTTTACATGGCTTTCATCACCTGGTCTTGGCTGTTTTTGGGCTCGTGTCCACGTGTGACTTCATGTGGTGGGTTTTGTCAGTTCATTCGCCTTTGTGCTGCGGTTGTCTTTATCTTGTCTTCCTCTACTTCTTTCTCTATCCCTTCACCACCGCCGCCTTACGCTTCACCATGCCCGTCCCTCGCTTTGGTCCGCTAGAGGTGCTATTCAAGCTCATACCTGCTATCCGCCTGCGTCTTCCTGCTTTGTTTATGGCCTTCGTCCTTGCTGCTAGCTAAGGTTCTTCCTCATTCCTCTCCCCGGTCTCTTTTCTTGCCTAACTGTGCTCTCTCTTTCCGTTCTTTCTTTCAGGTCTTACGAGCTACTTGTCGTTGTTGGGTGCCTATATTGTTGCTTGAGGTGAGCTGCTTCTTTTCTAGTCTGTTCTCTGGCCTTGCTTCCCAATCTTTCTTCTCTATTTCGTTTTCTGCCCGAGTCCCTTTGGTTTAGATCACGTTACAAAAAATTCCGTGATTCGTTGCTTGACATTGTGGTTCGCTGGTTAACGGTGCGTGATTTCATGTTGTAGGCTCTGGTTTTATGTAAACCTTGTGAAGGAACACATGAAAAGCAAATGTAACTAAGGCAAGTCCACTTTTTGTCGGACGAGATCAGGATGACATTCTTTATCCTCTATTTTGGTTTGTGCTTTTCGTATCGGCTAATTGATTTCTTTCCTATCTGTGCGGCAGATCTAGTGGATGACAGTTGCCAGGAAAGGAGCGGTTTCACAGCATAGGGCTAGCACTACATGTTCTATGTTGGCATCGAGGCTTCTTATTTGATGGAGGAGCATTTTGTCCATCTGTGCCCCTCGGTGAGGTTTCACTGCTCACGTGTTTCTGTGCGATTTCACATTCTTGGTTTTGTTTGCCATTCATGTGTGCCTTATACTAAAGCAAGCCGTAGACGCTTTTGGCCTTACAGTCGACCAAACCACCACTTATGAGGAAGAGAAAGACAACCTGCTTGGCTGGATTAAAATCGATGTTCCAACCCACATAAACATGCCACGTCTAGAAATGAGGGTTTTTTGTGGGGACTAATGCTTCCCGACAACGCTCGTCCAGGCCCCTTCAAAGGTGGCATGCAGATCTTCGTCCAGATGCAACACAGGAAACCTACATCAAAGAAATGGGTGATTACCTCACTGCCGGCACATAGCTCGAGGATGGTCGCACTCTTGCTGATTACAACATCCAGAAGGAGTCCATCCTTCCACACTGCCTCCCGGCAACGTGGTGGTATGCTGATCTTTGTCAAGACACTCACCGACAAGATCATCACACTTGACGAAGAGTCCTCTGACACCATCGACAATGTCATGGCAAAGATTGCCGTGGAAGAGCATCGCCTCTCGGCAACGGCTCCCTCAGCGCCAATAGCTTCCGCCCGGCGACGACCAATCAGCGTCTAACCGTCGCAGGGCTACAGCGAAGAGGCTAAGCATAGGCCTGTTGCGGTCCACGGCGGTGCATGGCGAGCTGTCAAGTGGAGCGCGCGCCTCCAAAGTGTTAGGTGCACCCAAGGTGATTCACTGCCGCCTTTTACCATGCGGGCGACACCTCATCAGCAACGTGTCACAGTAAAAGGGATGCACCAGCAAAAGCCTGCTACGACAAGACAGGTGTTCAACTCCGGCAACGGGATACGAATACACATACCCCCGCATTTAATACGATAGGTATTCCGCTGTACATCTACTGTACCCGCAACCTTGCAGCCATTGTGGTGACCCCTTGTGACTATAAAAGAAGGCCCAGGTTACGTAGATAGGGGTTTGACTCTATTTTGATATGCACGAGTGAAGTTTCCCTGCCCCGGCAAGGAAAGTTCACCGTTGTAACATCCAGTTCATCACTTCCAGTGAATAAAAGTTAGCAGGACGTAGGGTATTATGCTTCCTAGCGGTCCAAATCTGGGTAAAAATCCACCATGTGATAGATAGAGGATTTGAGCGCGTTAGTGCCCCAACACTGAACCAAAAAGGGGGTGTTTAGAGTTACCTGGATTTACCAGAAGTCATCAGGAAAACTTGGTCAATGTATATCTCTATCATCATGAAGATTAGAGTTCACCTGGATTCAGGCAGCAAATCCGCATGAGGAAGATTACATCAACATTTGTGCTCAGTGCTCACACCATCTCAATGCTAACCATACTGCATTCTACCCTTTCACAAATGCTATTGTTCACCATGCATGTGAACTATTGGACAAAAAACTGACGCATGAGATTTACCAAACAGTGGACTGTGTAATACAATTGTGGCAATTGGATGCAACACTTAATATTTTAGCATTAAAATCATGTCCGCCGCTTAATCTAGGGCTAAGATTCAAGCAATATTAGCTCTCTAAATTCCAGTAATTTGTCAGCCATGCTCCATGGTGCTACGTGGTCAGGACAAGAGCAGTTTGCCAAACATGCACCACCGAGGCAGAAGGCTGGCATTCCAGCCAAGTAAACTCATAGGCCTCATTCCACCAGAAACTCCCCCCCGTAGCCAACATACTGTAATCTTTTGGTATAAGTCAGCATTAGTCCTCATGAACTAGTGTTTTGCATCTGTTCTCCAAAAATCCAAGGAACCCAGGATCGCAAGGAATGTGCATGGCCATCATTCAACAAGACATGGGACTCGGGCCTCAGGATTGTTATAGCCCACTAAGCCATCAGCAGAAACTTGATCAAAGAATATTTCTGGCCAGTGGTCACAGCTGACAAATTGCATCACACAGACTCGAATTTGCCTGGATTGAAAAACCAAGTCTTTATGAGGAGCATTACATTAACAGCATGCTCACATCACTTAAATACAGCACCATATTAAACAGCTTTCTGCTGCATAATCCAATTTCTTCAGATCTTCCACAAATGTTCTCGTTGATCATGCATGGCGATAGCATCATGCTATCGTCACTGCTGTAATCACCTAAGCAATTATGTAGACCACCCATTGAGAATTTAAGAATATTTGAATTCATGGGATGATTAAAACAGTTTAGCAACTTAAGCGATGCTTCTTGAAAGCCCATAAACAAGAGATCGACATGTCTCACTGCTTGGAACAAAACCCAGTTCCAACATCCTGTTCTGCAATTCTAATGACTCTGTGGTGCTCCTGGTCGTACAGTAAGCTCTCATCAGAGTATTATAGCTCTTATTGCAGCAGACCTGCAAATCAAGAACAAAAGCCTTCAGGATCAATTCTGCTTCATTAAGAGAACCTTCCTTGCAGAACCCACAAACCAAAGCAGCACAAATAGCCTCATTCGGCTGGAGCCCTGACTCATTCATCTCTGCCATAACCGATTTGCCATCTAAACTCCTCCCCAACCTGCAAAGGGAGGTTACAAGCATATGGCAAGTATCAAAATCTGGTTTCACTCCTCTAGAGCTCATCTCAACCTTTATATCTAAAGCCTCGTCCACACTGCCACACTGGCAGAAGCAATCTACTACCATATTATACGTCTCCAAGCTAGGACTGTGCCCATCCTCTATCATCCACTGGAACAAACCCCTGGCAGCATGAGGGCGCTTATCCTCGCACAATGCACCAATCAAGCAATTGTAACTCTCCAACGGGATGGCAACACCATATTTCCTTAAAGGTGACACCATATTCAAGCAAGTGAGCAGCTTCCCAATTTTGACATGACTCTCAATCACACTCTTGAGAGCGAATCCTTCAGACGAGAGCCCATTCCCCACCATCTCCATTAGCAGCAACCTTGCCTCCTTCACTCTCCACTCATTACAGTACCCTGCGATAAGAACACTATAAGCGACAGCATCAGGACTCACCCCACTGTGCACCATCCTGTCAAACATGCGTCTGGCGTCGCTCAATCTCCCGGCTTTGCACAGCCCGTCCATCAGGACAGTATGTGAGACTAAGTCTGGTTCAACACCCCTGGGCGGCATAACATCGAACAGGTGCAGAGCGTCCTGCAGCCTCCCCCTGCGGCAATACCCAACAAGAAGGGTGTTGTAAGTCACCACGTCTGGCTCGAAACCTTGCTCCTCCAGCTCCTCTAAGAAGCCCTGCGCGCGCTCGGCGTCTTCACCTCGGCAGAGCGCGGCGACGAGGATGTTGAACGTGTGCGCGTTGGGGCGCACCCCAGCACGAGACATGGCTGCCCGTGCGGCCCAGAGCTCATTGAAATGCTCCGCGCAAGATAGCGCGGCGAGGAGTGCGTTGAAGGCGACGGTGTCGGGAGGGAAGCCGGAAGCGGCCGCGCGCAGGGCGGCGTGGAATGCGTGGCGAAGGCGGGCGCGGCGGAGGAGCGCCTTGACGAGGAGGCCGGGGAGGGAGGGGTGGGGCGCGGTCTGGTAGGAGAGGAGGAGAGTGGGGAGGGCGTCGTGGGTTGGGTGGAGGCGGAGGAGGTGGTCGAGCGCGTCGAGCGCGTGGGAGAAGACGCGGGTGGTGGCGAGGGAGTGCGCGAGGAAGGCGAGGTGCGGAGGCGACGGCTGGAGCGGCGGCGGCAGTGCGATGAGGAAGCGCAGGGTGGGAAGCGGGTGAGAGTGGCCGGCGTGGAGCACGACGGCGGTGAGCTCGTCCTGGCCGAGGTAGGGGAGCAGGCCGGAGAGGTCGAGGGTCTTGGTGGGTTCCGCGTCGGCCGTGAGGTGGGTGGTGATGAGGTCGACGACGGCGACGTGGGGATTCAGGGCGCGCAGGAGGAGGGAGGTCAGGGTGCTCGACGGAATGCGCGACACGGCCTTGGACATGGTCCCCCTGCCCCTGCCCCTGGGCCTGGTCTTGGCTTGGACACTTCAAACCGAAACCCTCCGACTCCGAGTTCTTTGTATGACATGTTGGCCCGGGACGAAGCGTCCGTCCACAAGCCCACATTTCCGTCTTGCTACGGTTGCCTCTTCCCCTCAAGCCGCCGCCACCAGCCGAAACCCTCCGACTCCGAGTTCTTTGTATGACATGTTGGCCCGGGACGAAGCGTCCGTCCACAAGCCCACATTTCCGTCTTGCTACGGTTGCCTCTTCCCCTCAAGCCGCCGCCACCAGAGAGAGAGAGAGAGAGAGAGAGAGAGGGGGGGAGATGAGCCTGCAGATTCTGGCTAGGTCACGCGGCCTTCGCCGCCTCCTCCTCCTGCCGGGTGGAGAATCTGGCATCCGGCGGTCGTACTCCACCGGTGACCGTCGCCGCCGGGTGATCCGCGAGGCACGGGATGAGGAGGAGGACGAGGCCTTCCTCCGCACCCTCAACTTCGGGGCTGACCCAGAGAACAACCCCCTGCCCCCACCGCCTAGACGCGCAGGGGGAGCCCCTGACCCCTCCGCCGCCGGCGCCTTCCCTGCTGACATCCTTCGACGCGCCGCCGGGAAGCAGCAGCAGCAGCAGCGTCCGGAAAGGAGCGCTCAGAAAGCCATCGGGGAGTCGCTGATGAAGAAGCTTAAGCTGGGCGACGCCGCCTCCTCCACGGGAAGCAACATCGAGGCTCAGCAGCCTGAGCACGAACCGGGACAGCCGCCGCAGACGAAGGACGTGGACGAGATCTTCCGGAAGATGAAAGAGACGGGGCTGATACCCAACGCCGTCGCCATGCTCGACGGCCTCTGCAAGAACGGATTGGTGCCGGAGGCCATGAAGTTGTTCGGTCTAATGCGCGAGAAGGGCGCCATCCCAGAGGTGGTCATCTACACCGCTGTTGTCGAGGCCTTCTGCAAAGCAGCCAAGCTGGACGATGCCGTCAGGATCTTCAGGAAGATGCAGGGCAACGGGGTCATTCCAAATGCCTTCAGCTACTGGTTGATTATACAGGGTCTGTGCAAGGGCGACAGACTGGATGAGGCGGTTGCTTTCTGTGTGGAGATGTTCGAGGCTGGGCATTCCCCGAATGCTGCAACATTTGTGGGTTTGGTTGATGAAGTATGCAAGATGAAGGGGGTAGAGGAGGGTGAGAAGCTTGTGAGGAGCTTCCAGGATAGGAACTTTGCCATTGATGAGAAGCCCATCAGGGAACATTTGGACAAGAAAGGGCCATTCTCACCGATTGTTTGGGAGGTGATCTTTGGGAAGAAAAAAACAAGCCGGCCCTTTTGATCTAACTAGTATGTGCTCATCCTCTCAATAGTTGAAGCTCCTTCCGTGGTTAAATCAAAATAGCTAGCATGTTGTTTTTACATGATGTCCACCCACCAGTGATTTTGTGTTCTCTGTGTTTACATGCAATTCACCAACATTTAGTTGCTGCTTGGAACCAATAGCTCGGTGATATTTTTACTAACCATAAGCCAGTGGTTGTTGTTTGGAGGTTTCTTGCATGGAGAACAACATTGCACCCATGAACACACACTTGCTGCTCAGAGATTGTTGTTAATTCAAGCTGTTGAGTTGTGGTATTTCATCACTATCAATTTCCTACATGATGAACAATCTTGAGAGAACTAATAGGAAACAGGGTGTTTCTGAATTCTAGGTATATAGTTAAATGCAAGTTGGCATCCTCTGGCATGCAGAAAGAGCTGCAAACTTATCATCACCTCTTGTTCACTCTCCAGCCAGATTATCCTTGCTCACCGGCAAGCTAATATGGCTTACTTGTCATACCTAATCACCTGCTTAGTGTGACTAGGTACCTGACGGGTGGGACTGCCAGTTGGCGTGACAACTGGTGATGAGGACATGATTACCTTGGATACGACCCAAAATATTGCATACATGTATATTTGTGAGGTGTATGGGAGATTTGTACAATCCACATATGAACATAAAGGAAAAAGAGAAGTTTATGTGTTGTTCAAAAAGTCCTCTCACGTCACTTTTGGGCCAAGAGAAGATAGAGTCCAAGTCTCTCACGTTCTGGATTCAGATTCGGACTGCACAGACATACCTGACTCAAAACGCCAAGAACTATTTCATACGGACTCCGAATTGGGTGATTATTTTTTTGTTGGAAAGTAGATTTCGTGCTCTTTCTAGCGCAATTGGTTTCACCTTCAAATTCATCCGGAGCGTTGAGTTGTCGTCGAAACAATCTGACGCTGTAGCAGATTCCGAGTCAAACTACAAGTCCAAAGGTGTTGCATCACCTCCACTTGGGCCCATTGGCCTTGTACGAACTAGAGTTAGTTTTAGGCTGCCTTGGGACGTCCTCCCACCTCCTTGGCCGCCACCCCTTGCTCCTATATAAGTAGATCCATCTAGTAGCTTTTTGCTTGGGATTTGTTTAGTTAAAAGTTAGTCATTGCAACTTCGTGTACTTCGTTTGTGTCCAACGACCAGACCAAGACCGCTTTCGGATCCCCACCTTTATCAATACTTCATCTATATTCGCAATATTCAGATTGCATTATCATATTCTTGCTTGTTCTTCGATTGCGTGCAGGAATAGACCTTCGTGGTCAGGCTGATAGTACTTTCAGCATCGTCAGTAACCTCGGGAGATTGGTTTAGCGATTGCTAAGGCGCAACGTCGTGCACGTTTGTAGTCGGATCGTCAAAGTCGACTCCACCAAATCGATAGCTATCATCTCATCGAAAGATCGGGACACCCCCGCCTCTATCAAGTGGTATCAGTTTTCAGGTAGCTCGGTGAGAATTTCTAGTTTTCCCTAGATTAGATTTATTTTCTTACCTATTGTTCAAGAAAAAGCCACAAAAAAAAGTTAGATCTATTCATCCTTTGTCCAAGCCAGTCTGAGCCTTTGCAATTTTCTTTTCATTGTTTGCATTATTGAATTATCGGTTGCATCGTCGTGTTCAGTTGCTGGTCTTAGTGTCTAGTTCGTTTAGAGTTTCGAGTTCTGTTCACATTAGTCACGCCGCCGCTGCATCGTTATTCCTTCCGCTGTCCACCATCCCATCCATCAATTTCCACATCGTGCTACCCACTGTTCATTGTCATAATCATAGTTGAGGTCATTCACATCTGTGCTTGATCCAATCTACATCTTATCTAGTTTGTTTTGGAAAGAGGGAGAGAGAAAAAAGAGAGAAAAAAAGTGTGAAAAAAAAGAGAGAAGAAAAAAAAACAAAATTCGGATCTATCTAGACTCAATCTCGTAGCTGAATTCGGATTGGAATCTGTTTTGCGCAGTGTTCAGTAAAACAGGCATATCTTTTTCATATGAAGTCTTTTTTGGCTCCGTGAGTACTCAAATTACAGCTAGCGACGAGCCGCATCTAAATAGTTGCAGAAGCTAGTTCAATATTTGACACCTCAAAATCGGCTTCTAAATAGGTCTTTTTGCCCTCCGAAGTTCGCGAACATAGCTTGTTCCAGTTTTTCAGGCCAGTTTTAGAATTTTTTGACTCCTCATATCAACTCGGAATTGAGTGATTCTTTTTGCATTTGAAAGCTTGAGTCAGTGCCATTCTTGAGAAAATTTATCATAAAATTGGCACAAACTTTTATAGGGTAAAGTTGGAGAGAGAATTGTTGGTATATGCTACTTGGTAGTTGTTTCTCATCATTATCTTTACTGCCATTGTGATCTTCACTTATATCTTGCTGTCCAGAGCTACTTCATATCCTTTATTGATGCTAGTTGTGCTACGCCGTGACCTCATTAGTGTTCTAGGCTCGCGTCTCTAGTCCGGTCTTGCCTAGGACCAGCACAGTACCGTCGTTGAGCGTTTATTCAACATTGCATCTCTGAATTGATTATTGCTAATCTTTTGCTACCATATATAGCCAACCCAGCTCCACATATTTTTACACCGTGTATACGTACGTTCGCCTGGCAATCGCTTTACTCAATCTTCGGAGTTATTTGACACCGCTGGTTGCCCGTCACCACCTGCTGCATGGTAAGAACTTGTAAGATATTGATATTTGCTTTACTGTGAGCGCTTTACCACCACATCCTAGTAGTTCATAGGAACATTATTCTCGATTTTTTTTTATTTCTACTAATCATGACAGGTTCCGGAGTTGTTAGTTCTTGGGCTTCATCGATCGTGGGAGATTTGCCACCACCTAAGAAAATACAACAACCGTCACAAGAGGAGCAACAACATGAGAATGCACATAATCAGGTTAATGTTTCCATGCCACCATTTACTGGTCGTTTTAGACCTGATTTATATATTGAATGGGAGTACAAAATTAATGCTATATTTGCTTCCCATAATTTTGATGAGCGTGGAAAATTTCAAGCTGCGATTAGTACTTTCAGTAGCTTTGCTTTAGTTTGGTGGAGTGAATATCGTCAGTTAAACCCTGATCTTATACCTACTACTTGGGATGATTTAAAACTTGTCATGAGAGATAGATTCGTTGATGTTTATTATACTCGTGGCATGATTAAAAAATTACAACATTTAAAACAAGGCACTGACACGGTAACAAAATACTATGATGATTTACAAACTACATTATTGCACTCATTTTTAGAAGAAAGTGAAGAAGATTTTATGGATAGATTTTGGGGAGGATTAAACCGTGATATTCAAGAGATTCTAATTCATGAAGAGTGTTATCCTATGGACCATTTGTTTCGTCTTGCTTGCAAAGCTGAACAGGAAATAAAATGACGTGTTGGCCACAAGGAGAACAAGCGCACGGTGCACATTCCAAGTGTTCATACAGATGTTTCTTCAACTACTAGGTGTACTATGACAACCACATCCATTGTTGCGAGGACTACATCATCTTCATCATGTGACACATCACCTCCAATAGTGCCTACATCGTCTGAGTTGATCATAAGAGGTAATGACAAAGGTAAAGATTTTCAACTTTCACATGAGAATGATGCATGCCTAGTTAACTTGAATACATCATGTGTTGTGTTACCTATTGATTTGAGCACACCAGCTATTTTAGAGAATCGTGTTACTGTCATGAATGCGTCATGTGATCAAAGAGTTGAAGTATCAACAATTTTGAGTGCACCCAATGAATTAACTGTTGATGCAAAAGAAACAATGTTTAATCATTTTGATATGACCTCTAATCTTGGTGATGATTTTGTGTCAAAAGACTTATTGCATGTTTGCTTATTTAAGCATGTTGTAGCATGTAAATTTGATGCAAGTAAGGTTTATTCATCAATGTTGGGATGGTTTAATGATGAACATTGTCAATCCTTTGATATGAATAAGAGCTTCACTTATATGTGCAAATTGAGTTGCAATATTTTCATGTCTTCTAATACTTGTGATAATATTTTGGCTTTACATTTTATGAACTATGAAAGTTACTCATGTATACATGTGTCATATGTGCAAAAATCAAGGGAAGTAAAAATGGATGACATATACATATACAATATGTACACCTTGTCTCTTTTGTTAGCCACATTTCAGGTTAAGCAACGCCGAGGATGGCTTTGTTTTCAAGAAGGGGAGGATGATGAGGACATGACTACCTTGGATACGACCAAAAATATTGCATACATGTATATTTGTGAGGTGTATGGGAGATTTGTACAATCCACATATGAACATAAGGGAAAAAGAGAAGTTTATGTGCTGTTCAAAAAGTCCTCTCACGTCACTTTTGGGCCAAGAGAAGATAGAGTCCAAGTCTCTCACGTTCTGGATTCAGATTCGGACTGCACAGACATACCTGACCCAAAACGCCAAGAACTATTTCATACGGACTCCGAATTGGGTGATTCTTTTTTTTGTTGGAAAGTAGATTTCGTGCTCTTTCTAACGCAATTGGTTTCACCTTCAAATTCATCCGGAGCGTTGAGTTGTCGTCGAAACAATCTGACGCTGTAGCAGATTCCGAGTCAAACTACAAGTCCAAAGGTGTTGCATCACCTCCACTTGGGCCCATTGGCCTTGTACGACCTAGAGTTAGTTTTAGGCTGCCTTGGGACGTCCTCCCACCTCCTTGGCCGCCACCCCTTGCTCCTATATAAGTAGATCCATCTAGTAGCTTTTTGCTTGGGATTTGTTTAGTTAAAAGTTAGCCATTGCAACTTCGTGTACTTCGTTTGTGTCCAACGACCAGACCAAGACCGCTTTCGGATCCCCACCTTTATCAATACTTCATCTATATTCGCAATATTCAGATTGCATTATCATATTCTTGCTTGTTCTTCGATTGCGTGCAGGAATAGACCTTCGTGGTCAGGCTGATCGTGCTTTCAGCATCGTCAGTAACCTCGGGAGATTGGTTTAGCGATTACTAAGGCGCAACGTCGTGCACGTTTGTAGTCGGATCGTCAAAGTCGACTCCACCAAATCGATAGCTATCATCTCATCGAAAGATCGGGACACCCCCGCCTCTATCAACTGGCATGAGGAGTACGTGTGTTAAAATAGGCCGCCTGTGGCCGTGGGGAGAGGCGTGTAGAAACCATTCTGTATCTGAACTTTCATCTGCCATCCCACCTCCTTCTTCCTCTCCAAGTCAGCTCACCTGCTCCTCTCGCCCTCCCTCTTCTGGATCTCGATCCCCTCCTCCTGGGTTTGTTACAATTGGTAACTAGTAGAATGTCCGTGCGTTGCCATGGGCCTTTTTACTGAATACACATATATAAATATAATGCATATCAGATATCACATGTATAGAAGAGATAGCCTGCAACAAATGAAAAAAAAATACTTCACTTGTAATGTATTTCAATGATGTATACATTGAGAGCAATGATCCAAATAATTATCTGGCACATATTAAGATCTACTTCATGCACTTAAGATATACCCATACAAAGTCAGGAGTGTTGTCTTTAGGTTTATTCACACGGTACTTTGGGAAGTATAATAAAAATTTCGTTCTCAACTCATGACCATTCTACACGAGCAATTAATATAATTAGCATGAAGGTTTCACGTGTTGATATAAAAAATGTGCAACTTTGAATACTCACTGCGTGAACAGAATGAACCATATCTTTACCATTTCACGGGAGCATAGAATCAAAAACAAAATAGCTGGACACATCCTTGCAAATGAATAAGTTATTACCACTGTTGTTACAAAGTGGCACAAATATTTTCAAGACAAAAACAAAATAGACGGACACATCATTGCAAATGAATAGACTATTGGCACTGTTGTCATAAAGTGTGGAACAAATATTTTAAGACAAAACCAAAATAGTCGGACACATCCTTGCAAATGAATAAATTATTGCCATTGTTGTCATGCTGTCTTCTTTGCATCATAATTTTTACCATGTCTTTCTCGACAAACACGATATCACCCCCCCCCCCCCCCCAACACCCACCATTAACAGGTCTATGTTCCCCACCAACTGTTATAACCCACATTAGAATATACAACCATCTATATTCAAGAAACATATAGCAATTTCCCGGCCAGTGACACTGGAGTCAAGATCAACAACAAAATGATTACCCAGAACCTGGTTATATATATACAATGCAGTGTCTCACTTCATTCGGCTGCCCCTCAATGATTCTGTCATGGTGGGCGCTTCTCACCTCCTCTGTCCGCTTTGTACCCAGAACCTGGTTATATATAAGGAAATTAAAATTAGTAAAAATAGGGACCTTTAGTGATGTTTCTGTAATATATGGATTTAACGATACAAATCTCCCTATAAGCAACCATTTTATGAAAACAAAATAGTGAATAAAATCTATGCATGAGCATAAAAAACATCTTACAATCCATTTTCTGCAGTCCCTTTCCTCCAAAGAACAAAGATTGTCCTCGGGTACTATTTTACTTTGTGACATAATAAAATATTAAAATATAATGTATGCATATGTTTTTTGATACATTAGGATAGCCCTCTATTAGAATTTGATTTAGGATGGTAGTTCCCATCAATAGTTAGTCCTAGACATTTATTCACATCCAGAAGGAAGTGTTGCAATAATTAGAGGCAGTGTCCATGATATTCCGACTTTATTTAAAATGGTTTATCTGGATTTCCCTACTTTAATAAGACAACTAACGGATGCTTTCCATAGTTTTAGTTGAGCGTAAATGTAATTTGATGAGACAAAAGGTGATTCTAAGTGCGATAAAAGAATTCTAGCAAGATTAATTCATCATTCTCCACTTACAACGGTGACAACTTTACGTATATAAACCTCTGTATGTTTTCAGCTATTATTCCTTTTTATTTTTATTTAGAAAAAAAGCTCAAGGTGAGCCCGACTTTTGAATTAATAAAGCTATCAACAAGCCAGGATTACAATAAGAGCAATTACATGAAAAGGGAAAAGAAAAATGGCATATATACAGTGTTGGGACAGCTTACAACCCAAAGGTGAAACAAGCACAAGAGAAGGACAATGTAGACCTGGTCGAGACACCATGGCTGGAATGTAAAAAGAAGCCACACCAGCATGGAGGAGAAGATGTGGGAAGAATCGCCACCATCATAATGCCACCTTGTTTGCTTCAAAAAAGGCAGATCTAGGACACAAAGCCATCATACTTGCCTCCAAAGTGGGCCACTACCCTCTCACCCTGGCTCGAAGGGCGCCTGACCGTCGGTAGGCAAAGTGCTCCCCCAAGAGCTCGCATGAACAATGTTGACCTAGATGACCGGAAGAACCTACAAGGCAACCAAATCAGCATAGCCTACCACTACTGCCTCAACATATGAGGATCAACCACAAATCAAGACACATGCTGAAGAACGAAACTGCACGACAAGGACCGATGAGAATGGCCAAACACTGACACTAAGGAACAGAACCCATCGAGACACTAAAGGATCGTCAACGCTAGTCCAGCCACTTCAACTGTAGAGGGGATCACCAGGAGGTCTACGTAATCAAAATATCGCTTCTATCCATAATGGGAACTCGATTTTCATCCGAAGTGAGGAGGATGGGTAGTATGAGAGGGGGCCTCAGTGAGGCATCCAAGGAGGGAACCTGCGCCACAGGCGTCGACAACATCATGGCCACCACCGCTAGCCAAGGGTTTCTCCCCGGCCCCGAGTCTCACAACCAACCTCCCAGAGTGAAGAACGTTGTGAGCAAGCCAAAGCCATCACTTGAACTGGCCAGGAACACACATCCCAAAGGAGAGAACCAACAATCTTTGACAACAAAGGGCAAAGGACGACAGTGCACCCAACCCAGGCATATAACGAACACTTCAAACTTGCCGCCCACTCAACCATCAACAAAAGAAGCACTCATGGTCGGTGCTCGTCGAAGAGCCAAGGCCATCTACTTGCCCGAGGCCGCCGCCTTGGCATCCACCCACCACGTACATCACTACCACACCTAGAAAGCGAACTCTGACAACACAACCGAAGGCAAACCACAACTACGGCGACACCCACAAGAGAACTTGGTGCCTGCAGAGCACACGCGGGCAAAATCTGGCTGGGAAATATACAATCCACTACCGAAGCGCCAGATCCGCCCGCTTCGGGGCGGATACGGCACACCCAGGCAGAGCAGAGAAGTCCCGTTGGCCCAAGAGGAGGACCACCAGCCGGCACAAACTTCAGATATGAAGAGGGCGACGACCGTTGCGATCGAACGGTGAACAAACCTTGCCATCCCCATCGGGCCTCCATGGCCGACACACATCACACGGGCCAGGAGAGAACGCCGTAGCCGAGATGGGTGACACGCGGATTGGGCGGCGCCAGGGAGAGGACGGGGCACGAGGGGACGGCCCGCCACCGCCCTGAGCTGCACAGGCGAGGATGGCGACAGCCGCCGGCGATGGCGGGGGAGGGAAGGGAGTTAGGGGGAGGAGGTGCTGACGCTAGGGTTTTGCTGACACATCGTCCACAATTTTTGTATCAAACAAAAACCAAATGGTACCTATGATCGATGGCCTACCATCCTATGAACCTGCCTAAGCATATAGGTTACTAAATTTGAACTAAAACCATAACACTTATTATGGATTAGAGGGAGTAGTAAATTGTTCCAGTGGTCATGTATCTCCATCATGTGCTATATTTATTTTTCTTTGGAGGGGTTAGGCCTGTTCTTCAATTTTCTTTGGCTCCCAGACTTAAGAAGTTGCTGTCCTATCCCAAGATTGAGATACAAAAGAACTGTAGAAACCCTAAATAGCATGCAGATGCAGATGCATGAAATAGCATGAATCCTAAAAGATTGAAGAGTGGGGAAAGGGGAGGGGAGAGAAAGAGCTTACCGGGTGGTTGTGTTGCTGACGTGTTGTGAAACCATGTGTAACCATGTTCCAGAAACCATAAAAAAATGTAACCATGTTGTGAAACAAACGTGCCCACCATGTGTGAACATGGTTGCGCTGGCGACATGTTGTAAAACAAATGCTGCCGACGGGTTATCTCTTTTGTGTCGCAATAAAAAAAATCCAGAGAGATGACAAAAAAGTCAATATAAATAATTAAATAATGTATTCATCATAGTTGTAGGTGTTGCATTTTCCTATAAAGAAAATAATTATGCAAGTATGTGAGGAGATTGTAATAAAATATGCCTGGGGCCTGTATTGGAAAGCCAGTGCCCAATATTAGGTCCTAATAACTTTATATACATACAAGAGTATAAATGATAATGTAGCAACAAAGTCTAGATTGGAATAATAAAGCAGATAAGTGGGCTTGCATATCGGATGTTGAGAGTAGTTAAATTAGCAATCCTACAATCAATTTTTTAGATCAAAATCTGGTGATTTTTACAGATCAAACTGATGTTTCAGACTCCATAAGTTGTATCCTTAATGTCTTGCCTCAGTAAGGGTTCAAGTTGTAAATTTCAGCTTTGAGTGCAGGAAAGAACTGCATTCGTCCCCCCCCCCCCGCGTCGTCCCACCCCCCCCCCAACGGGAGACTCGGGCGGCGGCGCGGCTTCCCCCATCCTTTTCCCCTCACCGCCCTCCCCCGCCCTCGCCGTCAGCCGCAGCCGCTGGGGCAAAGCCCCTCGCGGTGGCTGGCGGTGGGGCCCCTCTCTCCACCACGCGGGGTTGGCCGGTGCGGGACGGCTTGGTCTGGCGGCGGCGCCGGGCATACGCGGGGCTCGGTAGTGCGGCGGCGGTGGCTCTCGGCTGCGGCGTGCGAGCGGCGGCGAGGTGGGCGACGGCGGCGGTGTGGCGGCTGCGTGCCCGTGGTGGCGGCGGTGGTTCGGATTTGGCCATGGGCTGCTACGGACGGATCTGGTGGATCCCTTCTCTACGGGCTCTGGCTTGGCCTTCCTCTCCTCTCGGTCGGGGTCGGAGGTGGGCTGGAGCTGGTGGAGGTGGGGCCGTGTCGGCCGGATCTGACGCGACATTTTCGCCAGGCGGCGCGGGTTGGGGCAGCGGTCGGGCGTGGCTGTTGCTCCGGCCGTGGGCGGCGGCACGGGGAGGTCTGGGGGTGGTGGCCTCCCGGTGGCGCGGCGGCTACACGGTGGCCGGCGGCTCTGGCCGCGGCGGCGGCCGGCTTATCCGGCATCGGCTCGTCTGCGGTCGGGCCATTTTGACCTTTGCTTCACCTCCGCGTCGTCCGGTCTCTGCTTGCATCGAAGGGCTGGCCCGCTCCCAGCTATGGGCCATCGCTCGTCTCGCGCCCGATGCCGCGGGACCGAGCTCGTCTCGCGCCCGGCAGCAGGACCGAGCTCGTCTCGCGCCCGGCGGCAGGATCGAGCTCGTCTCGCGCCCGATGCTACAGGACGGGGCGATGGTGGCCAGTTGTGGCCAGCCTATTGGGTCTTGGCGCTGGGGGCCGCTCAGGGGTGCGAAAGGCCGGGCCTTTCCGCTCATCTCTTTGGTTGGGTAGCGATGGGTCTCGGGTGAGGTGGTGTCTTGGTCTTGGATGCCGGGGCGGCGGCCCTGGTGGTGGTAGCGCGGTGCTCATGGGCAGAGCCCGTGGCTTGGTGCTGCCCGGCTGCCATGGCCGTGTGGGCAGCGTGGTGGCCGGGGTGTGGCGTTCGGTGGCGGTGAGTGTTGGTCAGGGTGAAAACCTGTTCTATCCTCGGACGGACCGGCGACGGCGTAGCTCGTTCCCTTGTTGAAGGCGTCGTCGCGGCTCTCATTGCCCGTTGTGCTGCTCCAGGGGAAACTCTGACCCTCTGGTCGGGCGGCGGCAGTGCTCCGATGTCGTATCCTTCCTGAAGGCGCCGCCTTGGAGTCAACGCTTCATCGTATGCGGCTTCATCTCTTCGTAGATAGGGGTGGTGTTGCTGCGCTGAGCGCCTATGTATCCTGCCTTGGGTGTGTGCATGTGTGGTGGCGTGCGTTTGTACCGTTGTGTCGATGATCTTTGCTTTATATATAAAGCGGGGCGAAAGCCTTTTTCTGTAAAGAACTACATTCAGAAGTGCAGCATTGGATGTACAGGGTAAACAGAAATAATAGCATACCTATATGCCACAAACTTGATAAACATGGTGCTAATAATCTTGTCTCAAACATATGTAGTTCTAAAATAAACAAAAGGTAGGAAAACTCTGACCAGTGTAATAAACTGAACAGGATATGTGTCGTCTCCTCGCAAATGTTCCTTTTTTTGCAAGACTGGATTTTTTGAACTAACATTCAGGTTTCATAGGTCCATGGTAAATAGAATAAACTGAATCATAGAAAACTATAAATATATAGCTCTTTCAACTTGTCAGGCACCCATATCAGTCCATCATAATGCCTGCATGAAACTGAAACAATTCATAGTTAGTGAGCAATTCTATGGAGCAAAAGGGTAAACAACAATATAACTCTTGCAAACGAAATCAATGCCCCTACCTGGCACGCCAAATTTCGGAATCAGGGCTCCGCGGACCCAACAAGGTTTGAACTCTGGGGCGTGTGTGAAGATCTAGCCTAGCCGCAGCCTCAAGCTCATCGCCTCATGGCTTGGCCTCTTTGAGTTCGTGCGAGAGGGGAAAGAGGGGACACAACAGTTTACTAGGTTCGGGCCACCTTGCGGTGTAAAACCCTAATCTTGCTTTGTGGTGGATTGGCCTCACGAGGAGGTTGAGAATGAACTAGTACAGTGGGTGAGCAGCCTCGCGAGGGCTTAGTGGATGAGAATGGATCGTCCCCTACGGTGGAGACTAGCCTATCTTTATAGTGGCCTTGGTCCTCTTCCCTCATAGCTTAGGCGGGAAGGGATTCCACAACGGCCAATTTGAAAGGGGACAAGAGGTACATCTTATCCTGACGAAAGGTGGTCTTCGCCTACAAAGCTTCTGACCATGATGCAGTGGTGGGCTCGGTGATGACATCCGTCCTGCCGAGCTCGTGGTCTTGGTCTCGTTGCACCGGAATGGAAACCTTTGGGGGATCCCTCGAGAACCCGCGCTGGCCCTTGCCTCCTTAGCACCAAAGAGGAAACTGTCCTCCTCTACACCCGCTGGCGCCCGCCTGGCCTTGGTCGTCATGGCTCACGTCATCACGAGCCTCGTGAGGCAGGGTACCTGCATAGAGGTCTCCGCTCCTCGGGAGGCAGGCTCGGGAAGCCGCCCCTCAAGAGGTCTTGGCGTCGTTCGCCTCGCGAGGCCGGGGGGCCCTCGCGAGGGTCTTGCTCGCAGAGTCTTGTAGCTGGGCCATATCGGGCTGTCGATGGGGCCACACTTTGGGCCGCAGGCAGGCAGGTCTGGGTACCGCCGATCCTAGAATGCCGACAGTAGCCCCCGGGCCCAAGGCGCGCTCGGCTTGGCTTCGAAGCGAAGGCAAGAAGTGAAGGGCGAAGCAACGCAGGCCCCAATCGCCTGCGGGCCAGGCTTGACGCGTGGTGCACGATGGGACGCGGACGCCTCCACTTCCCGACGTCGTCGCGGCAACTGTCCAGACTGACAAAAGACTGGCGTGCGCCGCGGGGTCATCATTGATCCACCGCGCCTCCATCCTCTGCCCCTTCCTTCCCTAGAAAGCTCGCACCTCGCTCATCGGATCCAGTGCCGCCCCGGACTCATCGCATTGCCATGGCCCGCGGGAGGAAGAAGAGCGGGGTCACGGTGGTGGTGGACCGCTGAACGGGGCTGGAACCCACCCTCGGCCGGTCCACCGTGATCAATCTCGAGGGGTTGGACAAGGTCTTACCCATGATTGTAGCTGATTCCAATGAGTGGAAGCGACGAGGATCTGGCCTGCTTCCTTGCCCTCCACCGAATTGGAGGCCACCACCGTTGCCCTTCACCTTCACGCCCTCTTCTCCGGCTTGTTGCCCCCGTTTTCGGACTTCTTCAATGCCGTATTGTCGCACTACCAGGTCCACGCGCTGCACCTTGACCCTGAATCCATCACCCTCCTATCCGCTTTCGCGTTCTTATGCGAGGCCTTCGTGGGCATCGCTCCCTCGGTGGCGTTGCTTTGCCACTTCTTCTCCCTGCAATTGACCGTCGGCGAGCAATGCTCCGGGTGCGTGTCGCTCCGTGCAGTGAGCGCGACGGCGGGTGAGGGCATCAGTATGAAGATACGCCAAGACACGGAGGGCTTCCGAAAGCAATGGGTGTACATCGACACATCCCAGCGCAGCCCCCTGCTCCAAACCCCGTCTTCCCCGGCGATGCCGAGCTCAGGATGGGCGCATGATAGGCTCGTCGACCCTAGGCTCGCGTGGGTTACTGCGAGGCTAGCTGACCCAAGGGCCGAGGGCGTGACAGCGGCGATGGTGGTGAGGGAGTTCGTCCGGCGGTGGATTGCTCCACTCCAGCGCCATTCTCGCCCGATGTGGACCTTCACCGGCCGCGAAGACCCCATGAGGCTCCGGGAGGCCTCCCTGCCCCCCAGCGCGCTGGGTGGGATACTCCGCCTGCTGACTGGCGGGAGAGCCGGCGTGCTTCCTGATGGTGGACTCCCCCTATACAACTATACGAACGGGAGAGACTTTGCCAGGGGGATGCCTCGCTTTGATGAGTGGGGGCTGCCTCCCGAGGGCCATGAGGGGCCTCGCGACAACCCCTTCCTTGTGGTCCCAGCCCCCGAGGGTCTCAAGGGTGGGGCGCCCCTGATGACGACTGACGGACGCGTCAAACCATCCGCTGCGGGCCGCCCTGCCCCCGCGCCTCTGGACGGTGGTGGTGGTCCCCTGCCTGGGGACGCGGCCATTTTCGCGAGCTCGCGGGAAGGCCAGGTGCCCCTTGCGGCGCCAGCGCCTAGGGCCCGCGTCTCCTCGAGGAGGAGGTGGGCTGAGGGCGGCGCCGACTCGTCCCTGCGGACCTTGAAGAGAAGAAAGTGGGTCGCCGCCGACGAGTAAGTCTTCTGCTTTCTCTGGCCTCTGCTAATCAAGCCCTCCTGAGCCCTTATTTCTCAGGTCTCCGTCAAGCGAAGGGGCAAGGGTGCTCCCGTCACCGCTCCTCGGAGCATCGAAGTGCCCAATGGTCGAGCTTACGCACACCGAAGAAGTCACACTCCTCCCGAGGCGACCCCTGGCGGTTCGCGACCCCGGGGCCCCGACGCCCTCCGACGGGGCACTGGTACAACGAGGTGCTATACAAATGGTTTTTAACCCCTTTCCGCGACGGTGTTCTGAACCGTCACCTAGTGAGTGACTGCGATAGGGGGGTTCTTCCCACACGACCCAGAAACCGTCAGGGATAGGCCTTCCTGGCACACACGCTCGGCAAAATGAGGTCGTGTGCGACGGGCGAGCGATCAAATACGATTATACAGGCCCAATCGGTTCCGGTCGTAAGTACATCCCACACAGTCAGTCCCAAACAAACATTT
This sequence comes from Thinopyrum elongatum, assembly GCA_011799875.1. NCBI lineage: Eukaryota > Viridiplantae > Streptophyta > Magnoliopsida > Poales > Poaceae > Thinopyrum > Thinopyrum elongatum. The sequence continues at coordinate 283,199,032 of CM022299.1, read as the reverse complement.
CCGTTTGTTATGTACATTCCACACAGTCAATCTAAGGAATACGTTTCCGTTCTTATGTACATCCCACACAGTCAATCCAGGGAAAACGTTTCCGTTCGTATGTACATCCCACACAGTCAATCTAGGGAAAACGTTTCCGTTCGTATATACATCCCACACAGTTTTATGTATAGGCTCGTGTGTGATAGGTGTAACTATCACACATGCTCTGCCTCGGTTAACCATTTTTGCTTTTATTCAACTACATCACACATGATTTGATGAAGAAAACTGTATGGCATTGGGCTATCCATCACAAGCGCTTTTACTGCTATAACCGTTTGCAAAGTTCCATGACCCATTTAGTAGGTTTATTAGTTTACAATTAATAATTCCAGTATTACGCAAATTCACATTTCATATCGAACAGCTGTTTGCCAATTTCATATCAGGCACATAAATATATTTTAACATCACAGTACGATACTACCTGAAAACAACACAATACAGCATATAGCTAGTTCAGCTTCATAAGAACAATATTAGAACAATATATTCATTTCCCTAATCGAGATCATCCAGACTCATCTTATCCACCTCTGCTTTCAGTTGAGTAAACACCTGTTTTGCACTGGCCAACTGGGAAGGTACCTCCTCCTTCGCCAACACCATCTTAGCAAAGTCTGATTTAAAAAATCTGAGCTCATTCTCCACCTTCCTCTTTTTGTCCTGCATCTTCAAATATTCTTCAGCGTTGACAACACTTTCTCTAAGCCTACCTCTGTTCTCTTCCTCATACATGCTCCAGAGCTTTGCTAGGCACATCTTCAAAGACTGTGGCCACTCTTGATCAACCCACTCCAGGTAAGAACACTTCCGTTCATCCTATAATATTTAAAACTAGATCAGTAACAATTGTAGGGGAAATGGGTTTATAGCAACATAGAAAATCACCAATACTTATTTTGAAAAATTGAAGAAATAGGTTAATTATGACATATCTTCTAAAAACGATCAATGTGTAAATGAATTAATTGCTACTGAGACAACAACCAAATTCTAAAACATCAGAAGCTATAATTAACTACAACAACGCTACAAGTTCTTACTCATGTACTATAAATAACAAATTGAACATTTTATGAGGAAGCTAAATATAACTGCAATAGCATTGCGACAGTGTTTGGATGACAGCAAATTGATACTAACAGGTGTGTACATGCACAAATTTAGTAACATAGAACTAATAGCACTAAGGCCGTCCACTATGTATGCCAAAACTAGTGTAAAGACAACTGTTGCTACATTTCGCACCGGTGCCCTACACTGGCGAGCCGATGCGGCGAAAAAAAATCAGGGACCCGGACTCCGGAGCACCTAGTTGCTCCGATGCCCAGTTCCTTCGTGCCATAAAGATTTAGTATTTTACTGCTTGGCTGCTCGGTTGTGTGGACCAAAGTTGGCTGCACAAACTACTGAAGCGGTGCCAAATAATTTTCTAATGGCACCGCTGATGAGATGGCAACATTTTTAGATACTAGGTACAAACTGTGACACTGTCTTAGGATGCGTTTGGTTGAAGGTGTGGTATGAATGGGTTGGGACCGTCTGAATCACATCTAACAAATGATTTGTAACAACGAAAGTGGGGCTAACCTTCGCTGCACATGCCAGAAACTTCCTCCCACTGTCCACAGATTCAAACGCAACTAGCTTCACGCATGGAGATTGATGGTGACAACGAGCAGACATATCTTCAGCCACCCCGCTCCATTCGTTGCAACTGATGGTCCTAGGGAGCTACAAGAGGAAGAAATGACTCAAATTGACCGCCGGGTTAAAATCCTTCATTCCAAGTTATAGCCCGAGAGAGAGAAGAGAGGCATACCCAGGTGGTGAAGGAGTCATCATCGGAGGAGGAACCGCTGGAGAGGTCATTGAAGAAGACCATGGCGACCCCGGTGGTAGGATGCGAGACGGTGAGAGCGAGGAAGCAAGCGAGGAAGCGGCTATAGCTTAGGAAGGAAGGAAGGAGAAAACAGGGGAAATGTGACTTGTGGTCGGGGAGAAAAGGGGGTGGGGAAGGGGGGCGGGGGTAGATATTTCGGCGGTAGGCCAGAAATTTTGAAATGTGGAGGGAAACTTTGCGCGCGGTGCTGCCGGACACCATTCACTTTGAACGATTGTGTGCATCTTAAATGATTCTTCTGCTTTACGCGCATGGGATAAGTTTGATAATTCAAATTTTGGTGGAAATTTCCCTGGGTACTGTCCTCATCCACGTCATTGCATAATTTAACATCGCTTGCTAATTTGGGCACACAAAAGAGCGTACAGCACACAGACCACACTTATTGAATCGAGCAATTTAAGTAATTAAACAGAACCAGTTGACCAAAACATTGCTCTAACAAAAGACCAGCATTAAAAACAAAGCCTAAGTATGCATAATTTTAACAAAGCTGCCGCCGCGCCAGCCTATGCATCACCGGTGTGAGATGAGACATCGATGACTTGTCCTTGCGACATGCCGCCGTTGGTGGACTCCGCGTCCCCCCTGCTGAAGTCGACCGCGTCCTCGTCCTCGTCCTCGACGCCGCCCTCAAGGTTGTAGTACTCCTAGTAGTGGCTGCGCCAGAGCTCGCGTTGGTACTCCATCGTCGATTCCTCGACGGACAGACTCTTCTCTACCTCGACCTCGGCCACGCGCACCTCCTCCTCCCAGCGCTCCTCAATCTCCGCCGCCTCCTGCACCTCCAGCTCTTGCTCGGCGATCTCATGAGGAAGCAGGTGCTCCATGGCCACCGCCGCCTTTTCGGACATGGGTTGCATGCTGGATTCTGAGGTGGCCTGGAATATCTTGGCGTGTGCGTCCTCGATCTTGGCGTGGATGGCCTCGACCCGGGCCAGGGCGACATCGGCGGCACGAACGGCAGCTCGAGCTCTCTCAGCGTTTGCAGCCGCTGTCGCAGCAGCAGTTTTAGCCGTCTTGGCTGCTGCAGCTGCCTTGTCGGCTGCCGCATATGCCCTCTCGGCGGATGCGGCCGCGCTCAATGCAGATGCGGCGACACTCTCGGCGTAGGCGGCCGCGCTCTCGGCGCAGGCAGCGGCGCTCGGGGAGGACGCGGCCACCGTACGGGCCTTCACAAAACGTTTCCATGGCATCATCTTTGCAAGAAGGGGTTGCGGGAATGGGGATCGGGATTCGTGGATTTGGGGGTTGCCGGCACTGGAGCAGACGGTTCATCGCAAACGGTTCCTACAAAAAACTGTGTGTGATGTTGTTGATATTTTTTATTAGCTGTGAAAGACGAATTTGGAGTAAAGTGGCAATGGATGGTGTTTCAAATGTACGAGAAACTTTGTAGTACTAATACAATTGTCATGTCAAATTTCGGAAAAATTCAGGGGTCATTTGACATTTTAAGATATTTAAGTGATTTTCTAGCCATTTAATGACCATAATTCAAATTTGAACTACATGCACATGCAACAGCTAACCATAACGGTTTGAAAAGTCATATTTTGTGTACTTGTGTGCTAGTTAATTCCATGTGCAGTAAATTGGAAGGAATTTTCAAATATATTGGTCTCACGGCTATGACACAATTAAGCATGGAGTGCCATAGCATTTAAATTCCAAAAAATTAAAAAAAGATCAGAAACACATGAAACCTTGCTTGATGTAATGTCATGCCACCAAGATGATGTGGTAAAAAATTGGCATGTTTGACGAAAGTTTGGACACACACCCCTCACAAACCGAAGCAACTCACTAGAAGGCTCGTGGTTCCGAGAGGGAACAATGCATGTTTGATGATGAACGGGCGATGGCTTCCTCTTACGGGCTTCAAAAAATTTCTACAATTAACGTGCACTAATACAACTGTCATGTCAAAATTTGGAAAATTTCAGGGGTCATTTGACCTTTTTAAGATATTTAAGTTATTTTCTAGCCATTTAATGACCGTAATCCAAATTTGAACTACATCTACATGCAACGGCTAACCATAACGGTTTGAAAAATCATATTTGTGTACTTGTGTGCGAGTTAATTCCATGTGTAGTAAATTGAAAGGAATTTTCAAACATATTGGTCCCACGCCCTGGACACATGCATGGAGTGCCATGGCATTTAAATTCCAAAAAATTAAAAAAAGATCAGAAACACATAAAACCTTGCTTGATGTAATGTCATGCCACCAAGATGATGTGGTAAAAAATTGGCATGTTTGACGAAAGTTTGGACACACACCCCTCACAAACCGGAGCACCTCACTAGAAGGCTCATGGTTCCGAGAGGGAACAATGCATTTTTTATGACGAACAGGAGATAGGTTTCTCTTACGACCTTCAAATTTTTTCTACATTTAACGTGCACTAATACAACTGTGATGTGAAAATTTGGAAAATTCTAGGGGTCATTTGACCTTTTAAAGACATTTAAGTGATTTTCTAGCCATTTAATGACCGTAATTCAAATTTGAACTACATCTACATGCAATAGCTAACCATAACGGTTTGAAAAATCATATTTGTGTACTTGTGTGCGAGTTAATTCCATGTGCAGTAAATTAGAAGGAATTTTCAAACATATTGGTGTCACGGCATGGACACATGCATGGAGTGCCATGGCATTTAAATTCCAAAAAAATTAAAAAATGATCAGAAAAACATGAAACCTTGCTTGATGTAATGTCATGCCACCAAGATGATGTGGTAAAAAAATTGGCCTGTTCGACGAAAGTTTGGACACACACCCCTCACAAACCGTAGCAACTCACTAGAAGGCTCGTGGTTCCGAGAGGAACAATGTATGTTTGATGACGAACATGAGATAGCTTCCTCTTATGGCCCTCAAATGTTTTCTACATTTAACGTGCACTAATACAACTGTCATGTGAAAATTTGGAAAATTCTAGGGGACATTTGACCTTTTAAAGACATTTAAGTGATTTTCTAGCCATTTAATGACCGTAATTCAAATTTGAACTACATCTACATGCAACGGCTAACCATAACGGTTTGAAAAATCATTTTTTTTTGTGTACTTGTGTGCGAGTTAATTCCATGTGCAGTAAATTGGAAGGAATTTTCAAACATATTGGTGTCACGGTCTGGACACACATGCATGGAGCGCCATGCCATTCAAATTCCAAAAAATAAAAATAAAATGATCAGAAACACATGAAACCTTGCTTGACGTAATGTCATGCCACCAAGATGATGTGGTAAAACAATTGGCCTATTTGACGAAAGTTTGGACACACACCGCTCACAAACCGGAGCAACTCACTAGAAAGCTCGTGGTTTCGAGAGGGAACAATGTGATGACGAACGTGCGATAGCTTCCTCTTATGGGCTTCAAAAAATTTCTATAGTTAACGTGCACTAATACAACTGTCATGTCAAAATTTGGAAAATTTTAGGGGTCATTTGACCTTTTTAAGACATTTAAGTGATTTTCTAGCCATTTAATGACAGTAATCCAAATTTGAACTACATCTACACTACTAGAAAAAAGGCTATAGCTAATATGGACAATAATGGCGCACCACGTATGTGGTGCGCCACTGCTATATGGCAGTGGCGCACCAGATATAGGTACGCCATTAGTGGCCATATCACTAATGGCGCACCACACCCACGGTGCGCCACTACTAACAAAAAAAATTTATTTTTTTTCAAAACTAGTAATGGCGCATCAGGGGAAAGTGCGTCATTACTAGTTTTAACTAGTAATGGCGCACCACACCCTCTGTGCGCCACTACTAACAATTTTTTTTTATTTTTTTTTCAAAACTAGTAATGGCGCACCTGGGGATAGTGCGCCATTACTAGTTTTAACTAGTAATGGCGCACCACACCCACGGTGCGCCACTACTAACAATTTTTTTTTTCAAAACTAGTAATGGCGCACCATACACCAGGTGTGCCATTAGTAACCCTGGTTACCAATGGCGCATTCTTAGGAGGTGCGCCATTGGTAACCTGAGAGCAGCTAGATATTTTGGACAGCCACCTACCACACTCACTTTCCCCACTTCATTCTCTCCACCTCTACCAAGCTTGGTCTCGGCTGCCTCCTCCTCCTCACCTCATTTGCACCATAGATTCACCCAAATTAAGTGGTTAAATTTCCTTTTTTTGATAGGTAAGTAAGGGGAAAGATTTCTTTATGTTCTAGATCTACTTTTTTCTCCCTCCAACAACATGCACACTTTTTATGGCCTAGATCTACGTATGTTTGTGGTGTTGCATATGTTTGTGTTTGGAGGTACCGGTATTTGAAATGCGATAGTTGCCAATATTTTGCCGCAATGTTGATTCATTTCCGTTTCGGCGAGAATTTGGCACTATGCATTCTTTTTGGTCCTATTTTTAGGCAAAGTCATGCCAAATTTTTTTTTGGTTCTAAAATATCGTTTTGCTCTACCCCGCAGGTGACCATGGTCCGCACGATGACCGAAGGCATCGTGAATAGGTTTTTGAGCTCCGTGAAGGCCGAGATGCTTCAAAAGAACGAGACGGAGATAAGATGTCCGTGTCGAAGATGCAAGCTGAGGAGCCTTATGGACCCGGATTCCAGACAGGTGCGGGACCACCTGCTCGTGCATGGTTTCATGGATGGCTATCGGTGGCAAGGTGATGAAGATGATTATGAAGTCGTCCATGGGGCCGGGCAAGAAATAAGGAAGGGCAGCAAGACAATAGCGGCGAGGGCGGGCGAGAAGACGAAGAATCTCCAGGACATGATCACGAAGTAGATGCAGGACACAGTCATCATGTAGAAGATGCCGGACATGATGATGAGGAAGATCAAGACGAAGGGCATGATCATGAAGATGAAGATGCCGGAGCAGACGACGATGGACCATCGATGGGCTGGGTGCAGGACCCTCATATTCAAGAGCTGCTTCTCAAGCAGACGGGTAACGCAAGAGCTGCCGCCCGAGAGAAAGCCAAGTTGGATCAACTGGAGATAGACGCGGTTACTCCATTGTATGAAGGATGCAGGCCCGAGGATACCCACCTGAAAGTAACGCTCATGGCTCTGGAGATGAAGGTAAAACACAAAATGACCGACGCATGCTTCGACGAGAACATGTCATTCTGGCACGAACGTCTTCCCAAGGGGAACAAGTGCCCGACCAGTTTCGAGGAGGCGAAGAAAATCGTGTGTCCTCTGGATTTACCGCACGTGAAATACCATGTGTGCAAGAACGATTGCATCATTTATCGGGACGAGCACGCGGAGTCTACCATATGTCTGGTGTGCGGCGTCACTCGATACAAGAAGAGGAAGAAAGCTCCTAGAAAAGTGGTGTGGTACTTTTCGATCACTCCTCGTCTGCAGCGGTATTTCGCGGACCCTAAGCTAGAAAAGCTCCCGCGTTGGCACGCGGATAGGGAGGAGAAGAAGCGAGAAGATGACGGAAATGATCCGGAGATAAATAAAAAAGACAAGATGCTGAGTCACCCTAAGGATGCGAGCCAGTGGCAAGCGTTGAACTTCGAACACCCAGAATTTGGGGACGATCCAAGGAACATCGTGCTGGGCGCGAGCACCGATGGAGTCAATCCATTTGCCAGCCAGAGAAGCACACATAGCACCTGGCCTGTGTTTGTGTGGATGTACAACCTTCCCCCCTGGTTGTGCATGAAGAGGAAGTACATTCACATGAGTATGCTAATTGAAGGGCCGAAACAACCAGGGAACGACATCAATCTGTATCTGGGGCTGCTGAAAGAGGAGCTAGACACGCTGTGGAAAATGCCAACCAATACGTGGGACACCGCAGCGAAAGAATATTTCCCTATGAGAGCCGCACTGCTCATGACGGTGCACGACTATCTCGGTTACGGATATGTCGCGGGGCAGGTGGTCCACGGATTTTGTGCATGCGTCAGGTGCATGGATGACACAACGTATCGCCAGCTAGATAGAGATCCCGGGTCTTCGAAAACCATGTTCATGGGACATCGAAGGTGGCTTCACGACGATGACGCATGGAGAAAACGCAAGGATCTGTTCGATGGTGAAACCGAACCCCGAAGACGCCCGCGTACGAGGAGCGGCGAGGAAATAGACGAGCTGTTGAAAAATTGGAAAGAGTGCCCACCGCCGGGAAAGAAGCGAAAGGCGCCAGAGCTGCTGCTGAAGGTATGGAAAACGAGGTCTGTTTTCTGGGACTTGCCGTACTGGAAGATCCTCCGTGTGCCTCACAGCCTTGATGTCATGCATATCACGAAGAACGTGTGCGAGAGTCTGCTTGGTACCCTGCTCAACATGCCAGAGAGGACCAAAGATGGGCCGAAAGCAAGGGCAGACTTGCAATCAATGGGCATCAGGGAGGAGCTTCACGCAAAACGCCCTAATGATGATGATGATGATGAGGAGGAGGAGAAGGACACGGAAAGTCGTCGCAAAGGCAAAAAGGCCAAGAAGATCGAATATGACTGCCCTCCCGCGTGCTTCACTCTAAGTCAGGAGGAGATCGAGCAATTTTTCACCTGCCTCATAGGAGTAAAACTTCCTTACGGTTACGCGGGGAAGATAAGCAGATACCTAGACTCAACGAAGCAGAAGTTCAGCGGGATGAAGTCTCACGACTGTCACGTGCTGATGACGCAGATACTTCCAGTTGCAATCCGTGGGATCATGGACGCGCACGTCCGTGAAACGCTATTTGGCCTATGCAACTTTTTCGACGTCATCTCTCGGAAGTCAGTTGGCGTGAGGCAACTCAGAAGGCTACAGGAAGAGATCGTGGTGATACTATGCGAGCTTGAGATGTACTTCCCGCCCGCATTCTTCGACGTTATGGTGCATCTGCTGGTCCATATCATGGAGGAGATCATCCAACTCGGGCCGACGTTCCTGCACAGCATGATGCTGTTCGAAAGGATGAAGGTGTCATCAAAGGATACGTTCGCAACAGGGCACGTCCAGATGGAAGCATAGCCAAGGGCTTTCTGACCGAAGAGTGCATCTCCTACTGCACGAATTATCTAGGCATCGAGAACCCCGTTGGTCTGCCCGTCAACAGGCACCTCGGCAGGCTCGCTGGATGGGGTCACCGCGAGGGTCGCCGCGAAATGCATGTCGACTTCAAGGGTCGACTCGCCGACTTTGAAAGAGCAAACCTAGTCGCGCTACAACACATAGACGTGGTCGATCCTTGGGTGGTAGAGCACAAAACCTTTATTGAGAAGACGTACAATGACCGAGGCCAACAGAGGACGGACGGAGATATAATCAAAGAGCACAACTCATGTTTCACGCGTTGGTTCAAGGACAAGCTTCTGTCGTACCCTTTACATGAGGATTCTTTCGCGGAAGAAAAACTCATATTCGCCTTGTCACAGGGCACCGAGCACAACCTGATGACCTATGAGGCGTACGATATCAACGGCTACACATTCTACACCGAGGAAAAGGACATGAAGAGCGATTATCAGAACTCCGGGGTAACGATGGAATCCTACACCGGTAACGACAAGGACAGATACTACGGAAGGATCGAGGAGATCTGGGAGCTGAGCTACGCTGGAGAGAAGGTCCTGATGTTCCGTGTCAGATGGGCCAAGAGCGTCCTAAAAGAAGACCGGTATTTCACCACCATGGTTATACCCGAAGCCAAATCCAAGACCGCGGGCGCAAACGTCACCGCGAAAAATGAGCCATGGGTACTGGCTTCCCAAGTGGACCAATGCTTTTTCATTACCGACCCGTCAAAGCCCAGTCGTGTTGTCGTGAGGAGAGGCAAAAGGAACATCATCGGAATGGATGGAGTCGCCAATGAGCAAGACTTCGACAAGTACGGCGACCCGAAGATGGAAGATGACGACGACGATGAAGTACCATACACCACAAGAAGAAGCAGGACCACCCTACCTAAAGGACGTCCTTTCAAGAGAAGAACTCCATTTGCGAAAAAGAAGGGCAAGAAGATTGTGAAAAGATAGCTAAGATCGAATCACGACGTGTCGGCCGCGTGTGTGTGTCAGTGGCAAGCTCAATTATTACATGCAACTAAGTTGAAGTATGGAAATGGCATTTCTTCTGTTCTAGTCCTCTATCCAGTAACCTCTTTTGTTCAAAACAGTGGGGATTAATGTTGTCTGTACTTACCTTCCTTTTGTAACTTCTCCATCACCAAGTTGAAGTATCGACCACACCTTCTTCTTGGATTTGTAATTTTTGTTCTTCTCCCTCTTGTTTTGTTGCAAATCATCATTTACAGGCACCTTGGGCTTCTTTGTGTTTTCTTCTGGTATTTTAATTGTTTTAAATGTTTTACCAATTCACAAATGTTTTGCAACGCAAGTATTTGAAAATTAGTAATAACTACTTATATCGTAACATTTTGAAATTTATGGTCATTTTCTAAAAAATTATTACATGCAACTAAAAATCCAAAAAAAAAAAGTTAGTAATGGCACACCAGGAGAAGGTGCGCCATTACTATCACGGTGTTTATGGCGCATCTCTAAAAGGTGCGCCATTGCTAACCCTCCCCCCACTAAAAGATCCCAAATCCTCCCCAATCTCACACCTCTCTCCTCGGCTGCCCCCGACCTACGCCCCCGACCTGCGCCGCCGCCCCTACCTGCGCTGCCGCCCTGCCTCCTCGGCCCCCCCCCTCCCCACTTGCCCCCTCGCGCTTTCCCTTGCCCTCTCTGCCTTCTCCTCTCCCCCAGATCCGCGTCGGCAACCCGCGCGCGACGCGCCCGTCGCCGGCCACCTCGCACCGCCGTGGCAACCGTCGACCTCGTGCCACACCGACGTGCCCAAGCACTCCACCTCCCTCGACTACGTCTCCACGGACAAGCCGCAGGACGCCGGACGCCCCCGCGACGCCTTCCCCGCCACCGGCTTCCTCCTCGGCCCGGCGGACTCCGTCGACAGCTCTCCCCCGAGCCTGCTTTGCTCACCTGCAGGTCACGGTGAGCTCCTCAATGTTTTCCCTCCACTTCCCATCCCTTCCCTTCCTCATCTCGTTTCCTTCCCTTCCCTGCTCTCTTCTCTGACCCCCATCTCATCTTGTTCCTTTAGAAGCAAGTTCTATTCTCTGTTGGAAGCAATGGCGATAGGAACAAAAAAATTGTTCATTGGAAGCTAACACTATTATTTTTTGGAAGCAATGTGGTAAAAATATGTATTCGTCACTTGGAAGCAATATAATGCTCCTACAAACAATTCCCTATTTGTTCGGAGCATCTTTACTAGTTTCGAAACAAAATACTAGATTGAAGCAATGTGAAGCAGTCTCCATCACAAGCAAAAATTACTTTGTAGGAAGCAAAATTGATATGAATGCAAAATTTCTTTGTAGGAAGCAAAATTTCCTGCAAAAATAAGTTGCACAGGATTAGATTTTGCAGCAATCAGTAACAAAAATTTCTTCATATGAATGCAAAATTGATAATTTTGGAAACAATGTAATGCTTAAGGAATCCCATTTCCCTAGAGTTTTTATTACGTTCCTTAAATCCGAAACAATGTAATGCTTAAGGACCTCCATTGCCTTGGATTGAGTCTCCTCCACCTGTGCTTCCAAGAGTAAGCTTGCATGAATTGCCTGGGCAGCAGAAAATACCTGCAAAGGATGCCCTGGTTCCAATGCTCTCTTCTGATGTTCCAATGCTGGCAGCTTCTGATATGAAATGACCCCTTTCTCCTGAAATATTGATTAATTTCCGTTTCGGTTGAGAATGGGGCACTCCTAGGTCAAGAAAATTAGCAAAGGTCATGCCCAATTTTCTTGACCTAGAAGGTGCCCGATTCTCAACCGAAACGGAAATACAGCGGCATTTGAATGATGCAAAAATACAGCGGCATTTGACCTAGAAGGTGCCCGCTCCTTGTAGTTGCAAAGAAGGATGGGTGGGTTATAAGGATTCTTCTAGGGAGGCTCTAATGCTGCATTTGCATAGTTGGAACTATGCATAAATAATGCATGTGAAAGTGATTCTATTGGACCGCCACAGTAGAAAATTTGCTGGAAATAGAAAGTTGGATGCATCTGTTACTGCTGTTTTTGTGCTTCTGTTTTACTCCAAAATCCAAATAAATGTTTGCATTAGATGCTAGACAAAATGATATGCTTTTAAGTCACATAGAACCGTATCCTTGCTCCACACAAGTGACTCATGGCAGAGTTATAGTTCCTCCTGTATTAACTGTAATTTTTCTACAGCAACTTTCAAGTTTCAGTTTCTTTCCTGGAGCAATAGTTCAGAACTTTCACACTACTGCAGCTCTGCTACCTCAGTTTCAAGCTAACCTAAAAGAATCAACTACTCTTATGCTTAAAAAAATGAGAACTTGTGTAGTAAATTACAGGATATCTATATGCATGGTGCATTGCTATACTGCAAATTCATAAGCAACAAAAATATGCCTGCAGCAAGAGCAATAGTGCACTTAGTAGGATAGAAAATATATAACCTGCAATAGTGCACTTAGTAGGATAGCAATAGTGCACTTGGAACAATATTTTGGGTAAAGGGGTGTTTATAACCTGTAATGTGAAAATATATAGGATAGAAGAATAGATACTACCCTGATCTCATCCAATAACTCTAGTAGCCTTTTTTCCTATTTAGAGCGAACATGGCCGACAACGATGAGGCCGGCGGTTCGGGCAAGCAATTCTGGGAGCTGTCCCAGGAGATGGAGGAAGAACCTCACCGCTATGAGGACGCCGCGGAAGACACCGATCCCGACTACACAACCCCTAGTGGCGTCGGGGATGACACCACTGATGGTGCCACCGGGGATGCCACCACTGATGATGGCAGCGCACGCACAGATGGCAGCCAACCGAAGAGGCAACGGAAGGACCGGCGCCCGAACGTGCTCGGCACCATCAAGGAGGAATTTACTGAAGTGTCCTCCAATGGGCATCCAACGGCGCCCAAAGAATTAGTCAGTGGGTACGCGGGACAACTCGGGTGCATTCTCCGGAGCACCGTCTCGATCAACACCGAGAACCTAAGGCATCATGACCGAGGGAATTTGCGCAACCTCCTCTTCATGAAGCTGCACGAACGATACAAGTTCCCCGGTGACTTCGCAAACACACGCCTCTTAGGGAATAAAGTGAACAGTGCCGCCCTCACGAAGATGAGCATAGCCCTGGCTACTTGGAGAGCCGCGGTGAAGAGAAGGATTCTAAGTGGTGATAGTTATGAGAAGATCAAGGAGACAAATCCTTTAATCAGCGAAGCTGACTACCAGGAGTTCAAGATCAAGTGCGAGAGCAACGCATCCGCGGAATCAAGTCAGTGGGGGAAAGATATGCGGGACTTGAACTTAGGGGTCCAAAAACTCGGTCCCGGCGGTTACAGAGTGGCGGAACCTATATGGGACAAGGAGGACGCGGAGCATGCCGAGCAAGGCCTACCGCCCCTCTTCGATAAATACCATGAAAAGCAGACCAGGAACTATGTCAGGGCCCGGTACAAGGTGGACCCGGTAACAAAGGAGCTTACCACGGATCCGAAGACCAAGGCGCTTGAGCTTGTTCTGGTAAGGAATACACCCCCGCGTAATTAGCTCCATATGGTTGCATTCTAATTAATGAAGCCAAATTTCTAAATGGTTCACGTTCCTTCCGCAGGAAACTGAAAGCAGTAGCGCGGGGTCTCAGAGCTCCCCGTCTATCCCTTGGGACAGCACTTTAAATAGGGTGTTGAACATAATGAAACACAAGGATAAGTTCAGTAAGCTGTCGTCAGCTGGTCGTGTGGCCGGCAAAGGCTTGTCCACGAAATGGTCGGAATACTATAAGGCTGGGCGAAAGGAGAGAAAGACCAGCTCAGAAAGCCAGGAGCGCGAGGTTAAAGAACTCAAGGCACAAGTGGCGCGGATTCCGAAGATAGTCCAAGAGCAAGTGCGAGACCAACTGGGAGCGACGATCACCGCCATTATGCCTACCTTGCTTGAGGGGCTGCAGGCGTGGATTGTGGGCGGCCAACAGGGGCCGCCCCCGATTCCCAGCTTCACGGGCAGCAACTCGCACAACGCGCCGGCGCCATTGGTGTCTCCGGCGGAGGCGGCATTGGTGTCTCCGGCGTCGGCGCCGGCATTGGAGCTTAATGCACCCGGGTGTGGGAAGAATACGCCGGCTAGCACCTCGGCAGCAAGCGGCCCCTCCGTCACTTGCACGCCCGCCGTTGGCGGTGCCTCGACATTAGCCGAGCTCGACGCCACATGGTAACTAAGCCTCGGCCGATGACTTCATCTCCTTGCCTTTGACTGGGCATCCCTGACGCCCTACATGTTTTCGCAGGGCGCCGCCGACGTTCCATGCACTCTCCTGCACTTTGTGGACGGCGAGTTGATCGATGCCGCCAAGGCCAGAATCGTTCAACAGGGCAACCGCGTGTTCCACGGTAATCCGATGCCACCCACCGTGTATAGGGTTCAACTGGTTCGGGTGCTGCGGGGCTGCGACGACTTGTTACCTCCGTTTCGACCCCCTGGGGCCGACGAAGATGATGTGATGACCCTCAGCGCCTGCTTAAGCTGGCCCCTGCTTTGGCCGAAGAGCCAGATTCATTTGGGGGCGGGGGACACCACCCCACAGACAACACCGCCAGTCGTGCCGGCGCCAAGCCATGGCAAGACCGCCGCAACGCCACTGCCGTCAGCTGATCCGGACATGCATATGGCACAGGATCCGGACGACGACGACGGTACATTTTCCAACGTTGATAAGTACTTCAACGAACATGGGTACGGTGACGAATTCTTGGGGCCTCCTTCTCAAGAACCCAACCCTGCAAAAGACGATCGCGATCTAGCTGGTACCGCGGAGAAACCCAATTGCAACAGGCGTCGTCTGGCGTTCAGTTCTCAGGAGATGCCTCCAGCTGCCGCCTTCACCGAGCCTCAAATAGCCGAGGTGCGAAATATTATCAGCCCCAACACACTCAAGAAGGTGGTCTCTGAGTAGAACTCGATCCCATTACAGCAGAAGAAGCAGAAGGGACGGAAAAGAAAAAATAACAAGGGTGCGAGCCAGCCGGCACCGAGTACGATCCGTGCTCAGGACGGGCCACCTTCACCTAAGGATATCTCGAGGAGGGTGCATGTGGCGGGTAGGCCGATGCTACCAACTAATCTGCTCAATGCTGCAACCGGTGCTATGCGGAGTCTGCATGACAGTGTTCTTTCTATGGAGAAGCGGCGTCTCTCCGAGAATGATGTGGCATACCCGGTTTTCGTGGCCAAGGTGCCAGAGGGCAAGGGCTTTGTCGATAGCACCATCGGGCGTATGATCGTCCTGCGGTTTCATGACATCTTCGCTATGTTTAACCTTCATCCGCTGCACTACACCTTCATTCGGCTATTTTCGCTCAGTATGGAGATGTGGATCATTAGAGACAAGACCTCGGACATCGTGATAGTCGAACCCTTCTACATGCGTGCCAAGATCTTGGGCAGCGCTGGGGACCGGCAAGTCGCGAGTTCATACCTCGAAGGCATCATTCTGGCGAACCCAGATAAGGATAACTTCCTCGTGCCTTACTTTTCCGAGTAAGTCATCCCCTCACCGCCCCGTAACATATGATTTCTTAGATTTCGATCGTTCTTTTTTTTTCTAACAGTCCGTGTTTTGTGCAGTGACACACATTGCACACTCATCCTCTTAAGCCCGAAATATTCCATGGCCACGTATTTCAACTCGGACCGTCAGTCGAAGAAAGACTACACAAATATCAAGAAAGTTCTTGATGATGCTCTCCCCGGCTACGCCAAATCTGGAGGCACCTTCAGGAGGCCAATTTGTAGGTACGGCAAGCACGTGTTCACCCACGTAACGACGTTCCCCTGCGTCAAGCAGCCGCCTGGCAGTCAGAAGGATGCCTACTACGCCCTCCAACACATGCGGGCAATCATACGGGACCATAATCACCTTATGCTACCAACTAATCTCAAAGATTGGGCCGCACGCTTGTCGGCAATCCAGGACGCGGACATCAGACAAGAATTCTTTCGCATCCAGTCGGAGTTTGCGGAAATCATCTATCAAAATGTCCTTCGTACCTCGGGGCAGTTCTACCTCAAATATCAACCGTCCAATAGTGAAATAGAAACAACACTACAAATGCAGGCTGACAACGACCGCACATTCATGACCATCACGGAAGACGGCGGCTTCATCCACGCTTCGGTTCCTGAGTCGAGTCGAAAGCATTGATGCTATGTAGTTATGAAATATCGATTAGCTCATGTTGTAATTAAACTTTAATGAACTTGTATGTCTCTTTAGTTTGGACAGTCGTTCAACTTATATGTAATCGATGCTATTTATTAGTAGGACCATGAATCATGCTATTAATGTGTTGCTTTTCTCTTCCGATCCTTTTGTTGCATACTTATATATTGCTTATATATTATCTGTGAATTGCTACTAATGTTTTGTTTGTCTAGTGCATAGAGATGCCATCGTATGTCGTGTACAAGGGTAAGGTTCCCGAAGTCTACGACGACTAGGAGGAGTGTCAGAGACAGGTTCACCGTTTCAGCGGTAACAGTTACAAAGGGTACACCACTAGGGCGGAGGCGGAAGCTAGATACGCGCGCTATCTAGCGGGAGAGAGGAGGGAGCGGAGGAGGAACCGGATGAAGACCAGTTTCATCGCGATGATGCTCATCGTGACCGCAGCTCTCTTCTATGTGATGGTAGTTTAGATGATCGATATTGACTTTGTAATGTGACGACAAACTCGGCTAATATGATGAACTTTGCTAATGTCTCGAGACATAAACTTGGCTAATGTTTGAACTTTGTTCGCTATTTCGAATTTGGAGACTAATATGATGAATTCTATTGTGTGATGTTTATATTCTGTGTTGTAACGTATTTTGTAACCTGTGCAAATACCAGAAAAGCAAAAAATAATAATTCCTAATATTCATAGTAGTGGCGCACCATATTGAGCATTAGTGGCACACCAAGGCTAAATACCAGTGGCGCATTATGGGGCATAGTAATGGCGCACTGGGAGGCATACGTGAAGGTAAATATGGCCCCCTAGGAGGCATAGTAATGGCGCACTGTTGGACATAGTAATGGCGCACTATGTGGTGCGCCACTATTATCTGGGATACTAATGGCGCACCAGAGGTGCGCCATTACTATTTGTTACTAGTGGCGTGTTAATAGTGGCGCACCTATAGTGCGCCATTAATAGCAAAAACTGATGCGCCACTAACAGCCTTTTTTCTAGTAGTGCTACATGCAGCGGCTAACCATAACAGTTTGAAAAAAATATTTGTGTACTTGTGTGCGAGCTAATTTCATGTGCAGTAAATTGGAACGGATTTTCAAACATATTGGTGTCACGGCATGGACACATGCATGGAGTGCCATGGCATTTAAATTCCAAAAAAATTAAAAAATGATCAAAAAAACATGAAACCTTGCTTGATGTAATGTCATGCCACCAAGATGATGTGGTAAAAAAATTGGCCTGTTCGACGAAAGTTTGGACACACACCCCTCACAAACCGTAGCAACTCACTAGAAGGCTCGTGGTTCCGAGAGGAACAATGTATGTTTGATGACGAACATGAGATAGCTTCCTCTTATGGCCTTCAAATGTTTTCTACATTTAACGTGCACTAATACAACTGTCATGTGAAAATTTGGAAAATTCTAGGGGACATTTGACCTTTTAAAGACATTTAAGTGATTTTCTAGCCATTTAATGACCGTAATTCAAATTTGAACTACATCTACATGCAACGGCTAACCATAACGGTTTGAAAAATCATTTTTTTGTGTACTTGTGTGCGAGTTAATTCCATGTGCAGTAAATTGGAAGGAATTTTCAAATATATTGGTGTCATGGTCTGGACACACATGTATGGAGCGCCATGCCATTCAAATTTCAAAAAATAAAAAAAAATGATCAGAAACACATGAAACCTTGCTTGACGTAATGTCATGCCACCAAGATGATGTGGTAAAATAATTGGCCTATTTGACGAAAGTTTGGACACACACCGCTCACAAACCGGAGCAACTCACTAGAAGGCTCATGGTTTCGAGAGGGAACAATGCATGTTTGATGACAAACGTGCAATAGCTTCCTCTTATGGGCTTCAAAAAAATTCTACAGTTAACGTGCACTAATACAACTGTCATGTCAAAATTTGGAAAATTTCAGGGGTCATTTGACCTTTTTAAGACATTTAAGTGATTTTCTAGCCATTTAATGACAGTAATCCAAATTTGAACTACATCTACATGCAGCGGCTAACCATAATAGTTTGAAAAAAAAAATTGTGTACTTGTGTGCGAGTTAATTTCATGTGCAGTAAATTGGAACGAATTTTCAAACATATTGGTGTCACGGCTTGGACACATGCATGAAGTGCCATGGCATTTAAATTCCAAAAAAATAAAAAAATCATCAGACGATGTAAATATCTGGTGTTCAAAAAAGAAAATGTAAAGATCTGGCAAGACAACCGACCCCCACACGATTGGCACTCTATTTCGCGCCTCGAGGTTTGAAAGGTGAGTGGCGCGGGTTATTAATCAGACACGGTTCTGTATTGGAAACCGTCAGCTATTAAGTTCACACACGGATTTTGCTACGGGAATCGTGTGTAATTCAAACTACTGTACTCGTAAATTTCGGTGACTGGCGTGTGTACTCTTCCCGTCGATCTAGATTCCGGCTGCCAATAAATACTACCTTGCTCATGTCGTCCCACCTGCATTCTCATCTACAGCCTTCCCTCACTCGCCCTCTCTCTCTCTCTCTCAAATCTCGGCCATGGCGTCGTCGATCTGCCCACGCGATGTTGAGGAGGCGCCGTCCCCCGAGGACGCTCAGTCGAAGAGCAGCGATGAGGAGGACCCCTACGCGCCGACGGACGAGGTTGCGCCGGACCCCCCAACTTTGTAGTGGTTTTGGGCCAGTACAATCATTGTTTGTGGAAGTTGCTGCCGCCGGCTGAGAAAGCCAGGCAAGTGGCATTCAAGAAGGAGATGGCGGAGGAGGAAGCCAGGTACCAGGCGGCATGTGAAGCCCGTGATGCCGCCTGGAAAAAGGAGGCGGTGGTGCTTTGGGGGCGGGCGCGTCGTCGTGCGGAAGAGGTGTACGAAGACGGGTACTTCGCGAGGAAGGTCAAAGGCGTTAGGCACCTCATCGCTGCATGGAGGTGGGCCGATAAGCTCCAGCATGCCACCGACGAGGAGCTCCGGTGGGCGCCCAACGAAATGGTAAGATCGTTCGCGCTCGTCCGCCAGCAAGAGGCAGATCGGTACGTCAAGCGCTGCGAGGCGGAGGAGGCGGAGTACTGCCTCCGCGCTGGAAGATGCCGCGCACTAGGGACCTGCTGGCGAGGGGCTGCCGGAATACTGCCCCCAGGAGGGATTATTAGTTTTAGTATTGTTCGTTTTCAATTTTATGCATTGTACCTAGTAGTTAAGTATCATCACGTATATGTGATGATATAATATGTATTATGTGATGAACTAATGAACAATTAATATATATTATGAATTCCATTTTCTATCTGTTTTTGTATACTAATTTGTATCTAGTTGTTATCATCCACATATACAAAATGGAAAGCATATATACACACATTGAAACAGAACATACAAGAACGGAAAACAGAATACACACATTGAAATAGAGCAATAAATAGAGCAATATTATGATTGTTGTGAACACATAGCGATCCACGTCGAAACAACTCAACAAAATACAACGCGTCCATGAGACCATGACCAGCAGCCCTTGCCTACGGTAGCTCTTGGCTCTGCCTGAACTTGTGCAAGTGTTCGTCCAAGCGGTCGACACGCTCACGGTACATCTGGAGCGCGATCTCTAGCTCCAAGTTGGCTATTTCATCGAAGATCACCAGCTCGAGGATGCGACGGCCATGTTCCTCTACTGCGCCCAGGTGGACACCTGGGCCAAGGAGGCGGTCGAGCCTAGCGACCAGCGCATTGGCATCGAGCGGGCCGCGGACAAGGCGAACAACGCGACCCATGCGAACGGCGCGGCGGGCTTCCGGTGCAAGTACGGCGCGGCCGGCCTCTGGTGCAAGTACGACGTAAAGGGCCTCTGCCCACTCCTAGCGAGGAATGGGGGTACTGACGGGACGTGTACCCAGCTGCGACGCCCTGTCTACAGCAGGCAAGAGCCGATGGATCCGCTCTTGCTGTGCGGCACGCCGCGCCTCTCGCTCTGCGGCGCTCCAACGGTCTCGTCGTGCGGCAAGCCGTAGCCTATTGGTGCGGACGCGCCTAGCTTGGTCTGCGGCGCGCCACCGATCATGTTGTGCGGCGAGCTGTAGCCTCTCGGTGCTGACATGCCTATCTTATTCCGCGGTGCTGAAGCGCCATGCGCCAAGGATCTGCTCAACCCTGGCGATGACGCGCATCACGGTGTCGTCCATCGCGTTGCCGGGGGGCGCCTCGGCCTCGATGCGCCTCTCGTTTTCCTCGTCGACAAGGTTTATGGCAGAGGCGGCGCTTTGGTGGGTTGGAATGCTTGGAAAAGGTGGATGTCCTACAGGCTGCGCTTGTTGCCTCAGTGTGTCGTGCGCCGCCTAGGTTTATGCGCAATATCGCTGGGTGGCGGGAAACCGGTGAGGAAATGGCGGGAAACGGTGGCGTGTTCATAAAACGCCATCAATTAATGGAAACTTAGCATAGAAGTAACATCGAGCTAGCACAAGAAGTAGATGATGATCAGATGATCGTTTATCCTAGTTAATTATGCATGTAATAGTTTACTTTGGTGTGTGGAAATGTCGTGTGTGTACTAGCCACCTATGTAATTGGATGTTTGCCGCGTATTACACACATCTTGTTTATGTGAAACGTTTCTGTTCTCTTGGCTCAACACAAACAGTTTATCGGAATGAACTGTATGCCCTCCATTGCACACACCTTGATCTGGCTGAACCGTTTCTGTTGCATTTCCTAATCGAAAACAGTTCATCCGAGTGAACCGTATGCCGTATATTGCACACACCTTGATCTGGCTGACCGTTTCTTTTGTGTTGCCTAATCACAAACAGTTCATCAGAGTGAACTGTAAGTCGTATATGACACACACCTTCATCTGGCTGCCCGTTTCTGTTGTTTCGCCTCATCGCAAACAGTCAATTGAACTAAACCGTATGCCCCGCATCGCACACGCAACTAAAATCTGAACCGTGTTTGATGTATCCTTCATCGCAAATGTTTTGCATCTTTTTTGATGGTTTGTTACATCACCGTTTGCGATTAATGCATCGCACACAGTTTTGTCAAAGGGTCTCTGTAACACCCCAAAAATTTAATCATGTTTTTACTAAATAAAATTTTTCCAGAATTAAAATTTTGAATTTTTACTAGGTCTTTTATTAATTTCAGAACCATTTTATGTTTTTGTTTATCAAAATTCTTCCCTCCATATAGAAATTTTTGGAAATAATATTGTGGCTTTGGTAGTTTTCTCAAATCATTTCAATTAATTTTAATAACAATAAGAATTATTTTCATAATATAAATTGCCCAAAACAATTCTTTTAATAGCTATTTCTATACTTTAAATGCTTCTGTTGCACTACAACTATTTTAAATAATTCTTTTAAAATTCCACAAAAATTATGAGAGGTCATGTGATACCCACATATCACTTTGGTGCAAAAACCTAGCTTAGTATTTTGAAAATTTTGAGTGGAACAAGCTCTTTTCATTTCTGGTCCAGATCCAATTTTTGCACTACAACCTCATTTTCCCTGGCTCCAAAAATTCTGAAATTTTTCCCACTCATAGTCCTCCCAACCAAACCCTTAAGTCCAAAATTTTGGCTCCATTGGAATCTTTTGAGTGCACCAAATACTTCTCTGAACTTTCTGTCCAGAACTGAAAATCAGTAAAACTTGCACTAGCAAGTATCTCTTTTTACCAAACCAACTCTACCATCATCTTTATCATCTAGGGAGACACCAATCTGCCAAATTTCATTTCCCACCAAACCATCTAGATAGCCATGGCATTCTGTCAAGCACCTTGTGTGCATGACAGAAAATTTTCCACTTCCTAAACTACATTGGGAATTTGATCGTCTAGCCAAGAAACCATGTCCATCACTCCTACCAGGTCAATTTTTGCCACTCTGCCAAAAACCAGATCATTTAGATCACCCTACGACTCCGTGTCATTTCGTCGAGCACCTCGGGTGCATGCTCAGAGCAAGCCCAGCGCGCGCGCGTTGCACCCCGACGACACCCAAGCCCAGCATCACTGCTGCTGCCTCCCCTAGCCGCTTCACATGCCCCGCTAGACACCCGCCTCCGCTGCGACCTCCCCCACACCGCAGCACGCTCCCTGGCACCGGTCAGCACCGACCCGAGCCGCCGCCGCCGTACCCCACTCGGGCACGGCACCGACCTGACCACCTGGCACCACTCCTAGCTAGCCAGCACGCCCTCACCTTAACCCCCAACCCCTTGAGCTCATCCGCAACTCCACTAGCCTCGCCACCAACCCCGGGAAGCCATCAATAGCTGACCACCACCGTGTCTCGATTCGGGAAGCTACGACCCTCCCGAGCCACCTGGCAGCCTCGCAAACCACCCGAGCCGTTAGTAGGCGGTGGCCTCCTCCGCAAGCTTGCCCACGTCGCGCCCCCCCAACTGCCGTTTCGGCGCAGTAATGGCGAGGGCCACCGGAGCCGATCTCTAGAAGCCACCGAATCGCCCCGCCGCGCTATAAAATGACCCACCCTGAACTCATTCCTCCCCACTACACCACCTATTCCCCCTCCAAGCACCTCCCTAAGCCACCAAATGGACCATACGGGCTGTCTTCCTCGTCTCCGGCTGAGACGTCCGCCACCACCTCTCTGTCGAATTCGGCGCCACCCGTGCCTCCCCTCCCCACATCTCCAAGCAAACAGCCTCCTGGAGCATCCACTGGCCCTTTCTTGTCGTTAATTTCACCGGGGATGGCCCATAGGCGAAAGCACTCTTTCCACCCCGCCGGAGCTTCTCGGAAAGACCTCGCCGCCGGCGATCCCGTGCTCCCCGCTGACCAAGCCGTACTTCGGGAGGACCGCCGTGATCCACTGAGCGCGTAGATGGCCTCCGTTCCCCGAGAGGTGCCACCTACCTCCGGCAATCACCGCCGGCGTACGCTCTACCCACTCACGCGCGGGAGGAAGACGGCGAGGACCGGTCAAACCTGACCAGTGGGCCAGGCGGGCCCACTGTCAGTGACCCTGAGCTCCCGAAAGTGGAGACGTATTTCCCCGACACGTCTCCGACGTCAGCCTCCTGCGCAGCTGTTTGACTGGGCTCGGCCCAATGGCGGCTCGCGGTTAAATACTGCCCAGGGCGCACTACTTCCCTTTTCCTTTTTCTTTTCCAATATACTTCAACCATTTCCACAGCAGCCAAATCAAATCCAAATTTGATGATTCAAATTTATGTAGACTGATAAAATCATGCTCTATTTATCTAGATTAGGTGAACATTTTTTCCTAAGCCTTGTTTTTACTGGATTTATTAAATAGTCCTTTTAATCAATTGTTTCAGCTTAGAAACTCTCTAGATAAATCATATGAACTCCAAATAATTTAATTCTTTTTCTGGTATTTATAATTTTTTGTCTAGTTTATTATAGTATTTATTTAAAAAAATGAAACAATTTTTGGCACTGTTTTTGAAATATGTGGTAATTCAAATATTTATGAAAATAGGAAATGGAGGGAAGATAACTTTTCAAACTTTTGGAGTGCACCCAATATTCCTGCATGCTCAAGGCAAGCATCTTGAACACTTGATATGGTGAATGCATGGTAGTTTATTTGCTAGAATAATTTGATCATGACTAAGTTGAATTCAAATAAAACTGGCATATGACTAATTTTGCATGTGTGTAGTGTTGGCATGTTTCATCGTACCATGCATCGTGTGTTGCCATGACTAACTTGCAGAAGCAGGCATAAGAAAAATACCGTTACCGGCAGGAGGATGATCACGTTGGAGCGTGATCATGCCTTGTTTGTTGTGCATGTTGGAGCATGCAAGGGTTGTGGCCCTGTTGGGATTCCTGTTGAAGGAATACCTTGTTGTGCTAACCGTTGCAGGAAACTTAATGCCTCCTGAGTCGACCATAGATCGAGTCTTGTTCCGGTAACCCCCATACTTGTTTCGTGCTGCCACAGGTTCCTGCCACAGGTAGGGTATGGTTCAGTAAGTTGATAACCCCTTTCCATGCACACACCATACAGAGGGCCACGATGAGGGTTTCCCAGGGATCCGGGACTAAATCCTGTCATCGGGTCAGGGGGCATGGGTGTTTCCAGTTGTGACTGAGAGGGGGGCACCCCTTGTAATCCGCGCGTATTAATAGTGATCCCATGCAGGATGTTGGTCTCTCCGTCTCAGAGTTTTTCTTGAATGATGCCTTGGGTGATTCCTGGCATCCGAAAAGTTAATCTGGTGTGTGCTGGTCAGGTGTGTTTTCAACCCAAAGACCGTAATGGGAATTAGTCAGTGTCACGGTACTGACTAAAGAAATCCTTTACTTGTGGGTAAAGAGTACACCCTCTGCAGAGTTTAAAACTATTCGAATAGCCGTGTCCGCGGTTAAGGGCTACAGTCTGGGTTGGTCAAGTGTCGGTCTTAGTGTCGGTCTCCGGAGTAAATACTTAAAATGTGCCTAAATTGTTTTTGCTGAATATTTATTATCACCCTGATGCTATCATGAATATTTTGCTATGCTTGTTAATAATACTGTGGTTATACATATTATTGTGGACTAACCCGTTTCTCTTATTTTATATTCCTGAGTGTCTCAGGGGCTGGCTAGACTACCCCGGGCACTCAATTTTATTTTTAAGACCTCTCCGTGGTGTCCCTTGAGTTATTAGGCGGTCTGTCACGCCACTACTCTTGTGGACACCCGATTGGCATTTATTTTCAAGACCTCTTCGTGGCGTCCCTCGAGTTATCAGGCGGTTTATCACGCCACTACTCTTGTGGATACCCGATTGGCATTTCTTTTCAAGTCCGACCGAGGCGTCACTTGACACCCGACCGACATTTCTTTTCAAGACCTCTCGTGGCATCGCCTGAGTTCTCGGATGGTCCTGTCTCGTCCGATTTCTCTTTTAGACAACCGATTGGCATTTCTCTTCAAGACCTACCGTGGTGTCACTTGACATCCGACCGGCATTTCTTTTATTTTGTTTCCTTTGACTTTCCTTTTTTATCACTAACAATTTTATATGTTTGCATATGCTAATATTTTATCATGCCATGATTTAATTCCTGTCAGTAGGCATTTAAGTCCATCATGAGCATACGCATATAGTGTGGTTCATCATGATCATATAATTTAATTGTTGCATTCGGTATATCTTTTGTTCATGATGTTTGCGAGTACATTCAAACGTACTCACAGGCTTGTCCCTGGCTATTTACTTGGCCAGGTCAGGATTTCTACAAGGAGTACCATAGCGATGTCCGTGCGGAGCCTAGGATGGCAGCCATGCGGGATAGGAATTATCCAGGTCAGCCGTTCCTGTGGGAATGGAGCCCCATCGACGTTGAAGAACCACGAGACAATTCCGTCATCCACCACCAGAATCACTGTTGTATCATTAGACCTTTATGGTCTTGTATCCAATTCTTGTAATAGCTTGGTAATCTGTAACAAGGACGTGTCCACCAGTAACGGTAATCCTGGGCTGGTGATGACACGAGGGGTTAATTTTCTGGGATTTCATGTCCCGGCCCCGGCAGTCTCTAATCGTAGTGTCGCGTTAGCAGCATCCTGCGGTAGTGGGGGAAGCGTCAGGCTTGCATGGGTGGCGCCGCCATTCATCCCATTATCACCTGGCGGCACTTGGGTCCGCCACGAGCCGATGAGCGGCCTGACATCCGGCTCGCGCTGGGCCGTGCCTCGGGCCAGGGAAGTGGGCGCCAGGCCGGCTGGCCCCTGGTTCCCACCCGATGTTGTCGGACCTTCCGAAGCCTCTGCTGCGGCCAGGGGCGTGGAGCAGGGCCCTGGCCGAGCGTTGGAGCTCGCGCGCGGCTGTGGTGCTATCCGGCACAGCCTTCTTCAGGACGCGAGGGGCGCGCTGGACCGGCTCGAGGCAGAGCTTGGCGACGTCGACTCTTACCTCGAGGCCGAGCATCAGTGCCTGGCGCGCGAGTGGCACCGGCTCGAAGTAGCTGTCAACTTCAGCCACCTCCAGCACGAAGCCGCTCGCTCAAAGGATGAGGCGTCCTCCGCTACGGCCAAAGAAGCCCGCGACCGCGCTCTCAAAGAGGCTAAGGCCGCGGACCGGCGGCGCGAGGCCGCCGAAAAGCGTGAGCAGGAGCTTCTGGCCTCCATCGTGACCCTGGAGCGGCAAGCCCGAGAGCGCGAAGTCATCGCACCCGTTCCCACAGAAGGGTTGTCGAACCGTGAAGTGGAGCTCCGAGCTCTAGGGGAGGCGTTGGAGCTGGTGGCGTCGGAGCAGGATTTGGAGCACGATCAGCTGGAGATGATGGAGTGCCAAGTGATGACCGCCGAGGCCGCCCTGGCCTCTCGGGAGGTGAAGGTTCAGATGGAGATTGACGGGGGAATCGCGGGGGCCCGCCAAGCCATCGAAAAGGATTCGCAAGAAGCTGAAGTTTCAGGAGACCCGCTTCTGCACCCGGCACGACGAACTGAAGGCCGAGATTGACGGCCTCAAGAAGCAGCTGGCCGGGGCAGACAAGCGCCAGAAGGCTGCTCTCGACGCCCAAGCCGCAACCGAGGCCGAGCTAGCTTCCCTCTATCAGCAAGTGGGGGATGTCGCTTCCCTGGTGGAGCGGGCGACAGATGAGGCGAATCGGGCTCGGGGTCTGCAGCCCACATGATTCGTGATGTTTCAAGACGTCGAGCGCCGGGCAAATTGTGCCCTACGCTCCATCTGCAAGGAGAGCGTCTCCAGTCCGCTCATGGCCGACGATGCCGGTTACCACGCCTTCTTTACCAGGGTCGTGGACTGGCTTGAAGGGAGCGTGGAGAAAGTGCGCCAACTTGCCGACGAGGAAAGCCGCGACCTCCTCGCACGGGCGTCGACGCATGTTTTCAGCCATCTTCTTCGCTCCGACCCCGACTTCGACTTCGAGGCCATGATCGACCCCGTCCCCAGGACAACTCGCGGCGCACTGGGGGAGTGGATGGAGGACCATGTGGATGACCTGATTGCACGGTTCACCTCCGACGGCCCCGAGGATTAGCATGGAGCCGAGGAACATGGGGCTGCCGCCAGCGATGACGATGATGCCTTTCCTTAGGGTGCCCTCCTTTCTGTTTTCCTGTTGACATTTTGAACGTAAACCCGCGGGGATGTAAAAGTACTTGCAGGAAACTCCCTCATGATGTATGAAGCAACGCTGTACTCCGTTAGGCCACCTTCCCTTTGCTTATTTTGCGCCCGCAGCCCCCGAGCAAGGGTCGATCGTCACTGTTATGCTGGGTCACGATGCCTAGTCAAGGCCAGGAGATGGGTGCTCCTGAGGTTAGGGACCTCGGGCAATGCGCGCCTGCTGGCTCACTCAATAGTGCCACACGAGGACTCATGCACCAAAGTCTTGGTGAGGTGCGCGTAGAGGCGGGCCAGCGACCGTGCTCGGGCTGACTTAAACGCAGACACCTGCCTAGCCCCCGCTCGCGGGACGATCGGGAGGCGGGCGTCAGGCAGACATTGCTGCTCTTATAAAAGCTCAAGGAAGAAAAACACTTCAGAAAAACCTCAACACCTTTTCTCAAAAGCACGCGAGAACTCCAAGCTTTATTCAAGAAAATCGCAAATGGTTCACACAAAGCAAAGGAAAATGCCGTGTCCGGCACCTAGGCTAGTCTTCCCACCAGCGCGAAAAATGGGGCCTCCACTTGGGCGTGGGCATAGTCGTTGTTCGACCGTTCCGCCAGCGCAGAGCAAGGGGCTTCCACTAGGGCGTGGGCGGGAGCACCCGCGGGACCGTGGGGCGGCACACCGAGAGCTCCGGGGCGTGTACAGCCCCACTCATTATTATGTGAGAGTGTCACGGGTAGAACATGCGGAGGTGCAGGATATTCCAAGCGTTCTACACGGGGAACCCATCCACTGTCTCCAGGCGCGCGGCGCCAGGCCTGGAGATGCGGGCGACCCTGAACGGGCCCTCCCATATGGGTGAGAGCTTGCGAAGGCCCTCTCTGGGGGGGGGGGACCTGCCTCAGGACGAGGTCTTCAACTTCGAGGGTCTGGGAGCGGGCGTTGTGGCTGTGGTAACGTCGCAAGGCCCGCTGGACTCTCGTGGCGTGGAGGGAGGCTTGGCGTGTGGCTCCCTTGCCGAGCGCGAGGTTGGTCCCCCGGAAGGCATACTGCCGCGCCTCACGGAGTGCCAAGGCCCATGGGGAGCCACACTTGATTTCAAGCGGAGGGGTCACTTCGGCCCCATGGACGAGGAAGAACGAGGTCTTGCCGGTGGCTTAGTCGCGATGGTGCAGATGAACCACAACATGGATTGCAGCTCATCCAGTTAACCTCTGCCGCGAGCCTCAAGGCTCCTCTTGGAGCTTCTAGTCTTGAGGCCCCCGAGGACCTCTGCGTTGGCGCACTCGGCCTGGCCGTTGCTTCGCGGGTGCACCACTGGAGCATAGTACATATGCACTCCAAGGTTAGCACAATATGACCAGAAAAAATTGCTTGTAAACTGGGAACCGTTATTGGTGATGATGCGGTTAGGGATGCCAAGCCGGCTCGTGAGGCCCTTGATGGACTTGACCGCCGGGCCAGCTGGGATGGTGCATACGGACTCCACCTCCGCCTACTTGGTGAATTTGGCGCCCGCTATATAGAGGTAACGGTAGCCGCCGGGCACCTGAGGAGAAGGCCTCAGTACATCTAGCCCCCAGGCCGCGAAGGGCGACAGGGGTGGGAGCGTCTGGAACCCCTGCGCCAGCCGGTGAATTTGCTTTGCGTGGAGCTGGCATGCCTCGCAGGACCGAACCAATTCGACGCCGTCGTGCAGTGCCGTGGCCCAGAAGAATCCGCCATGACATCTTGCACACGAGGGCGCGTGGCAGAGAATGATACCCTCAATCTCCCCCGTGGATATCCCCCAGCAGCTCATGTCCTTGAACCTCTGGAATGCACCTTAGCGAGACATCGTCAGGGCGCCTTCGGTACTGCTTGCCATCCTGCAAGCGGTAAGCGGTGGCCTGGAAGGCCACGCGTCGCGTCCTCCTCAATCTTAGGCAGGGTCCCGTGGAGCAGGTACGCCTTGAACTCCTGGGTCCAACGGCCCTCCTGAGGTGTCGGTGCCAGGAGCAGGTGGGCTCCCGAATCAGGGCCACAGGCCGAGGCGCCTACGGGTGGCACGGGAGGCAGATCCTCCCGAGGCAGCATGGTTCCTGGCGTCGGGGGGGGGGGGGGAAGCCGACCTGAAGAGCCTTTCTTCAAAAGACACCAGGGCCTTGGGGACCGCGGCGTGATGCCCGCTTGGCGATATCGCCTGCCTCTTTGCTCATGCCCCTCGGGACGTGCCGCAATTCCGAGTCTGAGGATTGCCCTTCGATTTTACGTACCTCCTTCAAGTATGCCGTCGTGTGCTCGCCCTCCGGATTGTACTCCCTGTTGGAGAAGTCGATGAGGAGCCGTTTCGAGCGGCGGCCGCGGGCCGGCGCCTGGGATCAGCCCTTGGATCCATTGCCTTGCTGAATGTTGCCGCCCCCGCCTAACCGCAGCGGCCCTCCTTCTAGCGCCACTACTGTGGCTTACTCCGATCGGAGCCCGGGGAAGCGCCCCCTGAGCCGGAGGAGGGGCCCCGCTCCCAAGCACGCCGCCGCGGGGCCCTCCAGGCCCGCCTCGGAAGGACGAGCAGACGCAACAGGGGCAAGCACGGGGTTGCAGCGAGGGCCGCAGCACAGGCGGAAGGCGAAGAGGCTCGATGCCCACGCAAGCGGCATCAAGAAGCTTGGCGACATGGTCGAGCCAGGCGTCATAGTCATCGTTGGTAGGATGGTAGCGCAGCAACTCACGCGCCATGAGGAGCGCGGCTTGCGCGTCCGCTGGCCCACGGCGAGCGTGGCAAGACAACGCCGTGGCGGGGGTGAAGGAAGGCGTGGCGGTGCAGCTGACACGCTGCGCGGAGGGCGGCAGCGATGAGTCCTGCCACTCATGAGCAGCAGGGTCGGTGGCAACGTTGGCTGCGGGAGGAGCGGAGTGGCATGGAACACCGTGACCCACGGGCGCCGTCTGGGCGACGCAAGCGGCCTGGCGCTCGGCGCGAACTCGGCGGGCACCAGCCATGGGAGCGACAAAGCAGAGACGAAGTGAAGCGGAAGGGGGTTTCGACACGCACCTACCTGGTGCGCCAAATGTCAGAATCGGGGCTCCGCGGACCCAACAAGGTTCGAACTCTAGGGCGTGTGCGAAGATCTAGCCTAGCCATAGCCTCAAGCTCATCGCCTCATGGCTTGGCCTCGTCGAGTTCGTGCGAGCGGGGAAAGAGGGGACATAGCAGTTTACCCAGGTTCGGGCCACCTTGCGGTGTAAAACCCTACTCCTGCTTTGTGGTGGATTGGCCTCACGAGGAGGTTGAGGATGAACTAGTACAGTGGGTGAGCAGCCTCGCGAGGGCTCAGTGGATGAGAATGGATCGTCCCTCTACGGTGGAGACTAGCCTATCTTTATAGTGGCCTTGGTCCTCTTCCCTCATAGCTTAGGCGGGAAGGGATTCCGCAACGGCCAATTTGAAAGGGGACAAGAGGTACATCTTATCCTGACGAAAGGTGGTCTTCGCCTGAATATTTTTGGGTTTTTAGAAATATAGATGTGAAAATAAAAGTGGCAAATAAATAAAAAGGCAATAGCAAAATAGATCTGAAAATATATTATGAGAAAATAGACCCGCGGCCCATAGATTTCACTAGTGGCTTCTCTCGAGAAAAATAGCATACGGTGGGTAAACAAATTACTGTTGGGCAATTGATAGAACTTCAAATAATTATGATGATATCCAGGCAATGATCATTATATCGGCATCACATCCAAGATTAGTAGGCCAACTCCTGCCTGCATCTACTACTATTACTCCACACATCGACCGCTATCCAGCATGCATCTAGTGTATTTAGTTCATGGAGAAACGGAGTAATGCAATAAGAACGATGACATGATGTAGACAAGATCTATTTATGTAGAAATAGACCCCATCTTGTTATCCTTAATAGCAATGATACATACGTGTCGGTTCCCCTTCTGTCACTGGGATCAAGCACCGTAAGATCGAACCCATCACAAAGCACCTCTTCCCATGGCAAGAAAAATCGATCTAGTTAGCCTAACTAAACCAAAGATTCGAAGAAGAAATATGAGGCTATAAGTGATCATGCATATAAGAGATCAAAAGACTCAAATAACTTTCATGGATAAAAACATAGATCTGATCATAAACTCAAAGTTCATCGGATCCCAACAAACACACCGCAAAAAGAATTACATCAAATAGATCTCCAAGAGACCATTGTATTGAGAATCAAAAGAGAGAGAGGAAGCCATCTAGCTACTACCTACGGACCCGTAGGTCTACAATGAACTACTCACGCATCATCGGAGAGGCACCAATGAGGATGATGAACCCCTCCGTGATGGTGTCTAGATTGGATCTGTGGTTTCTGGAACTTGCGGCGGCTGGAATTGATTTTCGTCGACTCCCCTAGGGTTTCTGGAATATTGGGGTACTTATAGAGCAAAGAGGCGGTGCGGGAGATGGCCGAGGTGGGCACAACCCACCTGGGCGTGCCTGGGCCCCCAGGCGCGCCCTGGTGGGTTGTGCTCCACTCGAAACCCCCCTCAGGTACTTTCTTGGCCCAACTTGTGTCTTCTGGTCTAGAAAAAATCACCAAAAAGTTTCGCTGCGTTTGGACTCCGTTTGGTATTGAATTCCTGCGAAGTAAAAAACAAGCAAAAAACAACTGGCACTGGGCACTATGTCAATAGGTTAGTCCCAAAAAATGATATAAAGTTGCTATAAAATGATTGTAAAACATCCAAGAATGATAATATAACAGCATGGAACAAAAAAAATTATAGATACATTGGAGACATATCACTCGCTCAAGAGCGTCGCGCGAGGACTCAGGCACCAAAGTCTTGGTGAGGTGCGCGTAGAGGCGGGCCAGCGGCCGTGCTCGAGTTGACTTAAATGCAGACACCGGCCCAGCCCCCGCTCGCGGGACGATCGGGAAGCGGGCATCAGGCAGCCGTTGCTGCTCTTATAAAAGCTCGAGGAAGAAAAACACTTCAGAAAAACCTCAACCCCTTTTCTAAAAAGCACGCGAGAACTCCAAGCTTTATTCAAGAAAACCGCAAATGGTTCACACAAAGCAAAGGAAAATGCAGCGTCCGGCACCTAGGCTAGTCTTCCCACCAGCGCGGAACATGGGGCCTCCACTTGGGCGTGGGCATAGTCGTTGTTCGACCGTTCCGCCAGCGCGGAGCATGGGGCTTCCACTGGGGCGTGGGCGGGAGCTCCCGTGGGGCCGTGAGGCGGCACACCGGGAGCTCCGGGGTGTGTACAGCCCCACTCGTTATTACATGAGAGTGTCATGGGTAGAATTTGCGGAGGTGCAGGATTTTCCAAGCGTTCTGCACAGGGAACCCATCCGCTGTCTCCAGGCGCGCGGCACTAGGCCTGGAGATGCGAGCGACCCTGAACGGGCCCTCCCACACGGGCGAGAGCTTGCGAAGGCCCTCTCTGGGGGGGGGGGGACCTGCCTCAGGACGAGGTCTTCAACTTCGAGGGTCCGGGAGCGGGTGTTGTGGCTGTGGTAACGCCGCAAGGCCTGCTGGACTCTCGTGGCACGGAGGGAGGCTTGGCGTCTGGCTCCCTTGGCGAGCGCGAGGTTGGTCCCCCGCAAGGCATCCTGGCGCGCCTCACGGAGTGCCAAGGCCCATGGGGAGCCACACTTGATTTCAAGTGGAGGGGCCGCTTCAGCCCCATGGACGAGGAAGAACGGGGTCTTGCCGGTGGCTTATTCGCGATGGTGCGGATGAACCACAGCACAGACTGCAGCTCGTCCAGTTAACCTCTGCCGCGAGCCTCAAGGCTCCTCTTGGAGCTTCTAGTCTTGAGGCCCGCGAGGACCTCCGCGTTGGTGCACTCGTCCTGGCCGTTGCTTCGCGGGTGCACCACCGGAGCGTAGTACATCTACGCTCCAAGGTTAGCACAATATGACCAGAAAAAGTTGCTTGTAAACTGGGAACCATTATTGGTGATGATGCGGTTAGGGACGCCAAGCCGGCTCGCGAGGCCCTTGATGGACTTGACCATCGGGCCAGCTGGGATGGTGCATACGGGCTCCACCTCCACCTAATTAGTGAATTCGACGCCCGCTATATAGAGGTAACGGTAGCCGCCGGGCGCCTGAGGAGAAGGCCTCAATACGTCTAGCCCCCAGGCCGCGAAGGGCGACGGGGGTGGGAGCGTCTGGAACCCCTGTGCCAGCCGGCGAATTTGTTTTGCGTGGAGCTGGCAGGCCATGCAGGACCGAACCAATTCGACGCCGTCGTGCAGTGCTGTGGCCCAGTAGAATCCGTCGTGGACATCTTGCGCACGAGGGCGCGTGGCAGAGAATGATGCCCGCAATCTTCCCCATAGATATCCGCCAGCAGCTCATGTCCTTGAACCTCTGGAATGCACCTTAGCGAGACGTTGTCAGGGCGCCTTCGGTACTGCTTGCCATCCTGCAAGCGGTAAGCGGTGGCCTGGCGGGCCACGCGTCGCGTCCTCCTCCTTATTAGGCAGGGTCCCGCAGAGCAGGTACGCCTTGAACTCCTGGGTCCAACGTCCCTCCTAAGGCATCGGTGCCAGGAGCAGGCGGACTCCCGAAGCAGGGCCACAGGCCGAGGCGCCTACGGGTGGCACGGGAGGCAGATCCTCCCGAGGCAGCATGGTTCCTGTCGTCGGGGTGGGGGTGGCTGACGGCCTGAAGAGCCTTTCTTGAAAAGACACCAAGGCCTTGGGGCTCGCGGTGTGATGCCCGCTTGGCGATATTGCCTGCCTCTTTACTCACGCCCCTCGAGACGTGCCGCAATTCCGAGTCCGAGGATTGCCCTTCAATTTTATGTACCTCCTTCATGTATGCCCTCATGTGCTCGCCCTCCGGCTCGTACTCCCTGTTGGAGAAGTCGATGAGGAGCCGTTTGGAGCGGCGGCCGCGGGTCAGCGCCTGGGATCAGCCCCCAAATCCATTGCCTTGCTGAACGTTGCTGCCCCTGCCTGACCGCGGTGGCCATGAGGCAAGCTGCTGCGGCCATGAGGCGGCCCTCCTTCTAGGGCCACTACTGTGGCTTACTCCGATCGGAGCCCGGGGAAGCGCCCCCTGAGCCGGAGGAGGGCCCCGCTCCCAGGGACGCCGCCGCGGGGCCCTCCAGACCCACCTCGGAAGGACAAGCAGACGCAATAGGGGCAAGCACGGGGTTGCAGCGAGGGCCGCGTCACAGGCGGAAGGCGAAGAGGCTCCATGCCCCCGCAAGGGGCGTCGAGAAGCTCGGCGACACGGTCGAGCCAGGCGTCGTAGTCATCGTTGGCAGGATGGTAGCACAGCAACTCACGCTCCATGAGGAGTGCAGCTTGCGCGTCCACTGGCCCACGGCGAGCGTGGAAAGACGACGCCATGGCGGGGGTGAAGGAAGGCGTGGCAGTGCAGCTGACATGCTGCACAGAGGGCGGCAGCGACAAGTCCTGCCGCTCATGAGCAGCAGGGTCGGTGGCAGCGTTGGCTGCGAGAGGAGCGGAGCGGCACGGAACACCGCGGCCCACGGGCATTGTCTAGGCGACGCGAGCAGCCTGGCGCTCGGCGCGAACTGATGTCTACTACGCAACCTTTCTTCTTGTAGACGTTGCTGGGCCTCCAAGTGCAGAGTTTTGTAGGACAGTAGCAAATTTCCCTCAAGTGGATGACCTAAGGTTTATCAATCCGTGGGAGGCGTAGGATGAAGATGGTCTCTCTCAAACAACCCTGCAACCAAATAACAAAGAGTCTTTTGTGTCCCCAACACACCCAATACAATGGTAAATTGTATAGGTGCACTAGTTCGGCGAAGAGATGGTGATACAAGTGTAATATGGATGGTAGATATAGGTTTTTGTAATCTGAAAATATAAAAACAACAAGGTAGCAAGTAACAAAAGTGAGGGAAAACGGTATTGCAATGCTTGAAAACAAGGCTTAGGGTTCATACTTTCACTAGTGCAAGTTCTCTCAACAATGATAACATAATTGGATCACATAACAATCCCTCAACGTGCAACAAAGAATCACTCCAAAGTTTCTATCAGAGAACGTAGGGCGAAAACGTGCATCAACCCCTATGCATAGATTACCCCAATGTCACCTCGGGAATCCACGAGTTGAGTGCCAAAACATACATCAAGTGAATCAACAGAACATCCCATTGTCACCACAGATATCCCATCACAAGACATACATCAAGTGTTCTCAAATCCAATACTCAATCCAACATAACGAAACCTCAAGGAGCAAGAATCAATTCATCACAACAAGAGATAGAGAGGGAAGAAACAACATATGATCCAACTATAATAACAAAGCTCATGGTACATCAAGATCGTGCCAAATCAAGAACACGAGAGAGAGAGAGATCAAACACATAGCTACTGGTACATACCCTCAACCCCGAGGGGTGAACTACTCCCTCCTCGTCATGGAGACCACCGGGATGATGAAGATGGCCACCGATGATGGTTTCCCCCTTCGGCAGGGTGCCGGAACGGGCTCCCGATTGGTTTTTCGTGGCTACAGAGGCTTGCGGCGGCGGAACTCCCGATCTAGATTTCTTTCTGGGGGTTTCGTGATTTATAGGAATTTTTGGCATCGGTTTCACGTCAGAAGGGTCCACAAGGCAGCGGCAAGGCAGGGGGGCGTGCCCTCCACCCTTGCCGTCACCTCGGGACTCTTTTGGCCCAACTCCGATGCTCCGTGGGCTTCTTCTGGTCCATAAAAAATCATCGTAAATTTTTAGCTCGTTTGGACTCCGTTTGATATTCCTTTTCTGTAAAACTCAAAAACAAGGAAAAAAACAGAAACTGGCACTAGGCTCTAGGTTAATAGGTTAGTCCCAAAAATAATATAAAATAGCATATAAATGCATGTAAAACATCCAAGATGAATAATATAATAGCATGGAACAATCAAAAATTATAGATACGTTGGAGACGTATCACGAACTCGGTGGGCATCAGCCATGGGAGCGACAAAGCAAAGACGAAATTAAGCGGAAGGGAGTTTTGACACGCCCCTACCTGGTGCGCCAAATGTCGGAATCGGGGCTCCGCGGACCCAACAAGGTTCGAACTCTGGGGCGTGTGCGAAGATCTAGCCTAGCCGCAACCTCAAGCTCATCGCCTCATTGCTTGGCCTCGTCGAGTTCGTGCGAGCGGGAAAAGAGGGGACATAGCAGTTTACCCAGGTTCGGGCCACCTTGCGGTGTAAAACCCTACTCCTGCTTTGTGGTGGATTGGCCTCACGAGGAGGTTGAGGATGAACTAGTACAGTGGGTGAGCAGCCTCGCGAGGGCTCAGTGGATGAGAATGGATCGTCCCTCTACGGTGGAGACTAGCCTATCTTTATAGTGGCCTTGGTCCTCTTCCCTCATAGCTTAGGCGGGAAGGGATTCCACAACGGCCAATTTGAAAGGGGACAAGAGGTACATCTTATCCTGGCGAAAGGTGGTCTTCGCCCGCAAAGCTTCTGGCCATGACGCAGTGGTGGGCTCAGTGATGACATCCGTCCTGCCGAGCTCGTGGTCTTGGTCTCGTTGCAACAGAATGGAAACCTTTGGGGGATCCCTCGGGAACTCGCGCTGGCCCTTGCCTCCTTAGCACCAAAGAGGAAACTGTCCTCATCTGCGCCCGCTGGCGCCCGCCTGACCTTGGTCGTCATGGACCACGTCATCGTGAGCCTCGTGAGGCGGGGTACCTGCATAGAGGTCTCTGCTCCTCGGGAGGCAGGCTCGGGAAGCCGCCCCATGGGAGGTCTTAGCGTCGTTCGCCTCGCGAGGCCAGGGGGCCCTCGCGAGGGTCTTGCTCGCAGAGTCTTGTAGCTGGGCCATACTGGGCCGTCGATGGGGCCACGCGCTGGGCCGCGGGCGGGCAGGTCTGGGTACCCCCGATACCAAAACGCCGACAATCTCTTCAAAGGTAGAAGCGATGTCTCTATTCAATTTATTTATTTTTGTTCTGCAAGACTGGTCAGTACTAATGAACTCGGAAGAAAATTTTGCATCTGACACCACAATAGGCGTGGCAGCTCCCAATCAAAGAACCCACTCAGGAAGGATACTACACTATTCAGATTCAGAAAATGATCAAGGTCCATGGGAGTATTCCAAGCATCAGTCAAATTATAAGACACGATAAACTTGAATACTTCTCAAACACTACCATAGCCTGGACAAAATCATCGCAGCAGAATCAGAAGCGACGCATAAAAGACACCGAGCAAGGCATATTGGGACCACTCCATCTTTTTGGTTAATCAGCGCGAGCTGAGCTCTGAAGTGGAGTCTGATTACGTTACACTCCAAGTAGTCAAACAAGCTCCTTTTTTCCTCCATACCATTTACATTAACAATGTTATCTAATTGCGTTTCTGTTTGCATTACTTTCGTGAACAAAACACGCTCTATATGTAACTTCATCCCAACACAACGATCCATCAGTCTGCCCCTTCAAAGTTGGCACATGTAAGCATTTTGCGCAGGCTTGGACTTCAGACCTCTCAAGAGATTTTCAAAGTTGCATCTCAGCTCGCCGCAAACTTGGATCAGCGCTTGCCGCATTCGAAGCAACAAGTTGAAAAGACACTCATCTGTGTTCAATCATCCCCCGTCGGCCCCGACCACACTTCCAGGACAAATGCCTCCTGATGGTGCTGCTAATCATGGACCATGGCAAGTCGTTACAGTGCTGGAGGCAGCGCTAAGGGAAGTTTAGTGGAACGCGGAAATTAAAAATAAAATCCACAAATCATCTTCCCTGAAGGTAAATCCATCACCTAAGATTTATTCCCCATGCTAGAGTTCATATAAGAAAAACACACAGATAGGGGAATGAATGGGAGAAAAGGGAAATGAGGGAATCTCACCTGAGAGAACCCAGACAACTTGAGTGGCTGTTGGTGCTCGATCAATGGGCATCACCGTCGCGGCTGATATGTGGCGCAAGGAGGAAGGGACTTTGGCGGACGGGACCGAGGAGAGGAGGCTGCGGTGAAGGAGGGCCGCCGGGTGAGCAGAGGACTCGGGGACGGGGAGGCCGGTCTTGGGTGGCGGCGGAACAGTCTAAAGACGGGCAGAGTTGAGGATACGGGTGAGAGGAGTTGATTTTCTTTATTAGATGGGACAAAACATCTACCATATGGCCCACGTCGGCGCTTAGTTTTGCGGGAGGAGTCTCACGAGCGGAGACCTACGAACGAAACGAAAGACAAACCTACCATCACAACCGCACACTCCTCCTTTAGGAGTAGAGATCAGAGCTAAAATCCACCCAAAATTTTTCTTCCTCTCGCTGCGGGTTGTAGATCGGTAACATCCAGCACGCCGGTGTGAGCTGCTCCGGCAAGCTCACCCGAAATCCGTCACGGTGTTCGATCTCTCCAGCGCGAGGCAACGACGCCCCCGAAGGTTTCGGCGGTGACACAGCAAGTTCTGGCCGCCATGGACGAGAGCAACAACAACAACATCACCAAGATGCTCGAGGCCTTGCTCTCCAAGGTGGACGAGCAGAAGGCCGCGCACGACAAGCAGATCGAGATGCAGGCCGCCTTCAACGTGCAAATCACACAGGAGGTCCGTGGGCTCGCCAAGCAGATCGATCTGACCCAGGCGGACGTCGACGCCACGCGCAAGACGGTTGAGTGGTCGGCGTCTCCTGCCGGCTCGGTCACCACCCTCGTCCACCCAACCGCGGCACAGCAACAACCACCACCTCGGGCTCCTCCGCCATTGCCGCGCGTGGTCCCCGGGCCACCCGTCCTCCTCCCACGCGCGCCTCGGTGATCACCTCCCGCCACTCATCTCGGTCCCTCTAAACGACGGCTTCATCACGTCGGTGGCCGTCACTTCACCGACCGCGAGCTATAACAACGACGAGTACCACAAGCCCCCGAAGCACGATTTTCCACAGTTCGATGGCACCACCCCGTACTTGTGGCTTGATTGCTGCTTGGCCTACTTCAAGCTCTACAAGGTGGCATCGCACAACTGGGTGGCCACCGCGGCGCTATACATCGACGGCCAGGACGCGCACTGGCTGCAGGCATTTCGTCAAACACATCGCGGCATCACTTGGGAGCTCTTCACCGCCGCGGTGCTAGAGGAATTCGACACCGACGAGTTCGAGGTGGTCATGCACAAGCTGCTACAACTCTGCCAGACTGGCTTCGTCACCGAGTACCGCGCCGCCTTCGACGAACAAATGTACCACCTCCTCGCGCTCGACCCGTCCATCAACACCAGATTCTTCGTCACGCAATTCCTCTTGGGGTTGAAGGACGAGATCCGTGCTCCGGTGCGCCTCCAAGCCCCGTCAAGAATCATATGCGCATCGGTGCTGGCCCGCATCTAGGAGGAAGAACTGGGCACAACAAGGGCGCGCCCACACATCACGCCGTCAGGATGGACCCCACCAGCTGCGGCCGCCCCGCAACCATGAGCCGCCCCACCAAACCGCGCCCAAGGGGACGACTACCCGTGCGAGCGGCAGCTCCGCGACTTTCGACGCACCAACAACCTCTACTTCAAGTGCGGGGATCGCTACTCGCATGAACACCGCTGCGCGCCGCCAGCACAGCTGCTCACCATTCGTGTCGGGGACCATCGCGAGATCCTCTCCGACAACACCGTTCATGCCTTGGAGCTCCTGGACGACCCGGGCCCCGATGTTCCGCCGCCCGCGCCGGTCGCTAAAGGAAATATGCCCTAGAGGCAATAATAAAGTTGTTATTTTATATTTCCTTATTCATGATAAAGGTTTATTATTCATGCTAGAATTGTATTGATTGGAAACTTAAATACATGTGTGAATACGTAAACAAATACCATGTCCCTAGTAAGACTCTACTAGACTAGCTCGTTGATCAAAGATGGTTAAGGTTTCCTAACCATAGACATGTGTTGTCATTTGATAACGGGATCACACCATTAGGAGAATGATGTGATGGACAAGACCCATCTGTTAGCTTAGCATATTGATCGTTCAGTTTATTTGCTATTGCTTTCTTGATGACAAATACATATTCCTTCAACTATGAGATTATGCAACTCCCGGATACCGGAGGAATACCTTGTGTGCTATCAAACGTCACAACGTAACTGGGTGATCATAAATATGCTCTACAGGTATCTCCGAAGGTGTTTGTTGAGTTGGCATAGATCGAGATTAGGATTTATCACTCCGAGTATCGGAGAGGTATCTCCGGGCCCTCTCGGTAATACACATCATAAGAAGCCTTGCAAGCAAAGTGACTAAGGAGTTAGTTGCAAGATGATGTATTACGGAATGAGTAAAGAGACTTGTCGGTAACGAGATTGAACTAGGTATGACGATACCGACGATCGAATCTCGGGCAAGTAACACACCGATGGACAAAGAGAATTACGTATGTTGTCATAAGGTTCGACCGATAAAGATCTTCGTATAATATGTAGGAGCCAATATGGGCATCTAGGTTCCGCTATTGGTTATTGACCGGAGAGGTGTCTCGGTCATGTCTACATAGTTCTCGAACCCGTAGGGTCCGCACGCTTAACGTTCGTTGACGATATAGTGTTATATGAGTTATATGATTTGGTGACCGAATGTTGTTCGGAGTCCCAGATGAGATCACGGACATGACGAGGAGCTCCGAAATGGTCCGGAGGTAAAGATTGATATATAGGGTGATGATATTCGCACTCCGGACGAGTTTCAGAGTGCACCGGGTAGTTATCGGATCATCGGAAGGGGTTCCGAGCACTCCCGGGAAGTATATGGGCCATATGGGCCAAAAGAGGGGAGCACGCCAGCCCACAAGGGGCTGGCGCGCCCCTCGTATGGCGGCCGGCTTAGGGGTGGAAAGGAAAGGGGGGATTCAGCCTCCCCCTTCCTTTCTCTCCCCCCTTTCCTTTCTCCCGGAAGCAAATATGGAAGGGGGGAGGGGCGCGGCCAAGTGCAGGAGCCCAAGTAGGATTCGGTCCTACTTGGGTTTCCTCCTGGCTGCTCCCCTCTCCCCCACCTATATATATGTGGGAGGGGGGCGCCACACATAACCACGACAATCTCTTAGCCGTGTGTGGCGCCCCCCTCCACCGTTTACACCCTCGGTCATATTTTCGTAGTGCTTAGGCGAAGCCCTGTGGAGATAGCTTCACCATCACCGTCACCACACCGTCGTGCTGCCGGAACTCATCGACTACTTTGCTGTCTTGCTGGATCAAGAAGATGAGGACATCACCGAGCCGAACATGTGCTGAACGCGGAGGTGTCGTACGTTCGGTACTCGATCGGTTGGAGCGCAAAGAAGTTTGACTACATCAACCGCGTTAACAAACGCTTCCGCTTACGGCCTACGAGGGTACGTAGACACACTCTCCCCTCTCGTTGCTATGCACCTCCATGGATAGATCTTGCGTGGGCGTAGAATTTTTTTTGTTTTCCATGCAACATTTCCCAACAGTGGCATCCGAGCCAGGTCTATGCGTAGATGATATGCACGAGTAGAACACAAAGAGTTGTGGGCGGTGATAGTCATACTGCTTACCGCCAACTTCTTATTTTGATTCGGCGGTATTGTGGGATGAAGCGGCCTGGACCAACCTTACATGTCCACGCACATGAGACCGGTTCCACCGACTCACATGCAACTAGTTTTGCATAAAGGTGGCTGGCGGGTGGCTGTTTCTCCTACTTTAGTTGAATCAAATTTGACTACAGCCGGTCCTTGAAGAAGGTTAAAACAGCAAACTTGATGAATCACCGTTGTGGTTTTTGCGTAGGTAAGAACGGTTCTTGCTAGAAGCCCGTAGCAGCCACGTAAAACTTGCAACAACAAAGTAGAGGACGTCTAACTTGTTTTTGTAGGGCATGTTGTGATGTGATATATGTTGATGTATGAGATGATCATGTTTTGTAATATCGACAACCGGCAAGAGCCTTAGGGTTGTCTCTTTATTGTATGAAATGCAAGCGCCATGTAATTGCTTTACTTTATCGCTATGCGTTAGCAATAGTTGTAGAAGCAATAGTTGGCGAGACGACCCCGACGCAGTGATGGAGATCAAGGTGTCGAGCCGGTGACGATGGAGATCATGACGATGCTTTGGATATGGAGATCAAAAGCACAAGATGGTGATGGCCATATCATGTCACATATTTTGATTGCATGTGATGTTTATCCTTTATGTATCTTATTTTTCTTAGAACGGTGGTAGCATTATAAGATGATCCCTTCAATAAATTTCAAGATAAAAGTGTTCTCCCCGAGTTTGCACCGTTGCCAAAGTTCATCGTTTCGAAGCACCTCGTGATGATCGGGTGTGATAGACTCTACGTTCACATACAATGGGTGTAAGACAGTTTTGCACATGCAGAATACTTGGGTTAAACTTGATGAGCCTAGCATGTATAGACATGGTCTCGGAACACTAGAGACCGAAAGGTCGAACATGAGTCATATAGTAGATATGATCAACATAGAGATGTTCACCATTGATGACTACCCCATCTCACATGATGATCGAACATGGGTTAGTTGATTTGGATCATGTATCACTTAGTTAAACTTGAGGGATGTTTATTTTAGTGGGAATTCATTAGTAATTTGATTAATTAAACTTAGATATCTATGTTGTAGATCAATGGCCCGAGCTACCGTTCCCCTGAATTTTAATGCGTTCCTAGAGAAAGCTAAGTTGAAAGATGATGGTAGTAACTATACGGACTGGGTCCATAACTTGAGGATTATCCTCATTGCTGCACAGAAGAATTATGTCCTTGATGCACCGCTAGGTGATAGACCTGCTGCAGGAGCTACTGCAGATGTTGAACGTCTGGCAAGCTCGATCTGATGACTACTCGATAGTTCAGTGTGCCATGCTCTACGACTTAGAAC
The DNA here is from genome assembly GCA_011799875.1 of Thinopyrum elongatum. Lineage (NCBI taxonomy): Eukaryota > Viridiplantae > Streptophyta > Magnoliopsida > Poales > Poaceae > Thinopyrum > Thinopyrum elongatum. Next base: position 283,155,872 of record CM022299.1, on the reverse strand, counting down.
CGGGACTTCAAAGACGTTCTGACATCATGGAGCATATGAGATGTTCCAAGAGTTGAAGTTAATATTTCAAGCAAATGCCCGGGTTGAGAGATATGAAGTCTCCAACAAGTTCTATAGCTGCTAGATGAAGGAGAACAGTTCTGTCAGTGAACACATACTCAAAATGTCTGGGTATCATAACCACTTGACTCAGCTGGGAGTTGATCTTCCAGTTGATAGTGTTATTGACAGAGTTCTTCAGTCACTGCCACCAAGCTACAAAGGCTTTGTGATGAACTATAATATTCAAGGGATGAATAAAACAATTCCTGAGCTCTTCGCAATGCTTAAGGCCGCGGAGGTAGAAATCAAGAAGGAGCATCAAGTGTTGATGGTTAAAAAGACCACTAGTTTCAAGAAAAAAGGGTAAGGGAAAGAGGGAACTTCAAGAAGAATGGAAAGCAAGTTGCCACTCCCGGGAAGAAGCCCAAAGCCGGACCCAAGCTTGAAACTGCGTGCTTCTACTGCAAAGGGAATGGTCACTGGAAGCGGAACTGCCCCAAATACTTTGCGGATAAAAAGGATGGCAAAGTAAACAAAGGTATATTTGATATACATGTTATAGATGTGTACCTTACTAATGCTCGTAGCAGTGCCTTGGTATTTGATACTGGTTTGGTTGCTCATATTTGTAACACGAAACAAGAGCTGCGGAATAAATGAAGATTGGCTAAGGACGAGGTGACGATGTGCGTCGGGAATGGTTCCAAGGTCGATGTGATCGCCGTCGGCATGCTACCTCTACATCTACCTTCGGGATTAGTTTTAGGCCTCAATAATTGCTATTTGGTGCCCGTGTTGAGCATGAACATTATATCTGGATCTTGTTTATTGCGAGACGGTTATTCATTTAAATCAGAGAATAATGGTTGTTCTATTTATATGAGTAATATCTTTTGGTCATGCACCCTTGATGAATGGTCTATTCTTGTTGAATCTCGATCGTAGTGATACACATATTCATAATATTGATGCCAAAAGATGCAAAGTTGATAATGATAGTGCAACATACTTGTGGCACTGCCGTTTAGGTCATATTGGTGTAAAGCGCATGAAGAAACTTCATACGGATGGACTTTTGGAATCACTTGATTATGAATAATTTGATACTTGTGAACCATGCCTCATGGGCAGGATGACTAAAACTCCATTCTCCGGAACAACTGAGCGAGCTAATGACTTATTGGAAATAATACATACCGATGTATGCGGTCCGATGAGTGTTGAAGCACGCGGCAGGTATCATTATTTTCTGACCTTCACAGATGATTTGAGTAGGTATGAGTATATCTACTTGATGAAACACAAGTCTAAAACATTTGAAAAGTTCAAAGAATTTCAGAGTGAAGTGGAGAATCATCGTAACAAGAAAATAAAGTTTCTATGATCTAATCGTGGAGGCGAATATTTGAGTTACGAGTTTGGCCTTCATTTAAAACAATGTGGAATTGTTTCACAACTCACGCCACCTGGAACACCACAGTGTAATGGTGTGTCCGAACGTCGTAACCGTACTTTATTAGATATGGTGCATTCTATGATGTCTCTTACCGATTTACCACTATCGTTTTGGGGTTATGCATTAGAGACAGCCGCATTCACATTAAATAGGGCACCGTCTAAATCCGTTGAGACGACACCATATGAACTGTGGTTTGGCAAGAAACCTAAGCGTCGTTTCTTAAAGTTTGGGGATGCGACGCTTATGTCAAAAGGCTTCAGCCTGATAAGCTCGAACCCAAATCGAAAAATTGCATCTTCATAGGATACCCTAAGGAAACAATTGGGTACCCCTTCTACCACAGATCCGAAGGCAAGATCTTTGTTGCCAACAATGGATCCTTTCTAGAGAAGGAGTTTCTCTCGAAAGAAGTGAGTGGGAGGAAAGTTGAACTTGATGAGGTAATTGTACCTTCTCTCGAATTGGAAAGTAGCACATCAGAGAAATCCGTTCCCGTGATGCCTACACCAACTAGAGAGGAAGCTAATGATGATGATCATGAAACTTTGGATCAAGTTACCACTTGACCTCGTAGGTCGAACAGAGCACGTTCCACACCAGAGTGGTACGGTAATCCTGTCCTGGAAGTCATGTTATTAGACCATGGCGAACCTACGAACTATGAAGAAGCTATGATGAGCCCAGATTCCGATAAATGGCTTGAGGCCATGAAATCTGAGATAGGATCCATGTATGAGAACAAAGTGTGGACTTGCCCGATGATCGGCAAGTCATTGAGAATAAATGGATCTTCAAGAAGAAGACTGACGCTGATGGTAATGTTACTATCTACAAAGCTCGACTTGTCGCGAAAGGTTTTCGACAAGTTCAAGGAGTTGACTACGATGAGACTTTCTCACCCGTAGCGATGCTTAAGTACGTCCGAATCATGTTAGCAATTGCCGCATTTTATAATTATGAAATCTGGCAAATGGATGTCAAAACTGCATTCCTTAATTGATTTCTTAAAGAAGAGTTGTATATGATGCAACCAGAAGGTTTTGTCGATCCCAAAGGTGCTAACAAAGTGTGCAAGCTCCAGCGATCCATCTATGGACTGGTGCAAGCATCTCGGAGTTCGAATATATGCTTTGATGAGGTGATCAAAGCATATGGTTTTATACAGACTTACGGTGAAGCCTGTATTTACAAGAAAGTGAGTGGGAGCTCTGTAGCATTTCTAATATTATATGTGGATGACATATTGTTGATTGAAAATGATATAGAATTTCTGGATAGCATAAAAGGATACTTGAATAAGAATTTTTTCAATGAAAGACCTCGGTGAAGCTGCTTATATATTGGGCATCAAGATCTATAGAGATAGATCGAGACGCTTAATAGGACTTTCACAAAGCACATACCTTGACAAGGTTTTGAAGAAGTTCAAAATGGATCAGTTAAAGAAAGGGTTCTTGCCTGTGTTACAAGGTGTGAAGTTGAGTCAGACTCAAAGCCCGACCACTGCAGAAGATAGAGAGAAAATGAAAGTCATTCCCTATGCCTTGGCCATAGGTTCTATCATGTATGCTATGCTGTGTACCAGACCTGATGTGTGCCTTGCCATAAATTTGGCAGGGAGGTACCAAAGTAATCCAGGAGTGGATCACTGGACAGCGGTCAAGAACATCCTAAAGTACCTGAAAAGAACTAAGGATATGTTTCTCATTTATGGAGGTGACAAAGAGCTCGTCGTAAAGGATTACGTCAATGCTAGCTTCAACACAGATCCGGATGACTCTAAGTCACAAACCGGATACGTATTTTTGTTGAATGGTGGAGCTATCAGTTGGCGTAGTTCCAAGCAAAGCGTCGTGGCGGGATCTAAGTGTGAAGCGGAGTACATAGCTGCTTCGGAAGCAACACATGAAGGAGTATGGATGAAGGAGTTCCTATCCAATCTGGGTGTAATACCCAGTGCATTGGGTCCAATGAAAATCTTTTGTGACAACATTGTAGCAATTGCCTTGGCGAAGGAATCCAGGTTTCCCAAGAGAACCAAACACATCAAGAGACGCTTCAACTCCATCAAGAAACACATCACAAGAGAACCAGACACATCAAGAGAACCAAACACATCAAGGATGGAGACATAAAGATTTGCAAAACACATACGGATCTGAATGTAGGAGACCCGTTGACTAAGCTTCTTCCGCGAGCAAAACATGATCAACACCAAGACTCCATGGGTGTTAGATTCATTACAATGTAATCTAGATTATTAACTCTAGTGCAAGTGGGAGACTGAAGGAAATATGCCCTAGAGGCAATAATAAAGTTGTTATTTTATATTTCCTTATTCATGATAAAGGTTTATTATTCATGCTAGAATTGTATTGATCGGAAACTTAAATACATGTGTGAATACATAAACAAATACCGTGTCCCTAGTAAGCCTCAACTAGACTAGCTCATTGATCAAAGATGGTTAAGGTTTCCTAATGATAGACATGTGTTGTCATTTCATAACGGGATCACATCATTAGGAGAATGATGTGATGGACAAGACCCATCTGTTAGCTTAGCATATTGATCGTTCAGTTTATTTGCTATTGCTTTCTTGATGACAAATACATATTCCTTCGACTATGAGATTATGCAACTCCCGGATACCGGAGGAATACCTTGTGTGCTATCAAACGTCACAATGTAACTGGGTGATCATAAAGATGCTCTACAGGTATCTCCGAAGGTTTTTGTTGAGTTGGCATAGATCGAGATTAGGATTTGTCACTCCGAGTATCGGAGAGGTATCTCTGGGCCCTCTAGGTAATACACATCATAAGAAGCCTTGCAAGCAAAGTGAATAGGAGTTAGTTGCAAGATGATGTATTACAGAACGAGTAAAGAGACTTGCTGGTAACAAGATTGAACTAGGTATGAAGATACCGACGATCGAATCTCGGGCAAGTAACATACCGATGGACAAAGGGAATTACGTATGTTGTGTAAGGTTCGACCGATAAAGATCTTCGTAGAATATGGAGGAGCCAATATGGGCATCTAGGTTCCGCTATTGGTTATTGACCGAAGAGGTGTCTCGGTCATGTCTACATAGTTCTCGAACCCGTAGGGTCCGCACGCTTAACGCTCGTTGACGATATCGTGTTATATGAGTTATATGATTTGGTGACCGAATGTTATTCGGAGTCCCGCATGAGATCACGGACATGACGAGGAGCTCCAGAATGGTCCGGAGGTAAAGATTGATATATATGACAATGATATTAGGACTCCGGAAGAGTTTCGGAGTGCACTGGGTAGTTATTAGATCACCGAAAGGGGTTCCGGGCAACTCCGGGAAGTATATGGGCCATATGGGCCAAAAGAGGGGAGCACACCAGCCCACAAGGGGCTGGCGCGCCCCTCCTATGGCAGCCGGCCTAGGGGAGGAAAGGAAAGGGGGGATTCGGCCTCCCCCTTTCTTTCTCCCCCCTTTCCTTTCTCCCGGAAGCAAATATGGAAGGGGGGGCGGCCAAGGGCAGGAGCCCAAGTAGGATTCGGTCCTACTTGGGGTGCCTCCTGGCTGCTCCCCTCTCCCCCACCTATATATATGTGGGAGGGGGTGCCACACATAACCATGACAATCTCTTAGCCGTGTGCGGCGCCCCCCTCCACCATTTACACCCTCGGTCATATTTTCGTAGTGCTTAGGCGAAGCCCTGCGGAGATAGCTTCACCATCACCGTCACCACGCCGTTGTGCTACCGGAACTCATCCACTACTTCGCCGTCTTGCTGGATCAAGAAGGCGAGGATGTCACCGAGCTGAACCTGTGCTGAATGCAGAGGTGCCGTACATTCGGTACTCGATCGGTTGGAGAGCGAAGAAGTTCGACTACATCAACCGCGTTAACAAACGCTTCCGCTTACGGTATACGAGGGTACGAGGACACACTCTCCCCTCTCGTTGCTATGCATCTCCATGGATAGGTCATGCGTGTGCGTAGATTTTTTTTCCATGCAACGTTTCCCAATAGTCGCATGTGTATCGGAATGCTGTCTCCTCTCGTCCCAGGCGCTCGACGGCACCGATTCGGCCACCGCCATTCGCCTCCGTGCTTTGGTGGGAAATCAAGTGATGCTTATTCTTCTTGACTCCGACAGTACTCACATTTTTGTGAACAAGGCATTTGTCGAATGGATCGGAGCGGTCACCGAGGAGATGCTACCAGTGGAGGTGCGCGTAGGCAACGATGATCGCCTCACCTGCAACCGCATCGTGCCCGAGCTCAAATGGTGGATGCCAGGGCACACGTTTTCGATGCCAATGCGCGAGCTAGAGATCGGGGCGTACGACGGCATCCTGGGCATGGACTGGCTTGCCCAACATAGCCCGATGACATACCACTGGCACAAGAAGTGGGTCCAGTTTCAGCACACCGACGACCCGGTCATGCTCTGTGGGGTGCTGCCGACGCCCACTCCAACTCTCAAGGCGATCGAGCCAACCGAGCTCCGGAAGATGATCGCGGGCAACGACGTCTGGGACATGGCCATGGTGAACGCCTACGAACAACCACCCTCGCCGCAACGCAAGTGTCCGAGCCAGACGCCCTCAACGACCTGCTCGACCTGTTCGCCGCACCCAGCGGGCTGTCCCCTCACCGGCAGTACGACTACGTCGTCATGCTGGTGGAGGGTGCCACACCGGCGAACACGCTGTCGGAATCGGGGCTCCGCAGACCCAAAGAAAGGTTCGAACTCTGGGGTTTACACGAAGAACTTTGCTAGGCTACGACCCGTTGCTCACTGCCTCACGGTGATGCTCCGACGTTCTCGAGCGAGGGCGAAGAAGGAAGAACATGATGATTTACCCAGGTTCGGGCCACCTTACGGTGTAAGACCCTACTCCTGCTTTGTGGTGGATTGCCTCGCGAGGAGGATGAGTATGAACGAGTACAAGTGGCCCTCGGAGGCTTCAGGAGCGGCTCCAGGCTTGAGGGGTGGATGAACTCGATCCCTCTCTACGGTGGAGACTAACCTATAGTTATACTGGCTCGGTCCTCTTCCCCCAAGGCTCTAGGCGGGAAGGGGTGCCACAACGGCCAAATTCGAAGAGGGACAAGAGTACACCCTATCCTGACTAAAGGTGGTCTTCGCTTGCAAAGCTTCTGTCCATGACGCACAGGTGGGCTCGACGATGACCTCCGTCCTGCTGAGCCAGCGTCCTGGCCTTGTTGCACCAAAGAGGCAACCTTTGGGCTGCCTTGGGAACCCGCGTGCTGGCCTTGCTCCTTTAGCACCAAAGAGGAAAGCCTCTTTGTCCACGCCTGCTGGCACCGGTCCTGGCGACGCTGGTCATGGCCCGCATCACCCACGTGCATCGCGAGGCGGGGTGGCGAGCGTAGAAGTGTCCGCCCCGCGGGAGGCTCGGGAGGCCGCTCCTTGCGGAGCTCTTGGGGCGCCTGATGAAGCTTGCTGATACCCGCCTCGCGAGGCGGGGGCCTCGGGAGGGCCTTGCTCGCGGAGTCTTGGTGTTGGGCCGCATCGGGCCCTTCGACGATGCCACGTGATGGGCTGCAGGTAGACGGGCCTGGTTACCCCTAGTCCCAGAGCTCCGACAGTAGAACCCGGGCCCGCAGCACGCACGGCCCAGCTTGGAAGCAATGACGGAGAGGAGGAGGGCGAAGCGACACGGGCCCCAACCGCCTGTGGGCCAGGCTTGACGCATGGCGCACAATGGGCGCGGGACGCCCCCACTTCCACATGACTCCTCGGCAACTGCCCAGGCTGACATAAAGCCTGGCGCATGCCGCGGAGCCATCATTGCCACGAAGGTGAAGGGGAACGAACCGGTCTCCTTCAATCATTATAAAAGGGCGAGGGGTCGGACCCCTCGGCCCATCTCCATCTTCTTGCCTCTCCATCTTCGACCACCGCGCCATAGTCATGGCGCCTATGAGAAGGTTCTCCGCCGCCGAGCAGGGCAAAGCGACGCTGGAGGAACCGGAACCGCCGCAGCCTTCAAGGAGGCAGGGCCGCCCTCGCTAGTCTGCCGCTACCCCCAGGGCGCCTCCCCGGGGACGCAGGCGTCCTCCTCTAGCGGCCCGCGCCGGCACGGGCAGCTGCGGGAAGAACCCCACCCGTGGGCGGGGCCGCGGCGGTCGCAGTGGCCGCGACCAAGGAGGGAGAAGCGGTGCCGCCGCCCGGCCACCTCGGGCGGGGGCCCATTCTGTCGACCCAGCCTACGAGTTCGTCGACTGGCTGAACACTCCGCCCCGCACATGGCTCCAACTACTGAACGCCTTTGCGGAGGAGCTGGCGGCGAACGCACCCCTCGGGCTATGGCTGCAGCCAGACGGCTGGTGCAACAATTCTTCCTGGGTGGACGCTGAGGTCACTCCTGCCGGCTTTGTGTATCTGAATCGGGGATGGAAGTCATCCGCCAGCGCCCACGGCTTGAAGGAGGGGCACACCCTCCACTTCAAGTTCGACGGGGCCGTGATAACCCACAAGTATAGGGGATCACAACAGTTCTCGAGGGTAGAGTATTCAACCCAAATTTATTGATTCGACACAAGGGGAGCCAAAGAATATTGTCAAGTATTAGCAGCTGAGTTGTAAATTCAACCACACCTGAAAGACTTAATATCTGCAGCAAAGTATTTAGTAGCAAAGTAGTATGGAAGTAACGGTAACGGTGGAAAAAGTAACAATAGCAGTTTTGTAGCAATTGTAACAGTGGCAACGGCAAAGTAACGTAGCGAAGATCAATATGTGAAAAGCTCATAGGCAATGGATCAATGATGGATAATTATGTCGGATGGCATTCATCATGCAACAGTCATAACCTAGGGTGACACAGAACTAGCTCCAATTCATCAATATAATGTAGGCATGTATTCCGAATATAGTCATACGTGCTTATGGAAAAGAACTTGCATGACATCTTTTGTCCTACCCTCCAGTGGCAGCGGGGTCCCAATGGAAACTAAGGGATATTAAGGCCTCCTTTTAATAGAGAACCGGACCAAAGCATTAGCAGTTAGTGAATACATGAACTCCTCAAACTATGGTAATCACCGGAAAGAATCCCAATTATTGTCACCTTGGGGTATGCGGATTATAACACGTAATAGGTGTCTACAACTTGCAAGATAGGATCAAGAACACATATATATTCATGAAAACATAATAGGTTCAGATCTGAAATCATGGCACTCGGGCCCTATTGACAAACATTAAGCATGGCAAAGTCATAGCAACATCAATCTCAGAACATAGTGGATACTAGGGATCAAACCCTAATAAAACTAACTCGATTACATGATAAATCTCATCCAACCCATCACCGTCCAGCAAGCCTACGATGGAATTACTCACGCATGGCGGTGAGCATCAAGAAATTGATGATGGAGGAAGGTTGGTGATGATGATGGCGACGATTTCCCCTCTCCGGAGCCCCGAACGGACTCCAGATCTGCCCTCCCAATGAAGAACAAGAGATGACGATGGCTCCGTATCGTAAAACGCGATGAATCCTTCTCTCTGATTTTTTTCTCCCCGAAAGTGAATATATAAAGTTGGAGTTGAGGTCGCTGGAGGTCCAGGGGACCCACAAGGCAGGGGGCGGGCCCTAGGGGGCGCCCTCCACCCTTGTGGACAGCAGGTGGGTCCCCCTCTGTTGATTCTTTCGCCAATATTTTTTATTTATTCCAAAAATATTCTCCGTGGATTTTCAGGTCATTCCGAGAACTTTCATTTCTACACAAAAATAACACCAAGGCAATTTTGTTGAAAACAGTGTCAGTCCGGGTTAGTTCCATTCAAATCATGCAAATTAGAGTCCAAAACAAGGGCAAAAGAGTTTGGAAAAATAGATACGACGGAGACGTATCATCTCCCCCAAGCTTAACCCATTGCTTGTCCTCAAGCAATTCAGTTGATAACCTGAAAGTGATAAAGAAAAACTTTTACAAACTCGGTTTGATCTTGTTGTTGCAAATATGTAAAGCCAGCATGCAAGTTTTCAGCAAAGATTATGATCTAACCATATTCACAATAACATTTAGGTCTCACATTCACTCATATCAATGGCATAATCAACTAGCGAGTAATAATAATAAATCTCGGATGACAACAGATGACAACACTTTTTCAAAATAATCATGATATCATATAACAAAATGGTATCTCGCTAGCCGTTTCTGAGACCGCAAAACATAAATGCAGAGCACCCCTGAAGATCAAGGACTGACTAGACATTGTAATTCATGGTAAAAGAGATCCAGTCACAGTCATACTCAATATCAATTAATAACAACGCATACAAATGACAGTGGTGCTCTCTAACAGGTGCTTTTTATAAGAGGATGATGACTCAACAATAAAAGTAAATAGATAGGCCATTCGCAGAGGGAAGCAGGGATTTGCAGAGGTGCCAGAGCTCGAGCTTTTTGAAACAGAGATGAATATAATTTTGAGCGGTTTGCTTTCATTGTTAACATAACAACCAAGAGATCTCGGTATCTTCCATGCTACATACATTATAGGCGGTTCCCAAACAGAATGGTAAAGTTTATACTCCCCCTCAACCAACAAGCACACTCCACGGCTGGTCTGAAACAACGGGTACTGTCCAAACAAACAACAGTCCTGGGGGAGTTTTATTTGATATTATATTTTGATTTGATTTGAGCATGGGACTGGGCATCCCGAATACCAGCTACTTTCTCATGAATGATAAGTGAATGAACACTCATCGTGAGAATAACCCACCTAGCATGGAAGATACTGACAGCCCTCAGTCGCTACATGAGCAATTCGGGCATACAAAACAGATTATCATTTGAAGGTTTAGAGTTTGGAACATGCAAATTTACTTGGAACGGCAGGTAAATACCGCATATAGGTAAGTATGGTGGACTCATATGGAACAACTTTGGGTGTATGGAAGTGGATGCACAAGCAGTATTCCCGCTTAATACAAGTGAAGGCTAGCAAAAGATTGAGGAGCGACCAACTAGAGAGCGACAACAGTCATAAACATGAGTTAAGATTAACCAACATTGAGTGCAAGCATGAGTAGGATATAAATCACCATGAACATAAATATCGTGGAGGCTATGTTGATTTTGTTTCAACTACATGTGTGAACATGTGCCAAGTCAAGCCACTCGAATAATTCAAAGGAGGATACCATCCTATCATACTACATCACAACCATTTTAAAAGCATGTTGGCATGCAAGGTAAACCATTATAAACTCCTAGCTAATTAAGCATGGCATGAGTAACTATAATCTCTAATTGTCATTGCAAACATGTTTCATTCATAATGGGCTGAATCAGGAATGATGAACTAATCATATTTACAAAAACAAGATAGGTCGAGTTCATACCAGCTTTTCCTCATCTCAATCATTTCATCATATATCGTCATTATTGCCTTTCACTTGCACGACCAAACGGTGTGGATAATAATAATAGTGCATGTGCATTGGACTAAGCTAGAATTTGCAAATATTTATTCAAAGGAGAAGACAAGGTAATATGGGCTCTTTGTTAGATCAACAATAATGCATATGAGAGCCACTCATCATTTTCATCGTGGTCTTCTCCTCTCGACCCAAAGAAAGGAAAAAGAATTTCAAAGAAATACACTGAAATGTTTTTGGAGTTTTTGTTTTTCTGAAGGAAGTAAAAAACAAGAATGAGAAAAACTATTTACACGGGAAAGCTCCCAACAAGCAAAAGAAGAACGAGAAATCTTTTTGGGTTTTCTTTTAATAGTACAACTAGTTTAACATGGAAAGGAAACTAAAAAGAAACTACAACTAATTTTTTTTTTGATTTTCTCAAAGTTTTTCAAACGCACAAGAAGAAAGCGGGAAAAAGAAATAAACTAGCATGGATACTACAATGAAAAAGTATGAACACCGATAACTGGAATGAGTGTGTGAACATGAATGTAATGTCGGTGAGAAATACGTACTCCCCCAAGCTTAGGCATTTGGCCTAAGTTGGTCTATGCCCATGGATCAAAGTAGCCCTCTCCTGGGTACTCAGGAGGATCATGAGGGTTCCACTGGTTAACGAGCTCCTGTGGCTCCCACTGATAAATAGACTCCTCATATGGATCAGGTGATGGTTCTGGCTCAGGAACTGGGGATCGAGTCCTCTCCCAGTATGCATAAATGTCCTTGGGCAGAATGAGGTACGTGCCTGAATGAATATTAAACAAAGAAGGTGCAGGAAAAGTAATAATCTGACAAGTTTTCTGGCTGAATACCAGGTTATAGATGAGTCTCTTGTCCTTATCATCGCAAATAAAAGCATGTGCTACCATACTGTTATAGTCTAAATATAAAGTGGGTAGTAGCATCTCCTCTTTCTCATCGTGCCTAATGGGTATCTCGAAGCGCTTAGCAAGGCGTGAGGCATAGATACCTCCAAAAATAGGACCCCTCGAACGGTTTAAACTCAACCGTCGAGCAACCATAGCACCCAAACTAAAAGTTCTATCACAAAGCAAAGCATGGCGCAAAATAGCAAGGTCAGGAGCACTAGGGCCTCCACTCTCCCCGCGACCAATTAAACATCTCCCAGCAAATAATGAGTATTAGCGCAAAATAGGAAAATGTAAACTAGCCACTCTCGCTTCCGACACCTTTCTCCCTTCCCCTACGGTAACTTCATCAATAAATTCTTCCACATCTCTAGGACGTGGTTCATCGACGCTGCCCTCAAATGGTAATTTGCAAACCTCACAAAAATCATAAAGCGTCATCTCCTTATGCTCATCATATAAATAAAATTCTACCGTGGGTGGTGATTTCCTAGCATGAAAGTGAAAGTTTTGCACGAAGGTATTAGTGAGGAGGAGGTATTGATCACACTTATCGTGGAGGAAGTCGGTGATGCCTGCATTCTCCGCCAAATAATAAGAATGATCATAAATTTCGGCAGCCCCCAAGAATGCATCACATGGCCATTCATACGGCCGAACCTCCGCGGTGCGCGGAAGGTTGTACTTGGGCTTCTTCTTCACCTCATTCTCATTTCCTTTAGAACCCCTACTTGAAGAGCCCCTTAACAATCTCCTCATCATTTTCTCTGAAAATTTCTCAAATTTTTAGCGACTTAAAATAAAAGTGAACCAAACTCAACAAAACTGATAGCAACTACTCCTACAAGTGTCTAGAAGCTATATCATGCATCAAAACTACTTTGGACCATATAAATTTAAAATGCAAGCTCAAGAACAAGGTCACCACAGCAGCAAAAATTTGCAATAAATAAAGCACTAGAACAAAAACTAATTGGACCATTAGAGGAGTCACATACCAAAGAACAATCTCCCAAAACAGTTTTGCAAATGGAACTTTGCACAAGGAGATCGAAAATGGAAGCAAGATGAGCAAGAACACGGGTTTGAGCTACGGGATGATTTTTTCTGGAGGAAAACAAAGTGGATGGGTGCTGGAATAAGTGAGGCAGACCCAAGTGGGACCCACAAGGCAGGGGGCGCGCCCTCCACCCTTGTGGCCCACTGGTGCAGAACCCTGGTGCAATCTCAGTGCCAGAAATTCTAAAATATTCTATAAAAAATCATTCTAAATTTTCAAGGCATTTGGAGAACTTTTATTTTCGGGATATTTTTTTATTGCACTGATAAATCAGAAAACAGACGGATAATACTATTTTTGCTTTATTTATTCTAAATAACAGAAAGTAAAAGGTGGGTACAGAAGGTTGTGCTTTCTAAATTCATCCATCTCATGCCCATCAAAAGGAATCCATTAACAAGGTTGATCAAGTTGTATTAACAAACTTCTTTCGAATAACATGAAACCGGAGAATTTTTTAATAACACTAGGTTCCCTCAACGGGGATATGCATGCCCCCAACAATAAGAATATCATATTTCTTTCTGACAGTAGGGAGAGGGAATTCAAAACCTCCAATAGTAATAGTTGAAAATTTTCCAATAGAATTGATACTATGAACTTGAGGTTGCTTCTTCGGAAAGTGTACCGTATGCTCATTACCATTAACATGAAAAGTGACATTGCCCTTGTTGCAATCAATAACAGCCCCTACAGTATTCAAAAAGGGTCTACCAAGGATGATCGACATACTGTCGTCCTAGGGAATATCAAGAATAACAAAGTCCGTTAAGATAGTAACGTTTCCAACCACAACAGGCACATCCTCACAAATACCGATGGGTATAGCAGTTGATTTATCGGCCATTTGCAAAGAGATTTCAGTAGGTGTCAACTTATTCAATTCAAGTCTATGATATAAAGAGAAGGGCATAACACTAACACCGGCTCCAAGATCACATAAAGCAGTTTTAACATAGTTTCTTTTAATGGAGCATGGTATAGTTGGTACTCCTGGATCTCCTAGTTTCTTTGGTATTCCACCCTTAAAAGTGTAATTAGCAAGCATGGTGGAAATTTCAGCTTCTGGTATCTTTCTTTTATTAGTAACAATATCTTTCATATACTTAGCATAAGGAGACATTTTCACAATATCAGTCAAACGCATACGCAAAAAGACAGGTCTAAGCATTTCAACAAAAGCGCTCAAAATCCTCATCATCCTTTTTCTTGGATGGTTTAGGAGGAAAGGGCATGGGTTTCTGAACCCATGGTTCTCTTTCTTTACCGTGCTTCCTAGCAACAAAGTCTCTCTTATCATAACGTTTATTCTTAGATTGTGGGTTATCAAGTTCAACAGCAGGTTCAATCTCCACATCATTATCATTACTAGGTTGAGCATCAGCATAAACATCATCATTAACATTATCACTAGGTTCATGTTCATCACCAGATTGTGTCTCAGCATCAGAAATAGAAATATCATTTGGATTCTCAAGTGTGTCTATAACAGGTTCACTAGAAGCATACAAAGTCCTATCAGTTTTCTTTGTCTTTTTATTACTAGGACTAGGTGCATCAGTATTAATTCTCTGAGAATCTTGCTCAATTCTCTTAGGATGGCCCTCTGGATACAAAGGTTCCTGGGTCATCTTGCCACCTCTAGTCATAAACCTAAAAGCATTATCATTGTTCTTACTATTCAACTCATTGAGCAAATCATCTTGTGCCTTAAGTACTTGTTCTACTTGAGTCTTAACCATGGAAGCATCCTTACTAATAATTTTCAGATCACTAACAGTTCTACTCATATAATTACCCAAGCAGTCAAGCATGTAAGCATTATGTTTCAATTGTCTACTAACATAAGCATTGAAGTTTTCTTGTTTAACAATAAAATTGTCAAACTCATCCAAGCATTGACTAGCAGACTTATTATAAGGAATATCACCTTCATCAAATCTATAGAGAGAATTTACCTCTACTACCTGTGTCGGGTTATCAAGACCATGTATTTCTTCAATAGGTGGTAAATTCCTAACATCTTCAGCTTTAATACCTTTTTCTTTCATAGATTTCTTTGCCTCTTGCATATATTCAGGACTGAGGAATAGAATACCTCTTTTCTTTGGAGTTGGCTTAGGAGTTAGTTCAGGAAGTGTCCACTCATTATCATTACTCAATATATTATTCAATAGCAATTCAGCTTGCTCAACAGTTCATTCCCTGAAAACACAACCAGCACAACTATCTAGGTGGTCCCTAGAAGCATCGGTTAGTCCATTATAAAAGATATCAAGTATTTCATTTTTCTTGAGAGGATGATCAGGCAAAGCATGAAGTAATTGGAGAAGCCTCCCCCAAGCTTGTGCGAGACTCTTTTCTTTAATTTGCACAAAGTTAAATATTTCCTTTAAAGCAGTTTGTTTCTTATGAGCAGGGAAATATTTTTCAGAGAAGTAGTAAATCATATCCTGGGGACTATGCACACAACCAGGAGCAAGAGAATTAAACCATAACTTAGCATCACCCTTTAACAAGAAAGGAAACAACTTAAGAATATAGTAATAGCGATTTTTTTCCTCGTGAGCAAAAAGGGTGGCTATATCATTCAATTTAGTAAGATGTGCCACAACAGTTTCCGATTCATAACCATGGAAAGGATCAGATTCAACAAAAGTAATTAACTCAGGATCAACAGAGAATTCATAATCCTTATCAGTAACAAAGATAGGTGAAGTAGCAAACTTAGGATCATATTGCATTCTAGCATTCAAAGATTTTTCTTTCCACTTGCATAATAATTTCTTAAGATCATCTCTATCCTTACAAGCAAGAAAGTCCCTAGCTACCTCTCCATCCATAACATAACCCTCAGGCATAATAGGAAGTTCATATCTAGGAGAGCTAGTCTTATCAGGTGTTTCAAAGTTTTCAGTTTCAATAATTTCATCAGTTTCAGAAATATCATCATCTTCAGCATAATCAATAGTTCTAACTCTAGCAAGATGTTCATCAAGTAATTCACCCAGTGGCACAGTTTTATCAAGCAAGGTAGTAGCATCATAAGCATCATTCATAGTAGAAGTAGCACATCATCAATAACATGTGACATATCAGAATCAATAGCAGGTGTAGGTGTCGCAAGCTTACTCAAAACAGAAGGTGAATCAAGTGCAGAGCTAGATGGCAGTTCCTTACCTCCCCTCGTAGTAGAGGGAAAAATCTGGGTTCTAGTATCTTTCAAATTCTTCATAGTGATCAACAGATACAAATCCCAAGTGACTCAAAGAATAGAGCTATGCTCCCCGGCAACGGCGCCAAAAAAAGGTCTTGATAACCCACAAGTATAGGGGATCGCAACAGTTTTCGAGGGTAGAGTATTCAACCCAAATTTATTGATTTGACACAAGGCGAGCCAAAGAATATTCTCAAGTATTAGCAGCTGAGTTGTCAATTCAACCACACCTGAAAGACTTAATATCTGCAGCAAAGTATTTAGTAGCAAAGTAGTATGGAAGTAACGGTAACGGTGGCAAAAGTAATAGTAGCAGTTTTGTAGCAATTGTAGTAGTGGCAACAGCAAAGTAACGTAGCAAAGATCAATGTGTGAAAAGCTCATAGGCAATGGATCAATGATGGATAATTATGTCAGATGGCATTCATCATGCAACAGTTATAACCTAGGGTGACACAGAACTAGCTCCAATTCATCAATATAATGTAGGCATGTATTCCGAACATAGTCATACGTGCCTATGGAAAAGAACTTGCATGACATCTTTTGTCCTACCCTCCCGTGGCAGCGGGGTCCTAATGGAAACTAAGGGATATTAAGGCCTCCTTTTAATAGAGAACCAGACCAAAGCATTAGCACTTAGTGAATACATGAACTCCTCAAACTATGGTAATCACTGGAAAGAATCCCAATTATTGTCACCTTGGGGTATGCGGATTATAACACATAATAGGTGTCTACAACTTGCAAGATAGGATCAAGAACACATATATATTCTTGAAAACATATATATCCAACAAGCCTACGATGGAATTACTCACGCACGGTGGTGAGCATCATGAAATTGGTGATGGAGGAAGGTTGGTGATGATGATGGCGATGATTTCCCCTCTCCGGAGCCCCGAACGGACTCCAGATCTGCCCTCCCGATGAAGAACAGGAGGTGACGGTGGCTCTATATCATAAAACGCGATGAATCCTTTTCTCTAATTTTTTCTCCCGGAAAGTGAATATATAGAGTTGGAGTTGAGGTCGGTGGAGGTCCAGGGGACACACAAGGCAGGGGGCACGCCCTAGGGGGGTGCCCTCCACCCTTGTGGACAGCAGGTGGGTCCCCCTCTTTTGATTCTTTCGCCAATATTTTTTATTTATTCCAAAAATATTCTCCATGGATTTTCATGTCATTCCGAGAACTTTTATTTCTGCACAAAAATAACACCAAGGCAATTCTACTGAAAACAGCGTCAGTCCGGGTTAGTTCCATTCAAATCATGCAAATTAGAGTCCAAAACAAGGGCAAAAGAGTTTGGAAAAGTAGATACGACAGAGACATATCAGGCCGCGACGCTCTTCGTGAAGATCTTCGGGGAGGCCGGTGGCCTCCTGGGGTGCTGCATGGAGAGCGACAGTAGCAGCAGCGGCCTCTCCTCCAGTGACGACAGCAGCGACGACGGCAGCGCTACCTTCGGGGGAAGTGGGAGCGACGGCGACTCCGACGAGCCGCCACGCCGCCGCGTCAAGGTGGAGGAGGACTCCGACTGAGCGCTGGCTGGGCCGGAGTCGGGGCCCCAGGAGCGGCAGCCTCCTGGAGGAAGTTTATTTTATTTCTTTATTTCCTGCACTTGGACAGCATGAGCCCTGCGGGGGCGTGTCAGAACCTGCGGCGCTTGCGCCTTTATTCTTAAGCTTCTAGTTCGCGTTTAAGTTATCGTGGCACTCCTCGTTTGGGCTTATCTCCTTTTTCTTACGATGGTCTAGTGCTCTACGTCGCCGGGACCCAGTCCCCAAGCAAGCCTCGGCCGTCGCTGGTATGCCAGGTTGCGATGCCTAGGGCAAGGCCAGGAGGTGAGGGGCTCGAGGTCTGGTGAGAGCTCCTGAGGCGCGATGCTCAAGAGGTCCCCCTCGACGCGCAAGCGGCTCCCGATAGAAAGAGGGGCTCGCCCATACAAGATTGCAAAAGTAATGGCGAAACATTATCGGTAAGGCTCGCGTGGGGTGCGAAGAGGGCGACTTAGCTTGGGGTGTAGCGGGGAGGAGTCCACGGCCCTTCGAGAATCCCTGCAATGTACGAGCACGATTCCGTAGAGCTTGGCTTCCTGTTCGCCTTCCGTTCTGCGGCAAGTTAACACAAGTCCCACGAGGGCCCGTGAAAAATCGACATCCTTTGCATTTCAGCCGATGTCGACGCAAACGGACTGCGCCCCTCCATTCCAAACTTCCTCGTGACGCCATCCTCTCTTTTCCTTGCTCATCAACATGCTCTACGTCCTCAGGACCCAGCCCTCGAGCGTAGCTCAGCTGCCACTGGTATGTCAGGTCGCAATGCCTGGGACAAGGCCAGGGGGTGAGGGCTCGAGAGCCAGTAGGAGCTCCTGAGGCGCGATGCTCAAAAGCCCCCCTTTTAATGTTCAAGCAACTTGCGCGGAAAAGAGGTGACATGCACTGTGAGGTTGCAAGGGAAGGGGTCCCATTCGGCAACGACGCAACGTATGAGATGTCTGTACTTAGCTTTTTGTGGCTGGTGAAGTGGACCAGGCCGTCGTTCATCCGGGGTCACTCCTCCGGAGGCGACGAGGTTCTGCCGAAGCGCCGCCGAGTGCCCGGCTTCTGGAACTCTTGAACGCTAACAGATTACGGGGTACGTGGGGCCATGCGCGCTTGCTGATCTGCTCATGACTGTTCTGTGAGAAGACAAGGCAATAAGGACCTGATGAGGTGACGTGTACGTGGCCGGCCCGCGAGCCAGAGCTTGGTCGCTTAGATTTATCGACGCTACAGGGACGGACCCAAGCACAGGCGTCGTGCCAATAGCCCCCTCTCATGGGACACTCTGGAGAAGAGTCGTTAGCACGTGGGGCCCGAGGGGCGATGCCTCCGGGGACGGCGTGATGTCAAGTGCAAGGTTAACAGGCATAGCAACTCATAAAAGCATAACTGGTTCTGATACATGAGCAAAAGCAACGCAACTGTAGGGGCGGACCCTTCCCAGCCTAAGGATGATGCAGCCCGACGAGCGCCCTTGATTGAACAAACCAAAAAGTCACCAGGCAATGTTGTTGCAGTAGCGTCAGAGAAGCCGATGAAGCGTCTCGCAGAGGTTCGCTCCTCACGAGCCGGGCGGCTCCTGAGGCTCGGGAGGCTCACGAGGGGTCGGTGCCTCGCGAGGCGCCAACACTGAGCGCCTGGCCTCGTGAGACACCAACGTGAGTCGGGCGAGCCGCTGGTACGTGGCGCCCGTGTTCACCAGGCCGAAGGGCATGCGGATGTAGTTGCACGGGTGGCCCCCACTCCGGCCGACGCGTGACAGCCAAAAGATGTCTTGAGAGGCGGCCCTGTTGAGGCCAGGGATGTTGGCGCAGACGTGCAGCTCGCCGCCCGCGTTGAGAGCGGCAGCTGGGCCAGTGGGGCATGTGGGGCAGCGCTCGTCGCGCATGGCCCATGCTTCCTGAAGTTCTCTAATCACCTTGGTGATGAATTCTCGTGCTCCTGGCGCCTCGCGCCATGTTCCTTGCTTGTGGGGGCACACATCAAAGCACGCCTACAAGTGGTGCCCGAGCGCCTCCCTCACCACAGCGGTTAGGTCAGAGGCTCTCCAGGTGGAAGTCCCCGAGCCCGTCCTAAGGGAGGCGTCGGATGCGCCTTCCTATGCGGGAGGGAGGCATGCCCCGGCAGCAGGCGTGGCACCTCAGGTGTCGCTGGTGGGTGCCTTCTTCGTCTCGGGACGACTCTTGGGGAGGAGCTACTTCTTCTTCGTGGGGATAGCCTCGGGCGCGACATTTTCCTCGCCACCGAAGTTCTCGGCTGCTGCGGCCCGGTAGGCATGCTCGAGGGAGCAAGCCGCATCCTTCTCATCGCAGGGGACGGTGATGACGCCGCCGCACCCTGGCATCTTGAGGACATTGTAGTCGTGGTGGGTTGCCGCCATGAACTTGGCGAGGGCCGAATACCCCAAGATGGCGTTGTATGGGAGACCGATGTGGGCCACATCGAAGTCGATGAGCTCGGTGTGGTAGTTGTCGCGAGTGCCAAAGGTGACGGGGAGGCGCACCTGCCCCAGGGGAGTGGTGGAGCCATCGGTCACCCCAGAGAATGGCCTGGTGGGCATGAGATGGTCGTAAGGCACTTGAAGCGTCTCGAAGGTCTCGATAGATAGCACGTTGAGGTTGGCGCCGCCGTCGATTAGGGTCTTGGTGACTGAGACGTTGCTGATGGTGGGCGTGCACAGCATGGGGAGTCCGCCGGCGGTGGCTGAGCACCTGAGGTGGTCCTTGGAATTGAAGGTGAGGGCGTACTGCGACCACTTGAGGGGACGCACAGCCTCAAGCGTCGGGAGGGCTGTGTTCACCTCGCGAGAGAACTACTAGAGGAGGTGGTTTGACGCGTGGGCCTGAGCTCCACCGAGGATGCAGGCTATGGCGCGAGGCTCCCAGTAGCCCCCTGCCCCCTCGTCTAGCTGGTTGTTTTCGTTCCTCCTGGGGGTGGCGACAGCGGCGGAAGGCCCGCGTTGCCCTGAGGGCAGACCTTGCGGGTCTGATCGCGCCAGGCGCCGTCACGAGGCTGATCGCGCCAGGCATCTCAGCGAGGCTGGTCACGCCAGTCATCCTCGCGAGGCTGGTCACGCCAGCCCCGGCGGGGTTGCATTTGTCCCAGCGTCCTCCATCGCGGCCTCCTACATGGCCGAAGCCACGGTCGCTGATACGTCTCCGTCGTATCTACTTTTCCAAACTCTTTTGCCCTTGTTTTGGACTCTAATTTGCATGATTTGAATGGAACTAACCCGGAATGACGCTGTTTTCAGCAGAATTGCCTTGGTGTTATTTTTGTGCAGAAATAAAAGTTCTCGGAATGACCTGAAAATCCACGGAGAATATTTTTGGAATAAATAAAAAATATTGGCGAAAGAATCAACAGAGGGGGACCCACCTGCTGTCCACAAGGGTGGAGGGCGCGCCCCCTGCCTTGTGGGTCCCCTAGACCTCCACCAACCTCAACTCCAACTCTATATATTCACTTTCGGGGATAAAAAAATCAAAGAGAAGGATTCATCGTGTTTTACGATACGGAGCCGCCGTCACCTCCTGTTCTTCATCGGGAGGGCAGGTCTGGAGTCCGTTTGGGGCTCCGGAGTGGGGAAATCGCCGCGATCATCATCACCAACCTTCCTCCATAACCAATTTCATGATGCTCACCATCATGCGTGAGTAATTCCATCGTAGGCTTGCTGGACGGTGATGGGTTGGATGAGATTTATCATGTAATCGAGTTAGTTTTGTTAGGGTTTGATCCTAGTATCCACTATGTTTTGAGATTGATGTTGCTATGACTTTGCTATGCTTAATGCTTGTCACTAGGGCCCGAGTGCCATGATTTCAGATCTGAACCTATTATGTTTTCATGAATATATTTGTGTTCTTGATCCTATCTTGCAAGTTGTAGACACCTATTACGTGTTATGATCTGCATACCCCAAGGTGACAATAATTGGGATTCTTTCCGGTGATTACCGTAGTTTGAGGAGTTCATGTATTCACTAAGTGCTAATGCTTTGGTCCGGTTCTCTATTAAAAGGAGGCCTTAATATCCCTTAGTTTCCATTAGGACCCCGCTGCCACGGGAGGGTAGGACAAAAGGTGCCATGCAAGTTCTTTTCCATAAGCACGTATGACTATATTCGGAATACATGCCTACATTATATTGATGAATTGGAGCTAGTTCTGTGTCACCCTAGGTTATGACTGTTGCATGATGAATTCCATCCAACTAATTATCCATCATTGATCCATTGCCTAGGAGCTTTTCACATATTGATCTTTGCTACATTACTTTGCCGTTGCCACTGTTACAATTGCTACAAAACTGCTACTGTTACTTTTGCCACCATTACCGTTACTTCCATACTACTTTGCTACTAAATACTTTGCTGCAGATATTAAGTCTTTCAGGTGTGGTTGAATTGACAACTCAGCTGCTAATACTTGAGAATATTCTTTGGCTCCCCTTGTGTCGAATCAATAAATTTGGGTTGAATACTCTACCCTCGAAAACTGTTGCGATCCTCTATACTTGTGGGTTATCAAGACCATTTTCTGGCGCCGTTGCCGGGGAGCATAGCTCTATTCTTTGAGTCACTTGGAATTTATATCTGTTGATCACTATGAGGAATTTGAAAGATACTAGAACCAAGATTTTTCCCTCTACTACGAGGGGAGGTAAGGAACTGCCATCTAGCTCTGCACTTGATTCACCTTCTGTTTTGAGTAAGCTTGCGACACCTACACCTGCTATTGATTCTGATACGTCGCATGTTATTGATGATGCTACTTCTACTATAAATGATGCTTATGATGCTACTACTGTGCCACTACTTTAATTACTTGATGAACATCTTTCTATAGTTAGAACTATTGATTATGCTGAAGATGATGATATTTCTGAAACTGATGAAATTATTGAAACTGAAAACTTTGAAACAGCTGATAAGACTAGCTCTCCTGGATATGAACTTTCTGTTATGCCTGAGGGTTATGTTATGGATGGAGAGGTAGCTAGGGACTTTCTTGCTTGTAAGGATAGAGATGATCTTAAGAAATTATTATGCAAGTGGAAAGAAAAATCTTTGAATGCTAGAATGCAATATGATCCTAAGTTTGCTACTTCACCTATCTTTGTTACTGATAAGGATTATGAATTCTCTGTCGATCCTGAGTTAATTACTTTTGTTGAATCTGATCCTTTCCATGGTTATGAATCTGAAACTGTTGTGGCACATCTTACTAAATTGAATGATATAGCCACCCTTTGTGCTCACGAGGAAAAAATCGCTATTACTATATTCTTAAGTTGTTTCCTTTCTCGTTAAAGGGTGATGCTAAGTTATGGTTTAATTCTCTTGCTCCTGGTTGTGTGCGTAGTCCCCAGGATATGATTTACTACTTCTCTGAAAAATATTTCCCTGCTCATAAGAAACAAACTGCTTTAAAGGAAATATTTAACTTTGTGCAAATTGAAGAAGAGAGTCTCCCACAAGCTTGGGGGAGGCTTCTCCAATTACTTAATGCTTTGCCTGATCATCCTCTCAAGAAAAATGAAATACTTGATATCTTTTATAATGGACTAACCGATGCTTCTAGGGACCACCTAGATATAGGGATGGCAATTTTATCCATGGATATGGATACCCACGGATATCCGACCCGGTTGGGCAAGGGTATGGAGAACATTTCTACCCATGGGTACATGGGTTTGGATACCCGCGAACAGTTGGGTCAGGCATGGTTATAATTTCTGCTCCATGGATATCCAACGAATACCCATATGACATGTAGGCACGTATGTTAGTGAGACTAGACAAACCCCAACACGCCTCACAAGAGCACAAAGGATAGCACAACCCATGTTCCCTAATCCTCCCCATGTTCTCTAAACAATGTAGTTGTTGCCTACTTATGCTTGTAGCTTATGTTGTGATTTGTGAATGAACGGTGATGGATTAATTTGATCTTTGTTAAGTCCTTTCATGGTAATTTTTTGTGCCCATGGAGCTCCATGGGTACCCGGATATCCAATGGGTTTGGGCATGGGCACAAGCTATGCCCATGGATACTTTAGTGGATGGGCAAAGGGTAGGAGGTTGGGTCATGGGTTGGATTTGGACTAGCTCCACCCAGTCCAAACCCGACCCATTGCCATCCCTACCTAGATAGTTGTGCTGGTTGTGTTTTCAGGGAACGAACTGTTGAGCAGGCTGAATTGCTATTGAATAATATATTGAGTAATGATAATGATTGGACACTTCCTGAACCAACTCCTAAGCCAACTCCGAAGAAAAGAGGTATTCTATTCCTCAGTCCTGAAGATATGCAAGAGGCAAAGAAATCTATGAAAGAAAAAGGTATTAAAGCTAAAGATGTTAAGAATTTACCACCTATTGAAGAAATACATGGTCTTGATAACCCGACACAGGTTGTAGAGGTAAATTCTCTCTATAGATTTGATGAAGGTGATATTCCTTATAATAAGTCTGCTAGTCAATGCTTGGATGAGTTTGATAATTTTATTGTTAAATAATAAAACTTCAATGCTTATGTTAGTAGACAATTGAAATGTAATGCTTACATGTGTAAGTGCATCTAGTGCCCCTTAGTGATTTTGGTGTATTGAAGACTTATAGGTTAAGGGTCTAATGTGTTTGCGAGTGTACACAGGTCTATAAGTCTATGAGGAGTTTGTTATTTGCGATGAATGTCGACCCCTAAAAATGAATGTCTTCAACTGAAGACTTTGGTTTTCTTGAAGACTTTGAAAGTGAAGAAATTGGTGTGACCCTGAAGACTTGATATTCATGCGAGGACTATGAAGCGTGAAGACTTTTGTTTTCGTAGTTTCATTTTCTTCTTCTTGAGTCATTGGAAACACTGTACTGTTAAAGGGGGTCGAGGTAAAACTAAGGAAAAATTTCCAAGTGATGCTCAACTCAAAATCCTACACCTACCCAATCCTTTCGAGTGAAGCCATTGGAAATCTCATACTGTTTAGTCAAGTTCTTCAGTGACAGAGACGAAGTTCTTCTGTTCTCTGAGGAATTTGTTCTGACTGAGGAGTTAGAAATTCGCCAGTGCGGATTGCCTACAAGTGAGGATTATGATAGCCCTGAGGAATTTGATACTCAAATTTCCGACCGTTGCTGTGCTACGTGCCAGCTGTCCCAAAATATCGACCCACCTAACGGTCATATCATTGAAGGGCATTTATGTCTTATCATGTCGGGCTGCTCCCTAGGCTATAAATAGCCGCCCCCTTCAACCACTAGCTGGTTGGCTGCTCCGAGAGATAGATTGACACTTGTCATTTAGAGCATCCCATCCTCCGAGGACTTTGAGCGAAAATCATCAAGTGAGGAAAAACCCAAAAACCCAAACACCTACAAACCCAAAGTGATTGAGCATCACTGAAGAGATTGTTCCTGTGTGGAACCGACGCTTGTTACCTTTGAGGACTGTGCATCCTCCAGACGGTTAGGCGTCATGGTCTAGAGCATCCAAGAGGAAATTGTGGATTGCCGAGTGACCGAGTATGTGAAGGTTTGGAAGTCACCTGAAGACTTACCACGAGTGGTTGGGCGAGGTCTGTGTGACCTTAGCTCAAGGAGAATACGGTGAGGACTAGGTGTCTTGGACTGTGTGTTCAGGACTGGGTGTCCGGGACTGTGTGTCCTCAGGTTTAAATACCTAGCCGCTCCAACCAGACGTACAACTGTCACAGCAGTTGGAACTGGTCTACCAAATCATTGTCTTCACCGAGCTACTGGTTCTATTTCCTCAACCCTTTCATTTCCTCGCATACTTGCTATGTATTTGATCATTACTGTTTGAAGACTTTGTCTGAAGACTTTCTCAATTTCCTCAGTTCAAATTCTTCAGTCAGTTTGTCTTCAGCCTGCTTATCCTGTGTTTACGCTACTCGTACTCTGTGCTTGTTTTCATTTCATCATGATGACTATGCTACTGCTCTGTTATGCTTGCATCTGGGTACTCATTCCACTGCTAAGTAGTTCGTCACTTAGGAATTTCCTCACCTTGAAAATCCTCAGTGACGAATTTGTAAAAATCGCCTATTCACCCCCCTCTAGTCGATATAACGCACTTTCAACATGCTTGACTGCTTGGGTAATTATATGAGTAGAATTGTTAGTGATCTGAAAATTATTAGTAAGCATGCTTCCATGGTTAAGACTCAAGTAGAACAAGTACTTAAGGCACAAGATAATTTGCTCAATGAGTTGAATAGTAAGAACAATGATAATGTTGTTAGGGTTATGACTAGGGGTGGTAAAATGACCCAGGAACCTTTGTATCCTGAGGGCCATCCTAAGAGAGTTGATCAAGATTCTCAGAGAATTAACACTGATGCACCTAGTCCTAGTTATAAAAAGACAAAGAAAACTGATAGGACTTTGCATGCTTCTAGTGAACCTGTTATAGACACACCTGAGAATCCCAATGATATTTCTATTTTTGATGCTGAGACACAATCTGGTGATGAACATGAACCTAGTGATAATGTGAATGATGATGTTCATGTTGATGCTCAACCTAGTAACGATAATGATGTGGAGGTAGAACCTGTTGTTGGTCTTGATAACCCACAATCAAAGAATCAATGTTATGATAAGAGAGACTTTGTTGCTAAGAAGCACGGTAAAGAAAGAGAACCATGTGTTCAGAAACCCATGCCCTTTCCTCCTAAGCCATCCAAGAAAAAGGATGATGAGGATTTTGAGCGCTTTGTTGAAATGCTTAGACCTGTCTTTTTGCGTATGCGTTTGACTGATATTCTGAAAATGTCTCCTTATGCTAAGTATATGAAAGATATTGTTACAAATAAAAGAAAGATATCGGAAGCTGAAATTTCCACCATGCTTGCTAATTATACTTTTAAGGGTGGAATACCAAAGAAACTAGGAGATCCAGGAGTACCAACTATACCATGTTCCATTAAAAGAAGCTATGTTAAAACTGCTTTATGTGATTTGGGAGCCGGTGTTAGTGTTATGCCTTTCTCTTTATATCGTAGACTTGAATTGAATAAGTTGACACCTACTGAAATCTCTTTGCAAATGGCTGATTAATCAACTGCTATACCCATCGGTATTTGTGAGGATGTGCCTGTTGTGGTTGCAAATGTTACTATTTTAACGGACTTTGTTATTCTTGATATTCCTGAGGACGACGGTATGTCGATCATCATTGGTAGACCCTTTGTGAATACTGCAGGGGCTGTTATTGATTGCAACAAGGGCAATGTCACTTTTCATATTAATGGTAACGAGCATGCGGTACACTTTCTGAAGAAGCAACCTCAAGTTCATAGTATCAATTCTATTGGAAAAATTTCAACTATTACTATTGGAGGTTTTGAATTCCCTCTTCCTACTGTCAAAAAGAAATATGATATTCTTATTGTTGGGGACATGCATATCCCCGTTGAGGTAACCTAGTGTTATTCGGAAATTCTCCGGTTTCATGTTATTCGAAAGAAGTTTGTTAATAAGACTTGATCAACCTTGTTAATGGATTCCTTTTGATGAGCATGAGATGGATGAATTTAGGAGGCACAACTTTCTGTACCCACCTTTTACTTTCTATTATTTAGAATAAATAAGGAAAAAATAGTATTATCTGTCTGTTTTCTGAATTATTCGTGCAATAAAAAAATGTCCTGAAAATAAAAGTTCTCCAAATGCCCTGAAAATTTAGTATGATTTTTTATATAATATTTTAGAATTTCTGGCACTTAGATTGCACCACAGGAGCTCGCTAACCAGTAGAACCCCCAGGATCCTCCTCAGTACACTGGAGAGGGCTACTTTGATCCATGGGCGTTGACCAACTTAGGCCAAAAGCCTAAGCTTGGGGGAGTATGTATTTCTCACCGACATTACATTCATGTTCACACATTCATTCCAATTGTTGGTGTTCATACTTTTCCATTGCATTATCCATGCTAGTTTATTTCTTTTTCCCGCTTTCTTCTTGTGTGTTTGAAAAACTTTAAGAAAATCCAAAAATTTAGTTGTAGCTCTTTTTAGTTTCCTTTCCATGTTCATTTAGTTGTAGTATTAAAAGAAAACCCAAAAATATTTCTCGTTATTCTTTTGCTTGTTGGGAGCTTTCCCGTGTAAATAGTTTTTCTCGTTCTTGTTTTTTACTTCCTTCAGAAAAACAAAAACTCCAAAAACATTTCAGTGTGTTTCTTTGAATTTCTTTTTTCCTTTCTTTGGGGGTCGAGAGGAGAAGACCATGATGAAAATGATGAGTGGCTCTCATATGCATTATTGTTGATATAACAAAGAGCCCATATTACCTTGTCTTCTCCTTTGAATAAATGTTTGCAGATTCCAGCTTAGTCCAATGCACGTGAACTATTATTATTATTCACACTGTTCGGTCGTGCAAGTGAAAGGCAATAATGATGATATATGATGAAATGATTGAGATGAGGAAAAGCTGGTATGAACTCGACCTATCTTGTTTTTGTAAATATGATTAGTTCATCGTTCTTGATTCAGCCCATTATGAATGAAACATGTTTGCAATGACAATTAGAGATTATAGTTACTCATGCCATGCTTAATTAGCTAGGAGTTTATAATGGTTTACCTTGCGTGCCAACATGCTTTTAAAATGGTTGTGATGTAGTATGATAGGATGGTATCCTCCTTTAAATGATTCGAGTGGCTTGACTTGGCACATGTTCGCGCATGTAGTTGAAACAAAATAAACATAGCCTCTACGATATTTATGTTCATGGTGATTTATATCCTACTCATGATTGCACTCAATGTTGGTTAATCTCAATGCATGTTTATGACTATTGTCGCTCTCTAGTTGGTCGCTCCTCAATCCCTTGCTAGCCTTCACTTGTACTAAGCGGGAATACTGCTTGTGCATCCATCTCCATAAACCCAAAGTTGTTCCATATGAGTCCACCATACCTACCTATATGCGGTATTTACCTGCTGTTCCAAGTAAATTTGCATGTGCCAAACTCTAAACCTTCAAATGATAATCTGTTTTGTATGCCCGAATCACTCATGTAGCGACTGGGGGCTGTTAGTATCTTCCATGCTATGTGGGTTATTCTCACGATGAGTGGACTCCGCTCGTCATTCACAAGAAAATGGCTGGTAATTGGGATGCCCAGTTCCATGCTCAAATCAAATCAAAATATAACTTCAAACAAAACTCCCCCGGGATTGTTGTTAGTTGGACGATACCCATTGTTTTGGACCAGTCGTGGAATGTGCTTGTTGGTGGTGGGGGAGTAAAAACTTTACCATTCTGTTTGGGAGCCGCCTATAATGTATCTAGTATGGAAGATACCGAGATCTCTTGGTTGTTATGTTGACAATGAAAGCATACCGCTGAAAATAATATTCATCTCTATTTCAAAAAACTCGAGCTCTGGCACCTCTGCAAATCCCTGCTTCCCTCTGCGAAGGGCCTATCTATTTACTTTTATTGCTGAGTCATCATCCTCTTATAAAAAGCACCAGTTAGAGAGCACCACTGTCATTTGTATTCGTTGTTATTAATTGATATTGAGTATGACTGTGACTGGATCTCTTTTACCATGAATTACAATATCTAGTCAGTCCTTGATCTTGAGGGGTGCTCTGCATTTATGTTTTGCGGTCTCAGAAAGGGCTAGCGAGATACCATTTTGTTATATCATATCATGATTGTTTCGGAAAAGTGTTATCATCCGAGATTTATTATTATTGCTCGCTAGTTGATTATGCCATTGATATGAGTAAATGTGAGACCTAAATGTTATTGTGAATATGGTTAGTTTATAATCTTTGCTGAAAACTTGAATGCTGGCTTTACATATTTGCAACAACAAGATCAAACAGAGTTTGTAAAAGTTTTTCTTTATCAGTTTCAGTTTATCAACTGAATTGCTTGAGGACAAGCAACGGGTTAAGCTTGGGGGAGTTGATACGTCTCCGTCGTATATACTTTTCCAAACTCTTTTGCCCTTGTTTTGGACTCTAATTTGCATGATTTGAATGGAACTAACCCGGACTGACGCTGTTTTCAGCAGAATTGCCTTGGTGTTATTTTTGTGCAGAAATAAAAGCTCTCGGAATGACCTGAAAATCCATGGAGAATATTTTTGGAATAAATAAAAAATATTGGCGAAAGAATCAACAGAGGGGGACCCACCTGCTGTCCACAAGGGTGGAGGGCGCGCCCCCTGCCTTGTGGGTCCCCTGGACCTCCACCGACCTCAACTCCAACTCTATATATTCACTTTTGGGGAGAAAAAACTCAGAGAGAAGGATTCATCGTGTTTTACGGTATGGAGCCGCTGTCACCTCCTGTTCTTCATCGGGAGGGCAGACCTGGAGTCCGTTTGGGGCTCCAGAGAGAGGAAATCGTCGCCATCATCATCACCAACCTTCCTCCATCACCAATTTCATGATGCTCACCGCCGTGCGTGAGTAATTCCATCATAGGCTTGCTGGACGATGATGGGTTGGATGAGATTTATCATGTAATCGAGTAAGTTTTGTTAGGGTTTGATCCCTAGTATCCACTATGTTCTGAGATTGATGTTGCTATGACTTTATTATGCCTAATGCTTGTCACTAGGGCCCGAGTGCCATGATTTCAGATCTGAACCTATTATGTTTTCATGAATATATTTGTGTTCTTGATCCTATCTTGCAAGTTGTAGACACCTATTACGTGTTATCATCCGCATACCCCAAGGTGACAATAATTGGGATTCTTTCCGGTGATTACCGTAGTTTGAGGAGTTCATGTATTCACTAAGTGCTAATGCTTTGGTCCGGTTCTCTATTAAAAGGAGGCCTTAATATCCCTTAGTTTCCATTAGGACCCCGTTGCCACGGGAGGGTAGGACAAAAGATGTCATGCAAGTTCTTTTCCATAAGCACGTATGACTATATTCGGAATACATGCCTACATTATATTGATGAATTGGAGCTTGTTCTGTGTCACCCTAGGTTATGACTGTTGCATGATGAATGCCATCCGACATAATTATCCATTATTGATCCATTGCCTACGAGCTTTTCACATATTGATCTTTGCTACGTTACTTTGCCGTTGCCACTGTTATAATTGCTACAAAACTGCTACTGTTACTTTTGCCACCGTTACCGTTACTTCCATACTACTTTGCTACTAAATACTTTGCTATGATATTAAGTCTTTCAGGTGTGGTTGAATTGACAACTCAGCTGCTAATACTTGAGAATATTATTTGGCTCCCCTTGTGTCGAATCAATAAATTTGGGTTGAATACTCTACCCTCGAAAACTGTTGCGATCCCCTATACTTGTGGGTTATCAGTCGCTGCGCTCGGGGCGGCGGCCCAGGCGCTCGTCACGGAGCGGTCTGAGCTCCTGACAGTCATCGGTGTTGTGGGTGTGCATGTTGTGGAAGACACAAAACGGGCGGCCATCCTTGGCGGGCTCGTCGCGGTCGCGGCCACGCTTCAGCTCGGGCTCCACCGCCAGTACAGCAGGGCCCTTGCGTTTCACTTCCTTGGCCTTGGCCTTCTTATCTTCAGGCTCGACATCGGGGTTGTTGAGGAGGGAGAGGCGGCCTTCCTCCACCCTCGTACACTTGTTAGCCAGGTTGAATAGCTCCAGCGCACTGCAAAGGTCATCGTTGATGGTGAGCTTCTCATTCATACGGACGTCCGTGATGCCTTCGGTGAACGCCGAGATGATGGCCTCGTCCGAGGCCTTCGGGATCTTGAGGCGGACTTGGTTGAAGCGCTGAATGTACATGCGGAGGGTCTCACCCGGGTGCTGCTTCACATGCCACAGATCGCTGATGGTGAGGGCGCGGTCGCGGATGCCTTGGAAGTTGGCGATGAACCGCTCCTGAAGCTCATCCCACGAGGAGATTGACCCCTCAGGCAGATTCATGAGCTAGGAGCGTGCGCCATCCTTGAGGGCCATGGGGAACCAGTTCGCCAAGACCTTGTCGTCGCCGTTCGCCGCCTCGATGCTCAGCGCGTAGAGCTGGAGGAACTCCGTGGGGTCAGGGATGCCGTCGTAGTGAGGAGGCAGCTTTGGCTTGAACTTGACTGGCCAGACCACCCGGCGCATCTCACGGGTGATGGCGCGGCAGCTCGCGGCGCTCACGGGCGTAGCCCATACGGGAGCGGTGCGGTCATGGCGCCCATGTGCTGCAGCTTCTTGGACGGCCCGGTCTTGGAGCTGGCGCAATGGCACAGGGGGTGCGCGCGTGTCGTGCAGCGGCTGATGCACAATCTGGCAGCTGGCCTCGTCTCGAGCCGGCACCGGCCCTCCATGCGGCGGAGCGCGAGACCGCGCGTCATGCCGGGGCTCGGTGTTGTCGCCGCGCAGGGGAGGAGGCGGAGGCGCACCATGCGCCACGTCGCCCGCGCGGGATGGTGGAGCACGGAGTGAGTGGGAGGGCGCCAAGGCCTCGCCCGCGGCGTTGACGAGCTCGGTGATGCAACCCAGCCATGCATTGTAGCCTTCGTTGGCGGGGCGGTAGCGCAACAGCTCACGTGCCATCAGCAGCGCAGCCTGCGCGTTTGCTGGCCCACGGCAAGCATGGGAGGACGAAGCCGTGGCCGGGGTGAGAGAAGGCGTGACGGTGCGTCCGTCGCACTGCACGGAGGGCGGCAGGGAGGAGTCCTGCTGCTCGTGAGCAGCTGGGTCAATGGCGGCGTTGGTCGTGGTTGACGGGGAGAGGCGGCGACTGCCGCGGCCTGCTGGCTCCGTCTAGGCGACACGAGCCGCACGGCGCTCGGCACGAACACGACGAGCTTCGGCCATGGGGACAGCGAAGCGGGGTCGAAGCGAAGCGAAGGAACTCCGGCACACCCCTACCTGGCATGCCAAATGTCAGAATCGGGGCTCCGTAGACCCAAAGAATGGTTCAAACTCTGGGGTGTGCGTGAAGATTTTTGCTAGGCTACGACCCGTTGCTCACTGCCTCCCGGCGATGCTCCGACGTGCTCGAGCGAGGGCGAAGAAGGAAGAACATGATGATTTACCCAGGTTCGGGCCACCTTGCGGTGTAAGACCCTAGTCCTGCTTTGTGGTGGATTGCCTCGCGAGGAGGATGAGTATGGATGCGTACAAGTGGCCCTCGGAGGCTTCAGGAGCGGCTCTGGGCTTGAGGGGTGGATGAACTCGATCCCTCTCTATGGTGGAGACTAACTTATACTTATACTGGCCCGGTCCTCTTCCCCCAAAGCTCTAGGCGGGAAGGGGTGCCACAACGGCCAAATTCGAAGGGGGACAAGAGTACACCCTATCCTGACTAAAGGTGGTCTTCGCCTGCAAAGCTTCTGTCCATGATGTGCAGGTGGGGTCGACGATGACCTCCTTCCTGCCGAGCCAGCGTCCTGGCCTTGTTTCACCAAAGAGGCAACCTTTGGGGCTGCCTTGGGAACCCGTGTGCTGGCCTTGCTCCTTTAGCACCAAAGAGGAAAGCCTCTTTGTCCGCGCCCGCTGGCATCGGTCCTGGCGACGCTGGTCGTGGCTCGCGTCACCCACGTGCATCGTGAGGCGGGGTGGTGATCCTAGAAGTGTCCGCCCCGCGGGAGGCCTCGGGAGGCCACTCCTCGCGGAGCTCTTGGGGCGCCTGATGAAGCTTGCTGATGCCCGCCTCGCGAGGCAGGGGCCTCGCGAGGGCCTTGCTCGCTGAGTCTTGGTGCTGGGCCGCGCCGGGCCCTTCGTCGATGCCACGTGATGGGCCGCAGGCAGACGGGCCGGGGTATCCCCAGTCCCAGAGTCCCGACACACGTAACCGTGCCGTTACTCTCCTCTGCAGAAGGACGAGATCGAGCGACAAGTGCGGGAAATGCTAAACGCCGGGGTGATCACGCACAGCGTCAGCCCGTATGCCGCCTCGATATTACTCGTCAAGAAGAAGGACGGAACATGGCGTTTCTGCGTCGACTACCGCTGCCTTAATGACGCCACAATCAAGAACAAGTTTCCCCTTCCCATCGTCGACGAGCTCCTAGATGAGTTAGCAGGCGCCATGGCCTTCTCTAAACTAGACCTGCACGCCGGCTACCACCAGATTCGCATGCGTGAGCAGGACGAGACCAAGACCGCGTTCAAGACGCACCATGCCCACTTCCAGTTCTGCATCATGCCCTTCGCGCTCACGAACGCGCGGCGACCTTCCAGTGCCTCATGAACGTGATTTTCAGTAAGTATGTGCAAAAATTCATCATCATTTTTTGGACGACATCCTTGTCTTCAGCAAAATAATGGATGAACATCTCAAGCACCGTCTTCGAGCTCCTCCACGCCCATCAGCTGTTCGTGAAGGAGTCCAAGTGCAGCTTCGCCTGCGACCACATCAACTACTTGGGGCATGTGATCTACAAAGACGGTGTCGCGACCGACAAGGAGAAGACGCAGGCCATGGAGCAGTGGCCGACGCCGACAAACGCCATGGAGCTGCGCGGCTTCCTGGGCCTCACCCAGCTGCTCACCAAGAAGGGCTTCGCGACATGTTCAAGCAGGCCATGGTCACCACGCCGGTCCTGGCGCTGCCCAACTTTGAGCAGTCGTTCACCATTGAGACCGACGCGTGCGACACTGGAGTGGGCACCATGCTCGTGCAAGATGACCATCCCGTGGCATACTTCAGCAAGGCCCTGGGCGTCCGCAACCAGAAGCTGTCCACCTACGAGAAGGAATTTCTTGTTGTGATGATGGCCATCGACAAGTGGCGCCCGTACCTCCAATGTGGGTCGTTCGACATCGTCACGGATCACAAATCCCTTTGTAACTTTGGTGAGCAGCACCTGGAGACGGAACTCCAGAAGAAGGCCATGGCGAAGCTGGTGGGGCTCCAGTTTCGTTTCCAGTACCGGCGGGGCCTGGACAACGGGGCGGGGGACGCGCTATCACGCGTGGGCAAGCAGTTCTACCTCGCCGCGCTCTCGGCCTTTCAGCCATCCTGGGTGCAAGAGGTGGTTAACTCCTACGTCACGGACACCGACGCTCAGGAGCGTCTCCAGTGCCTCGCCATCCACAGCCCCGACGAGGACGGCTACGAGCTCCACCGCGGTGTCATCCGACGCCAAGGCCGCCTCTGGATCGGGGCCAACACGACATTGCGCACCAAGCTCATCGCCGCACTTCACAGCACTACAGTGGGCGGTCACTCTGGCTCCACCGCCACCTATCAGCGGGTGCGCAAGCACTTCGACTGGCGCGGGCTCAAGCGCGACGTCGATGACTTCGTGCACCAGTGCTCGGTGTGCCAGCAAGCCAAGCATGAGCATGTCAAGCCAGCCGGCCTCCTAGCACCGCTTCCAATTCCTTCCGCGCCGTGGGAAGATTTGACAATGGATTTTGTCGAGGGCCTGCCTCTGTCCGAGGGGTTCGACACAATCATGGTGGTCGTCAATCGCTTCACCAAATTCGCACACTTCATCCCCCTGCGCCATCCCTTCCACGCAACTCAAGTTGCGCGTGCCTTCTGGGACAATGTGGTGAAGCTTCACGGCATCCCGTCCTCCATTGTCTCCGACCGCGACAAGATCTTCACCAGCAACCTATGGCGGGAGCTGCTCGCTGGGGCGGGCACGAAGCTACTTTACTCGATCGCATACCACCCCTAGACGGACGGCCAGAGCGAGCGAGTAAACCAGTGCATGGAGATGTACCTCTGGTGCGACGTGCACGACTCACCACGCAAGTGGCGCCGATGGCTACCAATGGCGGAGTTCTGGTACAACTCTACCTTCCATTCCTCTCTGAACTGCACGCCGTTCAAGGCTCTCTATGGCAAGGAAGCCAACCTTGGGGCCATGGCGACCTGGGAGGACACGGCTCCAGACAACGAGGAGATGGACTGGGCAGTGCACACCGCCCACATCCGCGCCCAGCTGGAGCGCACGCAACGGCGGTTCAAGAAGAACATCGACTGCAATCGCACCGAGCGCCACTTCCAGGAGGGAGAACAAGTACTCCTCAAGCTTCAACCCTACGTCTAGCAGTCGGTGGTCAGCCGCCCGTGCGCCAAGCTCGCGTTCAAGTACTTCGGGACGTACAAAATTTTGGAGAAGATCGGGCCGCTCGCATACAAGCTCGACCTGCCGCCGGCGAGCCAGGTTCACCCCGTCTTCCACGTCTCCCAGTTGAAGCCGTTCACCCCAGACTTCACACCGGTGTACAACGAGCTGCCCAAGGTGCCGGACCTCTCCATCGACACCGCCCCACCAACCCGCATCCTTGACCACCGCATGATGAAGCACGCCGACGCGCCGGTGGTGCAGATCAAGGTCCAGTGGGGCACCGGCGTGACAACAACCGCAACCTGGGAAGATTACGCTGTCCTTCGCCAGCGTTTCCCGACAAACCGCGCTCTGGTCGGAGGAAGACGACGAAGCACCTTAAGGAGGGGAGAATGTCACACCTAATCGCTTGCTTAGTGTGACTAGGTACCCGACGGGTGGGACCGCCAGCTGGCGTAACAACTGGCATGAGGAGTGCGTGTGTTAAAAGAGTCCGCCTGTGGCCGGGGGGAGAGGCGTGTAGAAACCATTCTGTATCTGAACTTTCATCTGCAATTCCACCTCCTTCTTCCTCTCCAAGTCAGCTCACCTGCTCCTCTCGCCCTCCCTCTTCTGGATCTCGATCCCCTCCTCCTGGGTTCGTTACATTACTCTCAACTGTTAAGTTCCACATCTAGTAATATTTTAAAACTTAGATTGATTTTTCTATCCATACGGATTAGGAATATCTTTAACCAAGGAATTACTTTGTTCCACTGTTTTACTACAAATGTAAGAAATTGTAAACAACATTAAACCCATGAATACACACTTGCTGCTCAAAGACGATAGCTTTGTCATATTATTGTTAATTCAAGCTGTTGAGTTGTATTTCATCACTATCAGTTTCCTACATGATGAACAATCTTGACAGAACTAATAGGAAACGAGATGTTTCTGAATTCTAGGTATACAGTTAAATACAAGTTGACATCCGCTGGCATGCAGAAAGAGCTGCGAACTTATCATCAGCTCTTGTTCACCCTCCAGCCAGATTATCCTACGTCTGACTCTCCGCTGTTAAGTTCCACATCTAGTAATATGTTAACGGAATCGATAGAAATCTGACATCAGATTTTTACCACTTCCGTGCGAACGTGTCAGTGGCCGTCCGATTTTGTGCATGAATCTTGACTCATGGGCGTTGACACGTCAGCCGCACCAAAACGTTCGTTTGCTTCCTTCCCTCGCACAAACGACCTCCCTCACTCTGCCTTATCCTCACACTCCCTTTCCCCGTCTCTCTCCCTCGTGCCCATTCTGGGGAGGGCGGCGCTTGGTCGGCGGCGAAGTAGGAGTAGAAGGATGGGGAAGAGACCATGGAGTTGGCGAGGCTGCACGCGCGCGTAGCGTCGGCGCGTCGGGCGGATTGGGTCTGAAGAGCGAAGTTGCGGTGGCGCTGCTGGTCGGAGATGGCGGGGTGCTTCTAGGGGGGCGGCGGGGGTCGAGCTGCAGTGGCTCCATGGCTCCACGACACCAGGCTCCCGGGGTTCGTCGCCCGCGTAGAGGAGATCCGTGCGCTCCTTGACGGCAATTCCGCCTCCAGGCAGGCGCTATAGGAGGCTGTCGTTCTTCCCGTCGAGGTTCCACAGTTCTTCACCGGTTCGTTGCCCGCGCAGAGGAGATTCCTGCGCTCCTCGACGGCAATTCCGCCGACTCCGTGGCCAAGCAGGCGCTATAGGAGTCCGTCGTGCTCCCTGTCAAGGTTCCACAGTTCTTCACCGGTATGTGAGGTGCCGCTAGCAGCTTCTTCGATTTCACCTCAATTTGTGATGTTCCCTGTTCGCTGTCATCGATCAAAATCTGTTGGAGAATCCAATTGCAGTCAAGTGGAGGTCATGGAGGGCGTTTCTCCTGTACAGGTCGCCGGGGGCAATTCTTTTTTTGAGGGTAGACGGGGAAATTCTACTTGGCAACGAAGACAGACTCCACATTCTTCAGGTGATTGGTGTTCACCTTCTTCGATTGGTGTTCACCACCCGCCATTCATTTCTCTTCAGTTTCAGTTTTGTGTTACAATCGAACAACAGAGGCACATTGATTGGTAGTTACATCCCAGAGTAATATAAATCAAATGGGCAATGCTTACTCAACTGTATATAGAAGATTAATTGTGTATTTCATATTCCTCCAAAATGGTGTCGTTCCATTAGAGTTAAAGACACTTGTTGTAATCTTGCAAATTTATGTTGCAGTGCTGATGTTTTGGACCCAAAGTGCAAAAGAAGTCAACCCAAAGTAGATGTACTCATCTTTTGATAGTCGACTATGTCTGTGCCACCGGTTCAAATCATTTTCGAACACCGCAGAAAAAGAGCATTTGGTTGTTCTGATACTTCTACAGTTTCTCTAGTTTTAGAGCACATGTTTATAAAGGAATGAAAAATCAATTAGCAAGGTTTAATCAGGGGTGGTCACACATCGCTCCAGCGCTCGAAATTATGCATTTTTGTACATAATACATTTTTTCAGCTTTGCCATGTATCAACTATACATCCCCGCCCCTCCAACCCGTCGTCCCCCCCCACACACACACACAAATAAAATGTCATGACAAATTTACTTTCATTGCCATGGCAATTTTTACTTTTTAATGTCATGGCAAAATATGCCATGGCAAATTTACCTTCATTGCCATTGTAAAATTACTTTAACACACATGGCAAATTTACTTTCGTAGCATGGCATATTCGGGTATTACAAAGGCATACAAAATTTACTTTTGTACCATGGCAAATTTAATTTGTATCATGGTAAATTTACCTTTATTTCCATGACGATTGTTTATTTTATTGCCATGGAAAATTTTATTTTTTATTTTGCCATGACAATTTTTTATTATTTTGCCATGGTAAATTTATCTTTTTTACCATGGCAAACTTACTTGCACATACATGGCAAATTTTACTTTTCATTTTCGCCAATGGCAAAATTACTTCATGGACAATGGCAAATTTACTTTACAACCATGGAAAATTTACAGCCATGTCATCATTACAACTCTATTGCCATGGCAATTTTACCTTTTATTGCCATGGTGACGTAGCTTTTGCCATGATTTCTTTTCTCATGGTCACATGGCAAATTCATAGCATTTTCTTTTTCTAAAGATGGCAAATTTAGGTATTTCAAAACACTTTTTTCAAAACATGGCAAATTGTTTAGAAAAAAAAGTTAATGCTTTGATGGCAAAGATATTTGTGCCACACACATGGCAACTTTTTTTTTCTTCTTACGGTCACATGTCAATTTCAAAGCACTATTCTACCAAAACATGGCAAATTTTAGAAAAAAATTATGTCAGTATGCACTCTATGAATTTTTTAGTTTACATATATGACAATTTCGTAAACCACTGGAAAAATCTAGAGATGAAGAGGCATTCAATCAATTTCTTGAATCACTTAGGGTGTGTTTGGTTCGGGAACGAAGTGGAACGAAATGTCATCCTTCCATTCCACCAGAGCGAATCAGTTTCGTCTTTATGTTTGGTAGGAGCAATGTAGGAGCAATTGCGAGGAATGGAATGATTACATTTTGGTGTTTGGTTTGAGAGATGGAAGGGAATAGAATTGTTCATCTCATTTGATTACGCTGATTCATACTGAATTAGATTTTGATAAAAAAACTAAACTGAACGTATACTAAACACTTGATTAAACTAACTCAGAGAACGGTGCATTAGACACTGCAGTGCAGAACAAATCAAAAGTTCAGGTAGCCACAACTCTTTAACATCAGAAGATTGGAAAAATCAATGGACGGCGAATGAGTGATCATCAGAGGTTGCGTCGTAATAACACTATAGATTGTTGTTGGTCGTTGCCGCCACCAAAGATGGGCACCTCAGGTGCGCCCGGTGTGACGCCCCTGA
The DNA here is from genome assembly GCA_011799875.1 of Thinopyrum elongatum. Lineage (NCBI taxonomy): Eukaryota > Viridiplantae > Streptophyta > Magnoliopsida > Poales > Poaceae > Thinopyrum > Thinopyrum elongatum. Next base: position 283,116,293 of record CM022299.1, on the reverse strand, counting down.
TTCAGTCGTACACTAATCATACACGCAAATGTGTATGATCAAGATCAGGAACTCGCGGGAAGATATCACAACACAACTCTAAACACAAATTGAAATAATACAAGCTTCATATTACAAGCCAGGGGCCTCGAGGGCTCGAATACAGAAGCTCGAATACAAACGAGTCAGCGGAAGCAACAATATCTGAGTACAGACATAAGTTAGACAAGTTTGCCCTAAGAAGGCTAGCACAAAAGTAACATCGATCGAAAAGGCAAGGCCTCCTGCCTGGGAGCCTCCTAACTACTCCTGGTCGTCGGCGGCCTCCACGTAGTAGTAGGCATCCTCGGGGTAGTAGTAGTAGTCGTCGGTGGCGGCATCTGGCTCCTGGGATCCGTCATCTGGTCGCATCAACCGGGTATAGGGGGAAAAGAGGTAGCAAAACAACCGTGAGTACTTATCCAAAGTACTCGCAAGACTGACATCAGAACTATGCTAAGTATGGTATCAAAGGGATGGGGCTGTATCTGTGGACTGAACTGCAGAATGCCAGAAGAGAAGGGAAAGCCTAGCCTATCGAAGACTAGCATCTTCAAGCATCTTACAGCATCGTAAGAGATAAGAGTAACATAGCATAAGTAATAAGTATGTTGTAGCATTAACGCCTAGAGATCCTTCCTCGACTCCCTGCGAGAAAGCAATCCCGGAGTCATCATATCTGTCTCATGTCTCAAGTATCCAATTTTTTTGACTGAATACTGTGAGGCAAAAGCCCCACAGTCTTTTATTAAAAACTCCACCAAAGTCTTACAAAGGAAAGAAAGTATGAACAGGGCTAATAAAAGCTAGGCTAACTAACTAGTTAGAAAAGTTACCTATATACAGCAGGCTAATTACAACCAACAATATAAACACCATGAGACAACCATGGTTTATGGTAATGCACTGATCCAGCGCAACAACAAGGGCTTTACTGATGATTTCATTCTATGGGAATGCAGTGTGATATCATGAATGAATTTTGCCTTCCATGCTCCAAAAGTTGGCCTGATGTGCCTAAATATTTTATCATTCCTTGTAGTCCAGATACTCCATGCAGCCAAGAATACAACCTCAAAGAAAAAGGGTTTCTGAAACCCTCTTTTGGCAACCAGAATGCATTCCCTGATAGACAAACCAGCATGCCATTGTATTTGCAAATAATTCCAAACCCTGGTACTGAAATTGCACTTGAAAAATAGGTGATCTCTATCTTCATGTAACTGTGCAGCACACATTGGGCATAAATTATCATCTTCTTCAGATCTCCAATGCCTTCTGAGGAGCATGTCTCGTGTTCAGACGGTCATTTAGCATTAGCCATGCAAAGACCTTGATTTTCATGATGCATTTACTCTGCCAGATCCATTTGGAAGGATCATCATTGGGCAATGAAGCATGCATGAGAGCATAGTAGCTCTTGGCAGTATAAACACCTTTTCCAGGAGTCCATGACCAGGAGTCTGGTGCATTAGGATCTCTCTCTAATCCTTGGATGCCAAACTGTAAAGATTGTAACTCTTCCATTGTCTCATGGGACAGTGGAAGTTGAAACAGGGTTGGGATGTCCAAGTCTTCTATGAAGTCTCTAACTGAGATTTTATCATCCATGGTGAAGGAGAAAAGCCTTGGAAACCTCTCTTTGATTGGTATGGAACAACCATTGAGAACCCATGAATCATGCCAGAATAGGGTACTGTCACCAGCATTAACTGTGATAATAGAGTGTGCTCTATAAATATCATCAATCTTCATAATATCTCTCCACCATGAAGATCCACACTGCACTGTTGCATGGGGAACAACTCCATTATAATAGCTATCCCAAATTAAAGAAACCCATGGAATATCAGCCTTGTTATAGAACTTGTGTAGGTGTTTAGTGAGCAATGCCCTATTCTGAATGGAGAGGTTGATGATACCCATTCCACCCTTATCTTTGGGTTTGCATACCATAGGCCAGGCTACCAAAGAATGCCCTGGTGTGTCAGAGTTTCCCCTCCATAAGCATTGTCTCATAATTCTTTCCAACTGTTTTATAATTGCAGCAGGAAACTGAGACTGCATAAGAAGTAGATTGGCATAGAGGAAAGCACAGATTGTAGCAACTGTAATCTGGCTCCTTGGGATAACAGGGAAGAACTAGCAGACAATCTCCTTTCCACTCTATCAACCACAGGGACTAAATCCAAAATTCTGGGTTTTGTAGTGCCCACTAGCAAACCAAGATATGTGAAAGGGAGGCTACCCACTTGACATCCAAAAATAGCTGCCAATCTGGTGGTTTCTTTAGGGGATACATTTATGGGTAGAATGCATGATTTGTGAAAATTCACTCTTAAACCAGTTGACCGAGAGAAAGACACCAACATTTCTTTAAGGGCAAGCAATTGTGTTTCATCAGCTTGCACTATAAGCAGACTATCATCAGCATATTGGACAATTGGAAAATCAGGGTCATTGGATGGCATGGGAAGTGAAAGAAGCCCATCATGAAGCATCTTATTGACCACTGTTTGCAACAAGTCAGCAGCAATGACAAAGAGCAAAGGTGAGAGTGGGTCCCCTTGCCTGACCCCTCTTTTGCAATTGAATTGTTTACCTGGTACTCCATTAAGAAGAATGGATGAAGAACCAGAGGACAGAAGTTCCTTAACCCAGCCAATCCATTTGTCATCAAAACCCTTATGCTTTAACATTAGCAGAATGAGGTCATGCTCAACAGTGTCAAAAGCTTTTGCAAAATCAAGTTTGAGAATGAGAATTGGCCTCTTGGATTGGTGACACTGGTGGATATATTCCAAACTCCAAGCAATACAATCTTGAATTGATCTAGACTTAAGGAAGCCATACTAATTTTTATGAATACATGTGAGTATGACTTTTTGTAACCTGTTTGCTAGTAGCTTGGTGAGGAATTTGAGACAGGTGTTTGTAAGGGAAATTGGCCTGTAGTCATTGGGTCCCTCTGGTGATAGAACCTTTGGAATTAAAGTAACCAGCGATCCATTAATGCTCTGCAGAGAAATTTTTTCCTTCAAAGAAATCTGAGAACTTGTAAAAATCCTCTTTAATGATATGCCAGCACCTTTTCACAAATAGCCCAGTAAAACCATCTGGCCCTGGAGCTCTATCCAATGGCAGAGATTTCAAAACTTCACTTATTTTCTCATGTGTATAAGGTCCAGATAAGGTTTCCAGCCCTGGCACAGTCTGAATGAGATTATCCAAATCAAACTGCATATCAATACCTTGGGCTATCCCCATTCTATCACTGTAAGAATTCCAAAGCAACCCAGCCATTTCATTGTGAGATGAGAATGTCATGCCTTCCTCATTGACAAGACTTGATATAGTATTTCTCCTAAATCTTTCCGTTGCCATTGCTTGAAAAAACTTTGAGTTCTCCTCACCCACTTTAATCCAGCGCATTGTACACATTTGCTTCCAATAAATGTATTGTAGGTGTAGTAACTCCTCAAGGTGGAGTTTAACAATTTTTCTGAAGTTGAATTCAGGCCTGGTTAGTGGTCTCTGGTCTTCTAGATTATCAAAAGCCAAAATGACAGGATTACATGCTTGCATTAATAATTTTAACCTTGAAAGCCCAGTGCGCCATTTCTTGAGATCATATCTTAGCCTCTTGAACTTTTCAGTTAAAATAGCAGCTGAGTTTGTCTTAGTGGTGGGAGCAAACCATGACTGTTGGACACAGTAAAAAAACCCAGGCATGTCCACCCAGTAATTCTCAAAACGAAAGACTTTGGCCTTGGGGATTGATGTGGAAATAGAGACCACACAGGGCACACGATCAGAGCTAGTCTTTGCAAGTGGGTAAACCATGGTATTGGGGAATTCTGTGATCCAATTTGTTGTGGTAAAGAACCAATCAAGCTGCTCTAGCAAAGGTTTTTCCTGCATGTTTGACCAAGTATATTGCTTCCCTTTCAAAGGTAACTCAAGCAGTCCTAAGTGACCAATTATTTCATTAAAAATGAACATATCATTGGCATCTCCCCCTAGCAAATTTCTGTTCTCCACAGATCTTATAAAGTTGAAGTCTCCAAGGAATAACCACATATCATCTTGGGGTATTTGAATATGATACAACCAGTGCACAAAATTATCTCTTAATTACACTTGGCAAGGCCCATAAACATTAACCAGGGTCCATTTTTGGTTATTATGTGTTGAGAAGAAATTTATAACGATACCAAAACTTTGGACTTTAACAAGAGAACCCACAAGAGCAGAGGAGCTCCATAAGACTAAAATTGCTCCAGAAGCTCCCACAGAAGGGGAGTATGCAAAATTATCAAATCTTGTAGGGCAAAATTTTCTAATAGCTCTTTGATAAAAAATTCACACTTGGTTTCCTGCAGGCAGATAACAGAGCACTGACTTTCTTCAATTTTTGCCCTAACAGCCCTCTGTCTAGTTTCAGAATTCAAACCTCGAACATTCCAGCACAACACTTTCCAGTCTTTGTTATGATGTGAATTCATTGTGACACTCACTAAGATAAGAAACCAGACACAATACTACATAATAGTATTGCAGAAGATAACAACGAGAAGTCTGAATATAGTAGGGCAAATCAATAGTATAACCCACTGACAGATTAAAGGAAGTCTGAAAGCAAAGGACGACCAAAAGTACAGACATGGCAGTGCAAGGGACCTGCCTCCCTATAAAGGAACATGATCTATCACTTATCATCAGATACTGCTGGATCTTGAGATTGCTTAGGAGCAGCCATAAGCCGCTCCAATGAAAGTTTCTCCTGAGAGATGCCCAAAGAAGCTCCAAGATCTTGCATGACAGATATTGGCATCGGTGGAGGTACATCAGATGCTGCCCAAGTGTTCGACGCTGCTTCATCAGCCTGCTGGATCTTTGGCTTCTTAGCCCTGGGTTGACGAAGGGGCCTTGGCTTCATTGGAATGGCAGAGGTGGGCTTATATCCATGTAGCTTAGCAGCACTCCTAGTCATCCTCCTGTCAGAAAAGTCAGGCCATGGAGTTGCAACTTTCCTCTACTTTTTAGGTTGTTTCATGGTTGAGTTAAAATTCATGGCAATAGATACAGAAGACACAGTGATAATATGGTCTTGGGGTTGCTGTGAAGAATCATACTAAACAAAGGCAGTACCTAGCACTTCCTCAAAGGACAACTTGCGAGCAACTGGCTTGGACAGAGGTGGTAGAGCTTTGAGAGAGCATGGTTGCTGGTGTTTGGGCCACTGAAAAGGTACCATTCCCTCAAAAGCTTGTGACCAAGACCGCTTCAATGGAGACGGTATATCAGCCAGTTGGAACTGAAGTTGTGGTGGGATGAAAGCTGTCAAGAAGGTAGGCATGAGAGACACACATGTCCTTTGCCAAATCATCTCTGTAGGTAAAACTGGTCCAAGCACTATCCTGGCTGCTCCAACAAATAGTGGTGGTTGCAGTGGAGGCTGGTATGGGATAATAGCAAGCTGATTTGCCACATCTGGCTCTTCCAAAGGTTGGTTTGCAGCCTGAATCTCACCTTGTTGTATCAGTGGCTGAATAGGTTGTTGTTGCTGAGCAACTTGGGGCTCATCCTGGTTTTCCTGGTGATGATCTGGCTGGGGGCCATCAGCAACCTGAACCTGCTGCATGATTGCAACTTGAAGATCATGTTGTTGCACTTGTGGTTGGGTTGGCTGCAGACCATCTGCAACCTGTATTTCTGGCCCATTACCTTGTTGGGCTAGAGCTTCATCTAGCCCCTCTACAAATTTAATTACTGGCTGTGCTGGGGGCCCATGAGGGAGATCATCAACTGGGTTCAAATGAGGCCCATCAACTGCAACTTGGTTGTCCTGTTGTGATGAATCATTAGAGCCCAATGAGGGATTTAGGACCATTGAGTTTTGGTCCTGTGGCGCCTGCTGCTGTACTTGCTCTTGACCCTCATTTTGTGTTTGCCATGGCTGGCCCCAGCCATCATTCTGATCCTGCTGCGGCTGCTGTTGTTGGTCAGGTTCAAGAGGTTGCGGCACATCATTCCATCCAAGGGCAGGGTAAGGTGGCAGAGCCCAGAAGTGCTCGTCGGGATAAAGTTGACCAGGCATTGGGTGTGGATTGCCATCAAAGGGCATCATATCTTCATCTTGATGCAGTTGCTCTGTAAACGCATTAGTCAAAATGTGACAAGACGCCGTCCATGAAACCACAGCCCCTCCCACAGTTGTGAACTGACGAAAAACAACATCTCTTGGCACTAGCAGATTATCAGGGAAAGAAGCAAACACTAGAGAACGGACCAGCCGATCATCATCCTGATTACAATATTGAAACTCCCCAAAAGTGCCAACTACCTCTGCTAGATTCTCAGCATTGCGATAATCGAGTAGTACTCCAATGAACATGAGCCAGCCCGTTCGATGACCTTGGATAGCTCTAGAACCCTCGCCATCATCATGATTGATGAATCTCACAAAAAACTCTTCCCCATGCTGATCCAGACCTAGCGGCCATGGTGCATGATTGACTACGCTATGCACAACAGGATCTTGCATCTGATAGAGGCCAACTCCTTGAAACCAGGTTTGAGTAGACAATACCGGAAGTTGGACCTCGTCGAGGATGAAATCATGGACTTGTTGACGAAGGCGGGACACATCCTCCGGCTGCGGGATCGGCTCGACAATCCCCACCATGTACGACTCATGGTGACGAGGTGGGGTTCTTGCTGGAGTGTAGAACGTGCGAGGCAGGCGATGAGGGCCTGCATCGATGATATCATGGCCCGCCGGAAGGAAACACCATGGATCAAGTTCATAGTTGGCCATGAACTGCCGCGGAGGTGGAGGTGGCGGTGGCAATGGAGAGTCGGCTGTCTGCAGGGGAGGGGAATCTTTGGCTATGGCAGGGGATATTTGCACTGTTTGGGAGCTTGAAGCGTTGGGGGAGGGGGGGGGGGGGGGTTGTCTTGAAGGCGCGAGGCTCGAGGTCGGTAGTTGGGCTTCTATGCTTGGGAACCCAAACATTTAACTCAGGGGGCGACCGGGTACAACCTTTCTTAACGTGACCAAGCCGGAAACATCGACGACAACGAATTTTGTTCATGCACATGTCCAATTTATGCCCCATACCCAAACAATGTTGGTAGTCCCAAAATTGTGCAGCTAACTCTTCGACAAGTTCATCCAAGCCTTGCAGATCACGTATGACTTCCAATGGAGACTTGCTTGGCGATGCAATTGGGTCTGAAGCTGGCCCAGGCCCAATCAAGGTGCATGGCGGTGTAGAACAAATCCCATCTTCCTCAGATGTTACCGAGCCATCATCCGATACAATAAACGGATTTTGTGCAGATCCATCCAAAAAACCCCTAACAGATGCAATATCAAGGGAAATGATTATACCAGCATTACCATGTTTGACCGTATCCCGAGGAAAACGGGTGACCGGTGAGATTGATCCAAACTGAATCGCAGATACTTGCACCGGCGGCGAACTAGTATCTTCATGATCGGTCTTAGATATAGCAGTATTAGAAACTACTAATTCTTGCGGATCCAAAATATATCCCGCGTCATGCTGGACTATAGAGATTTCCTCAGGTGTTGCATTGTAACGATAACCACGACATGCATCATAACTAAGGAACATTGCAAAACGCAGATTCTTGCGAGAACGAGTAGCATCCTTGGAGCAAAGAGAAGATTTGGCAGGAGCATGCATCATAGCGGCCATGCCTAAACGTGCTCTACGTTTGGACGGACTAACTATAGTCCACTCTTCATTACATTCCGCTTGCCAAGATGCAAATTCTTTGGTCCAATCTGGACCCCCATAACCCCAAAGATGAAAGTAACACTTGAACTGAGAGCAAACATAATTCCTTTGATGCAAGATGAAAAAACCCACTGCTTTGGATGAGACATTAAAAGAGAAAACACGATCACGTAGACAAGATACCTTCAAAGATGAACAATATCCTCCGATTGCAGCCTCTAATGCTAGCGCAACATTATCCTCCGTCAAACAAAAGTTGTGCCTTGCAAAGGACACAACCATGGTGAAGTGGCCCGAATCATCAAAGGGGTGCACTGTACGATGCATGGTGCGCCAGATCTCTTGAGACAGGCCCATTCCCGATGAGAAATCCAAACCAAGGGTGATGGACGCGTGGACCGCCATCAAGATGGCCACCAAAGCGTGTAAACCAGGATGCCGGAGAGGATGAGCGGATGGGATGTGGATTTCCATAGTTGAACATGGAGATCACCGGAGGAGGGGGTGGCGGCTAGGGTTACGGCGGGGTGAGGTGGGGTGAGCCATCCGGTGCGAGTTTTCAACCCTAGTGATGGAATATACGATCGGGATACAACTCCGAGAGTCCGTTACCGTGGACACGGCTATTTGAATAGATAACTTCCCTGCAGGGGTGCACCACATTACTCAACACGCTTGATTACTCTGGCCGAACACACTTTCCTGGGTCATGCCCGGCCTCGGAAGATCAACATGTTGTAGTCCTACCTAGGCTCCGCAGAGAGGTCCCCGCCGGTCTACATCCTAAGCGCTCAGGGGTCTTGGGCCCATCACCCTTTGCACTCCGGGTCGTTGTGCGCAGGGGAATACTAGCGCCACCTCTGCCTGGATGGCGCGATCCGGCCTGGTCACAATGCTGAACTGGACGTCTGACAGAGCTTTCGGAAGAAACGTATGACGCCGAGTGCCCATAACTGTTCCCGCATGGCGGTTAGTGCGTATAGGCCAGTAGCCAACTCAGATCCAATACCCAAATCCTTAGTGTATTGGGAGCTCACGGTAACGAGCAGGGACTCACGATCATGTGACCCCGTCGCCCCGTCTCGAGGAAATACGACAAGGGCCAGGCCCAACCCTCTCTCTCTAGGGCGGTCTACCTGCTCGGCCGTGCCACGTAATTATCTCGCGGGTACCCTCCAGGTCAACCCAATTATCCAGAGACTGTCGGGAACTCAGGTCCACCTCTACCGGGCTGGTACCGCCTGTCCCTTCAGTCCCGCAGTAATTGTAACTCTCGCGGGTACCCCCACGGTCAACCCGACTTCACATATCTCGCGGGTTCCCCTCGGGGCAGACCCAACTTTAACATGGGCTTGTGGTAAAGCCAAGGTAACCGTGTGTCCGTAACATCAAGGGTGAATCCGAGGAATCACCCTCGATGGATTCCACTCGATGTAACCGTCAAGGTGCACTTGGAGGAATCACCCTCGAAGGTTCACGCTTGAAATGTTGCACGACAGAGTCGTTATCGGGAGTGGTGAAGGAGGAATCACCCTCCATAATCCACTACCGACTAGCTATACTACAGAGTTATCATCAGGAGTGCGTTATGAGGTATCACCCTCGGCACTCGATAGTAGCTTTGCAGAGTCGTACAACTAAGGGGTTTGAGGTGATGTGTCGGGCTCTGGACATCGATCACGTTGATCGAGTCATCGGTCATCAAGCCGGGGCAACTGGGACAAGGTGAGGGGTCACTGATGGATCACTAACCAACATATACTAAGCAGTTTAGGATAAGCAGGTAAGGTACAAGAGCAGGTGAGGGAGTCCTGGATTAAGGGGTCCTCGTGCCGCCGGCCCATTGCTTATGGACCGGACTGATGGGCTACGATGGAGCCAAGCTAGGGTACGGATAGGAGATATTCGCAGCCGTGGAGTGCCCTCCAAGTCAAGATTTAGCATGAGCTTTCCTTTGTTGTAATCAATCGCATGTAACCCTAACCCTACTGGTGCCTATATAAACCAGAGGGTTTTAGTCTTTAGGGCTAGGGCAACATCCAATACCCCATCAACCTATGGTTTAGCTCGCCTGATCTCGAGGTAGATCGACTCTGTAAGATACCATATACATCAATACAATCAAGCAGGACATAGGGTTTTACCTCCTAGAGAGGGCCCGAACCTAGGTAAACACCGTGTTCTTCGTCCCTTGTTCCCCATCGATCCTAGACCCATAGCTCGGGACCCCCTACCCGAGATCCGCCGGTTTTGACACCGACATTGTTGCTTTCATTGAGAGTTCTGCTGCGGGGTCGCCAAAGGATCGATGGCCCAACCATCCACTCGAAGCCCTATTTGCGCCAGGGACATCTTCGTCCCCTGCCAGATCTTTTCGGCAGCATCACATTATGCGCCGACCTCACTGGTCGTCTGGACCAAGTTGAGAACCTCACCCCCGATCGCGAGGCCAGCCGAGGAATTTAGAGTCTGGCGCCGGCCCTCGGGGAAGCCCTGTTCCTATCGAATCCGCTACTCCTGTCGAAAAACCCGCCGAGCCCGACGCCTTGACCTTGGATTCAGCGGGCACGAAGGGGGCAATATTATCCAGAATTTTGCCTTAAAGCCGGATCCCATCAAAATATCCGAAGAACGTCTCGCCGAATACCTAGAAGGCATGGCCCCGACGGGAACCTCTTCGATAGACGACCTGTTGGATCGATTCCTCGCCATGGGGATCTCTGTCACCAGGCCCACGGCCTATAACGGGATCGGGCTTAAATCCGACAACAGAGAGATCCACACCTCGCCGGTCACACACATCATCGCTACCGTTGAAAAAACGGCGGAGGGATCACGATCTCCGAAGCTAAAAACAGTATATACCCGGATCTCTAGCCCGGAGACAGATACCTGTCAAGAAAAGAGCTCAGACTCAGTCAATGATACTGGATCCGACCTCGAGTCGGCCCAACCACCTACGGGCTTGCGCCCGAACTCTCTGCGACCAGATCCGGATACAGCCCAAGCATGGTTCGCCGCTGCCAATGCTTTGGACTCACAGCAGACAGGAGTGTTTAAAATTTTCCCACCCACCTCCCACACCGAATATTCTCCGGATGCGGGAAGTCCGGATGTATGGGACCTGATGTACGTCAAGTAGCAGCCCGAAAAAACGGTCCATCATTACTGGGCTAGATTTCTCTTGGTCAAAAACAAGATGACGGACTGCCGTGACAAAGAAATAATTGAAGCTTTCTGTTTCAACTGCCGGGACGAAGGAATCCTGAACGCCCTCGCCCGTCGCCGCGTACAAAGCTTCGTCGAACTATCAGACATGGTACGCAAATATTGCACCATGGAAAGCGCTTGGAAGTCGCAGCAAATGCACATGGAGCCAGTCCCTGCCCCACAGCCAAGAAAAGCCCAAGCAAAGCGAGCATATGCATGACGATCGCCTGAACACGGGCCTACCGAAAAGAAAAACAGACCCAGAACTGTCCTGGACGAGTTGCTGGATAAACCGTGCCCTATACACTCGGCCCTGCTTAACGCAAATCCAACTCACGGGCTTCGAGCTTGTTGGGTGAGGCAGGTGGCCAAGAGTGGTGAAAATATCCTTGGTTTCACACCACCTAACGGACGATCAGCAACGCCACCTCATGACAACAACGTTCTAACAGTCTACGAGATGTTCTCTTCAAACAATCAAAAAAGGGCTCTTCGAGAGCTCGGCCAGATCTACCAGGTGATGGCCGCACTGCCTTGGGTGGACACACCTATCACCTTCGATCAGAAGGACGAACCAAGGCCTCGCCCCACCCACGCACCCGCCGCACTAGTCCTCGACCCAATAATCGATGGCTTTAGGTTAACTAAAGTGCTGATGGACGGGGGTGATACGTCTCCGTCGTATCTACTTTTCCTAACGCTTTTCCTCTTGTTTTGGACTGTAATGTGCATGATTTGAATGAAACTAACCCAGACTGACGTTGTTTTCAGCAGAACTACCATGGTGTTGTTTTTGTGCAGAAATAAAAGTTCTCGGATTGGAACGAAACTTTGCGAGGATTTTTTATTCAATAAATAAGAATTTCTGGAGCCAAGAACCACTGGAGGGGGGCACCTGGGTGGGCACAACCCACCAGGGCGCGCCCCCCTCCATGCACGCCCAGGTGGGTTGTCCCCACCTGGTGGCCCTGCAGACTTCAACCCTGATACTATAAAATCACATATTTGGAGAAAAAACCGGGGAGAAAGAATTATCATGTTTCACGAGACGGAGCCGCCGCCACCTCCTGTTCTTCATCGGGAGGCCAGATCTGGAGTCCGTTTGGGGCTCCGGAGAGGGGGATCTTCGATCTTCGTCATCACCAACTCTTCTCCATCGCCAATTCCATGATGCTCCCCACCGGGAGTGAGTAATTCCTTCGTAGGCTCGCTGGTCGGTGAGGAGTTGGATGAGATTCATCATGTAATCGAGTTAGTTTTGTTAGGGCTTGATCCCTAGTATCCACTGTGTTCTGAGATTGGTGTTGCTATGACTTTGCCATGCTTAATGCTTGTCACTTTGGGCCCGGGTGCCATGATTTCAGATCTGAACCGTTTATGTTATCACCATTATATCTATGTTCTAGATCCGATCTTGCAAGTTATAGTCACCTACTATGTGTTATGATCCGGCAACCCCGGAGTGACAATAGTCGGGACACTTCCCGGTGATGACCGTAGTTTGAGGAGTTCATGTATTCACTATGTGTTAATGCTTTGTTCCGGTTCTCTATTAAAAGGGGGCCTTAATATCCCTTAGTTTCCAATAGGACCCCGCTGCCACGGGAGGGTAGGACAAAAGATGTCATGCATGTTCTTTCCATAAGCACGTATGACTATTTAAGGAATACATGCCTACATTATATTTATGAACTAGAGCTAGTGCCGTATCGCCCTAGGTTATGACTGTTATATGATGAATATCATCCAACGAATTCACCGATCCAATGCCTATGAATTTCTCTTATATTGTTTCTGCTAAGTTACTACTGCTGCTGTTACTATTGCACTTGCTACAAAATCATTGCTATCATTGTTACCGTTAGTATTGTTGTTGCTACTACTATCAAAACTATCATACTACTTTGCTACTGATCACTTTGCTGCAGATAATTAATCTCCAGGTGTGGTTGAATTGACAACTCAGCTGCTAATACTTGCAAATATTCTTTGGCTCCCCTTGTGTCGAATCAATAAATTTGGGTTGAATACTCTACCCTCGAAAACTGTTGCGATCCCCTATACTTGTGGGTTATCAAGACCTTTTTCTGGCGCCATTGCCGGGGAGCATAGCTATATTTGTTGAGTCACTTGGGATTATTATCAAATTATCACTGTGAAGAATCTGAAGGATGCTAAGACTAAGATTTTTCCCTCTAAGACGAGGGGAGGTAAGGAACTGCCATCTAGCTCTGCACTTGATTCACCTTCTGTTATAAGTAGACTTGCAACACCACCACATGCTATTAATTCTGATATGTCGCAAGTTATTGATGATGCTACTTCTGCTATGAATGCTACTCATGATGATGCTGGTACCTTGCTTTATGATAATGTGTCACTAGGTGAATTTCTTGATGAACAACTTGCTAGAACTAAATCGTTTGAGAATGTTGAAACTGATGAAGAGCTTGAAACTGAAAATCTTGAAACACCTATTACACCTAGTTCTCCTAGATATGAATTGCCAAAGGTACTGGAAGGTTATGTTATGGATGAGGAGACAACTAGAGACATTCTTGCTTGTAAGGATAGAGAGGATCTGGAAAAATTATTATGCAAGTATAAAGAAAAGACTTTGAATGCTAAAATGAAATGTGATCCTCAGTTTGCTACTTCACCTATCTTTGTTGATGATAAGGATTATGAATTCTCTGTCGACCCAGAGTTAATCACTTTGGTTGAATCTGATCCTTTCCATGGTTATGAAACTGAAACTGTTGTGGCACATCTTACTAAGTTGAATGATATAGCCACCCTTTTTGCTCATGATGAGAAGATTCGCTATTATTATATTCTCAAATTATTTCCGTTCTCATTAAAGGGTGATGCTAAGACTTGGTATAATACTCTTGCTCCTGGTTGTGTGCGTAGTCCCCAGGATATGATTTATTACTTCTCTGAAAAATATTTTCCTGCTCATAAGAAACAAGCTGCCTTACTGGAAATATTTAACTTTGTGCAAATTGAAGAAGAGAGTCTCCCACAAGCTTGGGGGAGGCTTCTCCAATTGCTTAATGCTTTGCCTGATCATCCTCTTAAGAAAAATGAAATACTTGATATCTTCTATAATGGACTAACTGATGCTTCTAGGGATTCCCTAGATAGTTGTGCTGGTTGTGTTTTCAGGGAACGAACTATTGGACAAGCTGAAGAATTATTGAATAACATATAGAAAAATTATGATGATTGGACTCTTCCTGAAGCACCGCTTAAACCTACTCCGAAGAAGAGGGGTATCTTATATCTTAGTCCTGAAGATATGCAAGAGGCAAAGAAATCTATGAAGGAAAAGGGCATTAAAGCTGAGGATCTTAAAAATTTACCTCCTATTGAAGAAATATATGGGCTTGATACACCACCACCACCTAAGGTGGTAGAGGTAAATTCTTTAATGAAATTCAATGACAATGACAATCCTCACAATATGCATCCTAGTCAATGCCTTTACGAGTTTGAAAATTACATTACAAAGCAAGATCACTTCAATGCAAATGTTATGAAACAATTGAAATACAATTCTGATATGATTGCTCGCTTGAGTGACTTGTTATTTAGAATCTCAAATGATGTTAGAGGTGTAGGAAAACATGCCTCTATGGTTCAAACTCAACTAGAAGAAGTTGCTAAATCTCAAAGAGAATTGGTTGATGAAATGAACAATAATATAAGTGATTTTGCTGTTAGAGTAGCAACTAGAGGAGATAAAATGACTCAGGAACCACCTTATCCCGAGGGACACTCAAAAAGAATTGAACAAGACTCTCAAAGAATTAACACTGATGCACCTAGTCCTTCTAAAAAGAAAAAGAAGAAGAAAAATGATAAGACTTTGCATGCCTCTAGTGAACCTGAAGTACAAAAACCTCCTGATAATGATAATGAAGTCTCTATCTCTGATGCTGAAACTCAATCTGGTAATGAACAATCACCTTCTGATGATGAAAAAGATAATGATGAGGTTCATGAAGACACTCAAACAAATAATAAAGAACCAGACAATGATGTTGAGATAGAACCAGCTGTTGATCTTGATAACCCACAACCCAAGAATAAAAGATATGATAAAAGAGACTTTGTTGCTAGAAAACATGGTAAGGAAAGAGAACCATGGGTTCAAAAACCTATGCCCTTTCCACCTAAGTCAACTAAAAAGAAAGATGATGAAAAATTTGAATGCTTTGTTGAAATGATTAGGCTAGTCTTTTTGTGTACTTGCTTGACTGACATCTTGAAAATGCCTCCTTATGCAAAGTACATGAAAGACATCATCACCAACAAGAGAAAAATACCGGAAGCTGAAATCTCCACTATGCTTGCTAATTATACTTTTAAGGATGGAGTACCTAAAAAACTTGGAGATCCGGGAATCCCCACTATACCTTGCTCCATCAAAACAAACTATGTGAAAACTGCTTTATGTGATTTAGGAGCTAGTGTTAGTGTTATGCCTTTCTCTTTATATAAAAGACTTCATTTGAATAAACTCACACCTACTGAAATATCTTTGCAAATGGCTGATAAATCAACTGCCATACCTATCGGTATTTGTGAGGATGTGCCCATTGTTGTTGCTAATGTTACTATCTTGACTGACTTTGTTATACTTGAGATGCCCGAGGACGACAACATGTCGATTATCCTTGGTAGACCCTTTTTGAATACTGCAGGGGCTGTTATTGATTGCAATTAAAGCGAGGTCACTTTTCATATCAATGGTAATGAGCATACGGTGCACTTTCCGAAGAAACAATTCCAAGTGAATGCTATCAATGTTATTGAAACATCTCCGACAATCACTATTAAAAGTTTTCAACTACCCCTACCTACTATTAAAAAGAAATATGAAATGCTTATTGTTGGGGACATTCATATCCCCGTTGAGGCAACTTAGTGATTTACGAAAGTTCTTCGGTTTCATGCTAATCGAAAGTGGATGTTAATAAGACTTGATCAACCTTAGTAATGGATCATTTTTGAGAGGTATGAAGTTGATGAATTTAGTGAGCACTACCTTCTGTCCCTACCTTTTGTTCTCTGTTTTTATTAGTTAAATAAAATAAAATGCCATGTTTTGTCTGTTTTCTGAATTTCCCATGCAATAAAAAATGACCCAAAAATAAAAGTTCTCAGAAAGCTCTGAAAATTTAATATGATTTTTTTTTAATATTTAAGAATTTTTGATGCAAATAACATCAGAGGGGGGTGCACCAGGTGGGCACAACCCACCTGGGCACGCCAGCACCCCCAGGCGCGCCCTGGTGGGTTGTGGTCCCCACGTGGGCCCCCTCACTTATCTTTTCATCCCACATCATCACCTACCTCCAGAAGAAATCACCATTGCTCTCTCTCTCTCTCTCTCTCTCTCTCTCTCTCTCTCTCGTGTTCTTGCTCTCAAACCCGCAGATTTTGATCTCTTTGCTCGAAGCTCCGTTTTCGAAACTGTTTCGGGGGATTGTTGCTTGGTATGTGACTCCTCCGTTGGTCCAATTAGTTTTTGCTTTAGTGGTTTATATTTTGAATAATTAGTTGCTCTTGGTGCTGCTGTAGATGAGCATGCATGTTGAATTCTTAGAGTTCTAAGTAGTTTGAATGCTTAATGTGGCCTCTATGCATCCCTATGAGTAGTTGCTATCAATCTTGTAAAGTTTTGTTGAGAAAATTTTGTGGACTAAAAATTTCAGAATTTTGTTCATAGGAAAAAGATGAGTATCTTTAGGAAGTTTGCTTCCAAGAAGAACTCTAAGGGAGTTATTGGGGAGTCATCTGACAGTGATCTCCATACCCGGAGAATGGCGGAGGTACGGCCGTGCGAATGGCCATATAACCCGTTCATGGAAGGGGTCGGAATCCTTCAGGAGTTTGCACAATATGCTGCTAACGCCGGCCTCACCGACTTCATCGCAGCTGAATGTGAACAGTATCATCTCCTCACAAATTTCTTTGTGCAAAGTGTTCATTTCTTAGTTAGGAATAATCCCCCTGAGGTGCAGTTTAACTTATATGCCGAACCCCATCAGATACCGCTTACTGAATTTTGTGACATATGCTTGCTCCGTTCTGATGGTGGTTTAGTAGAACCTAGGCCCGTGGAGTTTGATGGTTTTTACCGCACTCGGACAGTGGGGGATGAGAGAGGGGTGTCAGGTGTTACCGCTACTAGCTTACACTTTCCTGTCGTGCATTATTTTGCTCTATTCATTGCGAAATGTTTGCTTGCTAGAGAGAAGGTAGGTGCACTCAGTGCCCCAGACTTCACTATTTTACGCCGTGCACTTTATGGCGATAACACTTATAGCTTGGGGGCTATTGTGGCACATTGCCTCCACATTAACAGATCCATGGGTAAAATACATGGTGGTATTTATGCTACTCGCTTAGCGAGTCACTTTAGCATTCAGATACGCCAGCATGATTATCCTTTACCCAAGGTTTATTTAGATCGTCAGGCTATGGCACATCACCACTTTATTGATAGCGAGAACACCACTATGGATGTTCCTTATAACTTGGTCTTTAGTGAGATTACCCGTGATGTTATTCCATTGCCTGCACCTGCTTTGTTTGATCCTATTGCCAGGGGCGGATACAGGATCATGCCTGAGGACATTGTCACCTACCGTAACAACCTGGCTGCGGCAGAGGAGGAGCCTCAGGAGTGGGACCCTCAGGTGCCCGCTCCCCAGCACTTCAACATAGGACCCCATGGTTTCTTCGAGTGGTGATTAGCAAGTTAGGCCAAAATCCTAAGCTTGGGGGAGTACGTATTTCCACCAACATTATATTCATGTTCACACATTTCATTCCAGTTGTCGGTGTCCACACTCTTTCACTGTATTATCCATGCTAGATTTATCTTCTCGCCTTCTTCTTGTGTGTTTGAAAAACTTTGAGAAAATACAAAAATATTTCCTGCTTCATTTTGATTTTTTCTTTATAGTGTAGCTAGTTGTAGTATTTAAAAAGAAAACCCAAAAAGATTCCCTTGTTCTTCTTTTGCTTGTTGGGAGCTCTCCCGTGTAAATAGTTTTTCTCATTTTTGTTTTTCTCTCTTTAATTTGCTTTCTTCCAGAAAACCAAAAACTCCAAAAATATTTCAGTGTGTTTCTCTGAATTTCTTTTCTTTTTATTGAGTCCTACCGAGGAGAAGACCAGGATGAAAATGTTGAGTGGCTCTCATATGCATTATGTTGATCTAACAGAGAGCCCATATTACCTTGTCTTCTCCTTTTTGAATAAAATGTTTGCAGATTCCAGCTTAGTCCACGACACTCTTGCACTATTATTATTTTCAAATCGTTCGATCGTGCAAGTGAAAGGCAATAATGACGATATTTGATGAACTGGCTGTGGCCGAGAGAAATGGGTATGAACTCGACTTGTTCTGTTTTTGTAAATATGTTTAACCTAGTATCCATGATTCAGCCTGTTATGATCAAACATGTTTGCAATGAAAATTAGAGATTATAGTTTCTCATGCCATCTTAAGTAGCTAGGAGTGGATAATGATTTATCTTGGATGTCAACATTGCGTTAAAATGATTGTGATGTAGTATGATGATATGGTATCCTCCTCTGAATGTTCGAGTGGCTTGACTTGGCACATGTTCATGCATGTAGTTGAATCAAAACCAACATAGCCTCTATGATATTTATGTTCATGGTGTTCATATCCTACTCATGCTAGTATCCAATGTTACTTATGCATAATGCATGTTCATGACCGTTTTCGCTCTCTAGCTGGCCGCTTCTCAACCTATTTGCTAGCCTTCACCTGTACTAAGCGGGAATTCTGCTTGTGCATAAAAAACCTGAAACCCAAGTTATTCTAGATGAGTCCACCATACCTACATATATGCGGTATTACCCTGCCGTCCTAAGTAAATTTGCATGTGCCACCTCTAAAAACTTCAAATGAATATCTATTTTTGTGTGCCTGGATTGTTCATAGAGCGACAGGAGGTAGTCAGTATCTTCCATGCTAAGCGGGTTATTCTCATGATGAGTGTTTATTCACTCATCCTTGCACGAGAGGGGCGGTAATAGGGATTCCCAGTCCCGAATTCAAATTGCAAATAATTAAACAAAACTCCCCCAGGACTGTTGTTGGTATGGACGGTACCCGTTGTTTCGGACAAGCCGTGGAGTGTGATTGTTGGTGGAGGGGGAGTAAACCTTTACTTTTATCGCTTGGGAACCGCCACTAATGTGTTTAGCATGGAAGGTACCGATAACTAATGGTCGCGAAGTAAACAAGAAGGGTGCATTTCTCAAAATTTCATTTTCCTCTGTTTAAAAAAATTTGAGCTCTGGCACCACTGCAAATCACTGCTTCCCTCTGCGAAGGGACTATCTATTTACTTTTATGTTGTGTCATCACCTTCTCAAATAAGCGCCAGAACCTGAGAGCACTATAGTCATCCTCATGCATTGTGTGTAGCTAATGTTGGGTGCATCATGACTGGATCTTTTCTACCATGAATTACAATGTTTAGTCGCTGCTTGAACTTTGGAGGTGCTCTGCATTTATGTTTTGCGGTCTCAGAAAGGGCTAGCGAGATACCACTATTGTCATATTATATCATGGTTGTTTTGATAAAGTGTTGATGTTTGAGATATCTTATTATTGCTCGCTAGCTGATTATGTCATTGATATGAGTTAATATAATTTTTAAGAGTTATTGTCGACATGGTTAGTTATAATCTTGGCTGAAAACCTGGGTGCTGTTTAAGCTTATTTATGTAAACAAGAGCAAAAGAGTTCGTAAAAGTTTTTCTTTTTCACTTTCAGTTTATCAACTGAATTGCTTGAGGACAAGCAAAGGTTTAAGCTTGGGGGAGTTGATACGTCTCCGTCGTATCTACTTTTCATAACGCTTTTCCTCTTGTTTTGGACTCTAATTTGCATGATTTGAATGAAACTAACCTAGACTGACATTGTATTCAGCAGAACTACCATGGTGTTGTTTTTGTACCGAAATAAAAGTTCTCGGATTGGAACAAAACTTTGTGAGGATTTTTTATTCAATAAATAAGAATTTCTGGAGCCAAGAACCACCGGAGGGGGGCACCTGGGTGGGCACAACCCACCAGGGCGCGCCCCCCCTCCAGGCGTGCCCAGGTGGGTTGTCCCCACCTGGTGGCCCCGCAGACTTCAACCCTGATACTATAAAATCACATATTTGGAGAAAAAAGCAGGGGAGAAAGAATTATCACGTTTCATGAGACAGAGCCGCCGCCACCTCCTGTTCTTCATCGGGAGGCCAGATCTGGAGTCCGTTTGGGGCTCCGGAGAGGGGGATCTTCGATCTTCGTCATCACCAACTCTTCTCCATCGCCAATTCCATGATGCTCCCCACCGGGAGTGAGTAATTCCTTCGTAGGCTCGCTGGTCGGTGAGGAGTTGGATGAGATTCATCATGTAATCGAGTTAGTTTTGTTAGGGCTTGATCCCTAGTATCCATTATGTTCTGAGATTGATGTTGCTATGACTTTGCCATGCTTAATGCTTGTCACTTTGTGCCCGGGTGCCATGATTTCAGATCTGAACCATTTATGTTATCACCATTATATCTATGTTCTAGATCCGATCTTGCAAGTTATAGTCACCTACTATGTGTTATGATCCAGCAACCCCGGAGTGACAATAGTCGGGACACTTCCCGGTGATGACCATAGTTTGAGGAGTTCATGTATTCACTATGTGTTAATGCTTTGTTCCGGTTCTCTATTAAAAGGAGGCCTTAATATCCCTTAGTTTCCAATAGGACCCCGCTGCCATGGGAGGGTAGGACAAAAGATGTCATGCAAGTTCTTTCCATAAGCACGTATGACTATTTACGGAATACATGCCTACATTATATTTATGAACTAGAGCTAGTGCCGTATCGCCCTAGGTTATGACTGTTATATGATGAATATCATCCAACGAATTCACCGATCCAATGCCTATGAATTTCTCTTATATTGTTTCTGCTAAGTTACTACTGCTGCTGTTACTATTGCACTTGCTACAAAATCATTGCTATCATTGTTACCGTTAGTATTGTTGTTGCTACTACTATCAAAACTATCATACTACTTTGCTACTGATCACTTTGCTGCAGATAATTAATCTCCAGGTGTGGTTGAATTGACAACTCAGCTGCTAATACTTGGAAATATTCTTTGGCTCCCCTTGTGTCGAATCAATAAATTTGGGTTGAATACTCTACCCTCGAAAACTGTTGCGATCCCCTATACTTGTGGGTTATCAGGGGGCAGCGGCCTAAACCTCATTTACGAGGACACACTCATTAAAATGCAGCTCAACAGATCCCGCGTTGAGCACAGCCATACCACATTCCGAGGAATTATCCCCGGTAAGGAGGCGCGTTGTTCCGGATGCATAACCTTGGACGTAGTGTTCGGTACTCCCGACAACTACAGATTCGAATCCTTGCTATTCCACATTGTGCCCTTCCACAGCGGATACCACGCCCTATTGGGACGTGAGGCATTCGCAAGGTTCCAGGCCATACCACATTACGGGTACATGAAACTCAAAATGCCAGGGCCTAACGGTGTGATCTCGCTCGCCAGCGATCCGAATACGGCCCTCCGAGCTGAAAATAAAACAACATCGCTCGCCCTTGATGCACTATCCGAGGCCCTCGCAGCCGAAGAATTAAGAACGCTCCACACTACAATCAACAGGGACGACGTGGTCCTCAGTAAAAGGCCAATATCCACGTCGTTCAAACTAGCTGACGAGATAGTAAAATTCCAAGTACATCCGACAGACCCAAACAAAACGACGTCCATTGGAGCACAACTGGACCCCGCAGTCGACGAAGCACTACGAGCGTTCCTACGTGAGAACTGGGACATATTCGCCTGGCACCCTTCGGATATTCCAGGCATACCACGGAGGCTGGCGGAGCACAGCTTGAACATCATAAAGGGATTCAAGCCAGTCAAACAGACATTACGTTGATTTTCTGAACCCGAACGACAGGTTATGGGTGAGGAATTGGCAAAGCTATTGGAGGCCGGATTCATCCGCGAAATCAAGCATCCCGAGTGGCTAGCAAATCTGGTCATGGTACCCAAGAAGGACAAATCCTAGCGGCTCTGCGTCGACTTCAAGGACTTAAACAAGGCCTACCCTAAGGATCCCTTCCCCTTACCCCACATAGATCAGATCATCGACACTACTACCGGACATGACTCACTATGCTTCCTCGACGCATACTCCAGATATCACCAAATAAAGATGAAGGAGTCCGACCAAGCTGCAACTGCGTTCATCACCCCCTACGGGCCATTCTGCTTTAACATGATGCCTTTCGGGTTAAAGAATGCGAGAGCCACATGCCAATGCATGATTCAAACATGCCTGGAAAATCAAATCGGCAAAATGGTCGAAGCATACGTGGACGACGTGGTCATTAAAACCAAAAACATCGATCAACTCGTGGATGACCTTCGCTTGACCTTCGAAAACTTACGGGCTTACGATATACGGCTCAACCCGGACAAATACGTCTTCGGAGTACCCGCCGGAAAACTGCTCGGCTTTATTGTCTCCCATAGAGGAATCGAGGCCAACCCGGCTAAAATCAGGGCCCTATCCCAGCTAGCAATACCAACGGAGCTCAAACACGTCCAGCAGCTGGCAGGTTGCATAGCGGCTTTAAGCCGTTTCATCTCCGCTCTACAGGCTACTCAAGAAAACAAAAAAACTTTGAGTGGACCGACAAAGCAATTGTAGCACTAGTGGAAATCAAAACACTCCTGGCAAGCAACCCTATCTTAGTCACACCAGGAATAGGCGAACCTATGCCACTGTACATCTCGGCTACTAATCAAGTGGTGAGTGCGGTACTCGTCGTAGAACGAGAAGCAGAAGGACACAAGTTCCAGGTCCAAAAACTAGTCTACTATGTGTCAAAGGTTCTCACACCGTGCAAATCCCGATATCCGCATTACCAAAAGATAGCCTATACAGTCTTTATGGCATCCCGGAAACTACGACACTACTTTCAAGAGTGTTCGGTGACAGTGGCATCTGAGGTACCCTTAAATGATATAATCAATAACAGGGACGCCACAGGCCGCATCGCCAAATGGGCCATCGAGCTCCTCCCCTTCGAGATCATGTACAAACCACGTTGAGCTATTAAATCTCAGGTGTTGGCCGATTTTATATCCGAATGGACCGAAGCTAAACTCCCCAGGGAATACAGTACATATGCACATTGGACAATGTACTTCGACAGCTCCAAAATGCTAGCCGGACTGGGGGCCGGGGTGATCCTCATATCCCCCACAGGCGACAATATCCTGTACGTTCTACAGATCATGTACACGGATTCCAATAATGTAGCCGAATACGAGGCCCTGCTACACGGTCTTAGGATGGCAACATCAATGGGTGTTCGGTGGCTAGAGGTGCGGGGAGACTCGAACCTCGCCATCTCCCCGGTCAACGGCGAATTCGACGCCAAAGTCCTGAAAATGGTGGCATATAGAAATGCCGTCCTCAGGACGTCGGCCCGATTCAAGGGTCTAGAATTCCACCATGTCTCTGGAGACAGTAACCAAGCCACAGATGTCCTTGCCCGCATGGGCGCCAAGCGTGACCCAGTCCCTAGAAACACCTTCCTAGAAAGGCTCTTCAAGCTATCCGTGGTATGGCAGGACGGGAACAGCGGCACGACAGCCAACGAGCCCGCCCAGGTCGCCCCCCCGGCAAATTGAGCCCGAAGACTACATCGTCGGGGGCTCTGCACTCGAGGAAACACCCTCAGCCCACGAGATCATGGCCGTAATCGCCCCATGGACCGAGCCCTTGCTTGCCTACCTCTTGTGACAAGAACTTCCCGATGATCAGACAGAGGCATGCCGCATAATTCGGCGCTCTAAAGCATACAAGGTCCATGAGGGCGAGCTCTATAAAAAGAGCACTACGGGGGTCCTGCATAGGTGCATCTCCAAAGAGGAGGGGCAGCAGCTTCTCGCTGAGATACATGCCGTCATGGGCGGCCACCACACGACAGCCCGGGCCTTGGTCAGTAAGGCCTTTCGAGCAGTGTTTTTCTGGCCCACAGCCCACAGAGACGCACGCGCTTTAGTCCAACATTGCGTTGGGTGCCAGCTATTTGAAAATCAAAGTCATATGCCCCCCACGGCTCTTCGGACTATACCGATAACCTGGTCGTTCGCAGTCTAGGGGCTTGACATGGTCGGACCACTTAAAGGGGGGACCAAAAAAAAGAAGTATTTACTGGTTATGGTCGGCAAGTTCACCAAGTGGATTGAAGCAAAACGGGTAACCTCTACAGAGTCCGGACTAGTTGTTGACTTCATATCCAGTGTCGTACACCGTTGCGGTGTTCCCCATAGTATAATCACTGATAATGGGTCTAATTTTACTGCCCAAGAAGTTAAGGATTGGTGTGCTAAGATGGCCATAAAGCTTGATTACGCTTTGGTGTATCACCCACAAACCAATGGGCAGGTAGAGCGAGCAAATGGACTCATTATGAGCGGCATAAAACCTCGCTTAATCCGCTCACTTGAAGAATCAGATTGCCACTGGGTAGAGGAGATTGACTCTGTGCTATGGGGGCTGCGCACCACTCCTAATCGGTCAATAGGATACACCCCGTTCTTTATGGTGTACGGTGCTGAGGCAGTCCTCTCATGCGATCTTATTCATGACGCACCCAGAGTACGCATGTATGAAGAGAAGGAGGCCAAGCTAGATCGGCAGGACAACCTGGACACCCTGGAAGGAGAGTGCGACATTGCTTGGGCATGCTCCGCGTTTTACCAGCAGCAAGTACGGCGTTACCAGAAACGGGAAGTTCGGGCGAAGGCATACAACGTGGGGGAGCTCGTCCTCCGCCTCCCCGAGAAGCAGAAGCAGAAGCTTTCACCCAAATGGGAGGGCCCTTTTATTATAGAGGAAGTGCTCGCGGGAGGGGCCTACCGCCTTTGCAGCCCGTCGGATAACCGCCTTGAACCCAACCCGTGGAACGCAGCTCGTCTTTGGCGTTTCTACGCCTAGTTAGGCGTCGGCGTCATCGCTCTCTATTTTTCCTTGTTTTTTTCCCTTTCTTTATTACTGTTTGAGCCTTAGCCTCCCGAAATAGAGTCCGGATAAACCAAACCACTATTGTACACATCTTCGGATGTACAACCCAGCTTTACCTGGGGGCTCCTCTTAAAGAAGCCAATTAATATGTTCATCGCAAGGCTCGTCTATCTTGTTTGGACTCATATCCTTCCCATATCTTTTAAGCCATTATATGCACCTATTTGACTTAAGTTCTTTGCCAAGTTGGGTTGCCTGGCTGCTGTGTTTACCCCTACATTTCCGATTGTTCGGCTAGGGAGTAAATGGAGCACCTCTGCGATTGTTATGACCGGGTAATCCAGATATGAACCTCAGACGGGTGAAGCCGAAAGCTAGCATTCTTACAGAAAATAATGGGTCGGCCTCAAGGGAAGTGAAAATAACCAGGCGCTCGCCGCCAAACTATTGTCCTCGGTCCCTAAAAAAACCCACTAAACATTTGTATGCCATTGGCATTTGGTACAGTTTATGGTCAACGTACCACACCTGAAGAAAGGAACCCTTTGAGGAACTATTTTCTTTGGAAGATGTTTCTTACATTAAAAAGTAATATAACATAGCTCTCCGCGCATGTCTTGTCTGTTCACACCAAATGGCCGGATTGCCTGGTTGCCAGAAACGTTCCCTTGTTATTCAGGGCACATAGTACGAAACATTCCCCGACCACTGGTCGGGGAGGCAGAAGCCGATGGCTGGTTAAGACAACGTTTTTACCGTGGATCGAGATTGCGCGATGTAAAGTACATGGATACATAGGATCACGCACCCTACTCTATGTCAACATTGTCTATCAAGCTGTCCAAAGCACAATCTCGCTGAGAGTACCGAGCAGCAGGCATTACCTGGTCATAATGCCTTAACCATGCTCTTCATGGCCTTCCGGGCTCTCTCGTGTGCTTTGGTCAGTTCTGTCAGCGTTCTGGGAACCGGGGTACCCAGACTTGCCTGTCTGCGGCCCATGGCATGGCTCCATCGACGGCCTGGTACGACCCATCTTTAGCACCTTCAAGACAAGACCCTCATGAGGGGCCAAGACTCGTGAGGCGTACGATGCCAAGACCTCCGGAGGGAGTGGTGTCCCCAGGCTGGCTCCCGTGGAGCGGAGATTTCTATGCAGGTACCCACCTCATGAGACGGGGGTGATGCAAGCCATGACGACCAAGGCCAGGCAGGCGCCAGCGGGCGCAGAGGAGTAGGTTTCCTCTTCGGTGCTAAGGAGACAAGCGCAAGGTCCCGAGGAATCACCCAAAGGTTTCCATTCCCGTGCTACAAGACCAAAACCGCTAGGACGGCAGGGCGGATGTCATCGCCGAGCCCACCACGGCGTCACAACCAGAAGCTTTGCAGGCGAAGTCCACCTTTCATCAGGATAAGATGTACTACTTGTCCCCCTACAAAATTGGCCACTGTGGGATCCCTTCCCGCCTTCGTTTGGAGGAAGAGGACCAAGGCCACTATAAATATAGCTTAGCCACCACCATAGGAAGGGATCGAATCCTTAGGTCACACCCACACAAGAACAGACCTCCTGAGGTTGTTCTTCCTCTGTACTAGTTCATCGTCAGCCCCTCGCGAGGCCAATCCACCCCAAAGAAGGAGTAGGGTATTACACCGCAAGGTGGCCCGAACCTGGGTAAACTGCTGCGTCCCTTTCCTTTCTTGTTCATCGAGCTAGGCCGTGGGGGTGACGAACTGGTTGGCTGGAGAGGTTGAGTTCTTCGCACATGCCCCAGAGTTCGAACCTTTCTTGGGTCTGCGGAGCCATGAATCCAACATTTGGCGCACCAGGTAGGGGCGTGTCGAAGCCTCCTTTCCACTGCTCGCTCCGCCGCCGTTCTGTCGTTCCCATGGCTGATGCTCGCCGTGTTCGTGCCGAGCGCCGGGCCGCTCGCGTCGCCCAGACGGCGCCCGCGGGCAACGGCGTCCCTCGCTGCTCTGCCTCCCCAGTGGCCAACGCTGCCACCGACCCTGCTACCCGCGAACAGCAGGACTCGTCGTTGCCACCATCTGTGTGGCGCGATGGACACACCGCGACTCCTTCTCCCACTCCAGCCACGGCATCGTCTTCCCACCTTCGTCACGGGCCGGCGAACGCGCAGGCTGCGTTGCTCATGGCGCGTGAGCTCCTGCGCTATCGTCCGGCCAATGACCTCTACTAGGATTGGCTGGGCCGCATCGCCGAGCTCGTCAGCACCGCTGAAGAGGCCCCTGGGCCATCTCGCTCGCTACCTCCCCCGCCGTCTTAGGCGGGCGACGTCGCCCACGGCGCACCTCCTCCTCCTCTTCGGCGTGATGTCGTCCCCGAGCCAAGGCGTGAGGCCCCCCAGCGCGACCCGCCACGCAGGGCGCCGGCGCGCGATGAAGAAAGCTGCCAGGTGGTGCAGCGGCCTCAAGGAGAGGCGCGTGCGCTCCCAGCACCGCCACGTCGAGACCGTGTGCTGCCAGAGGCGGCGGCACACGGGCGTCAAGATCAGGCTCCCCCTCCATGGCAGGCTCCTATGAGTGCGGCGGGATGCCGTGCGTTCACCCCGGAGCTGTGCCGCGTCGTCTGGCCCGACAAGTTCAAGCCGGATCTACCTCCACGCTACGACGGCACCCCCGACCTGGCTGAGTTCCTCCAGCTCTACGAGCTGAGCATCGAGGCGGCGAACGGTAGCGAGAAGGTTATGGCGAGCTGGTTTCCCATGGGCCTCAAAGACGGCGCGTGCTCATGGCTCCTGAACCTCCTGGTGGGATCAATCTCCTCCTGGGACGAGCTACGCGAGCGCTTCATCGCCAACTTCCAGGGCACTCGCGACAGCGCCCCCACTACAGGCGACATGCTGCGCATCAAGCAGCAGCCAGGAGAGACCTTGCACAAATACATACATCGCTTCACCAATGTTCACCTCAAGATCCCCAAGGTGTCGGACGAGGCCATCATCTCAGCGTTCATTGATGGCGTCCGGGATGTCAAGATGAAGGAAGAACTCACCATACACGAGGAACTATGCTCAGCCCTGGAGATGTTCAACATGGCGACCAGATGCGCGAAGGCTGAGGAAGGTCGCCTCTCCCTCCTTGAGCTCCCGGAGGTCGATCCTAAAGACAAGAAGGCCAAGGCCAAGGACGTGAAGGGCAAGGGCCCAGCTGTGCTCGCGACCGAGCCTGAGATGAAGCGCGGCTGTGACCACCCCGAATCATCCAAGGGCAGCCGCCCGTTCTGCGTCTTCCACAACGTCCACAGCCACAACACCAACGACTGCCAAGAGCTCAGGGCCATCCGCGACGGGCGCCTTGGCCGCCACCCGGAGCGCAACGACCGTGTCTACGACCACGTAGGAGGCCGTGGTGGTGGCCGCTGGGACAACCGCGACCCCCGCCAGGACTGGCGTGATCAGCCTCGTGAGGACCGCTGGTAGGGCCAGCCTCACGACGGCCCCTGGAGGGACCAGTCTCATGAGGACCGTCCTCAGGGCAACGCCGGCGTCCCTCCGCTGCCGCCGCCGCCAAGGAGGAACGATGACCACCGCCAAGATGATGGGGCCGGGGGCTTCCAAGAGCCTCGCGCTATTGCCTGTATCCTGGGTGGCGCTTAGGCCCCCGCCTCCCATCGCATCTTCAAGCAGTTCGCTCGTGAGGTGAACGCGGCCCTCCCCAAGCTCGAGGCGCCGCGTCCCCTTAGGGGGTCCAAGTACACCATCACCTTCGACTCTACAGACCAGCTCAAGTGTGCAGCCACCGCTGGCGCACTCCCGATGCTCTGCTTGCTGACTATCAGCAACGTCCTCGTCACCAAGACACTCATCGACGGTGGCGCAGGGCTCAATGTTCTCTCTGCTGAGACGTTTGAGAGGCTCCAGGTGCCCTACGACCAACTCCTCTCCACTAAGCCATCCTCAGGGGTGACCGACGGCTCCACTGTTCCCCCGGGACAGATTCACCTTCCTGTCACCTTCGGCAAGCGCGACAACTACCGCACCGAGCTCATCGACTTCGATGTCGCCCACATTTGCCTCCCGTACAACGCCATCCTCGAGTACCCGGGCCTCGCCAAGTTCATGGTAGTGAGTCAGCACGGCTACAACGTCCTCAAGATGCCAGGAAGCGGCGGCATCATCACGGTCGCCTGCGATGAGAAGGACGCGGTGTGCTCCCTCGAGCGCGCCTACCAGGCCGTGGCGATCGAGAACTCAGATGACGAGGGTGCCATCCATCCTCCTGAGGCCATCCCCAAGAAGAAGCAGCTCCTCCTCAGGGGCCCTCAGGAGACTGGTGCGTCCGGCGATCGTGCCTCAAGCCCCGCGCCCACTGCTGGGGCGCCCTTCCCCCTTGCATAGGAAGGCGCGCCCGGTGCCCCTCTCAGGTTGGGCTCGGGGGCTCTCCTTTGGAGGGCCTTTGACCTGGCCAGCATCACGAGGGAGGTGTTCGGGCACCATGTGGAGGCGTGCTTCAACACGTGCTTCCGTGAGCAAGGCGCAGGGCGCGAGGCGCCAGGCGCCCAGGAGTTCATCACCAAGGCGATCGGAGAGCTTCAGGAGGCGCGAGCCATGCGCGGCGAGCGCCGCCCCGCACCGCTCAGTGTAGCTGCTGCCCCTGACATGGGTGGCGAGCTGTGCGTCTGCGTCAACATCCCAGGGCTCAACAGGGCCGCTTCTCAGGAGCGCTTCTGGCTGTCCCGCGTCGGCCGGAGTGGTGGCTGCCCCTGCAGCTATGTCCGCATGCCGTTCGGCCTGCTGAACATGGCTGCCATGCACCAGCGCCACAGGCAGAGCATCCTGGCGGCTCACGAGGCCAGGCGCCAGGCAATCCTGACGGAGGAGGTGCTGGACCCTCGCGAGCCTCCCGGACGTCCGGAGCCCCCCGAGGCTCAGGAGCCAGACGACTCATGAAGAACGACCTCCTCAGCGCGCATCTTCAGCTGCCCCAACACTTCTACAACAATGGTACCAGGTGACTTTTTGGTTTGTTCAGTTGAGGGCGCCCCTCGGGCTGCATTATCCTCAAGCTGCAAGGGCCTGTCCCTGCAGCCGCACCATTTTGATTCATGTACCCCGGGCCAATGATCTGTGCTTAAGTCATCATGTTTGTTAACATTGCTCATGCTGCCTCACTACCTATGGAGTTGCCCCTCGCGGCCTTTGCGCGTTGCTAAACCCGCCTTTTGCTCATCCCGCAACGGGGGCTACTGGCACGGCGCCTATGCTCGGGTCCGTCCCTGCAGCGCTGATAAACCTAAGAGACTGAGCTCTGGCTCGCGACCGGCCCCGCGCACGTCACCTCATCGGGTCCTTAGTGCCTTCGTCTTCTTGCGGAAAGATCACCGGCAGGATAGCAAGCGCGGCCGCGCGCCGTGTTTTCTTTTTTGGCTAACTCGCAGGAACCTCCAGAGCGGGGACCTCTAGCGGCTTCGCCTGACCCTGGGAGCGCAACACCTCCCGGGCACGCCTCCAGCCGGCCATTCTCTTCTCGCGCAAATCGCTTGCACGTTAAAGGGGGAGGGGGCCCTAAGCACCGCACCTCAGGGGCTCCTACTGGCTCTCGGGCCGCTCACCTCCTGGCCTTGACCACGGCATCGCGACCTGGCATACCAGCGGCGGCTGAGCCTCGCTCGAGGGCCGGGACCCGAGGACGTAGAGCATCCAGGTGAGCGCGAAAGAGGGGGTTGGCACGAGTCCTGTCCGGGGTGCCACCGTGAGAAGGATATAGCCTGACGTCACGCAGGAAGCTCGCCCTCACAGCTAAAGAATCATCACGAGCTCACCAAGATAAGTTTCCCCGCACCCGCATGATGGCACGGACCCTACAATTAGCACTCTGTCTCTAGCGATCTCGCTCGGGCAAGGACGTTTCCCTTTCAGTCTTTTGAGAGCCGCTTGCGCGCCAAATGGGACCTCCTGAGCATCACGTCTCAGGGGCTCTTACTGGACCTCGGGCCGCTCACCTCCTGGCCTTGACCACAGGATCGAGACCTGGCATACCAGCGACGGTCGAAGCTTGCCTAGGGACCGGGTCCTATCGGCGTAGAGCACTAAGCTACCGCGAGAAGGAAAGGGGGAACCATGCCAAGGCGAAAGACGCAGACACGACCTCGAATAAGAAATAATAATGTTAAAAGCATCGTAGTTTTTACATACCCCCACGGGGCTCGTCATGGTTTTGTGCAGAGATGAAGCAAAAGGAAAAACCCCCTAAAGAGCCACGGCCTTGGCGACATCACCGATGACGCTGCTGCTGCGGTCCGGGCACGACGGCTCGACGGCTCGTAGCTATCATCGTTGCTCGAGTCCGATGAGACTGTTTCCATTATAGGCAAGCCAATGCCTAACAGGGTTGGGCGAAACTGTTTCCATTATAGTCTGATTGGTACATCAAACGTATTTGTACGGAAGATGCGATAAGCATCACGGCTATTTTACATGCCGAAGACAAGGGAAAGCTGTATACAGGTCCTAAAATTAAAAATTTGATCTTGAAGATCCTTTGGACACTCTGCCGCACGTCTGCGCCGCTTGTCACCTTGGCGTATGATCCTTTGAGAGGATCAATAATTGAGTATGCATAAGGGGCCTGGAAGGCGGCCCCTATTACCACCAGGAATTGATATAAGTTGTAAAGAACCTGAAAAATAAAAAAAACAAGAAGAGAAGAGGTGGAGCAATATGGAGGTCCGGATAGGGTCGAGCCGTACCGTGGACCTTATGTTTAGCATGCCTCCGTCCTTGCCCATGGTATTTTTAATGCGTAGTTATGTACGCACGGTACATATGCTGCTATAAGGCTGGGGCATTGACGGAGGCCGAATTGCTAATCTAGCTCTAGATGAGCCGGACTATCATTCTGCAGGGTAGACCGGACTCGTTTAGCCGTGTCTGGGGGCCTGACTGCCAGTGTAGTATTCGGCTTAGTGAGGCCACCCTGCACCTCGGCTGCGATGGCCGCGGTATGCTCCTCTGTATGGAGGGAGCGCTCCATGTTTCCATTGACTGTTATAACGCCTCGTGGTCCAGGCATCTTGAGCTTTAAGTAAGCATAATGCGGGACCGCATTGAAGCGGGCGAAGGCAGTACGTCCGAGTAGTGCGTGATAACCACTGCGGAAGGGGACGATATCGAAGATTAAGTCTTCGCTTCGGAAGTTGTCCGGCGAACCGAAGACTACTTCCAATGTGATTGAGCCCGTGCAGCGGGCCTCTACACCTGGTATTACTCCTTTGAAGGTGGTTTTAGTAGGCTTGATTCTTGACGGATCAATACCCATTTTGCGGACAGTGTCCTGATAAAGCAGGTTAAGGCTGCTACCACCGTCCATGAGGACTCGTGTAAGGTGGAATCCATCGATAATTGTATCGAGGACCAAAGCTGCCGAACCTCCATGACGGATACTGGTCGAGTGATCCTTTCGATCGAAGGTGATCGGGCAAGCCGACCATGGGTTGAATTTTGGGGCGACCGGCTCTACGGCGTAGACGTCCCTTAGCGCCCGTTTGCGCTCCTTCTTGGGGATATGTGTAACATATATTATATTCACCGTTTTTACCTCGGGGGGAAATTTCTTCTGCCCCCCTGTGTTCGGTGGGCGAGGTTCTTCATCGTCGTCCTCGCTGGGCGACCCTTTCCCCTTATGTTCGGTGTTTAGCTTACCGGCCTGTTTAAAAACCTAACAATTTCTGTTGGTATGATTGGCAGGCTTGTCGGGGGTGCCGTGGATCTGGCAAGGTCGATCAAGTATTCTGTCCAGACTGGATGGACCATCTTTGTTTTCTTTGAGTGGCTTCTTCCGCTGACCGGGTTTAGAGCCACTGAATCCGGCGTTGACCGCCGTATCTTCAGTATCTGCATTGTTGCTTCGACGCTTGTGTTTGTTGCGTCGTGGCCTACCGTTGCCGTCTCTGGCTTCGGAGGTGCCAGGGTCGCTGGTGCTATTGCTTCGACGGGCTAGCCAGCTATCTTCTCCCGTGCAAAAGCGGGTCATAAGTGTGGTAAGGGCCGCCATGGACTTCGGTTTTTCCTGGCCGAGGTGTCGTGCGAGCCACTCGTCCCGGACGCTGTGCTTAAAGGCCGCGAGGGCTTCAGCGTCCGGACAGTCGACAATTTGGTTCTTTTTAATTAGGAACCTAGTCCAGAGCTTTTGGGCTGATTCTCCGGGTTGCTGGACTATATGACTAAGGTCATCGGCATCTGGAGGCCGGACATATATGCCTTGGAAGTTGTCTCTAAAGGCATCTTCCAAATCTTCCCAGCTGCCAATGGAGTTTTCTGGAAGGCTGTTTAGCCAGTGCTGAGCCGGTCCCTTTAATTTTAGCGCGAGGTACTTGATGGCGTGGAGATCGTCACCGCGGGCCATGTCTATGTGGAGAAGAAAGTCCTCAATCCATACCGCGGGATCTATCGTTCCATCGTATGATTCGATGTTTACGGGTTTAAACCCTTCTGGGAATTGGTGCTACATTACCTCATCGGTAAAGCATAAGAGGTGTGCGGCGCCTCTGTATCGGGCAACGTCATGATGGAATTCAGACGATATCCGCATTCGGTTTTCAGCCCGGTTGAGGTTGTGCTTATCACGCCAGGCTTGACGGCCGTCGTCTCTTGTTGGAGCACGTCCCCTTGATCCGTAGATTGATCTGGTCTGGACGGCTCTATTGTCCAGCTCCTGTCGTAGGTCATAGGTGTAGTCCGGAGCAGCTACCCCCTTGCTTTTACGGCGAGGTGGCGCGGGCTGGTGTTCGGCATGTGTAGCCGCTCTGTCCCGACCGCGTGGTGGTTGGTCGGGTTCGTTAGCAGGATTGTACCTTGGCGGTATTGGCTCAAGGGCCTCGTTGTCAAATTGTGGTACTAGCTTGCGCTTCGGGTAGCTCTTTGTTGGGCGCTCGAGGCCGTACTCTTCAGCCGCTAGGACTTTAGTCCATCTATCATTGAGCGTATCCTCTTCGGCTTGAAGCCGTTGCTGTTTCTTTTTTAGGCTCCTCGCCATTGCGATGAGCTGTCGCCTAAAGCGTTCTTGCTCAAGGGGTTCCTCTGGCACGATGAAATCTTCGTTGCCGAGGCTGACTTCCTCCTCGGAGGCCGGTAAATAGTTACTGTCCTCCAAATCATCATTCTCGGTCGGTTCGTCTAGGTCGACTTATCTGTCTTCCCCGTCATCCTGTTCTATGGCAGGCTCTATGGGGTGTTCCGAGTCTTCGGCATTCTTCGGAGTGTCATTATCTCCGGTGCCGGTATTACTTTCCTTTCCTCACCGCGATCTTGAACGGCGTCGTTGACGTCGTCGCTTTGCTGGAATTTTGACGGGCTTGTCCTCGATCGGATCCTGATTGCCATCGTCGTCCTCTTTGGGTGTATCCACCATGTACACGTCGTATGTAGAAGTGGCAGTCCAACGCCCGGTGATAGGCGGGTTTTGAGCTGGTTCGGCTCCGGCATCATCGTCCATACCGTCGATGTCTTCGGAAGCGTAATCGAGCATGTCGGTTAAGTCTTCGACAGTGGCTATCAAGTGGGTGGTGGGTGGGACGTAAAATTCCCCGCTCTCAGCCCCTAGTCTGGGCTGGGCGTAGTTTGGAAGTGACTCCTCTGTAATGGCAAGGGATCGCATTAAGTCCAGAGCCTCGCTTAAGGGCGAGGATTGGATGGGGAGACCAAAGTTTTTGGTGCTGGGTGAGGCGAAAGCCTCCTGGCCATGCTTACTTGTCGTGGAGCTTAAGAGTTCGGATTTAGAGTCCGGGGACGAGTCTGGCTCTCCGGTGATAAAGGGAATCTGGCTTGACTCCGGGCTAGCCGATGATGCGGTCTCCTCTGGATCTCCGGTAGTAAGCTCCATGATTGCGGAGAGTCCGGCAGGTTCCAAACTCCTATCTCCGGACCCAGTGATTTGCTCCGGATCTAAGGCCAGAGTGGTGGTCGGGGCCGCGAATCCTTCAAAGATCAAGTCTCCTCGGACATCGGCGATGTAATTCAGATTCCCAAAACTGATCTGATGACCAGGGGCGTAGCTGTCGATCTGCTCGAGGTGGCCGATCGAGTTGGCACGC
Organism: Thinopyrum elongatum; assembly: GCA_011799875.1. Lineage (NCBI taxonomy): Eukaryota > Viridiplantae > Streptophyta > Magnoliopsida > Poales > Poaceae > Thinopyrum > Thinopyrum elongatum. The sequence goes on along the minus strand of CM022299.1, from coordinate 283,081,123 downwards.
AGAGCGAAGCCACCAAACACAAAAAGTTGACCGGGGAGGAAGGTCTCCCCGGAAACAGCATCGTTGTTGATGATCGAACGAGCCATCGAACCTTCTACTGACGACACAGTGGAACTCTCAATGAAAGCACCAATGTCGGTGTCAAAACCGGCCGATCTCGGTAGGGGGTCCCGAACTATGCGTCTGAGGATCAAAGGTAACAGGAAACGGGGGACACGATGTTTACCCAGGTTCGGGCCCTCTTGATGGAGGTAAACCCCTATGTCCTGCTTGATTGTATTTGATGAGTATAGGGATTACAAGAGTTGATCTACCACGAGATTGTAATGACTAAACCCTAGATGTCTAGCCTACGGGAATTGTTGTTGCCTCTACGGACTAAACCCTCCGGTTTATATAGACACTGGGGGAACCTAGGGTTGTACAAAGTCGGTTTACAGAGAAAGGAATCTTCATATCCAAACGCCTAACTTGCCATCCACGCAAAGGAGAGTCCCATCTGGACACGGGAGAAGGTCTTCTGTCTTGTATCTTCACAGCCCATCAGTCCAGCCCATGTCACATAGCTCGGACACCCGGGGACCCCCTAATCCAGGACTCCCTCAGCCGCTTCCATGAACGGGGCTCTGCGCGAGCATACACGGGGACCGGGAAGCCCGGTGGAGCCCGTTCATGCGAAGGTCGCGTCGCCATTAGCTCCGTGACGGCGTCTCGAGAGCAATCAGGCCTCTTCTTCGATGGGAGCTGCTCAGGTTCCACCAGAGGGGTTTTTCCCTTCTCCGCAGCGGAAAACCTTCTCACTGGCACCATGGATGCCTCGGCAAGGCGGTGGAGCGAAGAGGAAGAAGAAGGAACAAGCGGCGAGAAGACGAAGATGGGCTGGGGGCTCCGCCACCTCCCCCATTTATAGCCGGAGGGAGGCCAACCGCCGGCCTCCCATGATTCCAAGTAATGATGTTTTTTCTGCATGCAACAGGCAGTTGTCGAGTCGGGCAGTTGCTGAGGCAGCGTGGGGAAGTGGAGACGCCCATGTCCCATCAAGCTCCACGCGTCGGCTCGGTCTGCAGGCGATTGGGGCCCGCGACGCTTCACCCTTGCCCCTTGGCTTCGCCTCCAAGCCAAGTCCGAGCGTGCCTTGGGCCCGGGGGCTACTGTCGGCGTTCTGGGAACCGAGGTACCCAGGCTTGCCTGCCTGCGGCCCACGGTGTGGCTCCATCGACGGCCTGGTACGACCCATCTTTAGCACCTTCAAGACAAGATCCTCGCGAGGGGCCAAGCCTCACGAGGCGGACGACGCCAAGACCTCCGGAGGGAGTGGCCTCCCCAGGCTGGCTCCCGAGGAGCGGAGATTTCTATGCAGGTACCCACCTCATGAGACGGGGGTGACGCAAGCCATGACGACCAAGGCCAGGCGGGCGCCAGCGGGCGCAGAGGAGCAGGTTTCCTCTTCGGTGCTAAGGAGACAAGCGCAGGCGCAGGGTCCCGAGGAATCACCCAAAGGTTTCCATTCCCGTGCTACAAGACCAAGACCGCCAAGACGGATGTCATCGCCGAGCCCACCACAGCGTCACGACCAGAAGCTTTGCACACGAAGACCACCTTTCGTCAGGATTAGATGTACTACATGTCCCCCTTCAAAATTGGCCACTGTGGGATCCCTTCCCGCCTTCGTTTGGAGGAAGAGGACCAAGGCCACTATAAATATAGCTTAGCCACCACCATAGGAAGGGATCGAATCCTCAGCTCACACCCACACAAGAACAGACCTCCTGAGGTTGTTGTTCCTGTGTACTAGTTCATCCTTAGCCCCTTGAGAGGCCAATCCATCCCAAAGCAGGAGTAGGGTATTACACCGCAAGGTGGCCCGAACCTGGGTAAACTGTTGCGTCCCTTTCCTTTCTTGTTCATCGAGCTTGGCCGCGGGGGCGACGAACTGGTTAGCTGGAGAGGTTGAGTTCTTCGCACACGCCCCAGAGTTTGAACCTTTCTTGGGTCTGCGGAGCCCTGAATCTGACAAGTTCCTTTAAAAGGTTCCCGCTAAAGGAGCCGACCTCCTCTTCCGGCCTTCCTGTCAGGCCTAGCAAATAGGAGCGACATATTCCTGTAAAAACATTGTGATCATGCACACATGTGTAAGTTGAATTTGTCACTTACTGAACATGTCGCCCATTAGCTTCTGGTTCTCCTCCAGGGCTTGCACCCACTGAGATTTTAAATTCTCGATCTCTTCAGCTTTTTGCTGATTTTATGCCTTGAGCTTATTCTTCTCCTCATGAATTCATGTCAGTACTCGTTTACCAACCTCATGTTGTGATTTCGCTCACCGCTGGGATTCCCTGGCCGCCTCCAGGTCTTTCCTCAATTGGCCCTTGGACTCGGTGGCTACAGGGACAATACAGAGTTATAAGCAAGGAACGTCACTCAACTTTTAAGCATTTTAAAAGGTTCCATGCTTACCATGAGCCTCGCTGGTGGCTTTCTTAGCCGCTTCCAGTTTGGCTTTCGTATCAGCCAGCTGTGTTTGGCTCAGCTCGAGGTCTTCGGATAACTTTTTATTCTGTTCCCTCGTGGTCTACAAACAAAAAACAATACATGGTTACAGATCCTTAACTCAGCCGTCCTACCGAAATTAAGGCTTGGGGGCTACTAGGTTAGGATTTATCATCTGTTCCTAATAGAATTTATCTCGCACCTGCACATTGGAGGACAGAAGATTGGCGATCCCTTCGAGCCCTGTTCGGGCCGCCGCAAGGTAGGCGTCCACCGAATTAAATGCATTGAACTATTGGTCGGTAAAGACAAGATGGTGCAAGGATTCTCTCCGGCGACGGTGATTCATAACACTCTCGACTTCGGAGTTGGTAACCGAAACATCGTCAGGATCCTCCGGAGGTGCGCCAGCAGCCGCATGTTCGGCATGGTCCCTAGCCCGCGCCGAAGGCCCAAGATTGGAACTATGCCTCGGCGCGCCCGGGGAGTCTTTGGATTGGCACGGTGGTACCCTTGTTCTGCAAAACTAAGTGAACATCAGAAGAAAGATATTAAGAGCGACTCTTTTGATGGTTCTGAACATATTACCTTTGAGCCAAGGGAGCGGTTGCTTCTGCTCCAGCGGAGGCCTTCCGCTTGGATGCCCCATTATGGGCCGAGGTCGGCATATTCCGCGCTCCTCCCGCGGTTGTTCGGCGCGCAGTGCGGCGACCCTTGGGAGTAGTAGTCAGCACATTCGGGATGGTGCGAGGCGAGCACCTGTTTGGGAAGAGGTCTTCCTTTCACTTACAGTGGAGGAAGGAAGAGCCCAAGGGTGGTCGGCCGTCAAGGTTTTCCTGGTAAAAGACCCCGTCTTCAAAATCAATCGATGTTTCTGGATCGTCATGATACCCCGGGTCGTCATCATGGGAATGATTCTCCGGTTGAGGGGAGGGGCAGTGGATGGACTCGATCTGACGCCTCCAACCCTGTTTTAAAGAAAGGTACATCCAGTAAGTGTTCAGACGTAATCTCCGAACTAAAGACAAAGGACTGAAGCTTACACAGTCTGTCGGATTATAGCTAGAGCAACCCTCCCGGATACTTAATTGAGCAAAATCTTCCTCCTCTCCTTTGAAGAGATCGGCTAGTATTTTGGCCATAGCCGCTTGATTGTCCGGCCCTTGTCGCTTGTAGCGGGTTGCATCGCTAGTCCCGTTGTAGCACCACAGAGGATGCCCCCTCTGCTGAAGGGGCTGTACGCACCGGGATATGGCGATGGCCATCACTTCGATCATGGTCAGTTTACTATGGGCCAACAGCCAAATTTTGGTGGCCAAAAGGTGCACCTCTACGCTGTCTAGTTGGGAAGGACTCTTGGGTCACCAGTTGAACCACTTTTTTAGCGGGGCGCTTGAGTATTCGGGCAGCCCCCTCAGGACTGGGTCGGAGAGGGGAACGTCTTCAATATAGAACCACTCCGAGGTCCATTCCTCGAGATCTTTTCATGGGGTTCCAATGGGGTACCCTGTCCCGGCTATCCGCCACACCTCTGTTCCGCCCACTTCAAAAATTGACCCTCCACGGGTGCGAGGAATGAGGCAGAAATATTTTCTCCACAGATCAAAGTGGGCCTCGCAGCTCAGGAATATTTCGCATAGTGCCACGAAGCCAGATATATGCAATATGGATCCGGGGGTGAGGTGGTGGAGCTAGATCCCATAGAACTCTAATAAACCCCGCAAGAAAGGGTGAGTGGAAAAGTCTAGGCCTTGTAGAAGGAAGGGCACGAAGCATACCCTCTCTTCCTTGCTTGGAGTAGGGAAGTTATCGATGAACGCCTTGCCATTTATGGAGATCAATCCAGTGCGGGCTGGAAGGAGATCCATCGCAGGGAGCTATCCTTGCGTCTGTAGATTGCTTAGTCGCCCGAAAGGGGACCGCGAGGTTGTGAAGAAGAGCCTAGGGTGTCAGTCATGGCGGCTAAGAATTTCTCAGGTGTTGGTTTCTGCGGGAGGACGGGTAAGTCAACCCCCGCACCTCTGGATCTATAAATAGGCGCCTCGTCCCAAAACTGAAAGGACGGGTCTGCAAAAAAGGTGGCATTGGGCCATTCGCCTTCTAAAAATGCGCACAATAGTCAAAGTATACCCTCGCCCCGAGACGTGCATTGACTCTGGTGCTCCCCCCATGTGCTGATGAGGTCCTCGTTCTTCGGATTGTAGAAACAAGTTGGGCACGAATGTGGAATTGCATTAAACTAGATTCCGGATACTATTCGGCAAGGGAATATTGCTCTGAACGATACAAGGAGGGGTGAAGAACTCACCTCGCAAGCCAAAGATTTGAAATATACCAGATGGCGATCCCCGACGTTGGAGGCCAGTTCGGGGGCTAATGAGCGAGTCCTGGATTAAGGGGTCCTTGGGCCGCCGGCCCATTGCTTATGGGCCGAACTGATGGGCTACGGTGGAGCCAAGCTAGGGTACGGATGGGAGATCTTCGGAGCCGTGGAGTGCCCTCCAAGTCAAGATTTAGCATGAGCTTTCGTTTGTTGTAATCAACAGCATGTAACCCTAACCCTACTGGTGCCTATATAAACCAGAGGGTTTTAGTCTTTAGGGCTAGGGCAGCATCCAATACCCCATCAACCTAGGGTTTAGCTCACCTGATCGATCGACTCTGTAACAAACCATACAGATCAATACAATCAAGTAGGACGTAGGGTTTTACCTCCTAGAGAGGGCCCGAACCTGGGTAAACGCCGTGTTCATCATCCCTTGTTCCCCATCGATCCTAGACCCATAACTCGGGACCCCCTACACGAGATCCGCCGGTTTTGACACCGACAGCAGGTTACAAAAGTAGGCTATGCATCAGAATAGGAGCAATCAAATACAGTAACAAAATCTAATGCAAGCATGAGAGAGAATGGAATGGGCGATATCGGAATGATCAAGGGGGTTTGCTTGCCTGGAAGCTCTGCTGAAAAGGAAGAAGGGTCGTCGGTGATGTAGTCGATCACAGGGGCAACATCGGTCTTGGGGTCTACCAAAGAGAAGAGGGGAAAGAAATAATAAATATAAAGCAAACAAGTGCAACACTATGCATGACAAGACAATAAGCAGTGCTAGGTGTGACCTATCGTAGTGCTACACGATATAGGTGAAGGGGGAAAACATCCGGGAATGTTTTCTCGAAGTTTGGCATTTTCAGATAGATGAGATGAAGGGGGACGGTTTCATGTTCGCTTTGCTAGGGGCATGGGACAGACGAATGGAAGGCATATTCGGATTCGTCATATTTTTCTGAGCAACTTTCATATATAAATTATTTTCATCCGAGTTACGGTTTATTTTCTATTAATTTTCAAAGTTTTAAACAATTTCTGGAATTTTTGGATTTATTTTAATTCAGAATTATATTAAATGTTAAATGCTATGGGTACACAGAAGTGTACCCACAGATGTGCATGTGTGGCCAGTCAGCTGAGTCAGCAGGTCAAGACAAGTTGACTGGTGAACTAGGTCAACAGGGGCCCACCTGTCATTGACTACTAGCTAACAAATTTTAATTAAAATGGTTTAGTTAACAGGAGACCCGCATGTCATACAAAGCAAGTTGGTTAATTAGTCAATTAATTTAGTCTGGGTTAATTAGTGGCGGGCCCCATTAGTCAGTGGCACAGGGGGGGTTAGTCTAATTGTGTTTTTTTCTAGCTACTAAAGAGAAATGGCCAGCCCCACGGTCAGAGGGACCAGGCCAATCAGAGTGGGGGGGGGGGGGCGGTCGCCGGCGGCCACAACCAGGACTGCGGCAGGCCCCGATGAACCTTGGGCGGAGCAGCCGCTGGTGGCGGCGAGTGCGGCGGTCACAGGCAGCGGCGGGCGAAGTGGGAGTAGCGGCGGAGCTTCACGGGCGCGGGCGGCGCACGGGTCCACGGCTACGGGCGCGCGTAGCCGAGATGAGCGCGAGCCCCTAGGGGGCTCGACCATGGCGGGGCGGCGGCCCTATGGCGATAGTGAGGAGGGGAGAAAGGGGGGGAATGGAGGTGGCCTCACAGCGGAGGCCGGTGGCATGGTCCGGTGGGTCGGGGAGGCCAGACGACGGCGTAATCGGGCGACGACGTCGGTTGGAGCCCGAGGTGGACGACGTGGTAGATGGAGGCGATTTCGAGCCTCCGAGCTCAAATGGTTATGTGTAGATGACGTAGAGGATCACGGTGATCCATCCCAGACATTAGCTGGCGGTGCGGGACGACAGAGAGTGCGGGAACGGCGACATCCATGGCGTCAGCGGCGATGGGTGTGTGCTGTGGAGAAGGGGCGATCAAGAGAGAGGGGATAAGGTAGCTAGGATTCGTCCAAGGGTCAAGGGGGTCTTGTAGACGCCGGGGAGGTCCGGATGGCCGCGTGTGGAGGATCCGCAACATGGATGCGGCGCGTGCGGCCACCGAGCTCCTTGTGAGCAGTAGTAAGGAGAAGAGGGATAGGTGATGCGGTCACCTATTACAGGTAGGGTCAAGGACCCATCACTTGGGGCCCACATGGGGCCCATCACCAGCATAGGTAGGTCCCTGGACCATACCAATGTTCAGATACTTACATTAGGACGTTCACTCTGACGGCTTGCGGGACTCGGACGACCACACGTCACTCAGCTGATGTACCACCACTCGGATGCAGAACTGCAGGAGGGCGTCGTGGGAGCTGCAACAGTCGAGGAATCCTAAGTCATCCACTAAATAGAGTCATTGCTACCATTACCTGTAACTGCTGTAGTATAGGCTCATTACACTAGTAGCTGACCCATTCAGTGCCATTAGTTGCCTTGATGGCGTGGGAGACATGGGGCTGCAACACACTCTATATAAGCCGCACCCCTCTCCATAGTCAGGCACGAGTAATCTTTGTAACTATACCCATCAAATCAAAGCAAGCCTCAGGGCACGAGACGTAGGTTTTTTTACCTCCGCTGAGAGTTGCCTGAACTCGTTAAACACCGAGTGTTACACCTGCGCCGTAGCTAGGTTCTGCCCCTTATTCGTACCCCTAGTACTCATTGTCAGGATCATAACCCCGACAGTTGGCGCCCACCATGGAGCTAGGCATCTAGCAAAATTTCATGGCGTAGGTGGATATTTTCATCATCATGTCAGTCGGTGGTGAAATCCGTTTCGGGGCGATCTCCTTCATCGCCGATGACTCAGCGTGGTTTCGTGAGGCCCTGCTGGACATGGAAGCGTTGCTCGTCCGCGGGGCCACGCATTTTCGTGCATCGTCCTACGGAGTCCTTCTCCGGCAGCCCTTGGCTCCGTACTGAGTGGCCACTCGCCCTACCATCGCGCGTCGCCGCAAGCGTTCCGGGCGCTCGCGGCTGCAGCGCTGGATCAAGCACGCTGTGGCCACCCAGGCCGCGGCAGAACATGTGGCGGCTGTCGAGTTTGATGAGCCCGCCTTCGACCTCTCCAGTGGGTCACTCGGCGATTCCTTTGAGGGGTCCGAGTGCGAAAGCAACAAGTCGACCGCAGAGATTCTCATGGCGAACAACTCTAAGCGCCACGTGCCCCCGAGGTTCACAAACGCTCATAACGGCCATGTGGGGGCGTCGCATGGCAACACAGACGGCGGTGCCGAGGGCCATGAGCCATACGTGCCTCAAGCTCTCACCCGGGAGCAGCGGGACGAGCTCCGTCGCAGGAATGATCAGCTCCTGAACACCCCCATCACCGGAAAGACCCCCAAGGCGTTGGCCATGGAGTCAACTCGCTTGGCCACCCTGGCCGAGCGCGATCGCCTTGAACAGCTTCAGAGGGAGCTGGACGAACGTGAACACCGTCAACCCAGTTCCAGTCGGCACAAGCACCGTCTTTACTCAAGTGACCAGCCTCGTAAGTATCAAGTCCTTAGTACTCCATTGCAAAATCTGGCAGTTGCCACTCGGATTCCATCCAACCCTCCGGATCTACGGCTGGAGAAGGGATTCGGCAGATCCAAGCCCTCCTCAAGACGGCACTGTCGCAGAATTTAGCGGTGACCCAGTCCAGAGATCAGATCCACAGCGCGTCGGTGCGCGCGGAAACTGTTCAGTCGGCTCATAGCCCACTCGGCTCCGGCAGGCGCCGAGTCACTTCCTCCTCAAGATATCATCACGAAGATTAGAGGCGCGATCGAGTTGCGTCGCCCCGGTGTCATGTTGACTATGACCACGCCCTGATGCCTCCACCGTGAGATGGCGCGTACGGGCGCCAGCCCTACGATGACAGGCGGACAGACAACGGCGGTCGCAGGCTGAGTCCCGCTCGTCCCACGAGGGACACTCGAGACCCGCAGTTCAGAGCTTGGTCGACAAAGGCGGGGCCCTGCGAGAAGGCCAAGATCATGACGTACCGAATGGTTCCGTACCATCAGGTCCTAAGTGCTTCAGCCGTTACATATGTGCAGCTGATTCCCAACAACTTCAGGTTGGCCACAGGAATCAGCAAAGTTACTGGCGAGTCCAAGCCTGAGATATGGCTAGAAGATCACCGAGTGGCAGTCTAGATTGACGACGGCAACGACAATGTTTCCATGAAGCATTTCCCGCTGATGCTAGAAGGCTCTGCTCGGGCCTGCTGGCTTACACATCTCCCGCCAGGTAGCATATTCTGTTGGGACGACTTGGCGAGAGTCTTTGTCAAAACTTTTGAAGGCACTTACAAGAGACCGAGTGGTCTAGCCGAGCTGTAGCACTACATGCAGAAGCAGAATGAGACTCTCCATGAGTTCATTCAGCGGTGGACCACCTTGCATAATACGGTGGAGAACGTCACCGAGCACCAGGCGATCTGCGCCTTCAAGGTCGGAGTCAGATACTGGGAGCTGAACATGAAGTTTGGCCGAACTGAGACCCCGACTCTTAGTCGGGCTATGGAAATAGCCAACCGGTACACCAACGATGAAGAGGAAGATCGACTGAGAAGTGGCAAAATCCGAACAGGCGATGCTCATCAGTCGAACAACAAGGGCAAGAAGCACAAGCGAAAGGCCGAGACTGGAGGGAGCGCTGAGGCTGCGGCTCTGGCCGGCCAGGGAAAAAGCAAAGGCTCCCAAAAGCAGAAGAAGGACTGGAAGGGGAAAAGGCAAGTCGCCCAGAAGAGTGACATGCTCGACCAACCCTGCCAGATCCATACGAAGAAAGACGAGGAGGGCAATTTGATTTTGCCCAAGCACACCACTCGGGAGTGCCGACTCCTGAAGCAAGAGATGCGGCAAGATTCCTCTGGGGACAAGGATGAAGATGACGATGACGGAGGCAAGGGTACTTCCGGGTACCCCAATGTCGAGAACGTCATGATGATCTTCGCTGATGTCAAGAGCAAGAGTTGCCTCCATGTCATTAACCGAGAGGTCAACATGGCGGTTCTGACTGTTACCAAGTACCTCGATTGGGCCAAGACACTAGTGACCTTCGACCAGTCGGATCATCCGGCTCACATATCGACCCCCGGGTGGCAGGCCTTGGTGGTTGACCCAGTCGTTGGTGGAGTCCGATTGCGCAAAGTCCTAATGGACGGCGGCAGCGGGCTTAACATCATTTACGCCGACGCGCTGGAGGCGATGGGCATTCCAATGACCCGACTCAGCAAGAGCAACATGCAGTTCCACGGGGTAATACCCGGGAAGAAGGCCAAATCACTCGGGCAGATCACCCTCAATGTTGTATTTGGCGAACAGAAAAACTTCCGAATGGAACGGCTGACTTTCGAAGAAGTAGACTTCTGAAGTGCTTACCACGCCATCCTGGGTAGGCCCGCCTATGCTCGTTTCATGGCCCGACCATGTTATGTGTATCTTAAGCTTAAGATGCCCGGGCCAAAAGGCATGATCACTATCACGGGCAATCGGAAGTTGGCCAAGGAATGCTTCCAGAAGGGCTCTCAGATTGCTGATGAACAGATGGCGATGGCCGAGTTGGACGAGTACAAGAAGGCGGTAGATTCAAGCGAGCTGCTGAAGTCCAAAAAGCCGACTGTGGAATCTGCTTTCTAGTCGGCAGGGGAGACAAAGCCAGTGCACATCCATCCCAAAGATCCGAATGCTGCCCCTACAAATACTCCACCATGCTTGACAGCAAATAGGAAGGCGAGCTCGTCCAGTTCCTCCGTGAGAACTGGGACATCTTCGCATGGAAGCCTTCTGACGTGCCGGGTGTTCCCAGGGAGCTGGCCGATCACAGACTCCGTGTCGACTTAACGATGAAGCCCGTCAAAGAGCACCTTCGATGATCTTCCACCGAGAAGCACAAGGCGATTGGCGAGGAGATAGCGCGGCTCTTGGCCGCCGAGTTCATCCGAGAGGTGTACCACTCCGAGTGGCTCGCCAACATCGTCATGGTGCCGAAAAAGAATAATTCTCTCCAGATGTGTATCGATTTTAAGCACATCAATCAGGCCTTCCCGAAGGATCATTTCCCTCTCCCTCGCATAGATCAAATAGTAGATTCTACGGCCAGGTGTGAGAGGTTGTCATTTCTGGATGCGTACTCCAGGTACCACCAGATCCGAATGTATGGTCCTGATGAAATAAAAACAACGTTTATCACCCCATTCGTGTGTTTTTGTTATATCACTATGCCATTCGGGTTGAAAAATGCTAGGGCCACGTTTCAGCGTATGATTTAGAAGTGCCTGCGGAAACAGATCAGTCGGAACATGGAGGCTTACATGGATGACATCCTGGTCAAGTCCAGGAAAGGTTCCAACCTCCTGACTGACCTCGCCAAGACTTTCGCGAATTTGCGCACTTTCGGAATCAAGCTCAACCCAGCCAAGTGTACATTCAGCGTACCCGCAGGAAAATTACTCGGTTTCCATGTTTCCGAACTTGGGATCGATGCCAATCCTGAGAAGACCAGGGCCATCATCCGAATGAAGCAACTGGAGCGTCTCCACGACGTACAACGCCTCACAGGCTGCCTAGCAGCCCTGAGCAGATTCATCTCAAGACTCGGTGAAATGGCCCTGCCGCTTTACTGATTGATGAAGAAGTCTGACAGGTTCGAGTGGACTCCCGAAGCGCAGGCTGCGTTTCAGGAACTTAAAGCCCTGCTTTCCACCCAGCCGGTGCTAGCTGCTCCGAGCAGCAAAGAGCCTTTGCTCCTATACATCAGGGACATGTGCCGAGTTGTTAGCATGGTTCTCACTATGGAACGGGAAGAACAAGGCAAAACCTTTAATCTCCAATGACCAGTCTACTACATCTCTGAAGTCCTGACCCCTTCCAACAAAGGTATCCGCATTATCAGAAGCTAGTATATGGAATCTACCTAACTGCAAAGAAAGTGGCGCACTACTTCCAAGAACACTCGGTCATGGTGATAAGTGACGCCCCTCTGTCTGAGATCATGAACAACAGAGATGCCACAGGACGAGTGGCTAAGTGGGCCATCGGGCTCCTTCCGCTGGACATCAAGTTTGAAGCCAAGAAAGCCATCAAGTCACAAGCCCTCGTAGATTTCCTTGCCGAATGGATTGAGCAAGAACAATCCGTACCAAGTGTTCCCAAACACTGGACGATGTTCTTCGATGGCTCCAAGATGCTCTATGGCTCTAGGGCCGGAGTAGTCTTGGTGTCTCCTAAAGGTGACCGACTCAGTTATGTGCTTTAGATTCACTTTGACTCCTCCAACAACGAAGCCAAATATGAAGCTCTCCTGTATGGGCTGCGAATGGCAATTTCTCTGGGATTTCGCCAACTGATGGTCTATGGTGACTCAGATCTGGTGGTCAACCAAGTCATGAAGGAGTGGGATATCCGCAGTCTGGCGGTGACGGGTTACTGCAACACCGTCAGAAAACTGGAGAAGCACTTTGAAGGGTTGGAACTCCAACACGTGTCGCATCTCAAGAACCAGGCAGCTGATGATTTGGCCAAGATGGGTTCCACCCGGAAGGCAGTACCTCAAAATGTGTTCCTAGAACACCTACACTCACCCACAATCAAGGAAGACCCTTTTGTGGAAGAGCCCCCGCAACCAGTTGGTTCTTCCAATCCGACTGAAGTGGATGCCCCTACGGTAATTGACCTGGTCCAAGAGATCCTTGTTATCACTCCCGAGTGGACCGAACCATACCTAGCATACCTGCTCAGGTAGGAGCTCCAGAGGATGAGGCTAAGGCCCATCAGATCGTCCATCGATCTAAGGCCTTCACCGTCATGGGAGATCAGTTGTACAAGAAAAGCACGACCGAAGTCACTCAGCAATGCATATCACCAGAGGAAGGGCAACAAATTCTGCACGAGATTCAGTCGGGAACATGTGGACACCACGCATCCTCTCGGACCCTGGTTGCCAAAGTGTTCAGGGCTGGGTTCTATTGGCCCCGAGCCAATGAAGCCGCCCGTGATATAGTGGATCAATGCGTCGGGTGCCAGTTTTACGCAAAACAATCACACAAGCCGGCGTCCGCTCTGAAGACTATTCCCCTCACTTGGTCGTTCGCCGTCTAGGGACTCGACATGGTTGGCCCTCTTCGGACTAGGGCGAGTGGTTTCACGCACCTGTTGGTGGCAGTGGACAAGTTCACCATGTGGATCGAGGCCAAGCCAATAAAGAAGTTGGACTCGGCCACTGCCATTCAGTTCATCAAAGAAATAATCTTCAGATTCGGAGTCCCTCACAGCATCATCACCGACAATGGGTCTAACTTCGACTCGGACGAGTTCCGTGAGTTTTGCTACACCCAAGGCACTCGGGTCGATTACGCCTCTGTGGCACACCCGCAGTCGAATGGGCAAGCCGAGCGAGCGAATGGGCTCATACTTGAAGGATTGAAACCTCGCCTCATGTGCGACCTAACTCACGCGGCAGGGGCCTGCATGACCGAGCTACCGTCAGTCCTCTGGGGCTTGCGAATGACCCCGAATCGATGCACCAATCGCACCCCGTTCTTTATGGTGTATGGGTCAGAAGCAGTTTTATCGAGTGATCTGCTCCACAATTCTCCCTGAGTGGATCTTTACTCGGAGGCCGAAGCTGAAGAGGCAAGGCAAGATGGCCTCGACCTTTTGGAGGAGGAGCGTGAGCTGGCACTTATAAGATCAACGTTGTACCAACAAGACTTGCGTCGCTACCACGACAGGCATGCCAGAGGGCGTGCCTTCCAGGAAGGAGACCTGGTCCTCCGAGTGGATCAGCAGAAGCCTCACAAGCTGGCACCCCGTTGGGAGGGGCCATTCGCCATATCAAAGGTCCTACACAACGGAGCATATAGACTCTACAACTTTGCCCGAGAATCAGAAGAGCCCAGAGCTTGGAACACGGATCTATTCCGCAAGTTTTACACTTAAAATAAAATTTCTCCTTTGTAATAGTTAGTCCGAATGAACTTAGATGAATAAAAGTCTTGCTTTTCCCATATATTGTCTGGTTCGACCTACGGTCGCATTTCACTCATGTGACTAACTACATTCGGAAACTAACACACCTCCAGTGGGTGGAGAGAGGAGAGGCTTAGCTGCGAACTAGCTTTCGCCTAAGTTAAAATACAATCCGAGTGAGGATCTGCTCCACACTTGGGGGCTTAGCTGCGAACCAGTTTTAGCCTAAGTTAAAAAACAAACCGAGTAAGGATCTGCTCGACACTCGAGGGCTTAGCTGCGAACCACCTTTCGCCTAAGTTAAAATACAATCCGAGTGAGGATCTGCTCCACACTCGGGGGCTTAGCTGCGAACCAGCTTTCGCCTAAGTTAAAATACAATCCTAGTAAGGATCTGCTCCACACTCGGGGGCTTAGCTGCGAACCAGTTTTCACCTAAGTTAAAAAACAAACCGAGTAAGGATCTGCTCCACACTCGAGGGCTTAGCTGCGAACCACCTTTCGCCTAAGTTAAAATACAATCCGAGTGAGGATCTGCTCCACACTCGGGGACTTAGCTGCAAACCAGTTTTTGCCTAAGTTAAAAAACAAACCGAGTAAGGATCTGCTCCACACTCGGGGGCTTAGCTGTGAACCAGCTTTTGCCTAAGTTAAAATACAATCCGAGTGAGGATCCGTTCCACACTCGGAGGCTTAGCTGCGAACCAGTTTTCGCCTAAGTTGAAAAACAAACCGAGGAAAGATATGCTCCACACTCGGGGGCTTAGCTGCAAACCAGCTTTTGCCTAAGTTAAAATACAATCCGAGTGAGGATCCGTTCCATAATCGGGGGCTTAGCTGTGAACCAGCTTTCACGTAAGTTAAAATACAATCCGAGTGAGGATCTACTCCACACTCGGGGGCTTAGCTGTGAAGCAGCTTTCGCCTAAGTTAAAATACAATCTGAGTGAGGATCTGCTCCACACTCGGGGGCTTAGCTTCAAACCGGCTTTCACCTAAGTTAAAATACAAACGGAGTGAGGATCTGCTCCACACTCGGGGGCTTAGCTGCGAACCAGCTTTCACCTAAGTTAAAATACAAACTGAGTGAGGATCTGCTCCACACTCGGGGGCTTAGCTATGAACCAGCTCTCGACTAAGTTAAAAAACAAACCGTGTGAGGATCTGCTCCACACTCGAGGACTTAGCTGCGAACCAGCTTTCGCTTAACAAAACACAAGAAGCAGATAGAGACTACAAAGTTCTCAAACGAAAGACTTGATCCGTCCGAATGTTTCAAAAGCAAAATGAGCCCAAGGCTCAGCTTAGTATTCAATTACATCGTCCACCCAAAATTCCGCGGCAAATTTAACCAAATGTTTTAGGCCTCAGGCGAAGGGCTGGCTGGCTCGACAAAGGTCTCCAGGTCGATCCCATCGGTGATGCGTGTGGCGGCTTCAGCGAAGGTCTCCATGAAATCCTCAAACTTGAGGTTCTTCTTGTTCATCACTCGAAGGCCCTTCAGCTTCTCCTCGTCTACGTTCTTGCAATGAACGCAGATGAGTGACAGCGCCACATCAGCACCACTCCAAGCGGCCGACTTCTTCCAAGCCTTTACCCGAGCGGGGACTTCATTCAGCCGCGTCATGACCGACTCCAGGTCCATCCGAGTCTCCTCGCCTGGCTGCGGTTCCTCATCGATCCGGCCCATAGCACTCCTTGTCCGAGTAATGTAGCCTAGAGCATTCTCCAAGGGGTCCTCCAGTTGTAGGATGGCAAGGGCTGCCTTGTCGGCAACGAGTGACCTGGAAGGATCCAGATCCCTCTCAATCCTTTCCATCTCCATATCCTTGTTATAGAAGTGCTCTGATGGCAGGAAAGCACCCCGTGAGCAGATGATAGAGGAAAGCTTACTGTCATATGAATTACACCCGGCCAAAGAAAAACTTACCGAGAAGCTTCTCGCTGAACTCCTTGCAAAACTCCTTGATGTGTGCTTCCAGGGCGTTCTTCTTGTCAGTCAGCTGCGTGACCTTCTCCTCCAGCATCTTCTTCTCCTGAGTGAAGGCACTAATAGTAGCCTTGAGGTCCTTGATCTCCTCCTCCAACTTTCCGACTGAAGCCAGCTTCTCGTCGGCAAGCTTGGCCTTGGTCCTGGCTTCCTTCTGGGCCAACGTCAGATCCTTGTCTTTGTTCTCCAGAGCCTGCTTCATGGTTTGTAAATAAATAGAAGTCATGAGCCTCGTTACAAGTTGGGTGTTCTTGCTATGAACATCTGTCGAAGCGGAATGACTCGGATCAAAGGGGAAAAAAACAGTATGGCATTACCGAATGGGGGAAATTACCTACCTCCCAAGGCCTTCTTTTCTTTCTCCAGTTGAGCGCTCTTGAGCTTCTTAGCTTCCAGATCAAGTCGGAGGGATGTCACCTCCTTCTCCATCTCAGCATAGTGGGATCCCAACTCGCAGGTCCTCTGCAACATGCAAGAAACAATCAGCCGGAAGTCAAAAAAGAGAGACCAAAGCGTCAACTAGCGAACATCCGGCCGCACACTACCGAGTGGAACGAGCTAGACCAGTACCAAATCTTGAAGTACCCTCTGACTACCCAGTTGACCGCACACTACCGAGTGGAACAAGCTGGAGCATTACCAGATCCCGAAGTACCCTTGGGCTACCCAGTCAGTCATGCCCCCAAGAGGAACAAGCTTGACCAATACCAAATTCGGGCCGGCCAAGCACCCCCAGGAGGAGCAAGCTCGATCAGTACTAGATCTTGAAGTACCCTATGATCTACCCTCACTCGGTCAGCTCTCGAGTTGATGATGAAGAAGATTGAGGTCAACAACGCAAGACGATCTGCTTCATTTGGCTGACCTCCGAGTCAGCAACGAAGAAGATCCTACCTATTATCTCGCCATCGCACGGGTGTTGCTGAGTGTCCTGAATGCCTAGCGACAGTTCTAAAGACCGCCACCGATTGCCCGCAATCGACGGCAGTCTTGAGGACTACACCCAGTGGGTGCACTCAGTGTGCCCCCTGCTACTTCTTGAGCTTGCATTGATTTTTCCCTTGAAGAGGAAAGGGTGATGCAGCAAAGTAGAGATAAGTATTTCCCTCAGTTAAGAACCAAGGTATCAATCCAGTACGAGGCACAAGCAAGTCTCCAATCTATGCACCTGCACAAACTAACAAACACTTGCACTCAACGCGAAAAAGGGGTTGTCAATCCCTTCACGGTCTCGAACAAGAGTGAAATCTAATAGAGACAGGTATAAAAGATAAATAAAAAGGCAAACTAAAGTAAATATAAATAAATTGCAGCAAGGTATTTTTGGGTTTTTTGGTTTATAGATCTGAAAATATATGATGGAAAATAGACCCGGGGGCCATAGGTTTCACTAGAGGCTTCTCTCTTGAAGATAGCATACGGTGGGTAAAGAAATTACTGTTGAGCAATTGATAGAAAAGCGCAAAGTTATGACGATATCTAAGGCAATGATCAAGAATATAGGCATCATGTCCGCGACAAGTAGACTGAAACGATTCTGCATCTACTACTATTACTCCATACATCGACCGCTATCAAGCATGCATCTAGAGTATTAAGTTCATAAGAACGGAGTAACACTTTAAGTAAGATGAAATGACATAGAGGGAAAAACTCAAGCAATATGATATAAACCTCATATTTTTATCCTTGATGGCAACAAGACAATACGTGCCTCGCTACCCCTTCTGTCACTAGGTGAGGACACCACAAGATTGAACCCAAAACTAAGCACCTCTCCCATTGCAAGAAAAACCAATCTAGTTGGCCAAACCAAACCGATAGTTCGAAGAGAAATACAAAGATATCTTATTCATGCATAAAAGAGTTTAGAGAAGACTCAAATAATATTCATAGATAATTTGATCATAAATCCAGAATTCATCGGTCTCAACAAACACACCACAAAAAAGTATTACATCGAATAGATCTCCAAGAACATCGAGGAGAACATTGTATTGAAGATCAAAGAGAGAGAGAAGAAGCCATCTAGCTACTAGCTATGGACCCGTAGGTCTGTGGTAAACTACTCACGCATCATCAGAAGGGCAACAAGGTTGATGTAGAGGCCCTCCGTGATCGAATCCCGCTCCAGCAGATTGCCGGAAAAGGCCCCAAGATGTGATCTCAAGGGAACAGAGGCTTGCGGCGGCGAAAAAGTATTTTGGTGGACGCTTCTGGTGTTGGGGGAATATTTGAGAATTTATAGTGCAAAGATTAGGGTTGGGGGACTCCCGATGGGTCCACAAGCCAGGGTGGCGCCGCCCTAGGGCGCGCCCTGAGGGCTTGTGGGCTCCCCGGGACTCCTCTCACTACAGGAACCAGCTTCTTTGCCGTCTGCCATGGCAGACGGCAAAGGCATGAATGGCGGTCGGCAAAGCTCTTTGCCGACTGCTAGCTGTCGGCAAACAGTCCGGCTCAATTCCTGCCGGTAAAGGCCTTCTTTGCCGTCTGCTTCAGAGAAGCAGACGGCAAAGGTTTATGCCGTCAGCCGTTTGCGGCCAGCAGACGGCAAAGAGCGTAGACGGCACTGAGGTGAGGTGGGAGCCGTTAGGGGTTAACGGCGTGCTTTACCGTCAGCCGGCAGACGGCAAAGAGGCTAAGGTCTTTGCCGTCTGCTGGCGGACGGCAAAGAGCCCAAATAGGAATCACTGGGAAGCTGCCACATGGCTTTCTTTGCCGTCTGCTAGCTGTCGGCAAAGAGATTTGAATCTTTGCCATCTGCTAGCTGTCGGCAAAGAGATTTGAATCTTTGCCGTCTGCTAGCAGTCGGCAAAGATAGCTTCTTTGTCGTCTGCCAGCAGTCGGCAAAGACCTTAGCCTCTTTGCCGTCTGCTAGCAATCGGCAAAGACCTTAGCCTCTTTGCCGTCTGCCAGCTGACGGCAAAATGCCCAAATAGGCAACCCAGTGTTCCCAGGTTGCACAGGTAGCTGCCACGTGGTCTTCTTTGCCGACTGCTAGCTGTCGGCAAAGCTCTTTGCCATCTGCTAGCAGTCGGCAAAGAGCCTATATAACCCCTGTTTTTAATTGAATTCATTCAATTTGATAGAAATTCATAGATATACACAGATAATACATATATACACAACAAGCATATCCAACAAGCATATCCAACAACATATCCAACAATATATTTCCACAAGTCCAACATATATCCATATGACATAAGAAGTTTCCAACAACATATCCATAGTGACATACACATCCAAACAAGTTCCCAAACATGTTTTCATAAACAAAAAGGAAGCACAAGGAGAATATATGAGTCCATCAATGCAAGCTTCCTCATCTCAAGCAAATCTGCAAATTGGGAAAGATGAAAGTTAGAAGAAGAAGAATAGCTAGAAGAAGAAGAAGAGGAGGAAAAGAAGAAGAAGAAGAAAAGAAGAAGAAGAGGAAAATAAGAAGAAGATTTTATATTCTCTTTCTTTCTCTCCTCCCCCTCTTCTTTATCTTCTTCTTTTCCAACAAATGTAGTTAAAAAAGCCAATTTAGAGCTAAGCTAGGTAAATAGATCATTTTGGAGATAAGCTAAGTTCAATGTATCATATTGGAGCTAACCTAGGTAAACTTGGTCATTTTGGAGCTAAGCTAAGTTAAATGGATCATATTGAAGCTAACCTAGGTAAACTTGGTCATTTTTGAGCTAACCTAGGTAAAAATGTCATTTTTTGCTAAGCTAGGTAAAAATGCTAAGTGTGTAGGTCAATTTAGAGCTAACTTAGGTAAATAGGTCATTTTGGAGCTAACGCGGGTAAAATGGATCATATTGTAGCTAACTTAGGTAAACTTGGTCTTTTTGGAGCTAACGTAGGTTAAATGGATCATATTGGAGCTAACATAGGTAAACTTGGTCATTTTGGAGCTAACCTGGCTAATTAGGCCATTTTTGACATAACTAAGCTTATTGTGTCATTTTAGAGGACAACAAGCTAAGTATATGACATTTTATGAGGTTAGCAAGGTTATTATGCCATTACGAATAAAAACAAGTAAGAGGAGGAAAAGAGAAGAAGAAGAAGAAGAAGAAGAATAAGAAAAGAAGAAGAATAAGAAAGAAGAAGAAATGTTCTTCTTCTTCTTCTTTCTTATTCTTATCTTTCTTCTTCTTCTTCTCTTCTATTCCTTCTCTTTCCTATTCCTTGATTTTCTTCATCTTATTATGTCATTTTGGACTAAATAGGCTAAATTATGTCATAAATGGGCTAAATAGGCTAAGTAGAGGAGGAAAGAAGAAGAAGAAGAAGAAGAAGAATAATAAAAGAAGAAGAATAAGAAAAGAAGAAGAAATGTTCTTTCTTCTTTTCTTATTCTTCTTCTTCTTCTTCTTCTTCTTTCCTATTTTCTTTTTCCTATTCCTTGATTTTCTTCATCTTATTATGTCATTTGCCGGACTAAATAGGCTAAATTATGTCATAAATGGACTAAATAGGCTAAATAAGAGGAGGAAAAGAAGAAGAAGAAGAAGAAGAAGAAGAAGAATAAGAAAAGAAGAAGAATAAGAAAAGAAGAAGATGTTCTTCTTCTTCTTTTCTTATTCTTCTTCTTCTTCTTCTTCTTCTTCTTCTTCTTCTCTTCCTATTCCTTCTTTTCTTCCTATTCCTTGATTTTCTTCATCTTATTATGTCATTTGTGGACTAAATAGGCTAAATTATGTCATAAATGGACTAAATAGGCTAAATAAGAAGAAAAATACCGTTATCACGGAGGTGAAGGACCGGTCGGGGCTGCGCCAGTGCCAGACTGAGGTGAAGGGCCGATCGGGGTTCCACCAAGGCCAGATGGAGAAGCATCGGTTGATGCTTGTCGGGAAGCATTCTACACCAAAGATCATTTCCAATGTCTCGTTAGCATGATGCAACATAAATGTGAATACTAGTAACTAACGACCATTCAAATCAAACTCACCGTGGTCACCAGAGCAATCTGGGGCATCGGCGAAGGGGTCTGACCGCTTTTCTCGCACATGCTCTACACATTTGGTTCTCAAGAGTTAGTCATATTAGTTAGTAATGGAACAAACATTATGTGCATGATTTGGCTAATATGCAGGAGAAACGTACCACCAAGATGTCGTATAGGGCCCGGTTTTGAGCATCGTTCCGGTTCCTCTCCTCCTCCAACAGCCTAGCCGTCCTCTCCTCCAGCTCCCTCTCCCTCTCCTCCGCCTGCCTTCTTGCCGCCTCCAAAAGCGTCTGTGTGTTTGCTCTCTCTTTCTCAAGAGCAGCCTGCAACACACCACTCCTCGTTAGCATTGTAATCATCGACGGATGCACACACAATGTAATGGATAGGAAAGGTATCCGAGTCCGTATAACTAACCGCCATGGCGAGCTTCGATGGCCGTGCACGAGGCATTATCTCAGGATCAGAGCTACTCTGGCGCTTCTTGATCTGTGTGAGAGTCTTAGGACAACGTATCAGTCCATCACCAATGGCTATCGAGCCATGGGACCTCCCGCCACCAGATATCATAACCAGCTCTGTATCAAAAGGATCCTGGCTCGGGTTAAAGTCCTCCCCTTTCCTTGCCTTCCCCTCGTCTCTGTACCTCACGAGCTTGTTGCGGGAGGAGATGTTGGTGAAGGTCTCTGGATGATCTAGGTCAGACTCCGAGAATGCCTTGGCCTTCTTGTACGGGGCACTATGGGCCATGCCATAGAGGTCGAACAGACTTGGCACGGGCTTCTTGTTGTGGTGCGACTGAGAGAGAGAGGAACAAAATATTAGTCAAGGGCTCAAGCTAGCATGAAGAATGAAATTGCTATGTAAATAAGGTCATTTTGGAGCTAAGTAAGGTTATTATGTCATTTTTGAGGAAAAAAAAGCTAAGTTTAGGTCATTTTGGAGGTAACCAAGATTATTATGCCAATTTTAACCAAACTATGCTAATTATGTCATTATTGAGCTATCCAAGGTAGTTATGCCTTTTTTTAGCTAACTAAAGCATATTTAGGCATTTTATAGAGCTATCTTAGGTTATTATGTCATTTTAGAGCTAATTATGTCATAAATTAACAAGCTAAGATTATTTTACGTCATTATTGAGCTATCAAAGGTAGTTATGCAATTTTTTAGCTAACTAAAGCATATTATGTCATTTTAGAGCTAATTATGTCATAAATGAACGAGCTAAACTAAGTTTAGGTCATTATTGAGCTATCCAAGGTAGTTATGCCATTTTTTAACTAAGTAAGCATTATTGAGCTATCCAAGGAAAAATGCTATCATGTAGAATGAAATTGCATGAATCATGAAGCAAACCACATACCCAGTGACCCCCGTACTCAAACAGGTTGGAGCTCCCTTGATGGTGTGGCACACCAACCATTTGGGCACGCTTATCCTTGGCCCTTTGGTGTTCGACTAGCCATTTGGGAGAGCACCACTCATCCACCAACGCCTCCCAACAGTCCATCCTATCCGCACACCATCTCGGGGCACCTAAGTTAGTCAAGAGAAATTTCAGCGCTACGCCTACGAATCAAATCAAGAGAACTAAGTTCAAGGCCTTAAGAATAGGTAATTACCAGCATGTACTTCTCCTTAGTCAGAAACTTGCCGCGACACTTCTTCTTCGCCCTCCTAATACCCTTCGAGGCGTAGTAGTCTCGAACGGCCTGCACCCGAGCCTCGTGCCGTAAGTTCTTAAGTAGGCGCTTTCACTCGACTTCGACAAACGAAGCCGCAGCCTCCTGCTCTCCATCTGAAATCCTGTAGAAGGTCTGCAGTCAAACAAAACAATGCTGATTAGTAAAATCACTACGTAGTGTTGATCTTTAATTCTGTAAAGGAGAAATTACCCAGAACCGACGGAACACAATGTCGGCCACCGTCTCGCACTCGACACCGGCGACCATCTCCCTCGGCGGGGCCGGGGCAGCCTTGTACAGCTCCCAGCTAAGTGCTAGCTGTGGAACCTGACCCTCACCGGGCAATGTGACCCACCCAGGGAAGTGCTGCCGGCAAAGCACACCAAGGACCTGGTTGGGCCTGCGGACACCACGGGGGTGTACCCAGCCCCTGCAGTATGTCAAGGCCAATGCATTAGATATTAATTTGAAGAAACATGTCGGTGTACTAGAATAGGGGTACCCTAGTACCCCGTACTTGTGCACGGGCAGTAGTAGAATCCCGCGGCCAGGCTTGCGGGAGGACAGCCAGAGAGAAGCTCAAGATTATTAAGCCATTCAAGAACAAAGTATACAAAGCAAGAGTTAAGGCCCCGGCAAGAGGAGCTTTCTGGGAGGGACAGCTGAGGCCCAGCCTGGGCATTGCTGAAGCAGAGTACTTGCCGCGGCATGGTACTTGCCCCGGCAAGTCATTGGCTGCGGCAAGGTATTGGCTGCGGCAAGATAGCGGATGCGGCAAGGTACTTGCCCCGGCAAGTTACCTTGCACGGCAAACTATGGGTTGCGCCAAGCTGTCAGGTGCGGCAAGGTCTTGCCGCGGCAAGCGTTACTGTACCACTGTGCTACTGTGCTGCTCCGGTGCCTCTGCCAGCGTGGCGCTCTGGGTCCTTCCAAGCGTGCGTGGCAGGGCACTGTGTAGACGGCGGTGCACTGTAGATAGCGGTGCAGCAGCACGTGGGATAGGCTTTTCCCACGTCCACGACGTCCGGGTACATGTATGTGGACAGCAAAGGCATGGGCATTTAATGCCCTTGTCCCCTGCCGTTAGTGGTAGGTAGGACATGTCATCCTGGTAATAGTGGCCTTACTGTAGCAACTTTCCACCTCTACCTTTACTGTTTGCCACCTGTTGGTGACCCCTTTGTGCGTATAAAAGGAGGCCCATAGGCAACGTGAAAGGGAGAGAGGAACGGGAAAAAGGGAGAACTCCAGTATTGTACGCAGCTACTCGGTACTGTAGCGCTCCTGGAGCTAGAACAATCATACAGATAATAAACCAAAAAAAGCAGGAGTAGGGTTTTACGCATCCGTGCGGCCCGAACCTGGGTAAATCTCTCTCGTGCACTGTCGTGTTCTTCGCTAGATTTGCTCTTCGCGCGACCGTCTCTCCCTACCGAACGTAAAGGGGTCCTTCTCTGGGTCCCATAGGTGATCGCGGATTCGTCCCCGACATCTTTGGCGCGCCAGGTAGGGGGAAGGAGGTTGTGTGAACCTAATCTAGCGATTTGCGCGCTAGTTTTTGGGCCATTCTCCGTCTTATGGCTCCAAAAAAGAAGACTTCAGCCATCGGTGTGTCCACGTCCAACCCGCCTGCTCCCGTGCAGGAGGGTGCCGACGTGATTGCGGCTGCTGGGGGGACTGGAGAGCGAGAGCTCCTATTACCTCCACCTGTCCAAAACCGGGCCAGCAACGCCAATCTTGGCGCTGCTGGGTCTGGGAATGCAGCGCTGCTCGCTGCTGCTGGTTCTGCAAGCTCCAGAAACGGTGCTGCGCGTTCTGGAACGCCTGTGCCGGTTCAGACGCCGCGGCCTTCGCAAGAAGCCCGTGACAGGCAGCGTCCTGACGCCCCAGGTGCCAGGCGCTCCCTGGATAATGAACTTGCGCATCAATTTCGAGATACGCGGGGTCACCATACGCAACAACACGTTGGCGGGGTCGAGGTGCGGTCGCCTGGGCGTGGAGATGCTCCTTCTAACACCGTTAGGAGTAAGAGCATCCCACAGTCCTCACGCCACTCGATACCTCCCTCACCAGCAGAAGCGTTGGCGCGTGCGCAGCTGCTCCTGAACTTCCCTCCACCAGCAGATAAGCTTGACGAGTGGAGGGCAACCATTCAGAGCCTTCTCAGCTTCGCTGATGCCGACCCGGTGCGCGCGGCCGACAAGAGAGCTGGTGACGATGCTGTCACCAACAAGAACGGCGAGGGGGCAACAACCGTACACTCCCCACCCAGACGGCCTCGGTCGCCGACACGTCGAAACGACGCCCGTGGCGATGATTCCACAGCGTCGTCTGACCCGCGAGCTCGTCGTGACCAGTGCCTCGTTCTTCAGGAACGCAGAGGAGAAGACGCTCGTACCACTATCGAGCGAAGGAGAGAAGCGCATCGTCAGTCCGACAGACGCGTAGGGCCCGCTGTTGACATGCATGCGCCAGGGGATCCTGGCGACTTGCCGTACGCGGTAAGTTGTCCAGCGTTCACCCGTGAGCTGCGGCAGGTCCAGTGGCCCAATCGCAAGGCTTTCAAGCTTGACGTGCCGGAGAAGTATGATGGCAAGACACACCCGTCGGAGTTCCTCAGCATTTACACCACTGCGGTGCAAGCTGCCGGGGGACGAGACGACAAGATTCTTGCTAATTACTTCCCGCTCGTGTTAAAGCGCAACGTCGTCTCATGGCTCATGCACTTGCCGGAGAACTCCATTTCTTCATGGGCGGACCTGTGCCATCAGTTTGTTGGTGCCTTTACTGGCGGTCATCAACCTCATGGCCAGGAGAGTGATCTTCATCTCATCCCCCAGAAGGAAGGAGAGCCCCTGCGCAAATACATTCAAAGGTTCAGCCGCGTACAGTACAACATCCCGGATGTTCACCCCGCTGCGGTTATTAGCGCGTTCCATCAGAACGTGCGTAACCGCAAGATGCGGGAGGAAATGGCGATGACCAAGGTCAGAGACATTGGCCAGCTATATGCTCTCGCCGACAAGTGTGCGCGCGCTGAAGAGGGAAGGAAACTTCCCGGTGAAGGTGTTGGCGCAGGGGGGAGCTCTGACAGCGAAGGTACCGCCCCGGCAAAGAAGGGCCGGCGGCGAAACGACAGGAAGAAAAAGGGCAAAGCTGTGCTTGCCGTCGAGCAGTCCAGCGGCAACGGCAGCGCCAACAAGGCCAAAGTCGAGGGCTCCGGCAAGGAGATTGCCGCGTGCGCCAACTGTCAGGCCTTGGCGGCTGCCGACAAGCAGGACGGCTCCGACAAGCAATATTGCAAGATCCACCGCACCAAGGGACACGATCTCCAGAACTGTCGACGAGTCGAGCAGCTTGTCGAACAGCAGAAAGCTGAGTATGAGAGGCGCGACAAGGAGAAGGCCCCAGAAGGTGCTGGCGGGTCTGGCAAGAAGCGCACTGCCCGAGGAGGGCGTCGCGGCAAGGCCAAGCAGCAGCAGAGAGACATGCCTCCTCGTGGCCGCGACAAAGATGATGATGATGATGATCTAGATGATGAAGAATCCAATGAGCACGAATTTCAGAAAGCCGTAGAAGTCTTGTGTGTTGACGGTGGTGCTTCGTTGCATTCTTCTCACCGCCAACTTAAACAGTGGGCGCGAGAGATCAATGCGGCGGAACCATCTGTTGACGCCAGAAAGCTTCTGAAGTGGTCCGACACGCCTATCGTCTTTGACATTGAGGACCACCCTGACCGCACAACGGCGGTCGGGTGCTTGCCGATGTTGGTTTCACCAACGATCTTCAACCTCAAGGTCACGAAGATGTTAGTTGACGGTGGGGCTGGCTTGAATCTGATTTCGCCCGCTGTGCTCCAGAAACTTCAAATCTCTGACGGCGAGCTTGAGGAAACTGGTACTTTCCAAGGAGTCAATCCAGGAAGGAGCAAGTCGAAAGGGAAGATCACGCTGCCAGTGACATTTGGCGGCGAGCTGAACTACCGGACCGAGAAGGTCACCTTTGATGTTGCCGATATTCCATTACCTTATAATGGGATACTTGGCCGTCCAGCGCTCGCCAAGTTCATGGCAGCCTCTCATTATGCCTACAACGTGTTGAAGATGCCAGGACCAGTAGGTGTTATCACAGTTCCCTGTGACAAGAAGGATGCGCTTATTTGCGCCGACAAGATCTACCGGGAAGCAGCTGCCGCAACTGCCGCCAAGGCACTTGCCGCTGAAGCTCTCGGGCGGGAGAACAAGAGGAAGTCCGGCAAGGGCTCCTGTGCCCACTCCGGCAAGCGCACCTCTTCGGAGTGCTGCGCTGCCGTCGAGGACGCACCAGAGAGCTCCATCGGCAAGTGTAAGAAGAACAAAGCCGCTCCGCCGGCGACAAAGAAGGTGCCCGCCAAGGAGGATGGCACTGGTGGTTCCTTCACCATCAGTGCCACACTTGACAACAAATAGGAAAACGCGCTCGTTGCTTTCCTGCGGGCGAATGTCGACGTATTTATATGGCAACCGTCCGACATCCCCGGTGTTCCCAGGAAAGTAATTGAGCACCACCTTGCCGTTTGTCCCCACGCGAGGCCCGTCAAACAGAAAGCCAGAAAGCAAGCTGTGGAGCGGCAAGAGTTTATTGCAGAAGAAATCAAGAAGTTGGAAGCAGCAGGCCTCGTTAGAGGAGTGCTCCATCCTACGTGGTTGGCCAATCCTGTTGTCGTGCGCAAAGCGAATGGAAAATGGAGGCTTTGTATTGATTTCACTGATGTCAATAAAGCTTGTCCCAAAGACCCATTTCCTTTGCCCCGCATAGACCAGATTGTTGACTCCACGGCAGGATGTGATTTGCTTTCATTTCTTGACGCATATTCAGGGTATCATCAAATCTTCATGGCTGAGGAAGATGAGGAAAAGACCGCATTTATCACACCCTGTGGCACATACTGTTTCGTACGTATGCCATTTGGTTTGAAAAATGCTGGTTCGACATTTGCAAGAGCCGTCCAGATTGCTTTTGAGCCTCAGCTGCACAGAAATGTGGAAGCCTATATGGATGATATAGTGGTCAAAAGCAAAGACAGGGCTACTTTGGTTCAAGATCTAGAAGAAACTTTTGTAAATCTGCGCAAGATCAACCTGAAGCTCAACCTCGAGAAGTGCGTGTTTGGAGTTCCCTCCGGCAAGCTTCTCGGGTTCTTTGTGTCTCAACGTGGAATTGAAGCCAATCCTGACAAGATCAAAGCCATTGAGCAAATTGAAGCACCGAAGCGCGTCAAGGATGTACGACGACTTGCCGGCTGTGTTGCTGCCCTCAGTAGGTTTATCTCCAAGTCAGCTGAGCGCGCCCTGCCATTTTTCAAAATCTTAAAAAAGGCAGGTCCATTGAAATGGACTCCGGAGGCGGAGGCAGCGCTGCAAGACTTGAAGAGATACCTTTCCTCTCCTCCAATACTTGTCGCGCCTAAACCACAAGAGAAGTTGTTGCTGTATCTAGCGGCAACCAATCAAGTGGTTAGTGCTGCGCTGGTAGCGGAGAGAGAGGTGGATGAGGAGGCAGTAACTGCGGCAAGCACGATCAGTGACAAGCTGGGGGCAACAAGTTTTGCTGCCGACAAGGATTCGTCTGCGCAGTCAGGCGAAGTGATACAAAAGAAGAAAATGGTGCAGCGCCCGGTCTACTTTGTGAGCTCTCTTCTGCAGGGAGCTAGGTCAAGGTATTCTGGTGTGCAGAAGCTGCTTTTCGGCCTTCTCATGACCTCGAGAAAGCTGCGCCATTACTTTCAAGCACATGAAGTTACCGTCGTCACTCGCTTCCCGCTGAAAAGGATTTTGCAAAATCCAGAAGCGACGGGCAGGATTGTCGAGTGGGCGTTGGAGTTGTCAAGCTTTGGTCTCAAGTTTGAGAGTATATCAACCATACAGAGCCGAGTTTTGGCAGAGTTTGTCGCAGAATGGACACCAACGCCAGACGAAGAAATCCTAGAGATGACTCTCCCCAGCAAGGAGACAAGCAAAGAGTGGCTTATGTACTTTGATGGTGCCTTTTCGCTGCAAGGCGCCGGTGCTGGCGTACTGCTTGTCACACCCACCGGAGAGCACCTCAAGTACGTGGTCCAAATGCACTTTCCCAAGGAACAGGCGACGAACAATACTGCAGAATATGAGGGGTTGCTTGCCGGTCTCAGGATCGCGGCAGACCTTGGGATCAAGAAGCTTATTGTCAGGGGAGATTCGCAGCTTGTCGTCAGGCAAGTGAACAAGAACTACCAATGCCCATTGATGGAAGCTTATGTAGATGAAGTGAGGAAGTTGGAAGAATGCTTTGACGGCCTACAAATGGAGCACGTCCCACGTGCTGAGAATGACATTGCCGATGGTTTGTCAAAGCGCGCCGCACTCAAATTGCCTGTGGAGCCAGGCACTTTTGTGCTCCAACTAACTCAGCCATCCGTGACGCCATCAGTAGAGCAAGGCAGGAAGAGGAAGTTGGCTTCTGGCGACTACTTCCCGGCAGAGCTCTCCGAAGCCGCCGGCAAGAAGGCTGCCAAAGCCAGCGCCAAAGATGCAGAGGGGCAACTTGCTCCGACAAGGCCTCACGCTCTTGTCGTTGAAGCGGGTGCTCCTAGGCTAGAGGCAAAGGGGCAACTTGCTCTGACAAGACTTCGGGTCCTTGTCGTTGAAGCAGGCGCTCCTGATCGAAGCGCTGAGGAGCAAGATGCTCCGACGAGGCCTTGGGCTTCCGTCGTTGAAGCAACTGCTCCCGACAAGCTTGTTGAAGGACAGCACGCTCCAGCAGGGCCCCAGGCTCTTGTCGTTGAGGCGGCTGTTCCCGCCAAGCTCGTCGGGGAACGGCCGGCTCTGGTAGAGCGACGAGCTCTTGCCGTAGGGCCTGATGTTCCCGCAGCAGAAGAAATGCCTTTAGTCCTCGTTGTCGAGCCACAGGCTCCAGCGTGGGCGCAGCAGATCGTCCGTTTCCTTCAGACAGGAGAACTTCACGAAGAGCAGGAAGAAGCGGAGAAAGTAGCCCGACGGTCCAATATGTATCAATTTGTCGATGACATGCTGTGCAGAAAAAGACCAAACGGTGTGAAATTGAAGTGTATTCCCCGGGAAGAAGGACAGGAGCTGTTGGCGGAGATTCATGGAGGCATATGTGGTCACCACATAGGGTCAAGAGCCCTTGTTGGAAAGGCTTTCCGGCAAGGTTTCTTTTAGCCCACCGCCCTCCAGGATGCAACTGCACTAGTAACCAAGTGTGAAGCGTGCCAGTTTCATTCCAAGCAGATTCATCAGCCAGCTCAAGCTCTCCAGACAATCCCTCTCTCCTGGCCATTTTCGGCCTGGGGGCTCGACATCCTCGGCCCTTTTCCCCGTGCCACCGGGGGCTTCGAGTACTTGTATGTGGCCATCGACAAGTTTACGAAGTGGCCAGAAGTGGAAGCAGTGAGGAAGGTGACAGCACAATCAGCCATCAAGTTCTTCAAGGGAATTGTTTGTCGCTTTGGTGTTCCTAACAGGATCATCACCGACAACGGTACCCAGTTCACGAGCCACGCCTTCATGCAGTATGTCGAAGACCTTGGCGCCAAGGTCTGTTTCGCTTCTGTTGCTCACCCCCGAAGCAACGGTCAAGCTGAAAGGGCCAATGCTGAAGTGCTGCGTGGGCTCAAGACGAGAACTTTCGATAGGCTGCGCAAGTGCGGCAAAAACTGGATCGAGGAGCTGCCAGTGGTTCTTTGGTCGATCAGGACGACGCCAAATCGAGCTACTGGCCAGACGCCTTTTGCTCTAGTTTATGGAGCAGAGGCAGTTCTCCCCACGGAACTCGTATACGGGTCACCTCGAGTGCTCGCTTACGATGAGCTTGAGCAAGAGCAACTGCGGCAAGATGACGCTGTGCTCCTCGAGGAGGATCGTCTTCAGGCTGCTGTGAGAGCTGCTCGCTACCAGCAAGCTTTGCGTCGCTACCATAGCCGCAAAGTTAATGCCAGAAGTCTCGAGGAAGGCGACCTTGTTCTTCGGCGCGTTCAGTCGGCCAAGAATTCAAACAAGTTGACGCCGAAGTGGGAAGGACCTTATCGGGTGAAACGAGTCACCAGGCCCGGCACTGTCCGCCTGGAGACCGGGGATGGCATTCCAGTGATCAATTCCTGGCACATTGAGCATCTCCGTAAGTTTTTTCCATAAGGCGCGGTTGCCGGGCCCTTCCCCGGCAACCACCTTTTGTACAAGTCTTGCCGCTGTTGCATGTAATCCTTTGTACAAAGCCAGGCGCAGACCCTATGCATAAATAAAGCTTTTGTATTTCGCAGTTTTTAACGATTTCATGTTTACTTTTATTTTGCATGATTATCTGACATACTGTGCAGTACAGCCTCCCCGGTAAGCATTAACGAGCCGCCAAGCTCCTATATCTTTATTTTCTCTTCTTTCTTTTTCTCAAAAAGACAGAAGCTTCCCTCGCGCACAAGTTTGCCGGGGGGGATGGGATAATGATATGGACCAGGCGTCGTTCAAAGAAACTTTGCCTTGCCGGGTAGAAGGCAGCGGCAAGCAGTGACAAGACCTTGCCGCGGAGAGATCAGCGACAAAGCTAAGTGCCAAAGTTTGAATAACCAAATTCTTTTTTATTTTCAAGGTTATTTTCCTTGAACGATACTACTCTTTGTATGGAAAACCTGTGCGCGACGGAACCTAAGCGTAATCGGTCGCGCCCTTACCTTGTTTTGAGTCCGCTCAACAACCTAAGTGGCCGCACTGAGCGCGACAAAGTTGCTTGCCGGCAGCGGCACCGCCAGCAGGCTGCTGGAGTCCCGCACCCAGCGCTCGCGGCGATGGTGCGTGCACCGGCAAGTTTCCTATAAGCGTAGGGCAAGTACACACAAAGAAAGAAATTGCTCAAGGGAGATGACATGCATTAACTTCAAAATATTGCATGTTATATTACAAGACAAGTTGCCGCGGCTTAAACAGATTGTTCTTTAACATGTCTAGCGGCGGCAAGGAGGGAGAAGAATGGGCTCTCTAATTGCGGTGCTCGCCTTCGACTCTCTGGATTTGGTCCACCCTCTCCACGATGGGCGCGACAAGGGCCTCTAGTGGCGCGGGGTCGTATCCCTTCGGCAAGCTTTTGAAGATGTTGCTGAAGTCGACGCCCGGGTTTCTGTATGCTATCTTCACCAGCAACCTCCGGAGAACTCCCCGGCAAAGCCTGCGTGACTCGTCGGCCAGTTGAGCCTTGTGATTGACTTGGAGCTGTTGGAGTGCTTCTACTACTCCGTCGAAGAACTCGGCTAGCTTGACGCTAGTTTGCGTGTTCTTGTCGGTGGAGTACCCGAAGTCCGGCACCTTCAGGGCAGTCAGCTCCTTGTCGATGTCCTCGGCTGCGCTGGCAAGCCTGTCTGTGAAGATCCCCATGTTATCCCTGAACTTCTTGTGGGTTGCAATAGCGTCTTGAAGCAGACCCTTTTCCTTCTGGAGCTCTGCCATTAGAAGCCCTTCGCGCTTTCTGGTGGTGTCAAGCGTCTCCTTCAGCGTGGTCAGTTTTAGCTTTAGGTCTGCTCTGGAGTCATTGGCGGCGGCAAGCAGATTGTTCTTCTTGGCTATGGTAACTTGCATCTCCGCCAAAGTGTGGGTCACCTTTGCCCTCTCACTTTCAAGCGTTGAGAGCTTGTCACCGTTTGCCTTGAGGGCGGCCTCTAGTCTTGCCACTTTCTCCTCCGTTTCCTTCCTGTTCACTTCTGCAGCAGCGACAGCGTTGGTGGCCTCCACCAACTTGCTGGCGTACTCTTGGGCCAAGGCTTCGATTTCCTTCTGGTGTTTTTGTGCCTGCCCCTGGGTCCGCTCTGCGACAAGTCTTGCCACCTCCTCGTCTTTCTGTCGGAGGGTTTCGGCAAGTTTCCTCTTGCTCTCGGCAAGTTCTTCTTCATGGGCATCAAGGTCCACTTTCTGCTGGTTCAGATCACCGGCCCGAGCAGACAACTCCTTGGCGGTCTCCTCCTGTTTTTGTTCAGTGTCTTGCTTCATCAGGAGGAGGGCCTGCCGTTCTTCGGCCAGCTGTGCCCGCTTGGCCTCTAACGCATTAAGAGATCGCACGCGGACATCCGCCAAGATCTCCGCGCGCCTCAACATGTCAGCTTCGGCCTTCTCGATGAGCGCCTCCCTGGAAGCTAGCTTCTCCCGTCGGGCGCGATGAAGATTCAGCAGCTTTTGGAGCAGTTGCTCCTCTTCAGACGTGCTGCTGCTGCTGGCGCCTGGCGCATCCACAAGCTGGAGCCCGGCAGCGGCAAGGATCTCCTCGTCCACAACATCCTCCTCGGTTGATGCTCTGGAGCCCACCGTCCAGGGGAGGCTGACGTAGACGTTCTCGCCGACCCGGATGTATTTGCTTGGCGGAGGCGAGTTGGGCGCTGCCGCCTCGTCAGTGGTTGAGGGACCCGTGGTCGGAGTAGCGCCTGGCGCTCCTGTGGCCTCAGGGCCGTCAGTACGACCACCGGCTCCCTCGCCGGCCTCCTCAGCAGCCTTCTGGGCGGCCTCAGCTTCAGCAGCCTTGGCGGCTTCATCGGTGGGCGCCTTGGCGGTATTATCCTCGGCGGCCTTGCCGGCCTCTTCGGCAGCCCTGGCAGCTTCTTCGTCGGCAAGCTTGTCGGCTGCCAGCTTGTCGGCCTTGGCAGCGGCGGCCTTGGTGGCCTCGTCGTCGACGGCCCCTGCGGTGTTCTCCTCGGCAGAAGAGTCAATGTTCATTAGCTCCACCGAGGAGGGCTCTGCCAACCCGAGAAGTAAAGCAAAAAGAGCTTCAGGAAGAAATTCAAGAAGCCAAAAGAAAGAAAGCAGAAAGAGTTTTGCGGCAAGTGGGTTTACCCGTGTTGAGCTCAGGAGCGGTGGGCTCCCCTCCCCCGTCAACGTTTGTCATTGGGGTGGGGTCGCCAGCGCTGGTGCTTGGCGCTTCGGCGCTTGCCGGCTCCTCTTCGTGGCTCGGCTCGCTAGTGGGAGCCCTTACCGGAGATCTTCTCCTTGGCGGTGTGGTCGAGGGGGGTGGTACTTCTGGAGCACCTTCAGATGGCTCCACTTGCTGCTCCTCTCCTACACGCCCAAAGATGTCAGTAACAAAATGCTTGTTCCTCAGCGACCGCCAGCGAAAGGTAGTTGAAATACTTGCGCTGGGGGCTGCAACAAGGGCTGGGCTCCGAGCTGGTCGGGACGGTCTCAGACGCTCTCCCGGTGGTTGCCGTGGGCTCATCTTCGACGACCACCACGGTCTTGCTCGTCGAGACCTTAGCTCTCTTCCTTGTCCTCTCCGCCAAAGTTTTCTCCCTGCGGAAGCAAGGCCGGAGCGCGACAAGTGAGGACAGAAACAAAACCTTACAAAGATTGAGGGTCGCGGCAAGGGAACTTACTCTTCCTCGTCGTCCTCTTCGCTGAGAGCGGAAAAATCAAAGTCCGCCTTCGTGTGAGGAGGGGGAGGAGGGGGAGCTGGGCTCCTTGGCCGCTTGGCGGGGGTAGTAGCAGCGGTCTTTGATGACCCTGCTCCAGTTGCCGGGGCCGCGTGAGACACTCCCGCAGCACCAGCCCTTGCCGCGGTCGAGCGCGTCGAACGGCGCTCCGGCGGTTGTTGAACCTCTTGTCGCTCAGCCACTTTGCCAAGCCTGCGAAGGCGTTTCCTTCTCAGAGGGGCTGGGGACTCTGACTGCGGTGGGCTTTCGGTGCCCTCCTCAGAAGAGGAGCCCTCATCCTCCGAGCTGCCTGACTCGTCGGCAGGCTGGCTTGGCCCGACATCCTTGCCGGGTGCGGCGAGCTCGCCCTTCCCGGCAAGCATCCCCTGCTCGGCAAGGCTCTCCTTTTGTGCCTCGTCGAGCTCCGCCAAAGTATAACCAAAATCGCCAGCTTCCCTGGCGAGCCTGTCCTCCTCCACTCTTTGAGCAATGAATTCTATTTCTTGCTCAGTGGTGTTGCGGACGAGCCACTCTTCCACCCGGACCTGCTTTTCGACCGTGGAGTCAAAGAATCGCCGCACGTCTTCTTCGAGCGGCACGTCCCAAGTTGCTTCAACACTGTGCGCATTGCAGAGCGGCATCATAGCGATGATTGCACTCAATGCGGAGTTGTTGCAAAGGGGCACGATGTGCTTTGGCAGCGTGAACGCCTTGTCGCGCTTTTCTGGATCTGTCTCTTGCTTGAACAGTTCTCGCATGAAAAAGTCGTGCTGCAGAACTGTGAAGTTGTTGATCAGTCCAGGGCGCAGCCGCATGATATCGGCTGGGTTCTTCCAATCAGAGGCCGGCCTTCGTCTCTGCTGCAGAGGAGCAATGCGGTGGCAGAGGAAGTCTGCGCCAACCATCCCTATGGTGAGCCCGGCCTCCCTGAGCCGTATGATCCTGGCAGCGGCAATCTCCAGCTTTTTGTCCTGGGGATCCAGATCGCTCCAGTCTGTGCCACGCGCTGCTGGGGTCTTGCGAAGCTCACAGTATGGTGGCGGCTCGTCGTCAATGATCCAACACCATTCAGACCGGATTTCTCCCCATCTTGGGCGGAGATCCCCCTTCAGATAATGCTCCTTGGCGCCCAATCTTGAAACGAACGAGACGCCAACAGTGAGAGGCTCCCCCTTTTCAGCACGGGGAGTGAAGTAATGCCTGAACAACGCGGTGTTGGGTGCGACACCGACGAAGTTCTCGCACAGATGCGCAAATATTGCCATGGTGGATACGGCATTCGGTGTGAGATCCAGCAGACGGAGGTTGACGGTGTACATGACGTCGCTGAAGAAATCCGAGTACGGTGGGCAGAGCCCGCACCAAAAGTAGCAAGCGAAGAAGGGGTACTTGCTCACTTCGCTCTCGTCGGTGGCTGGGCGGACGCGGGTGGCCGGAAGCGCCTTGGTCCTCGCGGCCCACATGCCTTGGAACTTGGCCTTCAGATCCGCCCCCGTGAGCGTTGGAGCAAAGAGCGCGTACTTCTGCCTCTTCATCTGCGCCTGGGTCTCCGTCCTTGAGGACTTCCCCGTCTTCCCCTTTTCTCCTTTGGGAGGCATGGCGAAGGCGGAGCTGAGGACCGAGGGAGATGCGGACGCGCGCGGTGGCGGAGGATTGGGAAACCGCTTTGTTTTGGAGCGAAGGAAGAAGAAGGCGGAGATTTGGAGATCGAGAATGGTGAGAGGGGTGTGTGAATGCTTCTGCAGGTCCCTCCTTTTATGGGGAAAGATGCGGAACCATCCGCCCCTTCGTCATTCGAGATAACTGCGCACGCTTCCCACGCTCCGCATTCAACGCGCGACGCGTGGGAGAGCGTGCAATTAAACAGCATAGAGACGTTTCGGCTTATCCCAGCCACGCGTGCCCGTGCACTGTTTGGGCCTGGCCCAACAACGCCCGGCACCGTGTGTGGCCCAGGCCCGGGGGCTCCTGTCGGTGTACTAGAATAGGGGTACCCTAGTACCCCGTACTTGTGCACGGGCAGTAGTAGCATCCCGCGGCCAGGCTTGCGGGAGGACAGCCAGAGAGAAGCTCAAGATTATTAAGCCATTCAAGAACAAAGTATACAAAGCAAGAGTTAAGGCCCCGGCAAGAGGAGCTTGCCGGGAGGGACAGCTGAGGCCCAGCCTGGGCATTGCTGAAGCAGAGTACTTGCCGCGGCAAGGTACTTGCCCCGGCAAGTCATTGGCTGCGGCAAGATAGCGGATGCGGCAAGGTACTTGCCCCGGCAAGTTACCTTGCACGGCAAACTATGGGTTGCGCCAAGCTGTCAAGTGCGGCAAGGTCTTGCCACGGCAAGCGTTACTGTATCACTGTGCTACTGTGCTGCTCCGGTGCCTCTGCCAGCGTGGCGCTCTGGGTCCTTCCAAGCGTGCGTGGCAGGGCACTGTGTAGACGGCGGTGCACTGTAGATAGCGGTGCAGCAGCACGTGGGATAGGCTTTTCCCACGTCCACGACGTCCGGGTACATGTATGTGGACAGCAAAGGCATGGGCATTTAATGCCCTTGTCCCCTGCCGTCAGTGGTAGGTAGGACATGTCATCCTGGTAATAGTGGCCTTACTGTAGC
Organism: Thinopyrum elongatum; assembly: GCA_011799875.1. Classification (NCBI taxonomy): domain Eukaryota; kingdom Viridiplantae; phylum Streptophyta; class Magnoliopsida; order Poales; family Poaceae; genus Thinopyrum; species Thinopyrum elongatum. The sequence continues at coordinate 283,044,647 of CM022299.1, read as the reverse complement.
AACTTTCCACCTCTACCTTTACTGTTTGCCACCTGTTGGTGACCCCTTTGTGCGTATAAAAGGAGGCCCATAGGCAACGTGAAAGGGAGAGAGGAACGGGAAAAAGGGAGAACTCCAGTATTGTACGCAGCTACTCGGTACTGTAGCGCTCCTGGAGCTAGAACAATCATACAGATAATAAACCAAAAAAAGCAGGAGTAGGGTTTTACGCATCCGTGCGGCCCGAACCTGGGTAAATCTCTCTCGTGCACTGTCGTGTTCTTCGCTAGATTTGCTCTTCGCGCGACCGTCTCTCCCTGCCGAACGTAAAGGGGTCCTTCTCTGGGTCCCATAGGTGATCGCGGATTCGTCCCCGACAAAACATGAAGGCAAAAGGTTAAAAAAGAGTAAATTCACTTACTTCAACCCATTAGGCTGTATCAACCACCTCTGGTCGGGGGTCGTCGGCACGGGCGGGAGCTTTGTACCGCCACGCTGGTAGACCTTCTTGCCCTTGTCAACCATCTCGCCCTCGTTGTAGCTATCAGCAGAGAAGGTGTCCTCGCTATCATCAGTAGGGCCACTAGCATCCGGAGTCTCGTGCGAAGAAGACTCCGGGACCGGAGTCTTCTGGGACGAAGACTCTGGGACCGGACTCACGTGGGGCGAAGGAGAGGCGCCCCGAGTATGGTGGCGTGAAGGATCGGCGACCCCAGTCTGGTGGGACAAAGGATCCGCGACCCGAGTCTGGTGGCGCGAAGGAGAGGCGACCCGAGTCTGGTGGGGCGAAGGATCCGCGACCCGAGTCTGGTGGGCCGAAGAATCGATGACCGGAGGCTCATGGACCGGAGTCCGAGACGGGTCCACGTCAGACGGAGCGGTCCTGTGGTCGGGTGAATCAGCTGGGGGTGGCGGCGAGGAAGGCGTAGCAGCCTTCCTACCTCTCCCGCTGCCACGTCCACCTCTAGCAGCCTTCTTCGTCCTCCCCCGACCTCTGCCGGCCGAAGAAGAAGGGCCCGCCGGTGCTGACTGCATACTGTCTAGCAGCGCTCTCCGGAGGGGCTGGGCTGGAATAATGGAAGCACCCCTCCCAGGAGCGCTCGCACGAGGCTCGGAGCGCTCTGGACCCTTGCCCACCATCCTGTCAACACCTGCAATGACAAAAAGTAAACGAAATTAGTATAACATAAAAAATTTGAATAACTGACATGAATACTATGTATATAATTTAAGAGTATCATCATCATGAACATAATAAAAAATTGAATACCTGACATTACTAATATTACTCTGAATCGTCTATATATGCTCCGGGATCATTAAATGCATCATCATCATCACTATCAGTGATGAGCTCATCATCATCATTAATAAATGCATCAACATGTGGAAGGCCTCCTTTACGTAATTGTTCAAGCATTGAAAGGTCATCTGCAGCAGTAACTTCTTCTTGTTCCGGCTCTTCTTGTTCCGGCTCAGGGGTGAAGTCAGATTCACTATCGCTGTCTACTTCAATGTTCAGGGGTACAGTTGAGCGGTTCTTGAAACATTTTTTGGAAAGACGTGTTTCTTGGAAGAATTCTCCTTCGTCATATGTGTCTTGGTCATAATCCTCTTCATTGGGGGGAGGTGGTCTAACACGTGGCGGCACTTCATAAACGACATCCCAACCACTGAGATTTGAATCACTTTGACAGGCCCACGGTAGATAGAAAACTTGGGTTGCCTGTTGAGCCGTAATATAGACATCGGGAACATCCAAATGGGTGCTTTGTTTGATTTCGACTAGCCCTATATGTTCATGAGTCCTTCTAGTATCCTTCGGCTGGAACCAATAACATCTGAAGACTACGATGTTTGGTGGGTTTTCACCATAGAATTGAAGTTCATAAATTGCTTCAACTCTTCCATAATACTCGATACCTCCTTCGCCGATAGCAGAGACACAACAATTTGTAGACTTTCGGTCGGCCATAGATAGCTCTTTGCCATAGGTACGAAAGCGATACCCGTTGATGTCGTATTTGTCAAATGAACAGACCTTATACTCAAAACCATTAGCTACTTGTCTCAATTCGGCATCCATAATCTCTGAATTAGCCTACAAGTTTAATATGAAAGGATTGTTGCATTAGTCACAAATTAGCCAAAGAAATGAAATGGTCTAATGGAAATTACCGTTTGTTTGAACCAAGAGATGAAACCGGGATAGGCGCCTCCTTGCTTTGCGAGAAGCTCATACTCTTCGACGGAATCCTTTTGTATCACCGCTCCATACGAGAATATGGCGACGTATCGACTGCATCAAATATCCCGGAATAAGAGCAGTTCAAAGGAATTAGAAATTGCGAAACAATGTATGAAGATCTTACTCGATGTATGGCCGCACTTCTGTTAGGTTGTTGAAGAGATACAGTGAAATGGTCCGCCATTCTTCAACACCCAACGGTACTGGTTTCCAACCACTGATTGGTGCAAGATCCCCTTTGAATAGGCTGAGGTTGGATCGACCCTTTTTAGGGTTGTTAGCATTGTACCGAGGCTTCGGATTATGCAAATGACGATTTTTGGCTTCGTAGTGTGCTGTCACGAAGTTTGCCGCCTCCTCAGTGATGAATGCCTCGGCCATCGATGCTTCAATTCTACGTTTGTTTTTACATTTTGCTCGAAGCGTCTTCTGCATTCTCTCAGTTGAGTAGCACCAATGATTTTGCACGGGCCCTCCCAATCTTGCCTCGGTCGGGAGATGCAAAATCAAGTGCTGCATTGGATTAAACATGCTCGGCGGAAAGATTTTCTCTAACTTGCAGATCAACTCCGGCGCCAACTGTTCCATTTCTTCGAGGAGGCCAGGCGATAGTTCTTTCGCACAAAGAACATGGAAGAAATAGCTCAGCTCTGCCAGTACTAGCCATTCATCCTCAGGGATGAAGCCACGCAACATCACCGGCATTATCCGCTCAATCCATATGTGCCAATCATGACTTTTTAGACCAAATATTTTCAATTTTTCAAGACTCGCTCCCCTCTTTAGATTTGCTGCATACCCATCGGGGAACATCAACTGCATTTTCACCCACAGAATAATTTCCCTCATAGCTGGCCTTCCAAGATTGAACCATGCCTTTGGCTTCGTGAAGTTCCGCTTTCCTTTCGGATCTTGCATGTTTTGTAACGGTCTATCACATAGCTCCTCTTGATCGACTCTAGCCTTAGGATTATCCTTTGACTTCCCCTCTATGCCGAACAATGTGCCAAAAATGGCTTCGGCGATGTTCTTTTCGGTGTGCATCACGTCGATGTTGTGTGGGCAAAGGAGGTCTTTGAAGTAAGGCAGATCCCATAAGCATGTCTTGTGAGTCCAGGCGTGTTCCTTATTATACCCCTTGAAATACCCTGGACGCGCTGGATCCGGCTCGAGAGCGTTTAACTGATCTAGGGTTTGTTGGCCTGTCAACGCAGGTGGTGCAGAGTGTTTGACAACTCTACCTTTCATGAAGTTCTTCTTGTCTTTCCTGAACTTATGGTGAGGATCCAGAAACGGTCTATGCAAGTCGAAGCAACTATACTTGTGCCCTGCCGTCAGCCAACGAAACTCAAGAGCTCCCTTGCATGTGGGGCACGGGAACCTTCCATGCACACACCAGCCAACGAATAGCGCATACGCTGGCAAGTCATGCGTCGAGTACATGTACCAGGCACGCATTATGAAGTTCTGTTTGCTAAAGGCGTCGTATGTCTTGAACCCATTATCCCAAGCTTCTTGCAATTCGTCCTTAAGCGGCTGCTTGTACACATTCATATTCTTCCCCGGATAGTTGGGCCCTGGAATTATCAACGTCAGGAAAATGTTCTTTCTTTGCATAATCTGTCCGGGGGGGGGGGGAGATTGAGTGGAATGACAAACACGGGCCAACAACTGTATTGGGTTGCCGTCTGACCATACACACTGAACCCATCCGTGCTGACGGCGACTCGAGGATGCCTTGGATCTGCCATTTTTTCCTTATGTAATGCATCGAAGCGCTTCCACGCTTCACCATCCGATGTGTGCACCATCATCACATTCCCATCTGCATCACGTTCGGTTCTTTTGCCCGGTTTGTGCCATGTCATCTGTCTGGCCGTCTCTTTGACCATGAAAAGACATTGAAGTCTTGGTACGATTGGCAAATACCGAAGAACATTAACGGGTATTTTGGTCTGCGTCTTCTCACCCATACCATTGTCTACCACAACATACCTGGATGACTCGCAAATGGGACAATAGTTCAAGTCCTCATACTGGTGCCTAAATAAGACACATCCTTTCTCACAGGCATGTATCTTCTCATAGGGCATCTTAAGAGCACGGAGGATTTTGTCTGACTGGTATAGGTTTGTAGGTAGCACATGGCCTTTGGGTAGAAATCGTCCGAATACTGTCATCATTGCGTCGTAGCATTCTCTACCCAAGTTGAACTGAGCCTTCAAAGCCATGATTTGTGAGATGGCATCCAGCTGACAAAGCTCAGTGTGCTCGTGGAGAGGACGTTTTGAGGACTCCAACATTTCAGTGAAGGCCTTTGTAGATTCCTCCATCTCCTCGTCCGAGTCCCGAGCATCGTCAAAGTCTTGCACCATGTCTTCCATCCCGGTACCATGCTCGTCGGTGCGACGATGAACCACCTCAGGTCTGGCACATTGGGCAGACTCACCATGAAATGTCCAGACCGTGTAACCAGGCGTAAAACCAAACTTCTGCAGGTGTTTACTCATTTCAAGCTCGTCCCTCTTATTAAAGTTGTCGCACCGGACACAGGGGCACCAGCTTAATCTCTGGCCATTAGCAAATGCGGCTCTAACAAACTCTTTGGTTTTTGTTAACCATTCGCCGGTCCAAACTTTCTGACTAGTGTAACCGGTGTACATCCACGCACGATCACTCATATTGACTTCCTACTGGACAGACAATAAATATATACATCATTAAGCAAACCATATCCATTAGTTAATGGAGTTTGTCAGTTCTATTACGTCCTGCAACCTACATGCTAATAGGTAAAGATAGGTCCTAATCCCACCCGAGTATGTGTAGATTGAGTTCGTTTTCCCATGCTCTGCTCCGGATCCGACGCAAAATTTCGGCAGCACCTCCCCGCTGTTCTCCTGATACACGTCTCGGCAATAAGCAGAGAGGATGTGTACCCGGAGAACAACAGGGAGGCACTGACGAAATTCTGCATCGGATCCGGAGCAGAGCATATAGGAAAACGAACCCAATCTACACATACTCGGGCTTTCCATGGATAACGTTGGACAATTCGAAAGAATCACGATTATAAATATGCAAATGCATGCATATTTATAGATGTAACCCTTTCGAACGGGAGACGCATAGTGGTTACGCATACTGATGACGGACACCTATAGCTAGCTAGTTTCATTGGCACGAAGACCGGAACAAAGCAAACGTAGGGGGGAGGAGGAGATGTCATTTGTGCTCACCAACGAAAGGAGGGGCGGAGCTCGTCGAACGCACGGGGAGGTCGTCAAACACCACACCCTCGCAGCGACGAAACAACTGCACATTTTAAATCCACCTGATTAACACAAATATATATGATGTTTTGCATAACAAAATCGAAAAATATACGACCTAACTCATAATTCACAAATATATGACCCCGTCGGGGTCGGGGTGTGGTGTCAGGGTGTAGGTGTCGATCGGGGTGTCAGGATGTCGCATGTCGGGGTCGATCAGGGTGTCGGTGTCAGGGTCAGGGTGAAATTTCATGAGAGAAGACATAAACATCAAGTGAAACAATTAACATTGTACAAAGTTGAAAACTTGCTACTACGACGAGGTAAAGTTCCTTTGCGAAATCTATAGTCTTGAAAGCGATATATAATAGCATCATCATCAACCTTTGCAAATATTTCTCGCTTAATATTGCACACCATGGAATAATTCAACCAATCACCACCCATCTTATTCCTCAACTCAGTCTTGATAATACTCATAGCTGAGAAAGCTCTTTCCACTGATGCGGTTGCAACAGGCAAAATCAATGCCAACTCAATAAGACGATATACCAAAGGAAAGACTATGTGTCTATCAGTTTGAACCATCTTCACAGCAAGACTACCAAGGTCATTACAAGTAACAAAACTTGAATCAGCTCTCACATCAGCAATGAAGTTTTCAAGTTGGTTTCTAAGGACAAAAGAAATCTCATATATGGAGAAGTCATCAGCATACATCTGAGCTAGCTGAACAAGCTTGTCTTCAACAAAATTAGCAAATGAGTTCCTTGGATCAAGACAAGCAATGCATCTCAACAATTGAGTAGATATTTCAGCAAAGCGGTTATTTAGCTCAGTAATTATTTGGTCAGTAGCAACAACGATAAGCAGTACTGCAGTAGCAAATACTAACATTATAGCAAGCAGATCAAAAAATGTTCAATCTACAAAATTTTAACAACAACAGCAAGGCAGTAGCAGTCAGTGTAGCACAATGCACATCCACATATTATCCTGTCTGTGAGTGAGTGAGTCTGTCCATTACCAATCCGGCTCTTCAGTGCGGCTGCGGCTGCGGCAGACGGCGTGGCGGATAGGCGGAGTCGCGGAGACCAGGGCAAGGGAGGCCGGAGCCCGGAGCAGAGCCGGCGTGCAGAGCAGTAGAGCCGCAGCCCGCAGAGGAGAGCCGGAGAGAGGGAGAGCGGCGGAGCGGGCGGCGTCAGTGGCGGAGGCGCGGAGCCTGCGAGCACCGGAGCCAGGTGCGGAGCCGCCGAGCACCGGAGCCAGGCGCCCAGGCGGCCAGGCCGGAGCAGCAGGGAGCAAGGCTGCAAGGGGACGGGCGAGCCGCGAGCCGGCGAGCGGCGGAGGCGCGGAGCAGCAAGCGGCGAGCGGTGGAGGCCGGAGGGCGCGGGCGAGCAGCGGAGGGAGCCACCGAGCCAGGGACTGGGGAGGGGGGCGGCGGCTGCCTCACCTGCGCGGAGGGAGGGCGGCGGGCGGCGGCGGCTGCCTCACCGGCGCGGAGGGAGCCAGGGCGTGGCTACTGGCTAGGTCTGGGGACTGGCTGTCTCGGGCTCTGGCGGTCTGGGCGAGCTGGGGTCTCCTGGCCCAGGCCTCCTGTGTGTGTGTGTGTGTGTGTGTTGGGCTGGGCCCTGGCTGTTGTGGGGGCAACGATTTTTTTTAACCCAAAAAAAAAGCCCCACCTCTTTGCCGACTGCCAGCAGACGGCAAAGAATCTTTGCCGTCTGCTGGCAGTCAGCAAAGAATTCTTTGCCGTCTGCCAGCAGACGGCAAAGAGGGTAACCGTTAGCCCGCCCACGCCATGACACTGTGGGCCCCTCTTACCTCTTTGCCGTCTGCTGGCAGATGCAAAGAAATCTTTGCCGTCTGCCAGCAGACGGCAAAGAAGTGGCCGGTGTGACCTAGCCAGTGCAGTACCCCCATGGGGCCCACTTTGGTCTTTGCCGTCTGCTGGCAGATGGCAAAGACCTCTTTGCAGTCCGCCAGCAGACGGCAAAGATCTGGCAGATGGCAAAGACCCTCTTTGCCATCAGCTGGTTCTTTGCCGTCTGCTTTGACAAGACAGACGGCAAACAGCCTCTTTGCCATCAGCTGGCAGACGGCAAAGAGCTGGCAAATGGCAAAGACCCAGATTCCAGTAGTGTCTGGCCCCCTCTTCAAGTCCTCTGGGTATCTTATGGTCGAAGAAAAATCATCGCAGAAGTTTTATTCCGTTTGGACTCCGTTTGGACTCCGTTTGGTATTCTTTTTCTGTAAAACTCAAAAATAGGAAAAACATAAACTAGCACTGGGCTCAAGGTTAATAGGTTAGTCCCAAAAATAATATAAAATAGCATATTAATGCATATAAAACATCCAAAACAGATAATATAATAGCATGGAACAATAAAAAATTATATATACGTTGGAGACGTATCAAGCATCCCCAAGCTTAATTCCTGCTCGTCCTCGAGTAGGTAAATGATAAAAGGGATAATTAGATTTATGCCCCTAGTTGTGTCCCACTCGTCTATTTTACCCCTAGTTCCCAAAAGTCACCGGTTTTGTCCAAGTCACTTTGCTCCTCTTATGCTTTTGCCCTTTGACCGTCAGTTTGAAAACTTCATAACTAATTCATACTAAATCAGAAAAATGCAAATAAGATACCAAAATGTTCAGAAAAACATCACCTATATGTCAGTGTCATTTGCATTCATGAAAAAAGTGTTGGAAAGTGCACATCCGAGTTTTAGCTCTTTTGATACCACCATGAATAGTAAAATCTAAAAAAATTCAAAAAAAATATGGTGGCAAAGAACGACAAATGTTCTAAGTGCTTGCCAAGTTTCATCAGGGAACGACATTCGTGGAAGTCGTGGCAAAAAAATAATCTATTTTGGAGTGCTGATTGTTTTTTTTAGGGCACCCACGAATGTTATTCCTTGATGAAACTTGGCAGACACTTAAAACATTTCTCATTCTTTGCCACCAAATTTTTTTTGAATCTTTTTAAATTTTACTATTCGTGGTGGTAGCATAAGAGCTAAAACTCGGATGGGCACTTTCCAACACTTTTTTCATGAATGCAAATGACACTCACATATAGGTGATGTTTTTCCGAACATTTTGATATCTTATTTGCATTTTTCTGATTTAATATGAACTAGTTATGAAGTTTTCAAACTGACGGTCAAACGGTCAAAGGGCAAAAGCATAAGAGGAGCAAAGTGACTTGGACAGACCCGGTGACTTTTGGGAACTAGGGGTAAAACAGACGAGTGGGACACAACTAGGGGCATAAATCTAATTATCCCAAGATAAAAACAGAATTTTTGATGTGTAATGCTACCTAACATATTTATCAATGTGATCTTCTTTATTGTGGAATGAATATTCAGATCCATAAGATTCAAAACAAAAGTTTAATATTGACCTAAAAACAATAATACTTCAAGCATACTAATAAAGCAATCATGTCTTCTCAAAATAACATGGCCAAAGAAAGTTATCCCTACAAAATCATATAGTCTGGCTATGCTCCATCTTCATCACATAAAGTATTTCATCATGCACAATCCCAATGACAAGCCAAGCATTTGTTGCATACTTTTGGTGTTCTCAAACTTTTTCAACTTTCACGCAATACATGAGCGTGAGCCATGGATATAGCACTATGGGTGGAATAGAATATGGTGGTTGTGGAGAAGACACAAAGAAGGAGAAAGTCTCACATCAACTAGGCAAATTAATGGGCTATGGAGATGCCCATCAATTGATATCATTGCAAGTGAGTAGGGATTGCCAAGCAACGGATGCACTAGAGCTATAAGTGTATCAAAGCTCAAAATGAAACTAAGTGGGTGTGCATCCAACTTGCTTGCTCAGGAAGACCTAGGGCAATTTTAGGAAGCCCATCATTGGAATATACAAGCCAAGTTCTATAATGAAAAATTCTCACTAGTATATGAAAGTGACAAAACAGGAGACTCTCTATCATGAAGATCATGGTGCTACTTTGAAGCACAAGTGTGGAAAAAGGATAGTAACATTGTCCCTTCTCTCTTTTCTCTCATTTTTTTTCTTTTTTTTTCTTTTTTTGTTTGGGCTTCTTTAGCCTCTTTAATTTTTTTGTAAAGTCCGGAGACTCATCCCAACTTGTGAGGGAATCATAGCTTCCATCATCCTTTCCTCACATGGGACAATGCTTTAATAATGATGATCATCACACTTTTATTTAGTTACAACTCAAGAATTACAACGCGATACTAGAACAAGATATGACTCTATATGAATGCCTCCGGCGGTGTACCAGGATATACAATGATCAAGAGTGACATGTATAAAAAAATTATGAACGGTGGCCTTGCCACAAATAGTATGCCAACTACATGATCATGCAAAGCAATATGACAATGATGGTGCGTGTCATAATAAAATGGAATGGTGGAAGTTGCATGGAAATATATCTCGGAATGGCTATGGAAATGCCATAATAGGTAGGTATGGTGGCTGTTTTGAGGAAGGGTATATGGTGGGTTTAATGCACCGGCAAAAGTTGCGTGGTACTAGAGAGGCTAGCAATGGTGGAAGGGTGAGAGTGCGTATAATTCATGGACTCAATGTTAGTTATAAAGAACTCACATACTTATTGCAAAAATTTATTATCCATCGAAACAAAGTACTACACACATGCTCCTAGGGGGATAGATTGGTAGGAAAAGACCATCGCTCGTCCCCGGCCGCCACTCATAAGAAAGACAATCAAAAAATAAATCATGCTCCGACTTCATCACATAATGGTTCACCATACTTGCATGCTACGGGAATCACAAACTTTAACACTAGTACTTCTAGCAATCCACAATTACTCACTAGCATGACTCTAATATCACCATCTTTATATCTCAAAAAAATGCAAGGAATCCAACTTCTCATCTATTCAATGCTCTTTATATTGAAGTTTTTATTATATCCCTCTTGGATGCCCATCATATTAGGACTAAATTCATAACCTAAGAAAATTACCATGCTATTTAAGACTCTTAAAATAATATAAGTGAAGCATGAGAGTTCAACAATTTCTATAAAATAAAGCCACCGCCATGCTCAAAAAAGATATAAGTGAAGCACTAGAGCAAACTGCCTAGCTCAAAAGATATAAGTGAAGCACATAGACTATTCTAATAAATTCATGATTAATGTGTGTCCCTATCAAAAGGTGTGCACAGCAAGGATGATTGTGGCAAACTAAAAAGAAAAGACTCATATCATACAAGACGCTCCAAGCAAAACACATATCATGTGGTGAATAAAAATATAGCCTCAAGTAAATTTACAGATGTATTGAAGACAAAAGAGGGGATGCCATCCAGGGCATCCCCAAGCTTAAATGCTTGGTTGTCCTTGAATATTACCTTGGGGTGCCTTGGGCATCCCAAAGCTTAGGCTCTTGCCACTCCTTATTCCGTTGTCCATCAAATCTTTACCCAAAACTTGAAAACTTCACAACACAAAACTCAACAGAAAACTCATATGATCCGTTAGTATAATAAAATAAATCACCACTTTTGGTACTGTTGTGAACTCATTATTAATTTATATTGGTGTTATATCTACTATATTCCAACTTCTCCATGGTTCATACCCCCCGATACTACTCATAGATTCATCAAAATAAGCAAACAACACATAAAAAACAGAATCTGTAGAAAACAGAACAGTCTGTAGTAACCAGAATATTAATCATACTTATGTAACTCCAAAAATTCTGAAAATTTAGGAAAACAGAGGCAATTCATATATCAATCTTGTGTAGAACAATTCAGAATTTTTCCACACTCCAGTGAATTTAAAAAATTCTGTTACTGGATGCAAAAGTTTCTGTTTTTCAGCAAAACCGAATCAACGATATACCAAAGCATCCCAAAGGTCTTGCTTGGCTCAAACACTAATTAAAACACCAAAACACAACTACTACAGAGGTAATAATGTGCATTTTCATAAAAACAGAAAATAAAAAGATTGGGTTGTCTCCCAACAAGCGCTTTTCTTTAAAGCCTTTTAGCTAGGCGTCGATAATTTTAATGATGCTCACATAAAAAATAGCAATTGAAACACGAAGAGAGCATCATGTAGCATGTGAAAAACAAGTTTAAGTCTAACATAATTCCTATGCATAGGCATTTTATAAGCAAATAAATTATCAAGACAAGAGAAAACTAGCATATGCAAGGAAGAAGAAAGAAACAATAGCAATCTCAACATAACGAGAGGTAATTTAGTAACATGAAAATTTCTACAACCATATTTTCCTCTCTCATAATAATTACATGTGGGATCATATTCAAATTCAACAATATAGCTATCACATAACATATTCTCTACATGACCCACATGCATGCAAAGTTGACACTCTCACAAAATAGTGGGATTAACATAGAATAAAGTCATTACTTCTCCAAGCCCACTTTTATCAAAAATTTCATAAGATTGATCAAACTCCAAAGTAGTGGGATCATTTTTTCCTAAAGTTGAGACTCTTCCAAACCCACTTTCAATATTATTGCAAACATTATTATCGTGAGGCTTAAATAAATTTTCAAGATCATAAGAAGCATCATCACCCCAATCATGATCATTGCAATAAGTAGTGGACATAGCAAAACTAGCATCCCCAAGCATGGGGTTTTGCATATTATTAGCACAATTGATATTAATAGAATTTATAATAACATCATTGCAATCATGCTTTTCTTTGAAGGAGCTATCATGAATCACTTCATAAATTTCTTCCTTTAACACTTCATCACAATTTTCAGATTCACGAATTTCAAGCAAAACTTCATAAAGATAATCTAGTGCACTCAACTCACTAGCAATTGGTTCGTCACAATTGGATCTCTTAAAAAGATTAGCAAGTGGATGAGGATCCATAAAATTTTTGTTCTTGATTTTCAATAAACACTCAATTATACCAAGCGAACGAGCAAACAAACCAAGTAAGACATAAAGGCAAATGAAAAGATGAATGGAAAGAAGGGCTAATAAAAAGGCAAATATTTTTGTGTTTTTTTGAAAACATTTTAGAAGTGGGGGAGAGGAAAACAAGAGGCAAATGGCGAATAATGTAAGTGCAAGAGATGAGAGTTTATGATGGGTACTTGGTAGGCTTGATGTAGAACCTCCCCGGCAACGGCGCGAGAAATTCTTCCTGCTACTTCTTGAGCTTGCATTGATTTTTCCCTTGAAGAGGAAAGGGTGATGCAGCAAAGTAGAGATAAGTATTTCCCTCAGTTAAGAACCAAGGTATCAATCCAGTAGGAGGCACAAGCAAGTCTCCAATCTATGCACCTGCACAAACTAACAAACACTTGCACTCAACGCGAAAAGGGGTTGTCAATCCTTTCATGGTCTCGAACAAGAGTGAGATCTAATAGTAAATAAAAAGGCAAACTAATGTAAATATAAATAAATTGCAACAAGGTATTTTTTGGTTTTTTGGTTTGTAGATCTGAAAATATATGATGAAAAATAGACCCGGGGGCCATAGGTTTCACTAGAGGCTTCTTTCTTGAAGATAGCATACGGTGGGTAAACAAATTACTGTTGAACAATTGATAGAAAAGTGCAAAGTTATGATGATATATAAGGCAATGATCATGAATATAGGCATCACGTCCATGACAAGTAGACCGAAATGATTCTGCATCTACTACTATTACTACACACATCGACTGCTATCTAGCATGCATCTAGAGTATTAAGTTCATAAGAACGGAGAAACACTTTAAGTAAGATGACATGATGTAGAGGGATAAACTCAAGCAATATGATATAAACCCCATCTTTTTATCCTTCATGGCAACAATACAATACATGCCTCGCTACCCCTTCTGTCACTGGGTGAGGACACCGCAAGATTGAACCCAAAACTAAGCACCTCTCCCATTGCAAGAAAAACCAATCTAGTTGGCCAAACCAAACCGATAGTTCAAAGAGAAATACAAATGTATCCTAATCATGCATAAAAGAGTTCAAAGAAGACTCAAATAATATTCATAGAAAATCTGATCATAAATCCACAATTCATCGGATCTCAACAAACACATCGCAAAAAAGTATTACATCGAATAGATCTCCAGGAACATCGGCGAGAACATTGTATTGAAGATAAAAGAGAGAGAAGAAGCCATCTAGCTACTAGCTATGGACCCGTAGGTCTGTGGTAAACTACTCACGTATCATTGAAAGGGCAGCAAGGTTGATGTAGAGTCCCTCTATGATCGAATCCCCCTCCGGCAGATCGCCGGAAAAGGCCCCAAGATGGGATCTCACGGGAACAGAGGCTTGCGGTAGCGAAAAAGTATTTTGGTGGATGATTCGGGTGTTGCAGGAATATTTGGGAATTTATAGTGCAAAGATTAGGGTTGGGGGACTCCCGAGGGGTCCACAAGCCAGGGGGGCACCCCCCCCCCAGGGCGCGCCCTGAGGGCTTGTGGGTTCCTCGGGACTCCTCTGGTCCACTCTCCAAGTCCTCTGGGTGTCTTCTGGTCCAAGAAAAATCATCGCAAAAGTTTTGTTCCGTTTGGACTCCGTTTGGTATTCCTTTTCTGTAAAATTCAAAAACAAAGAAAAAATAGAAGCTGGCACTGGGCTCTAGGTTAATAGGTTAGTCCCAAAAATAATATAAAATAGCATATTAATGCATATAAAACATCCAAAAAAGATAATATAATAGCATGGAACAATAAAAAATTATAGATACGTTGGAGACGTATCAAGCCTCCCCAAGCTTAATTCCTGCTCGTCCTCAAGTAGGTAAATGATAAAAACAGAATTTTTGATGTGGAATGCTACCTAACATATTTATCAATGTAATCTTCTTTTTTGAGTGGGCCGGAACCACCGCCGACCCACTCGGAGGAGCCTGGGTAGGCCCTGCGGGCGGGACCACCACGGCGAAGGCATCAGGCCATCATGAGCTTGAGGACTCAGCCTCGCAGTCCTTGCGGCGACCTTCGCCGGAGAAACGCGGGTCACTCGGCGAGGGGAGACGTTCGGCATGGACGCGTGGACACTCGGCGCTCCCTCCCTGATGGCATCTGGATTGGGCGGGTTGGTCCTCTCGTTGTCGTCCAGCTGGATGATCTCGGGTGGAGCTGCATGAATATACGGGCCAAAGAAATCATTGATGTTCCGTCGAAACAAGACCTAACCGTTTGAATCAGTCAACACAACATACCTGTGGAAGTGGCGGCATCCGCAGCATCAGCATCACTCTGACCCAGCTTGCGAGCGTGTGGGCCCGCCGAAGTCGTCGAGGTGTCATTGCCGCGGAAGTCAAACAACACTCGTTCAGCAACCGAGTCAACACAAAAACAAACAAGGGATTGGCAAGAGCACTCACGTCGAGGCCACAGGCACTGCCACCTTGATCCGAGGCACGGTGACCTTTTGGGGCTTGGAGGAGATCTGCTTGGGCAACTTGAGCTGCTTCTCTGCCGAGCTCTCAGCCTCAGCACGAGCACTCTTTGAGCTCCAAGTCGTCCGACCAGAGGTAGTTGGCTGTGGAACCCCACCCGCCTTGCCCTTTGGATCATGCAGCGCCTTGGAGTGATGTTCCTTGGGAGCCTCATAAGACGGCGAGGACTCTACCTCCTTCCCCTCCTCAGAGCTCTCCTCCTCGTCGCTCTCCTCCTCATCATCACTCTCGTCGTCTTCGGATCACTCTGAGTAATGCTGGTCGGTGTCACTTGTCATGTCTACGGGCGACCGATCCACCACCGGGATCCCATAAATCAAGTTCTGAAAGTCCTGAAAGGCAAACACATAACAACACAAGGATTAGCTACACAAGAGGCAACAGGTGATCAAGCCGACTGAGGAGCAAACGATTAGCTCAATGGGCGGCAAGTCTTTGTGGAAGGCTGGCACCAACCGAGCCCCACGCAGGTTTTCCCGAGCATAGGTGATGGCCTTGATCTTGGCCCCCACCTCCTTCTCATTGAGCTCCTCAGGGTGCACCCGGGCGGGGTCACTCAGCCCCTCGTACAGCCACATGGGGTGAGCCCTGGCTTCCAGCGGCTGCATGCGCTGAGTGAAGAAAGTCTCCAACAAATCCATGTCGTTCAATCTAGCATTTACAACTCCGATCAACGCACTGGACAAGATATCAACACCCATCTTCTCCTCCTTCGCCACGGAAAGGGACGCAGGGGCTCTTACTCTCTTGGATGAGTACTGCGGAAGGCCCGAATGGTTGTTGGTGCCGGGTACATCCCTGTAGTAGAACCAGGTTACTTGCCACCCATTGACAGAGTCGGGGAAGCTCATCTTCGGGAAGGACCTCCCCCCACGAACCTGGATGCCTAGGCCCCCGCATAGCTGGGTGACGTTGGTCTTCTCACTAGTTGGCGAGTCCTTCTTGACGGTCATCGACCAACAGGCGAAGATGTATTTGAAGAGGCCCCAGTGAGGATGGCAACCCAAGAAGTTTTCACAGAGAGAGATGAAGGCCGAAAGATAAATGACGGCATTGGGGGGAAGATGGTGGAGTTACGCGCCGAAGTAGTGGAGGAACGCTCGGAAGAAAGGGCGGGGAGGCATCGAGAAGCCCCGCTCGACATGGTGACGAGCAGGACACGCTCATCCTCCTGAGGCACCGGCTCGGCCTCCCCCGCGCCCGGGCGATGCCACCCATCATGCGGGATCAGCCCCTTTTCTGCGAGCTCTTCCAACCGCCGAGCCATAATGCGCGACGGGATCCAGTCCCCCACCGCGCCGCCGGCCACCGCACCAGAGCCAGAGGAAGTAGCCTTCCCCGCCTTCTTCGCCTTTTCAGCCTTGGCCGTGGAGTCCCTCGCCATCGTTGCGCGCTCGAGTGGAGAGGAGAAGCGGGGAGTCGGGGCAAGATGAAGGGGATCTGAGGCTCCTGCCTCTGTCTCCAAATCTTTTGTATCGCTAGGCGAATCTTCAGCCGGATCTCCCACCGCAAATCTCTGGATCAACGGCCCGTGCGACAGGCCTGTGCGCAGTGCAAACGTGACATGTGGCGGATATTGTGCATGAAAATCGAGGAGCCACGCCCCCACTTTCCCCACTAGCGCACGACACTACCGCTTCCACGCGCGTACGCACAAATTCAAATCCCGAGATTTCTGGGACGAATCAATCTGATTGATTACCCACGATCCCTTTACTAAAGGACGTATGTCAGTCTGACTGACCACCCTCCACAGGGACCCGTGCACTCGGCCACGCTAAACACCAGACTGAATTCTTCTTCAGGAACGTTACGTGACGAGCTTGACGCCCCTCCGCGGGTTCGCTTGGCCATCTCAGTAGGCTCCAAGGTGCATGACTCGTAAACCTGGACCCGTAGAAGGCCCGCGCTGGCGTTCCCCTAGGATAAGGAGTGGGATCTCTCCGAAGAGTCAGACCACGCGCCGGCGTCGCCACTCGAGTTTTACTGGCATGCCCCCACTTGGGCCTCTAGTCTACCTCCTCCGAGAGACAAAACGAATGCCATCGGGTTTCTCTCGATGATCAACAACACCCGGTCATCTGGGTAAACCTATAGTCCAGAATCTGTTGTGTTTTCGTCCAAGGAACAACCAGTCATGATTCGGAAACATATTCCAAGTGCCCCCGCAGCACTCAGACTCAACCGAAGGATCGGAAATCTCAACCGATTCGGGGGCTAATGATGCGGTCACCTATTACAGGTAGGGTCAAGGACCCATCATTTGGGGCCCACATGGGGCCCATCACCAAAATAGGTAGGTCCCTGGACCATACCAACGTTCGGATACTTACATCAGGGCGTTCACTCAGACGGCTTGCGGCAATCGGACGACCACACGTCACTCGGCTGATGTACCACCACTCGGATGCAGAGCTGCAGGTGGGCGTCTTGGGAGCTGCAATGGTCGAGGAATTCTAAGTCATCCACTAAATATAGTCATTGCTATCGTTACCTGTAACTGCTGTAGTATAGGCTCATTACACTAGTAACTGACCCATTCAGTGCCATTAATTGCCTCGGTGGCATGGGAGACATGGGGCTACAGCGCACTCTATATAAGTTGCACCCCTCTCCATAGCCAGGCACGAGTAATCTTTGTAACCATACCCATCAAATCAAAGCTAGCCTCAGGGCACGAGACGTAGGGTTTTTACCTCCGCCGAGAGGGGCCTGAACTCGTTAAACACCGAGTGTTACACCTGCGCTGTAGCTAGGTTCTGCCCCTTATTCATACCCCTAGTACTCATTGTTAGGATAGTAACCCCGACAATAGGTGGGCTGGGCTGGGCACTGTGGACTTAGAGCCCAGATGTACAGTGCCAGTTTTTCTTTTGTTCTTTCCTTTTTGTTTTCTTTATTCCTTTTAGTTTTGCATTTTCTTTTGTATCAAATGATTTTAGTTAAATGTGAAACTTGACACATAAATACACTGGATTATTTTTAGAGCTGCCCACAAAGTTTGGGATCATTTGCAGTTCATTTAAATTATGTTTGAATTTAAATGGGGTGATTAAGTGTTATTGGTCCACTAAATAATTGCCAGGGGTAATTTGGTAATCCAAAATGGGCCTGAAAACATTTTTACCAATACTTGGGGATTTTATAAGATATTTTAAACATTTTTGTTCCACTGTTTAGAGAAATATTAATTTTGACTTTATTTTAAAATTTGAATTTGGACTTGAACTTAGTTTGAAACAAATGAGGTCTTGCAAAATTTTAATTATGATGACCTGGCATCATTAACAGGGGTTTACTGTAGCTTAACTATCGGGTTGTGATACGTCCATTTTGCATCATGTTTTCCTACTGTTATTTATAAAGTTTTTATGCATAATAATGCTTTTTGGATCAATTCTAATGCCTTTTCTCTCATAATATGCAAGGTTTACACAAAGAGGGAGAATATCGGCAGCTGGAATTCAGGACCTGAAAAAGCTACGTCAGAGTTACCTATTCTGCACATCTCCAAATGAGCTGAAAATTTACGGAGAATTATTTTGCAATATATAAAAAATACTGGAGCAAATAACACTACTAGGGAAAAGCCTAGCAGTAGCGCGGGTCTAAGGTGTATCAGTAGCACGGGGGGCCTAACAGTAGCGCGGGTCTAAGGTGTATCAGTAGGGCGGGGGTCCCGCGCTACTGATACGGCGCAATAGCTAACTTGTAGCAGTAGCGCGTGTTGAACCATGCTACTGCTATACATGCATAGCAGTAGCGTGCTTCTCCTAAACGCGCTGCTGCTAATAGCTATAGCGCTTTACCGTAAGACGCGCTACCGCTAAGTGCACGCTGCTGCTAACTTCATTCCCCTCGCTACTGCTAGTTTTATTAGTTTCTGTTTTTTTTTCTGCATATTTCTTTTGTATTTGGACAGGCTTTATACAATAATCTCTAGCATATCATGCACATACAAATGTAATCATAGCATACACATACAAATAGTCTCATCAAATCATGTCATCGTCATAATCATCATCCAACACAAAGTGGTCTCTCATCATCATCTCGAAAATAGCGTTACAAGTCTCGAATAATTGCAACTACATCGTCACCCATCTAAACAATGATATACACGAGAAGAGCTATCACTATGAGTGAGAGCAGAACTATGCAATACATGAGGCGGCGGTTATGAGTCCTCTCTCGCGCTAGCGTGAACCTCAAGTAACTAGCTTCTACTTCTTGTCTGCTTTTGAAGCCTTTATGGCTGGGGCCCGAGACCCACTCCACTTGCGCCTGATACTCGGGCCACTCGTCGTAAACTCCCGGAACCTTCCCTTTGTACACGACATAACACTGCTTCTTCGCCATCAAGGATCTAGGTACCTGTTAGAGATACATCTTCATCAAGAGAATGTACAATCATATGCAACAAAATATACTTGAGCAACACGAAAAAGAAAGGGTTAGCAACTAGATGCAACATATAGTAAGCATAAATAATCAACGCAGTTTCATCGTACACAAACTAATTAACTAGAGGTACGCAGGTCATTGTACCCAAACTAACAAAGTAGCATTATGCTAGTTCGGCAGGGACCGTGGACATCACAACGTTTCATCGCTATAGAAAGTATACAAGTTCACCTGACACATATCATCATCATCGGCATCGTAAATCACTAGAACTTCCATCCTTCCGTATCATCGAGGATGCACCCTAGCTTCTCGAATGGCGTGAGGTCCTGACGTTGCATGCCTATGTGAGTCCGAACGTCATCTCGTGATATAGGGCCGTGGTGGAACATCCCCTTCTCTTCGACGACTTCTTTCATGATGATCGTCGCAATGTCCCTCTGGATGCGAAAGAAGTCATCTCTAAGTTTATAATCCGCTTCTCCTTGAGATTCTACCCACTTGCGGATATGATCATCGCTTCTGGTTGTCATGTGAAGCTTTTGGTGATCCCTTCTGAACTCCATCATGAGATGGAGGAGGTAGAATCCATCGTTCCTGCTTTGTTTCGGGACATGGATGCAGCAGAAGTTAGTTTATGCGAGAAATTCATCTTCTTGTTCCTTTGTTTCCTGATCTGCAGGTGGCCACCCCTCAAGCTGAAGCCTTAGAGAGCATCATCTAGAATATTCATTACGTGGGTGTAGTCCTTCTTCTCGTAGTTTCTGGTAGGGTCGAAATACACGGCGTGGGAGACACGCGGGTAGAGAACGATAAGGATGGCGCACCCGTTGCTTCGGGAAAAAAACACCTCAAATTATTCTCCATATGAGCGAGAAGGAATGATTGAAATGTACGAAAGGGTTGTCCGGCACGGACTTACATTGGATGATAAGGCAGGAGGACAATTTCCTGCTCCTTATTCCTTATCATGAAGTTTGCAAGGTACTCCCTAGCAGTTTTACGCTCAAAGTCGCTGAGACTCGAGAAGGACTCGTGCATGTAGTATGGATCCACCACACAGATTTGCGAGACTTGTTCTCTCTTCATGACAGAGCTCATATGTAGCGCAAAAAGGCGGACGATTGTAAAATCGAGCCGCCTTGTCAGAAACATTTTGAAGATATGTTCAAACCGCAGGAAGAACACCTCCGCGGGCTGTGTGTCGACATAGCACTTCCCCTCAGGCACACGAGCCGCGTATGTTGGATATTCTGGATCCTTCAAGGCTAGTAGGCTTATCTCAGTCGACAGCACATGGTCGTGCAGTCTCCTGAGATCCCCTGATATGGCCTCCAGCAGTTTTGGCGGTAGCATCGGCTCGCCCGCGACATGGAACATGGCCGCACCTTTGACGGGTACACCCTCTTCAAAATCCGCCGTCTGGCTGCTATGTGCTCTGGCTTGTTTGTAGGCAGCAGAGCCTTTCTTTGCCGGTCTCTTCCTCTCCTTTTTCTTGGGCTGACCTTCCAGACCCTTCCTTAACCCCTGCCCCAGTGTTGTCGGGCTAAGCACTATACGACCCTCGAGTTGAGCCTACGTTGAGGCGGCATCTTCAGGCGTGTCCTGTGAGGATTGCATGAAGAGAGACTTCTTGCAATCAACCCTGCTAGGACGTTCCTGCCGGGCCACATCATGCATCTCCTCATCAGCATGCTGATAGCCCGAGTCGTCATATGGCTGACTCATCATTTCTAAGTTGTCATCATAGGCGCCTGTATTGAGGTACCTAAGAGGGTCATCCTCTTCCATGTCATCATCCAATCTTTGTTCTACGGGGGCGATTACATCAGCCACTATTGGACCCCCTTCCTCGCGTCGTTTGCCGCTCTCACCCGGCACTACAGGCGCTAGTAATTGCGAAGGCGGGGTGGTGGTGTTCATACCTGCTTGCTGATGTGTGGTTATTGGTGTGCTCTCTGCCGTCTCCAAATGAAGAAGATTCTTCGGCCATAGCAGCATCCAACCCTTGCAGTTTCCAAGCCGTGGCGGGGTCTCGTCGTCCTCTCCCCCGAGCCATACTAGAGGAGGCAAATCCTCGTGCCCCGATTTCACATTCGACAAGGTAACCCTGAAGTGGCCACCGGGGATCGGCTGGCCATGGAACGTGAGTTCCAAGGGCTTCGTTATCTCCGCCTTTCCCACATCCACCTTCTGGCCTTTGATCAAGTAGAGTACAGTGCACGGGGTTTTGTCGGCCTGCAAAGACATGTCTACGGCGTAAAACTTCCGAAAGGCAACGAAAACAGAATATTCTAGATATATGTTGGTGCGACATGTAATTACCATTAGGGCATCGAGCTCAGCCAAAGACGAAGGCCCGCCTAGCACGCCAGAGACTGAGGACGGGCTGCCATGAGCGGGTGCGAGTGCATGTGCAGGCGCGATTGCGTGAGCAGGTGATGGTGCAGTTGTGATGTTCACCGAGTTGCTCCCGATGAAGCTGGGCATGGGGAAATCATCTACCGTCTTGTCTGGATTTTCCTTCGTCTAGTTGATGATAGCCGGGATCAAGTTAGTAGTGAAATCATTTCTGCAGGCATCTACAGCTGCAGCGACTGCCTGCTGGACCAACTCATTTTTCTGCTGAGCTTCTTTTTTCTCGTCCTCAGCTGCTTTTTTCTCGAGCGCAAGCTTCACCTTCTCGTCGATGTCCACCTGACTGAACTTCTTTTTCTGCTTCTTGGACTCCGGGCCCTCGTTGTAAAAGACCTTCCATGTGGCGCCGTCTTCGGCGCCCTGCACACGTCCATATTGTGGCTGCTGGTCCAAAGGGAGTCCCTTAAGTTCGTTTAAGGCCCGGTTGAGAGGGGTGCCCCACTTAGGCCTCATCGACGAAGACTGGCTTTCGGCTGCAAGCTTGTGTTGCCTGTCCCGCAGAAGGAACGTGAACCGTTTACGAATGTGTAGCGACTTGATCAGAAGTTAAATGTAAGGTGGTAAAAGAATAATTACCAGTATTCTAATCAATTTCCTCGTGATCTGGTCCGTGTAAAAAACCTTTTTTTCCTAGTACCACTTGTAGCGGGCCCTTATGAAGTCACGCTCCAAGGGGTTGGTGAATTTTGCGAAGGGGTCTGGGAGACCCGCGGCTTCATGTTCCGCGTCCTCCTTATCCCATATGGGCCTTTTGCCATGGTAGCCACGGCTTTCGAGGCGTTGGTTCCCCGTGTTCCTTTGCTGATGGCTCTTGAATTTTGCTGCCTTAGCCTT
Source organism: Thinopyrum elongatum (assembly GCA_011799875.1). Lineage (NCBI taxonomy): Eukaryota > Viridiplantae > Streptophyta > Magnoliopsida > Poales > Poaceae > Thinopyrum > Thinopyrum elongatum. Next base: position 283,022,029 of record CM022299.1, on the reverse strand, counting down.
GGCTGCCTCGGTAGCGCAGGTGACCTTGAACTTTTGGAACTCCTCTTCCGTAAGTGTCGGATTTTCCTCCAGAATCTTGGACAGGGGTTCCTTAGCCTCAATAGCTCATTTCACCCTCCCTTTCCAGGAGGCCAAATCATTGCTGAACATGCCCATGGCGTGATTGTTAATCTTTTTCATCTTCGGATCATCCCCCGGGTGTTCTATGTCGTCATCCCGGTCGGGGAACTTGAATCTCTTGTGCAGCTTCGTTAGGAGCAACTGCGTCAAATGTTCTTTACCCCTTAAGTGATCGTCGTTGATGCTCACGGTTTCCCGTAGGATGCATCCGACTTGGTTCCCGTAGCACTTGCGAGGTTCTTCCGGCTCTAATGGCTCAAACTTGTCAGGGGCCATCTTTGTGATCACCAGTCGTCCGATGCCGAGTTTATTAGGTTTTCATATCCTCTGCTTCTTATTTTCATTAGCAGCTTTGGTCTCTTCCCCACCGGTACCTTCCCCGCCGGTCTCGGTGCCGCCATCGGTGCCGGCACCATCGGTGTCGATATCGGTGTGAGTACCATGATCGAGGCCACCCTGCAAACCTTGACTGTGCTTAGCAGACAAAAAGTTGAGGTACTGTTGTTCACCCTCATAATCCATCTCGTCTGCATCATGGTCAGAAGGCCTGGTTTCTTTGTTGTTCGACATGTTTCCTACGATTAAGTCTCCTTGTTTAATTCTTAAAATATAATAAAAATGAGTAATGACATAAAAAAAGGTCTATGGTTTCCCGGAATGCCGTTTCCCAGCAAATCCCGGCACTCGATATGCCTACTTTCTAGCACAAGTCATGCCAAAATTCACGGGAAATTTCGGCATGACCTTTGCTAAAAAGTGGACATATCGAGCGCCTGAAATTCATCGGAACGGAAATGAATCAACATTCTGGCGAAACATAGGCCACTCGGATCATTTATCCTGCACATAATCATCATTTTCCAAATATGACATGTCCAAAACATCATATGTCCAAATATGACATGTCCAAATTCCAAATATGACATGTCCAAATCACATGTCCACATATCACATGTCCACTTCAAATTTGCATATAACAGGAAGAAAAATATAGAACTTGAAGAAAAATGCAAGAAGCCATTTTTCTTCACAATATTTGAAACTAGATTCAGCCTACCTAAATTTCTGTCCTAATTTGAAACCTAGATAAATTTCTGTCCTAATTTGAAAACATAGCTAAATTTCTATCCAAATTTGAAACCTAGGGTTCATACTAATTAACTAGGTTCATACTACCTAATCTGTCCTAGGGTTCAAACTAAAAAAAAATACCTAGAATTATGTTAACTACACCTAAAACACCTAAAATACCAAGAATTCATTTAACCCATACTAATTCTATTTTGTTAAAAGAGTTTCCTACCACCTAATTAACTGGGTTCATACTAATTCTGTTTTTTAAATAGCAACAAATTGCTTAACTAAAAAAACTAAATAGCAACAATTGCTTTAACTAATCTCCTAGGGTTATATAATTTAACTTAACTAACCCAACTAATATCTCCTAGGGTTCATACTAATTCTAATTAACTAACTAGCACTATAAAATAGCATAGGGTTCATACTAATTCATACTAACTAGCACTAAATAGCTAGGGTTCATACTAACACAGAGAGAGAGAGAGAAGAGAGCAGAGAAGAGGGGAGGGGAGAGTGCTTACAGAGGGCAGAGAGAGAGATGGGGTCGGGGGAGATAGCGGCAGGGGCTCTGGCGGCGGCGAGGCGCGATCGGGGGAGACGGTCGGGGGAGCAGGCGCGGCGAGGCGGGGTCGGGGGAGACGGCGGCGGAGAGCGAGGGCAGGGCTCCGACGAGGTCGAGGAGGAGGAGGCACAGGTGCGCGGCGAGTGCAAGGGCAGGGCTCCGGCGAGTGCAAGGGCAGGGCTCCGGCGGCGGCAACGACGAGGGGGAGAAGAGAGTGGGGAATTGGGGGAGGAAGTAGAGGAGGGAAGCCCGTGTGGGGGTTATGTCAAAATAGCAGTAGCGCTGTTTTAGAAAACGCGCTATAGCTAAGGTAGCTATAGCGCGTTTCCTAAAACAACGCTACTGCTATCTGAAGTAGCTATAGCGCGTTTCAGAGACAGCGCTACTGCTACCTTTTCCTTTTCTTTTTCTTTTCCTTTCTTCTTTTTCTTTTTTCTTTTCTTTTCCATTTTGTTTCTTCTATTTTCTTTTCTTCTTTTTCTTTTTTTTCCTTTTTTTCTGAGAGCCGGAACGAAGGGAAGGTGATACAATGTATATATATATATATAACTAAGGCGATATATATTGCATCATTTGACCAATAACGGTTGAGTGTGTATACAAAATAGGAACATATATATTACATCATTTGACCCATGCATAACGGTTAAGTGTGTACACAAAATAGGAACATATATATGGCATCATTTGACCGATAACGGTTTCTCAGCGTCGACGTTTTTTTTTTTGAGTGAGCTTCTTTCCCTTCTTGTTCGTTGACGAATAATTGGGCCCCTCATTGTGACTTTTGCTTTTCCATAGAGTACGATCTTTCTTAGGTAATGTAGTATTGATTCTTCTTTTGACATACACTTCATCGTCATCTTCCCTCATCGGGTTGCCATGCTAGTCGTAATCTTCCTCGTTGGTGACTCCATCCATTCCAATGATGTTCCTTTTGCCTCTCCTCACGACAACACGGCTGGGATTGCTCTGGTCGGTTATAAAGAAGCATTGTGTCACGTGCTTAGCGTGTACCCATGGCTTGTTTTTTGCGATGGCGTTCATGGTAGCGCTCTTGGCGTCGGGTATAGACATGGTAGTGAAATACCAGTTTTATCTTTCGACATTCTTAGCCCATATGACACGGAACATCGTCGCGCTGTGCAGTCCAGAGTAGTCAGCTATCAAGTTCTTGAAAGGATTGGTGTGCCGCTTCGGGGTACCTACCCGAATCATCACCGATAATGGCCCCCAATTCACGAGCCGTGCCTTCATGCAATACGTTCATGCCCTCGGAAGCAAGATCTCATTTCCCTCTGTTGCCCATCCCAGGAGCAACGGGCAAGCTGAGAGGGCGAACGCTGAAGTGCTGCGAGGACTCAAGACAAGAAAATTCGATAAGCTGCAGAAGTGTGGCAGGCGATGGATCGACAAGCTGCCGGTGGTTCTTTGGTCCCTCCGTACGACACCAAATCGAGCTACCGGGCAGACTTCCTTCTCCCTAGTCTATGGGGTAGAAGCAGTTATCCCCACGGAACTCATATACGGATCACCTCGAGTGCTTGCCTACGATGAAGTAGCGCAAGAACAGCACCGGCATGACGATGCTGTGCTACTTGAGGAGAACCGTCTCCGGGCTGCTACGCATGCTGCACGCTACCAGCAAACCCTGCGTCGCTATCACAGCTGCAGGGTTCATGCCCGGAGCTTTGAGGAAGGCGACCTTGTCCTTAGGCACATTCAGTCCACCAGGGGTACAAACAAGTTGACACCAAAGTGGGAAGGCCCTTACCGGGTAGTACGAGTCACAGGACCTGGCGCAGTCCGTTTGGAGACCGGAGATGGCATTCAGTTGCAAAACTCATGGAACATTGAGCATCTCTGTAAGTTCTACCCATAAGGAGCGGTTATCGGACCCTGCCCAGCAGCCACCCTTTTGTACAGGCCTTGCCGATGTTGCATGTAACCCCTTGTACAAAGCCAGGCGCAGACCCTGAGCAACAGAGAAATAAACGAAGCGCTGGGGGCCCTTGACAAATTGCATGCATGCATAAGCATATCATAAGCGTAGCATGTTCATGTAGATAAGATCGCATGTAGCACTATTTTCATCTGCACTAAGCTGCAGGGTCCTTGCCGTGGATTTGGTCCCGAAGAAAGGAAGAGAAGACAAGTCTACATAGCGATCCCCAGCAAGCCAAACAGATAAGTTTTATCTGTTATCCATATGTGTTCTGTGAAGAGAAACTTGTGCATATGAAAACCTCGCCGCCTTCGAAGCATATGTGCTCCCATCCTTTGACTCGAACGTTGCTTCGATCAGGATGGTCGTAGTGGCCTTTGACAGAAAAAGGTTTGGCGGGGGGCTGGTCTCTCTTTGAGATTTTGTGCCCGGCAGGCTTAGCCCCGCGGCAACAAACTGAGGGTACCGGTAGGATAGCTTGCCGGAGATAACTTGTTTACTTGAATGTATAGAGGCATTTTACCTCCGCTTGGATATAATACATGCACTAGTGCCCGACAAAGCTTGTCTTTTTCATTAATATGCTAATAAGCAAGTACAGATCTTACAGAACACAAACATGGATTAAAAAGATTACATAATTTAGACTAAAGTTTGGCCAGTGCCTACATGTTTTAGATTGAAAAAAGATAAGTACCCCGTAATCCCCTTTCTTGTCCCTCTCCTCCTAGGCACTACGGTGGGTGGTAAAGAGGGCAAAAGGAGTGCCTGAGCAGATGCCCGACCCGATCCCGTCAGGACCTGCCGGGTGCAGCCTGACAAGATCGAGAGTGGCGAGGCTGTGAAGGATGAGGACGGAGGGAGCAGCTCGGCGGTGCCCTGGCCAGCGCCCCCAAGGCCAGCAAGAAGCCCCAACACAAGCACCGGCGGGGAGGATTGCTGGGGCTTAGCTGGGAGACAGCTGGAGGAGGCGAAGGCACCAAGAGAGAGACCCCCTCCCTGGCAACCGTCCTGAAGAGGCCGGTGATGATGGTACCGGGGAGGGAGGGGAAGAGCGGAAAGACGAGGCAACAGGCCGGCAATATGAGACGAAGGCGTCGGTGCCATCGTACTCCGACCTGATGGCCTGCCACCCGTCTTCTCCGTCTTCCCTCGTTCTTTCTTCATTACCACCACTCCAGGAGGACGCCAGCCCCTCGGGCCGTTACCTCCCCCAGAGAAACAGCAGGCGTCGGCGACGCCCGGGGCACACAAGAAGAACCGCTCCCCACCTTGGGGGCAGGAAGGTGCCACCATCTTCAGCGTTCGCCCCAACTCTGCCGGAGGGAGTAGCACTGGGATTACCGAGGATCCCTAGTGCTGCACCCCAGATAGGCGCCGGAAACCCCGAGGGCCCTGTCATCAGGGCAACGAGCCTCGGTGACACACAACAAGGGCCAGCATTCCTCGCCGGACAGCCGGTTCATATGAGGGCGACATGTGTTTCACCATTTTGGAGAAATGCGACACCTCCCACGCTGCGAGCAACTCGGCGCCCACATCCTCGACCGCCGCGTCCCTTCGGCCCTGGACCAGACCCACTCTCCGGGCGCCTACACAAGCGTTCGGCGTCATCAACCCAAAGCTCGAGCACGGGGCCTAACCCTGGTCTCTCCCTCTCAACATAGCAAGAAGAAGGAAGGAAACGGGGAGAAAAGGTGCGTGGATGAGCACTTCCACTTCCCCTCGCCCCCCTTTTTATAAGCGAGCTGGGGGCTGATCCTTCCTTGGTGGGTAACCACCGTCCCTCTTCACCGATCTGGGAAGGCCGGGCCCCTGCCTTGACGCTCTCCTGCACCACGCGTCTCCATTACCTACCCCACTCAATGCATGCAGCATACGTGGCCAGGGATAAGAGCGTTGTGGGAAGAGTGAATTGGCGGTTACTCACCCGTGCGTTAAAGTCATTCACGGGCCATTACAAAGATGGCCCCACTACTATTGGTGTTACACGACGCGCGGGAAAACCGGAAACTCATCCAAGCTCAGATTAATGAAGAAGCAAAGAAGACCTCAAAGGACAAACTACCGCAGCCTCCTTGCTTGTGTACTTGACAGGGCCTACCCCGACGACGCTCGGCAGCGCGTTCAGGCCAGGCCCGAGGGCTCTTGTTGGTGCAACAAACCCCAGGTATGTTGCCCAGACTGTAAACAGGCACAAGGGCAAGGTTACAACATCCAAGACAAGACCAAGTCAAGCCAAAGGAGCAAGACACCACTAAGGAAAAACCTCCCTTGCTAGGCAGGCGAGCCTGGCGAGGTCAAAGTTACCCCGAAGACAAACCCCAAGACTGCCCCGGCAAAACTTGCCGGGGACGCCAAGGGTGGACTACCCCACCAAGGCTCCACCGCTCCACCTCACAGCGACGCAAGTCATCGATCGGTGCGGTGTCAAGCCCCCAAGTGACTAAGTGGCTGTTATTTGACACATGGCAGCCACTTCCGAAGGAAATCACCTCCAAATGACACCCGTCCAGAGACGTGTCCAGCAGACAGACGAGAAGGTGGCAGAATGGCCCGGCAAGGCTTGCCGGGCATGCCACGATGTGACACTAAGCGGCGCATTTAATGCACTCTGCCCTGTCTGTAGAGTTAGGTATGATAGCACTGTTTGCTATCTAATCAGTAAACAATGACTGATTTGCCATTGTGGTGACCCCTTGATCTATAAAAGGAGGGCCACGGCAACCATAGAAAGGATTCTGACCCTTGTACACTCATACGCGCGTAGCTACTCTCGCCCCGAGGCAACCCTGCCAGGCTAGAGCACTGCGTCTCCACCATGGTCCTCTCATCAATCCACCAAAGCAGGAGTAGGGTTTTATGCCTCGCGGCGGCCCAAACCTGGGTAAAATCTGCCCGTGTGATCTCTGCCGTGCTGTGCTATGCTCTCCGCTCTTTGTGCAATGTGCCCTTCCCCCCGCCAAACCACAAAGGGGCTGATAGCCCCATAGGTGGCCGTGGTTTCCCACGACATATTTGGCGCGCCAGGTAGGGGGAAGCGCCTGCGCGAACCCAAGAAACGTATGCAGCGCGTCATATTCATCATCGTTTTCTTCATCGACGGCTTCATCATCCATGGCGCCCAAGAAGAAGCTCGGTGCTGCACCTCACCCGTCCACCTCAAAGGCCCCGTCGCATGTGGTCGTTGACACCACGGGGGCTACGAGGACGCACGGGGACGTGGACGCTGTGGGGGATGTTGCCGGCACAGGCGACGTCGTCACCACCCCTCCCGCGGCCGAAACAGGGACAGGAGGCACCGGAGAAGGACAGCGCCAGCAGCATGCCAGCGGCCACGCTCCACAAGGTGCTGGTGGCGAGATCATTCCGTCTGCACCTCTCTGTCCCGCTGAAGGACACAGCCGCAGTGGTGGCACTCGCTCTGGGGTGAACCGCAACTCTCCGGCCGCTCCGGCTACGGGCGCGGCCGCAGGGCATGCACCACACCCGGGGCGAGCCGAACCAGCCGATGCGCCGAACGGAGCTGCCAATCTCCAAGCACATTCACCTCGCCGCCACGCCACCCTGGCAACTGGCTTGCAGCGACGAGAGCACGGCATTGCCACTACTCGCACCGCCAGAATCCAGGCGACGCTATGGTCTACATCGTCATCCATGCCGAGCACTGCTTCGGAGGCCATGGCGCGGGCCCAACTCCTATTGAGATTTCCACCGGCGGGCAATCAGATGGATGTGCGGAGAGCCACCATTCAGAGTCTGATTGGTTTTGCCGAGGTGGGAGGATCACAGCGAGCGGGACTATCACGGCCTCTGCAGGCTGCAACAACGGCCCCGAGCCGTTGGCCGTATCGAAGGGGCCACCCCCATGGTGCATTCCCCTCTGCGACAGCCGGCGCAGGGGCCGCAGCAAGAACCCGATGACATATCGATGGCTTCATCCGATCCTCGAGCACGTCGAGACTAGCGGCGAGTCCTGGAAGGCAGGCGGAGGGAAGACACGCGCGTCACCATTGAATGATGCTGCGAAACCCAACGCCAGTCTGATAGGCACAATGGCCCCGACGTCGACGAGCCCATGCCCGGTGAAGGTGGGTACTTACCTTTCGAGGTTGGGTGCCTCACCTTCACTCGCGAGCTGCGGCAAGTCCGTTGGCCATCAGCTCGCATGTTCAAGCCAGAAATACCAGAGAAGTATGATGGGAGGCTGAACCCAGCAGAATTCTTGAGCATCTACACCATCGCTGTTTAAGCTGCCGGGGGAAGAGACGAGAAGGTATTTGCCAACTACTTCCCTTTGGCACTCAAGCCAAATGTGAGGTCTTGGCTGATGCACCTGCCAGAGAACTGCATCTCGACCTGGGCTAACCTGTGCCATGAGTTTGTTGGCGCCTTCACCAGCGGCCATCAAGAACCAGGGCGACCCAGCGACTTGCAGCTCCTCCCGTAGAACGAAGGAGAAAGTCTGCGGAAATACATGCAGAGATTCAACCGAGTGCACTGGAACATCCCAGATATCCACCCGGCAGCTGTGATAGCTGCGTTCCAGTCCAACGTATGCAACCGCCGGATACATTCTAAAATGAACGTTCGGTTGCCCAAGACTGTGAATGATCTGTACACTCTGGTGGATAAGTGTGCTCGGGTAGAAGAGGGGAGGCGACTCCCCGGTGAAGAAGATGGCGTCGACGTCGACTCAGAGGACGATGACAGCGGCACCGACCAGAAGAAGAAGAACAAGAAGCGCAACAAGAAGCGCAAGGATAAAGCAGTGATGACCATTGAAAGATCGAGCACACCCAGTACCGGCAAGAAGGCCAAGACCGAGGTTCCCGGGAAGGAAGCTGCCGCGTGCACTGATCGCCGGGAAGCTGCGGCTGCCGAGAAAGCTGGGAAGGGTGACGGGCTGTACTGTAAGATCCATCGGACCAAAGGCCACGATCTTTAGGAGTGCCATCAGTTTGAGCAACTCGTCAAGAAGCAGAGGGCTGAGTACGAGAAGCATGATAAGGAGAAAGACCAAGATGGCGTTGGCAGAAAGGCCCGAGGCGGCAGAGCAGGCCGCCCCGGCAAGGCTCCTCAGTATCAAGGGAAACCCGCCAAAGGCCATGAGAAGAAGGATTGCGATGACGAGACTAATGAAGGAGATGAAGAGGAAACCAGCGAGGAGGAGTTCCAGAAAGCCACTGATGCCTTGTGCATTGACGGGGTGCATCTCTGCACTCCTCTCACCGCCAACTTAAACAGTGGGCGCATGAAGTCAATGCTGTGGAGCCAGCGGTAGATTCTAGGAAGCTGCTCAAGTGGTCCCGCACGCCCATCATCTTTGACGAAGAGGATCACCCTGACCGCACCACCGCGGTAGGGTGCTTGCCGTTGTTGGTCTCACCAACAATCCGCAACCTCAAAGTCACAAAGATGTTGGTTGACGACGGGGCCGGGTTGAATCTGATTTCTCCAAAGATCATCAGCAAACTCTAGATAGCAGATGAGGAGCTCAAGGTTACTGGTACATTCCAAGGAATCAACCTCGGCAGGAGTCGTCCTAAGGGGAAGATCACACTGCCGGTGACGTTCGGAGAGGAGTTAAACTACTGGACTGAGAAGATCGTGTTTGACATGGTTGACCTCCCCCTACTGTACAATGGAATCCTTGGTCGCCCAGCCCTGGCCAAATTCATGGTGGCATCCCACTATGCCTACAACACTTTGAAGATGCGAGGACCAATGGGCGTCATTTCCATTCCATCGGACAAGAAAGATGCAGTCATATGCGTGGACAAGATGTACCGGGAAGCAGTCGCTGCAGAGGCTGCGGAAGCCATTGCTCCCACCAAGGAAAGCAAGAAAAAGAAGAAAGCTAGCGAGGATGCCAGCGAGGAGTCCGGGAAGCGTACCTCTCCGAAGTGCGCTGCGCCTATTGATGACTTGTCAGAGAGTTCCAACAGCAAGAGATCCAAGGTTGCTGTTCCAAAAGTGAAGAAGGTCCCGGCAGGGCTGGCTGGCATTGATGGTACTTTCACCATCAGCGCCACCCTCGATGACAAATAGGAAAGCGCGCTCGTTGCCTTCCTGCGGGCGAATATCGATGTGTTTGCCTGGCAACCATCTGACATCCCCAGTGTTCCCAGGAAGGTAATCGAGCACCACCTTGCTGTCTGCCCACATGCCCGGCCCGTCAAGCAGAAGGTCCAGAAGCAAGCTTTGGAGCGGCAGCAATTTATTGCCAAGGAGATCAAGAAACTTGAAGCAGCTGGTTTGGTCAGAGGAGTGTTGCATCCAACATGGTTAGAAAATCCAGTGGTGGTGCGCAAGGCGAATGGGAAATGGAGGCTTTGCATAGACTTCACAGATCTAAATAAGGCATGCCCAAAGGACCCGTTCACCTTGCCGCGCATCGACCAGATTGTGGATTCCACCTCCAGGTGTGACCTTCTTTCCTTTCTGGATGCCTACTCTGGGTACCACCAGATCTTCATGTCTAAGGATGACGAAGAGAAGACCGCGTTCATAACCCCATGTGGCACGTACTGCTTTGTACGGATGCCCTTCGGGTTGAATAGAGCCGGATCCACTTTTGCAAGAGCAGTACAGATTGGCTTTGAGTCCCAGCTACACAGAAACATTGAAGCTTACATGGATGATATAGTGGTTAAAACCAAGGACAAAATGACTATCATTCAGGATTTGGAAGAGACCTTTGCTAATCTTCGCAGGACCAACTTGAAGCTGAATCCAAAGTAGTGTGTGTTTGGTGTTCCTTCTGGCAAGCTACTTGGCTTTTTCGTGTCCCATCGAGGGATAGAAGCCAACCCCGACAAGATCAAGGCTATCAAGTAGATTCAAGCACCCAAGACAGTTAAGGACGTGAGGCGTTTGACCGGATGTGTTCCTGCGCTAAGTAGGTTCATTTCCATGTCTACCGAGCGCGCCCTGCCGTTCTTCAAAATCATGAAGAAGGCAGGACCCGTGGAGTGGACCCCAGAGGCGGACGCTGCGCTACAAGATTTGAAGGCCTGTCTTTCCTCTATGCCTACTTTGGTCACTCCCAAACCACAAGAGCCGTTGCTGCTATACTTAGCGGCAACCAATCAAGTGGTTAGTGCAGCACTGGTGGCGCATCGGGAAGTGGATGAAGCGGCAGCCACAGCCACTGTCCTCTCTGGGGAGGAAAGCGAACCCGTCCCGGCAAGGTCAGATGCAGTTCAAAACAAAGAAGAGCAAGGCAGTGAAGACAGTTCCAAGGTCACGGCAAGGAAGAAGATGGTGCAGCGCCTAGTGTACTTCGTCAGCTCCCTATTGCAGGGGGCTAGGTCAAGGTACTCTGGCATGCAAAAGTTGATTTTTGGCCTCGTCATGGCCTCAAGGAAACTGGGCCACTACTTCCAAGCCCATGAGATCACAGTTGTCACCCGCTTCCCTTTGCAACGTATACTCAGAAACCCCGAGGCCACTGGCAGGATAGTGGAATGGGCCTTGGAGTTATCCAGCTTTGGTTTGAAGTTTGAAAGCACATCAACTATTCAAAGCAGAGCACTGGCAGAGTTTATCGCAGAATGGACACCAACCCCTGATAAAGAAGTGTTGGAGACAGTCATCCCCGGCAAGGAAGCGCCCCAAGAATGGATTATGTATTTCGATGGTGCCTTTTCCCTACAAGGTGCAGGGGCTGGCGTGCTTCTCATTACTCCCACTGGGGAGCACCTTAAGTACGTCGTCCAGATGCATTTTCCTTGGGAGAAGGCTACCAACAATACTGCAGAGTATGAAGGGCTCCTTTCCGATCTCAGGATTGCAACAAAACTGGGAATCAAGAAGCTGATCATCCGTGGAGATTCACAACTTGTGGTGAGATAAGTAAACAAGGACTACCAAAGCCCATTGATGGAGGCATACGTCGAGGAAGTGAGAAAGTTGGAGGAGCGCTTTGACGGATTACAAACAGAGCACGTGCTCCGTGCGGAAAATAGCATTGCTGATCATCTGTCAAAGTACGCTGCGTAAACTCCCTGTGGAACCAGGGACTTTTGTTCTCCATCTGACTCAGCCCTCCGTATCCCCAGCAACAATGGCCAGAAAGAGGAGGAAACTGGACTCCGGCAAGCCTCTCCCGGCAGAGCCTCCCGAAGCCCCCGGCAGAGAGCTTGGTGGGAACAACTCCCCTTCGATCAGTCAGTTGCACCCTCCCGCCAGACCACCGGTCCCTGCGGTCGAGGAGTGCGCTCCCACGAATGAGGAGGTGCCGCTGGCCCTCGTTGCCGAGCCCCTGGCCCTAGCTTGGGCACGGCACATAGTCCATTTCCTCCAAACAGGAGAACTTCCTGAAGAGCAAGAAGAAGCTGAAAGAGTAGCCCGGAGGGCCAGTATGTATCAGTTCGTTGATGACACACTATATAGAAGAAGGCCCAACGGTGTGAAATTGAATTGCATTTGCCGAGAAGAAGGAAAGGAACTGTTGGCAGAGATACACAAGGGTATGTGCGGCTCCCACATTGGATCAAGGGCTCTGGTTGGAAAAGCCTTCCGACAAGGTTTCTATTGGCCCACGGCCCTCCAAGATGAAATTGAGCTAGTCACCAAATGTGAAGCCTGCCAGTTCCACTCCAAGAACATCCATCAGCCTGCCCAAGCTCTCCATACGATCCATTTGCCATGGCCCTTCTCAGTCTAGGGGCTCGATATCTTGGGCCCCTTCCCCCGTGCTATCGGGGGCTTTGAGTTCTTGTTCGTCGCTATCGACAAGTTCACAAAGTGGCCAGAGGTGGAGCCCGTGAGGAAGGTGACTGCACAGTCAGCTATCAAGTTCTTGAAAGGATTGGTGTGCCGCTTTGGGGTACCTGCCTGAATCATCAACGATAATGGCACCCAATTCACGAGCCGCGCCTTCATGCAATACGTTCATGCCCTCGAAAGCAAGATCTCATTTGCCTCTGTTGCCCATCCCAGGAGCAACGGGTAAGCTGAGAGGGCGAATGCTGAAGTGCTGCAAGGACTCAAGACAAGAACATTCAATAAGCTGCAGAAGTGTGGCAGGCGATGGATCGACGAGCTGCCGGTGGTTCTTTGGTCCCTCCGTACAACACCAAATCGAGCTACCGGGTAGACTCCCTTCTCCCTAGTATATGGGGCAGAAGCAGTTATCCTCACGGAACTCATATACCGATCACCTCGAGTGCTTGCCTACGATGAAGTAGCGCAAGAACAGCACCGGCGTGATGATGTTGTGCTACTTGAGAAGAACCGTCTTCGGGCTGCTACGCGTGCTGCACGCTACCAGCAAGCCCTGCGTCGCTATCACAGCCGCAGGGTTCATGCCCGGAGGTTTGAGGAAGGCGACCTTGTCCTTAGGCGCCTTCAGTCCACCAAGGGTACAAACAAGTTGACACCGAAGCGGGAGGGCCCTTACCGGGTAGTACAAGTCACCAGACCTGGCGCAGTCCGTTTAGAGACCGGAGATGGCATTGAGTTGCAAAACTCATGGAACATTGAGCATCTCCGTAAGTTATACCAGTAAGGCGCGGCTGTCGGGCCTTGCTCGGCAGCCACCCTTTTGTACAGGCCTTGCCGATGTTGCATGTAACCCCTTGTACAAAGCCAGGCGCAGACCCTGAGCAACAGAGAAATAAATGAAGCGCTGGGGGCCCTCGACAAATTGCTTGCATGCATGAGCATATCATGAGCATAGCATGTTCATGTAGATAAGATCGCATGTAGCAGTGTTTTCATTTGCACTAAGCTGCAGGGTCCTTGCCGTGGATTTGGTCCTGAAGAAAGGAAGAGAAGACAAGTCTACATAGCGATCCCCGACAAGCCAAACAGATAAGTTTTATCTCTCATCCATACGTGTTCTGTGAAGAGAAACTTGTGCATATGAAAACCTCGCCGCCTTCGAAGCATAGGTGCTCCCATCCTTTGACTCGAACGTTGCTTCGACCAGGATGGTCGTAGTGGCCTTTAACAGAAAAAGGTTTGGCGGGGGGCTGGTCCCTCTTCGAGATTTTGTGCCCGGCAGGCTTAGCCCCGCGGCAACAAACCGAGGGTACCGGCAGGATAACTTGCTGGGGATAACTTGTTTACTTGAATGTATAGAGACATTTTACCTCTGCATGGATATAATACATGTACAAGTGCCCGACAAAGCTAGTCTTTTTTGTTAATATGATAATAAGCAAGTACAAATCTTACAGAACACAAACATGGATAAATAAGATTACATAATTTAGACTAAAGTTTGGCCACTGCCTACATGTTTTAGATTGAAAAAAGATAAGTGCCCCGTAATCCCCTTTCTTGTCCCTCTCCTCCTAGGCACTACGGTGGGAGGTAAAGAGGGCAAAAGGAGTGCCTGAGCGGATACCCGACCCGATCCCGTCAGGACCTGCCGTGCGTAGCCTGACAAGATCGAGAGTGGCGAGGCTGCGAAGGACGAGGACGGAGGGAGCAGCTCGGTGGTGCCCTGGCCAGCGCCCCAAGGCCAACAAGAAGCCCCAGCACAAGCACCGGCGGGGAGGATTGCCGGGGCTCAGCTGGAAGACAGCTGGAGGAGGCGAAGGCACCAAGAGAGCGACCCCCTCCCTGGCAACCGTCCTGAAGAGGCCGGTGATGATGGTGCCAGGGAGGGAGGGGAAGAGCGGAAAGACGAGGCAGCAGGCCGGCAATACGAGATGAAGGCGTCGGTGCCATCGTACTCCGACCTGATGGCCTGCCACCCGCCTTCTCCGTCTTCCCTCGTTCTTTCTTCATCACCAACACTCTGGGAGGACACCAGCCCCTCGGGCCGTTACCTCCCCCAGAGAAACAACAGGCAACGGCGACGCCCGGGGCACACAAGAAGCACCGGTCCCCACCTTGGTGGGCAGGAAGGTGCCACCATCTTCTGCGTTCGCCCCGACTTTGCCGAAGGAAGCAGCACTGGGATTACCAAGGATCCCTAGTGCTGCACCCCAGACAGGCGCCGAAAACCCCGAGGGCCCTGTCGCCAGGGCAATGAGCCTCGGTGACCCGCAGCAAGGGCCAGCATTCCTCGCCGGACAGCTGGCTCATATGAGGGCGACGAGTGTTTCACCATTTTGGAGAAACGCGACACCTCCCACACTGCGAGCAACTCGGTGCCCACATCCTCGACCGCCGCATCCCTTTCGGCCCTAGACCAGACTCACTCCCCGGGCGCCTACACAAATGTTCGGCGTCATCAACCCAAAGCTCGAGCACGGGGCCTGACCCCGGTCTCTCCCTCTCAACATAGCAAGAAGAAGGAAGGAAACGGGGAGAAAAGGTGCGTGGATGAGCACTTCCGCTTCCCCTCGCCCCCCTTTGTATAGGCGAGCTGGGGGCTGGGGGCTGATCCTTCCTTGGTGGGTAACAACCGTCCCTCTTCACCAATCCTAGAAGTCTGGGCCTTGTTACTTCTTAAGCTTGCGTTGATTTTTTCCTTGAAGAGGAAAGGGTGATGCAGCAAAGTAGAGATAAGTATTTCCCTCAGTTAGAGAACCAAGGTATCAATCCAGTAGGAGACAACGCACAAATCACCAATACATGCACAAACAATCAAACACTTGCACCCAACGCGATAAAGGGGTTGTCAATCCCTTCACAGTCACTTGCAAAAGTGAGATCTGATAGAGATAGATAAAACTAAACAAAAGATAAAGTAAATATTTTTGGGGTTTTAGGTTTATAGATCGGAAAGTAAAAGATTGCAAAATAGTAGATCGGAAACTTATATGATGGAAAATAGACCCGGGGGCCATAGGTTTCACTAGAGGCTTCTCTCAAGATAGCAAATAATACGGAGGGTGAACAAATTACTGTCAAGCAATTGATAGAAAAGCGCAAAGTTATGACGATATATAAGGCAATGATTATGAAATATAGGCATCACGTCTGTCTCAAGTAGACCGACTCCTGCCTGCGTCTACTACTATTACTCCACACATCGACCGACTCCTGCCTGCATCTAGAGTATTAAGTTCATGAAGAACAGAATAACGCTTTAAGTAAGATAACAAGATGTAGAGGAATAAACTCAAGCAATATGATGTAAACCCCATCTTTTTATCCTCGATGGCAACAATACAATACGTGCCTCGCTACCCCTACTGTCACTGGATGAGGACACCGCAAGATTGAACCCAAAGCTAAGCACTTCTCCCATTGCAAGAAAAACCAATCTAGTTGGCCAAACTAAACCGATAGTTTGAAGAGAATTACAAAGATATCAAATAATGCACAAAGATATATGGATCGCCAGGACATGCACCTACTCGACAGGATGGCTATCAGGCTTGGTTAGAAAGGCATGGAAGAGCCCGAGAACATACACTCGAATGCTAACTAATATTCAGAATGAGGCGGCTCATTTTTTAGGGCTGACACACCCGAAATGCTTCACAGATGAGGTCATGGAGCACCAGTTCCAAGAAGGGTTTAAACTCGTGAACATCGAAGCTTACGATGGGACCACCGACCCAGCTGTGTGGATCAAAGATTTCCTTCTCCACATTCATTTGGCCCACAGGGATGATACCCAAGATATTAAATATCTTCCCCTAAAGCTCAAGGGATCAGCAAGGCATTGGCTCAATAGCTTACCTGAGAACTCTATCAGGAGCTAGCACTGGTACAGCGAGATGCTATACAAACAGTTTTTAACCCCTTTCCACGATGACATTTTAAACCATCGCCTTGCTAGTGTTGGCGATGGGGGGTCCTTCCCACACGACCCAGAAACCATCGGGGATAGGCCCTCCGGTCACACACGCTGTGCAAAATGAGCTCGTGTGCAATCGGGCTAGCCATCGCATACAATTATATAGGCCCAATCGTTTCCATTCGTAAATACATCCCACACAGTGAATCCCAGAGAAATGTTTCCTTCGTATGTACATCCCACACAGTCAATCCAAGGAATATGTTTCCGTTCATATGTACATCCCACATAGTCAATCCAATAAGTACGTTTCCGTTCATATTTACATCCCACACGATGAATCCCAGACAAACGTTTACGTCCACACGTACATCACACACAATTTTCCCCATGAAATCATCTGTGATAGCGTTGCCATTGCAGATGATATTAACAATTTTATCGCTTGCATTATTGAATGCATCACGCACGGTGCGTAGAAGAAACTGTGTGACATATACTATCCATCACACACACTTTTTATGCAGAAAAAGTTTGCACAAGGTGGCCTAACGCAAACAGTTTTCAAGAGGAAGTCGTGTGTGATTGTTCATTGATTCAATCATTTTCTTCCGAGAAACTGTGTGGGTTGTCTGAGGTCATCGCCCACGATGTTGTCTCAATAACCGTTTGCAATAGAAAACCCCAATAAGCAGGCTAATTGGCCTATTATTAATAATCCATTTATTAATAAAATTGACATTTCACATTAAGCACACAATATATTTCATTTTTGTATTACGGAACCAGGATTTCATAATTGAAATACATTAGAGTACACCAACGTATAGCTTCAGCACTCAGCTAGCTACCCCATTACATAACTGCACCAGCACCAAGTTTCACATGCAACATTTATAACCTTTGGAAATTAGCATCATAGACGGTAGATAGGCAGATGAATCTCATCTAGAAAACTATTGAATTGGAAGGCGAATATTGAGCCTTCATTGATGTTGAAGGTCCTTGCAACTTTAGGCCAGTGCCTGTGGATGATTGACCGTCCATCCTTCATCCTCTTGAGGAAGACTTCAATATTGTACCGTGGGTGTTGTACGAATACCTTACTCGCCTCCTGACCGTACATGTACTTTGAGAGGTAATCATCTGTGAACTGCTTTGGAAAGGCCTGAAAACAAAGATAAGCATAAATATCTTCTCTAAATTTGGAAATGGCGCAAAGGAATAAAAAAGACAAGGTATAATAGTTAGTACCATCATGTAGTGCACTGATGTCTTCTTCATTATGCAGACAAAGATCTTGTTGTTTTTCGTCGCTAGTTTCTTTATCCTAACAATCTTTCTGAGTTTCTTGACTTGGCTGGTGTTCATGGACAACTCATTTCCCCATATGCAAAATGGGTCAAATAGTGGGTCAAAACCTCTGACAGCAAGACCTACATGTGCAAGACCAAATTGTTAGAAACCTAAATATTAGAATGGTTCCTGCAATTGCACAATAATGTGCTATTAGACAAAGGACCATGCATGTGCAAACCTCGAGTGTAAACCTCAGTGCTTCCCATTGTTTCCCTGCAACATATATAAGGTAGTTATTGATCAGGTTAAGTGAGGTTTGGCATACTATCAATAAAATATGTTGATGAAAATAAACACATTGCAGGTTCAGCAGATTAATTCGAGTCACATGGAAAAGCCATTTATCCAAACCAAGCATGATTAAGAACTAGGAAATATAGGAATTGTACATATTTCTCATGTATTTAGTACAGCCAAATTTGATGAATTCCTCACATGCATAATAATACAAAATTGTACCTACAACAATTGAACATCGCATTGCAGAATTGAACCAAACAGTTAACTAAAAACCACAACAAATGAACCAAACATTAACTGAGCACCACATTGCATAATATAACATACTCCTAATAGAAGATCAGGAAGTTAACCAAACCAAGCATGCTTAACAACTTGGAAATATAGCAATTGCATTTGTTTCTCAAGTATTTAGTACATTCAAATTCAATTTATTTCTCACATGGTAGACAATAAAAAAATGCACCCACAATAATTGAACATGGCATTGCAGAATTGAATCAAATAGTTAACTAAACACCACAACAAATGAACCAAACATTAACTGAGCACCACATTGCAAAATATATAACATACTAGAAGATCAAACAGTTAACCAAACCAAGCATGCTTGACAAGTTGGAAATATAGAAACTGTATTTGTTTCTCATGTATTTTGTACAGCCAAATTCGATTTAGTTCTCACATGGAAGAAAATACAAAATTGCACCCAAAAGAATTGAACATCACATTGCAGAATTGAACCAAACAGTTAACTGAACACGACAACAAATTAACCAAACAGTTAATAAGGGAGCACCACATTGCACGACATATAGAACATATACACTAGAGGATCAGATTGCATGGTAAAATTACATAGGACAATTCACAAGAGTTTGTTAAGGAAAGGCAGAAGCAACACATGCAATAGGTAAACCGAACATGCTTAACCGGCGTAGCTAGCTAACTGAACATAGGTCCTTATAGTGAGATAATAAGACAAGCTACTCCTCATCGTCGGATATATCGATGACGATTGGCTCGTTGGACTTGGAAAAGGGTGAGGCCTCCACATCGTGGGTGCCCTCCTTGTAGTGGTGAGTTACCTGAGCTGCTCCGGGCACCAACCTGCTGGCTCTCTAGTTGAGGTAAGCACGGGCACGCTATGAAAACACCTCATAGTCTTCATCGAAGGCACCGATGGTGGCCTCGAGAAAACACCATGAACTGTCGTTTAAAGCAGCCAACTGTGTTGCAGCGTCGTTGCATGAGGCGTCGACGGTGGCCTCAACAGCGAGGTGCTCCTCCAAGATTTGGGGGTCGACATGAATGGTAGCCATCGCGACCTCATCCACGCATGCGGTCGTGATTTGCTTCTCCGCTGCCAAATGCTCCATGAGCTCCTGGCTATACTGCGTGCACCATGGATTAGGGCGACACTTATTTGGAGGATGGGTCGGTGATTTGGGTGGAAGGTGTCGCACCGGCGGTCAGGGCATGTGGCATGTAGAAGGAGGAGGAGGATGGAGGTCGGGTGTGGATTACCTGCCTAGATCGACGAGGCCGAGCAGCGTGAAGGAGGGTTGCCGGTGAGGAGGCGGCGCTGCAAGCAAGGGTGAAGGTTTGAACTTGGAAAGCAATGCGGAAATAGGGGAAATGTGGCTTTTGGTTAGGGGGAGGGCGGGGAGGTAGATATTTTTGCGGAAGCCAAAATTTTTGGCTCGGTGCAGCGAAAAATTGGCGCGCAAAGTGTCATTAGACACGGTCCCTTATTCAACAGTGTGTATGATATGTGAACAAAACAAATGATTCATATAGCTTACCCCGTGTGTGATGAGTTTGAACGTGCAAATTTTGGTCCGAATTGCCCTCATTACAGTGGTCATCCACGTCATTGCATAATTTGGGTACATAAAAGAGCCTACAGCACACCCACACTTCTTAATCGAGCAAGTTCAGCAATTAAACAAAGCTAACTGATCTAAACATTACTCTAACAAATTAAAGACCAGCGCTCTAAATTAAACAAAGGGTACTACTTCGGCTGGTGCTCGTCGATCTCCGCCGCCTCCTCCATGTCCAGCTCGCGCCCCGCGATTTCCTGGGGAAGGGGCTCCATGGCATCCATTGCACCATACTCGGCAAGCATCTCACCATCTGCATCCGCCATCTCTTTGGAAAAGGCCGCCACAAGCTAGGCGTGGGCAGCCGCGGTCTGGGCTTGGACGGGCTCCATTGTGGCAAGATATGCCGCGAAGGAACGGACGGCTGCACGAATGCTCTCGGCGATTGCCAACTCTTTAGCTGTGGGTTGCTGACCGTTGTTGGAGAAGCATTGTGCGATTTGTTCGGTGACCACCAGGAGCTGGGCGTGGGCGACCTCGACATGGTCGTGGGAGGCCTCCATCAGGGCTAAGGCCACAGCTGAGGAACAGACAACTCGTGTGCCGCTCTTGCCAGTTGCTATCCCCGTCGCAAATGTTGCTGCCACCACCTAAGCAGCAACAGCAGCCGTTTGGGCTACCTTGGTCGCTCGGTCGCAGATTGCGGCCGCGCTCATGCAGGTTGTTAGCACGCGCATGGCGGCTATGAACGCGCTCTCGCCGGAGTAGGCCGCCGAAGTTGCCCTCACGACACGGGTCCATGTCCCCATCTTTCACCGGCGATGATTGAATAGTGAAATGATATTTGGGGAGCGAGCTAGTGTGCTTGACGCGCCTGCTGTGGACTGTAGCTGACGCACCTTCTCGCGTAAGTCATATACTACTCTGGCGGTGCTCCAAGATATTTTGTACTGCATCTCACACGGTTGGTGATAATAAACTATGTGTGATCTACTTGATTTTTTGTCTTCATTTGAAATACATAATGGGGTCGCAGCGACAAAGCAGGGTGTTTGAATTCCTAAAACTTTTATCTGAAGTGAACATGCAACTATAGGTGTGTCGTCAAAAAAATTGGAATTATTCAGGGTTCGTTTGGAGATTTTTATACATTAGCTTCGTTTTCTATGCATTTCAGGTGCACAATTAAAAATTAAACTACATGCACATGCTCCGGTGCACCAAAATAGTTGTAAAATCATATATGTGTCCATGGGTTGATGCTTATGTCCCATGCAAGAAATGGGGATGAATTTCAAACACCTCGACACTGTGGCTCATCGGCAAACGTTGAGATACTTGGTTTTGAAATTCTAGTAAATCCAAAACTCATCTGAAATTCATGAACCTTGGCATGCTATCATGGAATGGCACCAACATCCTGTGCTAAAAAAATTGTCCCATTTGGGGCAGGTTTTGGTATAAGCTTCTCACAAACTAGACCTCTCACAAGAAGCCTCATGGTTCGAGCAGGGAACATGTCACCTTTGTGGATGAAACGATATTCGTTGCCTCTTCTTGCTTTCAATTTTTTTTCTAGTGTCAACATAGAATAACAGGAGTGTCGTGTTAAATTTTGTAATTTTTCCGGGTTCGCTTGGACATTTTTATACATTAACTAAGTTTTCTAGGCATTTATGTGCATAATTCAAATTTGAACTACAGGCACATGCTCCAGTGCATAAAAATGGGTTCAAAAATCAAATGTGTGTCCTTGGTTGCATGCTTCCCATGCAAGAAATGGGAATGCATGTCAAACACCTCAGCACCGTCGCTCGGCTGCAAACATTGAGATACATGGTTTTTAAATTCTAGTAAATCCAAAACTTGTCTGAAATTCATTAAACTTGGCATGCTATCATGGAACAGCATCAACATGTTGTGGTAACAAAATATCCCATTTGGGGCAGGGTATAAACTTCTCACAAACCAGAGCTTCTCACAACAAGCCTCATGGTTCCGGTAGGGAACATGTCACCTTTGTGGACGAAATGATATTCCTTGCCTCTTCTTGCTTTCAAATTTTTTCTAGTGTCAACATAGAACAACAGGAGTTTCGTGTTAAATTTTAGAATTTTTTGGGGTTCATTTGGACATTTTTATACATTAACTAAGTTTTCTAGGCATTTATGTGCATAATTCAAATTTGAACTACAGGCACATGGTCCAGTGCATAAAAATGGGTTCAAAAATCAAATGTGTGTCCTCGGTTGCATGCTTAGGTCCCATGCAAGAAATGGTAATGAATATCAAACACCTCGGCACCGTCGCTTGGCACAAACATTGAGATACATGGTTTTTAAATTCTAGTAAATCTAAAACTCGTCTGATATTCATGAAACTTGGCATGCTATCATGGAACGGCATCAACATGTTGTGGTAAAAAAATTGTCCCATTTGGGGCAGGTTTGGGTATAAGCTTCTCACAAACCAGAGCTTCTCACAACAAGCCTCATGGTTCCGGTAGGGAACGTGCCACCTTCATGGATGAAACGATATTCATTGCCTCTTCTTGCTTTCAAATTTTTGTCTAGTCGCAACATAGAGCAGCAGGAGTGTCGTGTTAAAATTTGGAATTTTTGTCTGTTCGTTTGGACATTTTTATACACTAACTGAGTTTTCTGGGCATTTTATGTGCATAATTCAAATTTGAACTACAGGCACATGATCCAGTGCAGAAAAATGGGTTGAAAATCAAATGTGTGTCCTTGGGTGCATGCTTAGGTCCCAGCAAGAAATGGGAATGAATTTCAAACACCAGGGCACCGTTGCTTGCCGCCAAAACATTGTGGTACTTTGTTTTCAAATTCTAGTACATCCAAAACTCGTCTGAATTTCATGGAACATGGCATGCTATCATGGAATGGCGCCAACATGTTGTGGTAAAAAAATTGTCCCATTTGGGGCAGGTTTGGGTATATGCTCCTCACAAACCAGAGCTTCTCCCAAGAAGCCTCATAGTTCCGGTAGGGAACGTGTGTCACCTTTCTGGATGAAACGACATTCGTTGCATCTTCTTGCCTTGATTTTTTTTCTAGATACAACATAGAGCAACAGGAGTGTTATGTTAAATTTTAGAATTATTTGGGGTTCAGTTGGACATTTTATGCATTAACTGAGTTTTCTAGGCATTTTATGTGCATAATTCAAATTTGAACTACAGGCATATGCTCCAGTGTAGCAAATTGGGTTGAAAAATCATGTGCGATCTTGCTTGCATGCTTAGGTCCCATGCAAGAAATGGGAATGAACTTCAAACAGCTCGGCATCGTGCCTCGGCCGCAAACATTGAGATACTTGCTTTTAAAATTCTAGTAAATCCAAAACTCATCTGAAATTCATGAAACTTGGCATGCTATCATGGAATGGCACCAACATGTTGTGGTATTTTTTGTGTCCAATTTGAGAGAAGGCGCATGAATCAACAGCCAACAAAGGCATTTTGAAACAAATAGTTGCCGCCTTATCATCTCAAACATTTGTATAATTTAAATCGTGGGCGTTCTATTAACCATTCACGTGACGCCATGCGTCACACTTTTAATGGCTAGGAGGTGCCGTGCGGAGAGCTGCTTGAGTAGACGGGAGGTGTGCGAGCGCAGTCCGCTGCGCAGGTTGACCGGAAGGCATGCAACCTGTCCTCCAATGTGCACGCTCGCCGGGAAGCGTGCGAGCTGTACGCTACGTAGGCTCACTGGGAAGCGAGCCCTTTGACTTCCATAGCCTCCCGCTACGCCTCCCATTCCCCTCCCGCAGATCTCCACCAACGCAATGGCGCAAAAGGATCATCTCCCACTAGTCTTCCAGTTTGGCGACATCGACTTCGAGTCGGACGAGATAGAAAATAAGGAGGAATGGGGCCTCCTAGACATGGCCCTCAATGAGCTGGACACGGCGGTTGTTGCCCCCACGCCCGTCCTAGCTCCCATCCCCGCACCCGCGCCAGCGACCATCCTCGTCGCATTGACGGGCTGGTCGCCAAGCACTATCGCAGCACTGGAAGCCGCGGGCGTCAGCGAGGTCCCCGCGAACCCGCGCGAGCTCGTGTACATGCCAGCGCCAGCGCCCCCGCTCGTGCCTGTGCATGCCCCTGCACCCACCGCGGCGCCGGTCCCTGTGTGTTTCCCTGCAGCCATCGTGCCCATGCTCGTGCACGCGCCCCCCTCAGTGTCATGGGACACCGCCGTCGACTGCTACCTCGCAGCGCCATGAATTATTGTCCTCCCGCGCCCCGCCCGTTGATCGCTCGACGACATGGTGTTTGATTTCCAAGTGAAGAACATTCTGTGCAGCCTTGAAGACTTCAACAACGACATCCAAGAGGACGATAACGCCGGCGGGGCACGCCGCCGCCGAAATTAGTTTTTAGGTTTAGTATTGTATCTCGGTCGTATGAATATAAAGTCACAGTGTGACTGAATGAAACCTATGGTTTGAACAAACTTGCATTTTTTTCTTCGAATGTACAAACTTATCAAACGATTTTTTTTAAAACATCAATGGTTTTTAAATTTAAAACACTCATCACAAACGTTTTAGATAGAACACCCGTATGCAAACCGACAGCTTCCCTAGTATGCCAAGGGAAAATGTGCCGTGCAGGATTTGTACATCTCTTCATCGCAAATGTTTTAGATAGAACACCCGTATGCAAAGCGAGAGCTATGGTTCTTCCCCAGTAAGCCAAGGAAAAATTTGCCGTGTAGGATTTGTGCATCTGTTCATCGCAAACAGTCCAGATTGAACATGTATGCAAAGCAAGAGCTATGGTTCCCTCGCCACTAAGGCAAGAGAAAATCCGGCGCGCAGGATTTGTACATCCCTTCAACGCAAAAGATTTTTTCTGATAACCCGTGTGCAACCACGTATAGACAATTTGGTAAGATTTTGCATCTTTCATATTGGGTATATTGCCATTTGTCAAACTGGAAAGATTGACATTTGTTGATCAATCAACATTGCCCTTTGTCAACCTTGTAACACTACCATTTGTCAAAATTTGCCGCTAAAAATCACTAGCATATCTAATTTTGCAACTGAAATTCAGTAAGCATAGATTTCATTCATAGATTAAGCAGTCGTTGTTTATACAAACATTTCAACTCGACAGCTGAACCGACCAAACTTTTCCCCAATTGTTGCCAACCACGTACTGAAATAGCTAGTTCAACTATATATACTAGCTAATTTTTAGTACGTTGTACAGTTCAACCACATATATAGTCAGATGAACTGAACAAAATAGCCCCTAAATACTACTACGGAGGGGCTTTATACTACTTCCAGCAGCCTCTCCTCTGTTGAGCACGCTCAGTAAGAGGAAGATGAGGAGGAGCCTATTGACGAGCTGGACAACTGGAATCCGGTGCCTACCGCTGCTGCACCTTTAGCGACGCTCACCTTGAGCGCCCTCTGCCGCTCCAGATGACCCCTCTCGAAGCGACGGGACTCCTCGTAGATCTCCTCATTCCGCGCCTCTGCGGCGGCATGTGCTACAGCCATGGCGGCGGTAAGATTCTTTGCATGCTCGACCAGGCGCTCCTCCTCCTCCCGCAAGAACTCGATGTAGCGCGCAAGGTCGCTGACGCACATGCGGGGCTCCACCTCCACCTCCCGCCTTTGGATGGCGGTGGCGGAGCGGGTGATGACCCCGGCGGTCAACGGTGGGCAAGTGGCCACGGCGGCTGACGGTGGGCTGGCGGCCACGACGGCCACCTCCCTCCTTCGGGCCACGGTGGCAGGGCGGGTGATGGCCAGGGTGGCCGACACTGGGGTGGCGGCCACGACAGCCACCTCCTGCCTCCAGGCCGCGGTGGCGGAACGGGCGATGGCCCTGGCTTTCGACGGTAATGCAGCGAACACGGCGGCAGACGGTGGCGTGGTGGTGGCAGCGGCCGGCAATAGGTGCCGACGGGCAGTGGCATCGGAGCGTGTGGTGGGTGTTGCACGCACACCCAACAGGGATGCCACGCGCATTGCACTACACTGGGGACTGCGCCGCCGCCGCGGTGTAGCCTCCCAGCTGGAGCTGTCCTCTGATGACGGCGGAGTGGCTGAGCGACGATGATGGACCGGTGCCATTGGCAATTGTGGGAGAAGCAGACGAGATAAGCTACAGGGCGGGAGGGAAAATGCGACGTAGGACTCGCTGGCCATGAGGGTTTATATAGCAGGCCTGTAAGCATTGGGATTTTGGGGGATTTCGCTGAGTTGGGCGGGAAGCTTGCGCAGCTATGCACGGGAACCTGCACGGTTGCGCGGGAACGGCCTCACCGGTGATTCATTGGCTCCACTTCAAGCCACCATTTAGCCAAAAGAACGCATGCGCGGTACTCAAGCTTGCGCTCGAAGCCGTCTGCGGCAGCAGGGTGACAAGACATGCGAGAGAAGGACGAAACAACACGTACACATACGGTTATAATAAACAAAAATGTTTGCGATTCAATTACCTACTACCTCCGTCCTGGTTTATAAGTCCTCTTTGTATTTTTGTGCCAAATTTTGACTAGAAATTTAACTAATAAAATACGATGCATGTCACCAAAGATTATATCCTTGGATTCGTATTTGAACATAGTTTCCAATTATATTATTTTTTATAACATGCATTAACATTTTGTTAGTTAAATTTAAGGTCAAAATATGGCACAGAATATAAAGGGGAGTAATAAACCAGGACGGAGGTAGTAGCACATGGCCAACCTCTACACAGCGTCGCGGAAGATTGTTCTCGCGTCCCGCCGCGCTCACTATGCTCTTGTGTGCGACGCCCCGGCTTAATCATGCACTAATCATACACACAAATGCCCACGATCAAGCCTAAGGACTCACTTGAAGGAATCACAACACAACTCTAAAACATAAATAAAGTCATACAAGCTTTATATTACAAGCCAGGGGCCTCGAGGGCTCGAATACATAAGCTCGCTTACAAGCGTCAGCGGAAGCATCAGATATCTGAGTACAGATATATAAAAGATAAAACAGATAAGCCTTTAAGAAGGCGAGGCAAAAGAAAACACTACGATCGAAAAGGCGCAGGACTCCTGCCTGGGACCCTCTGAACCTACTCCTGGTCGTCAGCCAACTCATAGTAGTAACCACCCTCGGGGTGGTAGTAGTAGTCGTCGACGGGGGCAGCTGGCTCCGGGGCTCCGTCATTTGGTTGCATCAAACGGATATGGGGAAAGAGAGGAAGCAAAGCAACCGTGAGTACTCATCCGAAGTACTCAGCAAGCAAGGATCTACACTACATATGCAACATTATCAAAGAAAGGCTGTATATGTGGACTGGGCTACAGAAATGCAAGAATAGAGAGAAGGCCTAGTCCTATCGAAGACTAGCATCTTCAGCTGTCTTGCAGCATTAGAAGAGTGTAGATTAGCACAGTATAAAGTAGTAGCAGTATTAAGTATCAACCTCGGCCAGAGATCCTTTGTCGACTCCCTGCGAGAAAGCAATCCCAGAGCCCTAGTATCCATTTCTCAACATTAAGTTCTAGTTGTATCGATCGGGATACAACTCCGAGCGTCCATTATCGAGGATCCGGCTATGCATAGATTAGTTCTTCCCTGTAGGGGTGCACCAACTTACCCACCACGCTCACTTAACTTCGGCCGGACACACTTTTCTGGGTCATGCCCGGCCTCGGCTAAACAACATGCCGCAACCCGACCTAGGCTTGACAGAGAGGTCAGCACGCCGGACTAAACCTATGCGCCCAGGGGTCTTGGACCATCGCCCCGGGAACTCCTACATGTTGCGTACGCGGCCGGTGAGCAGACCTAGCAGCCTCCATTAAAAAGGAGGGTGCTTAATGCAGTCCAACCCAGCGCACGTCGCTCAGTTGCTGACGTTCATTAAGCTTCGGCTGATGCAAACGATGCAGAGTGCCCATAACTTATCCCACGTGATGGTTAGTGCTATCGGGCCAGAGGCCCACTCGGATCAAATATCCAAATCATTAGTGTATTGGGGGTTTGCGGTAATGAGTAGAGACTCACGATCGATGTGACCCCATGGCCCCGTCTCGAGGACTTGCTGCAAGGGCTAAGAATGCCCGGCCGTGCCTCGTATTTATCTCTCGGGTACCCTCCAGGTCAACCCGTCTCCACATCACTCGCGGGTACCCCTCAGGGTCGACCCGCCTTTCCAAGTAACATTTGTAAATTCCAAGTATCCATGTGTCCATAACATCAGGGAATCCAAGGTATCACCCTCATTGGATTCCTACTCGATGTATCCGTCAAGGTGAACTTAGGAGGAATCACCCTCGAGGTTCACACTTGAGGTGTTGCACGACAGCGTCGTTATCAGAAGTGGTGAAGGAGGAATCACCCTCGATGACCACGACCGAATAGCTACTCTCCGGAGTTAACATCAGAAGCGCTAAATGAGGTATCACCCTCGGCACTCGATATTAACGCTGCAGTGTCGTACAACAAGGGGGTGATGTGCGGTGCCGGGGCCTGGTCGTCGAGTCTTCCGATGATCCAGTGGGGGCAACAGGGACAAGTGGGGTCTCAAGTGGGTCTCTATCCAGCCTATACTAAGTAGTTTAGGATAAGCAGGTAGGTAACAATAGCAGGTTACAAAATTAGGCTATGCATCAGAAATAGGATAAACAATTGCAGTAGCAATTTCTAATGCAAGCATAAGAGAGAAAGAATAGGCAATATCGGCATGTTCAAAAGGGTGGTGCTTGCCTGGTTGCTTTTCAAGCACCAACGGGTCTTCGACGAGGTAGACGATCATCGGGTCATCATTGGTCTCGGGGTCTATCGAGAGAGAAGAGGGGGAAGAAACAATAAATTAAGGCAGACAAAAGCAATCACAAAACAAGACATGACTACGAGCTAAGCCGGAGTGATCTATCGCAAAGTTAAGTGCTATAGAGGAGCGGCAATTTACTGGGAATGTTTTCCCGGTTCCGGACGACTGTCAGACAGATGAACCGAAGGGGAAAGTTCCATGTTCATCATGCTAGAGGCATGTGACAGGTATATGGAGGGCATATTCGGATTCGTCTCATTTTTCTGATCAACTTTCATGTAGAAAGTTTTTCGATCTGAGCTACGGTTCAATTTCTATGAATTTTCAAAGATTTTAGACATTTTCTGGAATTTATTTTATTCATCTAATTCAACATTATCCAGAACAGTGTTTGGTGACGTCTGCATGAGGTCATGATGATGTCAGTGGTCAGCAGTCAGCTGGCCAGGTCAAACCTGACATGTGGGTCCCACATGTCAGTGGCTTAGTTAATTAAACAGGGTTAATTTTAACTAAATGGGTTAATTAGCTAGTGGGGCCTACTGTCAGTGTCAGATTAATTAATTAACTAATTAATTAAATTAACCTAAAACATTAATTAGGCGGGTGGGACCCGCATGTCAGTGACTGGGCCAGCCCAGTCAGCACATTTACTGGGTCAACCCAGTCAACGGGGCCACAGGGGCCCACGAGGTAGTGACCAGAGAAGTGGCCCCGGCCGGCCACGTCGGTGTCGATCGGCGACTCAACTCCGGCGACCAAATCGTGCGGCGGCGCGTTTGGGAGGCAGCCGGAAATCGTGCTCCGGCCACCGTTTCGAGCGCGATTTGAACCATTCGATCGAGCAGAGCGAGCCGCATCGATTCGCGGTGGTGGCATGGCCGGAGTTCGCCGGAGTCGACCGGAAGATCATCGGAAGCGGTGCCGGCGTTCGTGCGAAAACGGGCACGGCGCCACGGGGCTCGGCAAGCGACGCGGGTGGTGGCATTCGAGCCGCACGAGCGTGCTGAGCACGATGTGGTGCTTGGTGGAGCTAGACATTGAGCACGGGCACGGCTACAAGCTCGTCGGCGGCGATGGCGTTCAGGTGGAGCTCGGGATCGGCGAGGCAACGTGCTAGTGAGCGATGCGAGGGGCTAGGCGAGGTCTACGCGACGCGATGAGCTCAATGGACTTGATTGCGAGGCCATTTGGTCGCCGGAATGGCGCCGGCGACGAACACAGGCGGCGGTGGGTTCGGAGCTCGTCGGGGACGGCAGCTACGGCTACGGCGAGAGAGTGAGGAGAGGAGGGATCGACGCGGCTGCTCACCGGGAGCCTGCAGATGTGCGAAAGTGTGCTCGGGGAAGCGCGACGGCGGCGAACTCATCGGCGGATGCCGGAGTTCGGCCTGATGCGGATCAGCGGCTGCAGCGCAACTGTGGGCAAACCATACAACCAGAGGGCCTCTACGCGACATGGCGAACGCGATGATGGCATGCAAGGAACCCAATGGTCACCGTGGCTTCGTCGATGACGAGCGCGGGCAGCGGAGCGTTCGGTCGACGGTGGTAGCGGCGGCTACGGTACGCGGTCGAGCTAACGGAGAGGGGAAAGAGGAGCGGGAGCTCACTGCGAGGTCGTAGGGGGTGGCAGCAGGCTCGGGGAGGGCTCGTTGTCGCCGGAATCGATGGCGAGGCCGCGGTGGCCGTAGGGGGAAGAAGAGCGCGATCCGGCCGGGCAGTGCTCCCCAGCTCAAACCGAGGGGCGGAGCCGTCATGGACGTCGGTGGCGGTCCTCCTGGGCACCTTGGCTGAACGTGGTGAGGCCAGTGGCCACGGCGATGAGGCGGCGTGGCGACGGCAGCGTTGGGACGGCTTCAGATCGAGGAGAGGAGCGAGGGGAAGGGGAAATGGGGCTAGGGTTGCGACGGGAGAGAGAGAGAGGGGCCGGAGGGGGTCCTTATCCGCATCGGGGACCAGCGGATGCTCGACAGTGAGGCAATCGGCGTCGGATGAGCGCGCGCGTTGACACTTGCCCGAGGAGGGAGACGACCGGCTAGGCGGGCTCGGCTTTGCGGTGTATGACTTGGGCCCGGTGCCACAGTAGTAGTTAGGCCTCTTTCTATTTCTCCTTTTTCTGTTTTCTGTTTTAGCTTTTATTTATTAACAGAGAGAGAAAGGGAATTATTCGGAAAACTATTTCACTTAGGAAAAATAGGGAAGGTGTCCCATTAAATCCCTGGTGATTTTAGGCATTGCCTCAAATATTTTAGAGACCTGGGGAATTCATTCGTATTTTGCAAAAATGAATTTGCAATTTTAAATTGCTGAAATAGCACTGTTTAAATGCTACTGCTCATTTTAACATAAGGGTGATGTTGTTTTCCTTAACAATAAATGTTTTGGAATATTTGATAGGTGATGAACATTTTTCTAGCAACTTTCGAGCAACTTAATTATTCACTTAAGAATTGAATTTGAAGTTGGCTTTGATCTTTGGACAATTGTCAGATGGCATAGTGATCATGACGACATGGCCACAGTTAAGAAGAGATTACTGTAGTGTGGGGCTGGGGATCTAACAAATCTCCTCCACTGCAAGAAATCCCGTCCCGAGATTTAAGTGAGGGAGTAAAGGGTAACTTCGGGAGAACTGGCCCTTATGGGGTTGATTATCTGGTGAACAATTCAGGGAATGTAGTAGAAGTATCTCTCGAGTTGAAACTTAAAAAAAACATCGAGAGCAAAGTATGAAGGTACAATAAGAAGTTTCAAGTGAATGGACAACCGATCGATACCTGAATAGAGTATAAGAAGGGGGTTCAGTGCATCGGGAATAGATCAACTCTCGGAGGGTGGCTCGTGATAACACACAAAGCCAAGAGCAAGGATACTTCGGAATCAAGGATTTACAGGAGAGTCAGGTTCCGATCCTGTGGAACTGTGGGGATTGTCAATCGAAAGTAGGGAGGACGGTGACATCTTACCGGCCACGACAACAAGGTATGTCAGAGGGTAGTCCGTCAGTTATGTCGGTGACAACATCGGTACCAAGGGTGAGGGACGAAGAGAACCATTTTCCTACTCGTTAAAATGAGGTGGACCAAAAGGCAAAGTTCTCGTCCATCGGGGGTTACCGGAATGTCATCAACAATAGTAACAGGGTCTCACTGACAAGGTTGTACATCGGGGTGTTTTATAAGCAGGGAATCATTTCTGCTTATATCATATAGATCTCAAGAAAAGTTAAACAAACCAATGGAAAGGAAAATGTGCTAAGACACAGGAGTTGAGAGTATATCCTTCCCAAGGAAATGCAGAGCATGATATACATGGTAGGTCAGCAAGTTCATGAGCATATAAATAAAGGGGCGAGGGAAGAATCATGATATTACCAATACAACGGTGTTTGGATAATAGATCAAGAAACATTTAGCATTGCGCTTCTAATGTACTTTTTGATATTCGGGATGCCACAATCATGCCTCGAGGTAGCAATGATATGGTGTTCCAAGAAAAGGTTGGCTCTGAAGGCCACAAGAATACACAGGGAATAACTTTAGTAATAGCAAAGAAAACAAGGTATGAGCAAAACATAACCAAGTCGGTGTTGGCAGGAATACAAGGAGGTTGTCGATGATATCACAAATCATCGAGGGGCAGGGATGGTATTTCTAGCCATGAGTTTAATTGACATCTCTGAAGAAGCCAAAGTGTTGACGGTGATCACGACAAATTTTGTCGAGAGACTCTATGAAGATGCCATCGAGCAGCGATGACATCAAGCAAAAGGAAGGATGAAGTGAAAGGCTATGAGAACCACGGATTCGACACAAGCTTGAAGTCAAGCTTGTTATTCGAGGTGAAATGATAAGATGAGGAAGATCGACGTAAGCTTAGCTCATCGTCGGAAGTTGCTCCGGGCATAAGGACCAGGTAGCACAGTTTAAAATTAGCATGATATTTATGTAGCCGATCAGGCCAGGGATGACATGATGGAGTATCATTCCAATAAGAATTTACAATAGGTAGTGTAATGTCACAATATCCTCGAGATAACATGGGGCAATACTTAAAGGTACATCAGAATAACAGTTGGACAGATGCATTGATCTGCGAAAGACAAGTATTTTAACTTTTTTGGGAAAAGGAATCAAGGAGAAAATATGGTCGGAACCACGATTGCAAAGAATCAATTCACAGATACAAGGTGAACTTAAACCAAGGGATACTTGATTTTAAGAGAAGCTTCCATGATAAGATCTACATCATGTCTATGGGCATGAACACGAAGTTCAAGGTTGACTCCCACTTCTCCAATGCATAA
Organism: Thinopyrum elongatum; assembly: GCA_011799875.1. Lineage (NCBI taxonomy): Eukaryota > Viridiplantae > Streptophyta > Magnoliopsida > Poales > Poaceae > Thinopyrum > Thinopyrum elongatum. The sequence continues at coordinate 282,989,128 of CM022299.1, read as the reverse complement.
TCTTTCATTCACTGCTCTGTTAAAAATTATATGAACATGAAGAACTAACTAGTGATATACCAGAGGAGTATGGCCCGCGAAAATTATCGGGTTCACACAAACTAAAGAAGGCATAGGTTCAACCCATCGGGGCATCTTAGGAACATATACCACGAACTTCAGGAGTAATTAACACAAGCTCGACAGCAGAGCATGGTTGATAAGAGAAGAGGATACAATTTACCAAAGGCATTATGAATCTGAGGTAAGACTCACAGAGTTATTGAATATGAAGGACACTGTCGGATAACAATCCAGCGATGGGTCAGGCTGACCGCAAAGAATCTGATGTGAGTATCGATGTTCAACCAAAAGAAGAAATAATGCAAGAGCATCAGATTATAGAAATATCTGCATAATTTCCAAGCTTAAATACAAAGGAATTATGAATTCCAAATCGGGGGATCAAAAGCAGAGGCTCTGATCAAAAGACAAGTAAATTGAATAGACACAGATCGACAATCAATGAGGGTATGATTTGCCGAGAACCAGCTCATGTCCGGAGTGACGTCTGAGCCGAAAGGACGAATTCTAGGATTCAGCTAAGGATTGCGAGCATCCGCAACATATTTGAATCAACGGACTCTAAATGATAGTGACAAAGGATGCCAACAAGATTACTAGACTTATGGGATTAACCATAATGCAAGGAAGCAAGAATTTCAAGAGCAATAGGCTGCTGAGAATTTTTTGAAGATTGAATGGTAATTCAAAGACTTTTGTGAAACACATGAACAACTGGGGATAAACGGTCCCCGGGTAAGTGAATTATCCGCAGTGCGAAAAAGGAGTTGCAAAGCAGAAGCCACAAAGGATTTTTGGAACAACGAAGAGTATTAGGGGTAACTTGTAACAACAAGAGCAACTGGGGATGAAGGTACAAATGGCAAGGATGTTATTCATGAGGATTGTCGGTGGTCAGGAACTGCAAAGCAGTGGGCACAGGGTCTCGGGAAACATCGAGGAGTCTCTGCAGAATCTTCTGGTGAAGCAGACGAACATCTGGAACGAGGGGCTCTTCGGGATGAAGTGGTTACGAGAACCTAGAGTCAGAGTTAGTAAAATCTTTAACCCGAATAGAAGAGAGATCAGAGTCCCAGAGTATAGATGAGGAATAAAAGATCCTAATACCACCCAATTGGCGACGTGGGCCTGTAAGCCACACAGCCAAGTTAGTAAAACAATTTTCATTGACTAGACTCAACTTCGGCCAAGGAGTTGGAAAGGGGGATTCCTACAGGCAGTCGGCTCTGATACCAACCTGTGACGCCCCGGCTTAATCGTGCACTAATCATACACGCAAATGCACATGATCAAGCCTAAGGACTCTCTTGAAGGAATCACAACACAACTCTAAAACATAAATAAAGTCATACAAGCTTTATATTACAAGCCAGGGGCCTCGAGAGCTCGAATACATAAGCTCGCTTACAAGCGTTAGCGGAAGCATCAGATATCTGAGTACAGATATATTAAATATAAAACAGCTAAGCCTTTAAGAAGGCGGGGCAAAATAAAACACTATGATCGAAAAGGCGCAGGCCTCCTGCCAGGGACACTCCGAACCTACTCCTGGTCGTCAGCCAAATCATAGTAGTAACCACCCTCTGGGTGGTAGTAGTAGTCGTCGACGGGTGCAGCTGGATCCAGGGCTCCGTCATCTGGTTGCATCAAATTGATATGGGGAAAAAGAGGAAGCAAAGCAACCGTGAGTACTCATCCGAAGTACTCAGCAAGCAAGGATCTACACTACATATGCAACATTATTAAAGAAAGGATGTATATGTGGACTGGGCTGCAGAAATGCCAGAATAGAGAGAAGGCCTAGTCCTATCGAAGACTAGCATCTTCAGCGGTCTTGCAGCATTAGAAGAGTGTAGATTAGCACAGTATAAAGTAGTAGCAGTATTAAGTATCAACCTCGGCCAGAGATCCTTTCTCGACTCCCTGCGAGAAAGCAATCCCAGAGCCCTAGTATCCATTTCTCAACATTAAGTTCTAGTTGTATCGATCGGGATACAACTCTGAGCGTCCGTTACCGAGGATCCAGGTATGCATAGATTAGTTCTTCCCTGCAGGGGTGCACCAACTTACCCACCACGCTTGCTTAACTCCGGTCGGACACACTTTTCTTGGTCATGCCCGGCCTCAGCTAAACAACACACCACAACCCGACCTAGGCTTAACAAAGAGGTCAGCACGCCGGACTAAACCTATGCGCCCAGAGGTCTTGGGGCATTGCCCCATGAACTCCTGCACGTTGCGTACGCGGCCGGTGAGCAGACCTAGCAGCCTCCATTACAAAGGATTGTGCTTAACGCAGTCCAACCCAGCGTGCGCCGCTCAGTCGCTGACGTCCATTAAGCTTCGGCTGATGCATACGACGCAGAGTGCCCATAACTTATCTCACGTGATGGTTAGTGCTATCGGGCCAGAGGCCCACTCGGATCAAATATCCAAATCGTTAGTGTATTGGGGGTTTGCGGTAACGAGCAGAGACTCACGATCGATGTGACCCCATCGCCCCATCTCGAGGACTTGCTGCAAGGGCTAAGAATGCCCGGCCGCGCCTCGTATTTATCTCTCGGGTACCCTCTAGGTCAACCCGTCTCCACATCACTCGCGGGTACCCCTCAGGGTCGACCCGCCTTTCCAAGTAACAGTTGTAAAGTCCAAGTATCCGTGTGTCCATAACATCAGGGAATCCGAGGTATCACCCTCGTTGGATTTCTACTCGATGTATCCGTCAAGGTGAACTTAGGAGGAATCACCCTCGAGGTTCACACTTGAGGTATTGCACGACAGCATCGTTATCAGAAGTGGTGAAGGAGGAATCACCCTCGGCTGGCCACGAACGAATAGCTACTCTACAGAGTTAACATCGGAAGTGCTAAACGAGGTATCACCCTTGGCACTCAATAGTAACGCTGTAGTGTCGTACAACTAGGGGGGTGATGTGCGGTGCCGGGGCCTGGTCGTCGAGTCTTCCGATGATCCAGCGGGGGCAACAGGGACAAGTGGGGTCTCATGTGGGTCTCTATCCAGCCTATACTAAGCAGTTTAGGATAAGCAGGTAGGTAACTATAGCAGGTTACGAAATCAGGCTATGCATCAGAAATAGGATAAACAATAGCAGTAGCAATTTCTAATGCAAGCATAAGAGAGAAAGAATAGGCGATATCGGCATGTTCAAAAGGGGGGTGCTTGCCTGGTTGCTTTGCAAACACCAATGGGTCTTCAACGAGGTAGATGATCATCGGGTCATCATTGGCCTCGGGGTCTATCGAGAGAGAAGAGGGGGAAGAAACAATAAATTAAGGCAGACAAAAGCAATCACAAAACAAGACATGATTACGAGCTAAGCCGGAGTGATCTATCGCAAAGTTAAGTGCTATAGAGGAGCGGGAATTTACCGGGAATGTTTTCCTGGCTCTGGACTTCTGTCAGACAGATGAACCGAAGGGGAAAGTTCCATGTTCATCATCCTAGAGGCATGTGACAGGTATAATGAGGGCATATTCGGATTCGTCTCATTTTTTTGATCAACTTTCATGTAGAAAGTTTTTCGATCTGAGCTACGGTTCAATTTCTATGAATTTTCAAAGATATTAGACATTTTCTAGAATTTATTTTATTCATCTAATTCGACATTATCCAGAACAGTGTTTGGTGACATCAGCATGAGGTCATGATGATGTCAGTGGTCAACAGTCGGTTGGCCAGGTCAAACCTGACATGTGGGTCCCACATGTCAGTGGCTTAGTTAAATAAAAAGGGTTAATTTTAACTAAATGGGTTAATTAGCTAGTGGGGCCTACTATCAGTGTCAGATTAATTAACTAATTAATTAAATTAACCTAAAACATTAATTAGGTGGGTGGGACCCGCATGTCAGTGACTGGGCCAGCCCAATCAGCTCATTGACTGGGTCAACCCAGTCAACGGGGCCACAGGGGCCCACGAGGCAGTGACCAGAGAAGTTGCCCCGGCCGGCCACATCGGTGTCGACCGGCGACTCAATGCCGGCGACCAAATCATGCGGCAGCGCGTTTGGGAGGCGGCCGGAAATCATGCTCCGGCCACCGTTTCGAGCGCGATTTGAACCATTCGATCGAGCAGAGCGAGCCGCATCGATTCGCGGTGGTGGCATGGCCGGAGTTGGCAGGAGTCGATCGAAAGATCATCGGAAGCGGCGCCGGTGTTCGGGCAGAATCGGGCACGGTTCCACGGGGCTCGGCAAGCGACGCGGGTGGTGGCGTTCGAGCCGCACGAGCGTGCTGAGCACGATGCGGTGCTTGGTGGAGCTAGACGTTGAGCACGGACACAGCTACGAGCTCGCCGGCGGCGATGGCGTTCAGGTGGACCTCGGGATCAGCGAGGCAATGCGCTAGCGAGCGATGCGAGGGGCTAGGCGAGGTCTACGCGACGCGACGAGCTCAATGGACTCGGTTGCGAGGCCATTTGGTCGCCGGAATGGCGCCGGCGACGAACACAGGCGGCGGTGGGTTCGGAGCTCGTCGGGGACGGCAGCTATGGCTACGGCAAGAGAGTGAGGAGAGGAGGGATCGACACGGCTGCTCACCGGGAGCCTGCAGATGTGCGAAATTGTGCTCGGGGAAGCGCGACGGCGGTGGACGCCGGAGTTCGGGCCGATGTGGATCAGCGGCTGCGGCGCAACGGGCAAACCATACGACCAGAGGGCCTCTACGCGATGCAGCGAACACAATGATGGCACGCACGGAACCCAATGGTCACCGTGGCTTCACCGATGACGAGCGCGGGCGGTGGAGCGTTCGGTCGACGGTAGCAGCGGCGGCTACGGGACGCGGGCGAGCTAACAGAGAGGGGAAAGAGGAGCGGGAGCTCACTCCGAGGTCGTAGGGGGTGGCAGCAGGCTCAGGGAGGGCTCGTTGTCGCCGGAATCGATGGCGAGGCTGCAGTGGCCGTAGGGGGGAAGAAGAGCGCGATCCGGCGGGGCAGTGCTCCCTGGCTCAAGCCGAGGGGCGGAGCCATCGTGGACGTCGGCGGCGGTCCTCCTGGGCACCTCGGCTGACCGTGGGGAGGGCAGAGGCTACGACGGTGAGGCGGCGCGTCGACGGCAGCGTCGAGACAGCTTCAGATCAAGGAGAGAAGCGAGGGGAAGGGGGAAATGTGTCGGTGTACTAAGTATTGGGCCACTAGTACCCCGTACTTGTGCACGGGCAGTTGTAGCCATCCTCGCGGCAAGGCTTGCCGGGAACAGTTCGAGGTCGGTTCAAGCCACCAAAGGAACCATCAAGTCAGAGATCTGAGGGTCAACAAATAAAAAGGGCTGGAATCCGAAGGCCAGCCCCCCTCAGCAAGATCTTGCCGGGGTGGCCTGCGGAGCCCGGCAAGGATTGGCGCCCGGCAAGACTTGGCGTCCGGCAAGGCTTGGCGCCCGGCAAGGCTTGGCGCCCGGCAAGTTTCGGCGCCTGGCGAGATTCTGCCACTGTGCCACTACTCTAGCACAACGACAAAACCTGACATTCTGGGTCCTTCTCTGGATGCGTGGCAACGCGCCAGTGGAGGAGAGCTTAAGCGGTGCTGATGGGATGGCCCCTTTTTCCATCCCCAAGAAAGCGAGGACACCTAAACGGACACCTCACGGTGCATTAAATGGGCTTGTCCTAATCCGTCAGGGGTTAGGTATGATACCCTGTAGCTACTTTACACCTCAATGTATGTACATTTTGCCACTGTAGTGACCCCCTGTGAGCATATAAAAGGAGGCCCAAGGCAACTGCTACAGAGGAGGAGAACTTCTGGCCCATTCTGCATGCGTAGCTGCTCTTTGAACGTACTGTTCACTGCGAGCGCTCCTGAAGACTGGGCTCAAGAACATCAATAAGAACACAAAGCAGGAGTAGGGTTTTACGCTGATCAATGGCCCGAACCTGGGTAAAAACCTCACGCGTCAATCATTGGTTCTGCTCTTTGCGTATACCTCTCCCCCCGCCGAATCGCAAAGGGGTCTCTCAGGATCCCATAGGTGTCGTACCCCGACATCTTTGGCGCGCCAGGTAGGGGGATTGAAGGTTGCGTGAACCTGATCTAGTGATCGGCGCCTCAGTTTCTTCATCATCATGCCGCCCAAGAAGAAGAGCACTGTAACGGCGCAACCGTCCACGTCCGTTTTGCCTACGCCTTCGTGTACGGGCGACGGCGTGGGTGCAGAAGGAAGAGGGCAAGAACCCCCACGGCGTTCTGGTGATCCGAGCCAGGCGAGCGGTATCATTCGTAGTGGCAGTGGTAACCTGCACGCCGCTGGATCTAGAGACGGTGCTGTGCTGCCTACGGGTGGCACAACGAATTCCAGAGATCGGAGGGCGCCTGCTGGAGCTCCCGCGTCGGCGCAAGCATCACGACCTACCCAGGTCGTGCATGATGAGCGATGTCATGGCGCTGGTGGTTCAGGGCGTCCCCATGAAAAGATTTCCGCGCATCGATCCCAAGATGCGCGGGACCAGCATGCACACCGAGTTGCTGGCGGAGGTGGCGCGCGGTCGCGTGATCGTGGTGGTGCTCCTTCTAACATGGTTAGGAGTCAGAGTACCTCACGTACCTCGCACCTGTCGCCGCCGCCTACGCCAGCGGAAGCCTTGGCACGTGCACAGCTGCTCCTCGATTTTCCTCCTGCCCCGGAGAAGATGGAGGAGTGGCAAGCTACTATCCAGAGCCTTATCGGCTTCGCCAACAAGGATGGACCTCAAGAGGCAGGGCCCTCACAGCGGAGGCCCATCGATCCGGTGCGAGCCGATGTGGAAAAAACCGGAGGTGGTGCAACCACAGTGCACTCCCCTCCGCAGCATCAGCGGCGGCCGACAACTCAGCAGGTCGACCGCCGCCAACAATTTATATATGCATGTTTGTCTAACATGTTGTATGACACCTACACCCGGTAAGTTCTAACGAACCGCCAAGGTTTCATGTCTTTATTTTCTCTTCTTTCTTTTTAAAAGACAGAAGGATTCCTCGCGTGCACATTTGCCGGGGGGGAAGGGAGATATGAATATCAATTGGCGACGTTCGGAATCAACGCTTGCCGGAGGAAGGACAAAGACAGAAAGCTAAGTCCTAAAAACTCAGAGCAAGCTTTTCTTTTATGACAAAGTTATTTCCTTGGACCATTCCGACTCTTGTATGGAAAATCTGCACGCGAAGGAACCCTTGATTGTAATCAGTCGCGCCCTTATTTTGTTTCGAGCCCGCTCAACAATTTAAGTGGCTGCACTGAGAACACCAAGGAGTCTTGCCGGCCACTGCGCCTCCAGCAGGCTGCTGAAGTCCCGAACCCAGCGCTCGCGGCAGGTTGCGCGCCGGCAAGTTTTTTAGTAAGCGTAGGGTGAACTCCATACATAAGGGAATCAGACAAGGAAAATAGCAAGCATGAACCTAAACATAGGCGAGTTATATTACATTCATGAGTTGCCGCAATTCTAACTTGAGACTTAATTGTCTTTTAAATGGAATGACGACGGCAAGAAAAGGGGGAGCACTCAATCCCTGCGCTGGCCTTCGATCCTTTTGATGGAGTCCACCTTCTCAAGGATAGGTGCGATGCACTCTTCAAGCGCCTCAACATTTGCGTCCCTTGGCAGATGGCCGAGCGCGTTGGAGAGGTCGATGCCGGGATTGCTGTGCACCACTTTGATGAGCACCTTGCGGAGGACGGCCCGGCAAAGCCGGCGAGTCTCGTTGGCCAATTGGGTCGCCCAGCTAGACTGGAGCACCCTCAAGGCGTTGATGATGCTTTCGAAGAACATCGTCAACCTGGCACTTGGAGATATTCTTTCCTCGGAAGAATACTTGAAGTTCGACAGGCCCATGGTTGACAGTTCTGCCGTAAGCTTCTCCGCTGTGGCGATGAGACGTCCAGTCCAGATCTCCACTCCCTTTTCGTAATCAGCCTGGGCTTCGGCGGCGCTCTTGAGCAGGTTCCTCTCTCCTTGGAGATCCTTGAGTAGAGCCTTCTCACGGGCCCTGCCGGCCTCGAGAGACTTCTGCAGCGTGGTCAGCTTTAGCTCCAGAACCGCAATGTTATCAGCCGCAGAGGAGAGCTGCTTGGTTTTGTCGGACAGGGCAACTTGCATCTCTGCCAAGGAGTGGAGGGTTTTTTCCCTGTCACCCTTGAGCGTCGAGAGCTCCTTGTCGTGCTCTTCGAGATCTGTTTCCAGCCTCTTCACCTTGTCGCTCAGCTCGTTCTTGGCGGCCTCTGCAGCTTCGGCAGCATCGACGGCCTCCTTGAGCTTGCCGGCGTGACTTGCAGTCAGAGCTTCAAGCGCCTCCTTATGTTTTTGCTCCAGCTCCGGGGTCCGCCGCGCGACAAGATTCTCGATATCTTCATCTTTGCTGTGAAGCTTGGCGGCAAGTGCCTGCTCATGTGCGGTGAGATCTTCCTCATGAGCATCAAGAGCAACACGGCGCCCCGTCAGGAGGGCATCTTCGGCAGCAATCCTTTGAGCAGCTTCATCATGCGCCTTCTCCATATCGGATTGCTTCAGGAGGATCTCTGTCCACTGCTGGCTCACTTGTTCCCGGCCGGCAACCAACTCTTGGAGGGCCTCGGTGTGCCAGACTTGCATCTGTTCGACGCGCCTTTGAAAATCTGCTTCGGCCGCCTCGACAACCACCATTCTGGAGTCCGCCTTATCTTTCCGGGCGCGGTGGAGAGCCTGGAGCTTGCGGAAATTCTCGCCCATGGCCTGAAGGAGCTGATCCTCTTCAGATTTGCGGCTGCTAGCGCTGGGATCGTCAACAACTTCGAGCCCGGCAGCAGCGATGATTTCTTCAAAAACTTCTCCTTCGGTTGGTGCCCCAGTGCTTGCCGTCCCTGGCAAGTTGACGAACAGGTTCTTGCCAACCTTGAGGTATTTGCTGGATGAGGGCCCCTCAGATGTTGATAGCTGGTCTTCAGTGACCGCCTCACCAGTGGCAGGGGGCTCTGTGGCCGGGGCAGCGCCTGGCGTTCCTGCGGCAGGAATGCCGTCAGTGAGGTCATCGGCCTCCCTGTCGCCCCCTTCAGTAGGTTCCTTGGCGGGTTCCTCTTGTGCAGTCTTGGCGGCCTCCCCATCAAGAGCACCACCAGCCATGATAGTGTCATCCTTGGTGACCTTGCTGGCAGCGATCCTGTCTGCTTCGGCAGCGGCGTCCCTGGCGGTCTCCTCAATGACAACGTCGACGTCCATGTGTTCCATCACAGGGAACTCTGAAGGACGGAGGAAATTAGAATAAGATCGAGATTGAAGTTTGAAGCGACTAAAGACAGAGAGATAAGAGAAAGAATAACAAGCACTCTGAGGCAATCGAGTACCTGCGTCGAGCTGTTGGGAGGTGGCCTCGCCCCTCCCGGCAACTTCGGTTGCCGGGGGCGGGTTGCTGGGGTCCGTGCTTGCCGGCTCCTCCTCAATTAAGATGGGCTCGTCGGTAGGATCTCTTGCCGGGGACGTGCTTGTGGGCAGCGTGGTCGATGGAGGTGGCACGACGGGGATGTCTTCCGACAACTCTCCTTGTTGCCGTTCTTCTCCTGCGAACCCAAGGATATCAGCGACAAGAATGGAAGCCTCAGCACCCGCCAGCGGAAAAAAGAACAGTAAACTTACGCTGGGGGCTGCGCTGGGGCTGTGCTGGGGGCTGCGTTGAGGACTGGGCTCCGGGCTGACGACGATGGTTTTTGGCACGCTCGTGGAGCCCGCCGGGGGCTCATCGCCCGTAGAAGTCTTTGACCTCTTCGCCATCCTCTCCAGCAAGGTTTCTGCATCACTTCAGAGACAATACGAGCAAGTTAGTAAGATCGATCCAAGATTGAAATATAAAAGCTGTGGCGAAGTACTCGCTCTTCTTCCTCTCGCTCCGGACTAAAGCCGGAGATGTCGAAATCGACCTCCGCTGCGATGTCTGAGTGGGGAGGCAGAGGAGGGGTCCTAGGCCGCTTGGCTGTGGCAGGCACCGGAGCAGCTTCTGGTACGGTAGTGCGAGACGCCCCCGCCGCCCCAGCAGTGGCCGCTGGTGTGGGTCTCGCACGCCGCGCAGGGTGTTGACGGGCCCCTTGCCGCAGTCCAGTCTTGCCGGCCACTTTCTTGTCGGGAGCCTCACCGCTCGAAGAAGGCTGGCTTGCCGGGATGCCAGATGCAGCCTTCCGAAGAACACGCTTCGTCTTCTTCGATGCTAGGAGCTCTTCTTGCATTTCTTCTTCAGCCGTGTCCTCGCCAGACGAGCTCTCAGCGGCTGCGCTGCTCTGTTCCCCGGCAACTTTGTCTTCCCCGGCAGGTTTTACCTCCACTACTACCTCTGCATCGCTGGCTTCCCATTCTGTGAAGCCGACGCTGCCGGCCTTCGCGGCAAGATTTGCCTCATCCACCCTAGTAGCAATGTAAGCTACTTCCTGGTCGGTGGTGGCTCGGATAAAATCTGCCTCTTGCCGGACGGGTCTCTCTGTCAAGTCGTCAAAAAACTTCTGTGCTTCCTCCTCGGTTGGCTCGGCCCAGGTCGGGTCAAGACCGTGGGCGTTGAACATTGGCAGGAAGGCAATGATTGACCCCAAGGTAGAATTGTTGCACAAGGGGACAATCCTTGCCGGCAGCCGATGCTTGTCTTCGCGCTGGAATAGTTTTTGACGGAGAGCGCCAAGCTGCATAGTGGTCAGATTGTTGTTCAGCCCGGGGCGCAATCTCATGACATCTGCCGCGTTTCTGTATTCCCAAGCTGGCCTTCCCCTATTCGGCAAAGGGACGATGCGGCGGCGGAGAAAGTCGAAGCCAATCATCTCCATCGTCAGCCCGACAGCCTTCAGGCGAAGGATCCTAGTGGTGGCGATTGTGAGCCTCTCGTCCTCCGTGGCGAGATCGCTCCAATCCTTGCCGCGGACCACCTTCTGTTGCCGGGGAAGACAAAACGGATGGGGATCTGCTTCCTGGATCCAGCACCATTCAGCCCGCCACTCATCCCACTTTTCGCGGTAAACTCCCTCTGGGTATATTTCCTTATTCCAAGCCCTTGGAATCCAGGCGATAGAACCAGAGAGGGCCTCTCCTTTTTGGATGCGAGGAAAGAAGTAATGGCAAAAAAGAGCAGAATTGGGAATCACGCCGACAAAGTTTTCACAGAGATGGGCAAAGATGGACATGCAAAGTACCACATTCGGCGGGAAATCGAGAAGACGAAAGCCGTATGTGTACATGATATCATTGAAGAAGTCGAAAAAGGGGGGACAGAGCCCGCAATAGAAATACGCAGTGAACAAAGGGTATCTGTCCGATCCACCTTTGGAACAAGCACCTGGGATTACGCGTGTGGCGGGGTAAGCTTGCGTCTCCTTCGCCCACATGCACTGGTACTGCCCCTTCAGAGCTTCAGCATCGAGAGTTGGGGGGAAGACGACAAGCCTCTTCCGCATCTTCGCCAGTTCGCTCTCCGGGACGTCGGCTTTCGCTTCCTTGCCCTTGCCTTTGCTGGCCTTGGGTGGCATGGTGGCTGTGAGGGCGGAAGCCAGGGGTGGAGCGAGCGTGGAAACGGCGTGCGGAAGAGGAAAAAGCTTCGCTCTGAGCTCGAGAAGAGGAAGGCGATGGCGATGGCCAGATTGAGAAGAAGGGGGGGGGGGGTAAATAGGCTTGTGCCTCTGCGGCTTCTACTTTTTATGGGGAAGGAGCGGGGCCGCCTCTTTTATTCACCAATGTGAATGCGCCTCTATTGGCGCGTTGCAGTTGCAGCCTTTGGGGCACACTTCCCATGTCGCGTGCTCGATGCGTGTAGGGGGGGGCACAGTAAAACGAGATATTTACAAGCAGTTAATCCCCTACCACGCGTGCCCGTGCACTGTTTGGGCCTAGCCCAACAACGCCTCGCACTCATGTATGGCCTAGGCCCGGGGGCTCCTGTCGGTGTACTAAGTATTGGGCCACTAGTACCCCGTACTTGTGCACGGGCAGTTGTAGCCATCCTCGCGGCAAGGCTTGCCGGGAACAGTTCGAGGTCAGTTCAAGCCACCAAAGGAACCATCAAGTCAGAGATCTGAGGGTCAACAAATAAAAAGGGCTGGAATCCGAAGGCCAGCCCCCCCCCCCCCGGCAAGATCTTGCCGGGGTGGCCTGCGGAGCCCGGCAAGGATTGGCGCCCGGCAAGGCTTGGCGCCCGGCAAGACTTGGCGCCCGGCAAGGCTTGGCGCCCGGCAAGTTTCGGCGCCTCGCGAGATTCTGTCACTGTGCCACTACTCCAGCACAACGACAAAACCTGACATTCTGGGTCCTTCTCTGGATGCGTGGCAACGCGCCAGTGGAGGAGAGCTTAAGCGGTGCTGATGGGATGGCCCCTTTTTCCATCCCCAAGAAAGTGAGGACACCTAAACGGACACCTCACGGTGCATTAAATGCGCTTGTCCTAATCTGTCAGGGGTTAGGTATGATACCCTGTAGCTACTTTACACCTCAATGTATGTACATTTTGCCACTATGGTGACCCCCATTGAGCATATAAAAGGAGGCCCAAGGCAACTGCTACAGAGGAGGAGAACTTCTGGCCCATTCTGCATGCGTAGCTGCTCTTTGCACGTACTGTTCACTGCGAGCGCTCCTGAAGACTGGGCTCAAGAACATCAATAAGAACACAAAGCAGGAGTAGGGTTTTACGCTGATCAGCGGCCCGAACCTGGGTAAAAACCTCACACGTCAATCATTGGTTCTGCTCTTTGCATATACCTCTCCCCCCGCCGAATCGTAAAGGGGTCTCTTGGGATCCCATAGGTGTCGTACCCCGACAAAATGGGGCTAGGGTTGCGACGGGAGAGAGAGAGGGGGGCCGGAGGGGGTCCTTATCCGCATCGGGGACCGGCGGATGCTCGACAGCGAGGCGATCGGCGTCGGATGCGCGCGCGTGTTGACACCTGCTCGAGAAGGGAGACGACCGGCTAGGCGGGCTCGGCCTTGCGGTGTATGACTTGGGCCCGGTGCCACAGTAGCAGTTAGGCCTCTTTCTATTTCTCCTTTTTTGTTTTAGCTTTTATTTATTAACATAGAGAAAAAGGGAATTATTTGGGCAACTATTTCACTTAGGAAAAATAGGGAAGGTGTCCCATTAAATCCCTAGTGATTTTAGGCATTGCCTCAAATATTTTAGAGACCTGGGAAATTCATTTGTATTTTGCAAAAATGAATTTGCAATTTTAAAATGCTGAAATAGCACTGTTTAAATGCTACTGCTCATTTTAACATAAGGGTGATGTTGTTTTCCTTAACAATAATTGTTTTGGAATATTTGATAGATGATGAACATTTTTCTAGCAACTTTCGAGCAACTTAATTATTCACTTAAGAATTGAATTTGAAGTTGGCTTTGCTCTTTGGACAATTGTCAGATGGCATAGTGAGCATGATGACATGGCCACTGTTAAGGAGAGATTACTGTAGTGTGGGGTTGGGGATGTTACATCATGTCCCGCCACGCGCGCTGTGCGCTCGCATCCCTCCACGCTCTCTGCATGTGTCCCTCAGCGCGCGCTGACAGTGTATGGCGGCGCACAATCACGTACGTTCGTGCTGCCATTATGCATGCGGTTGCGCCGGGCGCGGCACCAAGATGCAGTTACTCGCTGCAAAAACTACCATGCGGACGTGCCGAAAATCCAGGCCGCCCGACCCCTATTTATTCTCGCAGCCATTTACCTTAGTCTCTCGTGCCACACGACACAATAAGAAAACCCACGATGATGTTGGGAACGCAGTATTTCAAAAATTTTACCTACGATCACGCAAGATCTATCTATGTGATGCATAGCAACAAGCGGGACAGTGTGTCCACGTACCCTCGTAGACCGAAAGCGGAAGCGTTAAGTAACACGGTTGATGTAGTCGAACGTCTTCGCGATCCAACCGATCAAGTACCGAACGCACGGCACCTCCGCGATCTGCACACGTTCAGCTCGGTGACGTCCCTCATACTCTTGATCCAGCTGAGGCCAAGGGAGAGTTTCGTCAGCACGACGGCGTGATGACGGTGATGATGAAGTTACCGACGCAGGGCTTCGCCTAAGCACTACAACGATATGACCGAGGTGGAAATCTGTGGAGGGGGGCACCGCACATGGCTAAGACAACTGTCAACTTGTGTGTCTATGGGGTGCCCCCTTCCCCCGTATATAAAGGAGTGGAGGAGGGGAGGGCCGGCCCTCTCTATGGCACGCCCAAGGGGGGGAGTCCTACTCCCAGTAGGAGTAGGTTTCCCCCTTTCCCTAGTTGGAGTAGGAGAAGAAGGAAGAGGGAGAGAGGGAGAAGGAAAGGGGGGGCCAGCCCCACACCCCAATTCGGATTGGGCTTGGGGGGGGGGCACGCCCTCCACCTGGGCGCCTCCTCCTCTCTTCCACTAAGGCCCAATAAGGCCCATTGACTCCCTGGGGGTTCCGGTAACCTCCCGGTACTCCGGAAAATGCCCGAACTCATCCGGAACCATTCCGGTGTCCAAACATAGCCTTCCAATATATCGATCTTTATGCCTCGACCATTTCGAGACTCCTCGTCATGTCCGTGATCACATCTGGGACTCCGAACTACCTTCGGTACTTCAAAACACATAAACTCATAATACCGATCGTCATCGAACGTTAAGCGTGCGGACCCTACGGGTTCGAGAACTTTGTAGACATGATCGAGACTCATCTCCAGTCAATAACCAATAGCGGAACCTGGATGCTCATATTGGCTCCCACATATTCTACGAAGAACTTTATCGGTCAAACCGCATAACTACATATGTTGTTCCCTTTGTCATCGGTATGTTACTTGCCCGAGATTCGATCGTCGGTACCATCATACCTAGTTCAATCTTGTTACCGGCAAGTCTCTTTACTCGTAACGTAGTGCATCATCCCGTAACTAACTCATTATTCACATTGCTTGCAAGGCTTCATATGATGTGCATTACCGAGAGGGCCCAGAGATACCTCTCCGATAGTCGGAGTGACAAATCCTAATCTCGATCGATGCCAACCCAACAAACACCTTCGGACACACCTGTAGAGCATCTTTATAATCACCCAGTTACGTTGTGACGTTTGATAGCACACAAAGTGTTCCTCCGGTATTCGAGAGTTGCATAATCTCATAGTCAGAGGAATATGTATAAGTCATGAACAAAGCTATAGCAATAAACTTAACGATCATTATGCTAAGCTAATAGATGGGTCTTGTCCATCACATCATTCTCCTAATGATGTGATCCCGTTCATCAAATGACAACACATGTCTATGGTCAGGAAACTTAACCATCTTTGATTAACGAGCTAGTCAAGTAGAGGCATACTAGGGACACTTTGTTTTGTCTATGTATTCACACATGTATTAAGTTTCCGGTTAATACAATTCTAGCATGAATAATAAACATTTATCATGATATAAGGAAATATAAATAACAACTTTATTACTGCCTCTAGGGCATATTTCCTTCAGTCTCCCACTTGCACTAGAGTCAATAATCTAGTTTCACATCGCCATGTGATTTAACACGAATAGTTCACATCACCATGTGATTAACACCCATAGTTCACATCGCCATGTGACCAACACCCAAAGGGTTTACTAGAGTCAGTAATCTAGTTCACATCGCTATGTGATTAACACCCAAAGAGTACTAAGGTGTGATCATGTTTTGCTTGTGAGAGAAGTTTAGTCAACGGGTCTGCCACATACAGATCCGTATGTATTTTGCAAATTTCTATGTCTATAATGCTCTGCATGGAGCTACTCTAGCTAATTGCTCCCACTTTCAATATGTATCCAGATTGAGACTCTGAGCCATCTGGATCGGTGTAAAAGCTTGCATCGACGTAACCTTTTACGACGAACTCTTTTATCACCTCCATAACCGAGAAATATTTCCTTAGTCCTCTTAGGTAACTAAGGATAACTTTGACCGCTATCCAGTGATCTATTCCTGGATCACTGTCGTACCTCCTTGCTAAACTCATAGCAAGGCACCCAACTGGTCTGGTACATAGCATGGCATACTTTATAGAACCTATGATGGAGGCATAGGGAATGACTTTCATTCTCTTTCTATCTTCTGCCGTGGTCGGGTTTTGAGTCTTACTCAATTTTACACCTTGTAACACAGGCAAGAGCTCCTTCTTTGACTGATCCATTTTGAACTTCTTCAAAATCTTGTCAAGTTATGTGCTTTGCGAAAGTCCTATTAAGCGTCTCGATCTATCCCTATAGATCTTGATGCTCAATACTTAAGCAGCTTCACCGAGGTCCTTTTTATTGAAAAATTCTTATTCAAGTATCCTTTTATGCTATCCAGAAATTCTATATCATTTCCAATCAACAATATGTCATCCACATATAATATCAGAAATGCTACAGAGCTCCCACTCACTTTCTTGTAAATACAGGCTTCTCCAAAAGTCTGTATAACACCATATGCTTTGATCACACTATCAAAACGTTTATTCCAACTCCGAGATGCATGCACCATTCCATAAATGGATCGCTGGAGCTTGCACACTTTGTTAGCATCCTTTGGATCGACAAAACCTTTGGGTTGCATCATATACAACTCTTCTTCCAGAAATCCATTCAGGAATGCAGTCTTGACATCCATTTGCCAAATTTCATAATCATAAAATGCAGCAATTGCTAACATGATTCGGACGGACTTTAAGCATCGCTACGGGTGAGAAGGTCTCATCGCAGTCAACTCCTTGAACTTGTCGAAAACCTTTCGCAACAAGTCGAGCTTTGTAGACAGTAACATTACCGTCAGCGTCAGTCTTCTTCTTGAAGATCCATTTATTCTCTATGGCTTGCCAATCATCGGGCAAGTCAACCAATGTCCACACTTTGTTCTCATACATGGATCCCATCTCAGATTTCATGGCCTCAAGCCATTTCGCGGAATCTGGGCTCATCATCGCTTCCTCATAGTTCGTAGGTTTGTCATGGTCAAGTAACATGACCTCCAGAATAGGATTACCGTACCACTCTGGTGAGGATCCTACTCTGGTTGACCTACGAGGTTCGGTAGTAACTTGATCTGAAGTTACATGATCATCATCATTAGCTTCTTCACTAATTGGTGTAGGAGTCACAGGAATTGATTTCTGTGATGAACTACTTTCCATTAAGGGAGCAGGTACAGTTACCTCATCAAGTTCTACTTTCCTCCCACTCACTTCTTTCGAGAGAAACTCCTTCTCTAGAAAGGATCCATTCTTAGCAACGAATGTCTTGCCTTCGGATCTGTGATAGACGGTGTACCCAACAGTCTCCTTTGGGTATCCTATGAAGACACATTTCTCCGATTTGGGTTCGAGCTTATCAGTTTGAAGCTTTTTCACATAAGCATCGCAGCCCCAAACTTTAAGAAACGACAACTTGGGTTTCTTGCCAAACCACAGTTCATAAGGTGTCATCTCAACGGATTTAGATGGTGCCCTATTTAACGTGAATGCAGCCGTCTCTAAAGCATAACCCCAAAACGATAGCGGTAAATCAGTAAGAGACATCATAGATCGTACCATATCTAATAAAGTGCGGTTACGACGTTCGGACACACCATTACGCTGTGGTGTTCCGGGTGGCGTGAGTTGCGAAACTATTCCGCATTGTTTCAAATGAAGACCAAACTCGTAACTCAAATATTCTCCTCCACGATCGGATCGCAGAAACTTTATTTTCTTGTTACGATGATTTTCCACTTCACTCTGAAATTCTTTGAACTTTTCAAATGTTTCAGACTTATGTTTCATCAAGTAGATATACCCATATCTGTTCAAATCATCTGTGAAGGTCAGAAAATAACGATACCCGCCGCGAGCTTCAACACTCATCGGACTGCATACATCAGTATGTATTATTTCCAATAAGTCAGTAGCTTGCTCCATTGTTCTGGAGAACAGAGTTTTAGTCATCTTGCCCATGAGACATGGTTCGCAAGTATCAAGTGATTCATAATCAAGTGATTCCAAAAGCCCATCTGCATGGAGTTTCTTCATGCGCTTTACACCAATATGACCTAAACGGCTGTGCCACAAAATATGTTGCATTATCATTATCAACTTTGCATCTTTTGGCATCAATATTATGAATATGTGTATCACTATGATCGAGATTCAATAAACCATTTATATTGAGTGTATGACCATAGAAGGTTTTATTCATTTAAACAGAACAGCAATTATTCTCTGACTTAAATGAATAACCATATCGCAATAAACATGATCCAATCATATTCATGCTCAACGCAAATACCAAATAACATTTATTTAGGTCCAACACTAATCCCGAAGGTAGAGGGAGTGTGCGATGGTGATCTTATCAACCTTGGAATCACTTACAACACACATCATCACTTCGTCATTAACTAGTCTCTGTTCATTTTGCAACTACTGTTTCGAGTTACTAATGTTAGCAACTGAACTAGTATCAAATACCCAGGGGCTACTATGAACACTAGTAAAATACACATCAATAACATGTATATCAAATATACTTTTGTTCACTTTGCCATCCTTCTTATCCGCCAAATACTTGGGGCAGTTCCGCTTCCAGTGACCAGTCCCTTTGCAGTAGAAGCACTCAGTTTCAGGCTTAGGTCCAGACTTGGGCTTCTTCCCGGGAGTAGCAACTTGCTTGCTATTGTTCTTGAAGTTCCCCTTCTTCCCTTTACCCTTTTTCTTGAAACTGGTGGTCTTGTTGAGCATCAACACTTGATGCTCCTTCTTGATTTCTACCTCCGCAGCCTTTAGCATTGCGAAGAGCTCGGGAATTGTCTTATCCATCCCTTGCATATTATAGTTCATCACGAAGCTCTTGTAGCTTGGTGGCAGTGATTGAAGAACTCTGTCAATGACACTATCAACTGGAAGATTAACTCCCAGCTGAGTCAAGTGATTATGATACCCAGACATTTTGAGTATATGTTCACTGACAGAACTATTCTCCTCCATTTTGCAGCTGTAGAACTTATTGGAGACTTCATATCTCTCAATCTGGGCATTTGCTTGAAATATTAACTTCAACTCCTGGAACATCTCATATGCTCCATGACGTTCAAAACGTCGTTGAAGTCCCGGTTCTAAGCCGTAAAGCATGGCACACTGAACTATCGAGTAGTCATCAGCTTTGCTCTGCCAGGCGTTCACAACATCCGGTGTTGCTCCTGCAGCGGGTCTTGCACCTAGCGGTGCTTCCAGGACATAATTCTTCTGTGCAGCACTGAGGATAATCCTCAAGTTACGGACCCAGTCCGTGTAGTTGCTACCATCATCTTTCAACTTAGCTTTCTCTATGAATGCATTAAAATTCAAAGGAACAGTAGCACGGGCCATTGATCTACAATAACATAGATATGCAAAATAACTATCAGGACTAAGTTCATGATAAATTAAAGTTCAATTAATCATATTACTTAAGAACTCCCACTTAGATAGACATCCCTCTAATCATCTAAGTGATCACGTGATCCAAATCAACTAAACCATGTCCGATCATCACGTGAGATGGAGTAGTTTTCAATGGTGAACATCACTATGTTGATCATATCTACTATATGATTCACGCTCAACCTTTCGGTCTCAGTGTTCCGAGGCCATATCTGCATATGCTAGGCTCGTCAAGTTTAACCCGAGTATTCTGCGTGTGCAAAACTGGCTTGCACCCGTTGTATGTGAACGTAGAGCTTATCACACCCGATCATCACGTGGTGTCTCGGCATGACGAACTATAGCAACGGTGCATACTCAGGGAGAACACTTGTACCTTGAAATTTTAGTGAGAGATCATCTTATAATGCTACCGCCGAACTAAGAAAAATAAGATGCATAAAGGATAAACATCACATGCAATCAATATAAGTGATATGATATGGCCATCATCATCTTGTGCCTTTGATCTCCATCTCCAAAGCACCGTCATGATCACCATCGTCACCGGCGCGACACCTTGATCTCCATCGTAGCTCGTTGCCGTCTCACCAACTATTGCTTCTACGACTATCGCTACCGCTTAGTGATAAAGTAAAAACAATTACATGGCGATTGCATTACATACAATAAAGCGACAACCATATGGCTTCTGCCAGTTGCCGATAACTCTGTTACAAAACATGATCATCTCATACAATAAAATATAGCATCATGTCTTGGCCATATCACATCACAACATGCCCTGCAAAAACAAGTCAGACGTCCTCTACTTTGTTGTTGCAAGTTTTACGTGGCTGCTACGGGCTGAGCAAGAACCGTTCTTACCTACGCATCAAAACCACAACTATTTTTCATCAAGTGTGCTGTTTTAACCTTCAACAAGGACCGGGCGTAGTCACACTTGATTCAACTAAAGTTGGAGAAACTGACACCCACTAGCCACCTGTGTGCGAAGCATGTCGGTAGAACCAGTCTCACGTAAGTGTACGCGTAATGTCGGTCTGAGCCGCTTCATCCAACAATAGCGCCGAATCAAAGTATGACATGCTGGTAAGCAGTATGACTATTATCGCCCACAACTCTTTGTGTTCTACTCGTGCATATAACATCTACGCATAGACCTGGCTCGGATGCCACTGTTGGGAATGCAGTATTTCAAAAAATTTACCTACGATCACACAAGATCTATCTATGTGATGCATAGCAACGAGCGGGAGAGTGTGTCCACGTACCCTCGTAGACCGAAAGCGGAAGCGTTAAGTAACATGGTTGATGTAGTCGAACGTCTTCACGATCCAACCGATCAAGAACCGAACGCACGGCACCTCTGCGATCTGCACACATTCAGCTCGGTGACGTCCCTCGTACTCTTGATCCAGCTGAGGCCGAGGGAGAGTTTCGTCAGCACGACGGCGTGATGACGGTGATGATGAAGTTATCGACGCAGGGCTTCGCCTAAGCACTACAACAATATGACTGAGGTGGAAATCTGTGGAGGGGGGCACCGCACACGGCTAAGACAACTGTCAACTTGTGTGTCTATGGGGTGCCCCCTTCCCCCGTATTTAAAGGAGTGGAGGAGGGGAGGGCCGGCCCTCTCTATGGCGCGCCCAAGGGGGGGAGTCCTACTCCCAGTAGTAGTAGGTTTCCCCCTTTCCCTAGTTGGAGTAGGAGAAGAAGGAAGAGGGAGAGAGGGAGAAGGAAAGGGGGGGCCGGCCCCCCACCCCAATTCGGATTGGGCTTGGGGGGGGCGCGCCCTCCACCTGGCCGCCTCCTCCTCTCTTCCACTAAGGCCCAATATGGCCCATTGACTCCCCGGGGGTTCCAGTAACCTCCCGGTACTCCGGAAAATGCCTGAACTCATCCGAAACCATTCCGGTGTCCAAACATAGCCTTCCAATATATCGATCTTTATGTCTCGACCATTTCGAGACTCCTCGTCATGTTCGTGATCACATCCGGGACTCCGAACTACCTTTGGTACATCAAAACACATAAATTCATAATACCGATCGTCATCGAACGTTAAGCGTGCGGACCCTACAGGTTCGAGAACTATGTAGACATGACCGAGACTCATCTCTAGTCAATAACCAATAGCGGAACCTGGATGCTCATATTGGCTCCCACATATTCTACGAAGATCTTTATCGGTCAAACCGCATAACTACATATGTTTTTCCCTTTGTCATCGGTATTTTACTTGCCCGAGATTCGATCGTCGGTATCATCATACCTAGTTCAATCTCGTTACCGGCAAGTCTCTTTACTTTTTCTATAGTGCATCATCCCGTAACTAACTCATTAGTCACATTGCTTGCAAGGCTTCCTATGATGTGCATTACCGAGAGGGCCCAGAGATACCTCTCCGATACTCGGAGTGACAAATCCTAATCTCGATCTATGCCAACCCAACAAACACCTTCGGAGACACCTGTAGAGCATCTTTATAATCACCCAGTTACGTTGTGACGTTTGATAGCACACAAAGTGTTCCTCCGGTATTCGGGAGTTGCATAATCTCATAGTCAGAGGAATATGTATAAGTCATGAAGAAAGCTATAGCAATAAACTTAACGATCATTATGCTAAGCTAACGGATGGGTCTTGTCCATCACATTATTCTCCTAATGATGTGATCCCGTTCATCAAATGACAACACATGTCTGTGGTCAGGAAACTTAACCATCTTTGATTAACGAGCTAGTCAAGTAGAGGCATACTAGGGACACTTTGTTTTATCGTTGTATTCACACATGTATTAAGTTTCCAGTTAATACAATTCTAGCATGAATAATAAACATTTATCATGAGATAAGGAAATATAAATAACAACTTTATTATTGCCTCTAGGGCATATTTCCTTCAGATGACACATACAGAGAGGATATCCAGCGGCTCCAATGGTGCTCCCAGCGGCTGACGATGACAACAAGTGACAGTTCACCACGCATCACGTAGTGGGCACCCACATGAGGGGGAAGGACCTCTCGGTGGTGTACATGAATGAGCCGGTCTCGGTGGAGAGCTCTATCCAAACTATGGAGCAGTTGCTTGCTGAGGACAAGTACCAAGTGGTCGGCTTCGACCTCGAGTTCACCGGTGGTCGTGTCAGGCATGATCAGAAGGTTGCCATTGCCCAATTGTGCGTGCGCCATGACGTCCTCGTCTACCGCTACCACCTAGCCACAAGGCCTTGCGAGCATTTTGCTAGGTTTAGCAACAGCCTCGACTACAGTTTCGCTATGGTGGACACCATCAATGATCTAAAAGCGCTCGAGGTTTCAGGCTTGGCCTGCCGAATCTTGTCAACATCCGTGACCACTACAAGATCTGGAGCAGCACCAAGAACAATCAGAACTCCCTGGTTGACCTCGCCTCAGCCATCATCGACCCCTACTACATGAAGATGAAGGATGAGTGCAAGAAGGACAGCATCGTCTCGCACAGTGCTTGGGAGCAAAGACTGGATGAAAAACACGTCAAGTACGCGGCCAAGGATGCTTACACAAGCTACAAGATGTATAGCCAGATCGTTGACATGAGGAAGTGCCTTCGTGTCGGCGTGCGACACCTATGGGACCCTCAAGGAATCCCTTTACGATTCGGCAGGGGGAGAGGTATGCGCAAAGAGCAGAACCAACGATCGACGCGAGGCGATTTTACCCAGGTTCGGGCCGCTAATCAGCGTAAAACCCTACTCCTGCTTTGTTTTATTATCAGTGTTCTTGAGCCTAGGCTCCAGGAGCGCTTGCGATGAACTGTATGTTCAAAGAGCAGCTACGCATGCAGAATGGGCCAGAAGATCCTCCTCCCTATAGCAGTTGCCTTGGGCCTCCTTTTATATGCTCAAAGGGGTCACCACAGTGGCAAAATGTATATATATTGAGGTGTAAAGTAGCTACAGGGTTATCATACCTAACCACTGACGGATTAGGACGAACGCATTTAATGCACCGTGAGGTGTCCGTTTAGGTGTCCTCACTTTCTTGGGGATGGAAAAAGGGGCCGTCCCATCAGCACCGCTTAAGCTCTCCTCTACTGGTGCGTTGCCATGCATCCAAAGAAGGACCCAGAATGTCAGGCCTGTTGCTGTGCCAGAACGGTGGCACAGCAACAGAATCTTTCCGGGCGCCGAATCTTGCCGGGCTTCGCAGGCCACCCCGGCAAGATCTTGCCGGGGAAGCTGGCTTTCGGATTCTAGCTCTCCTTATCTGCTGATCCTCAGATCTTTGACTTGAGAATTTCTCTGGTAGCCTGAGTCAACCTCGAACTGTTCCCCGACAAGCCTTGCCGCGAGTACGGCTACAACTGCCCGTGCACAAGTACGGGTACTAATGGCCCAATACTTAGTACACCGACACTTCGTCCTGCCCCGGACGAGGGATCGAGCCACAGAGCAGTGGCGGCAGCGTCATAAGAAGTAGATGATTAGATGATCATTTCTCCTAGTTTAGAATGCATTTAATTGTTTATTGAGGTGTGTGCGAATGATTTGTATAGTAACTTATGTAATTGGATGTTTATTTTGGTTATATATGTTGTTCTTCTGTAGACAGAGCAAGTCACATCATAGATGGAGTAAACTAGGGAACCCGTCGATGATGATTTCATCAATCACTGACAATTGTATATCAGCCATCGTTTGCCCACAACACACATGGCTTATTAGCAGCAATCGTCTGTGTTATTATCGGTCTTCGCACACATTTCTGATTGCGGACCTGTTTGCCGCGTATCACACACATCTTGTTAAGTTGAACCATTTCTGTTCTCTTGGCTCAACGCAAACAGTTCATCAGAGTGAACTGTATGCCCTCTATCGCACACACCTTGATCTGGCTGACCGTTTCTGTTGTGTTGCCAAATCACAAAAAGTTCATCCGAGTGAACTGTATGATGTATATCACACACACCCTCATCTAGCTAACCGTTTCTGTTGTTATGCTCATCACAAATAGTTCGTATGGACCAACCGTATGCCACATATCGCACACGCAACTCTGATATGAATCGTGTTTGATGTATGCGCCATCGCAAATAGTTTGTATCATTTTTTACAGTTTTCTTACACCACCGTTTGGATGCATCGCACACAGTTTTGCCAAAGGGTCTCTGATTGTAGTGTAAGGACCATCTTGCAGTAGTGTAGGAGCAGCTCGAAGACGCCTTCGGGCGAACTTCCAAGGCACGTACGTCCGACCTCCGGACATTGATGACCTCAGCCACATCATTCAACAGCCTGGCGAGTCAGCCAGGAAGTTTTGGAATTGGTTCTTAACCAAGAAGAACCAAATAGTGGATTGTCCTGATGCAGAAGCGATCACCGCCTTCCGACATAGTATCCAGGATGAATGATTGGCGCAACAGCTCGGACAAGACAAGCCGAGGACCATGGCGGACCTCACCTCTTTGATGACCCACTTTTGCGCGGGCGAGGAGAATTGGCTGGCTCGCGGCTGTCATGGTAGCGAAGCTGACAACTAGGAGGTGCACGATGGAAATGGCAAACCTAGGCACTATAAAAATAAGCGCCAGAATAAAAACAGCGGCAGTGACGCCATGGACGCAGCGGCAAACGCTGGGTTCAGCAATGCAAAAGCTGGATAGAAAAAGAAACCCTTTAAAGGGAACAAGGACGATCCTAGCACGCTCAATAAAATTCTCGACAGGCCTTGCCAAATTCATGGCACTGCGATAAACCAGCCAACCACACCAAAAGGAACTGCTGGGTCTTCAAGTAGGCCGAGAAGGTGGTGGTTGAGGGTGACAACAAGAGTCAGTCCCGCAACCCGCAGCGAAGACCAGGATGAACCTCGGAGGCCCAATAATGGGGGCCAGAAGCAATTCCCTTTCGACATAAAGGGTGTCAATATGATTTACGTCACCCACATCCCCAAGAAGGAAAGAAAACGGGCACTTCATGATGTCTACGCCTTAGAGCCTGTAGCCCCGAAGTACAACAAGTGGTCGGCTTGCCTGGTCAGTTTCGATAAACGTGACCACCCAACCAGTATCCGTCACGGAGGGCACACGGCTTTGGTCCTCGACCCCATTATCAATGAGTTTAACTTAACTCGAGTCCTAATGGATGGCGGCAGCAGTCTAAACCTGATCTACACTGACACAATCAGTAAGCTAGGCATCGACCCATCCAGGATCAAGCCTAAAAACACCACTTTCAAGGGTGTGATTCCAGGGGTAGAAGCGCAGTGCACGGTGACCATAACATTGGAAGTAGTCTTCGGCTCTCCCGAAAACTTTTGAAGCGAGGACTTGATCTTCAACATCGTCCCCTTCTGTAGTGGCTACCGCACATTGGTCGGATGAACCACTTTCTCCCGATTCAACATTGGCCTGTATTATGCATATGTAAAGATCAAAATGCCAGGACCCAATGGTGTTATTACAGTCAATGGTAACACCAAATGATCTCTTCGTACGGAAGAGCAGATCGCAACATTCGCAGCCGAGGTTCAGGCAGTCGAGGAAGCATCCACGGCCCTCGCTAAATTATAGAAGTGCTCATCAAAGCGCATCCAAGGTGCCTCTTCAATATCTCGGCAGCCATGTCGTACCCTCAAATAGGGGTACGCGCTCCATGGGTTTCCCGTACTAACTTAGGATTACGTATCTCAGGTCCATAACTTTGCGCTTAAAATTCCATGGGACATGTGGAGCATTACAAATAAGCTCACTACTCGGCTTAAATTGGGCAGTGGCTCATCTCCATCCTGGTTATTATCAAGGCACTATCATAGGCCCACCGGGACTGGTTTTTGCAAACAGCATTAAGCTGTCCGAACACGGCTACTTGGAACCAACCCTCTCACAGGGTACACCAATCGAAGCCACTGAGATAACAATGACAGCGTAGCGCATGAATTTACTTAACCTTGGATTGGACAAGGTCATGCTGCTAGATAGCACAGAGGCGCAGACGTGCGGGAGGGCCAATCACAGATGTTTAAATCCCAACCCTAACTGCCTTGTACAAAACCTCCTTCCTTTGTGTATCTTTTTAAAAAAAATCTTTGTTAAAGCTCGGCATGTACGGTTTGACCTTATAAATCAAAAGAAAATGGACCTTCGCGGTCACTACACATATATTTATGTTATTTTATTTCTTGCCTCTTAGCCAAAGATAACTGTCGCGATACAAGCTTTTTCACGATGTACTCGGCTATCAACTGGGGGCTCGGATTTAATCCTGCGCCTGAATTAAAGTCTGAATAGTTTATTCGGCATCTCAGATGTTGCATTGTATGCATCAGTTTTGAACCATGATTTTGTTCAATAGTTGGGTTGCCCGGCTCCTGTGCTTACCTCTCATGTTTCCCCTTTGTTCGGCTAAGAGTGTAAAGGAAGAACCACTGGGATTGCGCTTCCCACTCAGACGGTAAAGCGCCTCAGTGGAGAAAGCCAAAAACTCACTATCTTGGTAAGCGTAAACTGGTCGGCGACCCGATGACTGTGTCAAACCAAAGACCGTTGGAGGTCATTCGTGTTAAACTATGGGCTTTTTTTAAAAAGGACCAAAGTGGTTAATGGTTTACACCTCGGCAACAGCCAAACACTTCACAGACCGGGGGCTAGTTCCTTGCCCCCACAGTCAAGCTCCTATGACTAAGTGACAGTTATAAA
The DNA here is from genome assembly GCA_011799875.1 of Thinopyrum elongatum. NCBI lineage: Eukaryota > Viridiplantae > Streptophyta > Magnoliopsida > Poales > Poaceae > Thinopyrum > Thinopyrum elongatum. Next base: position 282,962,016 of record CM022299.1, on the reverse strand, counting down.
GCCATTATAGTCTGATTGCCTAGTTTCTATCAGCATGAACCTCCTCCGTGCACCGAGACGTCGGCTAAGGGTTAAATTGCTATAGCAACACCCCTTGTATCCTGTACAAGGGGGTGGAATCTGATATGTCTCCAACGTATCTATAATTTATGAATTATTCATGCTTTTATATTATCATTCTTGGATGTTTTACAATCATTTTATAGCAACTTTATATCATTTTTTGGGACTAACCTATTGAGATAGTGCCCAATGCGAGTTACTGTTTTTTACTTCGCAGGAAATCAATATCAAACGGAGTCCAAACGCAGCGAAATTTTTTGGAGAATTATTTTGGACCAGAAGACCCAGGATGGGCTAAAAAAGTACCAGAGGGGAGGCCCGAGGTGGGCACAACCCACCTGGGCGCTCCTAGGAGCCCAGGCAGGCCCAGGGTGACCTCCCGCACTGCCTCTTCGCCCTATAAATTGCCAAATATTACAAAAAACCCTCGGGGTAACCCTAGATCAGAAGTTCCACCGCCGCAAGCCTCTGTAGCCATGAAAAACCAATCTAGACCCCGTTTCGGCACCCTGCCGGAGGGGGAAATCATCACCGGTGGCCATCTTCATCATCCCGGCGGCCACCATGATGAGGAGTGAGTAGTCCACCCTCGGGGCTGAGGGTTTGTACCAGTAGCTATGTGTTTAATCTTTCTCTCTTGTGTTCTTGAGATGTCACGATCTTGATGTATCACGGGCTTTGTTAATATAGTTGGATCATATGATGTTTTCCCCTCTCTATCTTGTTGTGAATTGAGTTTTCCCTTTGAGATTTCAATCTTATTGGATTGAATACTTTTGTGGATTTGAGAACACTTGATGTATGTCTTGCTATGAATACCCGTGGTGATAATGGGGTATCATATTGATTCACTTGATATGTGTTTTGGCACTCAACTCACGGATTCTCGAGGTCACATTGGGGTAATCTATGCATAGGGTTTGATGCACATTCTTTTCTTTGTTTCTCCAGTAGAAATCTTGGGGCACTCTTTGAGGTTCTTCGTGTTGGATTGAGTATTATGAATCTGAAATTGTTTGATGCATATCGCATAATCAACTCACGGATACTCGCAGTGACATTGGAGTATCTAGGTGACATTAGAGTTGGTTGATGTGTATCATATGGTGTTATTTTAGTACGAACTCTTGGTTAGATCGATCGGAAATAATAGCTTGGTGTTATTTTAGTACGAACTCTAGGATAGATTGATCGGAAAGAATAGCTTTGAGGTGGTTTCGTACCCTACAAACAATTTCTTCTTGTGTTCTTTGCTAGATAGGAACTTTGGAGTGATTCTTCATCGCACGTTGACGGATAGTTATATAGATCCAATTATATTACCATTGTTGAGAGATTGCACTAGCGAAAGTACGGACCCTAGGCCTCATTTTCAAGCATTGCAATACCATTTGTGCTCCGTTTTATCAATACCTATCTTGCTGTTTTTTATTGTTCATATCACAAAAATCAATATCTATTATCATTACTACACTTTTATTACCATCTCTTCGCTGAACTAGTGCACCTATACAAATTACCATTGTATTTGGTGTGTTGGGGACACAAGAGACTTTTTATTATTTGGTTGTAGGGTTGTTTGAGAGAGACCATCTTCATCCTACGCCTCCCACGGATTGATAAACCTTAGGTCATCCACTTGAGGGAAAATTGCCACTGTCCTACAAAACTCTGCGCTTGGAGGCCCAACACGAGTCTATAAGAACAAGTTGTGTAGTATACATCAAGCTCTTTTCTAGCGCCGTTGCCGGGGAGGTGAGCGCTTGCAGGTATATCTTTAGATCTTGCAATTGAATCTTTTAGTTTCTTGTTTTATCACTAGTTTGGTTTGTAAAAGAAAACTACAAAAAAATGGAATTGAGGTTGCATCATATTGTTCATCTGTATAATGTCTTTCATGAAAATGGTGGATAGGAAAATTGTGCTCAATTGATAGAAGAAGAATTCTATCAAATGTTTGACAAAAAATATTTGAATGATGAGCATGATTGCAATGTTGTTGGTATGAACTCTTTGAATATCCATGATGCTAATGATATGCAAAGCCATAAGCTTGGGGATGCGATGATATTTTTTGTCCCCCAAGTCTTGATGAGAAAAATTATTATGATGATAGCATGCCTCCTATCTATGATGATTATGGTGATGACATGTATGTTATAAAGAATAATGATAACCATGAAAATTGTCATCATGATTTTATATTTCAATTGGATTATGCCAATCAAGCATCTCATGATAGTTATTATGTTGAATTTGCTCCCACCACTATGGATGAGAAGAAATTTGCTTATGTGGAGAGTAATAAATTTTCTATGGTTGTAGATCATGAAAAGAATGATTTGTGTGATAGTTATATTGTTGAATTCATTCATGATGCTACTGAAAATTATTATGAGGGAGAAACATATGCTTGTAGGAATTGCAATAATATCAAGTTATGGGGCCATCGGCCCCTTTGTGGTTCGGCAAGGGGGAAGGGCACGTTGCACAAAGAGCAGAGGTCGTAGAACAGCACGGCAATGGTGATGCGGGTGGTTTTTACCCAGGTTTGGGCCGCTGCGAGGCGTAAAACCCTACTCCTCCATTGGTGGATTGAGTGGAAGACCGTGGTGAACGCGCAGTGCTCAAGCCCGAGGAGAGCAGCTACGCGCGTATGAGTGTACAAGGGTCCGAATCCTTTCTAAGGTTGCCTCAGCCCTCCTTTTATAGGTAAAGGGGTTACCACAGTGGCAAAACAGTCATTATCCAGTGATTCGATATCCACAGTGCTATCATACCTAACACTGCAGACAGGACAAGGTGCATTAAATTCACCACTTAGTGTCACATTGTGGATGCAGCCCGGCAAGCCTTGTCGTGCCATTCAACCACCCTCTCGCCTGCCTGCGTGACATGCCTCTAGACGGGTGTCATTTAGGGGTGATCTTCATCAGAAATGGCTGCCACGTGCTGAATGACTGCCACTTACTCACTTGGGGGCTCGACACCGGACCGATAAGCGACTTGCGTCACTGTGAGGTGGAGCGGCAGAGCCTTGGTGGGATAACAGGCCGCCAGTGCCCCGGCAACCCTTACCGGGGAGGTCTTGGGACTTGCTCTTGGGGTGACCTCGACCTGACCAGGCTCGCCTGCCCGGCAAGGGAGGCTTTTCACTTGGTGATATCTTGCTGTTTTGGCTTGTCTTAGTCTTCTTGATCCGCCCTTTGATTCCTCAAAGAGGTATCCCTCCTACTTGGCCTTTTCTTGGATGCTGGAACCTTGCCCTTGAGCCTGTGTACAGTCAGGGCAACATACACCAGGGTTTGTTGCACCGACACAAGTTTCCTCTCTATATGTTGAAAGTTTAGAAGTTGCACTTGTTTTGCCTTCCTATGCTAGTTGATTCTTGCTTCCATAATTTGTTTTCTCACAAAATCCGTATGCATAGTAAGTGGGTTAGGCTTAAATGTGCTTGTCATGTGATTCATGATGCTCTATTTATGTTTCAATTCTTATCTTTTATAAGAGCATCATTGAAATCATCATGCCTAGCTAAAAGGCATTAAAGAAAAGCGCTTGTTGGGAGACAACCCAACATTTACCCCTACTTTTTTGTGTGTTAACATGATTATTATAGTGTATTAATCATATTTTATAGCTTTTGTTTCAATAAAGTACCAAGTAAAGCCTTTGGGATAGTGTGGATGATAGTTGACTTGATTCTGTGCAAAAACAGAAACTTTTGTGCCCAGTAACAGAATTGTTTAAATTCACTGGAGTCTCGAAAAACTCTGATTTTTTTACAGTTATTGGTTATTCACATTTTCTACGTTTTCATAATTTTTAAGAATTGTTGGAGTTACAGAAGTATGACCTTAATTCAGATCTTTACGTACTGTTCTGTTTTCGACAGATTCTGTTTTGATGCATAGTTTGCTTGTTTTCTAGTTTCTATGGCTTATATTGCTCAATATAAGTTGTAGAACTTGTAGGGTACAGTAGGCATTGTGTGAGGAAAATTATGAATCTTATCTTGACAGTACCAAAGTGAATGATTTGTCTTTATCATACTAACTCATCTCACGAAGTTCCGTTAAGTTTTGTGTGATTGAAGTTTTCAAGTTTTGGGTGAGATATCGATATGAGGAGAATAAGGAGTGACAAGACCCTAAGATTGGGGATGCCTAAGGCACCCCCAAGGTAATATTCAAGGAATATCCAAGCAACTAAGCTTGGGGATGCCCCGGAAGGCATCCCCTCTTTCGTCTCCGACATTATCGGTAACCACACTTGGAGCTATATTTTTATTCGTCACATGATATGTGTTTTGTTTGGAGCGTCATTTTCTTTTATTTGTATTTGCTTGCGGCTATTTAGAATAATGGTTTGCATCTTTCATTTCAATGAAAATGTCAAGGATAGCCTTTACCATGCTTATTTTGCAAGTCTACATGTTGCTGTTTCAAAACAGAAAGTTTAGCTCTGTTGTAAAAATTCCCGAGAAAATTCAGAATGTGATAAAATGTTGAAACTTTTTGCAAAATAATATCTGATAAATTTTATACAGTGTGCTAAATTTTCAGAATTTTTGGAGTTAGAGAATTATGAATACTCTTGCATCCTTTACAGACTGTCCTGTTTTGGCAGATTCCTGTTATGTTTGCATTGTTTGCATATGTTTGCTTGTTTAATGATTCTATTTGAGGATAGGAGTATTAAATATGCAGAAGAATTTAATATGCAATGTTAAATTATAATTTTAGTGATGTTCTACAGTAGGGAATGATAAGGTTTTGCATTGATTTATACTAACTTATCTCACGAGTTCTTGTTGAGTTTTGTGTGGATGAAGTTTTTAAGATTTAGGGAAACCATGATATAAAAGGAATTGAGGAGACACAAAAGCTCAAGCTTGGGGATGCCCAAGGCATCCCAAGTTAATAATCCAAGAATTCTCAAGCATCTAATCTTGGGGATGCCCCGGTAGGCATCCCACCTTTCTTCATGAACAACTAGCGGTTAGTATCAGTTGAGCCTAAGTTTTTGCTTCTTCACATGATGTGTGCTATTCTTAGAATGTCATTTTATTTTGTTTTGCTTGCTGTTTTAATAAGATACTTAGATTTGAAAGTTTTTAAACAAAAGAGAGTCCTCAAATAGCTACTCATTTACTTAACTACTTGTTTGATCTTCACTTATATCTTTTTTGGAGTAGTTTGTCATTTACTCTTGTGCTTCACTTATATCCTTTGAGTATATTGTTGAATGAATTGAATATCATGAAGTTGAAATTATATGTTCATATCATGCCTAGTAGTAGCTTCACATTGGGTTTAGAGAGTGAAATCTTTTGAAGCTTGACAATCACAATATTGGTCATACAAGCAATTCATGAATGATTAGTATAAGGAAGAGAACTTTCACATACAAATATATTATCTTGGACATCTTCTATGATTGTGAATACCCATTAATTATTTTCAAACTTGAGCAAATTAGTTGAAGTTGGACAAGGAAGACAACGTAATGAGTTATGTTTGGGTATATTTGCATAGAAGTTATATTATTATGGGTCCTCCAACATGTGGTGTTTGCTTAGGATCTTTTGCTAGCCAAAAATTCGTACTAAGTAGAGATACTACTTGTGCATCCAAAAACCCTTAAACCCAGTTTCTTGCCATGAGTGTCCACCATACCTACATATGGATTGAATAAGATTCTTCAAGTAAGTCATCATCGGTGCATAAAGCAATAAAAATTGCTCCTAAATATGTTTGATCTTTTATTGTAAGGGAAAATTAAACATTGTACGAACTTGTGATGGCAAAGAATGCATTCTCATTTCAACCTCAATTATTCTCTAGTTGGCAAGCATCATGTGGTGGGGAAAGATCTAGGCACATATGACCAGTCAAAAATATTTGATCATGATTTATTATTTGTCGGTGTTTTGGGAACCGGGGTACCCAGACTTGCCTGCCTGCGGCCCACAGCGTGGCTTCATCAGCGGCCTGGTACGGCCCTTCTCCAGCATCAACAACACAAGACCCTCGCGAGGGGCCAAGCCTCGTGAGGCGGACAACGCCAAGACCTCCGGAGGGAGCGGCTTCCCCAGGCCGGCTCCTAAGGAGCGGAGATTTCCATGCAAGCCCCACCTCGTGAGGTTCAGATGACGCAAGCCATGACGACCAAGGCCAGGCGGGCGCCAGCAGGCACAGTACAGTAGGTTTCCCCTTCGGTGCTAAGGAAGCAAGCGCAGACGCAGAGTCCCAAGGAATCAACCAAAGGTTTCCATTCCCGTGCTACCAGACCAGGACGGCAGGACGGAGGTCATCGCCGAGCCCACCATGACGTCACGACCAGAAGCTTTGCAGGCGAAGACCACCTTTCGTCAGGATAAGATGTACTACTTGTCTCCCTTCAAACTGGGCCATTGTGGGATCCCTTCCCACCTTCATTTTGGGGGAAGAGGACCGAGGCCACTATAAATATAGCTAGGCCACCACCATAGACGGCAGACGAAGGATCCTCACCAGCTCGGACGAGAGGATCCTCACCAGCTCACACCAGCACAAGAACACTCCTCCTGATGTTGTTCTCCCTCTGTACTAGTTCATCCTCAGCCCACCTCGAGGCCAATCCACCACAAAGGAGGAGTAGGGTTTTACACCGCAAGGTGGCCCGAACCTGGGTAAACTACTGAGTCCCTTTCCTTTCCTGTTCATCGAGCTAGGCAGTGAGATCGACGAGTCGGCAGGCTGGGGAGATTGAGTTCTTCGCATGCACCCCAGAGTTCAAACCTTTCTTGGGTCTGCGGAACCCTGAATCCGACATTTGGCGCGCCAGGTAGGGGTGCGTCAGAGCCTCTGTTCCGCCATTCGGTCGCCTCCATCCGGCCGTTCTCCTGGCTGATGCTCCTCGAGCTCATGCTGAGCACTGGGCCGCTCGTCCTGCCCATGCGGCGCCCTCCGCCCAAGAAGATCTCCACTCCGCGCTCCTCGCAGCCTGCACGCCGGCCGGCGTCGTCGGCCGTAGGCGACATGGACCACTTCCACTCGCCCCCACGCTGCGCCGCAACCGGGCCACCTCGCGACCTTTGAGCTTCGTCGCGGCAACGGCGCCGCACACCCACCGGGAGCAGGCGAACACGCGAGCCGCGCTCATTGTGGCACGGGAGCTGCTGCGATGCAGGCTGGTGGAAGGCAGCCTCGACGCCTTGCTGGAGCGGGTCGTCGAGCTGCTGGATGCCGCCTGCAGGGGTGCGGTGCCCTTCTGCACCTTACCTACGCCACGAGCACTACCGGGGACGCACGCCGGCCCTCACTACGACCACGCGCCCTCCCCCGAGGGGCCGGAGGGCCCCGCGGTGCCAGCCTGGCTCGCGGCGCCGTTTGTCCTACCCAGGATGCGTTACCCCCGGGCGCCGTAGAGCTGGGCGGCCGCTCCTGGGCCCACGCCAAGATGCCACTCTACGGTCGTGGTAACCTGGCGCCAAGGATGGCGAGCAACGATGTCGGATGGCAGGGTGACGGCTCGGCGATGGCAGCTTCGGGCACTCCTGTGCCTCCACCGACGGACTCGCTGTATGTGCCAAGAGGAAGCCCCTGCCTGTTCCCCTTGCCAGCCTGGGCGTCGGGACCACATGAGGCCGAGGCCCTTCGCAGGCCACCTCGGAGCTTCACCGGCATCTTCGACGACAACAGCCACCGGGTACCATCAATATCTCAGGGGCACGATTACACTAACCATGGACCGCAGGTGGACTAAGCCACGGCAACGGCCGTGGACCTTAGAACGATGGCCCCGCCGCAAGCGGACGGAATGCACTGGGAACTCGCGGGGGAAGCCCGGTGCCAGGCGCTGCCATGACGGCAGCGCACGCCGCTCGGAGGTAGGTCCTCCACCGGGGAAGGCGCCGGCGAGCCCTTTCCTCTGATGGGGGGCCTGCGATCGCCGGGGCACTGCCAGCGTCCCCCTTGCCCCTTGGTCTCGTCCTGGTTTTCGGATGCCCCAACGGTGGTCGGGGGAGGTGCAGGGCGGGGCCCTCGCCTGGCGCCAAGGATACCCGTGAAGATCTCCGCTCGTGACACTCTCACGTAATAATGTCTTGGGGCTGTACACGCCCCAGAGTCTCCTGAGTGTCGCCCTCGGGCCTCACGGGGGCTCCCACCCATTTCCAAGTGGAAGCACCATGCTCCGCGCTGGCCATCGACACTGTCCCCCAATGACTATGCCCACGCCCAGTGGAAGCACTTAGCTCCGCGCTGGTGAGAAGACTAGTCTAGGTGCCGAACGTGGCTGTTTGTTTCGTCCTCTTTCTGTAACCCAGTTGCCATCTTTTGGAATGAGATTTGGAGTTTCCTGTGTTTATCAAAAGAAAAAAAGGGGGAGATTTTTCGATTCGAGGTGTTTTCTTGCCTTTTGGTTTACGTTAAAAGCAAGGCTCATGCCTGCTGCCCCCACCCCCCCCCCCCGCCCCCCCGTAAGCACCCCGCGAGCGGGGGCTGGGCGTGGCGTGCGCGCTGCGCACGCCCTTGGGCCAGCCCAAGCGGTGCCGAGGGCCCCTCGGGGCCAAAGGTGCATCTACCGCAGGACCACTGCGCGCACGCCCTGCCGCGACTCGGCAGTCGGCTCCTTGCGCGGCGCTCTCAGGCGGGCCTGCAGGCTTCTTAGAAGGCTTGAGCCCTCACATGCTCCTGCGGGGCCTGCCTCAGGAAGGAAGCGCCCTCACGACACAGGAACCCATCCAAGACGGCCAGCACCAAAGATAAGTCACAACGAACTACTCTAGTAGGGGGCCCTCCTGCCCTCGGCAGCTCGTTTCAAAATTAATTTAGAAGGCATATCATCGTTTCATGCATAACCGGGGAACCCCCACCAAAAAATACTTTCAACGCCCCACGGGGCCATGCTCGAAGTTTTGGTATGCAGGTCAGGATCGGAAAGGAAACGTAAGCCTAGCAAGATGCGCTGTCATCGGCGTCGCCATCTTCATCGTCACCGTCGTCGGCACCACCCTCTTCAGCTGCGAGCATGTCCACGCCATCTTCACGAGCGAACTCCGCGACCAGGTTGTCCACATGGTCATCCACCCAGCTCGCCAGGTCGCCCTGCATGACCCTGGGCATGGGGGCTATCGCGGTGTTGAAGTCGAAGTCAGGATCAAGGCTAAGAAGGTAGCTGAAGACACACGAGAACACGCGCCCGAGGAGTCCCCTACTTCTCCCCTCGACGAGCTGGCGCGCCCTCATGGCCCGGTCTTCCAGACGGGTCATGACTTGGGTAAAGAAATGGAGGTAGCCGGCATCATCAGCCTCGTGCGGGCGGGAGACGCTCTCTTCACAGATTGTATCCAAGGCCCGGTTGGCCCGGACCCTGAGGTCCTCAAGCATCGAGGAGCGCTCGCGCTGCATCATCCGGCGGTGGTTCACTTCGTTCATAGCTTTCTCCACAAGAGACATGACGCCCGCGACCTACTGCTGAAGTGAGGACAAGTCGGCTTGGGTGCAGGCCCGAGCCTCTTTGGTGGTCATCTCGCGCTGCTCTGCCGCGGCAAGCTTCGCCCTGAGGGCGTCGGTCCTGCCCTGCAACTCAACCTACCACTGTTGGAAGTGGGTCTCCTGGAGCCTCAGCTTCTGGTGGTATTCGCCAACAAGAGCCCCGCGAATCTCCGCCACCCTTCGGTCGATCTCCTGCTGGATCTTGGCCTCCCGGGCGGCAACGGTGTCTTCAGCCGCGGCCACTTGGCGCTCCCTCACCTCCAGCCGCTCGAGCTCCAGGTTATGTTCCGAGATCTCAAGCGCCAGCGCATCCTCATGCGCCTGGCCTCCTTTCTCATCCGAGGGGGCCTCGCTCGGCGGTGCCGCCAGGGTGGCCCAGCACGCCTGGACCTGCCGCTCGAGGGTGGCGTTCGACACTCAAAGCTCCTTCTCCCGCTCCTCGGCCGCCTCGCGACGGCGATCAGCAACCCTGGCCTCCTCCAGGGGGCGGGCACAGGCCTCACGAGAAGCCACGAGGGACGCCGCGGCGTCTGCACAGGCGCGCTCGTGCTGCAGATGCCCAAGGTTGATGGCGACCTTCAGTTGGTGCCACTCGCGCGCCAGGCGGAGGCCTTCTGCCTCTAGGCGAGCGTCAACATCGACAAGCTCTCCTCCAAGCCGACTCAGCACGCCCATTGCTTCCTGGAAAAGGTCATGGCGGACGGCGCTGCGCCCATGCGCGAGCTCCCGCGCGTGGCCGAGCCCTTCCTCCGCTCCGGGGGCTGCCGCGGAAGCGCGGAGTGGCTCGCTCGTCTCCGACAAATGGCTGGCGGGCGGTGCTCCCCCAGCCGTTTCCCAGGCCTTGGCGGAGGCGTTGGGCGGCGTGGCCTCGCCGCTCGAAGACGAAGCCGGTGCTGGGGCCGCAAGGACCAGTGGAGGAGCCCTTGGCACGCCTCCTGCGCCCCCAGAAGTGACCATGAAGGAAGGACGCTGGGAGCGCAGGCCCGCGGCCTCCCTGCGGCGCATCCATCTCGCGGGCTGACTCTGTGCCTCGTGCAGGAGTATGGCACGGGGGGCTTGGAATCACGAGTGCACCAAGGGCCCCTGGAGATCGCGCCCCAGGAGATTTCGCCGCCGCAACCAAAGGGGTCCTAAGGAGCTGGAGTCAGAAAAGGACACGACACGAGAAGACCCTCGAAGATAAGTTACTTACTTGTCCACAGCCACCCACACCCTCTATTTCAGGGGCCGGGGGGGCATTGCCACCACAACTCCAGAGTCCTTTCCTCTTGCAGAGCGCCCCAAGGTCCAGACGAGGTGTGCCGAGGGTCGGCGCCTTGCCTTTCGCGACTGGGCTGCGGGTAGCCACCTCAGGAGTTGCTACCCTAGGAGCAGCCATCTCAGGAGCAGCCGCCGCAGAAGCACCGGATGGCGCCCGCCCCCCGGCAATCACCTCGGGGGCACCCAGCGGTGCCCGCCCCCCTGCAACCACATCAGGGGCATGCACCGCAGGATCGGCGAGCACAGGAGCCACCAAGATGGGATGTTCTCGAGGCCCTTCAAGGCCCTCCGGGCGCAACCCCCACCCGTCGAAGAGGGGCATTTGCTTCACGAAGTCCTCTTTGTTCGAGCAGCGGTACAAGAGGCATCCCTCCTCCGGAAGCGCAGCAGGCGCTGGGTCGCTAGTCAAGAACTCAAGCATCGCACGCAGTGTCTTGGAAGGGAGCGAGGGCACCTGGAGCCTCATGGGGTCATTGGGGCCGGTGAAGGCCCACATTGGGCGAGAGTGGCGCTGGAGCGGGGCGATGCGCCGTCGGACGAACTCCCTCACCACCATCGACGCCGTCACCCCTGCCTTCTTCAACTTGGCCAGCCTGGACCAGACGCGGGCGAGCCGACGATCGATGAGTTTCACGTGCCCCTAGTCGAAGCTGGGTTCCCCCCGTGCTTGCGGGAGCAGGAGCAGGGGGCTGAACATGGCAGCGTCCACATACACCCACTGCTTCCGGAATCCCTTCACATCCGGGCGGAGCGTGAAGTCGATGCTAGAGCCAGCCGTCGCCGCCACAGCCTAGAATGCCACGCATCCAGAGCGCTGTCGATCGTCGACCAGATGAAGCGAGAAGAAATGGCGGAGCAAGGTGACAGACGGAGCAATGCCCACCATAGCCTCACACAAGAAGGCGAAGGCGGCAAGGAGGATGATGGACCCGGGGTCCAGATGCAGCGCTTGGATCTGGTAATGCGAGATTGTGGCATTGAAGAAATCAGAGAAAGAAGGGACCAAGCCAGCCAGGAGAGCATGAAGGTGAATGGGGATCTCGATGGCCCCCATGTCGGCCATGGCCCGGGAGGTAGGCCAGACCGTCGTCGCCTTCCACTTGTTGGAATCAGCGGCAAGGGCCGACCGGACCTTGTCCAACCCCTCCTGGTTGATCACCGTCGACCGATCAAGCGCAAGCTCCAGACCCGACTGGGATTCGGCGGGCGCGCAGGCCTTCCCTTTCTTCTTTGACCTCGGGGCCATGGCGTCAAGGGGGATTGTCGCCGGCGCCGAATCTGGAAGAAGAGCCGCAAGTTCGCAGGAAAGAGGGCAAGCCAAAGGCGAGCACAACGGGCAATGAGGGCAGAGCTGCGCTCGCAACAGGCAGCCGTCGAGTCTGGCAGTTGCCGAGGCTGCGTGGGGAAGTGGAGATGCCCATGTCCCATCAAGCGCCACGCGTCGACTGGGCCCGCAGGCAATTGGGGCCTGCGAAGGTTCACCCTTGCCCTTTGGCTTCGCCTCGAAGCCAAGTCCGAGCGCGCCTTGGGCCCGGGGGCTACTGTCGGTGTTCGGGGAACCAGGGTACCCAGACTTGCCTGCCTGCGGCCCACAGCGTGGCTTCATCAGCGGCCTGGTACGGCCCTTCTCCAGCATCAAGAACACAAGACCCTCGCGAGGGGCCAAGCCTCGCGAGGCAGACGACGCCAAGACCTCCGGAGGGAGCAGCTTCCCCAGGCCGGCTCCTGAGGAGTGGAGATTTCCATGCAAGCCCCACCTCGTGAGGTTCAGATGACGCAAGCCATGACGACCAAGGCTAGGCGGGCGCCAGCAGGCGCAGTACAACAGGTTTCCCCTTCGGTGCTAAGGAAGCAAGCGCAGACGCAGAGTCCTAAGGAATCAACCAAAGGTTTCCATTCCCATGCTACCAGACCAGGACGGCAGGACGGAGGTCATCGCCGAGCCCACCACGACGTCACGACCAGAAGCTTTGTAGGCGAAGACCACCTTTCATCAGGATAAGATGTACTACTTGTCTCCCTTCAAACTGGGCCGTTGTGGGATCCCTTCCCGCCTTCATTTTTGGGGAAGAGGACCGAGGCCACTATAAATATAGCTAGGCCACCACCATAGACAGCGGACAAAGGATCCTCACCAGCTCGGACGAGAGGATCGTCACCAGCTCACACCAGCAGAAGAACACTCCTCCTGAGGTTGTTCTCCCTCTGTACTAGTTCATCCTCAGCCCACCTCAAGGCCAATCCACCACAAAGCAGGAGTAGGGTTTTACACCACAAGGTGGCCCGAACCTGGGTAAACTGCTGAGTCCCTTTCCTTTCCTGTTCATCGAGCTAGGCGGTGAGATCGACGAGTCGACAGGCTGGGGAGGTTGAGTTCTTCGCACGCACCACAGAGTTCAAACCTTTCTTGGGTCTGCGGAACCTTGAATCCGACATTATTGTTAACAATTATCTCTATGATAAATGAGTTGGGAGGCGAAATATTAAGCCCCTATCTTTCTCTGTGTTCGATGGATGCCATTTGTTCTAAGAATATGCTTTGAGTACTAGCAATCATAGAAGACTATATGATGATTGAGTATGTGGAGCTCTTACTTACACTCTGTTGAATAAGTTGAATTGCAATTGTTTGGTGAGTAAGAAGATTGGTTGTTGAGTTTCAAGAGAATTCATTGTTTGAACCTTAACATGTGAATTGGTTGCTACTTTAACATGAGAAGTTTGACGAGAAAGAATTATTGTTATGATGCTAGGAAAAGTGATTGAAATTATCATTGATCAAACATATGCACTTTGCTAGCATTCACACTTCATAAATTATTTCTTTTATCATTTACCTACTCGAGGACGAGTAGGAATTAAGCTTGGGGATGCTGATACATCTCCAACGTATCTATAATTTATGAAGTATTCATGCTTTTATATTATCATTCTTGGATGTTTTACAATCATTTTATAGCAACTTTATATGATTTTTTGGGACTAACCTATTGACATAGTGCCCAATGCCAGTTGTTGTTTTTTGCTTCTTTTTTACTTCGTACGAAATCAATATCAAACGGAGTCCAAACGCAGCGAATTTTTTTGGAGAATTATTTTGGACCAGAAGACCCAGGATGGGCTAAAAAGTACCAGAGGGGAGGCCCGAGGTGGGCACAACCGACCTGGGCATGCCCAGGAGCCCAGGCGCGCCCAGGGGGGTTGTGCCCCCCTCGGTGGCCTCCCGCACCGCCTCTTCACGCTATAAATTGCCAAATATTCCAAAAACCCTCGGGGTAACACTAGATCAAAAGTTCCGACGCCGCAAGCCTCTATAACCACAAAAAACCAATCTAGACCCCGTTCTGGCACCCTACCGGAAGGGGAAATCATCACTGGTGGCCATCTTCATCATCCCGGTGACCACCATGATGATGAGGGAGTAATCCACCCTCAGGGCTGAGGGTTTATACTAGTAGCTATGTGTTTAGTCTTTCTCTCTCATGTTCTTGAGATGTCACAATCTTGATGTATCGCGGGCTTTGTTAATATAGTTGGATCATATGGTGTTTTCCCCTCTCTATCTTGTTGTGAATTGAGTTTTCCTTTCGAGATTTCATTCTTATCGGATTGAATACTTTTATGGATTTGAGAACACTCGATGTATATCTTGCTATGAATACCCATGGTGACAATGGGGTATCATATTGATTCACTTGATATGTGTTTTGGCACTCAACTCGCGGATTCCCGAGGTCACATTGGGGTAATCTATGCATAGGGGTTGATGCATGTTCTTGTCTTCGTTTCTCTGGTAGAAATATTGGTGCACTCTTTGAGGTTCTTTGTGTTGGATTGAGTATTATGAATCTGAAATTGTTTGATGCATATCGCATAATCAACTCACGGATACTCGCGGTGACATTGGAGTATCTAGGTGAAATTAGAGTTGGTTGATGTGTATCATATGGTGTTATTTTAGTACGAACTCTAGGATAGATTGATCAGAAAGAATAGCTTTGAGGTGGTTTCGTACCCTACAAACAATTTCTTCTTGTGTTCTCCGCTAGATAGGAACTTTGGAGTGATTCTTCATCGCACGTTGAGGGATGGTTATATGATCCAATTATATTAGCATTGTTGAGAGATTGCACTAGCGAAAGTACGGACACTAGGCCTCATTTTCAAGCATTGCAATACCGTTTGTGCTCGGTTTTGTAAATTGCTACCTTGCTGTTTTGTATTGTTCCTATCACAAAAATCAATATCTATTATCATTACTACACTTTTATTACCATCTCTTCGCCAAACTAGTGCACCTATACAAATTACCATTGTATTTGGTGTGTTGGGGACACGAGAGACTTTTTATTATTTGGTTGCAGGGTTGTTTGAGAGAGACCATCTTCATCCTATGCCTCCCACGGATTGATAAACCTTAGGTCATCCACTTGAGGGAAAATTGCTACTGTCCTACAAAGCTCTCCGCTTGGAGGCCCAACACGAGTCTATAAGAACAAGTTGTGTAGTAGACATCAGAAGCCAATGACTCGTTACTTTCAGTATTAAACGGTCGTGCAGGAGTCAAATAAAGCACATAGGAAAATAAATCTGAATTCATTCAAATTACCAAAAAAGCTTGTCCTTTTCTTACATCATTAAAACTTCGGCATTCCAAAGTACAAGCTAAAAATACATGGTGTTTTTCCTACACTGGGGCTCGGTGATCCGAGCACCGTCCACCACCCCGGCCAAAAACTGCTCCGGAGTCCGGTCCTTCACAGCCGGAGGTCCCGAAGCCACTCCCATCACATTAATGCGATGATAGTGTGTCTTCATGGCAGCATATGCGCGCTGAGCACCCTCCAAGCAAGTCGGCCGCTTCCAGCGAAGGACCTAGGCGCTGGCGTCTTGGAGCCGAGCCGCCAAACCGAAGAAGCTGCTTGGCAATGTCGCCACGGGCTAGAGGTTGACACAGAGGTCCTCCATGGTCGGCCTCGCCATGTGATAGCGCTCCATCAGCTGCTTCATCTGGTCGTTGAGCAACGGTGGATGCGACGGCGGTTGGAACTACTCCCAAAACACCTTCTTCTCAAGGTGACCCTCAAGTGCGCCGAAGTGGCGGCCGGCATCCGACGCACTCGTCGGTAGATCCGTGAAGGCATCTGAGGATCATCATAATTGGGTCAGGTGGGCGAACCTGTTGCGACAAAAAATACACTGAAGCAAGTAAGTTTTACAAGTAGCGATTTGCTTCACCTGCTGTAGCACCTCGCGATCTACACGGGCCTGGGTCTGGACCTCGACGTGCGCCAAGCTCAGTTTCTCGTGCTCGGCATCCCTTTTTTTAGGTCCTCCTGAAGGTTGTCGTGTTGGGCGTACACTCCCCTCAGGTCTTCCTCGGCCTCCATGACCCAGGCCTGATCCTTGTCGCAGGCCGCCCTTTCCTCGGCCAGCTCCTTGCTGGCCTTCGCCGTCGCAGCCTTTTGCTGCTCGGCCTCTTGCCGAGCCTTTTTCATCTCGGCTTTCATGGCCTCAAGCTCCATAGTTGCAGCCGGCATCAAACAACTCAGTATTACAACAAGCTAAATGTTATAAATGCAAAATAACACTAGCAATGGGTCAGCTTTTCGTTAACCTTGAGCCCGTTCGATCTGTTTCTGCAACAGATCGAAGTCCTCCTCAGACTGCTTCAGCTTATGGTTCGTCTCCACCAACTCCTCAGAGTTAGAGCTCAAAGCCGAAGCTGATGCCTGCACGCAATAATGATTATTAGGACCTTGTAGGTGATTTTGATCCTCTGGTCGGATCTTTCAATCCAACCAGAGTCTCAGAGGCTACTGCATATTCTCTCTTAAAATCCTTAGTCCCAAATTTCTTTAAACGATCCCCAAGTTGGTTTCATAAAACCAACTCGGGACTCGGGGGCTACTGGTTGTTACGCTGTTACGTGTACTCTAGCAGTGTTATATATTTTATAAAGTCTTCGGGAAATTTCTCCCGTCACACCCGAAGAGGACTACTGGACAGACTTAGTGTCAAACTAAAGATATCTATAGAAAGTAGGGGAAAGGGGGGAGTATGGAACTTACCTCAAAACCCTGAAAGAGGCCCTTGAAGACCTCGTGCATTCTGGCCTGACCGGAAGCAGCTCAATGTCGTGCCAATGAGGGCACGGTGCTCTTCCACGATGGAAGAGCTCACCAAAGCCACATCCATCTCCTCGAGCCATCCCTTGTAGACCTGCCCTTGGGCAGGAGGGGTATACGGGGTTACCTCGGGCCTGCCCCTCGTGGTGGTGGGGATAGTAGGCTTTGGCTGCTGTAAAGGCACTGGGGGAGCTAGGTCCGAGGACTCGGGTCAGCTTTGCCCGCCTTCCTTGACTAGGGGAGTTTTTTCCCTTGGTCCTCGGCGGCCAAGATTTGAACCTCGTCCATAGAAACTTCGACGTCGGCCCCCGTGTTGTCGACGGAGGAGGCTGGTCGTGATGTCGCTTCCAGCTCGTCACCGGCTGGAGAGGGCACGATGTGCTCGCTAGTGCCGCTTTCCGCCATGAATGGTGGAGGGAGCCCATTGTCTGAAGACTTGTCATCGATGTGGATGCGTTGTGGGCTGTAAAAATAAATATGGTGTCACACGTCGGAAGATGTGTGCAATGGAGAAAGCATCAAGCAATCAGTTAGCCGAGAAAATACCTCCTAGGCGATGGCCTATGATGACCCACAAGTATAGGGGATCAATCGTAGTCCTTTCAATAAGTAAGAGTGTCGAACCCAATGAGGAGCAGAAGGAAATGACAAGCGGTTTTCAGCAAGGTATTTTCTGCAGGCATTGAAATTATCGGTAACAGATAATTTGGTAGTAAGATAATTTGTAACGGGTAACAAGTAACAAGTGTAACAAAGGTGCGACAAGGTGGCCCAATCCTTTTTATAGCAAAGGATAAGCCTAGACGAACTCTTATATAAAGCAAAGCGCTCTCGAGGACACATGGGAATTATTGTCAAGTTCGTTTTCATCATGCTCATATGATTCGCGTTCGTTACTTTGATAATTTGATATATGGGTGGACCAGTGCTTGGGTGTTGTCCTTACTTGGACAAGCCTCCCACTTATGATTAACCCCTCTCGCAAGTATCCGCAACTATGAAAGAATAACTAAGATAAATCTAACCATAGCATGAAACATGTGGATCCAAATTAGCCCCTTACGAAGCAACGCATAAACTAGGGTTTAAGCTTCTGTCACTCTAGCAACCCATCATCTACTTATTACTTCCCAATGCCTTCCCCTAGGCCCAAATCATGGTGAAGTGTCATGTAGTCGACGTTCACATAACACCACTAGAGGAAAGACAACATACATCTCATCAAAATATCAAACAAATACCAAATTCACATGATTACTTATAACAAGACTTCTCCCATGTCCTCAGGAACAAACGTAACTACTCACAAAGCATGCTCATGTTCAAGATCAGAGGGGTATTGAGTATCATTAAGGATCTGAACATATGATTGATACGTCTCCGTCGTATCTACTTTTCCTGACGCTTTTCCTCTTGTTTTGGACTCTAATTTGCATGATTTGAATGAAACTAACCTGGACTGATGTTGTTTTCAGCAAAACTACCATGGTGTTAATTTTGTGCAGAAATAAAAGTTCTCGGATTGGAATGAAACTTTGCGAGGATTTTTTATACAATAAAAGAGAATTACTGGAGCCAAGAACCACCGGAGGGGGGCACTTGGGTAGGTACAACCCACCAGGGCGCCCCCCTCCTGGCGCGCCCAGGTGGGTTGTCCCCACATGGTGGCCCTGCAGACCTCAACCCTGATACTATAAAATCACATTTTCGGAGAAAAAAATAAGGGAGGAAGAATTATCACGTTTCACGAGACGGAGCCGCCGCCACCTCCTGTTCTTCATCGGGAGGCCAGATCTGGAGTCCGTTTGGGGCTCTGGAGAGGGGGGTCTTCGATCTTCGTCATCACCAAGCCTTCTCCATCGCCAATTCCATGATGCTCCCCAACGGGAGTGAGTAATTCCTTCGTAGGCTCATTGGTCGGTGAGGAGTTGGATGAGATTCATCATGTAATCGAGTTAGTTTTGTTAGTGCTTGATCCCTAGTATCCATTATGTTCTGAGATTGATGTTGTTATGACTTTGCCATGCTTAATGCTTGTCACTTTGGGCCCGGGTGCCATGATTTCAGATCTGAACCATTTATGTTATCATCTTTATATCTATGTTCTAGATACGATCTTGCAAGTTATGGTCACCTATTACGTGTTATGATCCGCAAACCCCGGAGTGACAAAAGTCGGGATACTTTCCGGTGATGACTGTAGTTTGAGGAGTTCATGTATTCACTATGTGTTAATGCTTTGTTCCGGTTCTCTATTAAAAGGAGGCCTTAATATCCCTTAGTTTCCAATAGGACCCCGCTGCCACGGGAGGGTAGGACAAAAGATGTCATGCAAGTTCTTTCCATAAGCACGTATGACTATTTACGGAATACATGCCTACATTATATTTATGAACTGGAGCTAGTGCCGTATCACCCTAGGTTATGACTGTTATATGATGAATATCATCCAACGAATTCACCGATCCAATGCCTATGAATTTCTCTCATATTGTTCCTGCTAAGTTACTACTGCTATTGTTACTGTTACACTTGCTACAAAATCATTGCCATCACTGTTACTGTTACTATTGCTATTGCTACTACTATCAAAACTATCATACTACCTTGCTACTGATCACTTTGCTACAGATAATTAATCTCTAGGTGTGGTTGAATTGACAACTCAGTTGCTAATACTTACAAATATTCTTTGGCTCCCCTTGTGTCTAATCAATAAATTTGGGTTGAATACTCTACCCTCGAAAACTGTTGTGATCCCCTATACTTGTGGGTTATCAAGACCTTTTTCTGGCGCCGTTGCCAGGGAGCATAGCTATATTTGTTGAGTCACTTGGGATTATTATCAAATTATCACTATGAAGAATCTGAAGGATGCTAAGACTAAGATTTTTCCCTCCAAGACGAGGGGAGGTAAGGAACTGCCATCTAGCTCTGCACTTGATTCACCTTCTGTTATAAGTAGATTTGCAACACCAACACATGCTATTAATCCTGATATGTCGCAAGTTATTGATGATGCTACTTCTGCTATGAATGATACTCATGATGATGCTAGTACCTTGCTTGATGATAATGTGCCACTAGGTGAATTTCTTGATGAGCAACTTGCTAGAACTAAAGCTTTTGAGAATGCTGAAACTGATGAAATTATTGGAACTGATGAAGAGCTTGAAACTGAAAATCTTGAAACACCTATTAGATATGGTTCTCCTAGATATCAATTGCCTAAGATACTAGAAGGTTATGTTATGGATGAGGAGATAGCTAGAGACTTTCTTGCTTGCAATGATAGGGATGATCTTAAGAAATTATTATGCAAACTAAAAGAAAAATCTTTGAATGCTAGAATGAAATGTGATCCTAAGTTTGCCACTTCACCTATCTTTGTTGATGATAAGGATTATGAATTCTCTATTGACCCAAAGTTGATTACTTTGGTTGAATCTGATCCTTTCCATGGTTATGAAACTGAAACTGTTGTGGCACACCTTACTAAGTTGAATGACATAGCCACCCTTTTTGCTCATGATGAGAAAATCCGCTATTATTATATTCTCAAATTATTTTCGTTCTCATTAAAGGGTGATGCTAAGACTTGGTATAATACTCTTGCTCCTGGTTGTGTGCGTAGTCCCCAGGATATGATTTACTACTTCTCTAAAAAATATTTTCCTGCTCATAAGAAACAAGCTGCCTTACAGGAAATATTTAACTTCGTGCAAATTGAAGAAGAGAGTCTCCCACAAGCTTGGGGAGGCTTCTCCAATTGCTTAATGCTTTGCCTGATCATCCTCTTAAGAAAAATGAAATATTTGATATCTTCTATAATGGACTAACCGATGCTTCTAGGGATTTCCTAGATAGTTGTGCTGGTTGTGTTTTTAGGGAACGAACTGTTGAACAAGCTGAAGAACTATTGAATAACATATTGAAAAATTATGATGATTGGACTCTTCCCGAACCACCGCTTAAACCTACTCCGAAGAAGAGGGGTATCTTATATCTCAGTCCTGAAGATATGCAAGAGGCAAAGAAATCGATGAAGGAAAAAGGTATTAAAGCTGAGGATGTCAAAAATTTACCTCCTATTGAAGAAATACATGGGCTTGATACACCACCACCACCTAAGGTGGTAGAGGTAAATTCTTTAATAAAATTCAATGACAATGACAATCCTTATAATATGCATCCTAGCCAATGCCTTTATGAGTTTGATAATTACATTAGAAAGCAAGATCACTTCAATGCAAATGTTATGAAACAATTAAAATACAATTCTGATATGATTGCTCGCTTGAGTGACTTGTTATTTAGAATTACCAATGATGTTAGAGGTGTAGGAAAACATGCCTCTATGGTTCAAACTCAACTAGAACAAGTTGCTAGATCTCAAAGAGAATTGGTTGATGTAATGAACAATAATATCAATGATCATGTTGTTAGAGTAATGACTAGAGGGGGTAGAATGACTTAGGAACCTCTTTACCCTGAGGGACACCCTAAAAGAATTGAACAAGACTCTCACAGAGTTAACACTGATGCACCTAGTCCTTCTAAAAAGAAAAAGAAAAAGAAAAATGATAGGACTTTGCATACCTCTAGTGAACCTGAAATAGAAAAACCTCCTGAAGCTAATAACGATGTTTCTATTTCTGATGCTGAAACTCAATCTGGTAATGAACACTCACCTTCTGATAATGAAAAAGATAATGATGAGTTTCATGAAGACACTCAAACAAATAATAAAGAACCAGGCATTGATGTTGAAATAGAACCAGCTGTTGATCTTGATAACCCACAACCCAAGAATAAAAGATATGATAAAAGAGACTTTGTTGCTAGAAAACATGGTAAGGAAAGAGAACCGTGGGTTAAAAAACCTATGCCCTTTCCACCTAAATCAAGTAAGTAGAAGGATGATGAAGAATTTGAACGCTTTGCTGAAATGATTAGGCCAGTCTTTTTGCGTACCCGCTTGACTGATATCTTAAAAATGGCCCCTTATGCAAAGTACATGAAAGACATCATCACCAACAAGAGAAAAAATACCGGAAGCTAAAATCTCCACCATGCTTGCTAATTACTCTTTTAAGGATGGAGTACCTAAAAAACTTGGAGATCCGGGAATACCAACTATACCTTGCTCCATCAAAAGAAATTATGTGAAAACTGCTTTATGTGATTTAGGAGCTGGTGTTAGTGTTATGCCTTTCTCTTTATATAAAAGACTTGATTTGAATAAACTCACACCTACCGAAATATCTTTGCAAATGGCTGACAAATCAACTGCCATACCTATCGGTATTTGTGAGGATGTGCCCGTTGTTGTTGCAAATGTTACTATCTTAACTGACTTTGTTATACTTGAGATGCCCGAGGACGACAACATGTCGATTATCCTTGGTAGACCCTTTTTGAATACTGTGGGGGCTGTTATTGATTGCAATAAAAACAAGGTCACTTTTCATATCAATGGTAATGAGCATACGGTGCACTTTCCGAAGAAACAATTCCAAGTGAATGGTATTAATGTTATTGAAAAATCTCCGACAATCACTATTGGAAGTTTACAACTACCTCTACCTATTGCCAAAAAGAAATATGAAATGCTTATTGTTGGGGACATTCGTATCCCCGTTGAGGTAACTTAGTGTTTTAGGTCTTCGGTTTCATGCTAATCAAAAGTGGTTGTTAATAAGACTTGATCAACCTTATTAATGGATCATTTTTTAGAGGTATGAAGCTGATGAATTTAGTGAGCACTACCTTCTGTCCTTACCTTTTGTTTTCTGTTTTTATTAGTTAAATAAAATAAAATGTCATGCTTTGTCTGTTTTCTGAATTTCCCTTGCAATAAAAAATGACCCAAAAATAAAAGTTCTCAGAATGCTCTGAAAATTTAATACGATTTTTTTTTGAATATTTCTGAATTTTTGATGCAAATAACATCAGAGGGGGGTGCACCAGGTGGGCACAACCCACCTGGGCGTGCCAGCACCCCCAGGCGGGCCCTGGTGGGTTGTGGTCCCCATGTGGGCCCCCTCACTTATCTCTTTAGCCCATGTCACCACCTACCTCCAGAAAAAAATCACCATTGCTCTCTCTCTCTCATGTTCTTGCTATCAAACCCGCAGATTTCGATCTCTTTGCTCGAAGCTCCGTTTCCGAAACTGTTTTGGGGGATTGCTACTTGGTATGTGACTCATCCATTGGTCCAATTAGTTTTTGCTTTAGTGGTTTATATTTTGAATAATTAGTTACTCTTCTTGCTGTTGTAGATGAGCATGCATGTTGATTTCTTAGAGTTCTAAGTAGTTTGAATGCTTGATATGGCCTCTATGCATCCCTATGAGTAGTTGCTATCAATCTTGTGAAGTTTTGTTGACAAAAATTTTGTGACCCAAAATTTTTTAGAAAATTGTACGCAAATATGATGAACCTCTTTGGAAGGAGTTCTTCGAGGAGGAGGTCCTCGGAGGCATCTTCTAGTAGCAGCTCCGTTCGTTGGTCTTATGTTGAACCAAGTGAAAATTCCTTACAAGATGCCGCCACCAAATCATGTTTATGGCCATGCAACGATTTTATGGTGCGTGTAGGTATTAAAGAAGAATTTGAGCAATATGTTCACAATGCCGAGCTCGGTCCCTACATTGCAGATAAGTGCAACCAACACCTCAGCCTCACTGAATCATTTACTAAAGAATTTAAATTCCATCCTCGTGAGTCTAGAGTGTCGTTTAAACTGTACGACTATCCTTTCACTCTACCCTTAGATACATTTTCTAACTACTGGAAAATTCCATTTTGGGGTTCGTTGGACGAACCACCAAGATCTGAGTATGAGATATTCTTGACTAGCCTTTGCTATGGTGAGACTAGAGGAGTGACGCAAGGTAGAATAAAGAGCATTCATTTTCCCTCGATTCAATACTTTGCACTATTTAATGGAAAATGCATTGTAGGCAAACAAGATTGTAGTACACTTTATGCTCCTGACTTGAGCCTCATACGCACCACTCTCACCGGTGACAAAATTTATAACCTGGGAGCGATTGTTGCACGCAGGTTGCAACACAACGCTGGTAGTGGATATTTTTATGGTGGAATTTATGCCACATGTTTAGCAAGGGAGCTGGGTGTTTCACCTTGGCCTTATGACCCGATCCTACCCACGCAGTACTTGGACTTTGATGCTATGAAATGTCATAAGATCCTTAGTGGTGAAGCCCATAATTTTACATATACCTGTTGTTTAATAAAAAGTCTGTTGTGGACACCTTTTTGCCTGTGCCTGCTCTCTTTGATGTTCACAACAAGGGAAGATATTATGTTCTTGAGAGCGAGGCCCGAGCCCATAACACGGAGGTTGTGGCTACGCGGCGGGCTGAGGCGCCTGCACCTAGAGCCTCCGTGAGCTATCACTCCGACCACTATGCAAGCTACTGACAGTGATTACCAAGTTAGGCCAAAAGCCTAAGCTTGGGGGAGTACGTATTTCCACCGACATTACATTCATGTTCACACATTTCATTCCAGTTGTCGGTGTCCACACTTTTTCATTGTATTATTCATGTTAGATTTATTTTCTCGCCTTCTTCTTGTGTGTTTGAAAAACTTTGAGAAAATCCAAAAAAATGTTGCTTGCTTCTTTTCGGTTTTTCTTTCTAGTGTAGTTAGTTGTAGCATTTAAAAAGAAAACCCAAAAAGATTTCCTTGTTCTTCTTTTGCTTGCTGGGAGCTTTCCCGTGTAAATAGTTTTTCTCGTGTTTGCTTTTCTTTTCTTTTTATTTGCTTTCTTCCAGAAAAACCAAAAACTCAAAAAATATTTCAGTGTGTTTCTCTGAATTTCTTTTCTGTTTATTGAGTCGTACAGAGGAGAAGACCACGATGAAAATGTTGAGTGGCTCTCATATGCATTATTGTTGATCTAACAAAGAGCCCATATTACCTTGTCTTCTCCTTTGAATAAAATGTTTGCAGATTCCAGCTTAGTCCACAACACTCTTGCACTACTATTATTTTCTTATCATTCGGTCGTGCAAGTGAAAGGCAATAATGACGATATTTGATGAACTGGCTGTGGCAGGGAGAAACGGGTATGAACTCAACTTGTTCTGTTTTTGTAAATATGTTCAACCTAGTATCCATGATTCAGCCTATTATGATCAAACATGTTTGCAATGACAATTAGAGATTATAGTTTCTCATGCCCTGCTTAAGTAGCTAGGAGTGGATAATGATTTATCTTGCATGTCAACATTGCGTTAAAATGATTGTGATGTGGTATGATGATATGGTATCACTACTGGAAACAGAGAATTTGCCATCAGTCAGCTCTTTGCCGTCTGCTAGCGGACGGCAAAGAAGGCCTTTGCCATCTGCTTATAAAAAATGGATGGCAAAGACTTGGCTGACGGCAAAGAGCCTAGTTGCCATCAGTCAGTTCTTTGCCGTCCGCCAGCTGACGGCAAAGAATCTTTGCCGTCCGCTAGCAGACGGCAAAGATTCTTTGCCGTCCGCTAGCAGACGGCAAAGAGGTGGGTGGGGTCCAGTGGAGACCTAAACCCTAACGGCCCACCATCCCCACCTCATTGCCGTCCGCCAGCAGACGGCAAAGAATCTTTGTCGACTGCTAGCAGATGGCAAACAATTGATTATCTAACAGTCGTCCGGCCCCCTCCTCTTTCTCTCTCTCTTCTCTCTCTCTCCTTCCCCGACCTGACACCCCGCACCCGACCCCAATTAAACTGCCGCCGGCCACCGTGCCCCCCACCCCCACTCCATGCACCACCCCGCCGCAGCTGCCACCGCTGCTTTTCCGACCCCCCCCCCCCCGCCGCCACTCTTCGCTCCCTGCAAGCCGACCCGCAACCTTCCCCCCCCACCCTCTCCGACCCCTCCTGCCGCGGCCCAAACCTCCTGCCCCCCTCCCCTCCCCCCCACGCTACCGCCCCTCCGCTCTGGTCCGTGCCATACGCCCCGCCCCCACCCCTCGTCCCGCCCGGCCCTCCTCCCCACTGCCTCCTCTTTCCCCGTCCCCCCCCCTGACGCCTCTACGCCCGACGCCTACCCGCCTTCGTCTCCTCCTCCCCTACCCCCTCCGGTGACCCCCTCCCCCTCTCTTTGTTTAATTTGTTTCTCTGTTAATTAGTATAGTTTTATTTAGTTTAGTTAGTGTAAGTTTAGGTTTAGATTTAGTTTAGGTTTAGTTAGTTTAGTTGTGTAGTTAGTGTAGTTAATTTTTTTCTCTTTTGTTTTCCGTTCTCTTTTTTTTTCTGTGATTTTTTAGGTTTAGGTTTAGATTTAGTTTATTTTAGGTTTAGTTTAGGTTTTGTTTTGTTTTTTAGGTTTAGGTTTATATTTAGTTTAGTTTTGTTTGTTAGAGAATATGAAACAAAAAAATAAGAAAGACAAGAAGAGAGATGGAACGCAGAACCCAACGCAGGGAAGAGACGAAGCAGCACCGAAGCACAGAAGACACATCCTCACTCCTCCTCACACCCCTCCGCCTCCTCATACTCCTCCGCAACATCCTATCCTCCATCACGTCCTTCCTTCCGCCTCACTCCCTCCCTCCTCTCCTCCTCCATTCACTTTCTTCTCTCTCTCCCTCCTCTTACTTCTTCTTCTTTCTCGCTGCTCCCCTCCGCTTCCCCCTCCTCCTCTCTCTCCCTCTGCCTCCTCCTCCCTCCTCCTTCCCTCCTCCTCCATCCCTTCCACCTCCGTCCCGCCTCCTCCGCCGCTTCCGTCCTTCCCTCTTCCCCTCGTTCTTTCTTCTTTTGCTTCTTCTCCGATCCTTCCCGGGTCGGCTAGGGTCAAATCGCGCCGACACGACCGAGTCCCCGTCCCTTTCTCTCCTCACCTGTCCGCTTATTTGCTTGCTCGGACCCCGAGTGCTCCGTTGAATCTCGGGGTGATCCTGTGGTCTCGGGGTCAGCTAGGATCGAGGCGCCATCTTCTGGTCCATTGCTGACCACACTGGTGTCGTAGCTTAAGATGAGGACGTCCCCCGAGCTGAAGGTCATGATCGTGGGGGTGAACTCGCTTCCTTCCATCCGTGTGCGCAGAAAATGATTGGAAGGCCTTCTGCGCCCGCGCTGATGACCTTCAGCTCTCGAACACGTCTGCATCTTAACTACACAACGGCCGCCCATGCTCCATAGTGAAGTGTTTCGACAGGACCGCCGAGGAATCGAGAGGTCGAGATTGCCCGAGGGGTCAGGGGTCGTGTTGGGAATGAGAGGGGGTAGATGTGTCTTAACGTACCCTCGTAGACGAAGAGCGGAAGCTTTGACAATGCGTTTGATGGTAGTCGAACCTTTCTTCTAAGCTCCGACCGATCACGTACCAACACGAAACCTGCATACGCGAAAGGTCGAAGGGAGGAGGGGATAATGGCGCAGTGGAGCGATGAAAGAGTTACTGCACAAACAGGATTCATGCCGAGTCACTCCCTCGTCGCGCGGAAATTTTGATTTTGATCCAGCAAATTGGTGTCCTGGGAAGTAGTGAGTTCCTCAGTACGACGGTGTGTGATGTGTGATTGGAAGTGATCCCGCAGGGCTTTGCCTAAGCACTACGAAAAATATGACCGAGGTAGTAAACGTGGACGGGGGCGCCGTACACGGCTAAGACTATGTTTGTCCTTGTGTGGCCCCCCTTCCCACATATATATTGGAGGTGGATGAGGGCAGCCCCTAGTGGCAACCCCAAAGACCCTGGCGGCAGCCCTAGGGCTGCTGCCTTGCCCTATGCCCCTTCTGATCGTCCCCCCTCTTGCTGCCTCCATATATCGGAGGGGGAAGAAAGGGAGAGTGGAAGGAAGGGGGAATCCTATTCCCTTTCTTTCCTTTCCTCCTTTCCCTTTCCTTCTCCATCTTGGCCGGCCCATATGGAGGGCAACCCACCCCTTGTGGCTGGTGTGTTTTCCTCCCCTCTTGGCCCATAGGCCCATAATCTTTTGTCGGGGTGCCCGAAACCCCTTCCGGTGACCCGATAGTACCACCCACCCCCCGGTGACCCCCGAACACACTTCCAGTGTCCGAATACCATCGCCTATATATCAATCTTTACCTATCGACCATTTTGAGACTCCTCGTCATGTTCCGTGATCTCCTCCGGGACTCTCCGAACAACATTCGTCACCACACAATCACTAACTCATATAATACTAATATCGTCAACGAACGTTAAGCGCGCGGACCCTACGGGTTCGAGAACTATGTAGACAGACCGAGACACCTCTCCGGTCAATAACCAATAGCGGAACCAGGATGCTCATATTGCTCCTACATATTCTACAAAGATCTTTATCGATCGAACCGTTATGACAACATACGTATTCCCTTTGTCAATCGGTATACTGTTTACTTACTTGCCCGAGATTTGATCATCGTTATCTTCATACCTAGTTCAATCTCGTTACCCGGCAAGTCTCTTTACTCTCTCTCATAATACATCACCCACCTCGTGACTAACTCCTTAGTCATTTGCTTGCAAGCTTATGATGTGTGTATTACCGAGAGGGCCCAGAGATACCTCTCCGATACTCGGATTGACAAATCCTAATCTCGATCTATATGCCAACTCAACAAACCTTCGGAGATACCTGTAGAGCATCTTTATAATCACCCAGTTTACGTTGTGATGTTTGATAGCACACAAAGGCATTCCTCCGGTATCCGGAGTTACATAATCTCATAGTCGAAGGAAGATATTTGACATGAAGAAAGCATAAGCAATAAAATTGAACATTCATTATGCTAAGGCTAACGGATGGGTCTTGTTCCATGAAAGTGCGTTATATCGACTAGAGGGGGGTGAATAGGTGATTTTTAACAAATTTGTCACTGAGGAATTTCAAGGTGAGGAAATTCCTAAGCGACGAACTACATAGCAGCGGAATAATACTCACTCAGATGCAACATAACAGACAGTAGCAACAGTCATCATGATGAACTGAAACAGCAACAGAGTACAAGAAGCATAACAAAACACAGGATAAGCATCAGCTAAAGACCAAACTGACTGAAGAAATTGAACTGAGGAAAATTGAGAAAGTCCAGTCAAAGTCTTCAAACAGTAATGCAAATACATAGCAAGTATGCAAGAATGAAGGTTGAGGAAATAAGAACCAGTAGCTCGTTGCAAGACAATGATTTGGTAGAACCAGTTCCAACTGCTGTGACTTGTACGTCTGGTTAGAGGCGGCTAGGTATTTAAACCTGAGGACACACCGTCCCCCGTACACACGTCCTCACCGTATTCTCCTTGAGCTAAGGTCACACAACGACCTCGCCCAATCACTCGTGGTAAGTCTTCAGGTTGACTTCCAACCTTCACATACTCGTCACTTCGGTCACCCCAATCCAATTTCCCTCTTGGATGCTCTAGACCATGACGCCTACCGTCTGGAGGATGCACGGTCCTCAAAGGTAACAAGCGTCGGTTCCCACACAGGAACAATCTCTTCAGTGATGCTCAATCACTTTGGGTTTGTAGTGTTTGGGGTTTTTTTGGCTTTTTTCCTCACTTGATGATTTTTCGCTCAAAGTCCTCCTGGAGGATGGATGCTCTAAATGACAAGTGTCAATCTAATCTCTCGGAGCATCCAACAGCTAGTGGTTGTAGGGGGGGCTATTTATAGCCTAGGGAGCAGCCCGACATGATAAGACATAAATGCCCTTCACTGATATGACCGTTATGGTGGGTAGGATATTTGGACAGCTGGCGCGGTAGCCACGCA